>CM060436.1:57697621-59140683 GCA_030545235.1 Helianthus tuberosus
ACATAGGGTTTTGATCGCGACAAGATTCTTATCATAGATCTATGTTCAATCTTTGATAATCTGCCTGAAAAATTTCTGAGGATGAGTGTTCTTGAATAAGATGCCAACTGATCGGACAGCAGTCCGATCGGACAGCCATCATAGTGGATACATAAGTCTTGTTGCTTGATAGGATAGCTCATGCCTTGGAATTTGTGCCAAAATGTGTTCATGTTCTGTGCTAGCCGATCGGACAGCATTGCCAGCCGATCGGACAGCATTGCCAGCCGATCGGACAGCATTGCCAGCCGATCGGACAGCATTATTTCATTTTATTGAAATCTGTGCAAAATGGCCAACCGATCGGACAGCATTGCCAACCGATCGGACAGCTTTCTATGCACTTCATTGGTATTCAAAATTGCTAGCCGATCGGACAGCATTGTCAGCCGATCGGATAGCACTGCCAGCCGATCGGACAGCACTGCCAGCCGATCAGACAGCATTCAATCATACCTTGTTGACTGTTCAATGTGTCAGATATGCCAGCCGATCGAATAGCTTTGCTAGCCGATCGGATAGCATATCTAGCCGATCGGACAGCATGGCTAACCGATCGAACAACTTATTCAAAAGGGATTCTCAGTGTTTGAAAATTTCTCAAAATTTCTATCCTTCATCCTTTTGTCTCAAAACCTGTGTAAATAATTAATAATGCATATCTTTACAGGGAAGAGGAAAGGATACGGATAAGGGTCACAATGTATACTGTGTAATTGATGAGGCTAACACAGAGAATAACGTGGTTGAAAAAATGGCAAAATTCTTAAGAGAAAGCAGAGTTGCGAAGGCTTTATCTGACAGAACTGCTATATATGAATCTCATGTAAGAGCCTTCTGGAATACAGCTAGATATGAAGAAACTGATAAGATGATTCACTCAGTATTGAGAAAGAAAGACAAAAAGGGAAAAGATATAGATGTAGAGTTTAAGTTTGGTGTTGGAGACATTAGAAGAGTTCTAGACTTAAAAGATTCTGACGACGATCCCACAATCATGTCTGAACGTCTTGCTAAAGGAATGTGGTGCAGAATGGGATTCACTGGTCATATCAATGGAAAGATGACTAAGACAATTTTCTCAAAGGCCTACAGATTTTTGTTGCATTGCATGGTTCATTCATTGTCACACAGGAAAGGAGCATATGATGAAGTATCAGACTACATCATGAATATTGTCACAAGTTTGGTATTGAACAGACGTTACAACATTTCTCAAGTAATCTTTGAATATATGAAGGAGAACTACCAAAATAAAGGTGACATGTATATCATGTATCCAAGATTCATAATGATGTAGATAAATGATAAGTTCAAAGATCTTCCAAAGAATAAAAGTGACATTATGGATATGAGAAACATAACGACTGAGACCACTGCAAGAATCACCAAAGAAAATGATGCAAAGACAAAGCAAATGATATGTAAAATCAAGAATCCAGATTATGTGGCTCCTGAAAATGACGAATGGAGACATGAGAACCGTGATTCAGATAATGAAGATGTGAAGATGAGTGAGTTTAAAGAAAAGAACACTAGATGGTGGGTTGAGAAAGTAAAGGATGGGAAGAGAAAGAGAACTCCAAAGACGTCCCCTGTAGTTTCTATTCCGAAGAATGTAGAAAAGGGTATAGTGAAAGGGGGAGTCATAAGGTAATTAGAATTTTATATTGATTAAAAGTTTCTAATAAATCTGTCAAAATTTATTTTGCAGGGTCTTCTGGAGAACCGCAACAAAAGCTGATAGATGAAACAGTCTTGGAACCATCAGCAGTTATTCAAGAAGGAGTTGAGCTGTTATCACAATCTCTTCAATGCTTTTTAAAGAAGAACGAGGATGCTGCTAAAGGTGTTAAAGGCAAAGAACCTGAAGGTGTGGTTCAAGATGTGTCAAGTGATGAAGATTCCGAAGCTACAGAATCAGAATCAGAACTTGATCCAAATACTCTTGGAAGAGGAAAAGCACAACTCAAGAAAAGGCCTTCAAAGAAACAAAAACATCAGATGAGGAAGACATTTCTTTTGAACCAGATTAACCCAAGAAACAAATAAAGAAACGCAAAGCATTTCAAACTGGAGTTATTCCTAGAAGTGTGAGGGGAAAGAAAGGTGAAGCTAAAGCTCAAAAAGATCAAGGAGGCAAAGGCAAGAAGCAGCCTGTATTATCTAAGGCTAAAGAACCGGAAATTCAACAGAAAGTTGGTCAAGATGACTATGTTGAAGTAACTGAGGGTGGAGTCTTTTCATCAGAATTTCCACAAATTCTAGAAAATATTGAGATTCCAGAATCCTCACGTCCAAAAGTTTCAGATGATTTCTTTGGCAATCTTCCACCTGCATCAGGGGATCCGTTAGAAGATTTGAATTTTGAAGATGATTTGTTCAATAATGAAGCAGTAAAGATTCTGGCAAAGAAAGTTAAAGAGCTTGAGAAGGAAAAAGTAAAGGCTGAAGGAGAACGTGATGTCTTATTGAAGCAAGTAAATAAGCTGATGAAAGCTCATGATCAAATTAGAATGGTGCTGATCAACCATGAAGAAGAAATGAAGAAAGTAAAGGATGATGGTGATAATAATTCTAAAGTAATTGAAGTTTTAACAACAGAAATTTCTTCATTGAATGAGAAGATAAAGAATCTTCAAGATGTTAATCAGACTCTTAATCAGCTTCTCAGTGAAATGAGTGAAGCTACATCTAATGAAATGAAGGCAATGAAGTTGGAGATGGAAGCTATGAAAGCAGATAAAGTGGTGAAGGATGAACAACTTCGAATGTTATACTCTGTTATGGAAAGTCATCTGAAAATGGATGTTCATGCTGCATTCAATGAGATTGAAGTAAGAAGAGTTGAGGAAAGAAGGCTGGAAAGAGAAAGAAGACTAGCTGAAGATGCAGTTCAAAAGAACAAAAGCGTTGTTGAAGATATTCAGGAAGCTGGTGGTTCTTCAAGTCAAATTGATGTTGATATGATTAATGCTGAAGTTGTTCAAGAACAAGTTGCTGAAGAACAAGTTGATGAAGGTATTCAAGAAGAAGAACAAGATGAACATGGTCAAGACTACATGTTAGTTGGTGAGTCTTCTCTACTCATTGATTCTGATGAAGTTATTCGTAGAGTTGCTGCAATTCAGAAGAAGAGAAAGGCCAAAGAAGTGTTGCTACTAGAATGGAAGAAGCAGCAATTTGTACTTGTTGGTGATGCTTCTACAGTGCCTTACAACATAAAAGAAGTTGTTCGCAGAATGAAAATTATGAGAAAGAAAAAAGAAGCAAAGAAAGCACGAGGAGAAGAAGTTAGTGATTCTGATGTTGAAATTCTTGGTGATGATAAAGAGAATGAAGATGATAATGATGATGAAGATGAGTCTGTTCAGAAAAGAAGATGATAAGAAAAATGAAAATGATAAGAAAAATGATGATAATGATCAAGGTGCTTCGGGATTGCTGGTTAAGAATCCTATTGTCGAACAGAAAATTGAGGAGTTTCTGAATGATCAGATCAATGAACAAGAAGATGATGATCAGCAAGAAACTTCTACATCTGGGAAACAGCACATAGATCAGGTATTCCTCACGAATCCTACTGTTATTTACTTACATGATAAACATGAAGAAGTGATTGAGGTTAGGAGGTCAAGAGAAGAGATGTTGGAAGAGTTGGGATTAGAAGAAGGGAAATTTAAATTCGATATTGAAGATGAGATTCCTCAGTCATCTGAAGACATATTTGAACCAAGATATGCTTTTGAAGCTGATCATTACAATGACGTAATTGTTGAAGATGCTTCAGATTCATCTGATGAGGAAACTGATTTCCACTATTCGGGAGTTGATGCGACGTTTCCATCATTTGCTGAAATGTTCAAAGATAGAAATGAAGAGGAGATCAGGAGAAAGATTGTAGAAAAAGTGTCTACTGAAGGTATTCCTGAAACCATTCCCAGAGAAAATCTTATTGAAGAAAGGAAGAAATGGTACAAAGTCATGCCAAAGGAGAGAAAGAAACTTAGGGCACTTCAATTCTTCACACACAACAAAGATCTTTCTTGGGGTGATATTCTTTCTTGGGGTTATTTGGAAGATTTACAAGTCTATGCAATCAAACGAGAACAGGGAGTACAGTACTTTGAGTTTTTGGCTGATATCAAAACTCTTCCATGGTGGGACATAGATGAATTGGTTAAAACAAAGAACATTAAAGAATTCTACTATGGATTGGATGTGAAGCAACATGATCAACATTTATGGAACTATGTGAAGTTGCAAGCGAAGAAAAGGTATCCTGATTGGAAACCACATTTCCCAGATCAAATTGTCAGAATCTTAGAAAATGGTGAAAAAGATATTACTCTGGATATCAAGCCTCCTCGTTGTTTGAAGAATATGCCTTTACGGGCAATGGAGCAAGATTTCTATGAAGAATTCGAAGGGTGGTTATAAAATCAATCTACGACCGAGGCAATAATTTCATTACATAACAAGTCCACTGGAGAAGCAAGAAGGATCTGTGTGTTAGATCCCATGTGGCTTGTGAATTGCTCAAAGAAAGACATAGATTGCCTGTTTTACAACAAGATAGTCTATGAAAGGCCTGACAGAGAGCAAGCAATGCAATACCAAACAATTGTGAATGTTTGTTTTGCGTAAGACATCAATTCTGGAAGATACTGGAAGACAAAATGGAGAGATCTGGAAATTGATGAGTTTCTGAAAAAGTACAAGCGTGAACAAAGATCTAAAAAGATTGCTGAAAGAGCTGCTGAAGTGGGAAAACGGAAGTTGGGAATTGTGCCACCAACAGATCAAACGCCAATTGAGTCAGAGGAAAACAAGATACCTAAATGGGATCGGAAGCGTGATGGTGATCCTGTTTACAGAAATTGGTGGTTGACAGAAGGGAGACATAAAAGAAAGAGAATGTAAGAAGAAAAAGCAGAGATGAGAAGATAGAGAGCACGCGAAAGAAGACGCAACAGGAGGAATTAAAGACTTTGCTGGAAGGAACTACAGCTACATCCGAGGGGGAGTCTGTTAGTACATACGTCTGTAGCTTCCGTCAGCATGAAGTCATGTTTTGTATATTTGTGTCTTTTGTAATGTGTATGTTTGTATGTATGTTCGATTAAGCAGATCAGGATATGGGACGTTTGTGTAAAAGTGCTGTATTTTGTTGGTTATGCCAGCCGACCGGACAGCCGTCCGATCGGTTAGCCCAGCCGAGCGGACAGGCGTCCGATCGGTCAGCAATGCCAGCCGATCGGACAACATCACATGCTAGCCGATCGGACATCACTTCTTCTATCCTGACTCTGCCTATAAATACCTGTCCGATCAGGTCATTTATAATTTTTGCACTTTTGACTCTCTGTTTAGTGTCTGTCTTCTACCGGAGCTTTGTACTTTCAGAACGATCAATAGAAAGAACAGATCGTGTTTAATCGTTGAATTCTGTGTTGATTATCTGTGATTTGTCATAATGGATTCCGCACATGAGACAAAGTCGATTCACCTTGTTCATTAAGATCAGATCCTGTGCAAAGGGACCTCACACCTAGAATATTGGTTGGAATAAGTCCCCTTCGAAATATACCTGCAAAACAAGCCAAAAAGGTGACGGAAACAATTGTTAGTTTAAGAATACCAGTGAGGATCGTTGATTCTTAGCCTTCCTACACCACCGTCCTAAGCGACTTTGTTTCTGAAACCTGGGTAGCTTTTCCGGTCACCCCGTTTACGATAGGATACTCGTATCCTTTTCCTGATTTTACCCAATCTTTCTTCTCTCTCACCGGCATCTCCTATATCCAAGCAATGCCAATGATATAGAGGGTCTTGTATACCCTTGAAAGAATCATTGTGCATGAAGGTATTGATTTGGGAATGTCGGAGTTAGCTGGGTCTTGTATACACATATATGGGTGCATTTGTTTCAGAACCAAATAATATGTAGAGAACTACAAGAACCGCATAATGAGCTTGAACGTAGTGCATGCAAGATAATCACCAATAATAGTGGAAGAGGGAAATATAAATGGTTACACAATCGTCTTGTGTATCATATTCAAAGCAACAGATTGAAATACATTATGCGGTTCTTATGGTATTAGTTCTAGAATGATTGTCCCTCTATGTGTGTGTGTATCTTTAGAAACGAGATGCATTCATTTCAAATCTGGTCAATGAACTTAAATAATCGTTATCAAAACCACTTATCTTTCGAAAATGATTCTTTTAAGCAACTTGGGTGTAACATCCGGAAAACTCACCAAGTAATATTTAGACGAATCAACTGCCCGGATTTATGCCATGTGGATCGGTCAACAGGTTCTTCTGATGCGAAAAATTTTATTTAATGGATTTAAAGGATCCCGTGAATAACTTCAAAATGTAGTTTTAAGACGGAACGTTTGATATGAAACTCTAGGGACCAGACTGTTGTTATGGGAATCGGATTTTAGTAGCTTTAGAGAGAATTGCATCCACTAAAGACTTGAGGCAGCGTAATGTAAATAATCCATTTAATCATTTCTCTAAAAATCCCACCCACGTGTTATATATGTTTTGTTTTCAAAAGATTTTTTTTTAGGATTAAAACCTATCATCTGCTAGGGCTTGCAAATGCCCTAAACTACTGCCGCCATACGAGTGAGAAGAACTAATGGAATGCGACGGTCCAAGTTCGTTCTTGGGTTCTAGTCACAGTTAAGGTAATCTTCCAATATGTTTGTTTGTTATTGGTTGTTGCTTATTTGGGGTTTTTAGAGTCGAGTGGAGTTTGGTTTAGGTGTGTTGGTTCAGGCCCCTCACAAACACACACACTCACGTACGTTTACTACACTTGAAAGATAAAATGAAAATAATATTAAAAGTGTATTTTGGAAATTTGCAGAATACTTTCGATAATTTATTGCATGCCAACACATGCCTTAAATAGGCTTACAACTTGCTGAACACACAAAAGTTAACAAACTATTACCTATTCAAAAGGAAATACCTAAGGACCCGTGAAACTCAAAACTACCTATTCCCCAGGTCCATGCAACGTTCCTTTTGACCATGACTTATTAAACTAACAATAACCTGCTAAATATCACTTAAAACATGTGCCTAAAATCAAGACTTCTGCTGACCCGTATCTAGCTCTTGACCCGTAACTTACTTGACCCGTATTCGACCCGAACCGATTCAAAACATCAAGATTATACCCAACGTTCACCCCCTTAATCTTGATGTCGGTTCGTTGCTACTTGCTACCTGCTTTCTGAATCACAAAGATTCGACCATTCTTTCTTTACGAACAAACGTGTCCGTGTCTTTCTTTCTTTCGGTTGTCGGTTTTCTTTCTTCTTTCTCATCGACACCCGTTCTTCCTTTCTTGTGGCTTGCTATCTTCTTACTTTCTTGCAACACCATCTTTCTTTCTTGCGAGGCCATCATTCTTTCTCATGAAGTGACGTCGGCCTCTCTTTTTTTTTCTTTCTTTCTTGTGGCGTCTCTTCTATCTTTCTTGCTTGCTTAATCCAAATTGGATCCCCTTTCTACATGAACCATAAAGGTTCAAACTTGCTAACTTTGAAACTTTCTGCTGAATCATTCTTGCTATCACTTCCTTGCTTCCTTCCTTCTTTTTTTTCATGTTGACAAAAAAAAAAAAAAAAAAAAAACACCACCATCACCGGTAACCTTCCTTTCTTTCGGCAGCGTCGGTCTTCCTTCCGGAAACTCACGAGATATAGAAACAGTCCTTCTTTCTTCCTAACGTGAACACCTCGGTCTTTGGTTCACAATTTCAGTCTACGTTCTTTTGCTTCCAGCAAAAACACGGTCTCAGTCATTCATTCCAACAAGAAGAACTACTTCGGTCTTGGTCGTTTGGTCTGTTATGGCTTTCATTCTTCTTCTCAGGTAACAGTCTCTCTCACACCAGTTCGGTCTGCACGGCGCGGTCTTCTCTCTTCTTGCTGGTGCTTCTCCGACTTCGGTCTTCGCTCTAATCTCCTTTCCGGTGACGGTCTTTCTTTCTCCGGTCTTCTGCTACTGCTGCCTCTTCAACCCTGCAGCAAAAGGCTGCTCTCGTTCTCGCCACCGACTCTCAAAACAGCTTACTTCTTAACCTTGCTCTGATACCAAATGTTGGTTCAGGCCCCTCACAAACACACACACACTCACGTACGTTTACTACACTTGAAAGATAAAATGAAAATAATAGTAAAAGTGTATTTTGGAAATTTGTAGAATACTTTCGATAATTTATTGAATGCCAACACATGCCTTAAATAGGCTTACAACTTGCTGAACACACAAAAGTTAACAAACTATTACCTATTCAAAAGGAAATACCTAAGGACCCGTGAAACTCAAAACTACCTATTCCCCAGGTCCATGCAACGTTCCTTTTGACCATGACTTATTAAACTAACAATAACCTGCTGACCCGCGCGTATCTAGCACTTGACCCGAAACTTACTTGACCCGTATTCGACCCGAACCGATTCGAAACATCAAGATTATACCCAACAAGGTGGTCATTTAAGTTGTGATGATGATGAAGGTGACGGAGGACGATGGTGGTGGCCGAGGGGGTAGCTTGTGATGAGGACGATGGAGGTGGTATAATGCACTGTAGAGAAGGAGATGGTTCCGCAGTGGTGACCGGGGTGGTTTAGCTCGGTGCTTCCGGTGATGTTGTCAGTGGTGTAGTATGACAGTGATGTAGATGAGCGGCGTGGAGGGGACGATGAAAGTTGATGATGTTGAGGATGGTTAGTGTTGGTTATGGTGTAGGGTCACGATGGAGTCGCGTGAAGATCTATCATGAGTGGGGTGGTCGACGATGGTGTGTGGGTGATCGGATAAGGTGGTAGCGATAACGGTGAAACGGTTGTAGGCGGCTTGGCCGTGATACAAAATCGCATGGATTAGGGTTGAAGATGGCATCTGATTAAGGGATGGAACATGTTACGACTTAGATGGGTTAGGATGAGGATCATACATCATGGTGAAGAAAGGCAGGGAAACTATGGTGTTGCGTGCGTCCTTAGATCTGTGTACTATGTGTGTGTACTTCAAAGAAGGTGCAAGGTATGAATGGATTATTATGAACATGGATATGAATTTCGAGATGATGATGTATAAAATTGTTAATGGTGCATGAGAATGATGGCAATGCATGGGAGCCGATCAGTAGTTATGGTTTTCTGTTGGAAGATGATCATGGGGACTAAGTGTTTTCATGTAAATGTATATAATAAATTGAATTTGAAATGTGGGTGCTTGCGAACAGAATGTGACGTGAAGATTTTGTATACTAAAACCAAGCTAGCTAGCATCTTAATTAATTAAGCTTGCTAGCTAGCACCTCTTTTCTCTCTCATGTATTTTCATGAATTCTCATCATATTTGTAGTAAACTAGTTAGATGCCCCGCCCAGTGGCGAAGCTTGAAAAAAAAATTCGGGGGGTCGGAAGGTAACGGATCTAAAAATTTTTTTCAATAGTGTAGTTTCGAGGTGTATGTTCGGGTCGGACGTCGGTGATTCGATTCGGGTCGGGTCAAACATTAATATCAAATAAAAAACGTTCTCAAACAATAAAAAAGAAGTTATCATTTTATTTTTCCACATAGCATAATCTAATAACAAAACAAGTTAACAAATCACCCTAAATTTCAAACTCTAATTTTTATTTAAATCAAATCACAATAAGATTTTAAACAAATAAAATTAGACATAGTTACAGAAAGACTCAACAAGTTTAGGGCAAAAATTCGGACCAATTTCACCCCTAATTTCAACCTAAATCACATAAATTGCGGCCCTAAATTAAATCTAAAGATAAAAAAAACACATACCTTTAACCTTATGAAGATTGAAGAAGTCGAACAAGAGTACAAGACCACAACAACGAGCAACGTTTTGGCTTCTGTTCTCGAACAAGAAGAAGTCGAACAGTTTTGGAACCTGCATTTCCCCCCTTCTACAGTTTTGGCTTGTGGCTTCTGTTCTTTTGGTCGATGTCCCAAAGTAAACGAATTTGAGGGTTTTTTTTTTTTGATAGGGTGGGCTTTTAAGTTGGGCTATATAATGATTTGATTTGGGTTATATAATATACATTCTAATATTCTACCAAATATAATGATTTGGGCTATAATATTTGGGCTAATTAAATATTTTATTTGGGCTATATAAACAAAAAAAATTAAACCGGGGGGTCGAAAACGTATATACCTAAATTTTTTTATAAAATCGGGGGGTCGAAAACGTATATACCTACAAAATCTTATACGAAACCTACATATATAACACTACTGACCGAAAAGTTCGGGGGGTCGGGCGCCCCTCCCCGCCCCTTAAATCCTTCGCCCCTGGCCCCGCCCGCGTTGCGGGGCGGTAGACGAATAATGAGCGAGTGTTAGGCAGCAACTCATTGACACGAAAAACAACTAAATTGAGTCAACGAATAAAAAAAAAACTTTTATAGGTTTTATAAAAAAAAAGTAAAACAATGGCAACATTGTAATTTTTAACTGAGGGAAAGTTGTATTTTTTTACTGGGGTAAAATCGTAAATTGCCAAAACCTAAAGTGATGGCAGTACTGTAAATTTGAAGGGGGGGAAATTTGAAATTTTAATAGGGAGAAAGTCGTAATTTTGCACCTAGGGTAACAGCGTAATATAAATTTCAACTACGGGCACATTCGTAATTTTAAGCTGGAGGCAAAAGCACAATTTTATTTTGAACCGAGGGCAAAATCGTAATTTTGAGCTGGAGGCAAAAGCATCATTTTATTTTGAAGGGGGAAAAACGTAATTTTCAACTGAGGGCGAAATCGTAATTTTTTTAACGGGGAAAAATAACATTTGATGGCAGTCCGGGGGGGGGGGGGGAATTGAAATTTTAATAGGGACAAATTCGTAAATTTTCACCTAAAGCTAAAACAATGGCAACATTGTAATTTTTAACTGAGGGAAAGTTGTATTTTTTGACTGGGGTAAAATCGTAAATTGCCAAAATCTAAAGTCATGGCAGTCCGGGGGGGGGGGGGAATTTGAAATTTTAATAGGGACAAATTCGTAAATTTTCACCTAGGGTAACAGCGTAATATAAATTTGAACAACGGGCACAATCGTAATTATAAGCTGGAGGCAAAAGCACATTTTATTTTGAGTCGAGGGCAAAAGCGTAATTTTGAGTTTGGGGCAAAAGCATCATTTTATTTTGAAGGGGGGAAAACGGTAATTTTCAACCGAGGGCGAAATCGTAATTTTTTTAACGGGGAAAAAAACCATTTTTTTATAGAGGGCAAAATCGTAATTTTTAGCTGCGGAGGAAAACATATTTTTATTTGGGACAAAAGCGTAATATTATTTTGAGCTGGGGGCAAAACCGTCATTTTAAAATGGATATAAAATAATAAACTGGTTGGTCCAACGGGAGAGTGGCAGACGAAATCGTAATTTTGACTTGAGGGCAAAATCGTAACTTTTAGATGGAGACAAAAGCGTAATTTTAGTTTGAGATAGGGGCAAAACGGAATTAAAAAAAAAAAAAAACCTTTTTTTCCAACCGCCCATTTTGGCCAATTGGAGGCCACAGCCGACACTTGCTTTTGTAGTGTATATAATACATGCGTGGGTGTATGCAATACATGGGCGATGAACACTAATTACTTGATAAGTTGGATCTGGGGTCGGGTAACGCGATGGATACCTTTTTGGTTCGTAACCCTGACTTATTCGGTTAAAGGTTTGGTTTGAGGACGCAGTTCGAGACGGTAAGCTTGTGGACTGGAAGCTTTGTAACTGGTGAGTTCTTGAGCCCACTATTTTAAATGTTTTTAAATATTTTGGGCTAATGTGCATGCTATACTCGTATGATTATTTTTATGAAGGAAGTTGTGAAGCTTGTTACGTACGTATGAAATCAATGTTTACTTGGATGGTTTTTAAGAATGAAAATTAAGTAGGTTTATATATTTTTATATACCTATTTGTGTGAAGGCGAGCATTGATTATACTTATATATACGTATATTTATGTATATATATATATGTATATATATATATATATTGATGTACTCGAGTCTATGAAGGGAAGATATATACCAAAGAAATATGATGATTTAAGCATATTTATATATCTACATCTATATATATACATAAATATACACACATAAACGTATGTATTTATGTGTGAGTTGATGATGCCCTCTTTAAACTTTTTCAAAGTTTAGGGTTAACACACATGTTAGATGTATTACTTGGATGAAGACTTTTTTTTTTTTATGAAGTTGTATAGTTTATTTGTACTTACATACCAACTATACATGAGGATTATTTGTTTGCCCTTTTATGTGCTTGCGTGTGATGCGTTGGGTCATGCTATAACCAGGTCGAACAGAGGAAGTCCCCTAATAGTTTATCTGTCCTTGGGGCAAGAGGAAGTCCCGTAACAGTTTATCTGTCCTTGGGGCAAGCGAAAGTCCCCTAGCAGTTTATCTGCCCTTGGGGTAAGAGGAGAAGAAAAATTCCTTTATCCCCTACTTTGTGTTTGGGATTTAAGGTGAGGAGATCTGTGTTGTGTGCTTGATTCATTAAAAGATGAATTTTAAATTTTGAGGATGTTTTACAAATGTTTATTTGTTAAATTATAAACTTGAACTCACTCAACGTAGCTGACTTTTGCATGCACGTTAGTTTGATTTCAGGTTAGACATATGAGCGGGAGACCACTTGGATGTTGCACGAAGCTACCCGGCATTGACGTTGGCATTTCTAGTTGAAGACGCCACTCTATTAAATTTTTAACATTAAAGTTTTGTATTTTTAGTTTGGAAGTTTCCCATGTTTTGGTAATTTGACTTAAACGTTTTCCGCTGCGTAGTTTTTTTCAAATGAAGAAAATAATAATAATTAAAAATTTCAAGTGTTTGGATTATTTATGCAATGATGTCCCAACTGTGAGACACCCGGATTTTGGGGTCTTACAAGTTGGTATCAGAACTATAGTTCGAGAGATTCGGGCATCCCTTAATGCCTGGACTTGAACTGAAAACGGGATCAAAGCTAAAAATGCCAATATGGGTAGCCGCATGCCAAGAAGTACTCTTTACTGTATTGAAGTTTAGTTAGAGTTTTTCATTGAATGCTTAACAAAAAGAGAGGATAGGTAGGAGGTTAATGCTATTTTATATGATTAGTTTGAAAATTTTACTACTGAGTGCCTAAATAAGTTAATCACTAGACGTGCTAGATGGAATGCTAACATCTGTACATTTTTGGTATGTTAGGTTGTTTTTCCTTTGAATGCCTAAGGGCATGACATGTTAGGTAGAATTCCAGTACCTTCATGCTTTGATGTATGCATTGATGTTTCTCATTGAGTGTTTAATGGCACCATATGGTAGATTGAATGTTAATGCCCTTTTATTTTGAAGGTAGGACATGATGCCTTTTTTGTATGGTTAATTTTCTGATTCGTTGGATAGAATGTTAATGTATTTATGCTTGAGGTATGGTAAGATGATTTTCTTGAGTCTCTATGTGCATTACGTGGATGGTAAAACACTAGTGTGACCGTGACAGGAAATGTTTAGAACATCTGCGGTGACACGGACATCCGATAGCACTTGATCAATGTTGTTGGCGGTCTATTGTCACTTCTCATGTTCTTGATGATGGCCTGTAATGAATCATGCGAATGTTTTGCCTTGGGTGGGTTGTTAGTTATGGGTTTGTGTTGGCGTTATGCTTCTACACAAGGTTTCTTGTTACATGCACCTGGTGATTTAGATGTTTGTGTGAATATATGTGGTTGTTGTTGGATTAGGTGTAGTTATACGTGGCCATGTGGCAATGCTCGAATAGCTCGAATTTGTATTAGCATGATCTTTGTTGTGGTATGACGGTCATTATCAACCAATTTATGTGAATAGACTAGTACAGACATAGTTTGTGATTTCTCTATACTTATGCTCTGGGTTGCGCTTTGCGCATGTATGAATGTTTATGTAACACCCCAAATTTCATATGACATGTTATAATGTTTAATCGCAATACTTTAGCGAAAAGAATTGGTAAACATGAAATTTTACCATTTATAAGATTTATAGCATTTTAACAAAACCTAAAATCTTATAATTAGGCATGAAAGATTATTAAGTTAGTAAATAATAATGAGAAAGGTGTCATGTTCTAATAGTTAAGGGGTTAAAGTGAAAAGTGTGTAATTAAAACATAAAAAAAAAAAGAAATGTCATGTATGTGTGTATGTGGGCGATCGTGAGAGAGACCAGGAGCAAGTTCACCTCTCAAAACCCTAACACCCAAAAATCCTTCAAATTGAAAGAGAAATCAAGGGTTTATCGAATGCATGAACCAAGAACTTGGATTATCTAAGTATTCTTGACATCAAGTAAGTTTAATTTCATGATTTTGTGATGATTGATGAAACGGGTTGTGTGTAATCCGTGACTAAATGTGTGATTTAACATGAATGCTACATCACATGATCATAGGGAAGTTACTCTATGTGAAATTTTGGTTACATTGATAGTTTGGAGCAAACCCCACATGAAAATTGTAGGAAATTAGAGTTAAGAAAAGTTATGGATTAAATTGTGAGATGTTGATGATAAATTGTGTTATAGAATGTAGTTTTGATGGATATTTTAGAATAAGTCATATGAGTTAAGGTTATGATATTGATTGTGATAGATCATGTTTACCCATTGATAAATATGATAGATGTGATGTATTTACTTGTACTTCATGCTTTAAAAATAGTACGCACGCCATGTGTTCGATGAAATGCCTAAGAATGACTAAATCAAGATACTTGTATGAAGTAATGTTTATGAAAGCTAAGGTATGAAGTTATGACATGTAGGCACGAAGAAAGAAGAAGGTGCAAGTCACTCGAAGTCCTAAGCATCACAAGATCGCGGAAAGTTCATATGAACTTTATGTACTCTACTTGTAGATTCATGAATGATAATATTTAGTACTATGAATTTAGTGTAAGTTTTCTTATGATTTATGATTGAATAAATGCAAAGAGTTTATATGGAGAAATGTCCAAAAGATGGTGTTGTAGTAAATTTGAAATGACCCGTCTAATGGGTTGGAATGATAAGTAAAAAGATTATTGGAATGTTTGGGAATTTGACTTGTTCATAACGGGTCAAATGATGTAAGTACATTTAAAGATATGGCATGTAGCGATTCATTACAAATGAATCGGAAAGTAGTATGATGAATGTTTCCGAAAGAGAGTGATAATGTTAGTAAAGAAACATGTTATGTTAACGGGTCGAATAATGATACGCAAGTAAAGGAATTAAATTGTTATGCATTATGGACTAACAAGTGTTTTGTTGTTATATATATGATAGGTAAATCTCATGATTAATTGCGGTGCGCTCGGACCGAACACACACACGCAACGTCGACCTTATGCGCTTCCGATCCAAGTTGTTTATTTTGATGGGTCAACTTACCATTTTGTGTAGTAAATGTTAATTAGTAAGTGTCTAGTTGTTAGTAAGAAGTTTGGATCCTAAACTTTTGTGTATTTGTACAAAATGTTCATGGCGAACCTTGTATGGTCTTATCTTTTGTTATGTTGGAAGATGTCTTAGTATTAATTAAAATGGTATTGTTAAAAGCAGGGAGAAAAGTTCTTAATAAGAATGGGTCATGTCAAATTTTTTGTAAAACTGTAAGAATGTTTATGTTGTTGGTCGAATGAGTAAATTTTGGGTGTTTCAAGTTGGTATCAGAGCCTAGGTTTGAGGGATTTAAGCATCGAGTGCTTGAACTCAAACTGAAAGCGCGTGAGAAGTGTGTGTTCGTTCCGCGGCGCAAGGCAAGTAAGTATTTTAAAAGTTGAAATTTTTGCATTACAAATAATTTAGTCACAGAATATTATAGAATGGTTACGGGATGTTGTGGAAAAGATGTGGGATGAATTGGATCAGTTTGGGGGCTAGAACGGGTCAAAATGGGGTAAAAACATGAAAAAATCAGCATGGTACGCTGGGCGTCACCGTAAGCTACGGTGGCTACCGTAGCTTACGGTAGCACCTGGGATAAAATAGTCACCGTAAGGCAGTAGCCCCGTACCGTAAAGGAAAAGGGTCCACCGTAAGCTACGGTAGCCACCGTAGCTTACGGTGGGGGCCATTTTCAGCCAAATTCTTACATGATGTTCTGTTTGATGTTTTTATCGCACGAGGAGTATTAAAAACGTTGTATTAAGATTTTAAAGCATAAGAAAAGTGACACCAAGGTATATGGGATAAAGAATACTATGATGTTGGTTGTCGGAAACGTTGAGATTCCAAAGAAAGTTTAAGTATGATTTAGTCGCGAGTAATTTCTTTTACGTATTGGAAATAATGAGAGCTACGTATTACTAACATGGTTATATGATAGAAAGGATGAATGAATGTCTAAAATAAAGAATGATACGATACGATCATCAATTGTAACACCCTTATTATTGTTTAATGGTTTTGGTATAGTTTACGAAAAAAAAATGGGTAATTATGATTTCAAATACATTGAAAATACGGGTTCAATAAAACTTTTTACAGAATTAAAACAATACAACATAACATGTGTGAGTTCGTCATTTAACATAACAATGATACATAGTGCGAAAGCTTATTTCTTGATCTTGTTCGGTTCTTCGTTGTGCTTGATCGTCCTCTGGTGCAAAAATTATACCTGAAACTCATAAAACATGAGTTGGATTAGTCATACGTAGTTTAAAACGTGCCTAAACGAGTCCGGGAAGTGAAACTGATTAAAATAAAAATTTTTCACCAAAAACAGTGCCTTTCGCGCCACGCGCCGGCACCACGTTTCTCCCTCGCGTGGCGCGAGGGATACCGTTTTCCAGCAGCTCTGGAGCTGGTTCCTGCATTTTTCAGCAACACCGGTTTTTACGAAAACGGCCATAACTTCTTCGTTATTGATCCGTTTTACGCGATTCTTTTTCCTACGCGTCCGTAATTTAATTCTCCATCATATGGAGTTAAAAATCCAACATCCAACGTAATAAATTTTGAGACTTCTAAGCCTTCGACTCATTACCTTTTTACCAAATTTTAACCCGTTTATGCATTTTATCAAACGAACATATTTGTTTGATCCTTATATCACGTGCACTTTTTCAAATTAATGTTATCTACCTTGTTAGGTTCTAATCACAGGTTTCTTACACAATTTAAACCCGTTTCCACTCGTATGCTTATTTTGACCCGTTAAGGGTATTTAAGTATATTTTAAACATGGTTCGCTTTCATTTGTATCTAGCTTTATATTTCCACATTTCTTACCAAATAATCTTCCACCACAACTATTTTGTGGTGGATTTAATGGGGAGATCTACATATTCCGAGTTTTTACCTCTCGAATCATTATTTTACGGCAAAGACTATTATAGAGTCAAATGACTAAGGATTCACATATTTCGCTTTTGTATACTCATTCTAAGTGTTTAATTATACATACTACTCTTTTCCGAACAACCTTTATTGATCGTTCACTCGATTTGGCTTACAATGGCATTTTGGTCCATTTAGTCCTTTCATTAATATAAAGGACTTTTTAAAAGCATTTTCGACCCAAAAGCCCTGTTTTAAACTATGCATCTGATTCGAAAAGTCATTATGTTTTCAAAACACAATGATCATCATATGAATAATTCGGTTTGCTTAGTAAAGTAACCAAATGTCTATATTACTACATTTAACTATCAAGGAGCCTCTAGTTCCTATTGAGTAGTTAATCTATACTATACATACCTGGCTCGGATCAATATATATATATTGACCTGTTTCGATACCTTGCCTTAGTAACCGCTAAGTAATAGCGATGTAAGTATTCATTTGATGTTTATTCCTGAAATCATACAACTCGACAAACCATTAGTCGATATTGTCAAAAGGTGATATTTTCACCCTTTTGACCCATTTGTTTTAATTGACCGATTATATTGGCGAAATGAAGCTTATTGCCATCTCGCCTACACGACTCACTCCATTTTACATCGCGCGGTCATTTTAATTATAAATCACTTCTTAACACTTTTTGGCCTATCAAGGCTTTCGAAATAAAGTATCTTTCAAAACCAACAATTATTGTCAACGAGTGACCAAATTACTATTTTACCCTTATTGGTTATTGTGATTTACCTTATATGGTAATCCTTAAAAGTACATGTTTCATTCGTCGTAATATGATCGAATTACCGATTTAACTCGTTTTTAGCCATCACTATGGTTTCTTATCATATTTGATTATCTTGTTCCGTACGACTACACGCCGGAACACCATATCACAATTAGGTATTTGCCTTATTCGTAATCGATACGACAAGGAATATTTCAAAATATATGACTACTGTAAGCTATACTTACCTTGCATCCCGAATACGCTTTTCCTTTATGCTTGACTCGTTCGACCCGCTTTCTCCCCAAGCTTCACCTAGCTTGTTAAGCGCCAACTATCATTCATTATTCACAAGGTTGTTAGATTAGTCATTCTAAATCATGACTTTCACACCTTATTATTCTTTGACTATTTTTCTCTTTAAACTCAATCATAAATCATGGGTTTAATTCTTGTGTCAAGACTCACTTCTAATCAATTATGAACTCTTAACAAAATCCCTATTTTGTTCAAGTAGTTCATTCATACGAGTTAGTATGGCGTTTATAAATACCAATACAACATTAATTTCATCAAATCAACTAAACCCATTTCATAGCAATTATGATCATATACTCAAACTTGCAAATTGTTCAAGTATTTTGCTTCAACTATTAAATATGATGATTTTAACATGTGTGTATCATCCTTTTCACTACATAATCCAAACCCACTTGTCAATCCATCAAATTATTCAAATCATAGCAATTTTTCTGCAAATTTCTACTTAGGGTTTGTTCCTAAGCAATGACACTTCATTAATTCGGCCATAGCCTCTACGATTCATACATAGATTGCATCATGCAAAGTTAATCGATTTTCACAACTTCAAGAATGTTAGAAATTCGACATACCTTACGATCCTCTTGACTTGGTGACCATTTCTATGTGTTCAAATCCGAATTTGGCCCTTGTTTGATCCTCCAATTTGAGGGTTTTGTTGAATTTTAGGGTTGAGTTCCATGGGAGCTTGCTCCTGGCTTCTCATGTACGCACACACATATATGTGTGTTTGTTTTCTCTTTTTTTTATAAAACCATTTTCAAGATATCCAACTTTGGTCCCTCATGTTTGGTTAGTTATTAAGTAGGCCGCAACCTAATTATTTCTAACACTATTCTCACTTATCAACTAGGTTAAATATTCCTAGTTAACTTGGTGGGTTCAGGGAAATTATGACTTAGTTTATTTTAAGTCCCGTTAACTCAGGCTTCTTATAAACTTTATTTCCTTAGAAGCATTTATTCACGTTTTATTAAATATTAGGTTTATTTATTTAAATCCTAATATTTACCGGGTTACTTTTACCGCTAACGGTATTTTACCCGTGTATTAGTATTAACGGGGTTTGATTACCAAACCCGTTTTCGGGGTATTACATCAATGACGCTAAGGCATGAAGTATGAATGATGAATGGAATGCGTCATGATAAAATGATGTGAAAACATGATGGTGAGAAGTATGAAATGAAATCTAATGAATGTAATGAATGTTTTATGTAGATGGCTGATGTGGTAAATGTAAATGATGACGATGAAGCACGCCGAAATGAAATAAGAACAATGATTGTGGAAGAAGTAGAGAAAGCGATTGAAGCTAGTATTCCTCGACTAGCTCAAGAGGTGGAAGGTCAAGTATTGGGGGTAATCGATACTCTAGTAACGTCCAAGGTGGAAGAACTAAAAGAGATGATTAATGAACTACAAACAAAGAAAAGTACTTGAAGGTGCACGTACAAGGAATTCATGGCATGTAACCCCTTGCCGTACAAAGGGGAAATTGACCCGATAGGTTGTCAAAGATGGATTTCAAGCACCGAGGCAGAGTTTGTAAAAAGTAGATGTGAAGTGGAGGATCAAGTGATGTTTGCTACGGGCCTCCTACAAATCCAAGCAAAGGATTGGTGGGACGCACATTCGAAGGAATTGGGGGATGACAAAGTACAAACATTAACATGGCAAGAGTTCAAAGAGCGATTTCTGAAATATCATAGCCCACAATCCGCACTTGATAAGATTCAAGAAGACTTCTTACGTCTTCGACAAAAGGATGAAACGATTGACGAAATAACGAATAAGTTTCTCGAGAAGGTGAAATTTAGTGGGGAGATAGCGGGGACTGAAAGGTTGAAAATCATACGTTATCATGCTATGTTAAAGGCTGAATATCGGGAGTTTGTAAATCCCTCCAAGTGTGCAACATTGAATGAATTAATCGACTGGGCAAGAGATTGGGAGATCGAGTTAAGAAGGCAAGTTGAACGGGGAGAGAAAAGGGTGGCGGAGAAGCCCACCAACACAAACCCATCGAAAAAGGCAAAATATCAAGATCAAAACAGGAAAGGGAAGGCAAGTAGTGGGATTCCGACTTGCAAGACATGTGGGAAGCATCATTCGGGTGAATGTTTGTTGGGAAAGAAAGGATGCTATAAATGTGGGCAAGAGGGACATCCGTATTATAGTTGCCCCGAAAACTCAAAAGCGTGTTACAATTGTAACCAAACGGGTCACATTAAAGCGGAATGTCCGAAACTCCAACAAGGGGCAAAGAAAGATGGAAAGAAGGATGAGTCTTCCAAGGCTCGTGGGAGGACGTTCCAGTTAACCTCGGATGAAGCTAAGACTAGCCCGGATGTGGTCTCATGTATATTCTTGGTTAATTCTATGCCTATGAATGTATTATTTGATTCCGGGGCTAGTAGATCGTTTATTTCTAATGAATTGTTAGTTCATCCATCGTTTAAGCTTGAAAAGATGTTAGTACCCTTAGAAGTGGAAGTTGCTGATAGTAAAAGCTATTTGTTACATGATATTTGTAGAAACTGTAAGATCTTAATTGAAGATGAGGAATTTAGTATAGATCTTATCCCGATGTACATGGGGGAATTTAAAGTAGTTGTAGGAATGGATTAGCTTGCCCAAAACCATGCTGAAATTCAATGTGAAAAGAAATTCATTCATGTAGTAACCTCGGGGGGGAAACGGGTAAGTGTTCAAGGAGATAGGGTCATCAAGTTGAAATTGTGTTCTATAATCAAAGCTGTCAAACATGTGAAGAACGGAGGTAAGGTGTATCTATCTTACATGATTGACACCAATCAAGGTGTTCCAAAGCTCGAAGATGTGAATGTAGTGAACGAATTTCCGGATGTATTTCCGGAAGATTTACCGGGGCTTCCGCCCGAACGAGAAGTGGAATTCAAGATAGAGCTTAACCCGGATGCAAAACCGGTAGCTAAAGCTCCTTATCGGTTGGCCCCAACCGAAATGAAAGAATTGATGACACAACTTCAAGAGTTGCTCGATAAGGGTTTTATTAAACCAAGTGTTTCACCGTGGGGAGCGCCCATATTATTCGTGAAGAAGAAAGATGGTTCGATGCGAATGTGCATCGACTATCGGGAATTGAGCAAGTTAACGGTGAAGAATCGTTACCCGTTGCCCAGAATTGATGACCTATTTGACCAGCTTCAAGGGGCAAGCTGGTTTTCAAAAATCGATCTGCGGTCGGGTTACCACCAACTGCGTGTACGAGAAGAAGATGTGCCGAAGACTGCGTTTCGAACGCGGTACGGACATTACGAGTTTTTAGTAATGTCCTTTGGGCTAACGAACGCACCAGCTGCGTTTATGGATTTAATGAATCGGGTGTGCCGACCTATGCTTGATAAGTATGTAATCGTTTTTATTGACGATATACTAATATACTCCCGAAGTGAAGCAGAGCATGCTTCCCACCTACGTGATGTATTGGAAACGCTTCGCAAGGAAAAGTTATATGCAAAGTTCTCAAAGTGTGCCCTTTGGCTTAGAAAGGTACAGTTTTTGGGTCATATAATCGATGCGGATGGTGTCTATGTGGACCCATCCAAAGTAGATGCGGTAATGAATTGGGTAACCCCGAAGAATCCGAGCGAAATAAAAAGTTTTCTAGGCTTGGCTGGGTACTACAGGAGATTTATCCAAGATTTCTCCAAGATAGCCTCGCCTATGACGAAGTTAATAAAGAAGAGTGAAAAGTTTATATGGGGCGAAGAACAAGAAAAAGCGTTTCAGACTTTAAAGGAAAAGCTCTCAAAGTCCCCAGTGTTGACATTACCGGATGGAACGGAGGATTTGGTGGTGTATACTGACGCCTCTCACCAAGGTTTAGGTTGCGTGTTAATGCAAAAGGGTAAAGTCGTTGCTTATGCTTCAAGACAACTCAAGCAGCATGAAAACAATTACCCAACTCATGATCTAGAATTGGCGGCGGTCGTATTTGCCTTAATGATATGGAGGCACTATCTATATGGGGTGAAATGTACTATTTACTCGGATCATAAAAGCCTCAAATATTTTTTCGAGCAGAAAGATCTTAATATGAGGCAATGAAGATGGTTGGAACTCATTAAGGGTTACGATTGTGACATTCATTACCATCCCGGGAAGGCTAATGTAGTGGCGGACGCTCTAAGTCGAAAGGAGTACCCGCCCCCGATTCGGGTAAAATCCATGAAGATGGTAGTCACTCCTAAACTCCTTGATGAAATTCGAGAAGCTCAAACAAAATCTTTAAATGCTGATGACTCAAAGAAAAAAAGGACGAAAGGATTTATTCATGAATTGAAAGAGAATGCAAATGGTATGAAAACGAGGTATGACCGAATCTGGATACCTCGGGAATATGATGTAAAGGAATTATTATTGAATGAGACTCACAAGTCTCGATACTCCGTTCATCCGGGAGCTACAAAGATGTATCGAGACTTGAAGATGAATTATTGGTGGCCAGGAATGAAAAGAGACATTGTCAAGTATGTTGCTAAGTGTTTGACATGTTCTCAAGTAAAGGCCGAACACCAAAGGCCGTATGGAAAGTTGCAACCGCTGGAGATACCGGTGTGGAAGTGGGAACATGTAACAATGGACCTGGTGACTAAACTTCCTAAGACAAGAAAGGGGCACCATGCTATTTGGGTAGTTGTTGACCGACTAACCAAAAGCGCACATTTCTTACCCATTCGGGAAACCTATAATTCGGAAAAGATGGCGGAAGTTTATACGAATGAGATTATATCTCGACATGGGGTTCCGGTGTCCATTGTGTCCGACCGAGATACCCGGTTCACATCTCGTTACTGGAGGAAGTTTCACGAAGAATTGGGGACCCAGTTACATATAAGCACCGCCTACCATCCACAAACCGATGGTCAGTCGGAATGAACTATTCAAACATTAGTCGATATGCTAAGGGCGTGTGTTATGGATTTCGGAGGAAGCTGGGATGATCATCTACCTTTGGTAGTGTTTTCATATAATAATAGTTATCATAACAGCATAAAAATGGCCCCTAACGAAATGCTCTATGGAAGGAAATGTAGAACCCCGGTTTGCTGGGGGGAAGTGGGTCAGCGCGAACTCGCGTCAAAGGATATAGTAGCCGAAACGAATGAAAAGATTGATATGGTTAGATCAAGAATTAAGGGGGCGCAAGATAGACAAAAGTCTTATGCGGATCGACGAAGGCGACCAATTGAGTTTCAAGTGGGAGATCATGTCTCTCCATGGAAAGGGATAATTCGTTTTCGTAAACGAGGGAAACTAGGTCCTCGATACATCGGACCATTCAAAATACTCGCTCGGGTCGGAGCGGTGGCGTATCAGTTAGAATTACCACCCGCGTTGGATGGGATTCATAACACCTTTCATGTGTCGCAACTGTGAAAGTGCCTCGCGGATGAGACATCATACGTGCCTTTGGATGGTATTGAAGTAGATGAGAAGTTGAATTATGTTGAAAAGCCCGTCGCAGTAAAAGATTTTAAAGTAAAGTAACTCCGCAACAAATCCGTTCGACAAGTGTTGGTTCAATGGCAACACCGGAAGGGATCGGATCTCACGTGGGAAGCGGAGGATGATATGAGAAAGCTATACCCAGAGTTATTCGGTATGTATTCGGGTTTCGGGGACGAAACCTTCTTTAAGGGGGGTAGACTTGTAACACCCCAAATTTCATATGACTTGTTATAATGTTTAATCGCAATACTTTAGCGAAAAGAATTGGTAAACATGAAATTTTACCATTTATAAGATTTGTAGCATTTTAACAAAACCTAAAATCTTATAATTAGACATGAATGATTATTAAGTTAGTAAATAATAATGAGAAAGGTGTCATGTTCTAATAGTTAAGGGGTTAAAGTGAAAAGTGTGTAATTAAAACATAAAAAAAATGTCATGTATGTGTGTATGTGGGCGATCGTGAGAGAGACCAGGAGCAAGTTCACCTCTCAAAACCCTAACACCTAAAAATCCTTCAAATTGAAAGAGAAATCAAGGGTTTATCGAATGCATGAACCAAGAACTTGGATTATCTAAGTATTCTTGACATCAAGTAAGTTTAATTTTATGATTTTGTGATGATTGATGAAATGGGTTGTGTGTAATCCGTGACTAAATGTGTGATTTAACATGAATGCTACATCACATGATCATAGGGAAGTTATTCTATGTGAAATTTTGGTTACATTGATAGTTTGGAGCAAAACCCACATGAAAATTGTAGGAAATTAGAGTTAAGAAAAGTTATGGATTAAATTGTGAGATGTTGATGATAAATTATGTTATAGAATGTAGTTTTGATGGATATTTTAGAATAAGTCATATGAGTTAAGGTTATGATATTGATTGTGATAGATCATGTTTACCCATTGATAAATATGATAGATGTGATGTATTTACTTGTACTTCATGCTTTAAAAATAGTACGCACGCCATGTGTTCGATGAAATGCCTAAGAATGACTAAATCAAGATACTTGTATGAAGTAATGTTTATGAAAGCTAAGGTATGAAGTTATGACATGTAGGCACGAAGAAAGAAGAAGGTGCAACTCACTCGAAGTCCCAAGCATCACAAGATCGCGGTAAGTTCATATGAACTTTATGTACTCTACTTGTAGATTCATGAATGATAATATTTAGTACTATGAATTTAGTGTAAGTTTTCTTATGATTTATGATTGAATAAATGCAAAGAGTTTATATGGAGAAATGTCCAAAAGATGGTGTTGTAGTAAATTTGAAATGACCCGTCTAATGGGTTGGAATGATAAGTAAAATGATTATTGGAATGTTTGGGAATTTGACTTGTTCATAACGGGTCAAATGATGTAAGTACATTTAAAGATATGGCATGTAGCGATTCATTACAAATGAATCGGAAAGTAGTATGATGAATGTTTCCGAAAGAGAGTGATAATGTTAGTAAAGAAACATGTTATGTTAACGGGTCGAATAATGATACGCAAGTAAAGGAATTAAATTGTTATGCATTATGGACTAACAAGTGTTTTGTTGTTATATATATGATAGGTAAATCTCATGATTAATTGCGGCGCGCTCGGACCGAACACACACACGCAACGTCGACCTTATGCGCTTCCGGTCCAAGTTGTTTATTTTGATGGGTCAACTTACCATTTTGTGTAGTAAATGTTAATTAGTAAGTGTCTAGTTGTTAGTAAGAAGTTTGGATCCTAAACTTTTGTGTATTTGTACAAAATGTTCATGGCGAACCTTGTATGGTCTTATCTTTTGTTATGTTGGAAGATGTCTTAGTATTAATTAAAATGGTATTGTTAAAAGCAGGGAGAAAAGTTCTTAATAAGAACGGGTCATGTCAAATTTTTTGTAAAACTGTAAGAATGTTTATGTTGTTGGTCGAATGAGTAAATTTTGGGAGTTTCAGTTTATGATGATGTTATGCGTACGGTTAATTTAATGTAATCTACATAAATGTGAAGATGTGTCTAGCATGGGTGTGATGTTTAGTATGATGATTGGTACAACATATGATGCGTACGACCATGTGAATTTTATACAATTATGTGGTTGACGAGTGGCGGTAGCCATGAAATGTGATAAGTGTATTTACCCAGGTTTAGAAATTGAGTGTATGACGTAGGAAGGGGGTAGTTGGAGGTACTATAAAGCGAACGTTTTATGCTTTACTATTTTTTTTTTATGTTGTGATGGTATTGTCTAGCACTATTAGTCTTGCGTAGGACGTGTCGTGTTTGTGCTTGATAGAATACCCTTATCTTATTTGACGTCTTTCTTGACGACCGATGTGGTGGTAAGACACTAAGTGTTCTAATGTCTTTCTGGTTGTGTGACGGTGACGTGCACTATATACGCTGCAAATTATGAAGTCCATGGTCGAGGTTACAAGGTTTGATGCATTACACGTTTTTCCTTGCGTGCATGGTCCGCTAGGCAACTATGACGAAATGATGAGGTTGAGAGATTTAACACATAGTAAGGATGTGAGGTGGTGACTTTTGGAGAGAGTTTCTCAAGGAAGATTTTATTAATGCACCTTTGCAAGACTTAGAAAGTCAATGATGCTAGTGTTGGGACGAGACGACAGACGCATGTAACAGACGACGGATGCTACAGTTCAGTAGGAAAGGATGGCAATCGACGGACTTTATATGCGGATGGGACGACAACGATGTTGTTGGTAGTAATGGTGTCTATGGAGATAGGCAAAGGAGAGGTGATGCACCATCTCCTGAAGATAATGGATCACCAGAATTAGTGACTGATTGTATAGAGATAAGATGTAAGGTGTTGTGACACTTGATTGTGTTCTTGACAGCGTGCTCTTATGTGACGTTTTTGTGCGTTACATTCTTATTGGGTGTATTTTTCCTAACTCGAGTTACGAATGTCGGTGTGGAACATTTTTTTTAGTATTTGTTTTGTTTGCATAAGTGGTTAACAATGCAACCCCAAGGGAAGTGTCGCGATGCTTAGATATTCAGCATGCAATGACGAGGTAACGAGACGACTTATGAAAGTACTTCTAGGAGAAGATTTGGGTCGGTGGTTACACTTGAAGAATCGGGAATGCCAACGATGTTGGAGTTGGATAAGAAGAATGCCATTTAAAGTGGGTGTTGGAAGCTGAACTGTATGAAAAATATGAGAACGACTTATGGGTTTCATGGCCAGACGCGACGAAGTTGAAATTGTTCGTTTGGAAATTTCCTGAAAAGCTAATCATAGGTTCCTCTCTCCATAGAAACAATAGGGCTGTTATGCTCATTACTAAATTTGATGAAGAGATGAAATATAACTAAGGTATAACTTCTGATCATAGGTTGAATCGATCATCAAAAGTTGAAGATTTGGATAGTAAATCTTCTGTCTACATAAGTGAACACATAATAAGTTATGGACAAGCCCTTAGAGATCATTAACTGAGGTAGAAGGGGTGCTTCACATTGTCATACATTTGATGGGTGATGCATGAGTTCAGACAACCATTAGATGTCAATGATTGTAAGGTAGGTGATTGATAGATCATGCGGTATGCCCTACCTTCTGATATGATAGGCAGTGACGATGAGTCGGGGAGTGCACAAGTTTTGAGGTGACGTGGAATACTTGTTAGATATGACCATCTAATTGATGTGACTGTTAAGGTTACTAGTTGGACATGTTGGGTGGTTCGATAGGCCGACGATAGCCACGTGATTAGATGGTATAAACGAGGTTAAAATGACAAGATGGACGATGTCATTAGGGATATGTAAACTATGATAAATAGACGATGTCGTCGGTGAGAATATAGACCATGGTAAGGCGATGGTTTACTACCAATCATCCAAAGGTTAACATACGGGGAATTATGGAAGGCCACATGATGTGACAGATGAGTAGAGATGCGAATCACAAGATGGTAACCAGGTACACTGGCACTGATCAGGTATCACTCAAGGTCGGGGGTGTCATAGAACAAAATTGTGGTTGCATTTGAATTAGACAAGCGAAATTCGAGGACGAATCCTATTTTAAGGGTGGTAGACTTGTAACATCCGGAAAATTCACCAAGTAATATTTAGACGAATCAACTGCCCGGATTTATACCATGTGGATCGGTCAACAGGTTCTTCTGATGCGAAAATTTTATTTAATGGATTTAAAGGATCCCGTGAATAACTTCAAAATGTAGTTTTAAGACGGAACGTGTGATATGAAACTCTAGGGACCAGACTGTTGTTATGGGAATCGGATTTTAGTAGCTTTAGAAAGAATTGCATCCACTAAAGACTTGAGGGAGCGTAATGTAAATAATCCATTTAATCATTTCTCTAAAAATCCCACCTACGTGTTATATATGTTTTGTTTTCAAAAGATTCTTTTTTTAGGATTAAAACCTATCATCTGCTAGGGCTTGCAAATGCCCTAAACAAATCACCACTAACGGTCATCAGCTCGTGCACGTGATAGAATAAAGAGCATATTCCCCTAGAATATTGGTTGGAATAAGTCCCCTTCGAAATATACCTGCAAAACAAGCCAAAAAGGTGACGGAAACAATTGTTAGTTTAAGAATACCAGTGAGGATCCTTGATTCTTAGCCTTCCTACACCACCGTCCTAAGCGACTTTGTTTCTGAAACCTGGGTAGCTTTTCCGGTCACCCCGTTTACGATAGGATACTCGTATCCTTTTTCTGATTTTACCCAATCTTTCTTCTCTCTCACCGGCATCTCCTATATCCAAGCAATGCCAATGATATGGAGGGTCTTGTATACCCTTGAAAGAATCATTGTGCATGAAGGTATTGATTTGGGAATGTCGGAGTTAGCAGGGTCTTGTATACACATATATGGGTGCATTTGTTTCAGAACCAAATAATATGTAGAGAACTACAAGAACCGCATAATGAGCTTGAACGTAGTGCATGCAAGATAATCACCAATAATAGTGGAAGAGGGAAATATAAATGGTTACACAATCGTCTTGTGTATCATATTCAAAGCAACAGATTGAAATACATTATGCGGTTCTTAAGGTATTAGTTCTAGAATGAATGTCCCTCTATGTGTGTGTGTATCTTTAGAAACGAGATGCATTCATTTCAAATCTGGTCAATGAACTTAAAGAATCGTTATCAAAACCACTTATCTTTCGAAAATGATTGTTTTAAGCAACTTGGGTGTAACATCCGGAAAACTCACCAAGTAATATTTAGACGAATCAACGGCCCGGATTTATGCCATGTGGATCGGTCAACAGGTTCTTCTGATGCGAAAAATTTTATTTAATGGATTTAAAGGATCCCGTGAATAACTTCAAAATGTAGTTTTAAGACGGAACGTTTGATATGAAACTCTAGGGACTAGACTGTTGTTATGGGAATCGGATTTTAGTAGCTTTAGAAAGAATTGCATCCACTAAAGACTTGAGGGAGCGTAATGTAAATAATCCATTTAATCATTTCTCTAAAAATCTCACCTACGTGTTATATATGTTTTGTTTTCAAAAGATTCTTTTTTTAGGATTAAAACCTATCATCTGCTAGGGCTTGCAAATGCCCTAAACTACTGCCGCCATACGAGTGAGAAGAACTAACGGAATGCGACGGTCCAAGTTCGTTCTTGGGTTCTAGTCACAGTTAAGGTAAGGGTGGAGATATTTGGACACCCTCTGCGCCTATTTGGACACCCTTTGCCTCGTATAGGCCTCGTATAGGCCTATACGAGGCGTATAGGGTTACATCAAAATCAGTGCCTGACTCATGTCACTTCTGGTTTGACCCCTTCAAGACGCCTCGTATAGGCCTATACTGGGCGTATAGGACCCTTCGTATAGGCCTCGTATATGACCCTTTGCCCCTTATATGCCTCGTATAGGCCTATACTGGGCGTCTTGAAGAGTTTTTTTTTTTATTTATTTTTTTTTAACAAACATTTTATACAATATTAATCGTTTTAGCAAACTTTTATACAAAAACAAGTTTTTTTATTTTAAATAATTATTATTAGGACCCCCTCGTTGGTTTTTTTTAGTTGAAAAATGGATGTTTTGGTAGGGTAATTTGATTGTTTTTTGAGGGTGATGTTTTTTGAGTAAAAAATGGGTGTTTTGGTGGGGTAATTTGAGTTGTTTTTTAAGAAAAGTTTTATTTTTTTATAAAAATATTTTACCGTTTTCAAGATTGGCCTTTAAAAATATTCGATTGTAGAAATATTACATTGTTTTTAACATATAGTGTAGTATAGGTCTCGTATAGGTCCCTTATAGGTCTTGTATAGGCCTATCGACGTATACGGGCGTTGTATCATATCCTATAGTATCGTATCGTATTGTATTGTATCGTATAGTGTAGTATAAGTCTCGTATAGCTCTCGTATAGACCTATACGATACCATACTATACGATACAATACAATACGATACTATCGTATCATATAGTGTAGTATAGCTCTTGTATAAGCCTATAGGCCTAAACGGGACCTAAACCACACCTATAGTCCTATACGAGTGTTGTATCTTATCCAATAGTCTAATATCGTATTGTATTGTATCGTATCGTATCATATCGTATCGTATAGTGTAGTATAAATCTCGTATAAGCATTGTATGGGCCTATGGATGTGGTATCGTATCCTATAGTATCGTGTTGTATCGCATCGTATCGTATCATATAATATAGTGTAGTATAAGTCTCGTATAGGTCTTGTATAAGCCTATCGTGTTGTATCGTATCGTATAGTATAGTATAGTATAAGTCTCGTATAGGTCTCGTATAGGCATCGTATAATTAATATTAGTGTTATTATAATTAATATGAGTTTTTTATAGTTAATATTAGTGTTATTATAATTAATATGAGTTTTTTATAATTAATATTAGTGTTATTATAATTAATATGAGTTTTTTATAGTTAATATTAGTGTTATTATAATTAATATGAGTTTTTTTATAATTAATATTAGTGTTATTATAATTAATATGAGTTTTTTATAATTAATATAAGTGTTATTATAATTAATATGAGTTTTTTATAATTAATATTAGTGTTATTATAATTAATATGAGTTTTTTATAATTAATATTAGTGTTATTATAATTAATATGAGTTTTTTATAATTAATATTAGTGTTATTATAATTAATATGAGTTTTTTTATAATTAATATTAGTGTTATTATAATTAATATGAGTTTTTTATAGTTAATATTAGTGTTATTATAATTAATATGAGTTTTTTATAATTAATATTAGTGTTATTATAATTAATATGAGTTTTTTATAATTAATATAAGTGTTATTATAATTAATATGAGTTTTTTATAATTAATATTAGTGTTATTATAATTAATATGAGTTTTTTTATAATTAATATTAGTGTTATTATAATTAATATGAGTTTTTTATAATTAATATTAGTGTTATTATAATTAATATGAGTTTTTTTTATAATTAATATGAGTTTATTATAATTAATATGAGTTTTTATAGTTAATATTAGTGTTATTGGTATTTAAAAAGAGAAAAAAAAAAAAAACCCTTCAAGACGCCCAGTATAGGGCTATATTGGGCGTCTATGTGGACCAAAAGACCATTAAACCCCTGAATTAGGCCTATACTGGGGGCAAACAGGGTTATTATGGTCTTTTGGACCCCTCGTATAGGCCCAGTATAGCCCTATACTGGGCGTCTATTATTATTTTTTTTTGTTTTCTTTTTTTAAATATTAAAAAGAGAAAACAAAAAAAAAATAAAAATAGACGCCCAGTATAGGGCTATACTGGGCGTATACGAGGGGTCCAAAAGACCATTATAGCCCTGTTTTGCCCCCAGTATAGGCCTAATTCAGGGGTTTAATGGTCTTTTGCCCCTTATATGCCTCGTATAGGCCTATACTGGGCGTTTTGAAGGATTTTTTTTTTTTTTTTTTAACAAACATTTTATACAATATTAATCGTTTTAGCAAACTTTTATACAAAAACAAGTTTTTTTTATTTTAAATAATTAATATTAGGACCCCTCGTTGGTTTTTTTTGATACGTTTATTTTTTTATAAAAATATTTTACCGAATGTAATATTTCTACGATCGAATATTTTTAAAGGCCGATCTTGAAAACGGTAAAATATTTTTATAAAAAAATAAAACTTTTCTTAAAAAACAACTCAAATTACCCCACCAAAATACCCATTTTTTTACTCAAAAAACATCACCCTCCAAAAACAATCAAATTACGCTACCAAAACATCCATTTTTCAACTCAAAAAAAACCAACGAGGGGTCCTAATATTAATTATTTAAAATAAAAAAACTTGTTTTTGTATAAAAGTTTGCTAAAACGATTAATATTGTATAAAATGTTTGTTAAAAAAAAAAAAAAAAAAAAAAAAAAACCCTTATATACGCCTAGTATAGGCCTATACTAGGCATATAAGAGAGGCAAAAAAGACCAATTTACCCCCAGTATAGGCCTAAATCAGGGGCTAAATGGTCTTTTTCGCCTAGACGCCCAGTATAGGCCTATACGAGGCGTATACGTGGCAAATAAGACAAAATATGACATAATCAGAGATTCTCTTGGAAATTGAAAAAGGCTATACGCCTCGTATAGGTCTATACGAGGCGTCTTGAAGGGTGTCCAAATAGGCAATAGGGTGTGTAAATATGTAGACCCTAAGGTAATCTTCCAATATGTTTGTTCGTTATTGGTTGTTACTTATTTGGGGTTTTTAGAGTCGAGTGGAGTTTGGTTTAGGTGGTCGTTTAAGTTGTGATGATGATGAAGGTGACGGAGGACGATGGTGGTGGCCGAGGGGGTAGCTTGTGATGAGGACGATGGAGGTGGTATAATGCACTGTAGAGAAGGAGATGGTTCCGCAGTGGTGACCGGGGTGGTTTAGCTCGGTGCTTCCGGTGATGTTGTCAGTGGTGTAGTATGACAGTGATGTAGATGAGCGGCGTGGAGGGGACGATGAAAGTTGATGATGTTGAGGATGGTTAGTGTTGGTTATGGTGTAGGGTCACGATGGAGTCGCGTGAAGATGTATCATGAGTGGGGTGGTCGACGATGGTGAGTGGGTGATCGGATAAGGTGGTAGCGATAACGGTGAAACGGTTGTAGGCGGCTTGGACGTGATACAAAATCGCTTGGATTGGGGTTGAAGATGGCATCTGATTAAGGGATGGAACATGTTACGACTTAGATGGGTTAGGATGAGGATCATACATCATGGTGAAGAAAGGCAGGGAAACTATGGTGTTGCGTGCGTCCTTAGATCTGTGTACTATGTGTGTGTACTTCAAAGAAGGTGCAAGGTATGAATGGATTATTATGAACATGGATATGAATTTCGAGATGATGATGTATAAAATTGTTAATGGTGCATGAGAATGATGGCAATGCATGGGAGCCGATCAGTAGTTATGGTTTTCTGTTGGAAGATGATCATGGGGACTAAGTGTTTTCATGTAAATGTATATAATAAATTGAATTTGAAATGTGGGTGCTTGCGAACAGAATGTGACGTGAAGATTTTGTATACTAAAACCAAGCTAGCTAGCATCTTAATTAATTAAGCTTGCTAGCTAGCACCTCTTTTCTCTCTCATGTATTTTCATGAATTCTCATCATATTTGTAGTAAACTAGTAGATGCCCCGCTCGCGTTGCTTTAGAACTAGATAATTTTAGTAACGATTCTTACGTCCCAGCTAAACGGTTTTCATAACAATAATTTATAAACTAGATAATTTTAGTAACGATTCTTACGTCCCAGCTTTAGAACTAGGGTCACCTACTATAAATGAACTAACCATAAGGGCCAGCACACAATGGTCTTGTCAAAGGAGTTAACGAAGTATGGCCATCATATCAAACTTGAGTAGTCTACCAAACTTGGAGTCAATGACTTGTTGTTTGTGTGCAGATGATTGATACACGCATTTGAGTGATTGAATCATTTGGATTTCCTCAATGCTGAGATTCCTTCCTTTCTACAACGGTTTCCTGTCCTTGCTTCTGTCTCTCATTGTGACCGACATCTTTACTTTGTCTTTTTTCCCAACTTCAAGTGATGGAAATCTCATTAAATCAAATGGCATTCTTATTTGTGTGCTGTACCCAAACCCGCACCCGCCACAACTCGTACTCCTGATTGCCATGCCTTTAAAAGGGGTTACGGGTCAACAGGCTGGTTCAACCCGCTAACAATCTTTTGTCCAATTTTAAAAATATCATTGATAACATGCTAAATGCAATTATAACTATTAGGGCCTGTTTGGTTGACAAGAATTCATAGGATTTCAAGGGAATTGGAATTTGAATTCCATTCCATTGTGTGTTTGGTTGGACAAGTTAGTTGAAGGGAATTGGATTTTAATTCGAATAAAATCTCTTGTTTAATGGAATTCAGATTCCTTCTAAATTTCAAAGGAAAGTTTAAAATACCACAGGAATGTTTCCAAAGTTACGTACGGCCTCTTTCATTTTTGTCTAGGGTTTCTGCCCTCTTTCATTTTTGTCTGATATCTTGATCGCTCACTCTCTAGGGTTTCATTCTCTTTCATCTCTGAGATCTCGATGTTCAATAGCAAGATCTTCATCGCTGGTATAGGGTTTGCGGATCTCCTCCATCGAGTTCATCTTCAAACTTTTGCAAAATTTCAACAAAATCATCCGATAAAGAGGTTAGAATTAAACGCAGATCGTTTCCGTTTTGTTTCATATATATGATTAGTACTTCTTCTGGTGTAAGTTTGGTTTAGGGCTTCATAACCATTTCATTTTATTCATTCCATCACTTTGTTTAGAATATTGATGAAATTAGGGCTAGAATCCCAAATTCTGAACTGACCTGTGTAAATTGATGATCGAATGTGTTAAATTGATGCCTGTTGTTGGGGTGGTTCTAATGCCCACCAACTGTTTGAAATGTGACCTCTATCAAGTTCAAGGCTTTGAGCTTGTTGTTGTCTCTTCACATGCTTCTTTGGCTGCTTCTGCTCTGCTTTGCCTTGCCTTTCACATAATCTTTTAGAAAATATGGGATTAGAAAGTTTTTGTTTGTTGATCATTATAATGGTTATGTTCAGAGATTTTCAAGGGAGTATGTTCACAAGATTTCTGTAAGTGAACCATCATGTTTGTCCCTTTTTACCATTTACATATACATTGCTTTATTACATGTTTTAGTGAACCTGTTTTTTTGTTTGGATAATAATTAGGGTGACCATGATAAACTTTAGGCATAAAGTTGATTCTTTTTACCATCATGTTTGTCTCTTTTATGTTTAGGTTACTAGAATATAGTGTGATCATGTAATGCCACATTGGAACTTACGGAATTCATCTTAAGAGTTATCCATTTTTTATCTTAGTTTAGGAATTGAGTTAGGTCCTTTTTAGCGGTATGCTTATTTAATTAACTTTGCGATTAACAGTGATTTAGCAGTTTCTAGGATCCATATTTTTGCGATTAACTTCAGAAGAGTTAAGATGCTTTGAAGTTTGAACAGTAATGATTATCGAGATGAAAAAAAAAGTATTGCAAATGAAACTAAATACTCCCTCACTTTTGTTGCATTTCATTTTTTATACATTAACTATGATGCGACTACCGATCAGCTCGAAATATCTTTTAAAAATAACAAAATAGGGGCATTTTGGCTTGGTAGTGGGGACTAGATAAATAGGTTGTCGTTAGCCAGTGAAATCACCGTATATACAACTGTTTATGTTCCATGGTACATAACGAAGGTAGTAACAAGTATGACTGTTTGAATAGTCTTAATGTAGGCTTCTAACGGGATACAGTACGGTTTTACCGTGATGGTGAGTAGCAAGTTGTGACTTGTGACTGGCATATAATAATCCTTTTAATCTGAAACAAATTCTTGTCTCTAAAACCACCTCCTCACCTGCGAAGTTCATTTATGCTTTCACGTTTATGGATTTAAGCCCTTAATTTCACTGTCCACTACAAGACATTTATATTAGTTTCTTAACCTTTGTAGACTATATATGAAAAAGGCATAAAGCTAATCCATAACTCATCTTGTAGAGCTTAAGATTAGATAGCATAATAGAAAATTATGGAGTTCATATTGGTTTTTTTGTGGCCGTTTTTGGTTGAAATCGTAAACCAAACCGATAGGTACAGTTTAAAATTTTCTAAACCGACCAACTGAAAATTCTTAAAAGAACCCACCACGAAACCAAACCAATGATTGGTTTAGGCGGTTTCACGGTTTAAACCGAATCGTGACAACCCTAACTTATATTTTCCCAGTTAAACTATTTGAATACCAATTAAGATTTTGAGCAAAAAATTTACACCATTACATACTCTTTAAATTGAGTATTGGTATTATTGCTTTAGTTTTTTTAGTATAGAAAAGATAACTCATGTTACGTAATTATCAGTGTCTATGGTCATCGCTGCATCAGACGAGCACCTTTGTCTGTGTTTGTATTTGGTCCCCCTAATGAAAACCTTAACCTAGTCCCCTCATCGTCTTCAGTCTAGCATTCCAGCTGTAACGCCCAGTTTTATGGCTTTTTGGTGTATATAATATGATATTGATAAAAAATATAAAATACAAGTGATGGTTTCATGGTTGGTTTAGTTTAATTAATTAGGTAATTTATGCACATATAACATAATAGGAGGATAAAAATCAGTTATAAAAAACTCATAACCGGACCATCTGTTCTTAATTCATCTGGTTATTTCAGTTAATTTTTATGGTTATTCCCCGAGAAGCAGTTTCATGGTGCATAAATCTGGTGTAGACACAATCAGCATTAGATCATATTTACTTAAATAGATAATTAATGCATCTGAAAGAATTCTATCATTTGAATGCTACTCTAGTTTTTGTTAATAAAATGATTTACAAGGTTTAACACATTAAAAACACAGACGGTGACCCTTTATGTTTTAGTTCACATTTTCCTACAGGAATGACGAGTAATAATAGAAACTATCGAGGATGGAGTAAACTTGAAGATCAAAACCTTGTTGAGGCTTTAGTAAACATGGTCAACACTGGAATATATAAGTCGGATAATGGCTTTAAACCAGGTTTTTTACAACACCTAGAAGCTTGCTTGAAAGAATCACTTCCAGAATCGAGCATTTTGGATAAACCTCACATTGAATCTTGAATAAAGACGATGAGGAAAGATTGGCAAGCCGTTTATGATTTATTAAATACTAGTGGATTTGGCTATGACAAAGAACGTAATTGTGTGACCACTAATGCTCCTGGAGTATGGGATGCATATCTTGAGTTACTAGATTTTTATATTATTACAATTTTTTGTATTTGGTTAGTTATAAAAGATATTAATGTTTTTTTTTATTTTATACTTATCATGTGAAATAGAATCATAAACACGCGGCTAAATAGAAAGAAAAATGTCTTTCGTATTATGAAGAATTGTGCATTATTTTTGGAAAAGATCGAACTCAAGGCAATAGAGCCAAAAGCGTGGTCGAGATGGAACAAGAGGTGAACATGGCAGAACAAGAGCACCAAAGGGATGATGATTTTGGTGAACATAGCCATAATGAAAATACAAACGCAAGTTCTCAATTTGAAGAAACTTCAAGTGGTTGTAGTATGAAGAGGAAACGCACTAGCCAAGTCAATACTTTATTTCAAGGTTTCAATGATGCAGTTGTTCAATTTAGTGATCGTCTTAAAGAGACTTCGGCCGAGTTGAGTGAAGACATAAAATTTGAACTTGACATAAAAAAGAAAACTTTGATGATCCCTTCGGAGCTTTTAAAAATGACATCTTTTAGTCAACTGGAAAGGTTTATGGCAATTGATATAATAAAGGATGACCATAATAGGATGATGACGTTTTGGACTTTGGGAGAAGAAGAAAGAGAGGCTTGGATGAGGTTTATGTTGTCTAAGTTTGGCTGAGAAACTTGTTTAAAGAATTTGAAGTAGTATTTACATTTTGGAACCAACTCTAGTTGTACGTTTGAGTTAACTTTTAGTCGCATGTTCGAATTACTTGTAGTCGTGTGTTAAACAACTTTTAATCGTATGTTTAAACTTTCGGTTACTATAATATGTTTATAGCTCATATATTTGCAAATATGTTCATTTTTAATTTATTTTGGTTGAATACTTTGTATAACTTTAGTTAAGATTATTTAAGATTTTTTTAGTTTTCTTATGTAAAATCCTATAATTTTTTAAATTTCTTGTGGATAATAAATATTAAAAATCTTTTTTTAAGTTACGAAATTCAGCTTTTTTTTTTTTTTTTTTTTTTTGCCGGGGGGGGGGGGGGGGTGTCGGTTGTTGAAAGACTTTTTATCTAAGATAGTTGTTTCTAAAACTTTTGCCTTATGTTTATAACTAGGGGTAATTTTGTCTTTTTAGGTATTTTTAAATTCCAATTCCATTAATACATTTATCAACCAAACACATCAATGGATTTAAAAGGAATCCATCAAATTCAAATTCAAATTCCAATTCACATAGGAATTCCAATTCCAATTCCTACACATTCCGTGAACCAAACGCCCCCTTAGTATTTACTAATTAAAGCTTCTTATAAACGAAAAAAACTCAAAACCTACATACCATTAACTCATTAAGCATATCATGCTAACTGTAAATATGAACACATTTGCTAGAATCTAAATGTTTGATTAGTATATTTATGAAAAGCAATTATTATATATATAAAAGATTAAATGCTTAGCTACGGTAAAATAGAAATTTGTTTTTTAGTGAATGAAAATAACTAGGGACCCTCAATGTGAACTCCTTATGCTAAGGTCGTACATGGGGGTTGCTAAGTTACTTTTTGGGTTGCGGACTTGTCAACCCCATTTGACGGTGGATGCGGCATCCCGGTTCGATGATGGCCCCCGAGAGGCTATAGAAGACATAGTCGTGGGTGGTGGCCCCTTCTTTGGGGATCTCCAATGGCCTTTGGCATCTCTGCCAATGCGTCTAGGTGGTTTGGGCCTCCTCTCAGCTCGAGATGTTGGGGTTTATGCTTTTGTGGCGTCCAGAGCTAAGTCTTGGGAACTAGAGGATCATATCCTTCGAAACAGTGGGGTTGTCGGGCTCGACGAGGACTATCTGCAGGCGCTCGAACGCTTAAATTGTGACACCTGTGCCTCTGCGACCATCAAACAAATACCAAATTAATTAAATATTGTGTTTCATACTTGGTATTTGTAAAAATATGTGTATCGTTTGCACATATCAATTCTTGTTTGATTTCAAGCTTTAAATCGCTTTCTGGAAGGTTATACGCGTACTGATGCGTAAATATAACCAGTTTAACGCAACAAACACTCCAGAATAGTGACATAGGCTTAACATACCTTAAATAACCTTTACATAGCTTAGAAATAAGTTTTGGAGGGTTTGGTGTGGCGAAATCAAGTTTATTCGCTTACAAGGACTAATATCGACAAACTGCGAAAGTATGCCGATTTGTACTGTAACCGACATTCCGGAACTTGATCATAAGTTAAACATACCCCAAATATCCTTCACATAGCTTAAAAATAGGCTTTGAGGGGTTCGGTATGCTAAAATGAACTTATTTGATCAATAGAGACTAAAAGCGTCAAAAGTGCATAAGTTTGCATTTTCGCGCATATCTTACGTCCTGAATATATCCGGATATCCAAAAATTTATGTAATCATTAAAATATTGTATTTTAGTGATTGGCATGATAAAATTCCATTCGTCGCGTAATTTGGATCGTTTTTTATTTCATTACGATTTCCGTCGTAATTAACCGAACAACGCAACCGTACGACCAAACGAACCGACATCCGAGATGTTTTTGAGCATATTTTAAGTTCTCTATACTTTAACTTTATTTTAGAGCCTTGAAATGGGGTTAACGGGGCTTAAAAGTGCAAAAAAATCAAGTTTTACAAGTGCAGGGACCATTTTCGAAATTTCTGACCAGATTCAATGAACCTAGTCCAATTTTGAAGTTTTGATGGTTTTAGCCTATGGTTTTGCAAACTATGGGCTGGTATTTAATGTTTTTTTATAATACTATGGACTCATATTAGGGGCTCCCATGGTTTTAGAAAACAATGGGTGCATGTGTACGGTCCAGATTTAAGCTCGGGAATCGAGGAACGATCCTAACGGTCCTAGAAATCCTATATATACCCATGCCTTTTCATTGTTGCAACACACAAATCTGATCTATTTGCTCTAAGTTGGGGCTTAGCACCTCATACCTGAGCAAGTTGGATCTAGATTTCCATTCTTGGACCCTTTGTAAGTCCTCTTTCGTTCTTTTACGCGTTTTTAGCGTGAAAGTCAAACTTTGTTTGACTTTCTGCATTGACCAGTTTATGGTCAACACGAAGTTCATTTGAACTTCGTAACGTGAGCGTAATCACGATGGTTATAGTCCCTAGTGACTATACCTACTGATTACCACGTTGATTAGGTGTAGTGACGAGTCGTAGTTTCGGCCAAAATGCGTATTCTTGCGTATTTTGTAACCAAACTACTTTTAGGTATCAAAACCGTTTGTTTTGATACCAAAACTGTTTTCTAACTTTGTTAAACATGTTTTAACATGTTTAGCTCGTCACTTTAGGTTTAGTGCTTATGTAGGGTCGTAAGGTAAGCGGTCTAAAAAACCGCTTAGACTTTCGAACCCGACCTGTTTGGTCGATCATTAGGATCTGACCAAACACATTAGGTGACCATAGTTGTATAGGGAATAACCTTCCGAGGTTATACCTTATGGTCACTACGTTTAGCTAGTTGTATGATAGGTAGTTTATATGCCTTAGGAAAATTACCAAAATGCCCTTTTATGCATAAATTCATTTTAAGCATATGTAACCTAAATTTTGACATCTAAACTGATTAGGCAACATTATTAGACATGTTAAGGCATATAATACTTGTCATAGGACTAGTTAGGCGGTCCGAACGCGTTTTACGTGAACGACGCGTTAAAGTGGCGTAAGCTACCTAAACGGGTCATAATGGGTCGTAAGTACTTAGGTTAAGTTTCATTTTAGTATGTAGTCTTTGTTAAACCATATTACATGAGTTCCTATACTCATTTGGGTTACGAAACCTCATTCTATCCGATCTCCCGATTTAGGTCCGTTTATTTACATAGTTACCTATATTAGGTGCCGTTTGATTCTGTGATCCCTCTAGCTTTGCTTGGTTGTTTGTTCAAGACTTCTAAGCACCCTCAAGTGAGTACATAGTCCCCTCTTTTACTGTTTTTCAAACGTTTTGGGGTGAAGCACATGTGCCTACTTGCTACTTTCATGCTTTCCATGTTTTCATATCATATACTTGCTATGTTCATTAGTACACTATTAGTACATGATTTCATTATGTTTTGGTATGTATGTTCACTTAACATGTTAGCCCATTGTTTTACATTTTGAATTGTTTGAACCATTTGTAACCTTTGATTTATGAGAATCCATTTGTAACCACTCGATGTATGTGAACCATTTGTAACCATTCGATGTATGGGAACCATTTGAAATCATGGGATGTATGAGAACCATTTGTAATCATTTGATTGATATGAACCCTTTGTAACCATTTGATATATGTGAACCATATGTAACCATTTGATATATGTGAACCATTTGTAACTGTCTGAACCGTTGGGTTAGGGAAGTGATTAGGTAACGGGGCGGGTGTAATGTATTAAAAGCATGGTGGATACGCCGCTGGTACTTCCTATATATAAGTGCTTTTAACACATTATATATTGTTGCGTTATCTAGATCACTTGGGTAAACGATTTTGAAATGATGTCACACAATGATGTTTTCTGAATAATATAAACCATACGAGTTTTGTTAACGAGTTTCTATGATATGTTTTACAATTTGATTTCATAAAACAAATGTTTTAGAGTTAAGAATCATGGCTACGAGATTTTGTAAATTATAACCAATTTGATTTGAGCTGGTTAATTATGTCGCAATACTATACTTTTCAAAATAAGGTTTTTAAATAAGTATTGCAACATGTAAAACGAGCCATGAATCTGACACTCATATAAAACCTATGTACTCGCCGGCATTTTTATGCTGACGTATTTTCACATGTGTTTCAGGTACAATAGTTGATGATGTTTGATGATGATATTGATGTATGCTCACATAGGAACGGATGAGGCCTTAGTGACTTAATAACAATGAAAGTCTATTTGTTCATGTTTTGTTTCTAATTCCAATGTAATGTAATACATTTAATTCAATAAAACGAAACTGTTTATTCCATGGTTGTGAAACAATGATTCTGTTACAACACTCCCCGACGTTTCTGCCACGTTTTGTTGTTTTACGTGGTCGGGGTGTGACATAAATGTCTCTCACCCAGACTTTGATATCGGCGGTTTCTCTAACAAGGACACCGCCCCCTTGAAGCCACAAAAAACTTTGGCGAATGCTCTGTTAAAATCGCTCAAAGCCTGGGAGAAATTTTTGATTTGTCATCTCGCAAGAAGGCGTTGTGGGAGTGCCTGAAGGTTCCCCATGCTCAGGATATTTTGACCGTTATCCCAATTGAGGGGCTGAGAGAATGTATGTCAGCAGTAGAATACATAGCTATCCTTAAATACCAGCTGATGATTCTTATGTACCCAGAAGATGAAACCTGCCCGATATGTTTTAAAGCTTGTATGGACAAATACGGAGAGCTCGCAGTGCATTGTAAGGAGCTCCCTGGATTCAAATATCGGCATGACTGGGTGCGAGATGTTTTGTGGGACATCCTGAGAAAAGCTGGGATTTCGGCTAAGAAAGAGGGTCCTGTGAATTTCCTTACGGACCCTATGGAAGGGAGATCTACTCTGCAACCAGCGGATCTGGTCGTCTTTGGTTGGGCTAGGGGAAACATACTTGTGTGGACCTCACGGGGGTTTCCCCTCTTGTTGGTTTAAAGGAAAACGGGTTTGTAACTGGACAAGCAGCAAAAAAGGCATAATCGAAGAAAGTTGATAAGCATGCTAAAGCTTGTGCAGAGAACCAGCATGTTTTTGTCCCTTTTGCCTTTGACACATTTGGCTCCCTAGCACCAGAAGTTATCCAATTCCTGACCAGGGTCCAACGGGTCATCCACAACAATTGCTCAGCCTCAGGGGGGACGGGGTTTTGTATTTGGTAGATTAGGATTTGCAATTCAGAAAGGGGTGGCGGAGCAGCTTGTTGCCCGTCTACCTTATGTTTTGATGTAACTTGGCAAGTATGAATGAAATAAACTATTTTATTTTATTTAAAAATAAATAAAAATAATAATAACTAGTTAACATAGAATTCAAAAGTTATATACATAAATAGAAAGAGTTGATGGATAGCGACTTTGATTGAGTTTTATTTATAATAACTAGTTAGCATATAATTCAAAAGTTACACAGGAACATGGTATATAAAAAATAAATTACGAAGCACATATCTATACTTTCTATAAAAGGAGAAAACTCGATGACATAAGACTAGCTGAGGTGGCAGCCATAGAGGCTGTCCAACAATGTTTTTCTTATGTCATTATTGCATCCTAAAGCTTAATATATAAAATCATTTAAAAATCAAACCTCGGCCCTTCATTCAAATTTGAAACCTCAGTCCTTCATTCTAAATTCAAACCTCTGCTTTCATTCTAAAATCAAACCTCTGGCCAGATTCAAAATTCAAAATTCTGGCTCCACATATATAACATACATCATTCAGGGCTCTACATTCAAAATTCAAAACACACTTTCAATGCACCTCTCCCTCAAATCTAGAGCTCCCTCAAATCCCGTCTTCTCAATACTCGACAATCAAAACCCACCACCAGCGACGCCACCACCACAGCTGTCGTATGACGGCGACCTAATTGAGCTTTAACCGGAAAGGTATTTAGCTATAATGCTATCTGTTTGATTTTAATAAGAAAATATGTTTAATTTTAGTTATAACGCTATCATCGGTCATCGCGACAAAAAAACAAATCACTTAGTAAAGTGAAAACCAAACTTGATGTTTAACCGGAAAAGGTATTTTGCTTCTATTGATTCAACAATAGAGAGTAACTGGTGCTTACAGATACAGTTATTTCATGCCGCCGGCGATAAGCATCGAGGGTTTCTTTATCTCCAAAATCAACTGATGGCATGGGAGTCAAAGCAGGAGTTTCTTTCTGTCCAAAGTCAACTGTCTCTATAGGGGTATCATCAGGTAATTAGTGTAAGTTCTTACCCTAATTAAGCTTTTGAGTCAAATTTGTTTGATATTAAGTTTTGATTTTGGAGTGATTGTGAATTGTAAAGAGGTTATTTTTGTCTGAATGATGTGCAAGAGAGATGAGGGATCATGGGACGTTTGGGAGAAATCTATTGCTAATTTCAAGTATGTGCAGTAGTAATTATATTCATAGGTGGTTGATTAAAGTGTAGTAGTAATTATATTCATAGGGCGTTTCTTTTTGCTAATGGTATATATTAAAGTGCAGTAGTAATTATAATCATAGGTTGTTGAACAACTTTAAAGTTATATTCGTGAACATGATCTGCAAGAATATCCGACCAGTAGAATGAACATACATTGTAATGGACCATTTCATGATCTTTTTAGTGTAGATACAAATACAAATGACATGTTTCATATGAATAAGGCTCTTGCTAAGCATATATGACAACTGAATTCTGATGGTGGTGTATATCTTTATATTATTTTTCTTCATATTTATGGCAGTACAATTTATGTCAAGTTTCTTTTTGCTTTCATCTTTGTGTATGTGAGTTGTTGTTTGACATTCTTATTTTGTGAAATCGGTTTGTAGATATGAAAAGAGTAAAAATCAAGATTGTTGTCCAATTTAAGAAATGTAACAAGGTTGATACCAACTTTTTTGTCACACCCCGACCGCGTAAAACAACAAATCGCGGCGGAATCGTCGGGGAGTGTTGCAACCGAATCATTGTTTTAAAACACACGGAAATTTGAAGTTTCATTTTAATAAACATTAAATATTTACATCGTCTGGAAATCTAAATAAACAATTTAAACATAGTCTATCATTGTTTTTAAGTCACTAAGGCCTCGTCCAGTCCTATGTGAGCATGCATCCTAGCAATCAACATCATTTAACAACACCTGAAACATATGTGAAAACAAAGTCAGCAAAGAAATGCTGGCGAGTACATAGGTTTTTGAGAGTGTTGGATTCATGGCTAGTTTGCATGTTGCAATACTTAATAAAAAAAACTTGTTTTGAAATGTATTGCATTGCGACATAATTAACCAACTCAAATCAAGTTGGTTATAGTTTATAAAATCTCGTAGCCATGATTCTTAACCCAAAACATTTATTTAATAAAATCAAATTGTAAAACATCTCGTAAAAACTTGTTAATAAATCTCGTTAATAAAACTCGTTAATAAATCTCGTTAATAAAACTCGTATAGTTTATATTATTTCGAAAACCTCGTTTGTGTGACATCGTTTCAAAATCGTTTACCCAAGTGAACTAAATAACGCCACGGTATGTAATATGATGAAAACACTTATATATAGGAAGTACCAGCAGCGTATCCACCATGCTTTCATCACATTACACCCGTCTCGTTATCTAAACTGTAACTGAAAACCAATCGTTTACCCAAATCGTTTAATTCGTTAAAAATCGCTTTAGTCGTTTAAATCATTCTCGTTTTAAATCGTGAAAACTACTTTTGATTGTCTCGCTAATAACATCCAAACCTTCGCAACTCGCCTATCGCTTCTCGCATTAATAAACCACCAAAGGGTAAATTAACAATCACAGATTCAGTCGTTACCCACCTAACTCACACATAACCATGGGTGTAGTCTGATAACGGGATTTGTCAGATCCTATGGTACCATAACCTAATACTGGTCGGTTCGGCCAAAACTAATGGATATTATTCGTTATGTAAATACAACCAAAAAGTTTGTTTACTATATCAAAATCGTTATAAATTTTGTATAAACCATTTTAATCGTTTTTGAAACCATTGTTATAATATCGAAAATCGTTTTGAAAACCATCGTTAAAATCTCAAAAACATTTAGCACATATGAATCACCCCAAAACAATTGAAAACAGTAAAATAGGGGAACTATGTACTCACCTGAGAATGCTTAGAGGTCTTGAACAACAACCAAGCAAAGCTAGAGGGAGCACGGAATCAATCGGCAACCTAATAACTATATAAATAAACTGGACCTAAGTCAGAAGATCGGATAGGATGAGGTTTTGTAAACCAAATGAGTATTGGAACTCATATGACATGGTTTAACAAAGTCTACATTCTAAATCGAAACCTAACCTAAGTGCTTTCTACCCATTGTGACCCATTAAGGTAGCTTAAGCTACTTTAACGTGTCGTTCATGCAAAAGCGCGTTCGAGACGTTTAACTAGTCCTATGACAAGTATTATATGCCTAAACATGATTAAATATGTTGCATAATCAATTAAATGACAAAAGTTTGTGTTACATATGCTTAATTACCAATTATGCATGAAAAGGGCATTTTGGTCATTTACCTAAGGCATATAAACTACCGATCATACAACTAATTAAACCTAAGTGACCATAAGGTATAACCTCGGAAGTTTATTCCCTATGCAACTATGGTCACTAAACATGTTTGGTCGGATCCTAATGATCGACCAAACGGGTCGTGTTCGAAAGTCTAAGCGGGTGTTTAGTCCGCTTGACTTATGACTCTACACAAGCACTAATCTAAAAAGTGACGAGTTAAACATGTTAAAACATGTTTAACGAATTTACAAAATAGATTTGGTATCAAAACAAACGGTTTTGATACCTATAAGTAGTTTGGTTACAAAATACGCAAGAATGCGCATTTTGGCCGAAACTACGACTCGTCATTATACCTAGATAACGTGGTAATCAGTAGGTATAGTCACTAGGGACTATAACCATCGTGATTACGCTCACGTTATGAAGTTCAAACGAACTTCGCATTGACCATAAACTGGTCAACGCAGAAAGTCAAACGCAGTTTGACTTTCAGACTCGAAAAGCGATAAAAGAACGAAAGAATACTTACAAAAGGTCCCAGCAAGCTTTGATCAGATTTACTCTCAGGTATGAAGCATAAACTTCAACTTAGAAAGCCAAAATCAGATCATTGTGGGTTTTGGAAGTGAAAGGAGGTGGGTATATATAGGAAATCTAGAACCGTTAGGATCGTTCATCGTAAAACGAGCTTCGATCTCATCCGTACACATATGGGCTCCCATGGTTAGTCCTATGACAAGTATTATATGCCTAAACATGATTAAATATGTTGCATAATCAATTAAGTGACAAAAGTTTGTGTTACATATGCTTAATTACCAATTATGCATGAAAAAGGCATTTTGGTCATTTACCTAAGGCATATAAACTACCTATGATACAACTAATTAAACCTAAGTGACCATAAGGTATAACCTCGGAAGGTTATTCCCTATGCCACTATGGTCACTAAACATGTTTGGTCGGATCCTAATGATCGACCAAATGGGTCGTGTTCGAAAGTCTAAGCGGGTGTTTAGTCCGCTTGACTTACGACTCTACACAAGCACTAATCTAAAAAGTGACGAGTTAAACTTGTTTAACGAATTTAGAAAATAGATTTGGTATCAAAACAAACGGGTTTGATACCTGTAAGTAGTTTGGTTACAAAATACGCAAGAATGCGCATTTTGGCCGAAACTACGACTCGTCACTACACCTAGATAACGTGGTAATCACTAGGTATAGTCACTAGGGACTATAACCATCGTGATTACGCTCACGTTATGAAGTTCAAATGAACTTCGCATTGACCATAAACTGGTCAAGGCAGAAAGTCAAACGCAGTTTGACTTTCAGACTCGAAAAGCGTTAAAAGAAGGAAAGAATACTTACAAAAGGTCCCAGCAAGCTTTGATCCGATTTACTCTCAGGTATGAAGCATAAACTTCAACTTAGAGAGCCAAAATCAGATCATTGTGGGTTTTGCAAGTGAAAGGAGATGGGTATATATAGGAAAACTAGAACCGTTAGGATCGTTCATCGTAAAACGAGCTTCGATCTCATCCGTACACATGTGCCCATGGTTTTGTGAAACCATGGGAACCCATAGTTTCATTAAAACCATGTGTAAATGAGGGGAAAAGCTGGAACAAGCTGGAATTTAGATTTTTCATTTTGGTCCCTTCCTAAGATAACTATGGCAGAATGACAATTTTGGTCCCTGAACTTCAGAATCTTGCATTTCGGCTCATTTTTGACACGTTTAAGCCTCGTTATCCTCATTTCAAGCTCTAAAATGAAGTTAAAGTATAGGGAACTGAAACAATGCTCAAAAATATTTCGGATGTCGGTTCGTTTGGTCGTACGGTTGCGTTGTTTGGTTAATTACGACGAAACACGAACGAATGCGAAAAACGATCCAAATTACGCGATGAATGGAATTTTATCATGCCAATCACTAAAATAAAATATTTTAATGATTACATAAAGTTTTGGATGTCCAGGTGTATTCAGAACGTAAGATATGCGCGAAAATGCAAACTTATGCACTTTTGACGCTTTTAGTCCCTAAATGACCAAAAAGTTTATTTTAGCACACCGAACCCCTCAAAGCCTATTTCTAAGCTATGTAAAGGATATTTAGGGTATGTTTAACTTATGGTCATGTTCCGTAATGTTCGTTACATTACAAATCGGCATACTTTCGCAGTTTGTCGAAATTAGTCCCTGTAAGCGAATAAACTTGATTTCGACACACCAAACCTTCCAAAACTTATTTCTAAGTTATGTAAAGGTTATTTAAGGTATTTTAAGCCTATGTCACTATTCCGGAGTGTTTTTCGCATTAAACTGATTACGTTTACGCACCAGTTCGCGTATAACTTTCCAGAAAGCGATTTAGAGCTCGAAATCGAACGAGAATTGATATGTGCAAATGATACACATATTTATACAAATCCCAAGTATGATATAAAATATTTCGTTGATTTGGTATTTGTTTGATGGCCGTGGAGGCACAGATGTCACAGTCTCCCCTACTTCAGGAAATTTCGTCCCGAAATTTATTTAGAGGAAACTTGTGAGAGCTTGAAACATGAAGTCGAAAAGATAAAACAACACTGGTTAGAGTTCTGAACTTCTAGTAACTTTAAATAACATCATGCTTGCAATGTAAGAGGGACACCTATATACAAGTATATGAAGCGCCATTGGTGCGTCCACCGTACCTCCATTACATTGTTCACGTTTCGTTATTGTTGTCACTATCGGTTCTTACACATGATAAATCTTACTGTGTTTCCGTGCACTGAATTTTCATAATTATGTATGCGTCCATAATTACGTAATTCCTTGCATAGTCCACACAGTGCATTTGATAATGTGTAGGGGAAAACCAAGTGAATGAACCTGTGATGAGTGTGACTGGACCACCATAGGGTCCTTTCAGCTATATCATCACATGCCATTCTTAACCAGATTCTGAATCTATCTTTTAACTAGACCACTCAATGGGTCTCCTTCGAATAATGGAATGGTACTATATATTCCAAGGGTCTTAACTACCACGTAGAAGCCCATTAAGGATTTAGGGTAGTACCTTTTGAATATCCTACTATGAATCCCTCATATGAAGATATGGAAGATTCTATGAGGATTTGGATAACGAAAATTGGATCACACAAAAACATAAAGGAGAACACATAAACACATAATCACATAATTGCATAATTGTTTAATTTGACCTTTAATTTGTTATCTTTGGACACGGGTATTTAAAGCACACCAGGAATCTAATCCGTGGATTTCATTTGGCACTTTAAACATTTACAAGAATCTAACTATGAAGATAGGAAGATCTTAATAGGAATTCGGTTTGTCCTTATTGAGTTGTAATGTACATATTAAGGTGTACAAGGAATCCAATCAGGGCTCCGATTTGGGCGATAATCATCCACAAGGATTCTTAAAATAGAGCAACCCATCGCCCTTTCGTTTCGAGTTTAAGCTCGAGTTGAAGTGGTAGCTCATATTTCAATAAGCCTTCGTTTACACAAGATCGTTGTGCTTGAAGGACACAAGATTGAATATCAGATAGAGTGTAAACAGAATGAAGCTTGACTCGCTCCTTTCGACCAAGCGCATCGGCTACGACATTCGCCTTACCAGGAAGGTAGCGAATCTCGAAATCGTAATCGTTCAAGAGCTCAACCCGTTGTCGCTGCCTCATGTTCAGCTTCTTCTGATTAAGAATACGCTGGAGACTTTTGTGGTCTTGTGAAAACCACACACTTCGTTCCATTGAGGTAGTGTCTCCAGATTTTGAGAGCAAATGCCACAACACCTAACTCAAGATCATGAGTTGTGTAGTTCTTTCTGTGAACTTTCAACTGTCTTGACGTATATGCTATAACTTTACCTCATTGCATAAGAACATAACCAAGGCCTAGATTTGACGCGTCATAAAAGACAACGAAATCATCATTTCCATTGGGCAAGGACAAAACAGGAGCATCACATAGCTTTCGTTTTAGCGTTTGGAACGTTTCTTCTTGCTTAGATCCCCACTCCAAAGGCTTATTCTTCTGAGTCAAAGTAGTGAGTGGCACCGCGATCTTCGAGAAGTTTGAAATAGAACGACGATAATAACTAGCGAGACCAAGAAAAGAACGAATTTCTGTAGGTGTCGTTGGTGTATTCCAATCCTTAATTGCAGTAATTTGTATGGATCCACATGAATACCCTGCTTGTTGACTACATGACCCAAAAACTGAACTTTTTTAAGCCAAAATTCACACTTGGAGAATTTAGCGAAAAGTTTGTTCCTTCTTTAGGAGTTCCAATGTCAAACGAAGGTGTTGCTCATGATCGGCTCGAGACTTTGAATAAATGAGAATATCGTCGATGAACACAATAATGGACTTATCTAAATAAGGTTTACAGACCCTATTCATTAAGTCCATGAAGACAGCTGGGGCATTCGTCAAACCAAAAGGCATGACAGTGAACTCGTAATGCCCATATCTTGTGCAGAAGGCAGTTTTGGGAATATCTTCTTCGAGAACCCGAAGCTGACGATACCCAGAACGCAAATCGATCTTGGAAAAACAGGTAGCACCTTGCAGCTGATCAAAGAGATCATCGATTCGAGGTAGGGGATATCGATTCTTGATGGTAAGCTTATTAAGCTTACGATAATCGATACACATTCGAAAAGATCCATCTTTCTTCTTCACAAAGAGGACAGAAGCTCCCCTAAGGTGAATAATTTGATCGGATGAATCCTTTATCAGATAACTCTTGAAGCTGTTTCGATAATTCTTGCATCTCGGATGGTGCAAGACTATAAGGTGCTTTCGCAATTGGGTTGGCATTGGGTACGAGGTCAAAATGAAACTCGACTTGACGAACTGGAGGCAAACCAGGCAGTTCATCAGGAAACACCTCTGGATAATCCCGAGCAATCGGAATATCCTGAATACTCTTGCTCTTGCCTTTCTCCTCGGTGACATGTGCCAGAAAAGCAACATATCCTTTTCATAGATAACTTTGGGCCTTCGTACACGACATGAGCTTCAATCCACCAGAAGGTTTCTCGCCACGAACTTCCAGAACATCGCCAGACGAAAGAGGAATGCGAACAATCTTATCGAAACAAATCACCTCAGCATGATGTTTGGTTAACCAATCCATCCCTATGATAATGTCGAAACTCCCAAGTTGCATCGGTGTGAGGTCAAAAGGAAAAAGATGATTACTCAAATTGCCACTTCGTTTCTTAGAATGAAACGAGCACTTAGAATTTTCGAGGAAATCATGAGCGATCATAGGAATGAGAGCACTACAAATACGGTTCTTTGGTGTAGCTATCGTAGGGGTATGCCATACACACATGTAACTATATTTGTACATCACAATTGTAAATAAAGATTTATTTATAAACAAAATCGATTGTTTCCGAGTTCAAAGGAAAACACTAGAAACATAAACATAAGATTCGGATTATTCAAAACAACCTGTCACACCCCGATATTTTCACGTATTACCGGTGGGCCCGGTGGGGAGTATCGTGACGTAGTTGATATCATCATAGTCAAACAACACAAATTTAAATGCACAGCGGAAGCAAAAGATAGATTTATTTCAACTGAATAAATTGTAATATTAAGTATCACAAAATAGTTGAAACAGATCCACAGGCGGATCGAAATAAAAAGGAAATTTGTTCAACAGACTTTAACATCTAGAGCTTGCGAGACTTGATTATTGATGCCTGGAGTATCCAGCCTATTACGTATAGTACCTGCACTTAGCCTTTTTGGAAAATACGTCAGTTTACACTGGTAAATACAACTTAACTGGCTCATTTTGAAAAGAGTTTGAAAATTGATTTGAATGCACTTAGGCAAAAATATCTTTTATAACTTGGGACAATTATTCAAAAATAATCTTGTATACAGTTTTACTTATTTGTCGTCTATTAGGGCCGGTTTGTAGGGTCGGTCTAGATTAACTGACACGCCACAGGTATAATACCCACAAGGTTGATTCCTTTAAGTGGACTACCAGTTTTTACATATGCAACTGTCAGGTGTACGCCTACACCCCGTGCTTAGGTCGTGGCCATTTCTTTGAATGATGCCAATGATATCTGGGACATGGTCGTTTAACCCCCAAAGGCCATACACCAAATAATACAGAATAAAACGAGTTATTTAAATACATTAATCACAATCCGATTTAAATGACTACATACTCGACCAAGCGGTATTATTATAATACCGTATCCCAAGCCCGTATAGGGAAAATAAGTTAAGAGTATTTACCTGAGCAAAGTATAAATCAAATATAGCAAGTTCACGTAGCTTTTACTAGGCTCCTAATCTGGAACGAAGGTTTTAATAGCCTATTAGAATCCTAACGAGTCTTTAATTAAGCTTAGACTTAGACCGGTTAGTTTTTAAAAGGAAGACATGGTTCAAACGTATGATAAAGCGAAGACCGGTTTAGAATGTGGTTTTGACCCGACAAGCTTGGACACTTGTTTAATATGGGTAAACTAAATACATTCTGGATTTTAAGATGAAAACGATATGGTTTGACCCGTTTCGGCTAATATATGCAAACTAGTCACACACGCCGATCCGAACGCGAAAAGTGCGTAACGGGTAACCAAAAGAGTCATATACAAGTTTCCTAAGTTAATATGCCTTAAATATGTTGTGACATCAGTAAGATATATTCTATTATGCCCAAAACGGATTTAAACTCAAATTACGCCCCGTAGGGGTATTTTGGTCATTTTAAAGGTTATAAAAGAGTTTAAATATAAATCTGAGTTTCGGGTCTGATGTAATCAGTAAAAATACTTAATTTACTAGGTTATATCAGTAGGGTATAACCTATGTGTGAAATTTATCATTTCTAACCATACTATGCACCGAATGGGCATTTTGGTAATTTCACCTAAGGTTTAAAGGTCGAATCTGGAATTCTGAGTTTAAAACTTTTGCTTACTGCTAAAGTATAAAAATTTATTTAAAACATCAGTAGGTATCAAGTCTTATATATCTAAAATGGTTTTAATACATACTATGTGCTTAAAACGCGTAAAAAGATGATTTTAAGCGATTTTCGGGTTTTATAAGAAAAGCTGATATGTTTATTATTCCAGAAGGCTTAAAATATTCTATTTATCATATTGGATCAGTAGAAAAAGGTTTGGTATCAAAAGGATTGGTAAAACTCATTTTATAGCTTAAAAGGGCAAAACCGATAATTACCGGATCAACCTTAGAACTCTATGTTATGCTTAGCCTAAAAATAAATAAAAATCTCCAAAAATCCCAAAATATTATTTTATATCAGTGGATAAAAAGTTTGGTATCAAAAATCGGGTTTAGATAGGCTATACGCTAATTACACCGTTTAATTACTAAAAAGCTTTTTAATTACGCTAATGAGCATAACTCTTAATCTAGACCTCAAACTGATGTCAAATTTTAGGAACAAGTTTATAAATCAGTAACTAAGGTTTCTACTCTTTTACATTTTCAAAATTCATGTTTTAAGGTCATATGGGCATAATAGTCAACATTTAGGCATTTAACGGAAATATGCATATGAATCGGATAACTAATGAACCAAGTTGTATAATCTCAGAGGGTTATACTTATAGATAACTTGGTCCTAATAAAGCTCTAAGGCATTCCTAAACTATGCTCTAATGGGTCAGAACTGAAAGTCAAAGCAAAAGTCTACTTTTGCGACTTTTGGTTCCGAACCGAGCTTAAACTGAAAATTGTCGGGTTGAACATGTTTAGACATGTTCTTACATTGATTACCAAGTTATATGAGTGATAAAACAGGTTTCATAGCTTCTACATCGTTAATTATGTGTTTATGTGAAAATTAGCTTTCTGTTGACTTTTTAAAATTAACTTTGACCCGACAATTGACCTAGTTAGAGTGGGAATCAGAGGGTGCCCTTTTAAGGGTTTATTGCCCACATAATTACCAACTCATAGGTACTTTCAATTTGAAATTTGACTGGACAAATTAAGATTAATGACGAAATCTTAATTACGACGGTTTGACTTTAAGCTAATAAACTAATTAAAACTGAATTAAGAAATGTTAGGGACACTTACTGAAGTCCTATGCACGACTAAGGATGCTTGGGAAGTGGCCTTGAGCTCCAGGAATCTCCAGAAATTGAGTTTGAATGGTTTTCAAAGTGTATGCCAAAGTGTTGCAACAATGGGTTCTTATATAGTGAGTTTAATTCATCAAGATCATGCCACAATAGCCTATAGATGTTCCTTGATCACTTCTAGGTGTCCCTAGGCATGGAAATACCATCAAACAAGCCCCTTGAATCAAATACAAGGTTTCTAAGTCGGTTTAACTTGCTGAACTCGCACCTGTACATAAATTCTGACCAGCTAAGGCCGTCGCGTAGCGCGACGGCAGAGGGGGTTGTTGGTGGCACTACGCCAGCACCTCAGTCACCAGCCACACAAGTTTCAGCTATTTACATTTCAGCCCCTGGTCCTTTCAAACGTGGTTTTAAGTTTATTTCTTGCACTTTTGGTCCTCTAAGTTTACTTTTAAGGGCTCCAAGACATAATTAAACATTGTTAAGTCCTTGGTTAACTTTATGATCACCCGTAAAGCCTTGAATTTCAACGTTGACGCTTTTAACCCTTCGTATACGAATATTATCATAACTTTCTCGGAGGTGTACTTTAAACATGTTGACACATTTAGCCCCTGTAGTTTGTAATCTCTCACTTTCTTCCACAATTAGCTTCGTATGATCCATAATTCCTTCGTTTAAGTGTATAAACATCATGTAGGGTTGTTGAAAGATATATTTATCCATTGTTGACACTTTGAACCCTTTTATTCACATACTTTCCTTGTTTGTCAACTTTAGTCCCTCTAAAGTAATCTTTTACATGTTTAAAGCTTATGACACGTGTCGATACATTATTGGACATAAATTTTCGAGGTGTTACATCCTCACCCCCTTAAAAGAAATCTCGACGTCGAGATTTACTTAAACAAATGAGGGTACTTTTCTTTCATTGTGGACTCTACCTCCCACGTATACTCGGGACCTCTTCGGGCATCCCATTTAACTTTCACAATTGGCACATGCTTCCTTCGAAGCTTCTTAACCTGTCGGTCCTCGATCGACAAAGGTTTTTCAACAAATTTCAAGCTCTCATCTATGTGCACATATGTATGTGGCATGACTAGCGACTCGTCAGCTAGACATTTCTTTAGATTACAGATGTGGAATACATTGTGAATACCACTGAGCTCTTCAGGTAAGTTTAACTTATAAGCCACTGCTCCTACACATTCGATGATCTCGAATGGTCCTATATACCTTGGGCTTAACTTACCTTTCTTACCAAATCGCATCACTCCCTTCCAGGGTGATACTTTAAGCAGAACCTTATCACCAACCTCAAACTTTAGAGGTTTTCGCCTTTTATCAACATAACTTTTCTGCCTATCCCTGGCAGCTTTCAGGCGGTCACGAATTTGGCCAATCTTGTCCGTTGTTTCAAGGACTATATCAGGTCCTGATAACTGAGCTTCTCCTACTTCTGCCCAACAAATAGGCGTTCTGCATTTCCTACCTTATAATGCCTCAAAAGGCGCAGCCTGAATGCTTGTATGGTAGCTATTGTTATAGGAGAACTCGATCAATGGTAGGTGGTTATCCCAACTACCACCTAAATCAATAACACATGCACGAAGCATGTCTTCCAACGTTTGAATTGCACGCTCACTCTGTCCGTCCGTCTGAGGATGGTAAGCCGTACTAAAATTTAAGCGCGTACCCAAAGATTGTTGGAAACTTTTCCAAAAATGTGATGTGTATCTGGTATCTCTATCAGAGATAATTGACACTGGTACGCCATGAAGAGTTACAATCTTATCTACGTACAATTGGGCTAATATAGTACCATTTCCTTTCTTTGTCTTTGGCAACTTGGTGATGAAATCCATTGTCACCATCTCCCACTTCCACGTGGGAAGTTCAGGCTGTTGTAGCAGACCTGACGGCTTCTGATGTTCAGCTTTGACTTACACACACGTCAAACATTTAGCTACATAGGAAGCTATAGACTTCTTCAAGCCTATCCACCAATAATTTGCCTTCAGATCCTGGTACATCTTATCAGCTCCAGGATGAACGGAATATTTGGAACTGTGGGCTTCCTGGAGGATAACATCCCGAAGTCCTCCATAAACTGGAACCCAAATTCGTCCATTTAATCTCAGGATTCCGTCCTTGCCATAGGATAATTGTTCTTCAGTTACTCCTAGCTTTTCATCAGGATAGTTAGCTCCCAAGACAGCTTCCTTCTGCGCAGCTAACAACCTTTCATTCAAAGTATTCTTTAATTCAATGCTCTTGGCATTGATTCTTATGGGCTTCCCCCTTTCCTTTCTACTTAAGGCATCAGCAACCACATTTTCCTTGCCTGGATGGTATCTTATCTCACAATCATAATCATTTAAAGTTTCCATCCAACGACGCTGCCTCATGTTTAAGTCCTTCTGATTAAACAAATGTTGAAGGCTCTTGTGATCAGAATAGATCACGCACTTGGTTCCATACAAGTAATGTCACCACAGTTTCAGTGCAAATACCACGACACCCAATTCCAAGTCATGGGTGGTGTAATTCTTCTCGTGCACCTTTAATTGTCGAGAAGCATAAGCAATGACCTTGTCCTTCTGCATAAGCACACATCTCATACCTGTGTGCGATGCATCACAATATACTACAAATTCCTCTATTCCATCAGGCAATGTCAACACAGGTGCATTGCTCAGCCTTTGCTTAAGGATATCAAAGGATTCCTGCTGCTTAGGACCCCAATCAAACTTAATATTCTTACGCGTTAACGAAGTTAAAGGTGCAGCAATCCTTGAGAAGTTTTCTATAAATCGCCTATAATATCCTGCTAAACCTAGAAAGCTACGGATCTCTGTGGGCGTCTTTGGCTCTTGCCATTTCATGACAGCTTCAACCTTAGCGGGATCTACTTGGATACCATGCTCACTAACAACATGTCCAAGGAATTGGACTTCACGAAGCCAGAATTCACACTTCGAAAACTTGGCATAGAGCTTTTCCTGTTGAAGTAGTTCCAAGATACATCGAAGATGCTTCTCATGGTCAGCTTGATTCTTTGAATAAACCAGAATGTCGTCAATGAATACGATAACAAATTTGTCCAAGTATGCCTTGCAGACACGATTCATGAGATCCATGAACGCTGCTGGTGCATTAGTGAGCCCAAAAGGCATCACTAGGAACTCATAATGACCATAACGAGTCCTAAATGCAGTCTTGTGCACATCTTCATCTCTGACCTTCAGTTGATGGTAGCCTGACCTCAAATCGATCTTGGAGAAATAACTCGCCCCTTGTAGTTGATCGAACAGATCGTCGATCCTGGGCAATGGATATCTATTCTTGATAGTAACTTTGTTGAGCTCGCGATAATCGATGCATAGACGCATCGATCCATCCTTTTTCTTTACAAACAGGATTGGTGCTCCCCATGGAGACGAACTAGGTCTAATAAAACCTTTGGCTAGCAAATCATCTAGTTGTGTCCTCAATTCCTTCATCTCTGTTGGTGCCAATCTATAAGGTGCTCTCGCGACAGGCGCTGCTCCAGGGATGATGTCAATCTTGAATTCTACTTGCCTATCTGGTGGTAAACTAGGTAGTTCTTCCGGGAAAACTTTTGGGTATTCAGAAATGACGGGAATATCTTCAATCTTAGGCTTCTGCTCATCAATAGTTACCTGTGCCATATAAATGACACAACCCTTTTTCAAACATCTAGATGCCTTGAGCATAGACACTTGCTCTGGCAGTCCATACTGGGTATCTCCCTGAATGGTAAGTGACTCACCAGACGGAGTCTTGATCACCACTTGCTTCTTGTTGCAAACAATCTGGGCTTGGTTATGCGATAACCAGTCCATGCCTATAACTATATCAAAACCGGCTAACTTCAAAGGAAGTAAGGACAATGGAAAAGAGTGGTTCCTAATGGATATAACACATCCATCTAACACGGTTGATGCGGTTTCTCTAGTTCCATCGGCTAATTCCACCTCATATTTCACACTTAAGGTTTTAACAGGCAATTTCAACAATTCACAAAACTTATTATCTACGAACGACTTATCAGCGCCTGAATCAAAAAGTACTCTTGCATAGACATCATTTATGAGGAAGGTACCTGTGATCACGTTGTCGTCCTGAACAGCTTCCCGTGCATCCATTCGGAAGACCCTTGCATTGGTCTTCTTAGCTTCCTCCGGCTTTTTAGCGTATTTAGGGCAGTTGGTCTTAATGTGCCCTTTTTCATTGCAATTGTAGCACGTAGCATCCTTAATCTTCTGGCAGTCTACTGTCTTGTGCTCCTTAGACTTGCATAACCCACATGTAGGTCGTCCTGACTGAGACTTGGTCTCAAGCCTGCATTTTCCAAAGTGGCGTTTTTGGCAAGTCATGCACTTTGGCTTCTCCTCTTCTCGTTGAATACCCTTTCCAGACCCAAACTTCTTCTTGTAGTCCGTGTTTCCCTTAAACTTTTTCTCAGACTGTCATGAGTTGTCGTCCTCACGTTTTCTCTTACTGTCTTCCGAGTTCTTAAACGATTTTAGCCTAACCGCATCTAAGGTAAGAGATAGAGATAGATTAGCTTCCGACCTAAAAGTAGCAGGTCTAGATGCCTTAACACTGGCCTTGATTTCTGGGGCTAAACCCCCAATGAATCGAGCAATTCGCTTGGGTTCCGGTGTTACCAGATACGGAACTAGCCTAGACAGGGTATTGAAACTGGTGAGGTAAGCTTGACAATCTAAATTCTTCATCACCAACGATAAAAAGTCTGATTCAATCCTCTCAACCTCGTGTTGAGGGCCGTAATTCTCCTTAATGAGAGTAACAAACTGATCCCATGTCAGATTGTATAGTGGGATCTTTCCAGCAGCTTGAATGAGAGACTTCCAACATGCTAGTGCCTCTCCTTTGAATGATTGGGATACATACTTCACTACATCTCTTTCAGCACAACCACTGATATCGACCACGGTGTCCATTTCATCTGACCAAGTCATACAGTCAATTGCCTCTTTCTCCCCAGTGAAATCCCGGGTTTGCAGGAAACAAAGTACTTATAAGTACAGGACTTGGTACGCGGTTCATTATCGAACACTATCCTCTTGGATGGAGCACTGTGTTGATTAGATGAATGTCGATCATTATCTTTCTTTGGCTCATCTTTCTTAGAGGGTGGCTTGCTATGAGCCTCTGAATGAGTTTTAGGGATAGATTTAGAGTGGGGTACCGATGAGGTTCTCCTATGCGTCCTACTAGATTCATTATACTGTCGCTCCATAGCTTTTGCAACAGCATTATCTATTAATGCTTGCAGCACCGCACCGGTCACATGTATCTTAGTATTTTCATGGTTTTTCACCAGATGACTGTTTATCTCTTCCGACCTAGTCATGTAGCTTTAATTGCTACATAAAAGAAAATTTTAATGACAAGGTAGCTTACGCTACTTTAACGTGTTGTGCGCGCAAAGCGCGTTTGAGACGTCTAACTAGTCCTATGACAAGTATTATATGCCTAAACATGTTGCATAATAGATTAAGTGACAAAATTTTATGTTACATATGCTTAATTACGAATTATGCATGAAAAGGGCATTTTGGTCATTTACCTAAGGCATATAAACTACTTATCATACAACTAATTAAACCTAAGTGACCATAAGGTATAACCTTGGAAGGTTATTCCCTATGCAACTATGGTCACTAAACATGCTTGGTCGGATCCTAATGATCGACCAAACGAGTCTAGTTCGAAAGTCTAAGCGGGTGTTTAGTCCACTTTGACTTACGACTCTACACAAGCACTAAACTAAAAGTGACAAGCTAAACATGCTAAAACATGTTTAGTTAAGTTAGAAAATAGGTTTTGTGACACTTCGGGTTTTCCCGAGCAACCTCATTGTTAGCTTTATGTGTGCATATACTATTAAATGAAGATTTGCGAATTACCTTGAAGTATTATGTGATGCTTGTATTAAACTATGTGTATGTAATATATAAATATGTACAGGTGAACCGAGACCATGAACCCGACTCGAGACCACTCGGTCTCGAGTGAACGACTGGGCCGGTTGGGCCGTGCACCCCTAAAAGCCCACTCGAACCCATTAGGGTGCACTAACTTGGATTGAGTATAAAACCTCATTAACCACCATTTGCACCAAACTTTCCCTCACACTCACTCCCACACTCTCTTACTCTTCCACTCACCAAAACCCTAAACCCCAACACTCCTCCTCCTCTCGGATTCAAACGAAAAAGCATCAAAGGCCCTTGGATCGGCTCGTGTTCTTTACTTAAGGATTCCCTTTCATCAAACCTACTCGCCTTCAAACTCGAAATCTCTAATCGGTTAGTATTCCTCCTTTGTAGATGATGATATATGTGTTTGATGAACATTACTCATGCCTAGTTTAAATGTTTTCATGCATGATATGAATGGTTTAGTGGCTGAAAATGATTAAATAGTAAGATGATTCTTTAATGATGATAAACATGTTTGAACAAAAATAGTGTACACATTTGAATGATAATATGGGGTTTTGCTCATATCCATGTAGAGTAATAATGTGAAAAGGGATAACTAGGACCTCGCATGATTAGAGTTAAACACTTGTTTGATAACATTGCCTATATGAGGATTAAGCATGGATAATGAAATAGGTTACATAAGATGAATGATAAAAACCCAAAGGGATGAACATATGATGAATATGTGTTGAAGGTGTATGAATATTTGATGAACTGTTTGAATATATGTTGAACATTTAAAAATTGTATGTTTGATCTATTTTGAATCAACCTTAGACAAGAAAACCTGTTAGTGTGATTTAATTGGTTAGTACATAAAATCATGCACATGAAATTCTATTGGATAGTACGATCGGACAGGTTCTAGAAGGTCTTGGTCATCAGGTGTGCGAGTCGAGACCTTCTGTCTTGACTCGAGACCATCAAACTACAACTCGAGACCGCGTGATTGCGACTCGAGACCATACGTGACAACTCGAGACCAGACAAAGCAGACTTCAGGGACTTGAAATCAGCAAGGTCTCGACTCGAGATCTCATGATCTCGACTCGAGACTGGACTCGAGACCTCTTGGATTGCGACGTATACCGGCATTACTCGAGATCTCATGGTTGCGACTCGAGACCGCATGTTCTCGAGTCGAGACCACCTTGTCTCGAATGGGCTACTTGTCTCCGTTATTGGGCTAAAAGTGTGTGGACTGTGCATACCGTTTTATTTGGATTCTGTGATGCTGTTAACTGTTAGTATGATTGGATAGGCCCAATAACACTTATGATTGGTATGATAGGTGTTGACGTTTACTGTTTAACTGCTACGTAATAGAATAGGCTCGATAACTTGCTGGATAATCATATGTTATGCATGCAATGTGTTAGCTATGTGTAGATATACGTGACTACTTGTGTCCGAACCTGACCCAAAACTGGTAACCATGTTAGGACGTGGTGACCAGCTTACTTGACCAAGTAAACTAAACTGCCGAGCAACCCAAGGTGAGTTCACAACTATTAAAGCATGCGTTCCCGGTGGTTTTTGGAAACGGAAACTTAATCAACGCTATCCCCGCGTAAGGGATACAAACTTACTTTCTTCCCTTGTTATTGGGAACAAACTTACTTATTTCCCTTGTTACTGGGAACTCTTAGTTAATTATTGTTTATACAGTAATGCAACAAGCAACACTAAACGAAACTCTATCACTTAAGTCCCTACCATTTAATACCGATTAGTCGCCGGGGCCTGGCGAACGGGTTATTAGTTAATAGCGCTATTTAGGTGTAACCAGCCTCACACCGACCCTTGTTACTGGGAACGGGAGTGAACTAATGAACTCTGGCAAACCGTCAATGATGATAGAACATTGACAAACGGGGCACTATGGAAACGTACGGTTAAGTAAGTATTCGGTATTGGAAAAACAGTTTAGTCGCTTACCTATGGGGTAGCTCCCCATCGCATGTATAAACGGATTAATTAACTGGTGAAACAAGTTTTTGGTAATTAAAACTGGACAACTCGTGGACTCGCCAACATTTTTGTTGATACCCTACTGCATGCTTTGCAGGTACCCAGTGACTCAGGAGCTTGCGGCTTGGGAATGTGTAGTGGTCGTCTAGCCCATGTGTTGGGTTCTAAATAATCTTGAACTATGAACTTTGTTTTGAAACTATTTGGTTTATGCTTCTGCTGTTTACTTAAAATGTTATTTGAACTTAAACCTTTAAAACTTCGAACTATAATGTTTACTAACTAATGTGGTTGGTGAACATCTTTACTATTGACCAATGCTTAGTATAATTGGTGGCTGGATCCTGGTCAGTCACGCCTCCAAGCGGTGGTATTCCGCACGTGGATTTTGGGGGTGTGACAGATTGGTATCAGAGCCATTGGTTATAGTGAACTTGGTTTTAAAAAGGAAAGTCTTTTTGAGAAAAACCAGACTATAACCCGTGACTCGTGACGACACTACACTCCAAGGGCAAGACTCAACATATTAGACCTCATAGCTCGGACTTGTGTTTACTTGCTTGTGTATCTTATGTTGACTGCTCTACTATACATACTAGTGTGCCTAATTAGATAGATACGCATCCCTCTTCTATCTCATTCTCGCTATGTTACGACATCACACTCATACTGTGTTTTCTGATTATGAAGACAATGAGTGGACGCGGAAGAGGAAACATTAACATGACTCAGGCTCAGTTCACCAACTTGATCAACACGGTGGCTACAGCTTTCGTAGCTCACCCTGGAGGTAAACTCGTTACTTTAGGATGTTTAGATCCTACCCCCACATCGTCTTTTCACCTCTAAGCCTATTCGCTTCACTTCTCATGACAGGTCAGCCTGCGCCTGCGCAGCCACGTGTTTGTACTTTCAAAACCTTCATGGATGGCAAGCCTCTCCCTTTCAACGGCACTGAGGGTGCCATAGGCCTTCTGCACTGGATTGAAAAGGCCAAAGCTGTCTTTGCTGTCTGTGAGTGTCCCCCTGCTAACTGGGTTAAGTTCGCGACTGGTATGCTTGAAGGAAACGCGCTTTCGTGGTGGAAAGCACAGATTCAAATGCTTGGTCTGGAAACTGCTAATGCTACTGCGTGGGAAGATTTCAAGGACATGATCAAAGAGGAGTACTGTCACAGGGATGACATCCACAAACTCGAGAACGAGTACTATGAGCTCAAGATGGTTGGATCAGAGATTGAGACCTACACCAAGCAGTCCAACGACTATGCTGCACTTTGCCCAAACATGTCCCGACCTATGTATCGAAGGATCGAATTGTACATCAAGGGTTTGGTCCCAGAAATACGGAGCCATGTAACCTCAGCCAACCTCAATACCATACAGCCCGTGGTTCGTCTTGCTCACAAACTCACCAATCAGGCTGTGGAAGAGGGCAAGTTGCCCAAGAGGATCAGTGCTACTGCTGGAACTTCTGGCGATAACAAACGAAAGTGGGATGGAAGTCAGGGTAAGGATGCTAACCCCACTCAGACCCCAGTTCAACAAAGGAAGACTGAAAACAACAAAGGCCCTCAGCAACAGGGTGGTTATCGAGGAAACCACCCCAAGTGTAACAGATGTAGCCGACATCACAGTGGGCCATGTGGCAAAGGTCAATGTCAGCGATGCAACAAGATGGGGCATGAAGCCAAAGACTGCCGAAGCCAGTTCCCAGCTTGGCAGAATCAGGATCAACCACAGCAACAGCAGCAGCAGGGAAACAATCGGGAATGCTACAAATGCGGGGCGATAGGGCACATGCGAAAGGATTGCCCTCAGCTGAACCAGAATCGCAACTATAATAATCGAGGTGCTGGAAACAACGACAACAACCAGGGAGCTGGAAACAATGCAAGGGCATTCGTGATTGGGGCTGCTGAAGCAAGGAACGACCCTAACGTGGTGGCGGGTAAGTTCCTACTCAATGATCGCTATGTTTCCATATTATTTGATTCCGGAGCAGACGCTAGTTATGTATCCCTACATATTAGTAAGAAGCTTAAGTCCACTCTTACGCCGTTAAACTCTAAGCACATCATTGAAATAGCTAATGGTAGAAACCTCGAGGCCTCACACGTTATTCGTAACTGCAAACTAGAATTGTCTGGTCAAACTTTCCGTATCGATCTCTTCCCCATCAGTCTCGGAAGCTTCGACGTCGTCATTGGTATGGATTGGTTATCCAAGCACCGAACTGAAATCCTCTGCCAAGAGAAAGCTGTCCGTATTCCCCGTCCTCCTGGCAAACCCCTTATCATCCAAGGCGACAAAAGCGGAGAAGTCAAAGGCATCATTTCATTCTTAAAAGCCCAGAAGTGTTTACGACAGGGGCACACCGCTATCTTAGCACTTGTTGCTGACACGCAGAAAAAGGAAAATAGGATTGAAGATTTTCCAGTTGTACGCGACTATCCCGAGGTATTCCCTGAAGAACTACCTGGGCTCCCTCCTCACCGTCAGGTCGAATTTCAAATCGAGCTAGCTCCCGGAGCAGCACCTATAGCTCGTGCACCTTATCGACTAGCCCCCGCAGAACTCAAGGAACTTTCTACTCAACTACAAGAACTTTTGGACAAGGGTTTTATCCGTCCTAGCTCATCACCCTGGGGAGCCCCAGTACTCTTTGTCAAAAAGAAGGATGGCACATTCCGAATGTGCATTGATTATCGCGAACTGAACAAGGTTACCATCAAGAATCGTTATCCGCTTCCCCGTATCAACGACCTGTTCGACCAGCTGCAAGGGTCGAACTATTATTCCAAGATTGATCTGCGATCGGGTTATCACCAGCTGAGAGTCCGCAATGAGGACATCTCTAAGACTGCTTTCAGAACCCGCTATGGTCACTACGAATTCCTCGTTATGCCTTTCGGAATGACCAACGCACCAGCGATCTTCATGGATCTCATGAACCGAGTGTGCAAACCCTACCTCGGCAAGTTCGTAATTGTGTTTATCGACGACATCTTAATCTACTCGAAGAGTCAAGAGGAGCATGAACAACACCTGCGACTTATTCTCGAACTCCTTCGCAATGAGCAACTGTACGCCAAATTCTCGAAATGTGATTTCTGGCTTAGAGAAGTCCATTTCCTTGGGCACATAGTCAATCAGAATGGGATTCATGTCGACCCCGCTAAGGTCGAATCCATTAAGAATTGGCATGTACCTAAGACTCCGACCGAAGTTCGCCAATTCTGGGGATTGGCAGGATACTATCGAAGATTTATCAAGGGATTTTCTAAGATCGCTCAACCACTTACGACCCTCACTCAGAAGGGTGTTGCTTACAAATGGAGTGATGCCCAGGAATCTGCCTTCCAGGAATTAAAGAAGAACCTCTATAGTGCTCCTATTCTCTCCTTACCTGAAGGTACCGACGACTTCGTTGTTTACTGCGACGCTTCTATTCAAGGACTTGGCTGCGTGTTGATGCAACGCGAGAAGGTCATTGCTTACGCTTCGCGACAACTCAAGATCCACGAACGAAACTACACGACACATGACTTAGAATTCGGAGCTGTGGTCTTCGCGCTCAAGATTTGGAGACATTACTTGTACGGTACCAAGTGCACGATTTACACTGATCACAAGAGTCTCCAACACATAATGGAACAAAAGGAGTTGAATATGCGGCAACGCCGATGGGTCGAACTCCTAAACGACTACGAGTGTGCGATTAGATATCATCCAGGCAAGGCTAATGTGGTAGCCGATGCCCTCAGCAGAAAGGAGACCAAACCTAAGCGTGTTCGTGCCTTACAGCTCACCATCCACTCGAACCTCCCTAAGCAAATCCGAAGCGCTCAGGCAGAAGCATTGAAAGCCGAGAACGTCAGAGCTGAGTCCCTGCGAGGATCAAGGAAACGGCTAGAACAAAAAGAAGATGGTGCTTACTACGTAAACGGGCGTATATGGGTCCCACTTTATGGAGAATTACGCGAGCTTGTAATGGATGAAGCCCATAAGTCCCGTTACTCGGTACATCCTGGTTCGGATAAGATGTACCACGACTTAAGGACTACATATTGGTGGCCTGGCATGAAAGCCCACATAGCAACCTATGTCAGAAAATGTTTGACTTGTGCAAGAGTCAAGGCTGAGTATCAAAAACCCGCTGGCCTACTCCAACACCCAGAAATCCCGAAATGGAAATGGGAGCAAATTTCCATGGATTTCGTTACTGGCTTGCCTAGGTCTCAACACGGAAATGACACCATCTGGGTGATAGTGGACCGATTAACTAAGTCTGCACACTTTTTGGCTATTAGAGAAACAGACAAGTTCTCTACCTTGGCTGAGGTATACTTAAAGGAAGTGGTTTCGAAGCACGGAGTGCCAACCTCTATTATTTCTGATCGAGATGCGCGTTTTACTTCTGAGTTGTGGCAAGCTATGCACAAATCCTTTGGCTCACGTTTAGACATGAGCACCGCTTATCATCCCCAAACGGATGGGCAGTCTGAACGCACCATCCAAACCCTTGAAGACAAGCTTAGGGCAAGTGTGATCGATTTTGGCAAGGGTTGGGAAAGGCACCTACCGTTAGTAGAATTCTCCTACAACAACAGCTACCACGCCAGCATTCAGGCAGCACCCTTTGAGGCGTTGTACGGTCGTAAATGTCGTTCGCCGCTCTGCTGGGCGGAAGTTGGTGACAGCCAGATCACAGGTCCAGAACTTGTGGTAGACACTACGGAAAAGATTGCCCAGATTAGCCAACGCATGGCGGCAGCTCGTGACCGTCAGAAGAGCTACGCTGATAAGGATAGGAAACCGCTAGAGTTCCAGGTTGGTGACCGGGCTCTACTTAAAGTCTCACCCTGGAAGGGTGTGGTTTGTTTCGGAAAACGGGGCAAGCTTAATCCGCGGTATGTCGGACCATTCGAAATTACCGAAAAGATTGGTAAAGTCGCTTACAGATTGAATCTGCCTGAAGAACTGAGTGCTGTGCACAACGTCTTTCACGTGTCTAATCTGAAGAAGTGTCTGTCAGATGAAACACTCATCATTCCTTTCAAGGAACTCACTATTGACGAACAGCTACACTTTACTAAGGAACCGATTGAGATCACGGATCGAGAGATCAAAACCCTCAAACGTAGCCAGATACCTCTCGTACGAGTTCGTTGGAACTTGCGATGTGGCCCAGAGTTTACCTGGGAGCGGGAAGACCAGATGAAGCGCAAGTATCCCCAGTTGTTCCCAAATGAAACTCCCAGCACTAAAGCTACAACCGAATTTCGGGACAAAATTCCAAACTAACGGGGGGATGATGTGACACCCCGTTGAAACGCTCTCACTCATACTAGCTTGTCAGTGGCTGCCTTAACTTTCAGGACGAAAGTTCTTAAAACTTGGGGATAATGTGACACTTTGGGTTTTCCCGAGCAACCTCATTGTTAGCTTTATGGTGAGGTAAGCTTGACAATCTAAATTCTTCATCACCAACGATAAAAAGTCTGATTCAATCCTCTCAACCTCGTGTTGAGGGCCGTAATTCTCCTTAATGAGAGCAACAAACTGATCCCATGTCAGATTGTATAGTGGGATCTTTCCAGCAGCTTGAATGAGAGACTTCCAACATGCTAGTGCCTCTCCTTTGAATGATTGGGATACATACTTCACTACATCTCTTTCAGCACAACCACTGATATCGACCACGGTGTCCATTTCATCTGACCAAGTCATACAGTCAATTGCCTCTTTCTCCCCAGTGAAATCCCGGGTTTGCAGGAAACAAAGTACTTATAAGTACAGGACTTGGTACGCGGTTCATTATCGAACACTATCCTCTTGGATGGAGCACTGTGTTGATTAGATGAATGTCGATCATTATCTTTCTTTGGCTCATCTTTCTTAGAGGGTGGCTTGCTATGAGCCTCTGAATGAGTTTTAGGGATAGATTTAGAGTGGGGTACCGATGAGGTTCTCCTATGCGTCCCACTAGATTCATTATACTGTCGCTCCATAGCTTTTGCAACAGCATTATCTATTAATGCTTGCAGCACCGCACCGGTCACATGTATCTTAGTATTTTCATCGTTTTCCACCGGATGACTGTTTATCTCTTCCGACCTAGTCATGTAGCTTTAATTGCTACATAAAAGAAAATTTTAATGACAAGGTAGCTTACGCTACTTTAACGTGTTGTGCGCGCAAAGCGCGTTTGAGACGTCTAACTAGTCCTATGACAAGTATTATATGCCTAAACATGTTGCATAATAGATTAAGTGACAAAATTTTATGTTACATATGCTTAATTACCAATTATGCATGAAAAGGGCATTTTGGTCATTTACCTAAGGCATATAAACTACTTATCATACAACTAATTAAACCTAAGTGACCATAAGGTATAACCTTGGAAGGTTATTCCCTATGCAACTATGGTCACTAAACATGCTTGGTCGGATCCTAATGATCGACCAAACGAGTCTAGTTCGAAAGTCTAAGCGGGTGTTTAGTCCGCTTTGACTTACGACTCTACACAAGCACTAAACTAAAAGTGACAAGCTAAACATGCTAAAACATGTTTAGTTAAGTTAGAAAATAGGTTTTGTGACACTTCGGGTTTTCCCGAGCAACCTCATTGTTAGCTTTATGTGTGCATATACTATTAAATGAAGATTTGCGAATTACCTAGAAGTATTATGTGATGCTTGTATTAAACTATGTGTATGTAATATATAAATATGTACAGGTGAACCGAGACCATGAACCCGACTCGAGACCACTCGGTCTCGAGTGAACGACTGGGCCGGTTGGGCCGTGCACCCCTAAAAGCCCACTCGAACCCATTAGGGTGCACTAACTTGGATTGAGTATAAAACTTCATTAACCACCATTTGCACCAAACTTTCCTTCACACTCACTCCCACACTCTCCTACTTTTCCACTCACCAAAACCCTAAACCCCAACACTCCTCCTCCTCTCGGATTCAAACGAAAAAGCATCAAAGGCCCTTGGATCGGCTCGTGTTCTTTACTTAAGGATTCCCTTTCATCAAACCTACTCGCCTTCAAACTCGAAATCTCTAATCGGTTAGTATTCCTCCTTTGTAGATGATGATATATGTGTTTGATGAACATTACTCATGCCTAGTTTAAATGTTTTCATGCATGATATGAATGGTTTAGTGGCTGAAAATGATTAAATAGTAAGATGATTCTTTAATGATGATAAACATGTTTGAACAAAAATAGTGTACACATTTGAATGATAATATGGGGTTTTGCTCATATCCATGTAGAGTAATAATGTGAAAAGGGATAACTAGGACCTCGCATGATTAGAGTTAAACACTTGTTTGATAACATTGCCTATATGAGGATTAAGCATGGATAATGAAATAGGTTACATAAGATGAATGATAAAAACCCAAAGGGATGAACATATGATGAATATGTGTTGAAGGTGTATGAATATTTGATGAACTGTTTAAATATATGTTGAACATTTAAAAATTGTATGTTTGATCTATTTTGAATCAACCTTAGACAAGAAAACATGTTAGTGTGATTTAATTGGTTAGTACATAAAATCATGCACATGAAATTCTATTGGATAGTACGATCGGACAGGTTCTAGAAGGTCTTGGTCATCAGGTGTGCGAGTCGAGACCTTCTGTCTCGACTCGAGACCATCAAACTACAACTCGAGACCGCGTGATTGCGACTCGAGACCATACGTGACAACTCGAGACCAGACAAAGCAGACTTCAGGGACTTGAAATCAGGAAGGTCTCGACTCGAGATCTCATGATCTCGACTCGAGACTGGACCGCACTACTCGAGATCTCATGGTTGCGACTCGAGACCGCACGTTCTCGAGTCGAGACCACCTTGTCTCGAATGGGCTGCTTGTCTCCGTTATTGGGCCAAAAGTGTGTGGACTGTGCATACCGTTTTATTTGGATTCTGTGATGCTGTTAACTGTTAGTATGATTGGATAGGCCCAATAACACTTATGATTGGTATGATAGGTGTTGACGTTTACTGTTTAACTGCTACGTAATAGAATAGGCTCGATAACTTGCTGGATAATCATATGTTATGCATGTAATGTGTTAGCTATGTGTAGATATACGTGACTACTTGTGTCCGAACCTGACCCAAAACTGGTAACCATGTTAGGACGTGGTGACCAGCTTACTTGACCAAGTAAACTAAACTGCCGAGCAACCCAAGGTGAGTTCACAACTATTAAAGCATGCGTTCCCGGTGGTTTTGGGAAACGGAAACTTAATCAACGCTATCCCCGCGTAAGGGATACAAACTTACTTTCTTCCCTTGTTATTGGGAACAAACTTACTTACTTCCCTTGTTACTGGGAACTCTTAGTTAATTATTGTTTATACAGTAATGCAACAAGCAACTCTAAATGAAACTCTATCACTTAAGTCCCTACCATTTAATACCGATTAGTCGCCGGGGCCTGGCGAATGGGTTATTAGTTAATAGCACTATTTAGGTGTAACCAGCCTCACACCGACCCTTGTTACTGGGAACGGGAGTGAACTAATGAACTCTGGCAAACCGTCAATGATGATAGAACATTGACAAACGGGGCACTACGGAAACGTACGGTTAAGTAAGTATTCGGTATTGGAAAAACAGTTTAGTCGCTTACCTATGGGGTAGCTCCCCATCGCATGTATAAACAGATTAATTAACTGGTGAAACAAGATTTTGGTAATTAAAACTGGACAACTCATGGACTCGCCAACATTTTTGTTGATACCCTACTGCATGCTTTGCAGGTACCCAGTGACTCAGGAGCTTGCGGCTTGGGAATGTGTAGTGGTCGTCTAGCCCATGTGTTGGGTTCTAAATAATCTTGAACTATGAACTTTGTTTTGAAACTATTTGGTTTATGCTTCCGCTGTTTACTTAAAATGTTATTTGAACTTAAACTTTTAAAACTTCGAACTATAATGTTTACTAACTAATGTGGTTGGTGAACATCTTTACTATTGACCAATGCTTAGTATAATTGGTGGCTGGATCCTGGTCAGTCATGCCTCCAAGCGGGGGGTATTCCGCACGTGGATTTTGGGGGTGTGACAGGTTTGGTATCAAAACAAATGGTTTTGATACCCAAAAGTAGTTTGGTTACAAAATACGCAAGAATACGCATTTTGGCCGAAACTACGACTCGTCACTACACCTAGATAACGTGGTAATCAGTAGGTATAGTCACTAGGGACTATAACCATCGTGATTACGCTCACGTTATGAAGTTCAAACGAACTTCGCATTGACCATAAACTGGTCAAGGCAGAAAGTCAAATGCAGTTTGACTTTCAGACTCGAAAAGCGATAAAAGAACGAAAGAATACTTACAAAAGGTCCCCGCAAGCTATGATCCGATTTACTCTCAGGTATGAAGCATAAACTTCAACTTAGAGAGCCAAAATTAGATCATTGTGGGTTTTGCAAGTGAAAGGAGATGGGTATATATAGGAAAACTAGAACCGTTAGGATCGTTCATCGTAAAACGAGCTTCGATCTCATCCGTACACATGTGCCCATGGTTTTGTGAAACCATGGGAGCCCATAGTTTCATTAAAACCTTGTGCAAATGAGGGGAACAGCTGGAACAAGCTGGAATTTATATTTTTTATTTTGGTCCCTTCCTAAGATAAACTATGGCAGAATGACAATTTTGGTCCCTGAACTTCAGAATCTTGCATTTCGGCTCATTTTTGACACGTTTAAGCCCCGTTAACCTCATTTCAAGGCTCTAAAATGAAGTTAAAGTATAGGGAACTTAAAACATTCTCAAAAATATCTCGGATGTCGGTTCGTTTGGTCGTACATTTGCGTTGTTCGGTTAATTACGACGGAAGTCGTAATGAACGCAAAAACGATCCAAATTACGCGACGAATGGAATTTTATCATGCCAATCACTAAAATAAAATATTTTAATGATTACATAAAGTTTTGGATGTCCGGATGTATTCAGAACGTATGATATGCGCGAAAATGCAAACTTATGCACTTTTGACGCTTTTAGTCCCTGAATGACCAAAAAGTTTATTTTAGCAAACCGAACCCCTCAAAGCCTATTTCTAAGCTATGTAAAGGATATTTATGGTATGTTTAACTTATGGTCATTTTCCAGAACGTTTGTTACAGTACAAATCGGCATACTTTCGCAGTTTGTCAAAATTAGTCCCTGTAAGCGAATAAACTTGATTTCGACACACCAAACCTTCCAAAACTTATTTCTAAGTTATGTAAAACTTATTTCTAAGTTATCGCGTTAAACTGATTACGTTTATGCACCAGTTCACGTATAACTTTCCGGAAAGCGATTTAGAGCTCGAAATCGAACAAGAATTGATATGTGCAAATGATACACATATTTATACAAATCCCAAGTATGAAACACAATATTTTGTTGATTTGGTATTTGTTCGATGGCCGTGGAGGCACAGATGTCACAGTCTCCCCTACTTCAGGAAATTTCGTCCCGAAATTTAATTAGAGGAAACTTGTGAGAGCTCGAAAGATGAAGTCGAAAAGATAGAACAACACTGGTTAGGGTTCTGAACTTCTAGTAACTTTAAATAACATTATGCTTGCAATGTAAGAGGGATACCTATATACAAGTATATGAGGCGCCATTGGTGCGTCCACCGTACCTCCATTACATTGTTCACGTTTCGTTGTTGTTGTCACTATTGGTTCTTACACATAATAAATCTTACTGGGGTTCCTGTGCACTGAATTTCATAATTATGTACGCGCCCATAATTACGTAATTCCCTGCATAGTCCACACAGTGCATTTGATAATGTGTAGGGGAAAACCAAATGAACGAACCTGTGATGAGTATGACTGGACCACCATAGGGTCCTTTCAGCTATATCATCACATGACATTCTTAACCAGATTCTGAATCAATATTTTAACTAGACCACTCAAGGGGTCTCCTTCGAATCATGGATTGGTACTATATAACCCAAGGGTCTTAACAACCACGTAGAAGCCCATTAAGGATTTAAGGTAGTACCTTTTGAGTATCCTACTATGAATCTTTCATACGAAGATATGGAAGGTTCTATGAGGATTTGAATAACGAAAATCGGCTCACACAAAACATACAGGAGAACACATAAACACATAATCACATAATCGCATAATTGTTTAGTTTACCCTTTGGTGGTTTATTAATGCGAGAAGCGATAGGCGAGTTGCGAAGGTTTGGATGTTATTAGCGAGACAATCAAAAGTAGTTTTCACGATTTAAAACGAGAATGATTTAAACAATACCGTTAATAAATCTTGTTAATAAAACTCGTTAATAAATCCCGTTAATAAAACTCGTATGGTTTATATCATTTCGAAAACCTCGTTTGTGTGACATCATTTCAAATCGTTTACCCAAGTGAACTAAATAACGCCACGGTATGTAATACGATGAAAACATATATATATAGGAAGTACCAGCGGCGTATCCACCATGCTTTCATCACATTACACCCGTCCCGTTATCTAAACACTAACCAAAAACCAATCGTTTACCCAAATCGTTTAATTCGTTAAAAATCGTTTTAGTCGTTTAAATCATTCTCGTTTTAAATCGTGAAAACTACTTTTGATTGTCTCGCTAATAACATCCAAACCTTCGCAAATCGCCTATCGCTTCTCGCATTAATAAACCACCAAAGGGTAAATTAACAATCACAGATTCAGTCGTTACCCACCTAACCCACACATAACCATGGGTGCAGTCTGATAACGGGATTTGTCAGATCCTATGGTACCATAACCTAATACTGATCGGTTCGGCCCAAACTAATGGATATTATTCGTTATGTAAATACAACCAACAAGTTTGTTTACTATATAGAAATCGTTATTAATTTAATATCAACCATTTTAATCTTTTTTGAAACCATTGTTATAATATCGAAAATCGTTTTGAAAACCATTGTTAAAACCTCGAAAAACATTTAGCACATATGAATCACCCCAAAACAATTGAAAATAGTAAAATAGGGGAACTATGTACTCACCTGAGAATGCTTAGAGGTCTTGAACAACAACCAAGCAAAGCTAGAGGGAGCACGGAATCAATCGGCAACCTAATAACTATGTAAATAAACCGGACCTAAGTCGGAAGATCGGATAGGATGAGGTTTTGTAAACCAAATGAGTATTGGAACTCATATGGCATGGTTTAACAAAGCCTACATTCTAAATCGGAACCTAACCTAAGTGCTTTCGACCCATTGCGGCCCATTAAGGTAGCTACGAGTAATACAATACTTTTCAAAACAAGGTTTTTAATTAAGTATTGCAACATGTAAAGTAGCCATGAATCCGACACTCTCAAAAACCTATGTACTCGCCAGCATTTCTTTGCTGACTTTGTTTTCACATATGTTTCAGGTGTTGTTGAATGATGTTGATTGCTAGGATGCATGCTCACATAGGACTGGACGAGGCCTTAGTGACTTAATAACAATGATAGACTATGTTTAAATCGTTTATTTATATTTCCAGACGATGTAAATATTTAATGTTTAATAAAACGAAACTTCAAATTTCCGTGTGTTTTGAAACAATGATTCTGTTACAACACTCCCCGACGATTCCGCCGCGATTTGTTGTTTTACGCGGTCGGGGTGTGACAGAAAAGTTGGTATCAGAGGGTATGCGATACACACATTCAACTATATTTGTACATCATAATTGAAAATAAAGATTTATTTATAAACAATATCGATTGTTTCCGAGTTCAAAGGAAAACACTAGAAACATAAACATAAGATTCAGATTATTCAAAGCAGCAGCAGCTTCTTCTAATCGGCCAAATGCTCATCCGTGGGTCGGATTTGCATGGAAAATCTTTGGGTATCTGACCCTGACATAACCTGTCTCGCCATAGGTGTAGCAAGTTCCAGGAGGAAAACGAGCCTGTGCTGGATCTGCTTGAAATTGAACGGGGTCCTGAAAAGCTTGGTTTAGCACAGTGATTGAACGGCAGTCTCGTGCCAAATGACCACTGAGTCCATAGTTGAAACATTTCCGACATTTGACACTGGCATAGTGGTGGAGGTTACACTGATTGCACAAAGGAGCAGTTCCTAAGTACAGCTTCTTGGCTGGTGGTGCTGCCACCTGGCTAGGTTTTGCTTGATTTGGTGTAACGGCTACGGGATCCTTTGGAGCTTTACGCTTCTTTGACTTTTTCGAAGGCTTGGCTTCTGCTTCTTTCGATGCTTCTTGGGTGGCTTCATTATTGAGACGAGACATGGTGATACCTAAATCCACAGTCTTCAGGATTACTTCGCCTATTCGCTGGGCAAATTTGGCAGTTTGCTCGGACATTTGAGTGTCGTTGCGATGAAGAGACATTCTAGAGGAAATGAAAGACATAGGAGAAAACAAGTGAAATGTTATCGGATAATTAAAACAGAACGACAACGCATAGAAATTGCGATCATTTGTTTGGTACCCAAGGCAAACAAATGAGACGGTGATTAATCAAAGTAAACGGGTCATATTAATGTATCGCTGAAGACATGCTCGCCTATAAGTGAACACTCACCCCAAGAGTTCCCAGGTAAGAGTGACTGGTCCGATACTGCGGATTTGTACGAACACTCTAGCCTTAGACAGAAAACTCAGAGTACAGGCATTCACCCTTCCAGTTTGCACGTGTTCACATTATAAGACCCAAACTTTGACGAGACTTTGAAAACTTAAAGGGTTCAAAACCTTACAATAAATCATCCTAGAACAGATGATTGGTTTTCAAAGCAGATTAGAAATTTGTGCGCTTGTTGTGGTTGTCGCCTAAGGATAGTTTATATGCCTTAGGTAAATGACCAAAATGCCCTTTTCATGCATAATTGGTAATTAAGCATATGTAACACAAACTTTTGTCACTTAATTAATTATGCAACATATTTAATCATGTTTAGGCATATAATACATGTCATAGGACTAGTTAGACGTCTCGAACGCGCTTTTGCGCGAACGACACGTTAAAGTAGCTTAAGCTACCTTAATGGGTCACAATGGGTCGAAGGCACTTAGGTTAGGTTTCAATTTAGAATGTAGACTTTGTTAAACCATGTCATATGAGTTCCAATACTCATTTGGTTTACAAAACCTCATCCTATCCGATCTTCCGACTTAGGTCCGGTTTATTTATATAGTTATTAGATTGCCGATTGATTCCGTGCTCCCTCTAGCTTTGCTTGGTTGTTATCCAAGACCTCTAAGCATTCTCAGGTGAGTACATAGTTCCCCTATTTTACTGTTTTCAATTGTTTTGGGGTGATTCATATGTGCTAAATGTTTTCAAGGTTCTAACGATGGTTTTCAAAACGATTTTCGATATTATAACAATGGTTTCAAAAACGATTAAAATGGTTTATATTAAATTAATAATGATTTCAATATAGTAAAAAACTTGTTGGTTGTATTTACATAACGAATAATATCCATTAGTTTTGGCCGAACCGACCAGTATTAGGTTATGGTACCATAGGATCTGACAAATCCCGTTATCAGACTGCACCCATGGTTATGTGTGGGTTAGGTGGGTAATGACTGAATCTGTGATTGTTAATTTACCCTTTGGTGGTTTATTAATACGAGAAGCGATAGGCGAGATAGTCGAGTCACGAAGGTTTGGATGTTATTTACGAGACAATCAAAAGTAGTTTTCACGATTTAAGACGAGAATGATTTAAACGACTAAAACGATTTTTAACGAATTAAACGATTTGGGTAAACGATTGGTTTTCGGTTAGTGTTTAGATAACGGGACGGGTGTAATGTGATGAAAGCATGGTGGATACGCCGCTGGTACTTCCTATATATAAGTGTTTTCATCGTATTACATACCGTGGCGTTATTTAGTTCACTTGGGTAAACAATTTTGAAACGATGTCACACAAACGAGGTTTTCGAAATGATATAAACCATATGAGTTTTATTAACGAGATTTATTAACGAGTTTTATTAACGATTTAATACGAGATGTTTTACAAATTGGTTTTCTAAAACAAAATGTTTTCGAGTTAAGAATCATGGCTACGAGATTTTATAAATTATAACCAACTTGATTTGAGTTGGTTAATTATGTCGCAATACAATACTTTTCAAAACAAGGTTTTTAATTAAGTATTGCAACATGTAAACTAGCCATGAATCCGATACTCTTATAAAACCTATGTACTCGCCATCATTTCTTTGCTGAATTTGTTTTCACATATGTTTCAGGTGTTGTTGAATGATGTTGATTGCTAGGATGCATGCTCACATAGGACTAGACAAGGCCTTAGTGACTTAATAACAATGATAGACTATGTTTAAATTGTTTATTTAGATTTCCAGATGATGTAAATATTTAATGTTTAATAAAACGAAACTTCAAATTTCCGTGTGTTTTGAGACAATGATTTTGTTACAACACTCCCCGACGATTCCGCCGTGATTTGTTCTTTTACGCGGTCGGGGTGTGACAAAATAGTTGGTATGTAAATTAAAGTGGCACCATATAAACAAGCAAACTTTTTTTAATGTTGTCTTCCTTTTTCTAATTTTTGTTGGTTCTCACTTATTTGAAATTCCCTTAAGGAACCAAAAGTTTCAAAAGAGGACAGGGATTTAATGTTTTATTTGTTATGTGATTTGGAATCAAGTTTGGTTACTGGTGAAATTGAAGAGATAAAGGTAGGTACACAGTAGACTATAAAATCTTATATATTTTTTTTCTAAGGGTATAAAATCAGGTAGTATTGGCATTCTATATATTTGTTAAAGTGAAGTAGTAATTATAATCATAGGTTGTTGAATAACTTTAAAGTTATATTCATGAACATGATCTGCAAGAATATCCGACCAGTAGAAGGAACAAGGAACGTACATTGTGATCGACTATTTCATGATCTTTTTGGTGTAGATACAAATACAAATGACATGTTTCATATGAATAAGGCTCTTGCTAAGCATACATGACAACTGAATTCTGATGGTGGTGTATATCTTTATACTATTGTTCTTCATAGTTATCCCAACAAGCAATTTTGATATGTTCTTATGCCAAGTTTAGTTTTCAGCTTCTAACACTTTTTTTTTTTTTTGCGTAGTAGATCGAAAGAGACACGTTTAAATTGCTGTTGTGCCACCCACATCCAGGTGACTTTCCATACAAGTCAAACCCATTTGGCTGAGTGTTACTTTTGTCATCTCTTTTATTATGAACTGATATAGGCAAAGGAAGTCCGACGACTTGCTGATAACATGGTGCAACTTGAGAAAGAGGCTCGTGATCTGATCCAGAGGTGCGATCGTTGGCCCATCCCAAATGCCTAACGAGATCATCAATTTCTGGGACACTAAAGTTGAAACACGACATCCTATACGGTTGTACTCTTGGTACATCGATAAAGTGCATATCCTGTTTCGGTTTTCACATGAAGAGGCTCTTGATATGAACTTTAGTTTTCAGCTTCTAATACTTTTTTTTGCATAGTAGATCGAAAGAGACACGTTTAAATTGCTGTTGTGCCACCCACATCCAGGTGACTTTCCAGACAAGTCAAACCCATTTGGCTGAGTGTTATTTTTCTCATCACTTTTATTTTTAACTGATATAGAAAGGAAGTCCGACGACTTGCTGATAACATGGTGCAACTTGGGAAAGAGGCTAGTGATCAGATCCAGAGGTGCGATTGCTGGCCCGCCACAAATACCTAACGAGTTCATCACTTTCTAGGACACTAAAGTTGAAACACGACATCCTATACGGTTGTACTCTCGGTACATCGATAAGTGTATATCCTGTTTCGGTTTTCACATGAAGAGGCTCTTGATCTGATCCAGAGGTATCTCACTGATCACCCTGATCCCAACAATGAAAATATGGTTGGGTATAACAATAATAAGAAGTGCTGGCCTCGAGATGCAAGAAGGAGGTTGATGAAACATGACGGTAAACACTTTAAACACGCTAAATAAATATTTGAATTACATAGTTTTTTTTTCATTGTTGTTATCCAGGGCTTATTGTTTTGCTTGTATTTCTATAAAAGTTAATCTCAGAAGAAGTGTTTTCTGGGATATGAAGAACCATCTTCCTAGGAGCATCACAACTCTCGAGTGGGAAAATAGCTTTGTTTTGGTTTACAGCAAAGACAACCTGAATCTGCTAATTAGCATGTATGTTACTTGATTCTTTGCGCATCATACTCTTTGTTTTTTTTTTGGTTCATATATGTTATAACTATATATATTTGTTTAATGGTATGCAGGTGTGGGTTTGAGATTCGCATATTGCCAAAAATAAGAATGACTCAAGAGGCATTCAGCAACACAAAAGATGGAATATGGAACCTGCAGAATGAACAGACAAAAGAGCGTACAGCAATTGCGTTCTTAAGGGTAGATGATGAACACATGAAAGTGTTCGAAAATCGTGTGAGGCAAATTCTTATGAGTTCAGGTTCTGCAACGTTCACATAAATTGTTAACAAATGGAACACCGCTCTAATAGGTGCCAACTTTGTACTTTTTTTTTTGATGAATTTCAATAATCTTCTCTTTGTAAGCAAGGAATATAACTATAAGTTTTTTGATCTGTAGGCCTAATGACGTATTTCCTTGAAGCAACTGTGCATACGCAAGAGCTTTTAGATCTATTGGTCAAATGTGAAAACAAAATCCAAACCTATATCAAAATTGGGTTGAATTCAAAAATGCCTAGCATGTATGTTATCAATGAGTCACATATTGAATTCAGTTACTATGAGGTATTGCGATCTTTTTGAACTAAACGTATTAGTCCGTATGCATTTTGAACTAAATGCACTGTTAGGTTTAGGTCTGTTGTAATGATTGTAATGTTTCCGTCTATGGTAAGATTTAAATTTGCATTAGTAATGTTAACTGTACGTTTGCACGATTGATTTTGGTTTGTGAATGTAATGTTTGAAAACACTGTTGGGCTAAAACAGTGTTTTAGGGGAAAACGGTGGTTGTTTTTTTTTTTTTTGTTGCAAACAGTGGTTTGACTTTGGTCAAACAAACTTTGCTCAAACGGTGGTTTGACATTGGTCAAACAGTGGTTTGACTTCGGTCAAACAGACTTTGGTCAAACAGACTTTCGTCAACCAGTGGTTTGACTTTGGTCAAACAATGGTTTGTTTTTTTGCTACCATTAGTCACCTTCACTTCCAGGTTATTATCTTTCGAAAAAGTCTCTAAATTTACTATATGAGTATTTGCAAATCTTGTAACACAAATGCTTACTTTTTTGATGTCGTCTTCTGGCTTATTACTTGGCCGTGCCATTTCGTATTTAAGAAAGTTGCCACGAAAAAGATTATTGATTTTAAGGGAGGTTTCAAAGCTTATGAACTTCTCAACTATCCCGTTCGAGGTCTTGTATTCGTGGGCGGAAATTATTTGAAAGATATGCCTTCAAGATCAAAACATATCTTACAATGTGCTCATTTCAGAATATGGGAAACGCATCTCTATCATTCCATAGGTACAAACAACCGTAATTAGTTGCATATCACTATTTAATTTGGAGTAATGTATTGTTGACATAATGACATGTATAAGTACAATGTTATGCAGAGAAACTGGCTTTAGGTGAAGTGAGTGCCGAGTGGGAAATAAGGTGAACCCAAGGGTGTGGAAAATCCGTGGACTCATGGTGTTGAAAAGCTTGGAGGTTTATGAAGGCGCATAGACAAATTATAGAGCTTTGATTTTTAACGAAGTTTATGATTAATTTGTTGTTTCTTTTTAACCATATTTGTTATTTTTCATATAACAAAGTTTATAGAACAGTTCGGTTTAGAGTGGCGCAACGCATGCAGGGTTAAATTCTAGAGACTTTGATGGATCCAAATTACATTTAAGATAATCACAACAAAGTTGTAAAGAGTCAAAAGTTTTGTAAAGGGCTATCAGCTTTATATTATTTATGCAGTTTAGTATAATATGTTTAAATTTCAAACTCAGTAAAGAGATTGATGTTGTGTAATTAATTTTAAAAAAATGAGCAGGTTCTTAAGAAGGAATTCCCAAAAGCCATTGATATCGTTTATGAATCTGCCGGTGGTGATATGTTTGATATTTGTATGAATACGTTAGCGGTTTATGGACGGTTAGTGATCATTGGAATGATTTCTCAGGTAATTGTGCTTTGTTTGAATCTGTTTATAGATGGTTAGTGATCGTTTATGAATCTGTCAGTGGTGATATGTTTGATTCGTCATTTAATAAAATGTGGTATGCATGAATTTATAAAAAACACCCGCGTTTGCACATGGGTATCACTACTAGTATAATCTTTAAGTAGTAGATGATAATGAAATCAAACAAAAAATCAACAAATATGTTATAGTATTAACTTATAACTAGAAGCCTTCACAAATACACACATACACATAAACAAAGACACATATATGCGTGTTTGTAGAGAGAGAGAAGGGGTGTTCATTTTAGAACCAATAATATGTTTAGAAGAGCATAATGCATTTTACGATTGCTTTCAATGAGATACACAATATGATTATGTAACCGTTTATGTTTCTCTCTCCCACTACTTCTGATTATCTTTTACACACTATGTACAAGTGCATTTTTCGGTCCTAGTGGTTATTAACATATTACTGGTTCTAGTTATCTTTTATGAGAGGAACGACATGGAAAGTAGGATGCATTGAGCATGAGTTAGCTACCCATACTTATTATTTGGATTATTACTCGTCTTTCTTATATGAATGTTTTGGCTGACAATACAGATATCATTTACAACCTGACGCTCTTACTTCAGCTCAAATCGGTCCATTAAACTACTTAAAGATATCAATATCTTACAAATTTAAGATCCGACTTACTAAGATATCTTGTGACTCGATATCAAGTTCTCTTTATGGACACATGTTGGTTCTGTTGTTTATGCAACACATGATATATTAAGAAGCAAAAAATTGGACTATAGGAATATAATTATCCCAAAAGTACAAAACAAAACTACAACTATTAGAAGAAAGGGGTCTTCTAATATAGGGGCTACAATAATCAGTCAACTGTTGAGTTGGTCGATGATTCGATTCGTATGGAAATAGGAGAAACAAGAAACCTTCAAATGTCTACAATTATTCAACGAATTTATTTGTTCCACTGTGATTTGATAACGGATTGCTTATATGAGCTTAAAACTATTGGGCTTGTGAGGCCGCTAGAATTTGGTCAACGATCCAATGTTGTGTGGGACGATTTTGTAATTTTCATGTGGGCCTGCTAGCATTGGCCATCCATGACTCCGTGAGCCCAAACACCATGGGTTGTGAAGAGACAAGACTATTTCAGAGACGATTTGACGATTGAAGCGGACAATTTTGGTAAAGTTGAGAAGAGCATACGAAACCCGTTTAAATTCTCCTTCTACCCAATTTCAATCGTTCTAGTTTTTATATTGACTTGCTCTGACCCGTTCTAGACTTTTTTTGTTTTTTTTTTGCCCATTTTGACTCATAGAAAATTACATTAAACCCAAAACAACCCAGGAAGTTATTATTATAACCCACAAGGCTCATTTCCAACTTTCTCTTCCCAAATTTGGTACTTTTCAGCACATTTGGCAATGTATGGCTCATCGACTTGAACGTCAATTATTCAATCAGACTCTACAAAGTGAGGACCGATGAATGATGTAGGTTTCTCGGACAAAGCCTTTATCTAACGTCTTAACAGCTTCCATCAGTGTACATCCCAAAAGACGTATACACCCAAAATGTATAGTCAGACTCAACGTTTGAATGTTGTGATTCAGACGAAAAGAGTAACAATATCATATTCACATGATAACTAAATTGCGTTCACTAAAATAGATCATAACGCCATACCGACTCTTGTTTGACTTGTTACCACGGCTTCTAGCGACGTTCGTGTCTAAATATCTCCTAAGGAAGTCAAAAATAGGTCTTGTAAATACAACGATTCACTCCCATAGGCTTTTAGACTTGTATACTTTTAATTAATAACCTGACAGTTGAAACTTATACCCATGGCCCATGACACTTGACTTTAGGTCTAAAATATCTCTCTCAAGATGAACCAAGAACAACCTAGATCACTTAAAGATTGACGTTGGATTTATATCTTATCATTTATTTTTCTTCGAGCTATATGTTCACTAATAATGAAAATTCTGACATTTCTGTTGTTTATAATAAATAAATGAGTAAACTACCATTTGGTCCCTGAAGTTTGATTACTTTTGCCACTTTAGTCCAAAACTCAAACCTTTTAAATTTGGGTCCCTGTGATTTCACTTTTATTGCCATTTTGGTCCAAAAGTTAAATTACCTGATATTTTTCTAATAAAATCTTGTTATTTTATCCTTTTCCTCAAGGGCAAATTGGTCAATATAATTTATTATAACACATTATTAATTAAATTAATTAAATTAAATAACCCTTTGACCTATAAAAGCAGACTTCTCATCTTCATCTTCCCCTAAACCTAAACCCTAATCCATCATCTTCTCCAAACCCCATTCTCCTGCAACCGTACTGATCGAGTTCTGAATCTTGGGTTGAGCCAACAGTTTCTCCACCACCAGGGGTGTTCTCCACAATTTCCGACAATTCGACTGTTATACCGCACCATATGAAATTCTAATAAACCCCCAGATCTCAAATCGAATCAAACACTTCTTTCAAATCCATTCCCGATTTGGGCAACAACATAGCTACTTACCTGTGTTCGTTTCTTGATTCTTGAAGATAAAGAACGTTAATTAGAGATGGAGGGTAGTGGGTTTTTGTCTAAGGAATAGAAGAAACGGTGGTGTCTAATTTTCGTGAAAATACTTGGTGTTTGAAGGCCAAGATCGTTAACTATAGTGGTTTTTGTCTTACATGTGATCGATTGACGATTTATATGTTTTCAAAGCATGTTTGTGTTTCTGGAAAGGTTTGATGTTGGTTTTGAACTTCAATTTGTGTTGTTGTTTGGTAATTAGTGATTATTGAATTAGGCCTTTTTTGATTATTGAATTTAAGAACAGAAATTGGGCCTTTTCTGATCGTTGTTCAACAGACAAACACCAATCATGTCGTTTACATGTGAAAATTTGCAGGCTTTTTTTTTTTTTTTTTTTTTTTTGCAATTTTGGCATCTGAAATGTAACAGTTTTATAATGGTTAAATTTTGGTCTTTTAGGTGTGATCGGATTGTTCTTAGGTGTAACGCACCGCTTTTTCGTAATTTTCCTTAATTAGAAAGTTTGTCTTGTATTTCTATTTTTGGAAACTTGTATTCCTTTTAATCGTCATTTCGTTGTATCATTGTAAAATCCGAGACTTGGATCATAAATAAAAATTCGTATTTCTTAAAATTCGTGTTTTACATATTCATACATGTTCATATGTTTGAATTCATTATACATGTGATACCTTATTCGTAATTCTTGCAAAAAGTGTTAAACTTACAAAAACTTGTCATACATACTCAAATCATGCGTATACGATACTTATTCTCGATCCACATACTTAGTCATACTTGTTTTATACTTGTTTTATGTTTTAATTGCATAATACACCCATATACAATACCTTTTATGCTTAAATACCCTAAAACCTAACCTAGTTAAACTTAAAGGACTAAAAGTGCCAAAAAACAAACTTGATTCCGGAAATTGGACACGTCGCGTCGCGCGACGGGGATGGTGGTTGGTCTTCACCCGCGCCACAAGCCTAATCCGTAAGAATGTTGTTCCCATTTCCGAGATTGGTCAGTTTTGTGTTATTTGGTTGTGTCTCTTGCACTTAATGTCACCTAACTCAACCCTAATCACCTCCTATAAAACCCAAATCATTTCAACATTTCTTCCACTTTGCAAACACTTCATTCTCACTCTCTAAACACTCCAAATCAGTTGCAAATCAGTAGTAAAAGTTAGTTCAAGACAAAATCATTCAACTTGCAAAGTGAGTTAAATCTCACCTTTCTTCCATCTTCTTTCACTTCTTCTTCCTCTACAAAGTGTGGAACACCTCTAGGATTGTTTTCACAAGGTTTTCCATAGAAAACCAAGGTGAAACATCCCATTTTTGAGGTCCAACATTCTGCTTTGGAAGAAAGCTTTGTTAAACATTCTTTAATCTTGTGTTTTACTCATACAAACCTATGTCCTTATGCCACTAATCAATTCTATGATTAGTGTGCTTAAAAACAAGGTTGTTACGTACAAATAAGAGGTGTTCTCTCCTAAACTTTCATTTTGCAAGGGTTTTTAACCCACAAGTGTTGAACACGGCTTGTGCTTGTGTAGTGTGATTACTTGGAAAGCTTTGGCTATCCTACTTTCAATCCACTCCTCCCTTGATGTTTTCCCTTTAGTGTAGTGTGTATATTTCCATTCTAATTCATTCATGACCATCCTTGTTGTTCTTGTAACAACTTGTGCATTGGTGTATATACAAAAGAGGTCTTAAATGGAAGATTTATCCTACTACCTCCTTACATGACTTATATGAGGTTCTTGTAATACTTTATAATCAAATGATATACTATATACCATATATAAAAAATATAATAACCGAACCCTTGATGATAATCGAATGATTATTTGTCAAGGTACTAAGTTACATCACCTAAGTACTTAGTTTCTCGTTACGATTCTAATGGGTATTAAACCCATGAAATCATTCTAACCCCTATGGGTTTTTATAGTGTTAAGAAAGATTACTAAGTCTAGATGATTATTTTCTTGTATACTTACTTTTGTTACACTTTAAATTCCAAATCTAAATCCTCTGTTATCATCCAAATTCCTCACACACCTATGTTTCTTCGTGTAGAAAGACTCGGTGTTCTACCTCCAAACTAATAACTCTTCACGGAACAACAAGTGGAAGCTTGCAAAACCATGAGCACACTTGACCCATTTTCATTTTAACACTTTTTGGGTGCAATATGTTAACCTTATCAAAATCATAATACTTTATTCTTAATGCAAATGCACAAAACAATCCTTATACATGAAAATTACTTGTTATACTTATACATATTCTTGGGTGATTCTTATGTGATACTATAGTCACTAGCTTCGTACGAGCCTCCATTTAACATGTATAGCGCTATAGTATTAACGCATCGCCTGTGAACGAGAGGTCATGTTAAATTTCATTCTTTATTGCGTAAACAGAGGGTTGACTAGAATATTGCAAGCCATGATATGTTGATCTTGAATAACTTAGGTTGTCATGTGGATTCGTTTTAAACTTTTTATACTTATACTTATACTTAAACTTGTGTACTCGCCAATGCATTTTTGTGTTGAACTATACTTTGTTAACAAGTTGAAGGTTGATGAGGTTGATTATGATGAAATCTAGTAGGGACGACACTAGAAACGCACTTGAATTTACTAGATTTGTTACTTTATTATTTGAACTTGTTGTATTGTCTTTCTTGTTATACTTTGAATTTCATGTTGTAATTGACAATTTTGTTATGATATGAAATCGGTTTTGAATTAATTACTGTCACAAATAGTGTTATGTGTGATGAGCAATCTTTTTTCATCTCACTCCGATGATTCTGCCATCGGTTGGGGTGTTACAGATTGGTATCCGAGCCTTAACTATAGGGAATTAGGTAGAATTGCCATGATTCGACCTAGTCTATAGTAGGTACCTTATTTTTTTGACCATTCTTGTTACATGCTTAAAATGTTATTCGTCCTATTTCTTCTTCCTCTTCTTTTTGGTCTTAATACTTAAATTATGTGTTTCCTAATACATTTCTACACAAATACAATTTTGGAAGACTTGAAGACACTTGTAATACAAACGAGATGAGTTTAGCAAAATAGGTGTGAAACCCACAATTTAGTAAACGACTCTCATTCTTCTTGTTCTATTTTGCATGAAATTACACCGTTAAGTTAGGAGTGAAATTCACATCTTAATGGTCAATTTCCAATTCAAACTCTAGTGGACCCTCGTCAAAGTGTCGAAATTAATTTTTGACCTGACGAGTACCAACCACACTTAGGGTACGAAATCGTCAAGTTATGAGTGAAATCCGCATCTTGCCGATTAAGTCCCATTCCTCGATTTTCAATCCCGTCAAAGTTTCGATTGTTTCAATCGATCAGGGACGTGTAGTAACTGGAAGGGTAAGATATCGTTAATCGCTTCTCGATGAGAGTATCTACCAATAGGCCAAAGCACGCTTCCCTAATTTGAAAGGACTTTCGATTCACTTTGGAATAGTCGACGTTTCTAAACCCGAAACAATCCAATGTTTTATGATCCTCTCTTTTATGTTATCTCAATTTATATGCGAATTTATACTTGTTACCTCATTCATTTCAAACCGTTAAATAATTCGCACGTCTCTCGCAATAAAAAACAATAATAATTCTCGTGAACAAACTAAATTTATACTCTTTATACGCATTCTTACATGATTATACTTGTGAATACATGTTGAAAACTTACACTTTATGTGAATTATACGTGATACGTGAACATTTACATGCTTATACGTACAAAACTTATTTCAAATTATGATCAAGTCTAATCCTTTCCTTTTCTTTCAAACTCCTAGATGGCATCTCCAAGCTCATCCAAGAAGACCAAGTCCAAGAAGGGTTCCAACACCGACTCCATCTCCAAACAAGAACTCATGGGTTTTATTGCCGAACAAATGGCTGAGCAGATGGCCCGAGTTATACCTGACATAGTTAGCCGAATCCAAACCAACCATGATTCGCCTCACGCCTCTGTTGAATCGAAGGTGGAAAAACCTAAGACACCATTTCCTGTTTAAGCAATTCGTAACCTATAAACCTAAAGAGTTTACTGGCAAGGATGGTGCGACAACCTTACTTACCTGGTTCGACGCTATTGAGCTTACATTCCTAAAAAGCTTTTGTCCCGATGACCTACAAACCCAAAATGCCACAGAGGTGTTCCGTTCAAGGGCTCTCAAATGGTGGACCTCTGAACGTAACACAAGAGGGAACAATGCAGCTCACCCCCTACCCTGGACCGAGCTAAAGAAACTCATGAGGGAAGAGTTATGCCCTCCCCACGAACTTAGGAAGCTAGAACATGAGTTCTGGGATCTAAAACAAGTTGGGGATGACAATGATGGACTCACCGCTCGCTTTGAGCAACTTAGCATACTGTGCCCTGGACAAGTCGACTCTGTCGACAAAGCCATTACCAAATACATCCACTGCCTTCCCACCTCCCTCATGAACCTCGTAGAGTCCGCTTCTCTAAAGACACTCAAGGATACCGTCCGTTTAGCCGCTCGCCTTAACAACAACTGCATCATTCGTAGGACCTCTGAAAAGGCTCCTTCGAGGAGCGCACACCAAGAAAACACTGATACCACCGTTGAACCCTTACCGTCCTACTCGACCAAGAAAAACCGAGTCAAGAAGCGGAAGGCTTCAAGCCAAAACTGTGCGGTCATCAGTCCGCCAAACCCCCAACTTATACAATCAGTAGCTGATGTCAACACCAACGAACCACAAAAACGAGCCTACACTGGATCTCACCCCCAATGCAACACCTGTTCTTATCACCACCCGGCCACTGCACCGTGCCGCAAATGTGCTACTTGTCATAGGTTTGGGCATTTTGCTAACCAATGCCGAAATGATCCACCACCACAAGGAATTCAAAACCAAGCCATCGTTGTAAACACTGCCCCTAACCAGAATCAACCCCGAGCCACTCCTGTGCGAGCATGTTTCAAGTGTGATGACCTTAATCATATCGCCAACATTTTTCCTCAGCGTAACCAACCACAGCAGCAGCAGCAACAACAACAACAGCCTCATCAAGTTCGAGGCCGAGCTTTTCTCATCACTGCCGCTCAGGCACAGAATGCTAACGACGTTATTACTGGTACATTTCTTGTCAACCATGTTTATGCTTCGAGTTTATTTGATACTTGCGCAGATAAAAGTTTTGTATCTGTTGAATTCGAACCTTTGCTTAAGTGTAAACGCTCTAAGTTACCAAGATTATTCACTATCGAAGTCGCATATGGTAAATCTGTCACTGTCGATTCCGTCCTTTCTAAGTGTTCCTTGAATCTTAACGATCATACGTTTCACATTGACCTCATACCTATGCAAATGGTTAGTCTCGACGTCATAGTAGGTATGGACTGGCCTAGGCAAGTTGGTGCTGAAGTTGTCTGTTCTGAAAAGTTCATTCATCTTCCTCTTCCAAATGGTGATTCTCTACACGTCTATGGTGAGAAACCTTCTCAAGGTCTCAAGATTATGTCGTGTATTCAAGAGAACAAGTGCTTACGCAAGGGTAACTTCGCCTTTCTCGCCCACATAGTGGAAAAGAAGGACAAAGGCCCAAGCATAAGCGATGTTCATGTGGCTAGTGATTTTCCTGACGTTTTTCCTTATGTTCTTCCTAGACCGCCTCCTACTCGTTCTGTCGATTTTCGTATCGATTTAGTGCCTGGCACCACGCCTGTCGCTAAGTCTCCTTATTGTTTAGCACCCTCTGAGATGCAAGATCTTTCGACCCAACTTCAAGAGCTTCTTGATAAAGGCTTTATACGCCCTAATACTTCTCCTTGGGGGGCTCCCGTTTTATTCATCAAGAAGGATGGATCGTTCTGAATGTGTATTGACTATCGTGAGCTCAACAAGCTTACTATCAAAAACCGATATCCTCTTCCTCATATTGACGATCTCTTCGATCAATTGCAAGGAGCGACTTGCTTTTCCAAGATCGATCTCTGTTCTGGTTATCATCAACTTCGAGTCCTCGAAGAAGATATACCCAAAACCGCTTTTTGTACATGTTATGGTCACTATGAGTTCATGGTCATTCCTTTGGTTTGACCAACGCACCTACTATTTTCATGGATTGATGAACCGCGTATGCTGTAACGCTCCGCTTTTTCGTAACTTTCCTAATTTAGAAATCATGTCTTGTAAATCTTTTTTGGAAGCTTGCCTCTTTCGAAATCGTAATTCATTGTATCGACGCAAATCCGAGACTTTAATAGTACTAAAATCTATCGTTTATTTCGAAACTTTACTTTCACATATTCATTACACTTATACGTCTTGATTCGTTATACGTTTGATACCTTGTTCGTGATTCTTGTAAACATATAAAAAACATACCAACACGTATGATACATACTCAAATTATGTGTATCCACCCTTCTTTATACGTCATTAATGCTTGCAAATACTTAATCATACATGCTTTTATCCTTATTCTTATGTTAAAGATACATAAAAACCCTTATAATATGCTTTTCTTACATAAAAACACTGTAAAATACATATAACCCTAACTTAGTTAAACATAAAGGATCTAAATTGCCAACTTTGGAACTTATTTCCGGAATATGTAGCCGTCGCGTCGCGCCACAGGTACCCCCCCCCTCGTCGTCGCTGCCGGCGACGCCTTCAATCCGTCAGAATTGTTATCCAGCTTGGTTATTGGTCATTTTTGTGTCAGTTATTTGTGTTTCTTGCATTTATTAGCCAACTACTTAACCCTAAACACTCCCTATAAAACCCAACTCACTTCCACACTTCTCCCACTTTACAAACACTTCATTACTACCCTCTAAACACTTCAAATTAGTTGCAAATCAGTAGCAAAAGTCAGATTAGAGGCAGGAACTTTTAAGTTCAAAAGTGAGTCAAAACTCACATTTCTTTCATCCCTTTTCACTTCTTCTTCCTCTACAAAGTGTGGAACACCTCTAGGATTGTTCTCGCAATGTTTTCCATGGAAATCCAAGGTGAAACATCTCATTTTTGAGGTCCAAATTTCTATTTTGGAAGAAAACTTTGTTAAACATACTTTAACTCATGATTTCTCAACACATTCCTATGTCCTTATGCCACTAATCAAGACCATGATTATGTGTGCTTAAAAACAAGGTTGTAACATGTAAATCCAGAGGTTTAATCCTCAAAAATTTCTGTTTTAATAGGGATTTAACCCACAAGTGATGAACAAGTCTTAAACTTGAAGTTGTGTGATTATATGGTTAGCTTCGGCTATCCTACTTACAAATCCACACATCACTTGATGTTTTCCTTACTAGATAGAGCTTATTTCAGTCCTTAATGTACATTCATGACCATCCTTGTTGTCTATGATAACTTGTGTATTGGTGAATACAAAAGAGGTTCCTAAATGGAAGATTTATCTTCCTACCTCATGCATGACTTATATGATGTTCTTGTTATATTATGGGACTAGAAACTTATAATATAAACTATATAATACATATAATACCTATAGTAACCAAACCTTTGAAGATAACCTAATGGTTATTTGTCAAAGTGCTAAGTTAAAACCTTAATACTTGTTATGATTCTAATGGATATTTTAGCCCATGAAAACATTCATACCCCTTTTGAGTTTCATAGTGTCAAAACAAGTATTATGTGAGATAGATGAGTATTTTCTCATATGTTTACTTTTATGTACTTTTAAAATCCGAATCCGAATCCTTAAACCCGAATATAAATTTTCCTTTAAACTCCAAACCAAACTCATTCGTCCTTCTAGTCTCGACAACTTCGTCACATTGGATAATCGGAAAGCATGTGCAATATTTGTGAGTATAATCGATCGCATTTTACTTTTAAACACCTTTGGGTGCAACATGTATGTTATACAAAACACAACACTTGAAACTATTTTAATCAGACTCTATCCACGGTTAAACATGAAACTATATGATGCTTGTTAATCTCGTATGCTATGTAAACTTTTTGTGTCTATATGCTCATTAACTTTGTACAAGACAACCTTAACAATTATAGCGCTATAGGATTAATGAACCGCCCATTAGTCTTGGGGTATTGTTAAGTTAAACATGTTAACCTCCCGGTAATCTCTTGGGACATGCAATTTTGCGTTGGATACTTGGGTTTGAACATATAGTTGTCAATGTTTCAGTATATTAGTAACTTGCATATTGTTATTCATGTTGGATATGAGCACGTTAAACATTTTTATTCTATATTATGCTATGTATGAAAACTTGTATACTCGTCAACTTTAGGTGGACTTAGAAACACACCTAGATTAGACGTTTATTTTGTTGTTATGTTTGAAACAATGTTGCTCTTATTTGAATCTTGTATGACATTATTAGTATTGCTATGAAATTGAATTTAAATTATATTGTCACATAGTGTTATGACGTTTTGAGCACTTTGTTCGTCTTATCCCGATGTTTCCGCCATGGGTTGGGGTGTGACAGATTGGTATCTGAGCCATAACTATAGGGAATTAGGAAAAGTAGGAATGCTTTTACCTAGTCTATAATTTAGGAGCTTTATTCTTATGTGTTGTTTAAAACTACTTGCATTCAACCTTATTTGCTTCTTATATATTCCCTTTTGATCTTTTAAACATATATGCCACTTTTATCTTTATGTGCTATTCTTGAAATGATTTCTTATGTGCTCATACTTGTTATATTATTCCTTTACATACGCCTTTCCTAAGGTATTTTACTCAATTATTCTAAATCCGAAAACACTCGTATTATACAAACGAGACGACTTCACCAAAATAGGCGTGAAACCCACAATTTGGTGAACGACTCTCAATCCACCTATTCTTTTACACGAAATTCACCATCAAGTTAGGAGTGAAATCCTCACCTTGATGGAGAACTTCAAATTTTGAATTCTAGTGGACCCTCGTCAACGTGTCAAAATTAAATTTGACCCGACGAGTACCAACCACACTTAGGGTACGAAGTCGTCAAGTTAGGGGTGAAACCCGCATCTCGTTGATTAGTCTCACTCCTTAATTTTCATAAATCCCGCCAAGTCTCGAATTTTCGATTGAATTGGGACATGTAGTAACCAGAAAGGTGAGTACCTTTAACCGACTTGTCGGCGAGAGTATTCCACGGCCAAAGCATGCTTCTCAAATTCAAAAGAATTTTCGGCCACTTTGGTTGGTCAAAGTTCCGTTTGGAACCATCAAAATTTTAATCAAACCTACGTTTTACTATTATCAATCTTATACGATGCAATCCTCTCTTTTCAAATTGAAATTCTTTTCGAGATCATCCTTCTTACACACCCATCATACTAAAACCTTTTCGTACACTTATACATAATTCACATGCATGATTTCCAAACGTCACATAATTTTATTTACATTCCTTGTAACACCAAAATGGAGACATATCATCAAGATATGAGTGATTTCCTTAGCTTGACAATTGACTCCACTCCTTTCTCATCTTACAACGACCTCACCAATGGTTTAGGGGTGATTCCCTTACCTAGGTGATCGTTACCAAGATTTTCTTTTAAATAAACTTTATTATGCAAACACGATCATCTTTATACCTAAATCGTTTATCATTCGTCAAAATCCCTATTTATTTCAAAATGCATTGTTATTCAAACATATTTCTTATCGTACAATCTATTTTCACATAACTCACATAAACGAAAATCTTAATCATACCATAAATGCTTGTTCCTCGATTTTCTAAATTTTACGAAATGCTACCCATCAACTTAGTCGGCCTAATAAATCCATTGCCCACAAAATTTCGTATTCAACATAATTATTTAAAACACGCTCATCTTATATCATTATACTAAAGACTTTTATTTTCAATCGGGAATCAAACCAACTTTTCGCACACACCTACAATGTGACAACCGGTGATTTACGGCTCTTAATTACGTGATTAACAGATGTTTAATACGATAATAAACAGTGTTTAAGACACAAATTAACTTAATCAGGCCTTTGGAGTGCCCAGGAACGTTCATTCGACTATACAGTGCGCATACGGTGGTTTACGGAAAAATCTGCTGAATATTACGCGACAACGGACTGATACCGTACAAAATACTGACAACGCCACTATTATATGCCTTTTAATTTTAAAAATTTTATTTTATGGAGTTTGGGTTACGATATCGGGTCTCGTAGGAATTACGGGCCACTTACACATGAGATGGGCTTGTGGGCCCTGGGCCCAAGCCCAAAACCCACAAGCCTAAACCTGCACATAATAGCGGTTTTCCTACAAAATTTGTACAAGATCTTATAAAATCTTTATAAAATCGCTATAAGATCTTTGCAAAATCTACACAAGATTTGCAAATCCTAACAAAATCTACTCAATCTCTATAAAAGGGTCCACACCCTCACTTGTCTGCAACCAAAATTAAGCACACACACAAAGAATAAAGGTCTTCCTCTCTCTCTCGATTATACACAGCAAAACACACACACATACACATAAAAACAATCAAAAGCATAAAATCCTCACAAGTACCTCTCTCTCCCTCTCGTTCAGCCGGTCAAGACAATCGGAGCCGGAACCGGCGCCGATGCCGGTGGCTTTTCAGGCGAGACACCCCATCCCCCTCCGATGACTGCGGCGGCGATGGTGAACAAAGGTATCAGCCGAGCAACACTCCCCCTTCTCTAACCAACAACCGAAAACAACTCCGGTGGCTTTTCCGTCGGCGAAAATGATATCTGATGAAGATGATGAGGATAACGTGAAGACGGAGGCGAAGCAGGCGCCAGCGCCGCCGATTACGGCGGCGGTGGTGTTCGATGTTCCCGACAATAAACCCGGTAAGCACTCACCTCGGTTCCTAAATCCCTTTTACGTTTTGATTGGTGACTGATGATGATGAGTGTTGCTGTTGTTGTTATTGATGTTGGCGCTGGTGGCCGAGGCAACTGCCGGCGACATCAGCTGAAGTGATGATGCCATTCAGATGGTTTCGAGTGTAGATTGGGTTACGTTTCATTGTTCGGGTCAACAGCTCGGGTCAACGGTCACAGGCTAGTCAACTCGGTCAACAGTCAAAGTTTGGTCAACGGCTCGGGTCAACAGTGGACAAGTTTGTTTCGGGTCAAGCATGGATCGGACGGGTCAGATTCGTTCGTTTAACTCAGCGAGTCGACTCAGTCAAACCTGAGTCAACTCGGTCAGCATGGTCAAACCGAGTCAACTCGGTTGACTCGGTCAACTCAGTCAGCTTACTCGACATTTTGGCATGAAGACATGGTAAAAATTAATGACGCGTTTAATATTTGTGTTTTATATAGATCTAATCTTATGTGAACGAGCTCGAACCGATTTAACTATAATTTACATTTGATATATATTTGACAAAATTACATATAGTTTAATTGAATCTTGATTGAATATTGTTGAACTTTGATAAATAACGACAACTGTTGTTGTCGGGGCGTCCAAAAACAGAGGAAACTCTGCCCGTTTTTCGAGAAAATCCGTAATATACAACGCGTTTTATCATAAAATAAAACTTTTGAATTCAAATATTGTTTGATACAATTTCTTACGACGACACTTTACAACTTACAAAAACGACGATGAAGCAAACTATTATACAAAATAAATATAGTTATTATATTTAAACTCGAATCTTTTTAAAAATAAATATATTTTATTTATTTATTTCAAATAACGGACAACACGAAATCGTTTATACAATACATATAGTTATGTATTCATTTTTTAAATATCAAACAACACGGATTCGCTTTTATAAAATAAATATAGTATATATTTATTTTAAAGATGCAACGACTCGATGAAATTTTTATAAAATAAATATAACTTTTATATTTATTTCAAATGCCTAAACAGCATATACACATATTTTGATAATTTTCATACAAGACGCGATATATAATACAAGTTTATTATATATTACTTTCAAACGAATATTCCTATATATCAACATACGACTTCTCAAAACGAGCTAACAAGTATAACTTCTTCGCTTCTTTTAAGTTAACAACTTACCGTCGAATCGTTCGTTAATGATTTGGTAGAGCTCGATGACACGTAGTTAGTTACTGCGTTGATTAGAAACTTATAAGAAATTCCGTGTTAGGAATATTGTAGAATACACGCTAGCAAGTCATGTCCTGGAAACGACATCACGAAGTCGTATATAGCTAGCTTTGCACAGGAATATTCAGGTGAGTTCATAACCCCACCTTTTTACGGTTTTATATATTTATAAATGTTTTCGGGGTGGAAAGACATGCACGTTTTACAAGAACATACAGAGTTTTTGAACGAACGAAAACTCATATTTCTAAATCATGTTACGAATGGATTTCAAGGAACTCAAATGGTTTACAAATGGATCATACTAAATATACCGGTTTTTACAAAACAAATGGGATCGTCTAGTGATAATATTGAGACTAGGTTGGTCTGCGTACGTAAAACGAGACAACCCAGTGAGTTCATGTCCCCACTTTTAATCTTTTACATACTTTTTAAACTTGGGGAAAATACATGTGTTATGGTATGATGGATATAAAGACAACGAATGATACTTTAAATCGTGTCACGAATAGGGTACCAGAAGCACCATTAATCAACAATATACCTAGACCGCAGAACAAAAGGTTAGATCTAACGGGTTTTCGGGCAGCCACACTCTTGGTGAAAATTAGTACCAAGTAAGGCTTTTGTGTCTCAGTCGTGAATCGACAACTAGAAAAATGCCTATGGTTTGGATTCTTCCTATGTCGTGTCACATGTTAATGGCCTTGCAACCCATTAACAATCTCGATACATACAGAAATACTTGATACATACAAATTACATACCATGTTTTATACAAATTCAAAGCATAAGATTATGCGGGCATGAAGTCAAAGTCAGGGTGGGCATTGACGGTTATACAAACTTTACAAATACAAGAGTTTACAAATACATGGTTCTACGAACATAATGCGCTACAAATACAAAGTTTCCATATAACTTGACAAGAAAATGATTTTTAAATTCGTTTTCTCAATAATATTTCCAAACCAGTTATTCAAAAAGATTTATTTCAAATCTTTTATAAGCAAACTATGAACTAGCTCAACTTTATGTTGATTTTTCGCATGTTTCTTTCTCAGGTTGCATATCAAAAATTATGGCACGATTGGAATAGGAGAACCATTGGAGATTTGAGTACTTAGTGGCGTTCGTTTTCTAAAAGTCTTAGCTAAATTGCTTTCGCTGTGCAATGAAGATACCTGTCCAGTCACGCCATGCTCTGATATTTCTGGGTGTGACATACAAAATATTACAAATATCATTCGATCGTTTACTAAAACTCTTTTCAAAACCAATAAAACATTTTACTAAGAACACTTTTCGACGATCACTAAGTTCATATGCCAAATTTCTTCTTAAGAATCAACATTTTCACAAGAACCTCTAAACTTCGAATTTCTTCTTTAATGCAAGGTCATTTAAAACGATGCAAACTTACTATCTTCTGGAACCTTTTCAAACATCACTCAATACGTCAATTGAATTCAAAATACGTGGGCAAGAAAACTTTGTAGGTCCCTGAATCCGTATGGATCGTAACAGAATCGTCGATCCAACCTAGAGTGCGGAATACCCTAGATCAGATTTCACAGAAAACGTGTAGAAACAGAAATCACTATAAACCCGATCTTTATTGATTATCTTCTAACGATTACAATCAATCAAGATCTCAATTCGTCCAAGCCTTTGCTATTACGAATTCTCTCCAAAAGCTAATTAGTTGATTAGATGATTAACCTAAACCCTAATGCTAAGCTTTGTTTATATAGGACAAAGCTTTGCACATGGACTAGGTCATGGGCTAGGCCCATTTCGCCTACCATCCCCATATGTGGGTTTGGTTTGGCCCAATCATTCTTAATTAACTATTACAAAGCTAAACCCGCTAACCGTTTATCATTTTACTAATTACAAGATATCCAAAGACCAAATCTAAGCTGTTGTCACAAATATGCCCCAACAAACTCCCCCTTGACACTAGCTCGCAAAGGTAACTTCAGTCTTCAGAATTTCACAGTCTTTTGGTCTTTGGATAGCTTCAGCTTTAACAGCTTCTGTCAGCAACAGACTCCCCCTAAGCTGATGCATCCAATCACCAAAACTTCAAAACGTTAGCACTTGAGTAAACTCCAGTTCAGCTTTTGTATAAACACTCTTCAAACTCTTCAACTTTGTTTGCAATGTAGAAAGGAGGTTCTACCATGCGTCCAATCAAACTCTCATCTTCAAAGCAACTTCTCAGCAACATACAGCTTCAATCTGTATACTATAAAACAAACATCTCGAGAAACCATAAGAATTTTTCAACTAACATTAAACAAATTATTATTATTATTCAAGAGATAGTTAAACTGTATCACAGAATAAGCACTTTCCAATTCAACACCAACACACACAAATTTTAAACAAACACCCTATAACCTGCTTGATTAAAAATTTTGAACCCACTTTCTAACACTGTCTCCCCCTATCAGTAACAATTCCTCCAAGAATAACAGTTTTTCGTACATTAAGAATTTTAACAGAAAAAGACACTATTTTTGTATTTTTATATTTTCTGAAAGAAAATAAATAACAGAAAGCAATAAACACTTTATTTTTGTGAGAATCACCGGTAAGAAGATCATATCAGCACAATCAAACTGTTTTCACACTATTAGATAATTCTTTATGTAATTTTCCGTGAAAAGCAGTTCAAGACGATTACCAGTATGTTTGTCCACCTAAACAAATGCATGAACATTTCAAGTACCATTACCGTATGATACGTTAAGGTAATTTTATTTCTGATATACTAGTGTGTCCCACTTCAGGATATACCCCCACGATCAAGGTATGCACAAAGATTCATCGTAGTAGGTTAGTATACTGAATTCATCTGTTTTGTTTTTCAACATTTAGATAATTGGTGATCAGGTCAGTACTTCCATACAGCAAAGAGACCAAAATATCTAACGAGGGCTAAGACAAATACCATTTTTGGTACGATTTATGCATTTTGCACTTTTTGAATGACTCTCTAGGAGAGCTTCTTCATTTTCAGGGTTTTGGCATTTTTAGCTCTTTTAAGATATCCTGGGTGTGCCTAGGTCAGCATGTATCTGGATGCAGCAGAAGGACACCCCTGATATCCCCAGATGAAATAAACAGTATAAAGACCCAAAACTTCAGATTTTGGCAATCTATCAATGCAAGAATTAAGGTCATTAAACCATATACCACTGATATGTTCCCCACTTATACTCAGTGCATTTAGGTTTATATCACATTGGTAAGTTGATTATTTCATGCTTTTGCCTACTGGTACATCAAATGATGAAGCTGCTATCACACTTAAGCAATTTAATTCAGTTTGAGTGTGACAGTCTAACTTGCTGATGTACTATCATTTCTTCTTTCTCACACAGTGATAACTCATTTTTTATTTTCTATTTTTTATGTTTTTGATTTTTCAATGTTTTTGTATTTTTTATTTTTAAGAAAAACAGTAAACTATTTACAAAATTCTTATGAAAAACCAGTTATTCAGGATTCCTCATCCCGTTGAGTTCGACTAAGTGTTCAAAGCGAGCTCGATCAAAAGCTTTAGTGTAAAGATCAGCAAGGTTATCTAGTGTGTCGACTCGGTGTAATTCAATGAGTCTCTTTTCAGCACAATCCCGTATAAAGTGATGACGTATGTCAATATGTTTTGTTCTATTGTGCTTTACGGGATTGTTTGTGATTGATATAGTGGCATTATTATCTATCATAATAGGAGTACGTGTGAAATCCAAACTGTAATCGCGCATCTGTTGTTGAATCCAGAGAACCTGAGAGCAGCTGCTACCCGTAACAATATATTCAGCTTCACACGTAGATGTAGACACACAAGATTACTTCTTGTACTGCCATGACACAATCCTGCTTCCTAAGAACTGACAACCACCTGTTGTAGACTTTCTGTTTGATTTGCATCCTCCAAAGTCTGAATCAGTGTAAGCAACGAACCTCAAATCACTATCAGCTGGATACCACAACCCAAGTTTAGGTTTCCCCTTCAAGTAACGAAGAATACGCTTCACTGCTTTCATGTGTGACTCTTTCGGATTCGCCTGATATCTGGCACACAAGCATACGGCAAACATGATGTCAGGTCTTGAAGCAGTCAAGTACATTAGAGAACCAATCATCACCCTGTATTGAGTAGGATCAACATCTTCAGTACTTTCATGATCTGGGCCAAGATTGTGATTTTCGCAAATGGGTGTGTTAAGTAATTTCTACATTAAAAACAACCTCAATTTTACCAGTTTTTAGATTAAAAACCCTTTTATTCGGTGTGCCAGGCACGTAACCTAGAATGTAGTCTTCGTCAGCCACATCTCCGAATTTTTGTTTATCTTTGTTTCGCACAATGGTGCAGGGTAATCCAAATGGTTCAAAGCCTGTTAAGTTTGGTTTCTCGTTAAACAAAAGTTCATGACAAGTTTTGTTAAAACGTTTAACGGTCAAAACTTTGTTTAGGACGTAGCAAGCTGTATTCACAGCTTCTCCCTAGAAAAGAACTGGTAGCTTTGAATCTGAAAGCATCGTCCTAGCGGCTTTAATCAACGTCCTGTTTTTCCTCTTAGCAACTCTATTCTGTTGAGGAGTATAAGGAGCAGAATATTGATGTTCTATTCCCTTTCGAAGACAGTAGAGATCCAGAATCCGATTCTTGAACTCTGTGCCATTATCACTCCTTATCCTCTTGATCCTAGCATCATGAACGTTTTCCAATTTTGTAAAAAGATCTATCAGCATCTCCGTTGTCTCATCTTTTGTACCTAAAAAGAAAACCCATGAATAACGTGAGTAATCATCAGTGACAACCAGACAGTAGTACTTTCCACCTATGCTCCTCACATTCACTGGACCGAATAAATCCATGTGTTGTAATTCATAAGGGGCATTAATGGAATTTACTGTTTTAGACTTATGAGGTTTCTTGTGTTGTTTTCCCTTTTTACATGGAAGACATTTATCTTCCACTTGAAACCTCAGCAATGGAACTCCTTTCACTAGCTCATTTTTAATGATATAATTCATTTTGCGGTCGTGAATATGAGCCATGCGTCTGTACCACAACATAGATTCAGCTTCAGATGCTTTTGACAGCAAACACGCCACCGCAGCAGTTGGATCCTTGGCACCCATGTCCATGACATAAGTATCATTTTTCCTCGGTGCACGCATCACTATCCAATCGTCCGGAATAACCAAACCCGGTTTCAACACCAATGCCTTAGACTTTGTAAAGTGGACCGAGTGACCCTTGTCGCAAACTTGTGACACGCTCATCAGATTGTGTTTAAGCTGCTCAACATAGTTCACTTTGTCCAAAGTGATCTTCCCATTCGTCACTTTTCCCAGTCCAGTAATCCTACCACCTTTAGCACCAGCAAAATTTACATGTCCACCATCATATTCTTCAAATTCAGAAAACAACCTCGCATCCCCCGTCATGTACCTGGAGCAGCCACTATCCACATACCATAAGTTGATAATCCTCCTTAGCAGCTCCTGCACACACCAACCAAAAGATTAGTTAGATTGGGGGACCCAAGCCTTAATGGTCTTGGGTCTTCCAGATTCATCAACTACAGGAACATCCATCCAGTATCCATCACTCCTAACTGGAATCTTGGATCTTGGACCTGTTGATGGAAATGAGTTTTGATTTCCCTAAGGTCTCTGGTCCTGAGGGTACCTATCTGTGTTTGGACTATGTGACCTTTGAAAATTTTGATTTTGATTCCAAGAACCTTGATTGTTGAAATTTCTAAAGCCATTGTTATAAAAAGTTCGACCACCATTATTTTGGTATCGAGTTTGATATTGACCTTGACTTCTGAAATTATTTGAATTTTGGTTATTCATTCTTGGTGAACTACTTCCAGGTCTTTCATTTTTGCCTGATGTAGATTCAGGCTGAAATCTTGGTTGATTTCTTTGAAAACGAGGAACTTCTGGAGTTCCTTTTTCAGCCTTATCTACACCACCTGCAACACCCTGTTGTTGCTTTGGAGCAGATTTCTTTGGAGAATTTGAGACTTTCTCCTCATTATCACCTCTCTTCTCTGGTGATTTCCCCTTCTTTTTCTCACCTAATTGTGCTTCATTCTTTTTGTTAGGACAGCAGCTAGCTACATGTCCCTTTGTGTGACATTTGAAGCACGATCTCTTTTTCGAAGACTTCTCAACTGAAGCCTTTGAACTAGATTCTGGTTTTGATGTTGATGCCTTAGAAGGATTTGGTTCAGTTTGCTTAGTTTCAGAATTTTCTTTGTTTTTATTTTTAGCAAACTCTATATTTGATTCGTTTTCAATAACAGCTGTTTCGTTTTTCATGTCACTTCCTTGAAAAAAATTAACCTTTTTAACAAAAGTTTGATTTTTGGTTTTAGGAGGTGTGTTTATCTTTTTCAAAACAGGTTTGCTGTTATTTTCCTTCTTAGCATCATTTTCTTCAAACACATCACCTTGACTGGATGTGAAACTACTTGGTGATGTTGACAGAAAGTCTGTGAACTCATCTTCATCAGGTAAGAAAGAATAGTCATGACTAAGAGGAGGTGGGACTTCATTAAAGCCCTTGAATCCCACACTGGTCTTGTCATTACTCTTCTTTAACCCACCCATCATGTGTTTCATAACAAAAGTAGAATCCCTGAATTGACCTAATTTCTTTTCAAGTTCAACAATTTTGAGTTGTGCATCTGACAAATCTTTGCATTTTTCAGAAATCTCTTTTGTTTTCTCAGCCATCATGTCATGAGCTAAGTCTATGACTTGAAGTTTTTCGTTTAATTTGCAGGTTAAAGCTTCAATTTCACTTTCATAACCTTTTATCTTCTTTAAGTATAAAGATTCGTTTCTTTTAGCAAAAAAGTTTGATTCTTTTATGTTCGACATCTCGCTCACCAGACTTTGGTTTTGTGTTGACAACCTGTCAACTTCACCCTGTAATTCATGACATTTTAAACAAACAGAAGTAGCAGAATTACTTACCTCTCCTGTTGATTTGTCTGAGTTGGCCATGAGAGCAACAAGTTGAGCTTCCATTCTTTTGTATTTTGCATCTCTCTCTTCAGCTTCCCTTTCACGGTCAGACTTTGGCTTTTCATCTTTAGCTTCAGTAGTCTGATAAGCCTTTTCTACCTCAGCTTCACTTTCTTTCTCAACATCAACATCCACGTTAGCTTCAGCATCATCAACGGGTACAATCTCTGCCATGAATGCCTGAGTGACATTCTCATCATTTTCCAAGTGGACACTCCAGTCGTATGAACCTTCTCTCGCAGTAGAGATCAATGCCCTTGAGTTAGAGTTGTTTGATGCATTTCTATTGTTTGCACTCTGACTCGAAGTCTCCTGCTTTTGTTTTTGACATTCCCTAGCGAAATGGCCATAACTTTGACAGTTAAAGCACCTGACTTTAGCCTTATCAAAACCAACGCTCTTTCCTACAAACTTCCTTCCAGTTCTGTTCATGAACCTCTTCACACGTCTCGAAATCATGGCCATCTGCCATTGTAAATCCATCTCTTCTAGATCATCAGGGTCAATCTGATCATAATCTTCATCTAAAGTGGCAGGATAAGATATCTTCCCCTGACTGTAGTTCTCATAAGACGCAACAAACGAAGCAAGTAGAGCAAGATGTTCTTCAGCAGACTTCACACTCATAGGCATCGACTTTGCACTACTACTTTGCTTAGTAGTTGATGTTCTCTTGACTCCTGTTGATCCTCCTGCAGCAGCTACAAAACACACATCACCATCCTCATTCACAGTGACCTGCTCATTTTCACATGAAAGAAAAGCAGTAGCAGAGTCGCTAGAAGTATCGTGAGATGAAGAAGATGTAAGCCCATTGTAGATCCCCGGATCTTGAACCTGATCATATCCAGTGTCCTTCTTCTTCATACTGAGCTCATAAGCTCTTAGCTTTCCAACTACTTCTTCCAGTTCCTTTGTCTCATAATCTGCTTCTCCCTTGATCATGAGAGTGTAGATATCCCATTTAGCAGGTAGAGCATCCAGCAGCTTGTCATTTTTCTCTATGTCAGTATAGCAATCTACATTATAATTGTCCAATTCTGACATCAGATGGTAGTATCGAGTGATGATGTCCTCAAGTGACTTGTTTTTCATGAACTTGAATACAGCAAACTGCTTCTTCAGTAGATCAACTTTGTTCTTCTTCACATCAGTATTTCCCTCAAATCTCTTCTCTAGTGCATCCGACATTTCCTTTGAAGTATTCTTAAAGGTATGTTTGATGCCATCAGGTAGGGACATCTTGATAGCAGCCAAGGCTCTCTTTTCAGCCTCATACATCTTTTTATCATTCTCTTGCATGTTCACATAGGCTGTGACACGTGGTCTGCCCTCAAAGTCATGTGTTGGGTTTGTGTACCCATCTACAATACAGATCCACATGCGCGTGTCCTGATATTCAATGAAGGATTGAAGCCTATCATTCCATGTCAAATAGTTCTCCACCTTCATCATCTTAGGTGGTTTGTTGGTTGTCCCAACCTCGTGTTCCATCCTTAACAGTTCGTTTAATTTAGACATGTTCGACATTTTAACTTAATCAGACTGGTAAAATCGTACAAATTTTTGTCCGAAACCTGTTTTTACCAAATTATACCGTTAGATTCATCTCGAGATTATGATTCCAATGATATATAATGTCTAAAACCTTTTTCGGGATTTTCCAGAGTTTTTTTTGTCCTAAAAATCCAAGGAGTTCAACGGTGCAAACGGTTCCCTGTGACGAGTTACGGATAATTTTCTAAATGCGAAACAGTGAAATTTTTCTTACGCAAGCCAAGAAAAATTCCACCTTTTTGTCCGAAATGGTTCTAAGTCCGAAAGGGTTATCCGGAATAGTCCTTTATCCGAAATGAGCACCCTCTGGTCCGAAATGGACTAATCTGATCCGAAATGAAACAATCTGATCCGAAATCAAGTCCTTCTGATCCGAAATGATGGTTCTTGATCCGAAATGCTTGTATTTGATCCGAAATTGATCCGAAATGATTGATTTCTAGTCCGAAATGCAATCCTTTTGATCCGAAATGCTTAAATACTGTCCGAAATGCAACTGTTTGATCCGAAATGATCCGAAATCCAAGGTTTCTGGTCCAAAATGATGCTGTTTTTTCCAAAATTGATGCTGATTATCCGAAATTGATAGCAGAAACCCTAAAACAGCCGTCAAACACGTTCAAAACTTCGATTTTCTGCAGAAAACGATTCTGAACCAAACCAATCAAGAGCCTAATGCTCTGATACCAATTGTAGGTCCCTGAATCCGTATGGATCGTAACAGAATCGTCGATACAACCTAGAGTGCGGAATACCCTAGATCAGATTTCACAGAAAACGTGTAGAAACAGAAATCACTATAAACCCGATCTTTATTGATTATCTTCTAACGATTACAATCAATCAAGATCTCAATTCGTCCAAGCCTTTGCTATTACGAATTCTCTCCAAAAGCTAATTAGTTGATTAGATGATTAACCTAAACCCTAATGCTAAGCTTTGTTTATATAGGACAAAGCTTTGCACATGGACTAGGTCATGGGCTAGGCCCATTTCGCCTACCATCCCCATATGTGGGTTTTGTTTGGCCCAATCATTCTTAATTAACTATTACAAAGCTAAACCCGCTAACCGTTTATCGTTTTACTAATTACAATTACAAGATATCTAAAGACCAAATCTAAGCTGTTGTCACAAATATGCACCAACAAACTTCAAAGGAACCGACAATTTTCAACTTATGTAAATTCTTTTAAAACAAGAGTAGCATTTCCATTCTTTTACAAAGTACATCTCATATAACCAATAGGTGTTTTATATTCTCTTTACATTCACAAACTAGATTCTACATTCCATGTCAACTCAATCCATTTTGATTTAATAAACTCCACGTTTTGCTCAAACAACTATACATGCATATCATCTTACACATTTTAGTCAATATAACGCGACAATCTCACGCATATCACCCATTTTCTTTCCTTTCATACTCAAAACTTCTTGATCTTTTACGTGTTTAATTCGTATATTTCGATTAATACCGTATACAAAATCATTATTTTCTTACACTCATATTTCATATTCGTACTTATACATCTTATGTCTACACTTATATTCATACTTACACATTTATGTTTATATTCATACATTTTACGTTATACTCATATTCACAATTATACATTTACGTTTATACTTATATTCATATTCATACATTACACGTTTATACATACATTTATCCTTATACATTTATTTTTACACTTATATTCATACTCACACATTTTATTCATACTTATATACTTATGTTTACTCTTATATTCATGTTCATATTTATACTCATACAGTTTATTTTTATACTTATATTTATACTCACACACTTATGTTTACACTTATATTCATATTCACATCTATAGTCATGCAAATTATGTTTACACTTATATTTACACTCATACTGTTATGTTTATACTCATATTCATATTCACACTCACACTAATGCTCATGCATTTTACGTATGCACATATATGCATGTTTACACATTTATGTTTATACTTATATTTATACTTGTACCCATGCTCACACGTTTTATGTTTATACTCATATTTATACCCATACTCATACTCTTATTCATATGTTTTATGTTTATACTCATGTGCATATTCATACTTAAACTTGTACTTATGCTCATACTTTAGTCATACTCAAAATTCATACATTCGCACCTGTACGCGGGCGAAACCCGAGAGATTCGCTTATGTTGGTCTCAGGCTTATTTGAATGTAAACATGCTTATATACTACATTCTTATTTCCAAATTTATGTATACCCTAATTCATACACAACTAGTACAAACTATCCGGATCATGCACGGATCAATATAATCGCAGGTGCACATGAGAATCATAGAGTATACTACTGTGTATGGCAAGACACGGAACGTAACATGACACTAAATAACAAAACGGATGTAACGTGGTCAAAGCATGGTGGATACAGCGCTAGTACTTCCTATATATAAGTGTTTTCACTATGTTACCAAACTTTCGTAAGACGTGCCATGAGAAATTCGGTGTTTTTATAGACCTTTTAGACCTAATACAAACTGTAACAACTTACAAACGCATTATATCCGATTATCCATCACGAGACTTCATTCTTAACACATCGCTTTCGTTTGTCCAATGCACATACCATTCTTATACTCCCATTCGTTTATTAGATCGATCGTTCATTCTCATACCTCCATTATTCCCCGTCATCTTTTGTCTTTATACGAACCTCGTTTTCAATCGATCGGTTTAAACATTCGAAACCTAAAATACTTCCTTGCCTTAAACGAACTTCCATTCTTATTCATGTGCAAACACCCGTAGTTGGTCGTTACCTCCAAAACAGTTTTATGTAAAACGTCAAACCTTCTCGTTCCTCTCAATAAAACAATTTTCTAAAAATATGCGATTTAGTACCATCCTTTAAACTTTCCATGCAAAACTACCTCACCTTTCATCAAATACAAACCGTTTTATACAAAATTTTCCATCTTATATACGACACATTTTTAATACATCTCCAATTTGAGTTATTCAAAACTGTTTAAACCCATTTTTCCTATGCACACATACACGTTTTCGCTTATGGTTTATGCCTCAAATCATTTTAGACAAACGAACTCTTTTACAAAGCTATCTATTCGTTCTTCAAAGTTTCATACTTTTCAAAACGTCTCAGACTTCAAAGTCTCAATTTTAAATAATCACTTCTTGCCAAAACTCTTTCAAGACTTCCTTTTGGATAAATTTCGTGACGAAATTTCCTAAAGCAGGGGAGAGGGGAGGCTGTAACGCTCCTCTTTTTCGTAACTTTCCTAATTTAAATATCGTGTCTTGTAAATCTATTTTTGGAAGCTTGCCTCTTTCGAAATCGTAATTCATTGTATCGTTGCAAATCCAAGACTTTAATCGTACTAAAATCTATAGTTTATTTCGAAACTTTACTTTCACATATTCATGACACTTATACGTCTTGATTCGTTATACGTTTGATACCTTGTTCGTGATTCTTGTAAACATATAATAAACATACCAACACGTATAATACTTACTCAAATTATGCGTATCCACGCTTGTTTATATGTCATTAATGCTTATGAATACTTAATCATACATGCTTATCCTAATTCTTATGTTAAAGATACAACCCTTATAATATGCTTTTCTTACATAAAAACACCCTAAAATACATATATCCCTAACTTAGTTAAACATAAGGGACCTAAATTGCCAACTTTGGAACTTATTTCCGGAATATGTAGCCGTCGCATCGTGCTATAGGTACCCCCCCCTCGTCGTTGCCACCGGCGACGCCTTCAAACCGTTAGAATTGTTATCCAGCTTGGTTATTGGTCATTTTTGTGTTAGTTATTTGTGTTTCTTGCATTTATTAGCCAACTACTTAACCCTAAACATTCCCTATAAAACCCAACTCACTTCCACACTTCTCCCACTTTACAAACACTTCATTACCACCCTCTAAACACTTCAAATCAGTTGCAAATCAGAAGCAAAACTTAGATTAGAGGCAGGAACTTTCAAGTGCAAAAGTGAGTCAAAACTCACCTTTCTTTCATCCCTTTTCACTTCTTCTTCCTCTACAAAGGGTGGAATACTTCTAGGATTGTTCTCACAAGGTTTTCCATGGAAATCCAAAGTGAAACATCTCATTTTTGAGGTCCAACTTTCTGTTTTGGAAGAAAACTTTGTTAAACATACTTTAACTCATGATTTCTCAACACATTCCTATGTCCACACATCACTTGATGTTTTTCTTACTAGATAGAGCTTATTTCAGTCCTTAATGTACATTCATGACCATCCTTGTTGTCTAAGATAACTTGTGTATTGGTGAATACAAAAGAGGTTCCTAAATGGAAGATTTATCGTCCTATCTCATGCATGACTTATATGATGTTCTTGTTATATTATGGGACTAGAAACTTATAATATAAACTATATAATACATATAATACCTATAGTAACCAAACCTTTGATGATAACCTAATGGTTATTGGTCAAAGTGCTAAGTAACATCATCTAAAACCTTAATACTTGTTACGATTCTAATGGGTATTTTAACCCATGAAAACTGTGACAACTCGAAATTTAGAACCTTTCTTGTATCCCGATGTAACATGCTTAAACGTGTGACTAGTTAACTTGTGTGATTAATGATAAGTGAACCTTTCATGTGATTATGTGTTGTGTTTAATTGTGTGCGTATATGTATGCTTGTATGTATAGTATGTGTGTATTAGTATGAACCGAGACACAAGGACCCAACTCGAGACCATGCGGTCTCGAGTGAGCAATGAAACAATGGGCCGGATGGGCCATACACCTCATTTGACCCAACCGAAAACCCATTAGGGTGCACCATGGTGGAACAAGTATATAACCTTGTGGTTAGCCACACTTGTCATTTTTGGGCACACAACACACATACTCCTCTACACACACACTCTCCATTCTCCCACACTAAAACCCTAAGCCACAACATTCTTTTCCTTCTTCTCGGATTCAAATCGGTGACCACTAGGAGCTCTCGGATCGACACACACACACACCCGTTTGGAAGCTTTATACTCACCTTTGAAACCCATCAACCGGTTAGTGTCTTTATGATGTTTGTTGTTATATGATAGTATGAATGACATGATTGGACTAATATAGTTGTATGCTTGATGATGTTTCGTGAATCGGTGTTGTATGATGTTGATAATCGGATAACATGTTTTGATTTCGGATATGTTACATAATGAGCTCATGATATCTTGTGTCTAGAGATGATTCAAACCATTGATCATTGATGTACATGAAAACCGGCTTGCATATGTGTAGTACCATGTTAATCGGATTAGTGTAGAGTTGATTTTGAGATGTTATGTGATGATTTGAAACCTTTAGATGAGTATGTTCAAGTGTGTTGATTTGTTGTTCACGATTATGTTTGGATTAATGCTAAAAACCCAGAAATATGACGAACAAGCTTGAATAATCAACATGAACTTGACTTGAATATATGAAGAACAACTTGAAGATGATATGAATATGTTATGAACATTAACTTGACTTGAATATATGAAGAACAACTTGAAGATGATATGAATATGTTATGAACATTTGAAATTGCCATGTTTGATCCATTTTTGGTAAGTAATAGACAAGGGAACATGTTAGTGCAATATTACTGGGTAGTACATAATATCATGACCATGAAATATCATTGGCCAAGTACAATGTCGAATTCAGCAAATGTCCCCAGTCGTGACCTTCTGTCTCGACTCGAGGCCACCAAATGTCAACTCGAGATCCCTGGTTTCGACACAAGTTGCGAATCGAGAACCTATAGTCTCGACTCGAGACCCCACGTGATCAACACCCAAACATCTTGACTCGAGACCATGTTTGCGAGTCCAGTTGCGACTCGAGACCACTACATGCATGACCCGAGATCACCTTAGTTGCGACTCGAAACCTTGCGGACTACAACTCGAGACCGCACAGTCTCGATAAGAGACCGCACAGTCTCGACTCGAGACTACATGCATGTACACGCTGATTTGAACTTGCACACTATTACGGGCCTAAGTAATTGGGCCGAACGTATGGGCCTTATGTGTTACTGATTGAGTGTGAATGTTGTTGGGCTGCCATGAATGATACTTGCATACAATGTGCTAGCTTACGTGTAGAAACATACGTGTACTACTTGATTACGAACCTGATTTGTATGATACAACTATGATAGGACGTGAGTGACCACAATATTGCTTGATTGACCTTTCTGTGTATCTGCCGAGCAAACCAAGGTGAGTTCACACCCTCTACAAAGCATGGGATTCCCTGGGTTGGGAATGGGGTTAAGGAACGTGGGTTCCTCGTCCTCCTTGGGTAGGACAGCATTGGTTCAGGAATGTAATTCCTCGTCCTCATGGACAGATAACTCGTACTAGACCAAAACTCTATCACGAAGTCCCTCCTTTTTATATCGACTTAATCGCCGGGCCAATGGCGAGCGGGTCATTAGTTAGATAGCGCTATTTAGGTCTGACAAACCTCACACCGTGCCGCAGAGGACGGGCGTGAACTAATGGATCTGGGGCACGTCAATGATGATAGACATTGACAGTTTCAGGGCACATAAACATGACTACAGTCAGCAGTCGATATGGTAACGAGTCTAGTGTATACATGGGATAGCCCCCACGGCCGAAATGCCAGATAACTAACACGGGGTAGCCCCCACGGCTGGATTGCCAGAGTAACCGGGGGTAAACAAGTCACGTTTTTAACTATGGGGTAACCCCCACGGCAGGATGCCAGATAAAGGAAACTGTTTTCGAAACAACTTAAAACGAACACCCAACCGTGAACTCACTCAACTTGTTGTTGACTCGTTACTACATGCTTTGCAGGACAATAGGCGCTTAGCTGGAGCTTGCATGGAGGAGGGTCGTTGTGGGACATGGACAGCTGTGTGCCATGTTAAACTTTGAAACAATTAAACTTATGTTTTGGTTTTAAACTTTATGCTTCCGCTTGCAACTTAAACTATGTTTTGTTTGAACACCAATCGTACTGGTTGAACTTTTATAATTACTTGTTTGCTTGTTCAATATGATTGGTGGCTGGATCCTGGTCAGTCACGCCTCTAAGCGGTGGTAATTCCGCAGGTGGATTTTGGGGGTGTGACAGATTGGTATCAGAGCCATTGGTTATAGAGAACTTGGTTTTAATAAAGGGAAAACGTTTTTTGTTAAAACCAGACTATAACCTGTACAGTGCTCAACGATCCACAACGACGCTTCACTCCACATGCAAGGCTCGACATTCTAGGTGATATGATGTGTGTGTATTGCCTACTTGTTAGTTACATAGTACATTGCTCATGGTATGCTTGGTTAGTATAACTATTGTTGCTTGAACACGTGCGTGCTTACTCTATCCAATCATCGTACTTTCGCGAACCTCTCTCACTCGTGTTACTCTTGATATGAAGATCATGTCTGGACGCGTTAACCTGACACAAGCCCAGTTGACGGCTCTGATCAACGAACGGGTTGCCGCAGCACTTGCAGCTGCACACGCAGGAGATATATCCTGCAGTCCGAACTCATTCTAGGATCTTTAGAATCCTACTCTCGTGAACCAACCTTTGTGTTAAACTCTGTCTTTCTTTCGCCCACAATAGGTCAGCATGCTCAGCCACCCGTGTGCACTTTTAAAACTTTCATGGACTGCCGACCCACTACTTTTAGCGGCACTGAAGGAGCGGTAGGTCTCCTCCACTGGTTTGGGAAACTAGAATCAGTCTTCGAAATGTGTGAATGCCCTGAGGCGCGCAGGGTGAAGTATGCTACCGGTACTCTCGAGGGTTTAGCCCTCACATGGTGGAACGCTCAGGTTCAAATGCTGGGGTTGGTTGCTGCCAACGCCACCCCATGGGAAACTTTTAAGGAGATGATCAAGGAGGAATACTGCAGTCGCGACGATATTCATAAGCTGGAGGTCGAGTTCTTCAACCTCAAGATGACGGGATCCGAAATTGAAGCTTATGTGAAGAGATCGAATGAACTGGCAATACTATGTCCTACTATGGTGGACCCTCCAATTAAGCGAATTGAACTCTTTCTTAAGGGCTTGGTGCCAGAGATCCAAAGTCATGTGACTTCAGCAAACCTCGCCACCATCCAGCAAGTTGTGCAATTGGCTCACCATCTCACGGACCAGGCGATGGAGCAGAACAGGTTACCAAAGCGCCTAGGTGCTGCAACTACTTCAGGTGTTCCTAGTGACAACAAGCGGAAATGGGATGGAACTTCAAGTAAGGGGTCGACTTCTGTTCAGTCCCAGTCTCAGCAGAGAAAGACTGATGACTACAAGAGCCCTAGTCAGCAATCATCTGGTGGTCAAAGCCACGGTGGGTACAAAGGGAATCACCCCAAATGCAATCGCTGCAGCCTGCACCACAGCGGGCCATGCACCAGGGGCAACTGTCATCGATGCAACAAACCCGGTCACGCTGCAAAGGATTGCAGGAGCTTATACCCCGCCAATCAGAATCGTCAGCACGCTCAACAGAACCAGCGCCAGCAGTAGCAACAGGGTGATAACAAAGGGTGCTTTCAGTGTGGAGCTGAAGGTCACTTCAAGAGAGATTGTCCCCAACTGAACAGGAACCAGAACAACAACAACAACAATCAGGGGAATGGTAACAATGGGAACAACAACAACAATGGAGCCAGGGGGCGGGCGTTCGTGATTGGTCAAGGTGAAGCAAGGAATGACCCCAATGTCGTGGCGGGTAAGTTCCTTCTCGACGACTTTTATGTTTCAGTATTATTTGATTCGGGTGCCGATACTAGCTACATGTCACTAGAAGTTAGTCGAATGCTTAAGCGTGTTCCAACACCTTTGAACAACAAGCACACTGTAGAGCTAGCAAACGGTAAGAGTTTAGAGGCCACACACATAGTCGAGGGTTGTAAACTTGTTCTTGCAGACCAGACCTTCTCTATCGACCTTATTCCTATCGTTTTGGGTAGTTTCGACGTTGTAATTGGGATGGATTGGTTATCCCAAGACCGAGCAGAGATTCTTTGCAACGAGAAGGTTGTCCGTATTCCAGGTTCCGGTAGTGAACCTCTCATGATTCGTGGCGACAAGAGGAGTGCCGTTGAGAACGTCATCTCTCTCCTTAAGGCCCAGAAGTGCTTACGAAAGGGCCACACTGCCATTTTGGCTCTCGTTACTGACACCTCGGAAAAAGAGAAGAAGATAGAAGATTTTCCAGTTGTATGCGACTATCCGGAGGTATTCCCTGAGGAATTACCTAGTCTTCCGCCCCATTGCCAAGTCGAGTTTCAGATCGAACTAGCTCCTAGAGCTGTGCCTATAGCTCGTGCACCTTATCGTTTAGCTCCATCAGAGTTGGAAGAACTCTCTACGCAACTACAAGAACTCTTGGATAAGGGTTTTATTCGTCCAAGCTCATCGCCCTGGGGAGCTCCCGTACTATTTGTGCAGAAGAAGGACGGTACCTTCAGAATGTGCATCGACTACCGGGAACTCAACAAGGTGACGGTGAAGAATCGTTATCCTCTACCACGTATTGACGACTTGTTCGACCAGCTGCAGGGGTCGAGCTACTATTCGAAGATTGACTTGAGATCGGGATATCATCAGCTGAGAGTCCGAGAAGAGGACGTCTCCAAAACAGCTTTTAGAACTCGCTATGGGCACTATGAGTTTTTGGTCATGCCTTTTGGGCTGACAAACGCACCCGCAGTTTTCATGGACTTGATGAATCGAGTGTGCAAGCCTTACTTAGACAAGTTCGTTATAGTCTTCATCGACGACATCCTGATCTATTCTAAGAGTCGGGAGGAACATGAGCGGCATCTACGACTTATCCTAGAACTCCTTCGAACAGAACAGCTTTATGCAAAGTTCTCGAAATGCGACTTCTGGCTTCGAGAAGTCCACTTCCTAGGCCACGTGGTAAACAAGGATGGGATTCACGTTGATCCATCCAAGGTAGATTCGATTAAGAACTGGCCTGCACCTCGTACACCAAAGGAAATTCGCCAATTCTTGGGTTTGGCAGGTTACTACAGGAGGTTCATTAAGGATTTTTCCAAGATTGCACAACCTCTCACCTCACTAACGCAGAAAGGCGTTGTTTATCGATGGGGAAACGCGCAGGAGTTAGCTTTTCAGCACCTAAAGGATAGACTTTGTAGCGCACCTATCCTTTCCTTGCCAGAGGGCACAGATGATTTTGTGGTTTACTGCGACGCATCAATTCAGGGTCTTGGTTGTGTATTGATGCAACGAGATAAAGTTATTGCGTACGCCTCACGCCAACTTAAAGTTCATGAAAAGAACTACACTACGCACGACTTAGAGCTGGGAGCTGTTGTTTTTGCACTAAAGTTGTGGCGGCATTACCTGTACGGTACCGAGTGCGCCATCTACACCGACCACAGGAGCCTCGAGCATATCTTCAAGCAGAAGGAACTGAATATGCAACAACGACGATGGGTCGAACTGCTGAACGACTACGAGTGCTCAATCAGGTATCACCCGGGCAAGGCCAATGTTGTGGCTGACGCCCTCAGTCGAAAGGACACTGCGCCTAAGCGCGTACGAGCTTTGCAACTTACGATACATTCTAGTCTTCCTTCCCAGATACGAGCTGCTCAGATAGAAGCACTGAAACCAGAGAACGTCAGGGCTGAAGCCCTACGCGGGTCAAGGCAACGCTTGGAACAGAAGGAAGACGGCGCTTACTACGTAACGGGACGTGTTTGGGTCCCACTCTATGGCAACCTACGAGAGCTTGTGATGGATGAAGCACACAAGTCTCGCTACTTGGTACATCCTGGTTCGGATAAAATGTACCACGATATCAAAACCACGTATTGGTGGCCTAGCATGAAAGCCCACATCGCAACTTACGTCAGCAAGTGTTTGACTTGTGCGGGAGTCAAGTCTGAATACCAGAAACCCTCAGGCCTACTCCAACAACAAGAGATACCACAATGGAAATGGGAGCAAATTTCCATGGATTTTGTTACCGGCCTACCTAGATCTCAGCGAGGTAACGATACTATTTGGGTGATCGTGGATCGACTCACAAAGTCTGCTCACTTCTTGGCTATCAAGGAAACGGATAAGTTCTCCACTCTAGCAGACATATACCTCAAGGAAGTTGTTTCGAGGCACGGGGTGCCCACCTCTATTATCTCGGATCGAGATGCGCGTTTTACTTCAGAGCTGTGGCAAGCTATGCACAAATCCTTTGGCTCACGATTATATATGAGCACAGCGTATCACCCTCAGACGGACGGGCAGTCCGAGCGCACTATTCAGACCTTAGAAGACATGCTTCGTGCATGTGTAATCGACTTTGGCAACAGCTGGGAAAAGCATCTGCCACTTGTGGAATTCTCATACAATAACAGCTACCACACCAGCATTAAAGCTGCTCCGTTTGAGGCATTGTACGTACGTAAATGCCGGTCACCTCTTTGTTGGGTAGAGGTGGGGGATAGTCAGATCACTGGTCCAGAACATGTGGTAGACACGACCGAACAAATTGCTCAAATACGAAAACGCATGGCGGCAGCTCGTGACCGTCAGAAAGTCTATGCCGATAAGGGCAGGAAACCACTAGAGCTCCAGGTTGGGGAGCGGGTACTACTCAAAGTTTGACCCTGGAAGGGTGTGGTTCGTTTTGGTAAACGAGGCAAACTTAACCCAAGATATGTTGGACCTTTCGAAATCATTGAGAAAATAGGCAGGGTGGCCTACAGACTGAACTTACCAGCAGAACTCGGTGCAGTTCACAACGTTTTTCACGTGTCGAATCTGAAGAAGTGTCTGTCAGATGAAACCCACATAGTTCCCCTGAAGGAACTCACTATCGACGAACAGTTACGATTCGTCGAGGAACCAGTCGAAATCACGGACCGGGATGTTAAGGTCCTCAAGAGCACTAGAATACCTCTCGTTCGAGTTCGTTGGAACTCACGTCGCGGCCCAGAGTTCACCTGGGAGCGCGAAGATCGGATGAAACAAAAGTATCCCCAACTGTTCGCAAACAGTACAACCACTACTGAGGCTGAAGCTACGGAATTTCGGGACGAAATTCCAGATCAACGGGGGGTGGATGTGACACCCCAGGAAAACCGGGAACACCATACAACTTAACTAGCTTCCTTAGTGAGTGCCTACCAAATTTCGGGACAAAATTTCTTTCAACTTGGGGATGATGTGACAACTCGAAATTTAGAACCTTTCTTGTATCCCGATGTAACATGCTTAAACGTGTGACTAGTTAACTTGTGTGATTAATGATAAGTGAACCTTTCATGTGATTATGTGTTGTGTTTAATTATGTGCGTATATGTATGCTTGTATGTATAGTATGTGTGTATTAGTATGAACCGAGACACAAGGACCCAACTCGAGACCATGCGGTCTCGAGTGAGCAATGAAACAATGGGCCGGATGGGCCATACACCTCATTTGACCCAACCGAAAACCCATTAGGGTGCACCATGGTGGAACAAGTATATAACCTTGTGGTTAGCCACACTTGTCATTTTTGGGCACACAACACACATACTCCTCTACACACACACTCTCCATTCTCCCTCACTAAAACCCTAAGCCACAACATTCTTCTCCTTCTTCTCGGATTCAAATCGGTGACCACTAGGAGCTCTCGGATCGACACACACACACACCCGTTTGGAAGCTTCATACTCACCTTTGAAACCCATCAACCGGTGAGTGTCTTTATGATGTTTGTTGTTATATGATAGTATGAATGACATGATTGGACTAATATAGTTGTATGCTTGATGATGTTTTGTGAATCGGAGTTGTATGATGTTGATAATCGGATAACATGTTTTGATTTCGGATATGTTACATAATGAGCTCATGATATCTTGTGTCTAGATATGATTCAAACCATTGATCATTGATGTACATGAAAACCGGCTTGCATATGTGTAGTACCATGTTAATCGGATTAGTGTAGAGTTGATTTTGAGATGTTATGTGATGATTTGAAACCTTTAGATGAGTATGTTCAAGTGTGTTGATTTGTTGTTCACGATTATGTTTGGATTAATGCTAAAAACCCGGAAATATGACGAACAAGCTTGAATAATCAACATGAACTTGACTTGAATATATGAAGAACAACTTGAAGATGATATGAATATGTTATGAACATTTGAAATTGCCATGTTTGATCCATTTTTGGTAAGTAATAGACAAGGGAACATGTTAGTGCAATATTACTGGGTAGTACATAATATCATGACCATGAAATCTCATTGGCCAAGTACAATGTCGAATTCAGCAAATGTCCCCAGCCGAGACTTTCTGTCTCGACTCGAGGCCACCAAATGTCAACCCGAGATCCCTGGTTTCGACACAAGTTGCGAATCGAGAACCTATAGTCTCGACTCGAGACCCCACGTGATCAACACCCAAACATCTTGACTCGAGACCATGTTTGCGAGTCCAGTTGCGACTCGAGACCACTACATGCATGACCCGAGATCACCTTAGTTGCGACTCGAAACCTTGCGGACTACAACTCGAGACCGCACAGTCTCGATAAGAGACCGCACAGTTTCGACTCGAGACTACATGCATGTACACGCTGATTTGAACTTGCACACTATTACGGGCCTAAGTAATTGGGCCGAACGTATGGGCCTTATGTGTTACTGATTGAGTGTGAATGTTGTTGGGCTGCCATGAATGATACTTGCATACAATGTGCTAGCATACGTGTAGAAACATACGTGTACTACTTGATTACGAACCTGATTTGTATGATACAACTATGATAGGACGTGAGTGACCACAATATTGCTTGATTGACCTTTCTGTGTATCTGCCGAGCAAACCAAGGTGAGTTCACACCCTCTACAAAGCATGGGATTCCCTGGGTTGGGAATGGGGTTAAGGAACGTGGGTTCCTCGTCCTCCTTGGGTAGGACAGCATTGGTTCAGGAATGTAATTCCTCGTCCTCATGGACAGATAACTCGTACTAGACCAAAACTCTATCACGAAGTCCCTCCTTTTTATATCGACTTAATCGTCGGGCCAATGGCGAGCGGGTCATTAGTTAGATAGCGCTATTTAGGTCTGACAAACCTCACACCGTGCCGCAGAGGACGGGCGTGAACTAATGGATCTGGGGCACGTCAATGATGATAGATATTGACAGTTTCAGGGCACATAAACATGACTACAGTCAGCAGTCGATATGGTAACGAGTCTAGTGTATACATGGGGTAGCCCCCACGGCCGAAATGCCAGATAACTAACACGGGGTAGCCCCCACGGCTGGATTGCCAGAGTAACCGGGAGTAAACAAGTCACGTTTTTAACTATGGGGTAACCCCCACGGCAGGATGCCAGATAAAGGAAACTGTTTTCGAAACAACTTAAAACGAACACCCAACCGTGAACTCACTCAACTTGTTGTTGACTCGTTACTACATGCTTTGCAGGACAATAGGCGCTTAGCTGGAGCTTGCATGGAGGAGGGTCGTTGTGGGACATGGACAGCTGTGTGCCATGTTAAACTTTGAAACAATTAAACTTATGTTTTGGTTTTAAACTTTATGCTTCCGCTTGCAACTTAAACTATGTTTTGTTTGAACACCAATCGTACTGGTTGAACTTTTATAATTACTTGTTTGCTTGTTCAATATGATTGGTGGCTGGATCCTGGTCAGTCACGCCTCTAAGCGGTGGTAATTCCGCAGGTGGATTTTGGGGGTGTGACAAAAACATTCATACTCCTTTTGAGTTTCATAGTGTCAAAACAAGTATTATGTGAGACAGATGAGTATTTTCTCATATGTCTACTTTTATGTACTTTTAAATTCTGAATCCTTAAACCCGAATATAAATTTTCCTTTAAACTCCAAACCAAACTCATTCATCCTTCTAGTCTCGACAACTTCGTCACATTGGATAATCGAAAAGCATGTGCAATATTTGTGAGTATACTCGATCTCATTTCACTTTTAAACACCTTTGGGTGCAACATGTATGTTATATAAAACACAACACTTGAAACTATTTTAATCAGACTCTATCCACGGATAAATATGAAACTATATGATGCTTGTTAATCTCGTATGCTATGTAAACTTTTCGTGTCTATATGCTCATTAACTTTGTACAAGCCCACCTTAACAATTATAGAGCTATAGGATTAACGAACCGCCCATTAGTCTTGGGGTATTGTTAAGTTAAACATGTTAACCTCCCGCTAATCTCTTGGGACAGGCAATTTTGCGTTGGATACTTGGGTTTGAACATATAGTTGACACCGTTTCAGTATATTAGTAACTTGCATATTGTTATTCATGTTGGATATGAGCACGTTAAACATTTTTATTCTATATTATGCTATGTATAAAAACTTATATACTCACCAACATTTTGTTGATGTATTTTAATACATGTTGCAGGTTGATAGTCAAGATGATGCTAAGTGAGGAAACACGATTTAGGTGGACTTAGAAACATACCTAGATTAGACGTTTATTTTTTTGTTATGTTTGAAACAATGTTGTTCTTATTTGAATCTTGTATGACATTATTAATACTGCTATGAAATTGAATTTAAATTATATTGTCACATAGTGTTATAACGTTTTGAGAAATTTGTTCGTCTCATCCTGATGTTTCCGCCATCGGTTGGGGTTTGACATGTGCAAAGCGTACTTAGACCGTTTCATGATCGGCTTCACAGACGATGTTCTTATCTATTCCAAGACAACAGAATAGCACAAGCAACACTTGCGTCTTATCCTTCAGCTTCTACGTACTGAACAACTTTATGCCAAATTCTCCAAGTATGAACTTTGGTTAATAGAAGTTCAATTCCTTGGTCATATCGCCAATGAACTTGGTCTTCACGTTGACCCTGTTAAGATCGAAGTTGTGAAGAACTGGATTGCACCTAACTCTCTGTCTGAAATTCATTCTTTCGTTGGTCTTGCTGGTTATTATCGTCGTTTCATTTCGAACTTTTCAAAAATCATCGTTCCTCTTACCTCCTTGACTCAAAAAGATAAACCTTTTGTTTGGGATCCTGATGTTACACCCCGATATTTCCACGTATTACCGGTGGGCTCGGTGAGGAGTATCGTGACGTAGTTGATATCGTCATAGTCAAATGTATACAGTTTAATGCACAGCGAAAGTCTTGGATGAAAATAATATTACAAAACCGAAATTTAAAGTATAATTAAATATTATAGAAACGGTTGTATTTGGATCCACAGGCGGATCTTAAAACAGAAATATAAATATTGTTCAACAGACTTTAGAAGTTTAGAACTTGCAAGATTCCTTATTAACGCCCCGAGCTCCCAGCCAATTTCGTACGATACCTGTCACTTAGTCTTTTTTTGGAAAAATACGTCAGTTTACACTGGTAAATACAATTAACCGACTCTTTTGAAACTTTTATGAAATATTGGTTTAAATGCACAAGGCACAAACATTTTATAACTTGGGACAATTATATCAATAATAATCTTGTATCAGATTTACATGTTTGTCCAACATTTAGGCCCGGTATAAAAGCCGAACAAGATTAATCGACACACCACAAATATAAACTCACAAGAAGTTTCCTCACGAGTGAGTATATCTTTTACATATGCAATAGACGGGTGTATGCCTACACCACGTGCTTAAGTCGTGGCCATTCACGCTTTTTGAATGAGCCAAGGATATCCAGGGCACGGTCGTTAACCCCCAATGTTATTTGTTATCAAACAACACTGATTAAAACGGGATTATACAATTTAAACATATTCGATTAAAAGGTTTCTACACCGGACCAAGCGGTAATAATTTACCGTATCCCAAGCCCGTATAAGGGAAAATAAGTTAAAAGTATTTACATGAGCTAAATGTAATTTATTCTCAGTCGTATATTCTAATCAGCAAGTGTAAGTACTTCTACCGGGGCTCTCAATCTGGAACGAAGGTTTTATTAACCTATTAGATTTCTAACGGGTCTTATTTAAGTTGTAACTTAGATCGGTTAGTTTTAAAGAAAGGTTTACGGTACGAAACGCTAGATTAAGCGGTGACCGGATTGGAATGTAATCGACAAGTATGGAGACTTGTATATAATGGGTAAACTAAATACATTCTGAATTTTGAATTAAAAATGATAAGGTTTGACCCGCTTCGGCTAACTTATGCAATTTTGTTACATAAACTGTACCGAACGCGTATAGCCACAACGGCTAATTGGATGAGTCAAGTACAAGTTCCAATAGTTAGTATGCTTAAAATATGTTGTGATATCAGTAGGATATCGAAAATTATGCCCCAAATGAATGTAAGACCAATTTAAGTCCCGTAAGGGTATTTTGGTCATTTTAAAGTTTATAAAAGAGGTTAAATAGCAAACTGAGGTTCTGGTCCAAAATATTCAGTAAAATTATTTATTTCATCAAGTTACATCAGTAAGATATCATACATATGTGAGGTTTATTATTTATGGCCAAACTATGCACCGTAGGGGCATTTTGGTCATTTCACATATGCTTTTATGGTCAAATTTAGAAATCTGAGTTCAAGACTTATACTTACTGTTTAAGTATTAAAATTTATTTTTAAAATCAGTAGGTAACAAGTCTTAGGCGTTAAATATGGTTTTAAACCATACTATGCGCCTAATTAGCGTAAAAGTCGGTAATTGACGATATTCAAGATGTTTATAGTATTCTGAAGTTTTGATCAGTCTCTAATGCTTAAAATATTTTATTTAATATATAACATCAGTAGGAAAAAGGTTTGGCATGTAAATGATATGTAAAACTCTTATTAATGAAAAGGGCATTATCGTCAATTACCGAATTTGCACAAGAATTCTATGTTATGGTCAGTATAAAAATTTCTAAAAATTTCTAAAAATCCCTAAATATTATATCATAACAGTGGGTAGCAAGTTTGGTGCCAAAAATTGGGTTTAAATATGATTTATGCCAAAAATGCTATTTAATTAACAAAAAGTTCAGTTTTACGATATCTTGCATAACTTTTATTTGGGACCAGAAACTGATGTCAAATTTTTATAACATACTTATATATCAGTAATGAAACTCTTTGTCCTCTCACATTTTCAAAAATCTCGTTTTTATATCATAGGGGCATAATGGTCAAGTTTTAAGCATTTAACGGAAACATGCAAATGATTCAGATTTCTAAGGGACCATGTAGTATAACTTCAGAGAGTTATACTAACATATAATATGGTCACATAGGAATCCTAAGGCATAACTAAACTAAGCTAATCCGGGTCAGAGCTGAAAATCAAAGCAAAAGTCTACTTTTGTGACTTTCGGTTGTGAACCGAGCCTAAACTCGGAATTGTCGTGTTGAACATGCCTAAACATGTTATTATATTATTTACCAAGTTATTTAAGTGATAAAATGTATTTTATAGCTTCTACATTATCAGTTATGATTTATTTTGTAAAAACTGACTCGTTTGACTTTTCTGTGCATGCATTCTGTCAATTTCAGGTCGTCGCGTCACGCGACGGCAGTGGGGTTTTGGTGTGGCGCAACACCACCCCTATGGGAACCAGCATAACAAGTTTCAAACATGGCAGAATCAACCCCTGGACGTTTTAAAACGTAATAACTTCCATTTCAAGCACTTTTAACCCATAAAGTTTATATTTTGATGATCTTTAGGATATAACCAAACAACGTTAGGTCCGGTTTCGTTGAACGATAACTGAAAACACTAGTTTCACCGTGTTGATGCTTTTAACCCCTTGCTTATGAAAGTTAACGTATTTAATATCAAACGATATCGAAACCTCGTGAATTTTTCATCACTTATTCTTGTGAGTATAATCAATCGTTACAAGGCTCCAGGATCATTAAAAGGTCACTCAGAGGTAGTAATTTAACATGTTGACACGTTTAACCCTCACGTCTTGTAAACTTCCACTGTCTTTCACAAACGGCTTCGTACGTTTCACAATTTATTCGTTTAAGGGTATAAACACTGTGTAGGGTTGTTGAAAGGCATTGTTTTCATATGTTGACACTTTGGATCCTTTCACATATATCTTTTCCTTGTTTGTCAACTTTAGTCCTTTGGAATCAATTCATTACATGTTTAGAGTTTATGATACGTGTCTTCATTATATTGGACATGATTTTGTGAGGTGTTACACCTGAACAAGAGGAGTCTTTCCAAACAATCAAGGACATGCTTTGTAATACTCCTATCCTAGCTCTCCCTGATGGTAACGATGACTTCTTCGTGTATTGTGATGCCTCAAACCTTGTCCTTGGTTGTATCCTTATGCAACAAGACAAGGTTATCGCTTACCCTTCAAGACAACTCAAAATACATGAGAAGAACTACACTACGCATGATCTTGAACTTCGTGTAGTCATTTTTGCCTTGAAGATATTGGGACACTACCTTTATGGTACTAAGTGTGTGGTCTTCACCGACCATAAGAGCCTTCAGCACATCTTCAACCAAAAGGAACTGAACATGCATCAACGTCGTTGGGTAGAGTTGTTAAACGACTACGACTGTGAAATTCGCTACCATCTAGTTAAGGCGAATGTAGTGGCCGACGCTCTTAGTCGTAAGACTCATGTTATGGGTATTCGTTGTCTCCAACTAATTAACGATCTTCAAAACCGCATTCGTGAAGCACAATACGCATCTACTAACGAGGGTAACCTCTACAACGAGATGCGATGTGGTGCTGAAGAAAGTCTTGTGTCTAAATCCGATGGTATTCTATACTATCTCAATCATGTCAGGATTCCTAATCGTGATAACCATCGAGACTTTCAATGAAAGAGGCACACAAATCGAGGTATTCTATTCACCCGGGTGCTGATAAGATGTACCAAGACATGCGTACGTCCTATTGGTGGCCTGGAATGAAGAAAGATATCGCCACTTTCGTTTCAAAATGTCTCACTTGTTCGAAGGTTAAAGCCGAACATCAACGTCCCTCTGGCTTACTCGAATAACTAGAAATTCCTGTTTGGAAATGGGAGAGTATTGCAATGGACTTCATCACTAGAGTTCCTCGTACCTCTTCATGTCATGATAGTATTTGGGTGATCATTTACCGATTGACCAAATCCGCTCACTTTCTCCCAATTCGTGAAGATTTCAAGGTTGAGAAATTGGCTCTAATCTACACGGATGAAATCATTTATCGTCATGGTATCCCCATTGACATCAACCCTGATTGTGATGGTCGTTATACGTCTTGTCTTTGGCAAACTTTTCAATCCGCTATGGGTACTCATCTCAATCTAAGTACCGCTTTTCATCCTCAGTCTGACGGGCAAACCGAGTGTACTATCCAAACTCTAGAGGTTATGCTTCGTTCTTTCATAATCGATTTTGGTGGCAACGGGATATGCACTTGCCTTTGATCGAATTCTCGTACAACAACAGTTATCACGCGAGTATTCAAATGGCACCTTTCGAGACATTGTATGGTCGTAAGTGTCGTTCGCCTATTTGTTGGCATGAGATCGGAGAAGCTCAAATCACCTGTCCCGAGCTTATACAAGAGACAACAGACAAGATTTTACAGGTTCGAGACAACTTGCTGAAGGCCCGAAGCCGACAAAAGAGTTACATTGACAAGCGTCGCAAACCCTTGGAATTCGAGATAGGTGACTTTCTACTTCTCAAGGTATCCCCTTGGAAGGGCATGGTTATCTTGGTAAGAAAGGAAAACTCGCACCTAGCTACATAGGTCCTTTCAAGATTCTCGAAAGGATTGGCAAGGTTACATATCGACTAGACCTACCTGAAAAAACCCAACAACGTTCATCCTGTCTTCCACATCTCAAACTTGAAGAAGTGTCTAGCTGAAGAAGGACTTCAATTTCCACTCGAAGATCTTCAAATTAACAAGACCTTGCATTTCATGAAGAAACCCGTAGAAATCATGGATCCAGGAGTCAAGCAATTGAGGTGCAGTCGAATTCCTATCGTCAAGGTTCAATGGGAAGGAAAGCATGGCACTGAGTTTACTTGGGAAATCCAGAGTGATATGAAAACTAAGTATCCGTCATTTCGTAACTTTCCTTAATTAGAAAGCTTTTTTTGTATTTCTATTTTTGGAAACTTGTATTCCTTGTAATCGTCATTTCATTGTATCATTGTAAAATCCAAGACTTGGATCATAAATAAAAATTTGTATTTTTTACAATTCATGTTTTACATAATCATACATGTTCATACGTTTGAATTCATTATACATGTGATACCTTATTCGTAATTCTTGCAAAATGTGTTAAACTTACAAATACTTTTCATACATACTCAAATTATGCGTATACGATACTTATTCTCGATCCATATACTTAGTCATACTTTTTTTTATGTTTTAATTGCATAATGCACCCTTACACTATACCTTTTATGCTTAAAATGCCCTAAAACCTAACCTAGTTAAACTTAAAGGATTAAAATTGCCAAAAAAACAAACTTGATTTCGGAACTTGGACCCGTCGTTTCACACGACGGGGATGGTGGTTGGTCGTCGCCCCGCGCCACAAGCCCAATCCATCAGAATGTTGTTCCTAGCTCCAAGATTGGTCAGTTTTGTGTTATTTGGTTGTGTCTCTTGCACTTAATGTCACCTAACTCAAACCTAATCACCTCCTGTAAAACCCAACTCATTTCCACACTTCTTCCACTTTGCAAACACTTCATTCTCACTCTCTAAACACTCTAAATCAGTTGCAAATCAATAGCAAAAGTCAGTTCAAAGCAGACTCATTCAAGTTGCAAAAGTGAGTTAAATCTCACCTTTCTTCCATCTTCTTTCATTTCTTCTTCCTCTACAAAGTGTGGAACACCTCTAGGATTGTTTTCACAAGGTTTTCCATGGAAATCCAAGGTGAAACATCCCATTTTTGAGGTCCAACTTTCTGCTTTGGAAGAAAACTTTGTTAAACATTCTTTAATCTTGTGTTTTACTCATACAAACCTATGTCCTTATGCCACTAATCAAGTCTATGATTAGTGTGCTTAAAAACAAGGTTTTTACATACAAAATAAGAGGTGTTCTCCCCTAAACTTTCTTTTTGCAAGGGTTTTTAACCCACAAGTGTTGAAGAAGGCTTGTGCTTGTGTAGTGTGATTACTTAGAAAGCTTTAGTTATCCTACTTTCAATCCACTCCTCACTTGATGTTTTCCCTTTAGTGTAGTGTGTATATATCCATTCTAATTCATTCATGACCATCCTTGTTGTTCTTGTAACAAGTTGTGCATTGGTGAATATACAAAAGAGGTCTTATATGGAAGGTTTATCCTCCTACCTCCTTGCATGACTTATATGAGGTTCTTGTAATACTTTTTGGACTATAATCAAATTATATACTATATACCATATATAAAACATATAATAACCGAACCCTTGATGATAATCGAATGATTATTCGTCAAGGTACTAAGTTACATCACCTAAGTACTTAGTTTCTCGTTACAATTCTAATGGGTATTAAACCCATGAAATCATTCTAACCCCTATGGGTTTTTATAGTGTCAAGAACGAGTACTAAGTCTAGATGATTATTTTCTTGTATACTTACTTTGTTATACTTTAAATTCCGAATCTAAATCCTCCGTTATCATCCAAATTACTCACACACCTATGTTTCTTCGTGTAGAAGGACTCGGTGTTCTACCTCCAAACTAATAACTCTTCACGGACCAACAAGTGGAAGCTTGCAAAACCGTGAGCACACTTGACCCATTTTCATTTTAACACTTTTTGGGTGCAATATGTTAACCTTTTCGAAATCACGATACTTTATTCTTAAGGCAAATGCACAAAACAATCCTTATACATGAAAACAGCTTGTTATACTTGATACATATGCTTGGGTGATTCTTATGTGATACTATAGTCACTAGCTTCGTACAAGCCTCCATTTAACATGTATAGCGCTATAGGATTAACGCACAGCCCGTGAACGAGAGGTCATGTTAAATTTCATTATTTATTGCGTAAACAAAGGGTTGACTAGAATATTGCATGCCATGATATGTTGATCTTGAATAACTTTGGTTGTCATGTGGATTCGTTTTAAACTTTTTATACTTATACTTAAACTTGTGTACTCGCCTGCATTTTTGTGTTGAATTATACTTTGGTAACATTTTGCAAGTTGATGAGGCTGATTATGACAAAACCTAGTAGGGACGACACTAGAAACGCACTTGAATTTACTAGATTTGTTAGTTTATAATTTGAACTTGTTGTATTGTCTTTCTTGTTGTACTTTGAATTTCGTGTGACAATTTTGTTATGATATGAAATCGATTTTGAATTAATTATTGTCACAAATAGTGTTATGTGTGATGAGCAATCTTTTTTCGTCTCACTCCGATGATTCAGCCATCGGTTGAGGTGTGACATTAGGTTCTTGTGTGATCAGTTTTGCCTTTCCAGTGTGATTGGTTTGTTTATTCAAGAGAGAGAGAACCCTGTGGATTCGCTGTTTAATTGGTATAATATTTTTAAGAGTTAAATGCCATTTTAGTCCCTATGGTTTGGGCCATTTTGCCAGTTTAGTCCAAAGGTTTAATTTTTAACATCTGGATCCAAAAAGGTTTCATCGTTGCCATTTTGGTCCAACTGACATAACTCCATCCATATGTGTTAAGTCTGCCAAGGGCATTTTAGTCATTTCATTTTTCTTTTTATTAACCCTTTATTCTTTATTGTTTTCCCTCTCAATTTGGCGCCATTTCACCCTGTATATAACCACATCCTGAAACCCTAAATTCCTAATTAACATATTTCGAGCAAATCATCTCTTCTATCTACCTTCAATCTCCATCAATGGTGCAATGTCCATGTGTGCCCATACTGTAATCTATGAGCAGCAGTACATATGACAGATTTCTTCATGCTAATTGAACTTGAAGGCATTAATTTGAGAGTTTTGTTATATGATGTTAATACTTGTTGGTGGAACTTTTGATTTGTGATCGGAAGATCTCATTATGTTTTTATCTTTAATGTGCTTTAGGTTTTATAGAAAATGCTTTAATTGCCCAATTATGTAATGTAATTAGCCCTGTTAATATAATGCAGTGATGTTATATCTATCGAACAGGACCCGTAGTTAGAAAATATTAGGGGTTAATGGTAATCCAGTTTGAAGTTGTTAGTTCCACCTAGGACTCTGGATAGATCTAGTGTGTTGTGATTTAAGATTTTTAGCTTTTAATTAATACATCTTTTCTTTAGTATAACTGATGGAGGGTTTAAGTGCTCTTGCTTCTTATTTGCATGTCATATGAGCCCTCCTAGAATGTGCAAAATGAAATTGTTCTTTAGTAAATGAGCTGTTATTTCAATATAGAGCTAAAAGGGTCTTTGTCAGTTGAGTTGGTAATGTGATTCATCTTTGGTAGACATGAAAGAGACACAAGGTGGATTAAGGAGCTCAGAGCAAGGGTCTTCTAGTAATAATACATGGTGGTCTTCGGAGTTTGTTGATAAATTTGAATCGGTTTCGTTGGAATCGAAGAAAGAAACTGCAACGCATAGACTATCAAGTTCGAATTAAAGTATGGGCACCACATGGACATTGCACCATTGATGAAGATTGAAGGTTGGTAGGAGAGATGATTTTCTCGAACTATGTTAATTAGGAATTTAGGGTTTCAGGTTGTGGTTACATACACGGTGAAAGGGCGCCAAAATGAGAGAGAAAACAATAAAGAATAAAGGGTTAATAAAAAGATAAATGAAATGACTAAAATGCCCTTGGCAGACTTAACAGATATGGATGGAGTAAAGTCAGTTGGACCAAAATGGCAACTATGAAACCTTTTTGGATCGAGATGTTAAAAATGAAACCTTTTTGGATCGAGATGTTAAAAATGAAACCTTTGGACTAAACTGACAAAATGGACCAAACCACAAGAACTAAAATGGCATTTAACTCTACTTTTTATGTGTTATAATAAATTATATTGACCATTTTGCCCCTGAGAAAAATGACAAAATAACAGGATTTTATTACACAAATATCAGCTGATTTCACTTTTGCACAAAAATGGCAATAAAAGTGAAACTACATGGACCCAGATTTAAAAGGTTTGAGTTTTGGACTAAAGTGGCAAAAATGACCTAACCTCAGGGACCAAAATGGCAGTTTACTCTATAGAAATAAAAGGTTTGATCAATTCTAATGCATGGAACATAAGTGATGTATCACTTTTTCAAGACAAAATTACACAACACAACCTTTTTGTATCTCCAAACTGCACGTTATACCTTTCACTTTAAAAATCACTCATACCAACATTTAACATAATATTGTGTTACACGGATTAACCTTTTAGAGTAACATCATTAAATTTCTTCGTTAAGTTACCTACATGCTTTGCATGTGAGGGTATTTTGATCATTTCAAAAGTTTGTTTTTGTTTAATTTTATTATTTATTTTTTTTCAATAAACCACCACCTTTAACAGTCATTCACCCAACCATCATTAACTACCCAACTACAACCTCAACAGTCGACGTGTACACCACATCACTCGCAAACGACCATCCCCCTCATCTGAATAGAACTATCTCCGATGAGGTAAGTACCGGTTAAATTTAGAACATTTTCAAGGGTTACATGCAGTGGAGGAACTAACCCATTAAATCAAGGGTATCCCAAAAAACATTTTTAACGTGCAATCACACAATAATAGAAAAACGACAATAAAGCAAATACCTAATAGATTTGTCCTCTTCTTTTTTTCATAGCTTGAAATCGCTCCATCACATGGTCGTCTTTTACCTTATGAAAAAATCATTTTCGACCGCACAAACCATGATATTGTTCAAATGGATTATTTTATTATTAGGGCGTTATTAGTTATTATAATTTGGGCTTAATTATCATAAAACTAATTATTTGGCTTAGTTACTAAAGGTTTTGGGCTTAGTGATTAATATCAAGTTTAATCTTCTCTTAGGGGTATCCTCGTATATGTTTAGGGGTATCTTATGTATAAACCGAAAAAAAAAATTACACTGGGGTTGAGCCTTAGCCCGTGCTACGGCTAAGTCTACATTGGTTTCACCCCTGGTTACAGGTGATGTACGATGTTTACGGACAGTGGCGAAGCTTGAAAATTTCCCGGGGGGGGGGGGGGGTCGGAGATCACCGGAACTAAAAATTCTATATAAGTAATTTTTTTTTATAAAATTAGGGTATACCTAAAAAATTCTATACGAAACATACATACATACATAACACTACTGAGCGAAAAGTTCGGGGGGTCGGGCGCCCCCCTCCCTGCCTCTTGAAAGTTGTGCCCCTATTTACGGGGTTATTCTGGGTTAATAGTGGTGGTTCGGTGATGGTCGTTGGTGTTAAGGTTGAGAAGGTATATAACCACACAACTTGTATGAGATATCTGAGTCATTGTTCCAACGTCTAAACCCTAATCGACGTTGGAACAATGACTCGTCTCCTTCACGAATGCATCGCATATTAACTCGAAACATCCTCTCACTTCCTCCAGATCTCAACAAACACTTATCATTTCTCAAAAATTCGCCGACATACTCGATATTGTGAAAGCAGGATCAAATCACATACTATTGAATTTCCATTCGACTTCTCGATCTGGCTCAATCTTGTATTAATGAAACCCAACATAGAATATGTTGCAACAACAAATGTAAGACCAAGGATAGTGGTTAGACTGACTAGGAAAAAGGGTTCAAGAGTCCCGATTAGCCTAACGCAGGTCGCGGGGTCCCCCCACGTATGCAATACGTAGGGTCGGATCACTCTTCTATTGATTGCTTTGAGTTCAGGATTGAAAGAGATTCAACCCAGAACATATGCATGCAATGTGATAGTGTTTTGGTGAGTGAAGAATAGAACAAGTAGAGTACAAGTTCTAGAAGGAGAGAGTAATATTTTAGGAATGTTCGGCTGAATGAACAAGTGTTCTCATTTATAGAGGAAGTATCAACCATTTCAGGAAACCTTTGACTAGTGATCTGAGATTGCAGTGAGAGGGTTGCCCTTTTTGGTAGGTTGAAGGCTTTGGACCTGCGGGTAAAAGAGTGTCACTTCCCACATGCTCTTTTGTGGCTGAGTGGGAGAAGTCACACGTAAAGTGTGATGGGATGTGACACTGTTCCATGATGTTTGTTGTTCACTACAACTAGTCGTCTTCTGAACCCTTTTACCTTTCAATCCTTTTAGCTATATTGCACTTATAGCTAGTTTATTAAGCTTGAGCTACCCACGTCATCAGAATATATGCAATTGTAGAACGTTCGAATTGTATTGACGGTGTTCATAAGGCATTAGAGAGTGAGGATATTGAATCTGCTGCGAGATTTAAGTTTTATTATCGATTATTTATTACTTGATGAGTGAGGGAATTTACTAACTTGGCCACATGTGAAAATGGTGTTTGTTATTTGTCAAAGGAAAAAATGAAATTGATTTGTAGCATATTGATAATAAAAGCTAAAATTATAAGAAGTAAAATGAACAAAAAAAACCCTCACATGCTTTACATGTGAGCTGACTTAACTAAGAAATTTAATGATTTTAGTCTAAAAGGTTGACCGGTAACAAAATATCAAGTTAAATGTTAACTTGAGAGTTTTTTTCGTTTTTTTAACTGAAAAGTAGCATGAAATTTTTAGAATACATAAGTATTGTTTTGTGCAATTTGTGTCTTTTTTAAACCATTTAACACTGACAATTTTCATTGTGCTTTTCTTTTAATTAAAACTGACACTTCTCCTTACAGTTTAAGTTAAACTAGTTTTTTTTGCTATAGGTCATGCATTGTGTCGACGATGTCTAGGTTGGTTTTAACGAGCAACACGTCATGTGATGTATTAACCATATGAAAACATTGTGGTTACAAAAGAAACAGAATCGAACCCGAGTTGGTTCGTTTAGTAAGCATTTCATCTAACCACTACACCACCCTTACCTTTGCATCAAGACTTAGCGGAGTCAAAACATACAATAACTTGAATTTATATTGTCGAATGAAAACATATTATATTTGATCCGACTCGTTCTCGAACATAGTTTACGTCAAAAACTAGGGTTGTTCACGAGTCGAACCGAACTGAGCCAGGGGTTAGCTCGGCTCAATTATAAACCGAGCCGGCTCAGCTCGGATCAGATTTGAAACCAAGCTAAAAATCTAAGCCCAAGCTTGGCTTGGTGTTTAGCCTAGCTGGCTCAGCTTAGATTAAAAAAATTATACATAGCTTTCAAAATTTAATAGTCTAAAATGTCATCTAATAGTTGAAAAATCATATCCAAAATATGTTCAACACGCAAAATTACCAAATACAATTTAATAGTCTAAAATGTCATCTAATAGTTGAAAAATCATATCCAAAATATGTTCAACACGCAAAATTACCAAATACAAAATTAGCTTCAAATTTCAATGAAATACAATATAAGTTTATTAGCATCCTAATTGACTCCATATATGCCATAGGTATTCAACAAAACACCTAATTACCCGTAAAAAATAACCAATTTTCTATAATATATTATATGTATATATAAAAATATAATATATTAAAGGTTAAACAATCCATGCTAAACCGAACCGAGCTAACAAGGACAAGCGAGTCAATCCGAGTCAGTCCAGCTCATTACAAAACGAGCCGAGCTAGGCTCACTTTCAAACTGAGTTGAGCCGACTTGACCCATTTTCATAATTGAGCCATATCGAGCGAGCTTTTTCTGAGCTAAATCCGAGTTAGCTCCGAGCCACGAGCTTTTTGGCTAGCCCTTATCAAAACGTAGACCAACTGAAAACGTATGCAAAAATAATCATGAGAAAACGTCTTACATTATACTAGACTTGTTTCCAAAGAATAATTATGTCAAAATGTAAATTTATATCCTTTAAGTTGAAATGTAAATTTATACCGACACGTACATTAAAATGTCAAAACGTAGACCAACGAAAAACGTACATAAAAATAAGCATGAAACGCATTAAATTTGACCCAACTCATTTCTGAACAAAATTACGTAGAAATACGAATTTATACCAACAATTACATAAAAATAACAACGTGAGAAAATAGTTTGTTTCCCCTTTTAAGCTAAAAAATTAAAAATACGAGGTTAAGTTTGAAAAGTTAGAACTCAAGGGGGTGAAAATGAAATTTTATAAAGTTTTTAGAAAGTGTAGGGGCGTAAACGTCAACTTCAAAAGTTTAGGGGTTGTTTTTATCAAGTTAGAAAGTTTAGGGGCAGTTTTGTCTTTTTGTCAGTGGCTATGCCACCAACCTTTCTCTTTAAGATATATTGGATTGTTGCCATAAGACGCGTGTTGCGGTGGCGACATCTTAGATGTTTATAACCGGCTGCACATTGTGGGATGCGTTAACAATATTAAGATGCGTGCTTCGACGTATCCAATTTAACTTTGTGTAACATGTATAAGCATTACGGTTCCAGTATACACGATGATTATATTAACATGTGATGCCCGCACTTTGACTTTTTTGCACACGTTATGTCCGTGACATTAACATCATTAGACATGGATCAAAAAAGAGTATATATTAGATGTTGCAGTGTAAAGTCATAAAAGTAATTTAGAGAGTGACGTAAAGTCATAATAGTAATTTAGATATTAACATGGTTAGGCATAGATAAAAAAAAGTACAATAATGTGTTGACGTTGCTGAGTACAGTCGTAAATCAATTTAAACAAAATGAGGTGTCAACTTATTAAGTAGAAAAGTTTGGAGGGATATATTTTCTTTTAAATTCAGTGTTTATATATATATATGCTAAAAACTGAATGTTTAAAGAAAATTTATAAAAAAAATCCCCTCGGCACTTTTTTTTTTTGTTACAAAACGTTCGATAACATGTAACTTACATTCCCTATTTTTTTTAGAAAAAAAAATGTTACATAAGGTTTTCTTAATTCAAGTGGGTTTTCTTTCTATCCCTAACCTACTTAAAGAATAGGGGTATAGGTGTCAATTTATAAAGTGTAGGGTCCAGATATAGTAAAAAAATATTAAATTTAATTAATTTTATTAAGTCAAGACCCACATGGGAAATAAAACATCAGTTGAGAGAAAGTAGAGGATCAGAGATCGAACCCCTGAACTCTTGTTTAATCGGAGATGCGCCAACCACCAAAGAAGACTCACTTCTCTTACATAAACAAATTTTTATATTGTAAGACCCATTATGTTTTATACAATTTACATATAATTTTTTACTTTAATTGTTATGTTTCTGCTTTCACATACTTTACCATATATGTATTTCTTAAAAACTTTTAAGAAATAAACAATTCAACATTTTACATAACATTTGCCGTTTAAAAACACGACGACGAAACTTTTCACGGAAGCTTGAATTCTTGATCGTGTTCGGTTCTTTATCGAGCTTGATCGTCCACTGGCACTGCATATTAAACCTACATTTCATAAAAACATGAAATGTTTTAGTCATATTGTATACATAATGTATATGAACAAGCCCGTAAGCCGAAACAGCGAGAAAAAAAAAATAAAATTTTCAGCTGTTAAGCCTGTCGCGTGCCGGGACAGGCATCCTTGTTTCTCTCGCAAGCCGCGAGGTGCCTCGCATGTCGTGCAGGTAACGTGTTCCTCCGTCGCGTTGCACAAGGGACACCGGTTTCCAGCAACTTTACTTAAAAAGCTACATTTTCCAGCCAAACTTAAATTGTTACGAAAACGGACATAACTTATTCGTTATTGATCCGATTTAAGTTACATTTCTTCCTACGTGATCGTAAATTGATCCTCCATCATATGGAGTTAAAGTCCATCATCCGGATTAACAAAATTTGAGACTTTTAAGTCTTCGGCTTATTACATTTTAACAAAATTTTGACCCGTTCATGTATTTATCAAACAAACCTGTTGGTTTGATCCAAATTTCTCATGAACCTTATAATTTCAATGTTGTCTATCATACTAGGTTCAAATCGCGGGTTTCTTACGTATTTTAAACCCGTTTTCGCTCATATGCTTATTTTAACCTGTTAAGGGTATTTAAGCATATTTTAAGCATTAATCGCTTCTAGCATTATATTACCACATTTCTTATCAAATAATCTTCCACCACATCTATAATTGTGGTGGATTTTAATGTGGTAACTATTTGTCCCGAGTTTTATCCCTCGGATTACTATTTTACGACAAGACGCATTTTAAGGCATTTGACTCACAAGAATCATACCTTTCGCTTTTATACTTGTCCTAAGTATTTACTTGATCAAATGACTTATTTCTAAACAACCCATAAGGGTCGTTTGGTTGATTTGTCGATCAAGGGCATTTTGGTCCATTTAAGCCTTTCATTTATGATGAATGATTTTGAAAGGCATATTGACTCAAAATCTCACATATTAAACTATGATCTTGTTTGAATAATCATTTGTTTTCAAAACACAATGACTATAATTTAATTCATTCGGTTTACCTAAAAAGATAACCAAATGTCCATTTTTTACCTTATTTAACTCTCATTGAACCTTAAGTTCTAAATGAGTAGTTAAACTATTACACATACCTGACTTTAATAATCGCTAATTAATAGCGATGCAATTATCCTTCCTCTATTCACTCCTGTGAACATAAGATTCGAAAATATTCATTAGTCGATATTTTCAAATGGTGATATCTTCACTATTTGACCCGTTTGGTCTAAGTGACCGTTTATCTTTGCGAGATGATATTTATCACCATTTCATCTACATGACTCATTCCGGTTTACACCGTACAGTCATTTTACTTATAACCCGTTTCTTGACTCTTTTGACCCATTATGGCTTACGCCATAAATTGTATTTCAACAACTAATGGTTGTCCTCAACGAGTGATCAAATTATCGTTTTACCCTCATTATTTATGTTGGTTTACCCTATAAGGTAACCATTCAAAACTCATTATCTATTAGTCATTTCATGAATAGATAATCGTAATAGTCCTTTTTAACCATTAACATGGTTTATTATCATTGCCTTTGTTCCGACCCGCACATGTAGTGTCGGAACATCATAATTCAAATATAACTTTCTATTATTCATAACCTATAAAACTAATAGGTATTAAATAAAAGGTGTAAGCTTTACTTACCTTGCTTCTTGATTATACTTTTCCTTTATTCCTGATCCGTTTGACCCGCTTCCTTCCCAAGCTTTCACCTAGCTTGTCAAGCGTCAAACTATCATTGTAATTTGTAAGATGGTTAGATTAGTCATAATAATTCACGACTATTCCATCCTACTATTTTTATGTCGAAATTATCATTCAATCATATCAAAGGTCAGTTTGACTTTTTAAAAGTCAACTGCCTATTAACGTAATTAATTACACGAAGTAGCTCAACTACTCGTTTAATTACTTAGTAAATTATTCGGTAAGTATCATTCTTTTACTACCGTTTTAATCACTTATTAACCAAATTCTTGTAACCATAAGTTATCGAATTAATACATGATGATATTAAACGTCATTTATCATGAACATATTATCAATTTGATCATATCATACTAAACTCGTTTCTTAGCAAATATGATTTATATACTTAAACACATAATTTGTTCAAGTATCATCTTATTAATATCAGATATGATGATTCTAATCATAATTATATCATCAATTTCATCATATGATTAGAACCCACTTATCCTAGTGTGGTAAATCATCTAAACATTCAATTCATAGCATCATATGTATAATTTTCACTTAGGGTTTTATTTCTAAGCAATTATACATCTTAATTCAGCCATAGCTTCAATAATTCATTCATAATTCACGATTATGACGTTTATTCAAATTTCACAACTTTGCAAATCATCAAAATTTTACATACCTTATGATCCCCTAGTTTGGGTGATCATTAATTCACGTTCAATTGTGAATTTGGACTTCATTTAAGCCTTCAATTTGATGGTTTTGATGAAATTAGGGTTTTGAGCTCCTGGGGAGCTTCCTGGGTTCGAATAGAACACCCTGAACACACACTCTAAGTGTGTTTTATTTTGCTTATTTCCTTTTATACTACAACTTTCAAGTTATCCGAATATGGCCCATTTTGTTTGGTTAGTTATTAAGTAGGCCACAACCTACTTAGTTCTAATAATATTCCCATTTATTAACTAGGTTAAATATTCCTAGTTAACTTAGTGGGTTCAGGGAATTTATGACTTAGTTTATTTTAAGTCCCGTTAGCTCGGGCCTTCTATAAACTTTATTTATTTAAAAGCCTTTATACAACTTTTATTTAATATTAGGTTTATATATTTAAAATCCTAATATTCGTCGGGTTACTTTTACCACTAACGGTACTTTACCCGTCTTTTAGTATTAACGTGGTTTGATTACCAAACCCGTTTTCGTGGTGTTACATATATATAAAAGATGGTGGTACTTATGATGTAATAACTATCGACCTTTAGGTGTTGTTTGTTTTTTCAAAGGTAAAATGTCTGCAGTCTGCGGACCACATCTGCAGACATCTGAAGCAAAAGAGGTGGACCAAACATCTGCAATCTGCAAGAAGAAGACTGTTTGTTTTTTAACTTCTGCAAGCTGCTAACACCAAAATTCAGCAAACTAACACCAAAATTTAGCAAACTAACACCAAAATTCAACAAAGTAACACCAATTCAGCAAAGTAACACCAAAATTCAGCAAACAAATACCAAAAATTCAACAAACTAACACCAAAATTCAGTAAACTAGCATAAAAATTTAGAAAACTAACACCAAAATTCAGCAAACTAACACAAAACATTCAGCAAATTATCACCAAAATTCAGCAAAGTAGCACCAAATTTCTGAAACTTAACAACCAAAAAAAAAAAGAAAATTAACATACCTGTGTATGGCAGATGGTGTATGTCGAACAAGTTGATGAAATTTGGCAAATGAAAGATAAAAAATGTCTGCAATGAAAGATAAACAAGTAAAGAATCGAACAAGTTGATGAAATTTGGCCAAAAAAACCCTAAATTCAACTAATAACATACCTGTGTATGGCAGATGGTGTATGTCGACTATGGAGGTGGAGGGGCGGCGGAGATCGACCGAGGGGTGGAGATTGACGGGGTGGGAGATCGACGAGGGTGGAGATCGACGAGGGTGGAGATCAACGGGGTCTGCGGATGTGGAGGGGCGGCTGGAGAAGGTGGAGGTCGGCGTGGCGGCGGCTGGAGAATGTGGAGATCGACGTGGGGGGCGGCAGAGGTGGAGGAGGATGTGACATTTGTGCTTGTGTAATCATTGTACAACTTCTAACAATTCAATTATCAATAAAAAATTGTGTTTTAATCCCAAGATTTGTTTATTTATGTATGGCATCGCACGTTTTAAATTCTTGCTCAATTTCGAACTCTTAAACAATTTCTAGAAAGTTATACGCAAACTATTACGTAAGCGTAATCAGGTTAATGCGACGTACACTCTGGAACAATGACATAAGCTAAAAATACGCTAAATACCCTTAACATAACTTAGAAATAAGTTTTAGAGGGTTCGGAATGGCAAAAACATAGTTATTCGTGCACAGGGACTAAAAGCATCAAAACTACGAAAGTATGCCAACTCGCGTATATTCTGCTTTCAGACCATATCTTCACATCCAAAACTTTTGTAATCATTAAAATATTGTATTTTAGTGATGGGAATGCAAAAAAAAAAACCATTCGTTTCGCAATTTGGATCATTTCCGCGTTCGTTACAACTTTCATCATATTTAACCGAAAAACGCAACCGCACATCCGACCGAACTGACGTCCACCATATTTCCGAGCATATTTCAAGTCCCATATGCTTTAACGCCCTTATAAAGCATAGAAAATGGGTTAAATGTGTCAAAATCATCAAAACATGCTGCAGGGGACCATTTTTGACAAGTTTGAAAAGTGCTGACGTATGATGGTGGTGGCGTTACACGAGCGCAACCCCCCCCCCCTTGTGGCGCGAAGTGAGCACGCTGTTTCGATAGAACCTTCCTTCTAGCTGCTACACATGTATTTTAGGCTAGATTTTTCAATATTGTGGGCATTATGAGTGATCTTCAAGGGTTTTAACATGAACTGCACACTTGGAATGATCTTATTCTTACTTGGTGACCATACAAACCCATGTCAAGAACTTGTAACTCCTAGACAACTATAAATACCCACCTCCATTTCATTCATTCCTTGCTCAATTCTTTTCTTTCTCATCTATTTCTCTAAGTGGAGTGCTACCACCTTGTTGGATGCTTCCTACCTGAGTATTCTTCATCCTAGAACACAAGTAAGTGTTCTTCCTAGTTTTGTTTATTTATTTCAGCTATTTTAAGCTGAAAGTCAAACAGTTTGTCTACCGTTTGACTTTCGGTTTAGACCATGAATTGGTCAAGTCAAAGTTCAATTGAACTTTGCAACGTGATCGTAATCACGATGGTTATAATCCCTTGTGATTATACCTACTGATTACCACATTGACTAGTCGAAGTGACAAGTCAAAGTTTCGGTCAAAATGCACAATTATATGCATTTTACGACGGAACTATTTTTGGGTATCAAAACACTTTGTTTTGATATCAAACCAGTTTTTCAACTAAGTTAAACATGTTTAACTAGTCACTTCTAGTTTAGTGCTTATTTAGGATCGTAAGTCGAGCCGTCTTGACCACCGCTTTGACTTTCAAATCCGAACCGTTTGGTCGATCTTAGGATCTGACCAAACACATATTTGTGACCATAGTTGTATAGGGAATAATGCACTGAGGTTATACCTTATGGTCACTTTGTTTGGTTAGTTATTTGATAAGTTGTTTATATGCCCTCTAAAAATGACCAAAATGCCCTTTTTGCGCATAAATCCGTTTTTAACATATGTAATCAAATTTTTTACATCTAAACTGATGTAATAACATTTTTAAACATGTTTGGCCATATAGGACTTATCATAAGACATATATAACCATCCGACCTTATATTTACGCAAACGACATGTTAAAGTAGCGTACACTACCTTAACGAGACGAAGCGGGTCAAAAAGCACTTAGGATTACTTTCTAATCAGAATGTAAAGTTTATTAAATCATGCTATATGAGTTCCAATACTCATTTGATTTATAGAACTTCATTCTATCCTATCCACCGACTAGTGTCCCTATTTATTAACATAGTTATCTACACTAGGTGCCACTTGATTCCGTAATCCTTCAAGCTTTAGTTGATCTTTATTTCAAGACTTATAAGCAATCCAATGTGAGTAGATAGATCCCCTCTTTTACTTTTTGCAAATATTTTGGGGTGAAACACTTGTGCCTATTTTTACTTTCATGCTTTTCATGTCATATACATGCTATGTTCATATAGTACACATATAGTACAAGATTTCAATTATGTTTTGCTATGTATGTTGACTTAGCATACTAGCACATTGATTTCAAGGATACTTTTGCGGCATATGTTAACTTCGTATATGAGCACATTGATTTACATTACATTTTGCGGCATATGTTGACTTAGCATATGAGCACATTGATTTACATTGCATTTTTGCTATGTATGTTGACTTAGCATACTTAGTACATGGTTTTAAAGACATTTTACATGACATGCTTACATTGACTATGACATTTTGGTATGTTGAACGAGACATGATACATTCATTAACATTGATCACGCCGACCGGTAGTATGCAATGGTACCATAGGATTTAACAAATCCCGTTCCCGCTTCCTAGGTTTGTTTGGAAATGACATTTTAGGGAATGACAGAATAAGATTAACATTTTTGATAAACCTTTGACTTGATAAGGGTTTATCCGAATGTCAAAAGGCTTGAGTGTATTCGGACACATACCACATAAATGTTCATAATAATGAAAGCAATAGTTTTCAAAGCATAACTTTTGACTTAAACTTTTGTTTATTCAAAGACATTGTTTTGTACATGACATTTGGTTACACAAGACATTTGGTTATACATGACATTATTACATGTGGTTTGAGTAAAGACTTATTACTTACCATACAGGACATTGGTTGTTGCTTGACATTTGTTATACACGACATTGTTTATACATGACACTGTTACACATGACATTATTTATACATGACATTTGACATTGGTTTAAACAAGACATTTATTTGATCGTTTATGGTAAGTGATTTAAATAATGAGACGTGTGTAATGTGATAAAAGCATGGTGGATACGCCGCTGGTACTTCCTATATATAAGTGCTTTTATTACATTACATATCATGGCGTTATCTAAACCACTTCGACAAGAACAAGACATGACTTCTTTTATACAAAACAAGACATCTTTTACATAAGACATGATATTTTATTTCAAGACAAGACATATTTAATACAATTCTTTTTCATTTGGTTATTTATTTAACCATGCATCATTTCTTTTATATCATTTGATTTTCAGTTTGATTTTCATATGATTCTATAAAAGAAAACACTATTATAAGGTTAATGACTACTTTTTGTTAAACACCTATTTTAACTTTCAAGTCATGAATCCTCATCAACAAAACCTATGTATCTCACAGGCATTTTTATGCTGACGTACATATTTTCACATGTGTTTCAGGAGCTAATGTTTGAGGTTGATCATGCTACACTTAGGCGGACTTGGGCCTTAGTGACTTAAAACCAAGAAAGACAATTTAATTTATGTTCTGTTTAAGTTTATTTCAAGACAATGTAAACATCTTATCTAATAAAACCAAACTTTAAATACCATGTGTTATGAAACAATAATTCTGTTACTCGACTCCCCCAACGTTTCCGTTGTGGTTTGTTGTTTTACGCGGTTGGGGTGTGACAGAAGAGTTGGTATCAGAGCTCATGGTTATAGGGAATTAGGTTATTAGTAATGCTTTAACCTTTTTAGGACCCTAACACAAGTTATCTTATGTTTAGATCTTAAAACATTAAACACACCTATCCATAGGTGATTACCAAAACAAGTACCCAATTTTCAAAACGATTTTGAAAATAATCATCTATTCTAAGATAATTCATTTTTGGCCTTATGGCTTCCAAATTTTCAAAATCTCGTCAAGGTTTGGGTCTTATTAATGTGAACACATGCAATCTGGAAGGGTGGGTGCCTGTACCTCGAGTTTTCTGTTTAGGCTAGAGTGTTCGTACAAATCCGCATTATCGGACCAGTCACTCTTACCTGGGAACTCTTGGGGTGAGTGTCCACATATAGGCTAAAGCATGTCTCGTGATACATTATAATAACCCATTTACTTTGATTAGTCATTGTGTGTCGTTTGTTTGTTTTGAGTAAACAAACGGATAACTAGCATCCTTAATTTTTCGTCGATATTTATAACATCACATTTTCATCCAACATTCATCTCACTCATTTTCTCTCATGTTTTCGTCTTTTAGAATGCCTCCTCGACAAAACGTAAAACCAGACGCCGAACTGGCGACTATCATAGCTCAGCAGATGGCTGTTGTACTACCTAATCTCATTACTTAAATTAACCAAGCCAACAACAACAATAATGCACCTGCTCCGTGTAATTACAAACAGATTAATTCGACTAAACTGATCAAGTTTAGTGGTTTTGAAGGAGCAACTGGGCTCCTACAGTGGTTCGAGAGTCTTGAGAGTACTTTTCGCCATGTTCAGTGTCCAGACAATCGTAAAGTCGAGTTTGCTTCGAGCGTGTTTCAAAAGAGGGCGCTCACGTGGTGGAACGGAGTGGTGAGAGATCGAGGAGCTGATGTTGCTATGGGTCAGACATGGGAGGAACTCGGGACTCTAATGATGAAAGATTTATGCCCTCGTCATGACCAAAGGGCGCTTGAAAATGAGTTCCATGACCTTAAGCAAGACAGTGGAAAACACCGTGCTTATACTGACAGGTATGAGGAGTTAAGCTTGCTCTGTCCGACATTGGTCACGCCTTTGGGCAAGGCGATTGAAAAATACATCGATGGTTTGCCAGATCATGTTCAGGATATCATCACTGGCAGCAACCCTACAACAGTCTGACATGCCACTGAGCTAGCTGCTACCTTGACTGACTCTCAAGTCAAGAAAAGTAAACGCCACAGGACGGGTAACAAAGTTGATGTCACACCCCCAAAATCCACATGCGGAGTACCACCGCTTGGAGGCGTGACTGACCAGGATCCAGCCACCCATTATACTGAGCATTGGTCAATAGTAAAAATGTTCACCAACCACAATAGTTAGTAAACATTATAGTTCGAAGTTTTAAAGGTTTAAGTTCAAATAACAGTTTAAGTAAACAACGGAAGCATAAACCAAACAGTTTCAAAACAAAGTTCATAGTTCAAAATTATTTAAAACCCAACACATGGGCTAGACGACCACTACACATTCCCATGCTGCAAGCTCCTGAGTCACTGGGTACCTGCAAAGCATGCAGTAGGGTATCAACAAAAATGTTGGCGAGTTCACGAGTTGTCCAGTTTTTAATTACCAAAAACTTGTTTCACCAGTTAATTTATCCGTTTATACATGCGATGGGGAGCTACCCCATAAGTAAGTGACTAAACTGTTTTTCCAATACCGAATACTTACTTAACCGTACGTTTCCGCAGTGCCCCGTTTGTCAATGTTCTATCATCATTGACGGTTTTCCAGAGTACATTAGTTCACTCCCGTTCCCAGTAACAAGGGTCGGTGTGAGGCTGGTTACACCTAAATAGCGCTATTAACTAATAACCCGTTCGCCAGGCCCCCGCGACTAATCGGTATTAAATGGTAGGGACTTAAGTGATAGAGTTTCGTTTAGTGTTGCTTATTGCATTTCCGTATAAACAATAATTAACTAAGAGTCCCATTTAAGGGGAAGAAAGTAGGTTTGTATCCCTTACGCGGGGATAGCGTTGCTTAAGTTTCCGTTTCCCAAAACCACCGGGAACGCATGCTTTAATAGTTGTGAACTCACCTTGGGTTGCTCGGTAGTTTAGTTTACTTGGTTATGTATGCTGGTCACCAAGTCCTAATATGGTTACCAGTATAGGTCAGGCTCGGATACAAGTAATCACGTATATCTTACACGTATTTAACACATAGCATGCTTATCACGCAGCATACACATCGATAATTAATACACTAAGTTAATGGGCCTGTTCTAACAGTTATCCATAATAGCACAAAGCAACAGTAACACAGATTAAGCAGAAACGGGCATGATCAGTCCACACACTTTGGCCCAATATGGAGATAACCAGCCCAGTCGAGATCAGGGGGTCTCGACTCGAGAACACTCGGTCTCGAGTCGCAACCAGGAGATCTCGAGTCATGAATGTCTAGTCTCGAGTGATGCTGGCATGTGTTGCAACCTCAGAGGTCTCGAGTCTAATCTCGAGCCGAGATTGTGAGATCTCGAGTCGAGACTTCGCTGGTCTCAAGTCTTTGATGTCTGCTGTCTTGATCTCGAGTTGTTGTCTCGAGTCGAGATCATAATATCTCGAGTCGCAACTACTACGGTCTCGAGTCAGCACTCGATGGTCTCGAGTCGTAACCGAGGGTCGTGACTCGTTTGTCTGGTGATTCTAGAACATCTGTCAAGGTTTGTACTATCCAATAGAATTTCGATTTCATGTAACTGTGTACTATCCAACCGAAATACACCAACATGTTTTCTTGTCTTAAACCTTAATCAAATGGATCAAACAAAGCATCTTTCAAATGTTCATAGCATATTCAAATATTCATATTAACATTCAAACTTGTTCATCATTAGGGTTTTCATCCTTCACCATCATGTTCATCCTACATAATCATGCATTCTATGGACAAGAATCATAACACATAAACTAGGTATCAAGATCATCTTGTAAACCATCATCAAGCAAAACATTTGTTCTATAACCTCTAACATAAATAGGATGATCATAAACAATCCTAACTATCATTCTTTTATCATTCAAGCTTATCTTAGCAAGACATTATCATACAACATTCATACTTTTCAAAAAAGAGGGTATTGTTCATCTTAGGCATTTGGAACCAAGCATGTATCATTAACAAACAAGAATCCATTAAATCGAACAAACACTTTCGTCATAACAAATAATAGCAACAATGCACATTATCACCAAATCAACACTTTTGTCATGCATTTACATGTGTTTGCAAAGAAGCACTAACCGGCTAGGGATTTTGAGTGTAGAAGACGTGAAAGATTGATGAAAGAGCTTTCGAGTGTTGATCTTCAAACAAAACCGAGAACCCTTTGGTTGCCGGTTTGATCCGAGAGGAGGTTGTGTTGTTAGGGTCTTAGTGAGGGTGAGAGTAGGAGAGTGTGTGTAGGGGAGTGTGGGAGTGAATGATGATTGAAAAGTGGCAAGGTTGGCCACCAACATCGGTTATATACAAGCCCAAGTCGGTGCACCCTAATGGGTTTCCGAGTGGGCTCAAGGATGGCGGCCCAACCGATGTGGGTTACTCGAGGCCGGGTGGTCTCGGGTCGGGTCTTGGTGGTCTCGGCTCACCAATACTCGCATTCATAAATATATACATCACTTATACATTATACGTACACCTTATCGACACATAGCACATCAAGATAAATCACAATTTTCATTTAATATTATGTACACGCAATTTAAATACAAGATAGTTGCTCGGGAAAACCCAGAGTGTCACATTATCCCCAAGTTTTAAGAACTTTCGTCCCGAAAGTTAAGGCAGTCACTGTCAAGCTAGTATAAGTGAGAACGTTTCAACGGGGTGTCACATCATCTCCCCGTTAGTTTGGAATTTCGTCCTGAAATTCGGTTGTAGCTTCAGTGCTGGGAGTTTCATTTGGGAACAACTGGGGATACCTGCGCTTCATCTGGTCTTCCCACTCCCAGGTAAACTCTGGGTCACGGCGCGAGTTCCAACGAACTCGTACTAGAGGTATCTGGCTACGCTTGAGGGTTTTAATCTCTCGATCCGTGATCTCAATCGGTTCCTCAGTAAAGTGTAGCTGTTCATCAATAGTGAGTTCCTTGAAAGGAATGATGAGTGTTTCATCTGACAGACACTTCTTCAGATTAGACACGTGAAAGACGTTGTGCACAGCACTCAGTTCTTCAGGCAGATTCAATCTGTAATCGACCTTACCGATCTTCTCGGTAATTTCGAAGGGCCCAACATATCGCAGATTAAGCTTGCCCCGTTTTCCGAAACGAACTACACCCTTCCAGGGTGAGACTTTAAGTAGAGCCCGGTCACCAACCTGGAACTCTAGCGGTTTCCTATCCTTATCAGCGTAACTCTTCTGATGGTCACGAGCTGCTGCCATGCGTTGTCTGATCTGGGCAATCCTTTCCGTAGTGTCTACCACAAGTTCTGGACCTGTGATTTGGCTGTCACCAACTTCCGCCCAGCAAAGAGGCGATCGGCATTTACGACCGTACAATGCCTCAAAGGGTGCTGCCTGAATGCTGGTGTGGTAGCTGTTATTGTTGGAGAATTCCACTAACGGTAGATGCTTTTCCCAACCCTTTCCAAAATCGATCACACATGCCCTAAGCATGTCTTCAAGGGTTTGGATGGTGCGTTCAGATTGCCCATCCGTTTGTAGGTGATAAGCGGTGCTCATGTCTAAACGTGAGCCAAAGGATTTGTGCATAGCTTGCCACAACTCAGAAGTAAAACGCGCGTCTCGATCGGAAATAATAGAGGTTGGCACTCCGTGCTTCGAAACTACCTCTTTTAAGTAAACCTCTGCTAAGGTAGAGAACTTGTCTGTTTCTTTAATAGCCAAAAAGTAGGCAGACTTAGTTAATCGATCCACTATCACCCAAATGGTGTCATTTCCGCGTTGAGACCTAGGCAAGCCAGTAACAAAATCCATGGAAATTTGCTCCCATTTCCACTGTGGGATCTCTGGTTGTTGGAGTAGGCCCGATGGTTTCTGATACTCAGCCTTGACTCTTGCACAAGTCAAACATTTTCTGACATAGGTTGCTATGTGGGCTTTCATGCTAGGCCACCAGTATGTAGTCTTTAAGTCGTGGTACATCTTATCTGAACCAGGATGTACTGAATAACGGGACTTATGGGCTTCATCCATTACAAGCTCGCGCAAATTCCCATAAAGTGGGACCCATATACGCCCGTTTACGTAGTAAGCACCATCTTCTTTTTGTTCTAGCCGTTTCCTTGATCCTCGCAGGGACTCAGCCCTGACGTTCTCGACTTTCAATGCTTCGACCTGAGCGTTTCAGATTTGCTTAGGGAGGTTCTAGTGGATGGTGAGCTGTAAGGCACGAACACGCTTAGGTTTGGTTTCCTTCCTGCTGAGGGCATCTGCCACCACATTAGCCTTGACCGGATGATATTTAATTGCACACTCGTAGTCATTTACGAGTTCGACCCATCGGCGTTGCCACATATTCAACTCCTTTTGTTCCATTATGTGCTGGAGACTCTTGTGATCGGTGTAAATCGTGCACTTGGTACCGTACAAGTAATGTCTCCAAATCTTGAGCGCGAAGACCACATCTCCGAATTCTAAGTCATGTGTCGTGTAGTTCCGTTCGTGGATCTTGAGTTGTCGCGAAGTGTAAGCAATAACCTTCTCGCGTTGCATCAACACGCAACCAAGTCCTTGGATAGAAGCGTCGCAGTAAACAACAAAGTCGTCGGTACCTTCAGGTAAGGAAAGAATAGGAGCACTACAGAGGTTCTTCTTTAGTTCCTGAAAGGCAGATTCCTGAGCATCACTCCATTTGTAAGCAACACCCTTCTGAGTGAGGGTCGTAAGTGGTTGAGCGATCTTAGAAAACCCCTTGATAAATCTTCGATAGTATCCTGCCAATCCCAAGAATTGGCGAACTTCGGTCGGAGTCTTAGGTATAGGCCAATTCTTAATGGATTCGATCTTAGCGGGGTCGACATGAATCCCATCCTGATTGACTATGTGCCCAAGGAAATGGACTTCTCTAAGCCAGAAATCACATTTCAAGAATTTGGCGTACAGTTGCTCATTGCGAAGGAGTTCGAGAATAAGACGCAGGTGTTGTTCATGCTCCTCTCGACTCTTCGAGTAAATTAGGATGTCGTCAATAAACACAATTACGAACTTGTCGAGGTAGGGTTTGCACACTCGGTTCATGAGATCCATGAAGATCGCAGGTGCGTTGGTCATTCCGAAAGGCATAACAAGGAATTCGTAGTGACCATAGCGGGTTCTGAAAGCAGTCTTAGAGATGTCCTCATCGCGGACTCTCAGCTGGTGATAGCCCGATCGCAGATCAATCTTGGAATAGTAGCTCGACCCTTGCAGCTGGTCGAACAGATCGTCGATACGGGGGAGTGGATAACGATTCTTGATGGTAACCTTGTTCAGTTCACGGTAATCAATGCACATTCGGAATGTGCCATCCTTCTTTTTGACAAAGAGCACTGGGGCTCCCCAGGGTGACGAGCTTGGACGGATAAAACCTTTGTCCAATAGTTCTTGTAGTTGAGTAGAAAGTTCCTTTAGTTCAGCGGGGGCTAGTCGATAAGGTGCACGAGCTATAGGTGCTGCTCCAGGAGCTAGTTCGATTTGAAATTCGACCTGACGGTGAGGAGGGAGTCCGGGTAATTCCTCAGGGAATACCTCGGGATAGTCGCATACAATGGGGAAATCTTCAATCCTCTTTTCTTTTTCCTGGGTATCGGTGACAAGCGCTAAAATAGCGGTGTGCCCCTTTCGTAAACACTTCTGGGCTTTCAAGAATGAAATGATGCCTGTGACTTCTCTGCCTTTGTCACCTTGAACGATAAGGGGTTTACCAGAAGGACGGGGAATGCGAACAACTTTCTCTTGGCAGAGGATTTCAGCTCGATGCTTGGATAACCAGTCCATACCGATGACGACGTCGAAGCTTCCGAGAATGATGGGGAAGAGATCGATACGGAAGACCTGACCAGACAATTCTAGTTTGCAGTTACAAATAATGTGTGAGGCCTCGAGGTTCCTACCATTAGCTATTTCAACGATGCGCTTAGAGCTTAACGGCGTAAGAGTGGACTTAAGTTTCTTACTAATACGTAGGGATACATAACTAGCATCTGCTCCAGAATCAAATAATACGAAAACGTAACGATCATTGAGTAGGAACTTACCCGCCACCACGTTGGGGTCGTTCCTTGCTTCACCAGCCCCAATCACGAATGCCCTTGCATTGTTTCCAGCTCCCTGGTTGTGGTTGTTGTTTCCAGCACCTTGGTTATTGTTGTTGCGATTCTGGTTCAGCTGAGGGCAATCCTTCCGCATGTGCCCTACTGCCCCACATTTGTAGCATTCACGTTTGTTTCCTTGCTGCTGCTGTTGTGCTGGTTGATGCTGATTCTGCCTAGCTGGGAACTGACTCCTGCAGTCTTTGACTTCATGCCCCATTTTGTTGCATCGCAGGCAGTGACCTTTGCTACACGCCCCATTGTGGTGTCAATTACACTTGTTACACTTAGGGTGGTTTCCCCGATAGCCACCCTGTTGCTGAGGGCCTTTGTTGTTTTCAGTCTTCCTTTGTTGAACTGAGGCCTGAGTGGGGTTAGCATCCTTACCCTGATTTCCATCCCACTTTCGTTTGTTATCGCTAGAGGTTCCGGCAGTAGCACTGATCCTTTTGGGCAGCTTGCCCTCCTCCACAGCCTGATCGGTGAGTTTGTGAGCAAGACGGACCACTGGCTGAATGGTATGGAGGTTGGCTGAGGTCACATGGCTCCGGATCTCTGGGGCCAAACCCTTGATATACAATTCAATCCTTCGATACATAGGTCGGGACATGTTTGGGCAAAGTGCAGCATAGTCGTTGGACTGCTTGGTGTAGGTCTCAATCTCTGATCCAACCATCTTGAGCTCATAGTATTCATTTTCGAGTTTGTGGATGTCATCCCTGTGACAATACTCCTCTTTGATCATGTCCTTGAAATCTTCCCACGCAGTAGCATTAGCAGTTTCCAGACCAAGCATCTGAATCTGCGCCTTCCACCATGAAAGTGCGTTTCCTTCAAGCGTACCAATCGCGAACTTTACCCAGTTAGCAGGGGAACACTCGCAGGCAGCAAAGACAGCTTCGGCCTTTTCAATCCAGTGCAGAAGGCCGATGGCACCCTCAGTGCCATTGAAAAGGAGAGGCTTGCAATCCATGAAGGTTTTGAAAGTACAAACACGTGGTTGCACAGGCGCTTGCTGACCTGCTGTGAGAAGAGAAGCGAATAGGCTTAGAGGTGAAAAGACGATGCGGGGGTAGGATCTAAACATCCTAAAGTAACGAGTTTACCTCCAGGGTGAGCTGCGAAAGCTGCAGCCACCGTGTTGAGCAAGTTAGTGAACTGAGCCTGAGTCATGTTAACGCTTCCTCTTCCGCGTCCACTCATTGTCTTCATAACCAGAAAACATAGTATGAGTGTGATGTCGTATTGTAGCGAGAAAGAGGTAAAAGAGGGATACGTATCTATCTAATTAGGCACACTAGTATGTATAGTAGAGCAATCAACACAAAGTAAACAAGCAAGTAAACACAAGTCCGAGCTATGAGGTCTAATATGTTGAGTCTTGCCCTTGGAGTGTAGTGTCGTCACGAGTCACGGGTTATAGTCTGGTTTTTCGCAAAAAAAGACTTTCTTTTTAAAACCGAGTTCACTATAACCAATGGCTCTGATACCAATCTGTCACACCCCCAAAATCCACATGCGGAGTACCACCGCTTGGAGGCGTGACTGACCAGGATCCAGCCACCCATTATACTGAGCATTGGTCAATAGTAAAAATGTTCACCAACCACAATAGTTAGTAAACATTATAGTTCGAAGTTTTAAAGGTTTAAGTTCAAATAACAGTTTAAGTAAACAACGGAAGCATAAACCAAACAGTTTCAAAACAAAGTTCATAGTTCAAAATTATTTAAAACCCAACACATGGGCTAGACGACCATTACACATTCTCAAGCTGCAAGCTCCTGAGTCACTGGGTACCTGCAAAGCATGCAGTAGGGTATCAACAAAAATGTTGGCGAGTTCACGAGTTGTCCAGTTTTTAATTACCAAAAACTTGTTTCACCAGTTAATTTATCCATTTATACATGCGATGGGGAGCTACCCCATAAGTAAGCGACTAAACTGTTTTTCCAATACCGAATACTTACTTAACCGTACGTTTCCGCAGTGCCCCGTTTGTCAATGTTCTATCATCATTGACGGTTTGCCAGAGTACATTAGTTCACTCCCGTTCCCAGTAACAAGGGTCGGTGTGAGGCTGGTTACACATAAATAGCGCTATTAACTAATAACCCGTTCGCCAGGCCCCGGCGACTAATCGGTATTAAATGGTAGGGACTTAAGTGATAGAGTTTCGTTTAGTGTTGCTTGTTGAATTTCCGTATAAACAATAATTAACTAAGAGTCCCATTTAAGGGGAAGAAAGTAGGTTTGTATCCCTTACGCGGGGATAGCGTTGCTTAAGTTTCTGTTTCCCAAAACCACCAGGAACGCATGCTTTAATAGTTGTGAACTCACCTTGGGTTGCTCGGTAGTTTAGTTTACTTGGTTATGTATGCTGGTCACCAAGTCCTAATATGGTTACCAGTATAGGTCAGGCTCGGATACAAGTAATCATGTATATCTTACACGTATTTAACACATAGCATGCTTATCACGCAGCATACACATCGATAATTTATACAGTAAGTTAATGGGCCTATTCTAACAGTTATCCATAATAGCACAAAGCAACAGTAACACAGATTAAGCTGTAACGGGCATGATCAGTCCACACACTTTGGCCCAATACGGAGATAACCAGCCCAGTCGAGATCAGGGGGTCTCGACTCGAGAACACTCGGTCTCGAGTCGCAACCAGGAGATCTCGAGTCATGAATGTCTGGTCTCGAGTGATGTTGGCATGTGTTGCAACCTCAGAGGTCTCGAGTCCAATCTCGAGCCGAGATTGTGAGATCTCGAGTCGAGACTTCGCTGGTCTCGAGTCTTTGATGCCTGCTGTCTTGATCTCGAGTTGTTGTCTCGAGTCGAGATCATAATATCTCGAGTCGCAACTACTACGGTCTCGAGTCATCACTCGATGGTCTCGAGTCGTAACCGAGGGTCTCGACTCGTTTGTCTGGTGATTCTAGAACATCTGTCAAGGTTTGTACTATCCAATAGAATTCCGATTTCATGTAACTGTGTACTATCCAACCAAAATACACCAACATGTTTTCTTGTCTAAACCTTAATCAAATGGATCAAACAAAGCATCTTTCAAATGTTCATAGCATATTCAAATATTCATATTAACATTCAAACTTGTTCATCATTAGGGTTTTCATCCTTCACCATCATGTTCATCCTACATAATCATGCATTCTATGGACAAGAATCATAACACATAAACTAGGTATCAAGATCATCTTGTAAACCATCATCAAGCAAAACATGTGTTCTATAACCTCTAACATAAATCGGATGATCATAAACAATCCTAACTATCATTCTTTTATCATTCAAGCTTATCTTAGCAAGACATTATCATACAACATTCATACTTTTCACAAAAGTGGGTATTGTTCATCTTAGGCATTTGGAACCAAGCATGTATCATTAACAAACAAGAATCCATTAAATCGAACAAACACTTTCGTCATAACAAATAATAGCAACAATGCACATTATCACCAAATCAACACTTTTGTCATGCATTTACATGTGTTTGCAAAGAAGCACTAACCGGCTAGGGATTTTGAGTGTAGAAGACGTGAAGGATTGATGAAAGAGCTTTCGAGTGTTGATCTTCAAACAAAACCGAGAACCCTTTGGTTTCCGGTTTGATCCGAGAGGAGGTTGTGTTGTTAGGGTCTTAGTGAGGGTGAGAGTAGGAGACTGTGTGTAGGGGAGTGTGGGAGTGAGTGATGATTGAAAAGTGGCAAGGTTGGCCACCAACATTGGTTATATACAAGCCCAAGTCGGTGCACCCTAATGGGTTTCCGAGTGGGCTCAAGGATGGCGGCCCAACCGATGTGGGTTACTCGAGGCCGGGTGGTCTCGGGTCAGGTCTTGGTGGTCTCGGCTCACCAATACTCGCATTCACACATATATACATCACTTATACATTATACGTACACCTTATCGACACATAGCACATCAAGATAAATCACAATTTTCATTTAATATTATGTACATGCAATTTAAATACAAGATAGTTGCTCGGGAAAACCCAGAGTGTCACATTATCCCCAAGTTTTAAGAACTTTCATCCCGAAAGTTAAGGCAGTCACTGTCAAGCTAGTATAAGTGAGAACGTTTCAACGGAGTGTCACAGTTGAGTCTTCAAGGAAGTCTAGGGAGCGTAAGGCTTCCAATAACTTTGTTGATATGGCGCAAACCAATAAAATTGCACCAAATCAGCCTGCATAACCACTTGCCAAAAAGTAGTATGCTGGCACTTCACCGTTGTGCAACAAGTGTAACAGTCACCATCAACTCATTTATAGTGCCGTATTTGTACCAACTGTGGGGAATCTGGCCATTTGGCCAACACTTGTCATTTTGCTCCTACACAGAATCAAGCAGCTCAAAACCCTGCTCAACGACTTGCACAACCTGCATGACCTCACTATCCGCCTGGGTTTTGCTACAATTGCGGGGATCTGACCCATTACAGGAACAATTGCCCAAAGTTGGAAAATGTAAACAAGGCTCATGGATAAGTCTTCAATTTGAATGCAAACGAGGTGCGCGTAGACAATGAAGTAGTGAACAATACGTTCCTTGTTAACAACCAACCTGCTTCTGTTATTTTTGATTCGGGTGCCGAATATTTTTTTGTATCCTTAGCTTTTGAGCCTTTGCTTTCCATGACTAGAACAAAACTAGGAAAGCCCTTGACAGTAGAAGTAGCTAGTGGTGAACTCGTTGTACTTGATTCTGTCATTCGAAATTGCCAATTGAACCTTAATAACCATCTTTTTCCTATTGACCTCACACCAATGTAACTTGGAAGCTTCGACATTATAGTAGGAATGGATTGGTTAACCAAATACCGTGCAGAGGCGGTTTGTTTTGAAAAGATTGTTCGAGTGCCACTTTCGACTGGTGAGATCTTAGAGGTTCGTGGTGAGAAACCCTCGAGTAGTTTGAAACTCATGACATGTACTCAAGCTCAAGACTACCTTCAAAAGAAGTATGTGGCTTTCTTGGCACATGTCGTTGAGGAAAAAGGCAAGGTTAAGGCTGTTCAAGATATCTTCATGGTTCAGGATTATCCTGAGGTATTTCCTGAAGAGTTACCTGGTTTACCCCCAGTTCGACAAGTTGAGTTTCGTATTGATCTTGTACCTGGTTCAAATCCTATTGCTAAATCACCTTATCGTCTTGCACCGTTTGAGATGCAAGAGTTATCTAAATAGCTTCAGGAACATTCTAACAAAGGATTCATCCGTCCAAGTTTCTCACCTTGGGTCACTCCAGTCCTATTTGTGAAAAAGAAAGATGAATCTTTCTGTATGTGTATCGCTTACCGTGAGCTCAACAAACTCACCATCAAGAATCGATATCCCCTACCTCGCATTGATGATCTCTTTGATCAACTACAGGGTGCTACTTGTTTTTCAAAGATTGATCTACATTCTGGGTATCATCAACTTCGTGTACTCGAAGAAGATATTCCCAAGATAGCTTTCCGCACAAGATATGGTGTAACGCCCCAAAAATTTAATTATATGCATATAAAATATATATTTTTCTATAGTATGTCATAAGAAATAAGTAGAAGTGTGAACCTAGTTAGAATGTGAATTAGGACTTTAACTAAAAGAAAACAAGTTTTGGCCATTCAAAAATAAGTGTTCATATATGAGGGGTTGAATGTGTAGATAATGAAAGGTTAGTTATTAAAACTACAAAAAAACACACACACACACACATAAGGGTGCGTGTTTGGTGTCGCTAGGAGCAAGAAGGAGAAGAGAACTCCCCTCATCTTCACAAAAACTAAGTTAATTGAAGCCCTAATCATGGCCCTAACTCTTGCATGTTAATGATTTCTTGATCATCTAGGCCTACTAAAGCATAAGGTAAGAAGAATTTTGAGTTTTGATGATCTTGGATGAATTGGGTTTTGTTGATGCATATTTTGTGGACACGACTCGGCTCGGTTCAACTCGGCTCAGTTCGATTTGGTCTCGACTTGAAGACACGAAGATCAAGACAAAGATGCTTGTGTCTGTACTTTGTCTGTAATGTGTCATGATACAAAACGATGTCTTGTGTTAGATTTGTTTATATGTGCGTTCGATGTAAGTTTGACCAGTCAACCATCCTCCTGTTTGACCTGGACAAACAGTTAGCACATTGGTTGAAACATGCTTGTGTCGAAGGATGTCATCGAAGGATGGTTTGTATCCTTCGATGACCTCGAAAGATAATGTCATTCGATTGATACAGATGGACCTCGAAGGATATCATCCTTCGAGGTATGTATGGATCTTTCGGTAGCATTCTGGTCGATAGATGATCCTTCGACCAGACTTCCTTATCCTTCGACCATTCCTGCTGTGTCGGGTATAAATACCCATGTGTTGTGTTCATTTCAGTGAGACGGATGAGACACAAGAGACAGATAGATACACACACACTCACTTGAGAGCATTCTGTCCAGGAACACACACACACTAGAGGGTTTGCAAAACTGATTTGTAAACATTGTGCTTGTAACCGAAACCTTTCATTCGCATTAATACAAGTGGTGTTAATCGGTGAATCTTTGTGTGTTTGTGTTTGTGCTTGTTTCATCCCGGTTTGCTCACTAGCTTGGATTCCGCACTTGCTAGTGGGTTAGTATAACAAGGTTTAGGTTCGTCATCCTCCGAGAAGGGACCTACAAGTGGTATCAGAGCCGTGGCTCTTTACCTTGTTTAAAACCGGGTTTTGTTCAAGTCTTGGGTTAGTTTTCGTCAAATCTGGAAAACTAACAGTCGCTGTGTTCTTGATGATCTTATTATCTTCATATTTCGAAAGATAAAGTTCATCATTTTCTTCATACTTCGAAGGATCATCTAAGAACCTCGAAAGATCAAAACAGTACCATCGAAGGATCATCAACAATTCGAAGGGTCATTGCAACAAACTTCGAAGGATCATCTTAATCCCTAACTGATTTCGAAAAATCTATCTGTTTGTTTCGAAGGGTCATCTCAATAGGTATCTGTCTGTTTGTCTCGAAAGGTCAACTTGATGTTTTCAAAGGATCAAGATATTTTGTGGGAAACTTCAACAACATCGAAAGATCAACTACTTAGAAAGATATTTTGTTGTTTGTTGTGCACCGCCCAAGTGACCAATAATTTTTGTTGTTTGTTGTTTGTGTTCACTGCCCAAGGCACCGCCCCACTAACCAAATCAGTTTTTTTGTTGTTTGTTGTGCACCGCCCAAGTGACCAATTTCGCCAAAGGAGTTTACAAATTTGTTTCGACAACCAAGGGTTTACAATTCAGTTTCGTCAACCTTCAGTTTCGTCGTGAAAGTTGTAATTTTTAAACAGAAGGTCTTTCGATCAGGGATCCTTCGACTGGTTGTTTTCATTCGAGATATTAACATAGTTTGTGAAAATTAATTTTTCAAATTTTAAATCAATTTTCACTTAATATATTAATTTTTATAAAATGGGAACAAACGGTGAGTGGTGGACTCAATTAACTTCGACTCCACAATCATCAGCTACACAACCTGAGCCAGATTTCGACAAAACTGCATGGATGCGAGCAATTGCCACACCTCAACCCCAATTTGATATAAATGTCTATCTTCCGAAACCTCAAGTTGCCACACCTCAACCCAAATTTGATCCAACTGCCTATTTTTGGAAACCACCTCAAGCTCAACCTCAACAAGGCAACCAAAATCCTTTCATAAATCAAACAAGTACATCCACGTCCAGCTCATATAAAGCCGATGATGGGTGTGACTGGTCTGTACAATGTGGAGGTGGAAATCAAGGAGGAACTGCGTTTTATGCTGAAATTGTCAAGAATGTCAATGATGGTGAATCTTCAGGAAAAGATGACAGTTCAGGATGTAGTGGCACTGATGAAGATAGCTCAGGTGTGAGTGATTACAGTTCAGAATCGGACGTCAAGGAGGGAATGGATTCTGAAGCTGATAGTTTATTGAATGGTGCCAAGGAGATGAAATGTCAAAATTCTGACTTGGTCAAGAAAGCTGATGCTACATCAAAAGAAATGGAGAAGATTCTCACTGAAGATGGATCTTTCTCTTCTCAGACTGCCTTTACGGCTAATGTCGACAGTTCATCAAGTCAGGTATGTGTCGATGAACCCACTGTAGTTAGTTGTGAAAATTGTGATAGTTTAAAGGTTAAATATGCTGAACAGGAAAGTCAGTTTGAAATCACACAAAAACACAATCAAGAATTGATTGTTGATCTTTCTAAAGCAACTGAAGCTAACTTGTTCTTAACCAGAAATGAAAAGGAATTTAAAGCAACAATTGCGTCATTAAGACATGATGTTTCAGAATTACAAAAGGCTGTTTTGAGAAAACAACATGCTAACAATAATCTTATTGACACAATTGAAAAGCAAATGGTAGAGTTAGCTACAGCTCGATGTGAATGTGAGACAATTAAGCAGAAACTGGAAAGCTATTCCAATTCCCGCTATGTATTGGATCACATTATTGACGTTCAAAGGAAAAAGGGGGATAAGAAGTGTATGGGATTCAAATCATGTCCTCCCCCAATGAATCACAATTACTCCAAATTGCCTGATGACGAGGATATGCCCCGTTTTGAACCTACGGTGCCACTCAATCTAGATGATTTTGCAGCAGGCCTCGGGTTCACAACTGGTACATCATCCTCGGGTCAATCAGAATCTGAATCTGAGAATGTGACAGATTCATCGTGTGATAGGGAACAGAGTCCTCTCATTGTTGAGGATACTGATTCTTCGGACGATGAATCTGAAGTGATTGTGAATCAACAGTCTAACTCGGTTACAACAGATATTCCAATTGAGAATCACATCTTGTGTGATCCACCAGTGGAACCGAGTAAGACTGAAATGTCAAAAGGAATGGAGTCCCTTGTTTCTAGCAGTGAAGGGAATAACTTGTTGTACACGCTCAAAGGAGATGACAAGATCTACTCTAACAAAGATTTTCCAATTAAAAATGTAAATCAAGATTTAATTGAGCAAATTTTTGAAGGATGTATTGATAAGTTTTTGGGGAACAAAAGTGGCAAAGTCACCGTCACTCAATGTGATCCAATTTCGTGTGAACAAATTAGAAAACAATACGGAAACCAAAAACAATCAGTTGAGCGAAAACAACAAGTTAATTCAGGAAAAGGTAAAGTACAGGGAAAAAAGGCTCAGAACAAGAATGTTCAAGCACCAAAAGTTCAGCAGCAAAAAGTGCAAAACAAAAGAGCCCCTGTTAAGAAACGAGAACAGAAAGTGAACTTTGTTGGATCAAAGGGTACAGATAAACTTGAAACATTTCAGGATAAATCTAACGTTGATTTTGTAAAACAAGTTAGAATTTTAAAACGAAATGATCAGAATAATTACACCCAACACACCAACGGATGTGATTTAGGCACAAGTACATCTAGATCACAAAGTTCATTGTCTGGTTCTCCGTCTGGTCATCAACATGTTTCTCCGAGGTTTGTAGAGCGGAGAATGTGTTTTGAGTGTGGCACAATTGGGCATATTGTAAGATACTGCCCATACCTGCAAAAGTTGAAGGCTCCCCAAGAAACCAATTACCAAAAACGACCAGTTTCCCCGAAACAAGACCCACGTGTCTTGAAAGAAAGGGAAAAGAAGTTAAAACAAAAGAATCAAAAGGTAATTGAAAAGGCCTTAAAGTCAGAGGTCAAAGAAGAAAAACCTGTTCAAGCAAAATCTACAATGGTAAAACCAGTAAATGCAAAAACAATTAATACAAATACTGGTAAAACAGCTTGGAAGCAAAAACAGGTAATTCAATCAGGGGGAGCACCACAAGTTCTGTTTCCTAATCATCAGGAGATTGAGATTACTTTCCTTGATGATCAAGGACGACCCAAGTCCACAAAGGCTTGGGTCCCCCTCTCCGTCTAATCTTTGAATGAGTGTGTAGGATATTCCAGGAGGAACTATCGATAGTCGTAAGATTGTTAATAGTGGAGCATCCATGCACAAAATAGGCGACAGAAGAAATTGTTGCCTTTGATGGAGAGAAGAAAAGAAAATGAAAAGGAAAACAGAAATGTCTGTTGAAAGAAATTGGAAGCTATCACTCCAAAAGTGTGGTTGTTAAAGGCTTTGATCGGGTCCCCGGGATAGATTCACGTACAATGTACGCACCTGCAGCACGTCTGATGTTCAAAATCAACTACATGAACGTGCAGTGTACATTTCTTCGCGGTGTGATTGAAGAAAATGTGTTTGTTGAACAAACCAACTGGGTGTGCGGATGCCTTGGTTTGGATTGAACAACCGCACACTACTTCTGAAAGAGAAAGACAAAGACCTTCGCTGGTGAAATGTGGAAGACCAGCAGGACCCGGAGGTTGATGATCTTGTTGCTTTAAAGAGATTTCTCAGAAAAATGAAGCGGCTACAAAATCGATCTTGAAATCCACACCGGGTGGATATCCAGTTTTGGAGAGCACTCAGATTCCTTGCAATGCACGAAGCAGTTGCAGGATACGGTTTTAAAATTTCTAATCTCTCCTATACTTGTCGATATTTAAGCTGCTTTTTGAATTATGATCTCTTACAGCACTCTTTGGCCAGACAATGCTGTCTTGGCCCGCACCGCAAACCGACATGCCAACTGATTTTTCCAAAATTCGATAAATCTTTTCTGATTCAAAATTAATTTTGGTAAATGGCATTGAGGTAAAACTTGAGTTAACCAACATCGGAAAATCATTTTTGTAAATATCTTTGTGTCTTTTAAATTTTATCTTAGTTTGTTGATTTTAGGGGGAGTAAATCCAAATCTTTAAAAAATCCAAAAACATTGAAAAATTTCAAAAACACAAAAACAATAGAAAAGCAAAAATGAGTTTCCTGGCGAGCAAAAGAGAATATGATAGTACATCAGTGGTCTGTCTAAACCTCTTTAAATCTTAAATGAAAAACGATAAGCAGCTCTATATAAGATGTATCGGTAGGCTCACAATCATTTTAAAGTGTGCAGGGTGATATAAACTTAAATCGACTGAAGACTGGGTGGGAACCATTCATTGGCATATGGTCTTAGTACCGAAATTTCGTTTGAGAGATTGCCGAGGTTCTGAGATATTCGGTCTTTATGCTGCTTATCATCTGGGTATCATGGTTGTATCTTTTACCGAAAAACAACGGGGACGCAAGTCTAGATCTTCCATGATACCATACATACGTGTACATATTGCTTTCGACCTCAATAAGTGATCAACAATCACATGTCCAAACAAATAAGTGATAAAATATCACAAATTCTTTCCGGGAGTCAAGTTCGTCTCTTTGCTGTACGAAAGTACTGACCTGTTCACGGACTTGCTCCTGTGCCCTCATGCATCGAAAATCAAGTTCCTCATCAATAAGTGATTTTATATCACATAGGGCTTGTTTTCAACTCAAATAAGTGACTTGTTCACATTCATATACGGTCAAACAGATGATAATCGGTATACTCACCGGTAAGATGAACCCTCGTGCATACCTTGATACGGGAATGTGTCGTGATGTGGATGAACACCGGTCGGTAAGTATAAATCATACCTTAACGTATCCCCTCGCCATGATTACATCTGATAAGTTGAGCTTATGTGGACAACAATACCGATAATCGTTATAGGATGCTTATCTTAATGTTAACTAATTGAACAACAAGAGCGTGTTTGGCATGACCGTACACTGATATGATTCTCTTACCCTCGAAACTCACAAAAAGAATGTCTGTAAATATTTATTTAACGCTTTCAGTCTCTGCATCTTTGTATATATTTATTGTTTTCCGTCTTTACATTTGAAATATGAAAAATTCCAAAAAGATTTTAGGTGTGTTTTAATATAAACTTTATAAAATCCAAAAAGATTTTGCTTCAAGTTTATTTTTTTGATTGACTGATGTTGGAACTCGAATCTATCCTACCCAAAATCCTGATCGTACGCCGAAAAACAATTGCATCTTCATAATCTGTCGAAGTTAACAAGTTTTGAAAGTTAAAGGATTAAAATTGAATATTTTTCTATACTTTCAAACTGTTGTCGGTTGGTGTTTGATTGAGATTTGATCTCATATGTGTCATTTGTTTAAATGTAAACTATATTCCAAGCGGTTGTTCTCATTATGCGTTTAGCTTTCTTGCATGTGCAGATGCTAAAGGCGAGGAGAACATGGTCGATGACAAGCTTCGGAATGAAGACACGAAGTGGAGGCACTTAAAGGATAAAGTGATCGAGTTGCCGCTGACCCTTCATCAACACCACAAGGATCTGAAGAATTGCCAAGTCAAAAGATTCACGAGTATGACTCAATGGAGAGTTCAATCTAAGGGGGAGTTTATTGACACACTACCTAAACAAAAAGGGGAGTTTGTTGATACACTTTCTACTTACGACACGTGAAGACTTTAAAGATCCTCCGACGTGGAAGACATCGAAGTTGAATCTCACGAATAGTGTTGAACCTCACGAGTAGCGTCCAAGGGGGAGTTTGTTGATGCATATTTTGTGGACACGACTCGGCTCGGTTCAACTCGGCTCAGTTCGATTTGGTCTCGACTTGAAGACACGAAGATCAAGACAAAGATGCTTGTGTCTGTACTTTGTCTGTAATGTGTCATGATACAAAACGATGTCTTGTGTTAGATTTGTTTATATGTGCGTTCGATGTAAGTTTGACCAGTCAACCATCCTCCTGTTTGACCTGGACAAACAGTTAGCACATTGGTTGAAACATGCTTGTGTCGAAGGATGTCATCGAAGGATGGTTTGTATCCTTCGATGACCTCGAAAGATAATGTCATTCGATTGATACAGATGGACCTCGAAGGATATCATCCTTCAAGGTATGTATGGATCTTTCGGTAGCATTCTGGTCGATAGATGATCCTTCGACCAGACTTCCTTATCCTTCGACCATTCCTGCTGTGTCGGGTATAAATACCCATGTGTTGTGTTCATTTCAGTGAGACGGATGAGACACAAGAGACAGATAGATACACACACACTCACTTGAGAGCATTCTGTCCAGGAACACACACACACTAGAGGGTTTGCAAAACTGATTTGTAAACATTGTGCTTGTAACCGAAACCTTTCATTCGCATTAATACAAGTGGTGTTAATTGGTGAATCTTTGTGTGTTTGTGTTTGTGCTTGTTTCATCCCGGTTTGCTCACTAGCTTGGATTCCGCACTTGCTAGTGGGTTAGTATAACAAGGTTTAGGTTCGTCATCCTCCGAGAAGGGACCTACAGGTTTCAAGGAAACCATGAGTTTATATGAAATTATGTATGACCTTGGGTGAAGATCACCATTTAGAACTTGATAAATGCTTGTAATTGACTAAATTGATGTTAGAAGTAAAAACCCACTTAGAGTAGAATGGACATAAGTTGTAATGTAGAATTTGGTATGAAATTGTATGAGGATTATGTATGATGATTGTTTATATTGAGAAACTGTTAGTTGGAATTGTACTAGAAGCAAAGTTATATGAAATTCTGATTGAGATTTGATGTTTTTGATGTTATTGATGTGAACTAGCCTAGTTATGCATAAAATGCAAGTACAGTATCGTTATTTAATAGTACGCATGCCAAGTGTTTGTTAAAATTCTTGAATGAGATGATCAAATAATTTCACAAAGTTAAATAGTTAGAACTCACAATTTGTTGGTTGATAATATGAATATGTGACAACGGAATGAAAAGAATGACATGAGCTTAAAGTATGTGATTTTGGATTGTAGGAATTAAAGAAAAAAGCTCAAGTCGTTACAGATCACAAACAAACAACGATAAAGGTAAGTTCCTATACTTACCAGTCTTAGTAGAGTGTAACGATATAAAATGTTACTATCCTAGAGTTAAAACTTTGTACGTGTCCCAAGTTAGTTTATGTCGAAGCTATGCTAAGAGTTTGTGTCGAATGAGTTGAATGGATTATATGCCGAGTTTGGGAAATTTATGTCCGGTTGAATGCTTGAAGTGCTACCTTGTAGTTTGATTAGAGGTTTGAGCTCTAAGAATTTGTGATTTTTAAATGTCTAATCCTTTGATTGAATGTAGGTAAATCATCTTAATGGACGATGCTACCCTGGGAACGGACACACCAATTCGCACGCTTCCGCAATGATGCTAGTTAATAGGTCTAAACTTTTGTTGGATGGTTTTTGTTAAGTTGGGTCTTTTGTGAGTAACTTAATTTGGAAGTTCGTCGGTGTCGAAACTTGGTTGTTTTAAGACGATGTTAGTTGTCTAAGAAATTTTTGGGTTGTAAACTCTTTTGCAAACTATCTCAACTAGTCTACAATGAAGTGAATGCAAACATTACAAGTTAATTATTTGACCCGTTTGGTTCTTTTGTCATTAAAGTCATTATGTTTTCAATAAGAAATTTTAGACCTTACAAGTTGGTATCAGAGTCGAGGTTTGAGAGATTCAAGTACTAGAGATAAAATACTTGAACTCAAACCGAAAGCTCATATGAAAATGTGTCCGTTCCGAAGTGCTATGCAAGTAAGTAACTTAGGAATTTCGATTATGCTTTTAGTTGGAAACGGGAAGGCATTATTGTTAACTCACTAGAATAACCCGGGGTTAGGACATTACGGAATGTTACGGGAGGTTTCGGGACTTCATGGAACATTTTCGGGTTGAACCGGGGCTCGGGAATGAAGCTTTTGGGAAAAAATAAGTTAGAACAGCGATTTCAGGTCAGAAGTGGCGACGGCGACGACGCCCTATGACGTCGGCGACGGACCTGGGTGTTCAGACGGCTTAAACTATTGCTGATGATTGTGTAGCGTTATATGTTTTTGTTTATATTTTAAGCCCTTTTTAACACATTAGTCAAGTTTTAAATTTATAAAACACGATATTCTACTAACACTAAACACACATATGGGTAAGTGCACCCATTGTGAGCGTATTATAGCGTTGGTAAGATACCGAGGTCGTCCAAGGACACAAGAGCTTTTAGTACCGGTTTATCCTCAACGTCTAATCAAATCAAAAGTTTTAGAAAAGGTTTTTAAACATGAAAAATAAAAACTAAAATGCTGAAAAATAAAAATAAAATAAAAACAGATAGAGAAGATGAATCACTTGGATGCGACTCGCCTTTAACGTAACCTTTGATGGTTTCTGCACTTTTACACTTTTTAAGAGATTATCTTAGTTATAGTAGTAGGCCCCTCTTTTGAAGGTGACGTTACCCTCAACCCAGTGGTTTGAGTCAGCAAGGATACAATCCCAAAGGGTCGGAATATTGAAAGATAATTAATTAAGTTATTAATGCGTAATGTGGTAGGCCCCTCTTTTGAAGGCGACGTTACCCTCGGCTAAGTGGTTTGAGTCAGTAGGGATACAATCCCAAGTAGCCGGGTTAATGTATTAATAGTAGTTTACATATGATGGGATCAAGCCATTCACACCCCCGCCATCCAATACCAGTGGGTATTGAAGGAGGTCCTAGTAAGCTTGACCAAGGTCCTTGTAGGATCTATACACTGAACAAGGAAAGAATCTTACCAAACCATTCCCTTAACCCCCGATCAGGTAGCCAACATATCTCTATATAGACCGTAGAGATATGAATGGTGAAAATCTTTTATTTTATATAGACAGTAAAATAACGCCAAGACACCACGAACAAATGATAAGGAAGTTTCACCTACAACATAAGAAACTAGTTATTAAAGTCATTAATACAAAACCAAATAAAAAGTAGGAAAAGATTAATAATCAAAAGTATTACATTAAATGCTTGTCTTCACCAAGTGATGTAAGAGACTTAGGCAAACATGGTCTTTGATTGTCAAGAACTCTTACTATCAATCTTGGATCCCGAGACTACTACACACATTCTAAGCTGGATGATGGATGATGGTGGTGGATGTGGGTGTTGTGATGGTGGTGGAGTGGTGGTGAAGTAGGAGAGAGGTGGTTTGCTAAGGGTTGCCTTTGAAGTGAGCCAAGCACCCTTATTTATAGCCTGTACAAAAGCCCGGACACCGCCCGTGTCCACTGGACACGGCCCCGTGGCCATCAATTTTCTCTTTCTTCATTAATTACATTTGTCTGCATTAGGCTCCACACGCCCCTGTGTCCACTGGGCACGGCCCCGTGTGTAGAGGCGTATCTGTACTATCAAGATTTGCAAGATTTTGCGAATCTTAGCGTTGACCATGGCCCGTGTTGAGCTGGGCATGCCCCCGTGCTGGGAATAGAAGCTTCTATCAGTTTGCCTTTTCTGTAGGCACCTGGCCACGCCCCCGTGTCCGCTGGGCACGGGGCCGTGGTCAGCCTTCTAATCTCTTGTTTTTGCTTGGGAAGATGCTATAGAGGGGTCGGGCATGCCACATTTATTCCTTTTCTTTGTATTTATGTTAGATTTTGCTGCATATTCCTTTTGTTCATTTAAGTTCATTTGGTCCTGAAAATCCAAAAGGAAGACAAAAGCACACTTTTTCCAACATTAGTACTAAAAAAGGGTTAGTTTTATGCCTCATTTGATGTTATTTATATGTTGCATTTTACACACATCAAATACCCCACACTTGAATCTTTGCTTGTCCTCAAGCAAAACTCTTTATTATGTGGCTTACACACCCAAATGGAATGGGTAGAAGAGAAGTTTTGGGCTTGTCTTGAGTGTCGGGAATCCAAGATCTTTATTGGGTTTTATTTTTATGCTATTTACAATCCTATTCGTTATGATTTATTTAGAATGTTTCATAAGAGAAATTACTTATTTGGGCATAACATGCCTCTTTGAAATTTCATTTATATACAACTTCACATACCTCACGGGAGATCACTCAACACTCGGCCGAATATGTATTTTTGTGAAACACTCGAGACCGGCATGAAACTTACTTCTACCATACGCTTGCCAAGCAATCAATCCTCCTCCTTTTTAACTATAAACCTTTGTAAATATCAAGAGGACTTTGGGGTAGGGTTAGGCTTGGGTTAAAGGTAGGTGGTTTAGGCTTAGTGGTTAGTAAAAATGGCTAAAAGCGTAAAAAGCGTCGGTCGTCGTAAAAGTTTTTGTTTTTGTGTCTTTTAATCAAACTAGGCATTTTCAAACAAAGTTTCTTTGAGGAACTTGTTTGTTTATTTCTAGACTTCATTTTTTTCTTTCTTTTTTTAATAAGGAATGTCACAAGAAGACCGATTTTTTACTAAAATAAAGGGTCTAAAAGAAAAAGGTTTTGGTGGGTAAAGGGTGTTTGTTTTGTGGGTTTAGAAATAAAAAGGTTTAGGCTCAAATGGGTTAACTAGGGGATTTTGGGTAGGTGATAAAAGAAAATGAAAAATAATGGTGTTGAAAAGAAAAATGGGTTAGTCCTAATGCTTCTATCATTTACTTAGTTGGGTTTAAGTTGGTAAGGACTGGGAATGTATTGTCGTGGCAAGTTCTAGAGTTGTAAGAAACCAAGCGGCTATTCACACAAGAAACGAAAAATGAGCATTTAGTTTAAAAATGTATGCTTGTATGCTCAATAAAGGCTCAAAACTCACTTTTTGTGGGAATGGGTTTATAATGTGATCAAGTATATATAATCAAATTATAACAAGATTTGTCATGCCGTTTCATAATTTTCTTATGTTGGTTATTTTTATCACGACGCTATCAGTTGTAAATTTGTAAAAATATAACATTTTTATAACTTGTTATTTCCAAATTAAACCAAGACAAAAAATTAATTTTTTTTTGCAAAAAAATTGGGGTGATTAGTGGTTCCAATAGAGTTTTGTATAAGGCTTGTTATTAGGACATGTGAAAATTCAAGGTTTAGCATCCCCCCCCCCCCCCACACACACTTAAATTACACATTGTCCTTAATGTGTCCTAGAAATAAGTTTTTAGGTTGATTGAACATGTAAAAAGGTGTTAAAAACAAGGTTTTGGTGTTACTGGGTATCTGGACACGGCCTCGTGCTGGGTGGGCACGGCCCCGTGTTCAGAGTGCCAGTAACAAAAACTTACAGAAGGTGAACATGGGGGCGTGCCTGGTGGACACGGCCCCGTGCTGGGCATATTTTAAACAAACAGCAGGTTCTGGGCGATAGACACGGGGGCGTGCTGGCTGGGCACGGCCCCGTGTTGACAATCTGCAATCCTTGAAAACAGGTTTTGGCTTTCGGTTCTGGTTTCCGGGCTTATGTAGCACTAACACTTAGTGCTTCCAAGCCTCCTAGGTACCTGTTTATGCTTAAATATACCACACCACACAAATAACAAACATCCTAACTTACCACAAGTTTATCATCCACATCACAAACTAAAAAAAAGAAAATGCAGGAAATTAAAAGTGTTAACGGAAAGTAAGTTGTTCAACATCAGCACGCAGGCTAGATAATTGTTTTTTTAAGATAAAGGGGTTAACCTGGTAAGAGCTTCAACCGTGTCACATCACCTTCAACGCCTTCCATCTCAATCTATGTCGTCATCCTCGTCATCTCCTCCTTGATTCGCCATGTACTCCCGGATGTTGCCGATGTCATCTTGAATGTCAGAGATGTTCCTCTCTATTGCTCCGACCCGGGTGTATGTGTTGTTGGCCATGTTGTAGGTGTTGCGGGTGCACAAAAGGTTTTCCTGCAAGAGATCATGTATACTTTGAAAATTAGGAAAACCACCACCTTGAGAGGATGATTGGCCCGGATCACCATGATGTTGATACTGGTACTAGGGAGGAGGACGGATTTGTGGGGCGTGAAGGATGAGAGCCTCCTGTGGGTTCCACACATGTCCCTGAACCGTTTGAAATCGAGTAGTTCCGTCGCCCGTGTCATTAATGATCCCCATTGAGTGGCATATGATGAGATCCACCTTACCCGTCCATGGCCCCTTTTTAAAGGACCTTGGCATCCTTTTAACAAAGTTCTTGAAAACGCGGTAGATCCATCCTCCAAAGAAGATGGGGGTCGGGGGATTGGCTAGTTGGTTCAGGTGCATGTTGCGTAGGAGCAGGTGTGGAACATCGAGGGGAACATGGTTGTGAATGCAGTATAGGACCGTTAGATCACGTAAGCCAACAACACCAGTACTGTTATGCCTTTGGCAGAGGGAGTTGCTAAGGACCCTATGGATGTAACGGTATAGAGGGTCCCGCAACTCTGTGCTTTTGGTTTGGCTTGGGTTGTAGGCTCCTTCCCCAATTTGAGCCCATGTTACTTGACGTTGGTTTTGCGGGAGTTCACGGAGACCACCCATGTTTTCCTCATCTCCGGCATCCTCTTCAGTATACAACCCAATGATTGGCCCAAATTGTGCAATCGAAATTGAAAGCACATTCCCAGCACAACGAAAATCAACCCCCTCTGCATCAAACGGTTCAGCTTTTCCCTTGAATGCAAAAGTGCTATAGAACTTCATGTTGTATTCATGGACCGAGTGGAGTCTAGTGCAAAGGGCTGCCCTGAGTGGACCAGTGACTAGGGCGTTGAAGCGGTCAATCTGCCTTACTGCTTCCAGGGTGTCTAGGCAAACTTCTCTTGGGTTTTCCCCGGGCCTTGTTTGAAAAACTTCAAATCGGGCTTGAGCTGCCCATTCATTCTGGTTGAAGCGCGTGAATTTCTTGGCCATCTGAAAGAAAACACAAAACAATTAGGATGGAACAGTAAATTTTTTAAGGAAACTGAAAACAGCCAGCTGAACACGCCCCCGTGTTGGCTGAGCACGGCCCCGTGCTCAGGCGTCTATTTCCCAAAAAAATCAAGTTTTTCGTCCCGGTTCTGAAAACTTGAAAATTTTTGGTTCAGTAGGGGTGGTTTTCCCCAAAAATGAAACCCCAAGTGTCGTTTTTCCAGAAACAAACCGTTTACCCCTTCAATTTTATCTTTTTTGGTTCAAAAACAAGGGTTTGAGGTTTTTGTTTGAAATCGGGCAAATCTGTAGGATCGTTTGCACGACCAAACGAGTCGTTTAGAAAAGTTTTTTCCTCAATACGAGAGGCAGAAACAAACGTATCGAGTTAATTCAGCTTGCAAATCACTTTAAACTGTCTTTTGATTGATATAACAACGTTTTACAGTGAGTAGACACTTCGGCAGCAGTTCGACTCTGAAACCGGAAAGTTACAAATGACAAGACACACCTAGTATTTATAGGCAAGGCTATTTCGCACGGAATGGTTCATGCGAAATCAATTTCACACGAAATGACTATTTCGTGTGAAATACCAAGTTGATTTCGTGCGAAATGACAATTTATCATTTCGTGCGAAATACCCCTACAATACATATTTCTCATAATCTCGTACTACGTGCCCTGATCTATCTAATCTAATACAAATAAAACTCGATACAAGATGAAGTCGACAGACATATGCATCAACAGACTCCCCCTTGGATGTTGACGAAGTCTTCAGTGTCGAGTCTTCAATCCTCAATCTTTATCAGTCTTCTCGTTCTTTCCCGAAGTATCTGACAATGTAAAACATCCTTAGTTCTCTCTCTTCTCTCTATTAACTAATCTCCCCCTTGGATGTTGATCTATAATCTTCATATACTCAGAATCACAACCTGGCTCTTTGAACTTTATAATTCTCTTGATCAGGTCTCTTGATTCCTTAATATTTTCACGGGTTCAGGAACGTCTCCTGGCTCTCTATAGCAACAGGATCTGAAACCTGACTATCCTCCAAACATCTCTACCTCACAATAAATTTCACAAATTTAAAATTTGACAAATTTATATACCACTTGTAGGTATTAATTAATCAAAAAAAGATTTTACGATGTTAATCTCTGATGAATCACTTGTAGAAATACCATTTCTCTTTTCAAACAATTTTTCATCTCAAACATCTCAAACAAACTCTCCCAAACCTTTTGTCATCATGTTTAGCATTTGTAATTTTGAAAATCAGCTCTCAAACATCAGTTGTCGAAAATCTTTTTATATTTTTCAAAATTTTATGCTAAAACACATTGAAAATCTTTTTGGATTTTTGAAATTAAAATAAAATGCTGTAAAGAAATATTTACAAACAATATTTTTGTGAGTTTGTGTAAGAGGATCATATCAGTTTATGAGACAAATCACCAACACCGTTAAGCTTTAAACATATTAAGTTCTAAACGATTCACTTAGATTGTCAGTATACTGATCCACTTAAATTTTCACACAAATTTCAACTGTTTTGAGATACGAGATTAATGTTTTAAAGACTTAAACTTATTCGCGTGTCCCACCTCAGAATATACTCCCGTATCCAGATCCCAATATTCAGTCTTACAGGTGAGTATACCTAGATGATATCTGTAAAGGGTTAAATGCGAGGGCCATGAGAGCTCAGGCTATTGCTTCCGCAAAATCAGAGAGATGATGGCTTCGACTTTTAGGTGTGTTCCCTTTAGAGAATCTTTTCTTCAACAGCACATGATTAGCATTTTTCAATGTTTCATCATTTTTTATGCTGAGGGGGTGCTATATTTCAAGCAAGCGAAAAGTATTATACGGGGACTAGGCAATTGCTTCCGCAAAATCAGAAGTCCCGGAATAATACCCCAGATATCACTAAGCATAAAGACCTAGTATCTCAGAAAGAGGGACCTTTCAAACAAGATTTCGGGGCTTACCCATATATCCGAGAGATGTTCCCCATGAAATAAGAAAGTTTGAAATTTAGGTTTATATCTCGACACAATCTACTAAATGTGCAAAAACCTACTGGCACATCATCAGTGAGACCGTTTATCACATTTAACTTTCCAATTCTTTAGCATGCTGTGATAGTCTACTGATTGTACTATCATTTCCTCTTTTTCACAACAAAACTCATTTTTAAAATTTATCATGTTTTTGCCTTTTTCAAATTTACTAATGTTTTTGGATTTTCTGAAAATTCTTACTCCCCTTAAAATTCAAAATCATTTAAAAGAAATTTGAAAACAAACTATACAAATAAAGTGACAACTATTATGAATTGCTTCAATTCGCCATCCACTTGGCATAAACAATTAGAACTCCCCCTGACAACAAACTATTTTCCCATTATGATTTCAAAACACTTAAGTTTTTTTTAATCAAATGGTTTTTTCGGAAAATAAGTTTTGCTGATTTTGTAAAACCACTTGTAGGTTAGGGGTTTCATCACATTGTTTTATCAAAAAACCACTTGTAAAAAATATAACAGTTTTAAGTTCAAACAACCAATACCACTTGTAGAAAATCAAGTACAACTTAATGTCCCTGATTTACCACTTGTAGGAACAAACCAATAACCACTTGTAGATCTTTCACAAATAAACCACTTGTAGATCGAAATATCACAGAAGTGAATTTCTCAAGAAAGATGCCGATACCTGCTCCACACTTACCAACCTGGGAACTCTGGCAAGTCAGGTTTTTCAGTTAAAGAAGTTATCCCAAGCCTGACAGACCTTGGGAGATTCAGAGTTATCAACACTCGGTTTCTTTGCTTTCATTTTCTTCTCATAGAATTCCTTCACCCCTTTGACCTTCCCATCAATCATTTTTCCAAAAATATTTTGGACTTTGGGGTTAAAGGCTTTTTCAATATCAAATTCTTTCTTTTCAACAAAAAATTGATTTGAAATTTCAATTTTTCCAATTTTTTGTTTAAAATTTTCAGCCCTCAATGGTGGAAAATTCGCATAATCCATTGGTGGTACTGATTTTTCAACTTTTGGTTCAACTTGTGGCTCCTCTGACTTTATGGAATCAGATTCATCGCCAGAAAATAGCTCCTCTGATTTTGACGAATCAGAATCATTGCTAGAACTATCATCAGATTTCTTAACAACCCACTTTTGGTTGTCAAGATTTGCCTTTCTTCTGTAAAAACCTTTTGAACACTCACCAACCACAAATTTCGAGTTTTTGAAAACTATAAAAGGTTTGGTTGGTGGTTCATTTTCAACCATCTTTTCTATGAATTTATCAGAGACTCCCTGTTTTGTTTGGATTGCCTTTGGACAATTCCTGGCAATGTGACCAACTAATTTGCATTTCAAACAAGTTCTTGTCTCCTTTTTCTGAACAATTTCCTTCTTCATTTCCTCTTGCTTCTTTGCAAGGAATTCTTTGTTTGTCTGCTTTCTGAACAATTGCTCTTTTTCTTCTTCAGATGATGTTCCTGAAACAAATACAGTTTTTGGTTTATAAGTTTTCTCATTTTTATGATTTTTCGGTGGAATAAAACCTAATCCCTTCCTTTTGAAATTACCGTTATGGTTTGGTTTCTTTTGATAACCTGAACCAGAACTGTAACCCTTTTTCTTGTTTAACCTTTGTTGAACTCTTGAGGTGTAAGGTCTTGGTTTTACAGAAAGATTTACATCTTTTATTTCAGAAATATTAATTTCTGTTAGTTTGAAAACCTTTTTGATCATTTTGGTTTTGACACCTCTTATTGGAAATTCTTCATCAGAATATAATTTGTCAGAATCATTCAAAGTATATGCAACTTTGAATATTTCATCATCCAAATTAGATTTTGATAACAAAAATTCTTTATTGTAAACCCGTTTGTCCTTTTTGACTTTTGGACTTGACGTTTTAGACTTTGACTCTGAATTTGACTCCGACTTTAACTCCCCGGTTTCATCTTTATCCAACACCTGATCTACCACTTTCTTTATAAACTCTGACTCATGATCAGTATCAGACGAAGTGAAAGTAACATCAATATTGTCTGGCAAATTTTCTAAAGACTTAGACTCCCACTGTAAGTTGGTTGCCTTTTTTACTCTTTCTAAATTTGGATTTCGTGGAGAATATCCATTTTCAAGCGTAGGCGGACACTTTGTATAACTGGCACTAAGTTTCTTACCAGAATTCTTTTCTTCAGTATCCTCTTCTTCAAATGCCTTCATGCCTTCCATTGTTGGATAAATCCTGTCAATAACATAAGAAGTATATGAGTAACTTTTTAACAATCTATTTATTCCTTCTGTTTCTATTCTCTGAGTTTCCAGTTTTTGTTCCAGAACAGCACACTTCTCAATGTAATTATTGACTATTTTCTGCTTTGTCATGAACGCTCCTTGAAGTGTTTTCATAGCTATTGCTTGTTCCCTGCTTGACTGATTGTACTGATTCATTGCTTTGTTGAGAACATCATAGGATTCTTTCAATATGTTCATGTTATGGATCAAAATACTGTTTTGTTTCTTCACTGCTTCACAGTTTTCACATTTCACAAGAATCTTTGTGCATCAGCTTTTGCTTCAACTGTGAAAGCTGGAATTTCTTTTAACTTTTTCTTTATCACATGAACTTCTTCTTCATCACTACTAGCATGTTTTTTAACTTTCTTCTTTTTCTTTCAAATTTTTCCTTCATCACTATCACTCTCTTCCATCATTCTTAAGTGCTCTTTCATTCTGTTTGCATAATAATCATTATCATTATCATTGTCTTCATCAACTCTAGCAACAAAAGCTTTAGCCAAGAATTCTTTATCTGGACAGTAATTGTCCCAGCTAAAACCTTCTGGTAATCTTTCATCATCTTGATCGATTAATTTGCTCATCAAATATGCTTTCTTTGATTCTTCAATCTCCTTTTTAGCATGAGCAGTTTGTGGTTGTTGTTGATGTGGTTGTTGAGCAACTTAATGATAAATCGCTTTCTGATAGTAATCATTGTTGTTGAACGGATTTTAAGTTCCACTTACTTCGCGATTTTTGCATTCTCTCTTGAAATGTCAGTTTTCCCTGCAACGAAAACAAGTAACTTTAGATTTATCAAAACCTAAAGTAGAAACATTTACATCACGGAAATCATCTCTTCCTGTGATCTGTTTAAATTTCTCAGCTCTTCTCAACACACTTGCCATACACCACTTTATATCCATTAATTCCATTTCTTCAGCATCAATCTGATCGTAATCCTCTTTTGTCAACATTGGATTTCCGATCCTTCCTGCTACTAAACTCCCATACGATTCTAACACAGTCACTAACAAAGACATGTGACTTTCTGCAACTTCTTCCGAGTAGTTTTGATCATTTTCAAGATTTAGTGCAATGTTGCATTGTAGAACTTTGCCATTCTTTGTTGTTGAAAAATTTGGATCAAATGATGGATATGAAGAAAAACTCATTTTGCTGTTTGATCCTTTAGATGACCCTCCAGAAGAATTTTTAGTATTGAATGCTGTTTCAATCTTTGGTGACATGTTGGTCTTATCATTGATACCTCCTTTGTAATAAAGTCCAATATCTTGTTCACCATCAAAATCCTTCATTCTAGAAATCTTCCTTTGTTCCATCTCTTGAGCTTCAAGGTTTTCAATGAACTTTCCCAGTGTTAGATTCCCAAAATCTTTTTTATTCCTCAACATCATAAGGTATGTGCCCCAAGTTTCATGTGGCAATGCATCAGCTAATTTTTCAATCAATTCTTCGTTATCTTTTGTGATGCTCTCCCTCTTCATGTTAACTAACAGATTGCAATATCTTTCGATGATCTGCTTAGTGCTTTTAGTTCTCAAACCACGAAATAAATCAAACTCTTTTTTCAAAAGTGATTTTTTATTCTTGATCATTTCTTTGCTTCCAACAAACTTTGATTTTAATGCTTTCCAGATTGAATATGCACTCCCATTGTGTTGCAATAAAACCAAGATATCTTCTTTCACAGCTTGATGCAATAGACCTGTCATCATTTTTTCATCTTTGTATTTCTTTTTCTCCTCAGCACTTAGATCTTTAATTGCAATAACCTCTTCATCATCATTCACCGGTCTAACATATTTTGTTTCAACACATTCCCAAGCATCCAAATAATTTGCTTGAACCCAATTTTCGAATCTCTCCTCCCATCCTTTATACTCCCCGATATTCATGAGCTTTGGCGGTTTTTGCATGGTGCCCGTTTCGTTTTCTAAGATTGTGTTCTGTGCAATAGTAATCGGAGTAGCAAAGGCGTTATAAAATTCTTCTTCCATGATTCGGTTTCAAAATTTCACAAACTTTGTCTTTCAAATGAAATAGCACAATTCAAACGAAATGAACTTTGGTGCGAAATACACTTCTTCACACAAAATAACCTTGTTCAAACGAAATAACTTCTCAAGCGAAATGCCTTTTGAAGCGAAATGACTGGTTTCGTGCGAAATAGATGATTTCGTATGAAATAGCTGAACTTTCAAGCAAAATGAAGTGATTTTGTACGAAATAGGTGATTTCGTACGAAATGAAATACTTTTCAAACGAAACAATGATTTCGTGCGAAATGAGTGTGGTATTTCGTGTGAAATAGATGAAACAGATACTATTCCGTGCGAAATGCTGCTGATGTCATCAATTCGGCCATGTTTTTGTCAAATTGAACAGGTTTTAGTCCGATTTTGTCACACCCCGACCACGTAAAACAACAAAACATGGCGGAAACGTCGGGGAGTGTTGTAACAGAATCATTGTTTCACAACCATGGATTAAACAGTTTTGTTTTATTGAATTAAATGTATTTCATTACATTGGAATTTGAAACAAAAACATGAACAAATAGATTTTCATTGTTATTAAGTCACTAAGGCCTCGTCCATTCCTATGTGAGAGTACACAAATATCATCATCAAACATCATCAACTATGGTACCTGAAACACATGTGAAAATACGTCAGCATAAAAATGCCGGCGAGTACATAGGTTTTATATGAGTGTCAGATTCATAGCTTGTTTTACATGTTGCAATACTTATTTAAAAACCTTATTTTGAAAAGTATAGTATTGCGACATAATTAACCAACTCAAATCAAGTTGGATATGATTTATAAAATCTCGTAGCCATGATTCTTAACTCCAAAACATTTGTTTTATGAAATCAAGTTGTAAAACATATTGTAGAAACTCGTTAACAAAACTCGTATGGTTTATATTATTCAGAAAACATCATTGTGTGACATCCTTTCAAAATCGTTTACCCAAGTGATCTAGATAACGCAACGATATATAATGTGTTAAAAACACTTATATATAGGAAGTACCAGCAGCGTATCCACCCTGCTTTCAACACATTACACCCGCCCCGTTACCTAATCACTTCCCTAACCCAATGGTTCAAACATTTACAAATGGTTCACATACATCAAACGATTACAAATGGTTCACATACATCAAATGGTTACAAATGGTTCACATACATCCAACGATTACAAATGGTTCACATACATCAAATGGTTACAAATGGTTCACATACATCAAATGGTTACAAATGGTTCAAAACGTAAAACAATTGTGCTAGCATGTTAAGTGAACATACATAGCAAAACATAATGAAATCATGTACTAATAGTGTACTAATGAACATAGCAAGTATATGATATGAAAACATGGAAAACACGAAAGTAACAAGTAGGCACATGTGTTCCACCCCAAAACGTTTGAAAAACAGTAAAAGAGGGGACTATGTACTCACTTGAGGGTGCTTAGAAGTCTTGAACAACAACCAAGCAAAGCTAGAGGGATCATAGAATCAAACGGCACCTAATATAGGTAACTATGTAAATAAACCGGACCTAAATCGGAAGATCGGATAGAATGAGGTTTCGCAAACCAAATGAGTATAGAAACTCATGTAATATGGTTTAACAAAGCCTACTTTCTAAAAGGAAACCTATCCTAAGTGCTTACGACCCATTACAACCCGTTTAGGTAGCTTACGCTACTTTAACGCGTTGTTCACGTAAAACGCGTTTGGACCGCCTAACTAGTCTTATGACAAGTAATATATGCCTTAACATGTCTAATAATTTTACCTAATCATTTTAGGTGTGAAAATTTAGGTTACATATGCTTAAAATGAATTTATGCGTAAAAAGGGCATTTTGGTCATTTACCTAAGGCATATAAACTACCTATCATACAACTACTTAAACGAAGTGACCATAAGGTATAACCTCGGAAGGTTATTCCCTATACAACTATGGTCACTAAACATGTTTGGTCGGATCCTAATGATCGACCAAACGGGTCTAGTTCGAAAGTCTAAGCGGTTGTTTAGACCGCTTGACTTACGACTCTACATAAGCACTAAACCTAAAGTGACGAGCTAAACATGTTAAAAAATGTTTAATGAAGTTAGAAAACAGTTTTGGTATCAAAACAAATGGTTTTGATACCTAAAAGTAGTTTGGTTACAAAATACGCAAGAATACGCATTTTGGCCGAAACTACGACTCGCCACTATGCCTAGATAACGTGGTAATCAGTAGGTATAGTCATAAGAGACTAAAACCATCGTGATTACGCTCACGTTATGAAGTTCAAACGAACTTCGTATTGACCATAAACTGGTCAATGCAGAAAGTCAAACAAAGTTTGACTTTCACGCTAAAAAAATGCATAAAAGAACGAAAGACGACTTACAAAAGGTCCAAGGAGGTTTGATCCAATTTATTCTCAGGTATGAAGTGCAAGACTTCAACTTAGAGAATTAAAATCAGATCAAATGTGAGTTTGATCGCAAAGGGGGTGGGGTTTATATAGTTTTTGCACAACCGTTAAGATCGTTCATCGTAAAACGAGCTTCGATCTCATCCGTACACATGTGCCCATGGTTTTGTGAAACCATGGGAGCCCCTAGTTTCATTAAAACCATGTGAAAATGAGGAGAATAGCTGGAACAAGCTGGAATTTAGAGTTTTCATTTTGGTCCCTTCCTAAGATAACTATGGCAGAATGTCAATTTTGGTCCCTAAATGTGGAAAACATGGTTTTTGATGCATTTTTGACACGTTTAAGCCACGTTAATCCCATTTCAAGACTCTAAAATGAAGTTAAAGTATAGGGAACATGAAACATGCTCAAAAATATCTCGGATGTTGGTTCGTTTGGTCGTACGGTTGCGTTGTTCGGTTAATTACACCGAAACACGAACGAATGCGAAAAACGATCCAAATTACGCGACGAATGGAATTTTATCATGCCAATCACTAAAATAAAATATTTTAATGATTACATAAAGTTTTGGATGTCCGGATGTATTCAGAACGTAACATATGCGCGAAAATGCAAACTTATGCACTTTCTGACGCTTTTAGTCCCTGAATGACCAAAAAGTTTATTTTAGAACACCGAACCCCTCAAAGCCTATTTCTAGGCTATGTAAAGGATATTTAGGGTATGTTTAACTTATGGTTATGTTCCGGAATGTTCGTTACAGTACAAATCGGCATACTTTCGCAGTTTGTCAAAATTAGTCCCTGTAAGCGAATAAACTTGATTTCGCCATACCAAACCCTCCAAAACTTATTTCTAAGTTATGTAAAGGTTATTTAAGGTATGTTAAGCCTATTTCACTATTCTGGAGTGTTCGTTGCATTAAACTGGTTATATTTGGGCATCAGTGCGCGTATAACCTTCCAGAAAGCGATTTAAAGCTTGAAATCGAACATGAATTGATATGTGCAAATGATACACATATTTTTACAAATCCCAAGTATGAAACACAATATTTCATTAATTTGGTATTTGTTTGATGGTCGCGGAGGTACAGGTGTCACAGTGTCCCCTACTTTAGGAAATTTCTTCCCGAAATTTATTCGTAGGAGTCTGTCTGTGACGCTGTGTTAAATAATTGTCTTGCATGGAATCTAGGCTTTTTATCTATTTGCGTAGAATAACCCATCAAAGTTATGCAAGGCATAATCCTGTTATTTCTCTCAACAGACATTCTTCAGAAACGAAAAATGAACGGAGTTATTTTCAAAAGGCATTCTTCAGAAAATGGAAAATGAAGGAATAAACAAAGGATATTCATTTCCCTCTATGGATATTCTTCAAAAACAAAAATGAACGGAATGAGTCATTTCCTCAATGGGTATTTTTTCAGAAACAGAAATGAAGGATTAAACAAAAGGATATTCATTTCCCTCGATGGGTATTCTTCAGAAACGAAAATGCACGGAATGAGTCATTTTCCTCAATGGGTATTCTTCAGAAACGGAAATGAAGGATTAAACAAAAGGATATTCATTTCCCTCGATGGGTATTATTCAGAAACGAAAATGAACGGAATGAGTCATTTTCCTCAATGGGTATTCTTCAGAAACGGAAATGAAGGATTAAACAAAAGGATATTCATTTCCCTTGATGGGTATTCTTCAGAAACAAAAATGCACGGAATGAGTCATTTTCCTCAATGGGTATTCTTCAGAAACGGAAATGAAGGATTAAACAAAAGGATATTCATTTCCCTCGATGGGTATTCTTCAGAAATGAAAATGCACGGAATGAGTCATTTTCCTCAATGGGTATTCTTTAGAAACGGAAATGAAGGAATAAACAAAAGGATATTCATTTCCCTCGATGGGTATTCTTCAGAAACGACAATGCACGGAATGAGTCATTTTCCTCAATGGGTATTCTTCAGAAACGGAAATGAAGGAATAAACAAAAGGATATTCATTTCCCTCGATGGGTATTCTTCAGAAACGAAAATGAACGGAATGAGTCATTTTCCTCAATGGGTATTCTTCAGAAATGGAAATGAATAGGGTTTACTCTAGACACATGACAAAACTTGCTGTGGTTTCTGTGCACTAAATTCCATAATTATGTACGCGTCCATAATTACGTAATTCCTTGCATAGTCCGCACAGTGCATTTCATAATGTGTAGGGGAAGAAAATCAAACCTGTGATGAGTGTAACTAGACTACCATAGGGTCCTTTTAATTAGATCGACAAGTGATCTCTTTAATTAGACCACCAAGGAGTCTTTTCAGCTATATCATCACATGATATACCTAACCAGATTTTTGGATCAATCTGTTTAACTAGCCCACTCAAGGGCGTCTAATTATGGAATAGTACTTTATAATCCAAGGGTCTTAACTATTACGTAGAAGCCCATTAAGGATTTAAGGTAGTACCTTTGGATATCCTACTATGAATCCCTTATACGAAGATATGGAAGATTCTACGAGGATTTGGATAATAAAAATTTGGATTACACAAAACATAAAAGGGAACACATAAGAACATAATCACATAATTGTTTAACTTGACCTTTAATTTGTTATCTTTGGACACAGATATTTAAAGCACACCAGGAATCCAATTCGTGGATTTCATTTGGCACTTTAATCATTTTCAAGAATCTATCTATGAAGATAGGAATATCTTAATAGGAATTCGGCTTTGTCCTTATTGAATCGTAATGTACGTATTGAATCATACAAAGATTCAATTAAGGGCTCCGATGAACGATATCCATCCACAAGGATCTTAATTATGAGGATAGAGAGATCCTGTACGGATTTTGGAATTTGTGTAACGAGAGGTGTTCCGACACCTTGCGCTAGGCGTGCTTAAGTCGATACACAAGGTAGAAAGTTCATGAGGTTGAGGCGCTAGATATGTCAAGGCGACATATGAAGCAGAAATTGATGGTTGAGCAGCAGCAGGATTTGTAACAGCTTTGCTTTGGATTGCAAAGCGGCACATGTTAACCAAATGTCCCCATCGTCCACCGTGGGTACATTTAAAGCAGGGTATTGATTCGGATGATGATGGTTGCATTGATTGTACCAAGGAGCAGTTCCCTTATATGGCTTCATCCCTGAGGCGAGTCATGGTAATAGCTAAATCAACGGTCCTCTGGAGTATGACACCTATTCGCTGGGTAATTGCAGCACCTGGTTCGGACATTTAAGTGTTGTTGCGATGAAGAGGCATCTTGAAGATAATGGAAGGCATAGGAGTAAACAAGCGAAAGATAGTCAAAAGAAAATGACAACGCATGAAGATTGTGACCATTTGTTTGTTACCAAAGGCAAACAAATGAGACGGTGACTAATCAAAGTAAACGGGTCAATACAATGTATCGCGAAGACATGCTCGCCTATAAATGGACACTCACCCCAAGAGTTCCCAGGTAAGAATGACTGGTCCGATTATGTGGATTTGTACGAACACTCTAGCCATAGACAGAAAAATCAGAGTACAGGCGTCCACCCTTCCGGATTGCACGTGTTCACATTATAAGACCCAAACTTTGACAGGATCTTGAAAATTTTGAAGGTTCAAAACCTTATAATAAATCATCCTAGAACAGATGATTAGTTTTCAAAGCGGATTCGAAATTTGTGTTCTTATTGTGGTTGTCACCTAAGGATAGGCGACAGTATTGTTTTAAAACTAAGCACAAGATAACTTGTGTTAGGGTCCTAGGAAGGTTATAGTCTAGGTCAAAGCATTACTAAGAACCTAATTCCCTATAACCATTGGCTCTGATACCAACTTTTCTGTCACACCCCGACCACGTAAAACAACAAAACGTGGCGGAAACGTCGGGGAGTGTTGTAACAGAATCATTGTTTCACAACCATGGATTAAACAGTTTCGTTTTATTGAATTAAATGTATTTCATTACATTGGAATTTGAAACAAAAACATGAACAAATAGATTTTCATTGTTATTAAGTCACTAAGGCCTCGTACATTCCTATGTGAGCGTACACAAATATCATCATCAAACATCATCAACTATGGTACCTGAAACACATGTGAAAATATGTCAGCATAAAAATGCCGGTGAGTACATAGGTTTTATATGAGTGTCAGATTCATGGCTCGTTTTACATGTTGCAATACTTATTTAAAAACCTTATTTTGAAAAGTATAGTATTGCAACATAATTAACCAACTCAAATCAAGTTGGATATGATTTATAAAATCTCGTAGCCATGATTCTTAACTCCAAAACATTTGTTTTATGAAATCAAGTTGTAAAACATATCGTAGAAACTCGTTAACAAAACTCGTATGGTTTATATTATTCAGAAAACACCATTGTGTGACATCGTTTCAAAATCGTTTACCCAAGTGATCTAGATAACGCAACGATATATAATGTGTTAAAAGCACTTATATATAGGAAGTACCAGCGGCGTATCCACCATGCTTTCAACACATTACACCCGCCCCGTTACCTAATCACTTCCCTAACCCAATGGTTCAAACATTTACAAATGGTTCACATAAATCAAACGATTACAAATGGTTCACATACATCAAATGGTTACAAATGGTTCACATACATCCAACGATTATAAATGGTTCACATACATCAAATGGTTACAAATGGTTCACATACACAAATGGTTACAAATGGTTCAAAACGTAAAACAATTTCGCTAGCATGTTAAGTGAACATACATAGCAAAACATAATGAAATCATGTACTAATAGTGTACTAATGAACATAACAAGTATATGATATGAAAACATGGAAAACACGAAAGTAACAAGTAGGCACATGTGTTTCACCCCAAAACGTTTGAAAAACAATAAAAGAGGGGACTATGTACTCACTTGAGGGTGCTTAGAAGTCTTGAACAACAACCAAGCAAAGCTAGAGGGATCACAGAATCAAACGGCACCTAAATCGGAAGATCGGATAGAATGAGGTTTCGTAAACCAAATGAGTATAGGAACTCAGGTAATATGGTTTAACAAAGCCTACTTTCTTAAAGGAAACCTATCCTAAGTGCTTACGACCCATTACGACCCGTTTAGGTAGCTTACGCTACTTTAACGCGTCGTTCGCGTAAAACGCGTTCGGACCGCCTAACTAGTCTTATGACAAGTAATATATGCCTTAAAATGTCTAATAATGTTACCTAATCAGTTTAGATGTGAAAATTTAGGTTACATATGCTTAAAATGAATTTATACGTAAAAAGGGTATTTTGGTCATTTACCTAAGGCATATAAACTACCTATCATACAACTACTTAAACGAAGTGACCATAAGGTATAACCTCGAAAGGTTATTCCCTATACAACTATGGTCACTAAACATGTTTGGTCGGATCCTAATGATCGACCAAACGGGTCTAGTTCGAAAGTCTAAGCGGTTGTTTAGACCGCTTGACTTACGACTCTACATAAGCACTAAACCTAAAGTGACGAGCTAAACATGTTAAAACATGTTTAATGAAGTTAGAAAACAGGTTTGGTATCAAAACAAGCGGTTTTGATACCTAAAAGTAGTTTGGTTACAAAATACGCAAGAATACGCATTTTGGCCGAAACTACGACTCGCCACTATGCCTAGATAACGTGGTAATCAGTAGGTATAGTCATAAGAGACTAAAACCATCGTGATTATGCTCACGTTATGAATTTCAAACGAACTTCGTATTGACCATAAACTGGTCAATGCAGAAAGTCAAACAAAGTTTGACTTTCACGCTAAAAAAATGCATAAAAGAACAAAAGAGGACTTACAAAAGGTCCAATGAGGTTTGATCCAATTTATTCTCAGGTATGAAGTGCAAGACTTCAACTTAGAGAATGAAAATCAGATCAAATGTGAGTTTGAGAGCAAAGGGGGTGGGGTTTATATAGTTTTTGCACAACCGTTAAGATCGTTCATCGTAAAACGAGCTTCGATCTCATCCGTACACATGTGCCCATGGTTTTGTGAAACCATAGGAGCCCCTAGTTTCATTAAAAGCATGTGAAAATGAGGGGAACAGCTGGAACAAGCTGGAATTTAGATTTTTCATTTTGGTCCCTTCCTAAGATAACTATGGCAGAATGTCAATTTTGGTCCCTGAATGTGCAAAACATGGTTTTTGATGCATTTTTGACACGTTTAAGCCCCGTTAATCCCATTTCGAGGCTCTAAAATGAAGTTAAAGTATAGGTAACATGAAAAACACTCAAAAATATCTCGGATGTCAGTTCGTTTGGTCGTACGGTTGCGTTGTTCGGTTAATTACGACGAAACACGAACGAATGCGAAAAACGATCCAAATTACGCGACGAATGGAATTTTATCATGCCAATCACTAAAATAAAATATTTTAATGATTACATAAAGTTTTGGATGTCCGGATGTATTCAGAACGTAAGATATGCGCGAAAATGCAAACTTATGCACTTTTTGATGCTTTTAGTCCCTGAATGACCAAAAAGTTTATTTTGGCACACCGAACCCCTCAAAGCCTATTTCTAGGCTATTTAAAGGATATTTAGGTATGTTTAACTTATGGTCATGTTCCAGAATGTTCGTTACAGTACAAATCGGCATACTTTCACAGTTTGTCGGAATTAGTTCCTGTAAGCGAATAAACTTGATTTCGCCACACCAAACCCTCCAAAACTTATTTCTAAGTTATGTATAGGTTATTTAAGGTATGTTAAGCCTATTTCACTATTCTGTAGTGTTCGTTGCATTAAACTGGTTATATTTTCGCATCAGTGCGCAAATAACCTTTAAGAAAGCGATTTAAAGCTTGAAATCGAACATGAATTGATATATGCAAACGATACACATATTTTTACAAATCCCAAGTATGAAACATAATATTTCATTAATTTGGTATTTGTTTGATGGTCGTGGAGGTACAGGTGTCACAGATTTTAGATCTAATTCTTTCAAGGCTTTGTTAAAGCACAATTTCGCTTATAATGTGAGAAAATCAATCCATTTTATCCGTGAAAACTTGTTTAATTTTGAAAAGAAGGTGTAGAAATCAGATTTTTAAGCTGAATTGGTAAGAACTCTTCCTCCTGAGCTCTGATACCACTTGTAGGATCGTTTGCACGACCAAACGAGTCGTTCAGAAAAGTTTTTTCCACAATACGAGAGGCGAAAACAAACGTATCGAGTTAATTCAGCTTGCAAATCACTTTAAACTGTCTTTTGATTGATGTAACAACGTTTTATTGCGAGTAGACACTTCGGCAGCAGTTCGACTCTGAAACCGGAAAGTTACAAATGACAAGACACACCTAGTATTTATAGGCAAGGCTATTTCGCGCGGAATGGTTCATGCGAAATCAATTTCACACAAAATGACTATTTCATGCGAAATACCAAGTTGATTTCATGCGAAATGACAATTTGTCATTTCGTGCGAAATACCCCTACAATACATATTTCTCATAATCTCGTACTACGTGCCCTGATCTATCTAATCTAATACAAATAAAACTCGATACAAGACGAAGTCGACAGACATATGCATCAACAAAATCTATAAATAATTCAAGTTGATTTACTTCCTATTACGTGTAACTATACTACTACTAAAAGATCTAGGCAAAAATTTGAGGTTTGATTTGGTTCAAGTTGAAGAACCCTAGATTTTTCCCTAAATTTTTGATGTTAAACAACATGCAAGTGATTATTCTAACAATCTATGATGATAGAATCATACCTTGACGTTGTTGAACGGTGGAAGAACGTGAAAATCTGCAGAGAATCGCGGTGGAACCAGAGAGTTTTCGGGGAAACGGGTCGTGTCGTGTCGAAGTGAGAAATGAAAGAAAAAGGGGGTTTTTATCACGTCAGTTACGCGAACATGGCCCCATGCGCAGCTGGGCACGGCCTTGTGGGTGGGTAAAGATTTTTTTTTATAGTGCACGTGTGAGTGACCTATTTCCCAAAACTTGGTTTTAGAAATCTTACCGATTTAAAAGCTTTCCGACGTTCATTACTTACAAGATATGATGTTGATGCGTGAACCTTTGTTTATTCGTCGGCCGCTTGTAGCGAGATCTCATCTTCTTCATCCTCAATGAATCCTTGGTAAAGCTTTAGCCTTTGGCCATTGACTTTGAATGGAATTCCATTCCGACATTTAGTCTCAATTGCACCATGTGGAAAAATATGGGTGATAGAAAAAGGACCCGTCCACCTAGACTTTAATTTACCAGGAAATAATCTAAGCCGTGAATTAAACAATAGAACCTGATCTCCTACCCGAAACTCATTAGGTTTAATGTGTTTATCATGCAAATTTTTCATTCTTTCTGTATAAATTTCGGAGTTAGAGTATTCGTGATTTCTTAATTCGTCTAATTAATTTAATTGACAAAATCGATTTTTACCGGCAATTTCTATGTCTAAGTTTACGTTTTTAATTGCCCAGTAGGCTTTGTGTGCGATTTCTACTGGCAAATGGCAACTTTTTCCATAGACAAGCCTATATGGGGTGGTACCTATTGTTGTCTTATATGTGGTTCGAAAAGCCCATAAAGCGTCGTCTTATTTATCGGGCCATTCCTTTTTATTTAACCCTACGGTTTTTTCAAGTATTCTTTTTAAACCTCGATTAGTCACTTCGGCTTGTCCATTTATTTGAGGGTGATATGCTATTGAGATCCGGTGATAGACCCCATACCTTGATAAAAAAAATTTCAAGTTGATGGTTACAAAATTGGGTACCTCTATCACTTATTAATGCTTTTAGAGTTCCAAAACGAGAGAATAATCGTTTCAGGAATCTTACCACAACTCTTCCATTATTTGTTGGAAGAGCTTCGGCCTCGGCCCATTTAGACAAGTAATCTACTGCCACAAGTATATATTTGTTTCCTTTTGACGGTGGGAAAGGTCCAATAAAGTCGAGTCCCCACACATCAAAAATTTCACAAACAAGAATGCCGTTTTGTGGCATTTCGTTTTTGGAAGAAATATTACCTGATCGTTGGCATGCTTCACGTGTTTTTATAAGACTTTGGGCATCTTTGTAAATGGTTGGCCAATAAAATCCTGAATCAAATACCTTTCGTGCTGTACTAGCGGCACCATGATGTCCTCCGTATGGACTTTCATGACAATGGCGGAGAATTCTTCTTGCTTCACTACCATGTACGCATCGGCGGATAAGTTGGTCGGCACACATTTTGAAAAGATAAGGATCTTCCCAAAACTAATGTTTTACATCGGCAAAGAATTTTTTTCTTTGATGATGTGGCCATCCTTTCGCAATTATTCCGCTAGCTAAGTAGTTAGCATAGTCGGCATACCATGGCTCTTCTCGGTATTCCACCATTTCCAGGGACTTCGTTGGGAATTTTTCATTGATTAGCTCATCCCTAGTTGCCTCCAAAGCTGGATCTTCTAAGTGGGAAAGATGATCTACAACGGTGTTTTCTGCTCCTCTTTTGTCTTTTATTTCAATGTCGAATTCTTGGAGGAGTAGAATCCATCTGATTAAACGCGGTTTAGCATCCTGTTTCTTAAAGAGATATCGAATGGCTGCATGGTCTGTATAAACTATCGTTTTAGAAAGAACAAGATAAGAACGAAATTTATCAAAAGCAAATACTACAGCTAGTAATTCTTTTTTCGTTGTTGTGTAATTTTCTTATGCATCGTTAAGTGTTTTACTAGCGTAATATATTGGGTGAAAATGCTTATCTTTTCTTTGTCCCAAGACGGCTCCAACTGGAAAGTCACTTACATCACACATGATTTCGAAAGGTAACTTCCAATCAATCGCTATCATGATAGGTGCATTGACTAGCATTTCTTTTAGAGTTAGAAATGCATGGTTGCAATCCTTGTCAAAGATGAAATGAACATCTTTTTCAAGTAATTTTGTTAAAGGCCTTGAGATTTTAGAAAAGTATTTGATAAATCGTCTATAAGATCCGACATGCCCTAGGAAACTTCTGATGGCTCTTACTGAGGATAGGGGTGGTAATCGAGAAATAGTGTCTATTTTAGCTCGATCAACCTCCATTCCTTCGCTTGAGATTTTATGACCGAGTACTATTCCCTCCATTACCATGAAATGGCATTTTTCCCAATTAAGGGTGAGGTTAGTTTCCTCAAATAGGGATAGCATTCGTTCAAGGTTATCGAGGCATTGGTCATATGAATCTCCAAAGATAGAAAAGTCGTCCATGAAGGCTTCCATAGTTTTTTCTATCATATCATGGAAGATGGCCACCATGCAACGTTGAAGAGTTGCGGGGGCATTACATAGACCAAAAGGCATGCGTCGATAAGCAAAAGTTCCGTAGGGACATGTGAATGTTGTCTTTTCTTGGTCTTCGGGTGCTATCTGTATTTGAAAGTAACCTGAAAAACCATCTAAGAAACAATAAAATTTGTGACCGGATAATCTTTCTAACATTTGATCAATAAAAGGTAAAGGAAAATGATCTTTCCTTGTTGCCTCATTTAATCGATGATAATCTATACATACTCTCCATCCTGTGACGGTTCTTGTTGGTATTAATTCATTTTTCTCGTTAGTGACCACCGTCATACCTCCCTTTTTAGGAACTACTTGGACCGGACTTACCTAAGGACTATCGGAAATTGGGTAGATAAGTCCGGCGTCAAGTAATTTGATGACTTCATTTTTAACCACTTCTTGGACGTTTGGATTTACTCTATGTTGTTGTTGTATTACCGATTTGTAGTCATCATTCATTAAAATTTTGTGCGTGCAAATGGAAGGGCTTATTCCTTTAATATCAACAAGCTTCCAAGCGATTGCGTTTTTATGTTTTTTCAAAAGTGTGGCTAATTTTTCTTTTTCTACATTAGTTAATTTTGACGAAATAATTACCGGTAACTTACCATCTTTGTCGAGAAAAGCATATTCCAAACCTTTTGGAAGTTCTTTGAGCTCAAGTCGTGGGTCTTTAGGAGACTCCTTATTTGGTTGCTCATTTTGATCAAGAACCAAAAAGGTTTGTTCAATGGCGACCTCTTCTTCAACAAAGTGGTCGATTTCTTCTCTTGTATCGGGTGGCTCATCTTCATCTTCAATTAGGGGGTCATTATTGCCAAATGGATATTTCACTGAACGCTCAAGATCGATACTTCGTTCAAATGCCCCTAATTGAATGGGTAGATTGTTATGCTTCTGATTTTTCAAAGCTTCGTAGGTTTTTACAAAAGGTCGTCCCAACACTAACGGAGCGTCATCAAGGATGACGAAGTCGGTTGGAATTACCAATTGATTTGTTTGGACTAACACATCTTCAACTACTATCATCGATTTTATTGGTTTCCGATTAGATAGAAAAATGGGTATTTGAAGTGGAGAAAAATCACCAATACTTAATTTTTCGAAAATGTAGTTGGGCATTATATTAACACAAAGATCTTTGTCAATTGTAATATTACTAATAAAGGAATTTTGAAAAAAACATGGAACCGGTGTAATGTTAATTTCAAATGGATCATCTTTTATTAGTGTAGTTTGATCATTTGTTAACTTAATGCTTACCATTTCGTCAATTTTAGTGTTAGTGTTGAACTCTTTTAAAAACTTAGCATGAGTGGGTACTAAACAATGATTTTCGAAAGAAGGAGACAAGAGATTAATTTCTTGAAAATTAGACTCTTCTTGAATTTTAACGTTATCGGACTCACCTTTTTCGTTGCTTAACTCATGTATCGGTTTTTCACTTACTTGTTCTTCCATTTTCACCTCTTCCACTATCTCTTCTTTATTACATGTTAATTCTTCCCTTGCGTGGGATTCCTCTTCCCTTGCGCGGGCTTCTTTTATACAGCGCTCGATAGTTTTAAGGTGTTCTATTATCTTATCGGCTATGGGCGAGATAGAATAAGGATCCTCAAAGCTTGAATTCAGAGGTTCGATCCTTGGTTCCTCATAGTACTCATATGAGGTAGATGGTTCATACCATTGTTCCTCATTGTAAGTATATGATGGATAAGGGTCGTAACTTGGTTCTTCATAATACTCATATGAGGTGGGTTGTTCACGCCAAGGTTCCTCATAGTAAGTATATGAAGGTGTAGGCTCATATCTTAGTTCCTCAAAGTATGAGTATGAAGGCTCATACCTTGGCTCATCAAAATATGAGTATGAGGGAGAAGGTTCATACCTTGGTTCTTCATAGGATGTGTATGAAGTGGATGGCTCGTACCTAGGCTCCTCATAGTAGGTGTATGAAGGGAATGGTTCAAAGAGGTCACAATATTGTACCGAATGAGGATCACCACAAATGGTACAATACTCTTCCCTATAATCATCCTCCTCATAGTGGTAGTTGTAACCTCCTAAGTATTGATCCATAAGAATCACTCAGCAGACCATAATAGAGTCTCAGGACCAGAAAACAAAAATAAAAAACGAAAACAGAGGCTGGACACGGCCCCGTGTTCAGTGAGCACGGCCTTGTGTTTAGGTTCTGTATATGGGCATTTTTAACAAATGTAACTGGTTTTGTGCAGCACAGGGGCGTGTTCAGCGAACACGACCCTTGTTTAGACTCTGTATCTGGGAGTTTTGTAAAAATTATGTAGCACGGCCTCGTGTTCAGTCTACTGTAATGCAAAAACTACCTAAAAATGTAAAAATGTGTGCGCAGTTTTTAAAAAGTTTTTGAAAAAATGATTAGGCCGTCGATTTTAAGCTTTCTTAAAATCCTTGTGTCCCAGGCAATGGCGCCAAAAGCTTGATGCATGTGTAGCGTTATATGTTTTTGTTTATATTTTAAGCCCTTTTTAACACATTAGTCAAGTTTTAAATTTATAAAACACGATATTCTACTAACACTAAACACACATATGGGCAAGTGCACCCATCGTGAGCCTAGTATAGCGTTGGTAAGAAACCGAGGTCGTCGAAGGACACAAGAGCTTTTAGTACCGGTTTATCCTCAACGTCTAATCAAATCAAAAGTTTTAGAAAAGGTTTTTAAACATGAAAAATAAAAACTAAAATGCTGAAAAATAAAAATAAAATAAAAACTGATAGACAAGATGAATCACTTGGATCCGACTTACCTTTAATGTAACCTTTGATGATTTCCGCACTTTTGCACTTTTTAAGAGATTATCTTAGTTATAGTAGCAGGCCCCTCTTTTGAAGGTGACGTTACCCCCAACCCAGTGGTTTGAGTCAGTAAGGATACAATCCCAAAGGGTCGGAATATTGAAAGATAATTAATTAAGTTATTAATGCGTAATGTGGTAGGCCCCTCTTTTGAAGGCGGCGTTACCCTCGGCTAAGTGGTTTGAGTCAGCAGGGATACAATCCCAAGTAGCCGGGTTAATGTATTAATAGTAGTTTACATATGAGGGAATCAAGCCAATCGCACCCCCGCCATCCAATACCAATGGGTATTGAAGGAGGTCCTAGTAAGCTTGACCCAGGTCCTTGCCGGATCTATACACTGAACATGGAAAGAACCTTACCAAACCATTCCCTTAACCCCCGATCTGGTAGCCAACATATCTCTATATAGACCGTAGAGATATGAATGGTCAAAAACTTTTATTTTATATAGACAGTAAAATAACGCCAAGACACCACGGACAAATGATAAGGAAGTTTCACCTTCAACATAAGAAACTAGTTATTAAAGTCATTAATACAAAACCAAATAAAACGTGCGAAAATATTAAAAATCAAAAGTATTACATTAAATGCTTGTCTTCACCAAGTGATGTAAGAGACTTAGGCAAACATGGCCTTTGATTGTCAAGAAATCTTACTATCAATCTTGGATCCCGAGACTACTACACACATTCTAAGGTGGTTGATGGATGATGGTGGTGGATGTGGGTGTTGTGATGGTGGTGGAGTGGTGGTGAAGTGGGAGAGAGGTGGTTTGCCAAAGGATGCCTTTGAATTGAGCCAAACACCCCTATTTATAGCCTGTACAGAAGCCCAGACACGGCCCCGTGGCCATCAACTTTCTCTTTCTTCATTAATTACATTTGTCTTCATTAGGCTCCACACGCCCCCGTGTCCGCTGGGCACGGACCCGTGTGCAGAAGCGTATCTATACTATCAAGATTTTCAAGATTCTGCGAATCTTAACGTTGACCACGGCCCGTGTTGAGCTGGGCACGCCCCCGTGCTGGGAATAGAAGCTTCTATCAGTTTGTCTTTTCTGCAGGCACCTGGCCATGCCCCCATCTCCGCTGGGCACGGGGCCGTGGTCAGCCTTCTGATCTCTTGTTTTTGCTTGGGAAGATGTTGTCGAGGGGTCGGGCATGTCACGTTTATTCCTTTTCTTTGTATTTATGTTAGATTTTGCTGCATATTTGTTGCTTTTGTTCATGTAAGCTCATTTGGTCCTGAAAATACAAAAGGAAGACAAAAAAGGGTTAGTTTCATGCCTCATTTGATGTAATTTATATGTTGCATTTTACACACATCAACTGCCTACGCAACAAAATCAGCGACGCAACTTTACAGGGGGCGTCGGCGACGCCTTCCCCTGGTCTGCGTTGCTGATTTGATTTTTTTATTATACCGAGGCCTCCAATTCAGTTCCGGACCTTCGTTAAACTTTAGGAATACCCCTAAATGTCAATGAAATCATGAATACAACTTAGTTAACGTGATTATCAATAGAGAATGCGTAAAATGGAAAGGAAGTTAAGTATATGAATGAATGTATGAAGTGATTAACGCATTTAGAATGTTCGTAATGAAGAATTGCTTGGGTTTAGGACTTACGAGAATGAACTATTAAGGACAAATAATGCATAGAATGATAAAGAGAATGAATGGAATGATATCTAACACAAGTATGAAATTGTAGATGGCAAGCGAAGGAAACCCGGATACCACAGAACAGATAACTCAAGATGAACTAAACAAGATGACTTCAGATGAAGTGGTAAAGACACTCGATGCAAACATACCAAGAATAACGCAAGAAGTGGAAAGTCAAGTCTTGAGCATGGTGGAAACCATGATGACGAGTAAGATAGATGAGTTAAAGGAAATGATAACCGGAATGCAAGGCAAGAAGGAATCACGACGATGCACATACAAGGATTTTATGGCATGTAAGCCCGCAACTTATAACGGAGAAATAGATCCAATTGAATGCCAAAGATAGATCACAAATATTAAAGGAGTGCTCATTCGAAGTCACTGGGAGAAGGAGGATTAAGTAATGTTTGCCACGTGGTAACTGTTACGACAAGCTAAAGATTGGTGGTATGCGTATAGTAAAGAAGTTGGTGAGGATAAACTACAAACTCTAACTTGGAAAGAATTCAAAGAACCTTTTATTAAGTACCATTTTCCACAATCAGTTGTGGATCGGATTCAGGAAGATTTCCTCTGACTTCGAAAAAAGAATGAATGAATCAATCGATGAGATCACGAATACTTTCCTCGACAAGTTGAAGTTTTGCAATGAGATAGTGGGAACGGAAAGGATGAAGATTATCCATTATCTTGACATGCTGAAGGCTGAGTATCGAGATTTTATAACTCCTTCCAAATGCGAAACTTTGAATGAGCTATTAATCGGGCAAGGGATAGGGAGATCGAGCTGAAGAGATAAGTAGAATGTGGGGAGAAAAGACAAATCGAGAAGGGATCAACACAAGGCACTCCCAAGAAGCCTAAGACGCACGATCAGGGAAAGAAAGAAGCTTCTAAAGGAGGGTTTCCGCAGTGTAAGACGTGCAGAAAACTCCATTCAGGAGAATGTTTAATGGGGAAGAAGGGATGCTACAATTGCGGGCAAGAAGGGCATCCGTATTATAATTAACAAAATCCCAAAAGAGTGTGCTACAATTATAATGAGTCGGGTCACATGAAATCTTATTGCCCAAAGCTCAAACAGGAGACAAAGAATGAAGGAAAGAAGGAGGAGCCCTCTAAAGCTAAAGGAAGAATGTTTCAAATCTCAGCAGAAGAAGCAAGGCTCACCCGAACGTTGTGTCAAGTATATTAATGATAAACTCTATACCTGCATACATGTTGTTTGATACCGGAGCCAGTAGATCATTTGTTTCAAGCAAGTTTATACATTCCCCTTTTTTCATGATAGAAAGAATGCCTACACCGTTAGAAGTAGAAATAGCTGATTGTAAGAGTTACCTTTTACATGATATATGTAGAAATTGTAAGATTACTATTGAGGATGAGGATTTTGACATTGATCTAATTCCCATGCTCTTGGGAGAGTTCAAGGTAGTAGTGGGTATGGATTGGCTATCCCAATTTCATGCGGAAATTTTATGTGAAAGCAAAACTATTCATGTGATGTCTCCTAAGGGGAAGCGGGTAAGTATTCATGGGGAAAGGGAGGTAGAGAATAAATTTTGTACTATTATAGAAGCGGTTAAGTATGTGAGAAACGGGAGTAAAGCATTCTTAGCCAATGTGGTCGATACGAAACAAGATGCTTTAAGGATTGAAGATACGAGAACTGTGAATGAATATCCGGATGTGTTTTCGGATGAATTATCGGGACTCCCACCCGAGCGAGAGGTTGAATTCCGAATAGAATTGGAACCAAATGCCAAACCGGTAGCCAAAGCTCCCTATCGGTTAGCACCCGCTGAGGTACAAGAATTAATGGTCCAATTACAAAAACTTCTCAACAAGGGCTTCATACGTCCTAGCGTATCCCCCTGGGGAGCACTTGTTCTTTTTGTTAAAAAGAAGGATGGGTCGATGCGTATGTGCATCGACTACCGTGAGCTTAATAAACTCACGGTGAAGAACCGATATCCCTTACCAAGAATAGATGATCTTTTTGATCAATTACAAGGGGCAAGTTAGTTTTTGAAAATCGACTTACGATCAATTACCATCAACTATGAGTAAGAGAAGAAGATGTAGATAAGACTACTTTCAGAACCCGTTACGAACATTATGAATTTTTAGTAATGTCTTTCGGGTTAACTAGCGCTCCGGCCGCTTTTATGGACTTAATGAATAGGGTATGCCGAAACATGCTAGAAAAATTTGTTATAGTGTTTATTGATGATATTTTGGTATAATCTCGTAACGAGTCCGAACATATGAGCCATTTACGTGAGCTGCTCGAGACGCTTCTGAGACAAAGACTTTATGCAAAATTTTCTAAATGTGCGTTTTGGCTCAGGGAAGTGCAATTCTTAGGTCATGTAATGAGAAGGGGATTCTGGTGGATCCATCTAAAGTGGAAGCTGTGGTAAAATGGGTACCCGCGAAAAACGTTAATGAAGTAAGAAGTTTCCTTGGTCTAGCCGGCTATTGTCAGAGATTCATTTAAGATTTCTCTAAAATAGCCCTCCCTTTAACCAGATTGACAAAGAAGGAAGAAAAGTTTGTATGGGGTGATGATCAACAGAAAGCTTTTCAAATGTTAAAGTGTAAGACCCTTCTCAATTTTAATATATTATATCAAAAGTACGACTTTTCAAAAACATTGATGAGTTAATACACATTCTTGACTAAATTGTTCAAAATTTACATCATTCAAACTAGTTTTAAACATTTAAGCAATTACATGTTTTTAAACATACGACTAAACAAAAACATCATTATTCGCGGAAGCTTCAAAAGTATAGTGTTCGGTTCTTGACATCTTGCTTGATCGCCATCCGGAATATAACCTACTTCACCTAACATCGAAACCAACTTAAAAGCTAGTTTTGAAAACATATAAATATGTATAACCAAGTTCCAATATCAAACAAACGAAAACAAAATAAAAATTTAGAATTTTGATCTCTCGCGCCACGCGGGAGATTCCTCTAAGTCTTTCGCGTGCCGCGAGCGGCCCCGCGTGTCGCGCCAGATTGATAACTCCCCGTCGCATGTCGCGGGGGAGACGCTTTTCCAGCAGGTTCACTTTCTGAACCTGCATATCCGCCCAGCTCCATTTTTTTTTACAAAAATAACAACTTTAAATGGCCATAACTTTTTATATACAAGTCCGTTTTAGGTGATTCTTTTTCCTACGTGTTCATAATAAAAATACGCATCAATTCACCCTATTTTCCCGCAACGAAACTTGAATTATAAATGAATAGTTCATAAATTCATGTTTCATGTATTCGACCCGTTTGTTTCATACTTTGCTATACATGTTAATCATTCAATATTACTTCTAAGTATTCATAGCCATTTCCCAGGCTTATGAACTTCGGCGTATCATTACCACTCCATGGTTTTTTACACTTTCAAAATTCCGAAATCATAGAGTGACATTCACGTCACTTTAATATTTACCAATTTAACCCTTGTTTTGACCCGTTTGGTCGTCTAAAGGAAACCCCCGTTTTAATTAACATACTAAGCTTATTTCAACAAATGTTTGACCCATTTCTATGTCTAATGAACTTCGTCATTTCGACAAGATACCAAAATCAAATGTTACACTAATTTAGGTTAACTAACTACATTCAATATCCAACATAATGTAACGGAACCAAAGTTATGTACTTGCATAATTCATCGTCATTGATTTCTAACCGCAGTTACCCATTCCCGGGCTTGTTCATCTTAGCGTATCACTTCCATTCCATGGTTTTATGCTTTTATAACTCAATTTTAACGAGTGATTTTCAAGTCACTTCGAACATTACCATTTCGACCATTATTTTAACCCGTTCTTTATCTAGTGAGTTACATCACTTTATTTACATTTCAAACATTACTAATTAAACAATATTATCAATAAACATATCTAACCAACTATTTATTTTGACCCGTTTGGTTTGTCGAGTGAATTCCATCACTTCTTAGACTTACCAAACGATTACAATTTCACTATTTCAACATCTTACATATTCCAAGTATTTATTTTGACCCGTTTGGTTTGTCGAGTGAATTCCATCACTTCTTAGACTTACCAAACGCAACTACTTTCGCTATAACAACATTAAACATATCTACTACTAGGCTTGTCAACATAAATGTAAAGAGTCTACTGATAAAATTCCATCACTTCTTAGACTTACCAAACCCATCATCTTAACATTATACAGTTATCCATATGCTATGCATAAAAAAACGTATGGCGTTTATTTGAAGGTATCAACTTCAATGTTCCATAAATCACTTTATATTAATACATGTCTAAAGTAATTCCTCATAAGAAATTTAGACATTATTTACGATTAAACAACTAAGAGTAAATATAGCACATCAATGAAATTTGAATCCACCAATTAAGATTCAATATTCACCATTCATGTATGAAGATAAAATAATCAAATGGGAATAATCCAAACTATATGAATATTATATTCATGTGCAAAATTCATTTTAGTAAAATAATTCATGGATATGCAATCCTATTCAATGTATCTTCTATCATATTTGTCTCATATACTGTTTAAGAAATTAATTGCTTTTGGGAAGTCCAATTATTTCCGAAAGAAAACGATTTTATCAACAATTGAATAAATAAATTAATGATTTTATCTTTCAATTACATTAGGTCGATTCATATACTTTTGTAGATCACGTGAATGCAAAACAACAAATCGATTGAACGAAGACAAGGCAATATATCGATTAACATGATCAGATCGATATAATCAACACAGCTCTGATACCACATGTTGATTATATCTATAAACATGGGTCAAAATATTGAACCTAATCATGTTTATTCAATCATAAAGTGAATATAGATACCAAGTTAGAGACACTTACTTGTGGGAGTGGTCATCTTTGAAGACCAAGATAAGGCCACGATTCCCGTTATGGTACCTTGGGTTGATGGATCACCTTAGAGAGAATTTTAGTGTTGGTGTTCTTAAGGAGTTTTTCATACCTTTTTATCAATACCAATGATCAATATATAATGATCATAAGTGATGGTAGGTTATGAAAACTCTTTACATTCTCTATTAAAGGTACCTAAAGGGAAATCATAATTGCCCCTTAAACTAATCAATAATTACAATTACTACCATCAAGTAATTGTCAGGGACTAGTTATGTCATATTGATAATGTTACCAAATGACCTATAAGGCCACATCAACGGGTTATTTCTAACATTCTCCCACTTGTCCGAGTGATCATTTGTGATAAGTATAAGTAAGTTTGGCCAAGTTAAAACATTAATCAATGTTTTAAATTGAAATTGCAACAGAAAAATACAGTCATTGAGTTGTTTTCAACTCAAGACCCCCATTAATCATGTTACAACCCCAAATCAAAACATACGTAAATTTAAGACCAAAATGACTGAGGTAAGCCCTTTAAAATTAATTTGTATGATTCTTGTCTATACGTCATTAGGTGCACCTACGTATTTATAGACAAAAAAATTGTATAATTGAGGAAAAATAATAACTAATCATTCATATGTACGATATGCTATTATGTAAGGCCTTTAGTAAAACCCGTCTTTATTATGAGCTCTTAAAAAGACTTTGGGTGTAGACCTTAGTTATCGGATCCGCAAGCATATCATGAATGTAATGTATTCGATACAAATAATTAGTTTCCTCTTCTTGTTCATTAACGAACAATAATTTTGTATCGAAGTTTAATGCAGCACTTCTCGAACTGTTACTGTTCAAGGAAATAAGGTAGCTGACTTTTCACAGTAAGTCTTCAATATAGTATTTATATGGAGTTAATAAGTTTATGAGTCTACTGATAAAATTTCAACAACATTTAGTGACAATTGCGTTGTTAATTAACAACATATTATGTCATTATAATTTAGGTTGTTGTTAATAGTTTCTTATGACTCCTCCATAAGATAAATGTGTCTGCAAACATAAGGATTACCCCAAATTGACTTTTAGGTTCTTTTGAATATTACAAAATCAAGGTAAGAATAATCAACCTCTTCTTTATAGTCTTTCTCGTTTCTTAAAGATATCGTAAGATGCTTCACAATAATCTAGAGTGGTCTAATGTTCATCAATGTGAGCAATATTTAAACGAGTATAGACTTGAACCTTCGTAAGGCTTCTAATTAACGAAGCATAAGGAAGTAATATCATTTATCATTTTATCTTCTAAAGGAGAGCTATATTGTTTGTTACACATGTAAGAGCCCGCTTTAGAGTAAAGCTTATGGGATGAAACTAATGTCCTGTTGAGTCTATCTCGGTATATTTTGATATCTCTCGCGTAAGTGATATCTCCGAGATTCATTATATCAAAATATGTGTGAGAAATTATTTGACTTGTGTAACATATACTTATCCAAAAAGTGCTATCTATATAAGGAAAGTTTACATTAGTTGCTCCCACTCATCTTGAGGTAGGTACATAAATCCACTTAATTCTTGATGAAAAAAAGCATTAAGATTTCATCACATTTTGATGTTTGCCTTAATCCCATACATGGAATTAATTGACTTACAAAGTAAGTGTTCTTGGCCTTCAGTTTAGAACTTTCAGGTTGTTTTATGAACATGTAAGTCTTTGTTTAAGGAAAGTTGTGTTAATGTTTATATAATGTAGCTCTAAATGATTATAAGCCACTAGAACAACAATGATCCTCAAAGAAACTTTTTGTAAGAAAGGTAAGATGATTCTTTGATAAATAATTCTCTTCTAAGCATAACCTTTAACAATCAATCATACTTTTAGCTTCTTAACGTTTGCATTCAGATTTTGTTTAGTGATGAACACCCTTAGGTAACTCAACCAAATCCCAAACGTTAAAATCAAATTTGCTAATAACAAGTCTTATTCCATTTAGAAAATTGATTGATGCTAATGGCTTAATTAGAGGAAGTAGGACCAGTAAACTTTCCAATATCCATTTCAACTTAAGTCAAGGAGGATACATAATCATCAAAGTTAAACCTAGTTGACCTCCGTAGTTGATTATTGGGTTGTATTATGAGTTTCAGTTTTATGGATTAACTCTTGATTAAGTTGCTATCACTTTCAAGATTCTAAGTGTGTAAGAGTTGGTGCAGTATGGTGTGCAAGAGGTGTAATCGGAGTAAAATTTAATAGGTCTCTTCCCCCCGCCTCTTGCACTTCTTGCAAGTCCTGATAAGGACTTCTACTGCTCCCACTGACTTAGAAATCTTTAACAATTTAGCATGCTTATGGTCAACATTAAAAGACCAATAAATTCTAATAAAGAAACAAATTAATGAATTTACTTCTTGTAGTTTCTCTGTTTGAGGATTACAAGTTTGGCAAGAAATCTGAGTGTGCCCACGTCTAAGCAACAATGAAACTTTTGTTAAAGTAGCAGTATATTCTTAAAGAGAAAAGTTGTGAAGGAGCAGTGTCTTGCACAGGAGGTACAAATTGAGGTAACAACAAGTTTTCACTCCCCTACCTCTTGCAACTCTCGCAAATTAAGATTAAGACATTTAATGTTCCACTAACCTTTTAGATCTCTAGGAATGCTACAAGATAAGTTTCAATGTTGTGCGTGCTGTGGGAACATGTCATATATGTTAGACTTGATTTCCTTAATGTCCAGATGTTATAAAATTTTTTAGGGACATATTTAGAAGGAATCATAGTATATATGAATTAATTTCTTTAATAAATTGATCCATATGAGACATATTAGATACAAGTAAATATTATTTGAAATGATAAATGACTTATATCTGAATATTCTATTTTGGGATAAGTTCCAATGAAATATAATTTCTGATGGAACTTGATTTATTCCCTTAGCCATTTAAATATTAAGGCTATTAACACATGCTCGTAAGTCACTAAAAATGAGATTTGATAATATTTCATCCTTCATTAACCTGGTCCAAATTTCGCATGCAATTTGGTCTTAATGGATGAAGTTTGTAGATCTCATTTTTCTTTTGTTAAATTTTCATTTTCATGATAACAAAAGGTTGTGAAAAAGTGTAGCATCATCTAGTTCTATCTTATAAGGTTTCTATCTAGATTGAAATGACAAATAATATGAGAGTTTAAGGTAAGAGTGACTTTGTTTTTACCATCCAAACCTCATAACTGTCATAATGTAGCTTTTATATTGATACTAAATTCTAAATAATCTACAGAATATCTAAGGTATCATAAAGCCCAATTATAAAACAGTTTATTATGGTTCTTATAGTCTTAACATAAAATTTTGCCACTAACTCTCATATTAATTATTGGTTGATTTCTGGTAAGGAAACACATAGAACTAGAGTCAACCGGTCATGTGTTGGTTAGAATATTACCATTAGCAGACTTAAATATCATAAATATCTTACTACTTATCTTAGCCAGCTGTTCCATTGAATTATGGATAGTCTCGATGCTCATGCCTAGTTTAATGGCATAAACCTGCTGTGAGACTTTCCTTTGAAGAAACTTATAGCTGGAAGTAGTAGTTGTACACAATCTCTAAATCTTAAAAGTATCCTCCTTTTAGGTTTAGTGGCGGTGAGATGAACAACATCTAATTTTCCAGTTTCATGCATTCTTTTTCCTGTACATATGTTGCTAATCAACACACTCATTTTCCTTTTGTACTCTTGAGTGTTATATTGATTCTTAAGGAAACTTATGGTATTAGTGGAAAAGTTATATGTAATGCACCGGAAAAGTGTAATGATTTCCATGTGTAAACCTTTAAATTATGGGTCATGGTATTGTACATCATGATGTATTCACATATGCCACAAACTTTATAATAAGAATCTAGAGTAATGCATGCATCTTAGGAGTTATTTTGATTCTTCCAAAGAAAACAAATTAGTCTTAGGAAATTTAGAATCTAGAATAGCTCATATGACAGCAATAATTAAGTGAGTTCTTGATTATCATAAGAGATATAATGGTTGACTTATCCCACTAGTCATGCTCTAGTTTTCTTCTGTAATACTTTTATCAAAAAATAGTAGTAGGATTATCATATCTTAAGAAATAATCAACAATCCAACAAGAGCAAATTTTGTAGAAACTCTTTAGTAAGCAAAACATTTTAGGTTTTGAAAATAGAGTGGATAAAATAGACGAGATACAAACTTAAGAAGAAACTTAGAGTGATTTACATTATGAGGTAATCAAGTAAGGCAGACACAAATTATTATATTGAAGATATAGTCTACTATAACACCAAAATAACAGACTAATTTAAGGTTCTACCTGAATTTTGGCTTCGCTTTGGCTTTGACCAAAATTCAGACATTATGAACGTACATAAAAAACAGATTGTCTTGATGTTCTAAATAAATTTTGGCTTCGCTTTGGCTTTGACCAAAATTTATGCATTATGAACATACATAATAGACTGACTTATTGTTCTACATGAACTTTGGCTTCGCTTTGGCTTTGACCAAAATTCATGTATTATGAACATACGTAAATAAAAACCAACTTAATGTTCTGCCTGAACTTTGGCTTCGCTTTGGCTTTGACCAAATTTTAGGCATAATGAACGATATAAATGATAGACCGTCTTTAGTGTTCTACATGAACTCTGGCTTCGCTTTGGCTTTGACCAAAATTCATATATTATGAACACACATAAATATAGACTGTCTCAATGTTCTACATGAACTTTGGCTTCGCTTTGGCTTTGACCAAAATTCATGTATCATGATTAACAGACATAAATAATAACGTAAAGCACATAAATATAACATAACACCTTTGGGCAAGAAATGCTACATTTATGTAAATTAGGCTAATAATTTGACATGTACAATCAAACAAGTAGTTATTGGATAATAACTTCCAATAAATATTTAAATATGTGAAATTGACATCATTCTGTTTTTGTTTGAAAATAAGAAGAAACAGTAATTAGTTGTTCTAGAAATCTAGAAACAGTAATAAAATATTATTTGTTTCACATACTCATCAAAACGATTTACACATATATTTAAATATTATCCAATAAAAACAATTTATATCATGAGATGATTATCATAATAACTTCAAGTTAAAAGTACTAAATAATTAGGCCATCAAAATCCCCATCATCTTAACATTATATAATTATCCATATGCTATGCATAAAAAAACGTATGGCATTTATTTGAAGGTATCAACTTCAATGTTCCATAAATCACTTTATATTAATCCATGTCTAAAGTAATTCCTCATAAGAAATTTAGACATTATTTACGATTAAACAACTAAGAGTAAATATAGCACATCAATGAAATTTGAATCCACCAATTAAGATTCAATATTCACCATTCATGTATGAAGATAAAATAATCAAATGGGAATAATCCAAACTATATGAATATTATATTCATGTGCAAAATTCATTTTAGTAAAATAATTCATGGATATGCAATCCTATTCAATGTATCTTCTATCATATTTCTCTCATATACTGTTTAAGAAATTAATTGCTTTTGGGAAGTCCAATTATTTCCGAAAGAAAACGATTTTATCAACAATTGAATAAATAAATTAATGATTTTATCTTTCAATTACATTAGGTCGATTCATATACTTTTGCAGATCACGTGAACGCAAAACAAGAAATCGATTGAACGAAGACAAGGCAATATATCGATTAACATGATCAGGTCGATATAATCAACACAGCTCTGATACCACATGTTGATTATATCTATAAATATTGAACCTAATCATGTTTATTCAATCATAACGTGAATATAGATACCAAGTTAGAGACACTTACTTGTGGGAGTGGTCATCTTTGAAGACCAAGATAAGGCCATGATTTCCGTTATGGTACCTTGGGTTGATGGATCACCTTAGAGAGAATTTTAGTGTTGGTGTTCCTAAGGATTTTTTCATACCTTTTTATCAATACCAATGATCAATATATAATGATCATAAGTGATGGTAGGTTATGAAAACTCTTTACATTCTCTATTAAAGGTACCTAAAGGAAATCATAATTGCCCCTTAAACTAATCAATAATTACAATTACTACCATCAAGTAATTGTCAGGGACTAGTTATGTCATATTGGTAATGTTACCAAATGATACGTAAGGCCACATCAATGGGCTATTTCTAACAAAGAGATGACAAGTCGCGTACCTTTCAAAGCATATCCTTCAAGCGCGCGTCCGCTCCGACTTGACCGGTTGAAGATTCTACCACCGTGCCTATAGAGTTCAACCAACACCGTGTTTAGAACTCATGTCATTCATATTACACGTAATTCGCCATATTATTCAATTACGTGTTTCATTCAAAATTTTCGATACATTAGCATTCGTTTAGGCATTTAATCAAACACCTTGTAGGCATGATTTTTATTCTTCTTCTATCTAGTCCATATTTAACTTTTAACCAAGTTTCAATCATCAAACTTCAAGTCCTTATGGCTAGCATTCATAAACAACATCAAGACTTGTATCATAATCATCAATTCTACACTATTTCAACATTGAAATTCAGTGTTCATCACATAATTACAACACCCACTTAAAGCATGTATGGGTAATTATCAATTTCATCATTTTCATCACTAATTTAACAAGTTATTGACTAGGGTTTACTCCTAGACATGTTTTCATTACTAATTTCATCTCAATATCAATCATTCAAGCGCAATTTTCGATTTCAAGTTTTCATCTAAAATTCAAGATGTAACAAAGAGATGAAATTTAACATACCTTGTGATCCCTTCACATAGGTAATCACTAATTTGAGCTCGGTTTTCGATTTAGACTTGATTTCCCTCTTGATTTGGTTGATTTTGTGAGTTAGGATTGAACTTTTGAGAGCCCTTTCTTAGCTCCGTGGATTGCACGACGAGAACACACACTTAGGTGTGTGTTTTGGTGTTTTGGTGTTTTGTTTTTAATTTAATTAAAAACTTTTAACTTTTGCCAAGTTTAGCCCCTCTACAATTCAATTATTTTTATAAAGGGTGTTTTAACCTTGTTTTCTTATTAATTCAAGGCTTATGATTAACTAAGTTATTTATTCCAAGTTACTTTATCTTGACCATAACCGAATTTTATTTTATAATATAAAATTTATATTTTTTGGGTGTTACAAGTCTACCCCCCTTAAAGAGGTTTCGTCCCAGAAACCTTCTTTAAATTGTTCTTTGGTTTGGACCAAACATGTGACACATGTGTCACTTGAACCATCATACAAATAACAAACCAATGAAATATTGTGTTTCATACTTGGGATTTGTATAAATATGTGTATCGTTTGCACATATCAATTCTTGTTCGATTTCGAGCTTTAAATCGCTTTCTGGAAGGTTATACGCGATCTAATGCGTAAATATAACCAGTTTAATGCAACAAACACTCCGGAATAGTGTAATAGGCTTAACATACCTTAAATAACCTTTACATAACTTAGAAATAAGTTTTGGAAGGTTTGGTGTGGCGAAATCAAGTTTATTTAATCACAGGGACTATTTGCGTCAAAATGCAAAAGTCTGCCATTTCGTAAGGCAACGTACAGTCCGGAATATGATCATAAGCTAAACATACCATAAATAACCTAAACATAGCTTAGAAATAAGCTTTGAGTGGTTCGGTGTGCGAAAATATGCTTATTTGATCTTACAGGGACTAAAAGTGTCAAAAACGGCGTAAGTTTGCATTTACGCGCATATCTTACGTTCTGACTACATCCGGACATCCAAAAATTTATGTAATCATTAAAATATTTTATTTTAGTGATTGGCATGATAAAATTCCATTCGTCGCTTAATTTGGATCGTTTTTGCGTCTGTTACGAATTCCGTCGTAATTAACCGAACAACGCAATCGTACGACCAAACGAACCGACACTCGAGATATTTTTTAGCATGTTTTAAGTTCCCTATACTTTAACTTCATTTTAGAGATTTGAAATGGGGTTAACGGGGCTTAAACGTGTCAAAAATGCATCGAAAATCAAGTTGGGGACTTCAGGGACTAAATCTGCCATTTTTTAAAGTTGCTGGTCTGCAAGGTCCTTACGGGCCATATGGACATATGCTTACGGTCCGTAAGCAGTCCCCAGCACATCAGAATTGCAGAAACTTCACAGCAGCTTCCCAGCTCGTTCTTGAGGTCCTTGTACGCAATTTTCATGTTTTGGGGACCAAGTTAACACCTCCCCAAGGCTTCTAATCAGCTTATAACACTTGTATGGCCATGATTTTTGCTTGGAGACCACACAAAAAAGTGTCATGATCTTGTAAGTTTGCAACAAGCATAAATAGCTTGGCCATTTCATTTGTTTCTTCACCCTTGATCTGAATTACACTCTATGTTGGAGCCATTGCTTCATACCTGAGTGTGATTGATCAAGTTCTCCCTAGCAAGGACCCTTTGTAAGCTTCCTTCGTTCTTTTATCGCTTTCTTAGCGTGAAAGTCAAACAGTGTTTGACTTTCTGCTTTGACCAGTCTTTGGTCAACACGAAGTTCGTTTGAACTTCGCAACGTGAGCGTAATCACGATGGTTATGGTCCCTGGTGACTATACCTACTGATTACCAAATTAACTAGGCGTAGTGACGAGTCATAGCTTCTGTCAAAATGCGCATTTATGCGTATTTTGCAACCAAACTACTTTAGGGTATCAAAACACTTTGTTTTGATATCAAAACCTGTTTTCTAACTTAGGTAAGCATGTTTTAACATGCTTAGCTCGTCACTTTTAGTTTAGTGCTTGTTTAGAGTCGTAAGTCAAGCGGTCTAAGCCACCGCTTAGACTTTCGAACTCGACCCGTTTGGTTGATCATTAGGATCCGACCAAGCATGAAAAGTGACCATAGTTGTGTCGGGAATAACCTTCCGAGGTTATACCTTATGGTCACGTAGTTTAAGTAGTTGTACGATAAGTAGCTTATATGCCTTAGGTAAATGACCAAAATGCCATTTTCATGCATAATTGGATTTTAAGCATATGTAACCTAAACATTTGTCACCTAACTAATTATGCAACATAATTAAACATGATTAGGCATATAATACTTGTCATAGGACTAGTTAGACGTCTCGAACGCGCATTTGCGCGAACGACACGTTAACGTAGCATAAGCTACCTTAATGGGTCGTGACGGGTCGAAAGCACTTAAGATAGGTTCCGATCTAGAATGTAGGCTTTGTTAAACCATGTTACATGAGTTCCAATACTCATTTGGTTTACAAGACCTCATTCTATCCAATCTTCCGACTTAGGTCCAGGTTATTTACATAGTTACCTATATTAGGTGCCGTTTGATTCCGTGATCCCTCTAGCTTTGCTTGATTGTTATACAAGACTCCTAAGCATCCTCAAGTGAGTACATAGTCCCCTCTTTTACTGTTTTAAATGTTTTGGGGTGAAGCATGTGTACCTATTTGTTATGTTCATGATTTTAAAGTATAATTGATTATACATATTAGTACATATCTTTTGACAAACTGAATGATTATTTATGGTTCAAACACCGAATTTTTCAAAGATTAAAAAATTAATTGTTGAATTGTACTTATTTTATGTTCACAAGACCGATTGGTAGTATGATATAGCGCTATAGGACTAGACACCCCATTCCTGTTGTCATGGAATGTCAGAAACCAATATTTTATCCAAATAGGGATTGCCTTCGTGGTATCTCTATAGTCTCAATTGGTGTAGTTTGATGCACTAAGGTCTGATTGAATTCTTAAATCACATTATTATTGTATATTTGATTATACTCCCAAAAGTATACTTTGATATACTCTCATATGTGATATGGTACAAAACAACATATATTTTATAAATTACTAAAACATATTTTGATATGTTATTCATAAAACCAAAGCACAGTTTAAATATGTTATTTATAAAACCAAAGTATACTTTTGATATACTACCAAAAACGATTATTTTGACTACTAAAGTATATTTAATATACTATCTGTTTAACGATTATGGAACCAAAATATATTTTGATATATTACTTATTCGACTTTCTTAAAACCAAAGTATATTTTTATATATACTACAACCCTTTTTATCAAAACATTATTTTAGAAACTCATTTTACTTAATTATTTATTTATGCATCTTTCTTTTACATCATCTATTTTCTTACCACTTGTTTATAAAAGAAAACATTTTTAAGGATTCATGACTATTTTTAAAACATTCTTTTAAACTTACAAGTCATGATTCATGCATTAATAAAACATATGTATCTCACAGGCATTTTTATGCTGACGTACCTATTTTTACACATGTTTCAGGTTCTGCTATGTGATGATGGTTGGCGCATGAAATACATAGGATGGACTCGTGAAACACCCTAACACGTAATAACATAAAAACGACGCAGCGGAAAAACGATCCTTAAAATTTTTCTTACTTTGCTAAATACATTGCTTACGTATAGACTCGGTCACAAAACGTTTAATATTTACTAACGGATTTAACAACAATCATGGTAAAATAATTCTACAAGTGTCATATAATCCAAGCTAGGTGACCGTTCTTTCCCGTACAATCCTCGCTATCAACTCAATCCATGTCCGCTCCTCTTCATTCGTGGTAGAAGAAATCCGTATAAAACATGTGGACATCATTCACAACATAACCGTTAATCACCGTCAACATCATATAACATTATTATCATACAATTAAAAATTCGTATAACATTCAACAATATAAACTTAATCCATTTGATATCTCTTGTTCCGTGTTTGACTTCAATACTTCTTGAACCTGATGTTCTCATACCTGTATTACATTCCAATCTCAAGACAAATCATTAGTATTCGTCAATAACCAAACATAATGAACCATTCCTTCATACATAAATGACATCTCGCATTCACACATGTTCACATTCCTAAATTCCCACATGCATACAATCATATACCTCTACACATATACGCATACATTCATATATACACACATACATACAAGCTCTCGCGCTATTTGAAATTAATGAGCCATACCTACATGATTTTTTTTTATTTAGCATACGCATCCCATATTCAAGGAATCACTCACTTTAACTCATGTAAATATACATAACTACATTGAGTTTTAAAACAACAACATAATAACATCCGATTGGTTCCTTATAAATTCCTTAAGATTATGCAAGTACTATAAAATTTATGTTTTTCACTCAGCTTTATGCAACTGTAGTAATTCAGTATTTTCCCCTCTTTACAATGAGTATTTCACTTCAAACTAAAATTATTAGTAACTGTGACTCCGAGACCTTTCCGTGGATATAAAATACGCCCCGAACGAACATTCAGTTGATTTTCTATGAATTTTTAAAGACTAGCAAAAAATCTGGAAATAAGCTGAATTTTCAGCACTTGGGTATCTCGACATATTAACAATTTGCACTCTTTTTTTGATGGGTTTAAACCCCAAAAACATCGTCAAGACAATACGCTATTGTTAAGTTGAACTATATTCAATAATTTGTATCAAACCACCTTAACTATAAAAAAGAACTTCGGGTCAACAATAAGACTATTTCAATCAACACGACTCCAAACACATTCAAGTACTCACAACCGAGTCTTTTGTCTACATTAGTGTCCCCATTTCTCGATTAACATTCTTATATGAAATTCTACCCATTACCCGGTTACAAAACCGTAGCCATTACTTAAGCATTATTCTGACATATCATTACTACCTTGTTTTGACCCGTTTGGTCTACGTAGTAAAAGTTACCGATTTCATACAACCTAAACCATATCAAACCTCAATCATCATCATGCTCGATAAACTAACGCTACCTTACTTAAACAAAATAAGAAGTGATTACGAAAATCACTTACTTAATACTACTTATTTCATATCATCCTCAATAACGCATTTCAACATAACTTCTAACAATTATCATACAATTAATTTCATTACTACTAAAGAGGGAGTCCGGGAGTTTACTTACCTTACGCATCCGTATTTGCGTTCGCTTCCTCATGTCCTCCTAACCCGTTAGCCCTTCATGCTTCCATCCATGTTGACATGATCTCTATACTCCCTTTTCATTATATCCACATTCTTGTTAGCATACATAATTATACATATGAACGATCATATCAATTTACATTTCACATTCGGCTTTCATTAGTCAATTTAACAAGCATATGGTATACTTATAATACAATACTCGTTCAACCATATAATCACTTAGTCACATTACTTTCATTAGTCAATCATTCGCTAAAATGTATAGCTCATTTCCTTGAAAATAGGCTGTGTTGGGACGTCCGTTTACGGTACTTACGGGATTGAAAAAATTACAATCTTTTTATGTGACGTGCCCCACGGAGGGGTTATCCTTGTGTTAAATTTTTAGAGTCTATCTCTCTACCAAAAATTTATAAAAATTCATTTACTAAGCTGCAATCAGATTCGTCACTTCTGACTGCAGCTTACGGAAAAAATTCATTTAAAATTCCTCGTTTATCCGATTGACGAAATTCCAGTTGGAGGTTTTTGGAATCACCTGAAGCTACCTACAGTAAATATTTGAGATCATAACTCAATTCCTAAATTGAGTTATGACATTCATAATGGGCTGCAAATTCTGCCAGAAAACGCAGCCTGAACCTTCGATACGGAAAAATTCATAAAACGTTCATTTTTCATCAAAAAAATGCAATTTCAGTTGGGTTTGAAAGGTTTTTCCTGGAAGTATAAACTTTAGTTTTTGACAATATTTGACCCACTTACAGCCGATTACATTCGGCTGTAACTTTCTGGACAGCTTTGGTTTTCAACCAATCTTTTCTAAATATCTCTCATTCTAACTTCACCTAGACATTTCATCTAACACATGGCGTGCATACTAATTACAAAGCATAAATTACAAGCACTTAAAGCATATTTTTCCATAGTTCATCCATTCATTAACATAAGCATTCCCAACTTCACAATTTGCCACCCTAACCATATGTCACACCCCCAAAATCCACATGCGGAGTACCACCGCTTGGAGGCGTGACTGACCAGGATCCAGCCACTAATTATACTGAGCATTGATTAATAGTAAAAATATTCACCAACCACAATAGTTAGCAAACATCATAGTTTAAAGTTTTAAAAGTTTAAGTTCGAATAATAGTTTAAGTAAGCAGCGGAAACATAAACCAAACAGCTTTAAAACAAAGTTCATAGTTCAAGATTATTTAGAACCCAACACACGGGTTTAGACGACCACTACACTTCCCCAAGCCGCAAGCTCCTGAGTTACAGGGTACCTGCAAAGCATGCAGTAGGGTGTCAACAAAAAATGTTGGCGAGTTCACGAGGTGTCCGGTTTTAACCTTTCGAAAACGTAGGTTGTTTAGGTAAAACATTTATAACCACGGCATGGGGAGCTACCCCATATGAAAGCTACTAAACTGAGGTTACCGAAACTATTGACGAGAAGATTTTGTGCCCCAGGTCAATGTATATCGTCATTGACCAAGATGCATGGTCTACTAGTTCACGCCCGATCTCCCCCGGTTACGGTGTGAGGTTGTCAAACCTAATAGCGCTATCAACTAATAACCCGTTCGCCCCCGGCGATTAATCGGTACTGTAAGCAGGGACTTAATGTGATAGAGATTCGTTTAGTTTTGCTAGTTGTGATATATAAATAATACCCAAACGCATTTTCCCCCGGAAATAGTAGTTTAAAAGTCATTCTTGATTTTTGTTCGTGTCCCTCCCTGGGACGCATGCTTTTAGTGTGTGAACTCACCTTGGGTTGCTCGGTAGTTTAGTTTACTTGGTTATGTATGTTGGTCACCACGTCCTATTAGGGTTACCGGTATAGGTCAGGCTCGGATACAAGAAATCACGTATATCTACACATAGCTAACACATTGCATGCATAACATATAATTATCCAGCAAGTTATCGAGCCTATTGTAATACGTAAGCAGTTAAACAGTAAACGTCAACACCTATCATACAAATCATAAGTGTTATTGGGCCTATCCAATCATGCTAACAGTTAACAGCATCACAGAATCCAAATAAAACGGTATGCACAGTCCACACACTTTTGGCCCAATAACGGAGACAAGCAGCCCATTCGAGACAAGGTGGTCTCGACTCGAGAACGTGCGGTCTCTAGTCGCAACCATGAGATCTCGAGTAATGCCGGTATGAGTCGCAAATCTCAGAGGTCTCGAGTCCAGTCTCGAGTCGAGATCATGAGATCTCGAGTCGAGACCTTGCTGATTTCAAGTCCCTAATGTCTGCTTTGTCGGGTCTCGAGTTGTCACGTATGGTCTCGAGTCGCAATCACGCGGTCTCGAGTTGTAGCTCGGTGGTCTCGAGTCGAGACCGGAGGTTTCGACTTGCATACATGGTAGCAGAAAGCTTCTAGAACTTCAGATGTGCTAACCAATAGTATTTCAATTTCATGAGATTTTGTACTATCCAATAGAATTCCATAAACCTGTTTTATTGTCTAAATCCTAATCAAAATGGATCAAACATAGCAAATTTCAAATATTCATATCACATTCACAAGTTCTTCATCTAGGGTTTTCATCATTTTGCAACCATGATCATTTAACTCTTGAATCTAGCATGCGTTTAACTCAAAACAGGAATGTGTATTCATACCATCTATATATCATGACTACCTTGCATATTATTATCAAAACAACATTTGTCCTATAACTTCTAACATAAATAGGATGATCATAAGCATCTCATACATTCATTATTCAAATATCTTAGCAACTCATTATCATACAAGAATTCTCATATTTTAATCATTCAAAGCAAGTAGTACCATTGTTCACATAAGCACCTAGTGAGCATCTAATTAACACTAACCGGTTGGTATATACTCATGACTATCATTCATTTTTAACCAATAACTACAAGATACTAACCGGTTAGATGAAAGGGTATGAAGGATTGATGAACTAAATTCCGAGTGATGGTCTCGAGCTAATCCGAGAGTCCCTTGGTTGCCGCCGGTTTGATCCAAGAGAGAAGGGGAGAAGAGGTTGTGTTTAAGGTTTTAAGGGTTTTCTAGAGAGAGGGAGAGTGAGGATGAAATGAGAGAGTGAAAAAGGAGAGTGTGTGAGGGTTTTGGGTTTATATAGAGGGTGATGCACCCTTAGTGGGTTTCCGAGTGGGCTAAGGGAGTGCACGGCCCAACTGACTTGGTTCACTCTAGACCGGGTGGTCTCGGTTCACTTATGTTCATGTATAACATACGTACATACAACACATAGCACAATTTAGATATTCCACACCTTTCATTTAATAATTAAGTACACGCAATATTGAAACAAGAAGGTTGTTCAGGAAAAATCCAGAGTGTCACATTATCCCCAAGTTTTAGGAACATTCGTCCCGAAAGTTAAGGTAGCCACTGTCAAGCTAGTTATGAGTGAGAGCGTTTCAACGGGGTGTCACATCATCCCCCCGTTAGTTTGGAATTTCGTCCCGAAATTCGATTGTAGCTTCAGTGCTGGGAGTTTCATTTGGGAACAACTGGGGATACTTGCGCTTCATCTGGTCCTCCCGCTCCCAGGTAAACTCTGGGCCACGTCGCGGGTTCCAACGAACTCGCACGAGAGGTATCTGGCTACGTTTGAGGGTTTTGATCTCTCGATCCGTGATCTCAATTGGTTCCTCCGTAAAGTGTAGCTGTTCGTCAATAGTGAGTTCCTTGAAAGGAATGATGAGTATTTCGTCTGACAGACACTTCTTCAGATTAGACACGTGGAAGACGTTGTGCACAGCACTTAGTTCTTCAGGCAGATTCAATCTGTAAGCGACCTTACCGATCTTTTCGGTAATTTCGAATGGTCCGACATATTGCGGATTAAGCTTGCCCCGTTTTCCAAAACGAACCACACCCTTCCAGGGTGAGACTTTGAGTAGAGCCCGGTCGCCAACCTGGAACTCTAGCGGTTTCCTGTCCTTATCCGCGTAGCTCTTCTGACGGTCACGAGCTGCCGCCATGCGTTGCCTAATCTGGGCAATCTTTTCCGTAGTGTCTACCACCAGTTCTGGACCTGTGATCTGGCTGTCACCAACTTCCGCCCAGCAGAGAGGCGATCGGCATTTACGATCGTACAACGCCTCAAAGGGTGCTGCCTGAATGCTGGTGTGGTAGCTGTTGTTGTAGGAGAATTCTACTAACGGTAGGTGCCTTTCCCAACCCTTGCCAAAATCGATCACACATGCCCTAAGCATGTCTTCAAGGGTTTGGATGGTGCGTTCAGATTGCCCATCCGTTTGCGGGTGATAGGCGGTGCTCATGTCTAAGCGTGAGCCAAAGGATTTGTGCATGGCTTGCCACAACTCAGAAGTAAAACGCGCATCTCAATCGGAAATAATAGAGGTCGGCACCCCGTGCTTCGAAACCACCTCCTTTAAGTATACCTCTGCTAAGGTAGAGAACTTGTCTGTTTCTTTAATAGCCAAAAAGTGTGCAGACTTTGTTAATCGGTCCACTATCACCCAAATGGTGTCATTTCCGCGTTGAGACCTAGGCAAGCCGGTAACAAAATCCATGGAAATTTGCTCCCATTTCCACTGTGGGATCTCTGGTTGTTGGAGTAGGCCCGATGGTTTCTGATACTCGGCCTTGACTCTTGCACAAGTCAAACATTTTCTGACATAGGCTGCTATGTGGGCTTTCATGCCAGGCCACCAGTATATAGTCCTTAAGTCGTGGTACATCTTATCCGAACCAGGATGTACTGAGTAACGGGACTTATGGGCTTCCTCCATTACCAGCTCGCGCAAGTTCCCGTAAAGTGGGACCCATATACGCCCGTTTACGTAGTAAGCACCATCTTCTTTTTGTTCTAATCATTTCCTTGATCCTCGCAGGGACTCAACCCTGACGTTCTCGGCTTTCAATGCTTCAACCTGAGCACTTTGGATTTGCTTTGGGAGGTTCGAGTGGATGGTGAGCTGTAAGGCGCGAACACGCTTAGGTTTGGTTTCCTTCCTGCTGAGGGCATCTGCTACCACATTAGCCTTGCCTGGATGATATTTAATTGCACACTCGTAATCGTTTAGGAGTTCGACCCATCGGCGTTGCCGCATACTCAACTCCTTTTGTTCCATTATGTGTTAGAGACTCTTGTGATCGGTGTAAATCGTGCACTTGGTACCGTACAAGTAGTGTCTCCAAATCTTGAGCGCGAAGACCACAGCTCCGAATTCTAAGTCGTGTGTCATGTAGTTTCGTTCGTGGATCTTAAGTTGTCGCGAAGCGTAAGCGATAACCTTCTCGCGTTGCATTAACACGCAACCAAGTCCTTGAATAGAAGCGTCGCAGTAAACAACGAAGTCGTTGGTACCTTCAGGTAAGGAAAGAATAGGAGCACTACAGAGGTTCTTCTTTAGTTCCTGAAAGGCGGATTCCTGAGCATTACTCCACTTGTAAGAAACACCCTTCTGAGTGAGGGTCGTAAGTGGTTGAGCGATCTTAGAGAACCCCTTGATAAATCTTCGATAATATCCTGCCAATCCCAAGAATTGGCGAACTTCGGTCGGAGTCTTAGGTATAGGCCAATTCTTAATGGATTCGACCTTAGCGAGGTCAGCATGATTCCCATTCTGATTGACTATGTGCCCAAGGAAATGGACTTCCCTAAGCCAAAAATCACATTTCGAGAATTTGGCGTACAGTTGCTCATTGCGAAGGAGTTCGAGAATAAGACGCAGGTGTTGTTCATGCTCCTCTTGACTTTTCGAGTAGATCAGGATGTCGTCAATAAACACAATCATGAACTTGTCGAGGTAGGGTTTGCACACTCGGTTCATTAGATCCATGAAGATTGCCGGTGCGTTGGTCATTCCGAAAGGCATAACAAGGAATTCGTAGTGACCATAGCGGGTTCTAAAAGCAGTCTTAGAGATGTCCTCATCGCGGACTCTCAGTTGGTGATAGCCCGATCGCAGATCGATCTTAGAATAGTAGCTCGACCCTTGCAGCTGGTCGAACAGATCGTCGATACGGGGAAGTGGATAATGATTCTTGATGGTAACCTTGTTCAGCTCGCGGTAATCAATGCACATTCGGAATGTGCCATCCTTCTTTTTGACAAAGAGCACTGGGGCTCCCCAGGGTGATGAGCTTAGACGGATAAAACCTTTGTCCAGAAGTTCTTGCAGTTGGGTAGAAAGTTCCTTGAGTTCTGCGGGAGCTAGTCGATAAGGTGCACGAGCTATAGGTGCTGCTCCGGGAGCTAGCTCGATTTGAAATTCAACCTGACGGTGAGGAGGGAGCCCAGGTAGTTCTTCGGGAAATACCTCAGGATAGTCGCGTACAACTGGAAAATCTTCAATCCTGTTTTCCTTTTTCTGCGTGTCGGCAACAAGTGCTAGGATAGCGGTGTGCCCCTTTCGTAAACACTTCTGGGCTTTTAAGAATGAAATGATGCCTGTGACTTCTCCGCTTTTGTCGCCTTGGATGATAAGGGGTTTGCCAGGAAGACGGGGAATACGAACAGCTTTCTCTTGGCAGAGGATTTCGGCTCGATGCTTGGATAACCAATCCATACCAATGACGACGTCGAAGCTTCCGAGACTGATGGGGAAGAGATCGATACGGAAGGTCTGACCAGACAATTCTAGTTTGCAGTTATGAATAACGTGTGAGGCCTCGAGGTTTCTACCATTAGCTAATTCAACGATGTGCTTAGAGCTTAGCGGCGTAAGAGTGGACTTAAGCTTCTTACTAATACGTAGGGATACATAACTAGCATCTGCTCCAGAATCAAACAATACGGAAACATAACGATCATTAAGTAGGAACTTACCCGCTACAACGTTGGGGTCATTCCTCGCTTCTCCAACTCCAATCACAAAAGCCCTTCCTCTTGCACCATTCCCAGCATTGTTGGTGTTGTTGTTGTTATTTCCCGCACCCTGGTTGTGGTTGTTCTGGTTTAACTGGGGGCAATTCTTCTTAATGTACCCCTCGGCTCCGCACTGGAAGCAACCCTTGATGTTCCCATGGTGCTGTTGCTGCTGAGGCTGGTTCTGTCTTGCGCGGTGAGGGCTCCTACAATCCTTGGCCTCATGCCCCATCTTGTTGCACCGCTGACACTTGTTCCTCGCACAGAGCCCATTGTGGTGTCGATTACACTTGTTACATTTGGGGAGATGGCCCTGGTAGCCGCCCTGCTGCTGAGGACCCTTGTTGCTTTCAGTTTCCCTCTGCTGGGTTGGGGCCTGAGTGGGGTTTGCATCCTTACCCTGATTTCCATCCCACTTTCGTTTGTTATCGCTAGAAGTTCCAGCAGTAGCACCGATCCTCTTGGGCAACTTGCCCTCCTCCACAGCCTGATTGGTGAGTTTGTGCACAAGACGGACCACAGGCTGTATGGTATTGAGGTTGGCTGAGGTCACATGGCTCCGGATTTCTGGGACCAAGCCTTTGATGTACAATTCGATCCTTCGGTACATAGGTCGGGACATGTTTAGGCAAAGTGCAGCATAGTCGTTGGACTGCTTGGTGTAGGTCTCAATCTCTGACCCAACCATCTTGAGCTCATAGTATTCGTTCTCGAGTTTGTGGATGTCATCCCTGTGACAGTACTCCTCTTTGATCATGTCCTTGAAATCTTCCCACGCAGTAGCATTAGCAGTTTCCAGACCAAGCATCTGAATCTGTGCTTTCCACCATGAAAGCGCGTTTCCTTCAAGCGTACCAGTCGCGAACTTAACCCAGTTAGCAGGGGGACACTCGCAGACAGCAAAGACTGCTTCGGCCTTTTCAATCCAGTGCAGAAGGCCTATGGCACCCTCAGTGCCATTGAAAGGGAGAGGCTTGCCATCCATGAAGGTTTTGAAAGTACAAACACGTGGCTGCGCAGGCGCAGGCTGACCTGTCGTGAGAAGTGAAGCGAATGGGCTTAGAGGTGAAAAGACGATGTGGGGGTAGGATCTAAACATCCTAAAATAACGAGTTTACCTCCAGGGTGAGCTGCGAAAGCTGCAGCCACCGTGTTAAGCAAGTTGGTGAACTGAGCCTGAGTCATGTTAACGTTTCCTCTTCCGCGTCCACTCATTGTCTTCATAGCCAGAAAACACGGTATGAGTGTGATGTCGTAATGTATCGAGAATGAGGTAGAAGAGGAATGAACATCTATCTAATTAGGCACATTAGTATGTGTAGTAGAGTAATACAAAGTAAACAAGCAAGTAAACACAAGTCCGAGCTATGAGGTCTAATATGTTGGGTCTTGCCCTTGGAGTGTAGTGTCGTCATGAGTCACGGGTTATAGTCTGGTTTTTCTCAAAAAGATTTTCTTTTTAAAACCAAGTTCACTATAACCAATGGCTCTGATACCAATCTGTCACACCCCCAAAATCCACATGCGGAGTACCACCGCTTGGAGGCGTGACTGACTAGGATCCAGCCACCAATTATACTGAGCATTGATTAATAGTAAAAATATTCACCAACCACAATAGTTAGCAAACATCATAGTTTAAAGTTTTAAAAGTTTAAGTTCGAATAATAGTTTAAGTAAGCAGCGGAAACATAAACCAAACAGCTTTAAAACAAAGTTCATAGTTCAAGATTATTTAGAACCCAACACACGGGTTTTGACGACCACTACACTTCCCCAAGCCGCAAGCTCCTGAGTTACAGGGTACCTGCAAAGCATGCAGTAGGGTGTGAACAAAAAAATGTTGGCGAGTTCACGAGGTGTCCAGTTTTAACCTTTCGAAAACGTAGGTTGTTTAGGTAAAACATTTATAACCACGGCATGGGGAGCTACCCCATATAAAAGCTACTAAACTGAAGTTACCGAAACTATTGACGAGAAGATTTTGTGCCCCAGGTCAATGTCTATCGTCATTGACCAAGATGCATGGTCTACTAGTTCACGCCCGATCTCCCCCGGTCATGGTGTGAGGTTGTCAAACCTAATAGCGCTATCAACTAATAACCCGTTCGCCCCTGGCGATTAATCGGTACTGTAAGCAGGGACTTAATGTGATAGAGATTCGTTTAGTTTTGCTAGTTGTGATATATAAATAATACCCAAACGCATTTTCCCCCGGAAATAGTAGTTTAAAAGTCATTCTTGATTTTTGTTCGTGTCCCTCCCTGGGACGCATGCTTTTAGTGTGTGAACTCACCTTGGGTTGCTCGGTAGTTTAGTTTACTTGGTTGTGTATGTTGGTCACCACGTCCTATTAGGGTTACCAGTATAGGTCAGGCTCGGATACAAGAAATCACGTATATCTACACATAGCTAACACATTACATGCATAACATATAATTATCCAGCAAGTTATCGAGCCTATTGTAATACGTAAGCAGTTAAACAGTAAACGTCAACACCTATCATACAAATCATAAGTTTTATTGGGCCTATCCAATCATGCTAACAGTTAACAGCATCACAGAATCCAAATAAAACGGTATGCACAGTCCACACACTTTTGGCCCAATAACGGAGACAAGCAGCCCATTCGAGACAAGGTGGTCTCGACTCGAGAACGTGCGGTCTCGAGTCGCAACCATGAGATCTCGAGTAATGCCGGTATGAGTCGCAAATCTCGGAGGTCTCGAGTCCAGTCTCGAGTCGAGATCATGAGATCTTGAGTCGAGACCTTGCTGATTTCAAGTCCCTAATGTCTGCTTTGTCTGGTCTCGAGTTGTCACGTATGGTCTCGAGTCGCAATCACGCGGTCTCGAGTTGTAGCTCGGTGGTCTCGAGTCGAGACCGGAGGTTTCGACTTACATACATGGTAGCAGAAAGCTTCTAGAACTTCAGATGTGCTAACCAATAGTATTTCAATTTCATGAGATTTTGTACTATCCAATAGAATTCCATAAACATGTTTTATTGTCTAAATCCTAATCAAAACGGATCAAACATAGCAAATTTCAAATATTCATATCACATTCACAAGTTCTTCATCTAGGGTTTTCATCATTTTGCAACCATGATCATTTAACTCTTGAATCTAGCATGCGTTTAACTCAAAACAGGAATGTGTATTCATACCATCTATAATCAGATGATCATAAGCATCTCATACATTCATTATTCAAATATCTTAGCAACTCATTATCATACAAGAATTCTCATATTTTAATCATTCAAAGCAAGTAGTACCATTGTTCACATAAGCACCTAGTGAGCATCTAATTAACATTAACCGGTTGGTATAAACTCATGACTATCATTCATTTTTAACCAACAACTACAAGATACTAACCGGTTAGATGAAAGGGTATGAAGGATTGATGAACTAAATTCCGAGTGATGGTCTCGAGCTAATCCGAGAGTCCCTTGGTTGCCGACGGTTTGATCCAAGAGAGAAGGGGAGGAGAGGTTGTGTTTAAGGTTTTATGGGTTTTCTAGAGAGAGGGAGAGTGAGGATGAAATGAGAGAGTGAAAAAGGAGAGTGTGTGAGGGTTTTGGGTTTATATAGAGGGTGATGCACCCTTAGTGGGTTTCCGAGTGGGCTAAGGGAGTGCACGGCCCAACTGACTTGGTTCACTCGAGACCGGGTGGTCTCGGTTCACTTATGTTCATGTATAACAAACGTACATACAACACATAGCACAATTTAGATATTCCACACCTTTCATTTAATAATTAAGTACACGCAATATTGAAACAAGAAGGTTGTTCGGGAAAAATCCAGAGTGTCACACCATATACATATTGTTCTAAATCATCTTATTCATCAAAATATCATCAACATTAATCTAATTAGCATGTAGGATTTCACAAATTTTTAATCATCTTTTGACATACATTTGGGTTTTACCCTAATTCATCATCGTAGATAAATTCAGCATAAATTTCAACTCCTACATGTTCATATCATCTTGCATTCATGTTTGATTCCATAGATATTCACAATTTCACATAATCCACTTCATCAAACATTACCAAATCATGAAATTAGACTTACTTGATGTCAAGAACACTTAGATAATCAAAGTTCCTGGCTCATGCATTCGATCAACCTTCGTTTTCCCTTTCAATTTGATGGATTTTAGGATGTTAGGGTTTTGTTTTCTCCTGGCTCTCTCCCTCTCTCGTTCGTACGCCCCACCCCCAACACAGACCAAATTTTTTTTTGAGTTAAGGGTGTTTTAATTTCACATTTACATTTTTGCCCCCTACTCTTTTTAAAACATAACACATCCTACTTCACATTCTAACTTGGTCATCTTTCCTTAGGTTAACTTAGGTTATATTTGTATATTTTAAACTTACCATCATTTTCTTACGGTACCATTTCATGGTTATCGTTTTCTATTATTTAGCATCACGAACATATTATTATTTTATAACATACGAAATTCGGGGTGTTATAAAAACTTTCGAATTGGTAAAAATTTATATTTACCGTCCCTTATTATTAAAACATCCCGATTAAATTATTATATCATGTCATACGAAATTTGGGGTGTTACAAGTCTTCCCCCCTTAAAGGAGGTTTCATCCCCGAAACCTGCTTCATCAAAATCGGCTTACCATTTGTATAGTCATAACTTTAATAGCATCATTTCTAGAAATCCTTTTTCCCATTCTTTCAATAATTCAGTCTACCTAGATTGTACATATCGTTCCTTTAATATCAAACATATAGTCCATTCGACCCGTTCATATGAACTTATTAATACATTTCACCGTTAGTATTAGTTTTAATAGTTTCACTTATACCTGGAGCTTTATTCCTACCTTCTTACTCATACATGCACTACTTACTTCATAAGCTTGAACTAAAACTCATTCTTAGTCAACTTCCAAAAGTCAAGCTTTCCTTATCATGACACATTCTACGCTACATTATTTCATACGGAAGTGTGTGTATATATATATATATATATATATTTACATACAGATATTAAATAATTCGCTAACCTTACTACTTTGGCGTAGTACTTCGACATGCAAAAGCGAACCGACCCTCTTTATTACAATTCATACCATTTCTGGATTGACCTCATTCATCCGTGTGATGAGCTTCCGCTCATGAGCATTCTTTCGCCGATCTTAATGGGTTTGGCACATCATGATTCCTGCCATTCTCATTATAAGATTAGGGGTTTACACATTTCATTCGATTTCATTTAGACATGATGTTTATTACATCACTTTATTTATCTATTAATATTTTCTCGATTCTTTTTTTTTTAAATATTAGTGCGTTTGACCCGTTCATAACGGGTCAATACATGACCATTTCCTAACATATCACTTTCGTTGTTTGACCCGTTCATGACGGGTCAATACATAACCATTCTTTCGCAGATCTTTACTCATTTGTCAACTTTTGCAGTTTGACTCTTCAAAGTCAAACCGGTACTTCTTACTTATCATAGACGTATAAAAGTACACGTTCATAATTCCTTTCCATTCTTGCATACTTGCAAAGACTTTATTTCATCATTTTAATATTAATTGCAAGATTTTATTCGTTCCCATCCCTACTTAATTCATTTGTCTAGGTCGTAGCCATAATTCATTCCGACTCCCAAGAGTCAATTAACGTTATGTCTAACATGTAACTTATTTCGAAGCTTATTTCTTTCGACTAAGGTTTCTTGCTACTACAATAGTTTTCATCGGTCTTACCTACTTAGTGAATCAAATACTTCATGCTATTTTACAATTACTTGCTTAATAATCTTCAACTTACCTTGTTTGACTTTTTGGAAGTCCATTGTAAATACATTATGATCTATGTTTATCAATTACCCGGTTCTAACACATCCCTCTCTAGTCGAGCTATAAGCTCCTATTAAAAGCATAACCTTTATACATACCTGGCGCAAGTCAAATCCATTGGCTCGTTATCCATGCTTTGAATTGACTATTTCCTTCCAGTTTATGACATTACATATCATACATTATGCTCGCCTACAATGTATGACTTGACCATTTCAATCATTAAATACCGGGTTCAAACGGTAATCGCCATTTGACCCGCATAACTCGTTTGTCCTTTCTACCACCTTGCATACAACGTATTCACATAATATATATATTAGATAAAAGTTTAAAGCATAACTTGGATAATATCCGCTTTTTAAGGAATATTCACTTGTTTGGTCCGTAATGACTTACAAATTTGAACCTTTCATTCTTATCATTCATTCTTACTTATTTGATTCGTACCTACTTATGAAATCAAACTTTTCATTCTATCATTCATTCCCTTCTATGTTTCGAATCCGTGTCGCGGATTCTAACATATCATTCATATCCTTCATTCCTTCTATGTTTCGAATCCGTCTCGCGGATTCGAACATATAATTCACACTTTCATTACTTCTATGTTTTGAATCCGTCTCGCGGATTCAAACATATCATTCATACTTCCCTTTTTGTATTTAGTACTTTCAATTCCTTGAGAGTCTTCCATTTCCCTTCACCCTCACGTCCACCTACTACCTAATTCTAACAGACATACCTGTAACAATTATCGCGGTCTCACGAACGTCATATGTTTCTTGTGTACTGGCCAGGTACACAATCCACATACTAGTTTCGTGTCTTCGTGTAATCGTTACCTTATGTCCGAAGATTAAGGTTTCGGCTCGTGTAACATTTTCAAATCTTCATTACCATTCTATTATTATATTTCAATTAAAATTTTCCTTCACTTGATAGATTTTACCATTACATGCACCCACATTTTAAATTTACATACCTGGGTCAATTTGTCTTATTACATGCCTTGGTGCCGATCCTAGACCGCATTCACGGATCATCCTCTCCAAGCAATTACGCTTACCTTACACAATCATAATGTTAGTTTCCTTCAAATGCATACTTAAGCACATACTTACCTTTGCTTCTACCCTTAGATCTTGATCGAGTCTTGGATTGTACGGGTTCCTGGTCGCAAGAGCACACAGGTTTAGTTCAACTATTAACCTCCTCATACTTGATTTCCCTCAAACCAGGGCTCTAATACCAACTTGAAACACCCTAACACGTAATAACATAAAAACGACGCAGCAGAAAAACGATCCTTAAATTTTTCTTACTTTGCTAAATACATTGCTTACGTATAGACTCGGTCACAAAACGTTTAATATTTATTAACTGATTTAACAACATTCATGGTAAAATAATTTTACAAGTGTCATATAATCCAAGCTAGGTGACCGTTCTTTCCCGTACAATCCTCGCTATCAACTCAATCCATGTCCGCTTCTCTTCATTCATGGTAGAAGAAATCCGTATAAAACATGTGGACATCATTCACAACATAACCATTAATCACCGTCAACATCATATAACATTATTATCATACAATTAAAAATTCGTATAACATTCAACAATATAAACTTAATCCATTTGATATCTCTTGTTCCGTGTTTGACTTCTATACTTCTTGAACCTGATGTTCTCATACCTGTATTACATTCCAATCTCAAGACAAACCATTAGTATTCGTCAATAACCAAACATAATGAACCATTCCTTCATACATAAATGACATCTCGCATTCACACATGTTCACATTCCTAAATTCCCACATGCATACAATCATATACCTCTACACATATACGCATACATTCATATATGCACAAATACATACAAGCTCTCACGCTATTTGAAATTAATGAGCCATACCTACATGATTTTTTTTATTTAACATATGCATCCCATATTCAAGGAATCACTCACTTTAACTCATGTAAATATACATTACTACATTGAGTTTTAAAACAACAACATAATCACATCCGATTGGTTCCTTATAAATTCCTTAAGATTATGCAAGTACTATAAAATTTATGTTTTTCACTCAGCTTTACGCTGCTATAGTAATTAAGTATTTTCCCCTCTTTACAATGAGTATTTCACTTCAAACTAAAATTATTAGTAATGGTGACTCCGAGACCTTTCCGTGGATATAAAATACGCCCCGAACGAACATTCGGTTGATTTTCGATGAATTTTTAAATACTAGCAAAAATCTGGAAATAAGCTGAATTTTCAGCACTTGGGTATCTCGACCCACTAACAATTTGCACTCTTTTTTTGATGGGTTTAAACCCCCAAAACATCGTCAAGACAATACGCTGTTGTTAAGTTGAACTATATTCAATAATTTGTATCAAACCACCTTAACTATAAAAAAGAACTTCGGGTCAACAATAAGACCATTTCAATCAACACGACTCCAAACACATTCAAGTACTCACAACCGAGTCTTTTGTCTACATTAGCGTCCCCATTTCTCGATTAACATTCTTATATGAAATTCTACCCATTACCCGGTTACAAAACCATAGCCATTACTTAAGCATTATTCTGACATATCATTACTACCTTGTTTTAACCCGTTTGGTCTACGTAGTAAAAGTTACCGATTTCATACAACCAAAACCATATCAAACCTCAATCATCATCATGCTCGATAAACTAACGCTACCTTACTTAAACAAAATAAGAAGTGATTACGAAAATCACTTACTTAATACTACTTATTTCATATCATCCTCAATAACGCATTTCAACATAACTTCTAACAAATATCATACAATTAATTTCATTACTACTAAAGAGGGAGTCCGGGAGTTTACTTACCTTACGCATCCGTATTTGCGTTCGCTTCCTCATGTCCTCCTAGCCCGTTAGCCCTTCATGCTTCCATCCATGTTGACATGATCTCTATACTTCCTTTTCATTATATCCACATTCTTGTTAGCATACATAATTATACATATGAACGATCATATCAATTTACATTTCACATTCGGCTTTCATTAGTCAATTTAACAAGTATATGGTATACTTATAATACAATACTCGTTCAACCATATAATCACTTAGTCACATTACTTTCATTAATCAATCATTCGCTAAAATGTATAGCTCATTTCCTTGAAAATAGGCTGTTTTGGGACGTCCGTTTACTGTACTTACGGGATTGAAAAAATTACAATCTTTTTATGTGACGTGCCCCTCAGAGGGGTTATCCTTGTATTAAATTTTTAGAGTCTATCTCTCTACAAAAAATTAATAAAAATTCATTTACTAAGCTGCAATCAGATTCGTCACTTCTGACTGCAGCTTACGGAAAAATTCATTTAAAATTCCTCGTTTATCCGATTGACGAAATTCCAGTTGGAGGTTTTTGGAATCACCTGAAGCTACCTACAGTAAATATTTGAGATCATAACTCAATTCCTAAATTGAGTTATGACATTCGTAATGGGCTGCAAATTCTGCCAGAAAACGCAGCCTGAACCTTCGATACGGAAAAATTCATAAAACGTTCATTTTTCATCGAAAAAATGCAATTTCAGTTGGGTTTGAAAGGTTTTTCCTGGAAGTTCATCACAACCTCAATAAACATTAGTTTTTGACAAGATTTGACCCACTTACAGCCGATTACATTCGGCTGTAACTTTCTGGACAGCTTTGGTTTTCAACCAATCTTTTCTAAATATCTCTCATTCTAACTTCACCTAGACATTTCATCTAACACATGGCGTGCATACTAATTACAAAGCATAAATTACAAGCAATTAAAGCATATTTTTCCATAGTTCATCTATTCATTAACATAAGCATTCCCAACTTCACAATTTGCCACCCTAACCATATACATATTGTTCTAAATCATCTTATTCATCAAAATATCATCAACATTAATCTAATTAGCATGTAGGATTTCATAAATTTTTAATCATCTTTTGACATACATGTGGGTTTTACCCTAATTCATCATCGTAGATAAATTCAAGCATAAATTTCAACTCCTACATGTTCATATCATCTTGCATTCATGTTTGATTCCACAAAAATTCACAATTTCACATAATCCACTTCATCAAACATTACCAAATCATGAATTTAGACTTACTTGATGTCAAGAACACTTAGATAATCAAAGTTCCTGGCTCATGCATTCGATCAACCTTCGTTTTCCCTTTCAATTTGATGGATTTTAGGATGTTAGGGTTTTGTTTTCTCCTGGCTCTCTCCCTCTCTCGTTCGTACCCCCACCCCCAACACAGACCAGATTTTTTTTTGAGTTAAGGGTGTTTTAATTTCACATTTACATTTTTGCCCCCTACTCTTTTTAAAACATAACACATCCTACTTCACATTCTAACTTGGTCATCTTTCCTTAGGTTAACTTAGGTTATATTTGTATATTTTAAACTTACCATCATTTTCTTACAGTACCATTTCATGGTTATCGTTTTCTATTATTTAGCATCACGAACATATTATTATTTTATAACATACGAAATTCGGGGTGTTACAAAAACTTTCGAAATGGTAAAAATTTATATTTACCGTCCCTTATTATTAAAACATCCCGATTAAATTATTATATCATGTCATACGAAATTTGGGGTGTTACAACTCGTGCCTTAGCGACTTTAAAACTGGAGAAATAATAATTGTATTTATTTGATTTGAAATAAACAATGAGTTCAATAGTTCAATAAAACAAAATTATTTAATCCATGGTTGTGAAACAATGATTCGGTTACAACACTCCCCGACGTTTCCGCCACGTTTTGTTGTTTTTCGTGGTCGGGGTGTGACAAAACAAACTGAGTTTCGTTTTCAATGCATTCTTTATTTTAGTCAAAAGTCATCATTTGCATCGACGCGTGTGTCTTTCACGTGTAAGTCCACACGGACTGTAACTTGTATCTTGTATTTTTTATTTTGTCGCCTATTTGACCCAATTGTCAATTGACCACTCAATAGTATGAGTTCGTCAACATGTTTACCCTCTACTAACCTTATATTGACAAGTGTTTTGTATAAATCACGTCACTATTTTGACTTTGGATGGTCTTATCGGCGAGATTGATTAAGTGTCACACCCCCAAAATCCACCCTGCGGAGTATCACCGCTTGGAGGCGTGACGTGACCAGGATCGAGCCACCAATCATATTGAACAACATAATTAAGTAATTAAAACCGACCTCAGTACAATTGGTGACCAAAAGAGAGTAACCAATTTTAAGTTAACAGCGGAAGCATAAAACGTAAGTTCAAAACATAAGTTCGTAGTTCATAAGTTTTAAAGACTCAAAACATAAGTTTCATAAGTTCATAAGGTTTATTTAAAAAGTACGGGACATAACAGTTCGCATCCCACAACGACCACCTCCATGTGCAAGCCCCATAGCATCTAGCGACCTGCAAAGCATGTAACAACGAGTCAACAACAAAGTTGAGTGAGATCACGGTTGGTTATCCATTTTAGAGTTGTTTCCAAAACCGTAGCTTAATCTTAATCAGCTATCCAGCCGTGGGGGTTACCCCATAGTTCGAAAACATTTATCAGTTAACCATCCCATGTCCACCTTCCCTGGCTATCCAGCCCGGCACTTCGGCCGTGGGGGCTACCCCATTATTTAAACTACCAGACTCGTTTATCATATCGACTACTACGAAAATTAATTGTGCCCTAACGTCGGTGTCTATCATCACCGACGTGCCATAGTCCATTAGTACACGCCCGTCCGACTGGCATGGTGTGAGGTTTGTTAAACCTAATAGCGCTATTAACTAATGACCCGCTCGCCATAGCCTCGGCGATTAAGTCGATACAAAAAGGGAGGCACTTCACTGATAGAGTTCTAGTCCAGTAAGTCTAATTCCGTCCCAACAGGACGAGGAATTCTCATTCCTGAACACGTCTCAAGGACGAGGAATCCCTATTCCTGAACCCATTCCCATTCCCACCGGGAATTTCCATGCTTTGTAGAAAAGTGTGAACTCACCTCGGTTTGCTCGGTTAGATTAGTTACTCTAATAATCAGAAATCAAGCACGTCCTAATAAGGTACAGATAACAATCAGTTTCTCATGCATAACACGTATCCTACGTACGTTAATCTACTCATTACTTTTATCACATAGCACGCACTCACGTTAACATTTCACGCCCATATAAACATTCCACTTATAGCTACTCAAGAGCAAGCATACGATATTGCACATAACACTTTCATTGATATATAACATGTTAGATCATTTTCAGATAACCTACCCGACATTTAGACACGCAAATTACTACTTATGTCGTTTCAGTTTTAACATTCGAAACTGGGCTGTTTTTGGGAATTTTAATAAAATAGTTAACCTGTTCCAAAAATTCCCAACTTTTTATAGAAGTCTTAAACGATCCAAATATTATTGTGTAAAAATATCGGGGTCCAGTTCATTACCAATATTTTATAAAAAAAATCATTTTCCGGACTGCAATCAGATTCATCTTTTTCGGACTGCAGTCCACGGAATAATTTATTAAACATTCATCATAAGTCCGATTGATGAAATTCCAGTGGGAGAATTACTACGACGTCAGTTTCCACCTACAGTACAAATTTCGTGACCTGATTCTGCACAGATTTCAAGTTATGATGAAGAACATAACACATATTTTCAGCAGTAAAAATGCAGCTTTAGCTGCTGTTACAAAACGACACTTTAAAAATAGTAAACGAAGTCCAAAAATTATGATTCCAGTGCCATTAGAACCGTATTTCATAATAACACGTTATAGAGTCAAGAAAATCAATTTTTTGTTAAATATTGACCTGTTTACAGCCAACTGAAGTTGGGTGTAAAAGCTTGGACAGAAGCTGTTTTCAGCTTTTAGCTTTCTAACTCGTGTTCGATTGATTCCGTTAACGTGTTTAGTGATCACAACGACATCAAACATCAATATTAACAAGCAAATCATCAGGAAATCAACAAGAATCAAAACAACTTCATATTAACATCACATTTCTACAACATTTCATCATTAGGTTAGCTCTATGTTCAAAACTTTGTTTATGATCCTTTAGTGTTCATGGATTCTCATCATAAAATAGCTATTAACCACTCTAAATAACATGAAAACGAACAGATCTAAGTTCTTACCACTAGTTCAAGACTAGGGAAGTTCAAGTGAAAAAATGTGGTGGATAAAAGAAGAAGAGAGTGGTCCTTCAACTTCCGAACACACCGAGCTTGTTTGTATGATTTCTAACACCCTTGGATGTATGTAGATTGCTTGAAGAAGCTTGAATGACGGTGGTGGTGGTTGTGGTGGCTCACGGCCGAACCAAGGGAAGAGAGGGAGAGAGAGTTGAATGTGTTGTGATGGTGGTGATGAGTGTAGTCAAGTCCCTTTGGTCATTCTTATAATCCCCCATCACCTCTTTGTCTAATGGATATTGTGTTTCAAGAGTACACAACATATCCAATATTTTAATCAAGGAAATCATGGGTGGTGAGTCCCCATGTAACCGTCCCCAAGGGGGGGGGGGGGTATAGGGTTGGGTTAAAATTGGTGGTTACTAGTTTAGTTAGATTCCAAATGATATAGTTGGTGGGTTTTGATGTGTTATTAATTATATAGTGTATTAGGGTGTTCGGGGACCATAACTAGCTTAGAAAAGTAAAAACAATGTGTTTGACAATATTTTTGTGTTCCGGGTAATGTCCGGTTGTTCGGTTTGATATTGTTCCGTTAAAGTGCTTAATTAATCCGTAAAGTGTCATATATATATATTTTTGTAACATTTTAATTCTCAACACTCAGGAAAAACATACCGGACTATTTAGTAACTTTTCTGTACACTACTAGTATGTTAATAAGCATATGTAAGTATAACACAGTAATCAGAGAGCAGTTAAGTAATTCCACACAGTCGTCAAGTACTTTAATTATCATTAATAAATCGTACGGATACATGGAATTATGAGGGTTGTCACATTCTCCCATGTTAAGAAAATTCCGTCCCGAAATTTAGCACGTGGTTACGGAGGAAGCTAGTTAAGTTGCGTTGGTTTCCTGGTTTTCCTGGGGTGTCACATCATCCCCCCGTTGATTTGGAATTCGTCCCAAAATTCTACAGTAGCTTCAGCCTCAGTGGTGGTTGCACTTTTCTTAAACAGCTGGGGATACTTGAGTTTCATTTGGTCTTCTCGTTCCCAGGTATACTCTGGGCCACGACGGGAATTCCAACAAACTCGAACGAGAGGTATTCTGGTACGCTTAAGAATCTTAACATCTCGATCAGTAATCTCTACTGGTTCCTCGACGAATCGCAGCTGGTCGTCGATAGTGAGCTCCTTTAAGGGAACTATGAGGGTCTCATCTGACAGACACTTCTTCAGATTCGACACATGGAAAACATTGTGAACTCCACTGAGTTCGTCAGGTAGATTCAACCTGTAGGCGACCTTGCCAATTTTCTCAATGATTTCGAATGTTCCGACATAACGCAGATTGAGCTTGCCTCGTTTGCCAAAACGAACTACACCTTTCCAAGGTGAGACTTTGAGTAGCACTCGATCCCCAACCTGGAACTCGAGTGGTTTCCTTCGCTTATCCGCATAGCTTTTCTGACGGTCACGGGCTGCCGGCATTCATTGTCGTATCTGAGCAATCCTCTCGGTTGTATCTACTACAAGTTCTGGGCCAGTGATTTGACTGTCACCAACCTCTGCCCAACAAAGAGGCGATCGGCACTTCCGTCCGTACAATGCCTCGAACGGAGCGGCCTGGATGCTGGTGTGGTAGCTGTTGTTATACGAAAACTCCACTAGCGGGAGGTGCTTTTCCCAGCCATTACCAAAATCGATTACACACGCTCGAAGCATGTCTTCAAGGGTCTGGATGGTGCGTTCAGATTGCCCATCTTTCTGTGGGTAATAAGCGGTACTCATATCTAAACGTGAGCCAAAAGACTTGTGCATAGCTTGCCACAGTTCAGATGTAAAACGTGGGTCACGATCAGAAATGATGGAGGTTGGCACTCCGTGCCTTGATACTACTTCCTTTAGGTAAATGTCTTCTAGAGTAGAAAACTTATCCGTTTCCTTGATAGCCAGAAAACGTGCAGACTTGGTCAGTCGATCCACGATCACCCAAATGGTATCGCTTCCGCGTTGAGATCTGGGCAGGCCAGTAATGAAATCCATGGAAATTTGCTCCCATTTCCATTTAGGTATCTCTGGTTGTTGAAGTGGGCCTGATGGTTTCTGGTATTCAACCTTGACCCTAGCACAAGTCAAACATTTACTAACGTAGGTCGCTATGCTGGCTTTCATACCAGGCCACCAGTATGTAGTCTTTAGATCGTTGTACATCTTATCCGAACCAGGATGTACTGAATAACAAGACTTATGTGCTTCATCCATCACAAGCTCGCGTAGGTCTCCATAAAGTGGAACCCAGATGCATCCGTTAACATAGTAAGCGTCGTTTTCCTTTTGTTCTAGCCGTTGCCTCGATCCTCGTAAGGACTCAGCCCTGATGTTTTCTGCTTTCAATGCTTCAACCTGAGCATCTCGAATCTGAGCGGGGAGGTTGGATTGGATGGTAAGCTGTAACGCACGTACACGCTTAGGTATGGTATCCTTTCTACTGAGGGCGTCGACCACAACATTGGCCTTGCCTGGATGGTATTTGAAAGCGCATTCATAATCATTCAAGAGCTCAACCCATCGGCGTTGACGCATGTTTAACTCCTTTTGCTTGAAGACATGCTCGAAACTCCTGTGATCGGTGTAAATGGTGCACTTGGTACCGTACAGGTAATGTCTCCATATCTTAAGCAAGAAAACAACTGCTCCCAGTTCCAGGTCGTGCGTAGTGTAGTTCCTTTCGTGAACTTTAAGTTGGCGCGATGCGTAGGCAATGACCTTGCCACGTTGCATCAACACGCAACCAAGTCCTTGGATGGAAGCGTCGCAATAAACCACAAAATCATCTATGCCCTCCGATAATGAGAGGATAGGCGCGCTGCAAAGTCTCTCCTTTAAGTGCTGAAAAGCAGATTCCTGCGCATCACCCCAATGATAGGTGACACCCTTCTGAGTCAGTGAAGTGAGAGGTTGCGTAATCTTTGAGAAATCCTTGATAAATCTTCTGTAATATCCTACCAAACCCAAGAATTGGCGGATTTCTGTTGGTGTACGGGGTGCAGGCCAGTTCTTGATCGAGTCAACCTTGGATGGATCAACATGAATCCCATCCTTGTTTACCACATGGCCTAGAAAGTGGACTTTGCGAAGCCAGAAGTCACATTTCGAAAACTTGGCATACAACTGCTCTTTATGAAGAAGTTCCAGGATAAGCCGCACATGCTGCTCGTGTTCCTCCTGACTCTTAGAATAGATCAGGATGTCGTCGATGAACACTATGACAAACTTATCCAGGTAAGGCTTGCACACTCGGTTCATGAGATCCATGAAGTCCGCTGGTGCATTCGTCAATCCGAAAGGCATGACCAGAAACTCGTAATGGCCGTAATGAGTTCTCAATGCTGTTTTGGAGACGTCCTCATCTCGGACTCTCAGCTGATGGTATCCCGATCTCAAATCAATCTTAGAGCAATAACACGACCCTTGCAACTGGTCGAACAAGTCATCAATGCGTGGAAGATGATAACGATTCTTCACGGTCACCTTGTTGAGTTCGCGGTAGTCAATACACATTCTGAAGGTACCGTCTTTCTTCTTCACAAACAAGACTGGAGCTCCCCAGGGCGAAGAGCTAGGATGTATAAAACCGTTTTCCAAGAGTTCTTGTAGTTGCGTGGACAGTTCTTCAAGTTCTGACGGAGCTAGACGATAAGGTGCTCGAGCTATGGGCGCTGCTCCCGGAGATAGCTCGATTTGAAATTCAACTTGACGATGAGGCGGAAGACCAGGTAATTCCTCAGGAAATACCTCAGGAAAGTCACGTACAATAGGAATGTCTTCAATTCTCTTCTCTTCCATTGATGTGTCAGTAACGAGTGCTAGAATGGCAGTGTGGCCCTTTCGCAGACACTTCTGGGCCTTAAGGAAAGAGTTGATGCCTACGACAACACCATTCTTATCCCCATGAATCACGAGAGGTTCTTCACCAGAACGAGGGATGCGGACAATCTTCTCGTTGTAAAGAATTTTCGCTTGCTGATGAGATAACCAATCCATCACAATAACAACGTCGAAACTACCCAGAACAATAGGGATGAGATCGATAGAGAAGGTCTGACCAGCTAAGACGAGGTTACAGCCTTTAACTACGTGTGTGGCTTCAAGACTATTACCGTTTGCTAGTTCTACCGTGTGTTTGGTGTTCAAAAGTGTTGGAGTGTGCTTAAGCATTTGGGTAACTTTTAAGGACACATAACTAGTATCGGCACCCGAATCGAATAAAACAGTAACAAAGAAATCATCCAGAAGAAACTTACCCATCACCACGTTGGGATCGTTCCTCGCATCACCCTGTCCTAGCACAAAAACACGTCCCCTGGCACCATTGCCATGATTGTTACCCCCGTTGTTGCCTCCATTGTTGCCTCCATTGTTGTTCCTATTTCCTTGGTTGTTGTTGTTCTGATTCTGATTCAGCTGAGGACAGTTCCTCTTAAAGTGGCCTTCAGCGCCACACTGAAAGCATCCTTTATTGCCCTGCTGTTGCTGCTGGTGGTGGTTCTGTGGAGCTTGTTCTTGTTGTTGGCGATTCTGATTTGCTGGTCGTGTGCTCCAGCAATCCTTTGCAATGCGACCAGGCTTGTTGCATCGATGACAGTTGCCTTTACTACATGGCCCGCTGTGGTGCAAGTTACAGCGATTACATTTGGGGTGATTTCCCTTGTACCCACCCTGACCTTGATTCCCAGAAGACTGCTGACTGGGGCTCCTGTACTCATCTGTCTTTCGCTACTGGGACTGAGCTGAAGTAGAACCTTTGCCCAAATTTCCATCCCACTTACGCTTATTATTATTGGGAGCATCAGAAGTAGTAGCGCTAATATGTTTGGGCAGCCTATTTTGCTCAACTGCCTGATCGGTGAGACGATGAGCCAACTTGATGATTTGTTGAATGGTGCCAAGATTGGCTGAGGTTACGTGACTCTGAATCTCTGGTACAAGACCCTTGAGGTACAGCTCGATACGTTTGATAGGAGGGTCCACCATAGTAGGACACAAGATGGCCAGCTCGTTTGACCTCTTCGTGTATGCCTCGATCTCAGACCCCGTCATCTTCAAATTGAAAAATTCCACTTCCAGCTTGTGGATGTCGTCACGACTGCAGTACTCCTCCTTGATCAGTTCCCTGAAGTCATTCCATGGGGTGGCATTAGCAATCGCCAGCCCAAGCAGTTGAACCTGTGCTTTCCACCAGGTTAACGCAGCACCTTCGAGGGTTCCAGTGGCATATTTCACCCTATGATCTTCAGGGCATTCACACATTTCGAAGACAGATTCGAGCTTCTCGAACCAGTGAAGAAGGCCTACCGCTCCTTCTATGCCGCTGAAGGTACTGGGTCGGCAATCCATGAAGGTTTTGAACGTGCACACAGGAGGTTGAGCATGTTGACCTGTTGCGTGAGAATAAAAGACAAGGTTAAGCACGAGGGTTGGTTTGCGAAGGTAGGATCTAAACGTCCTAAGGTGGGTTGATATGGCAGGTTATACCTCCTGCAGGGATAGCTGCGAGTGCCTCAGCAACTCGTTCATTGATCAAAGCCGTCAACTGGGCCTGAGTTAGGTTGATACGTCCTCCGCGTCCGTTCATGATCTTCACAACGAAGCAACGTAAGTGAGAAAAGTGTCGCGAAAGTGCGTAAGTGTGGGACGATAGTAGAGAGTAAGCACACAAGGTTCAAATTGCAATTATCACGTTAATTAATGCACAGTGTGAACTATCTAACCGATAATACAACATAAATCATACCACCTATTGTGTCGAGTCTTGCACGTGGAGTGAAGCGTCGTTGCGGATCGTTGAGCACTGTACAGGTTATAGTCTGGTTTTATCAAAAAGTTTTTCCCCTTTTTTTTCAAAACCCAGTTCACTATAACCAATGGCTCTGATACCAATCTGTCACACCCCCAAAATCCACCCTGCGGAGTATCACCGCTTGGAGGCGTGACGTGACCAGGATCGAGCCACCAATCATATTGAACAACATAATCAAGTAATTAAAGCCGACCTCAATACAATTGGTGACCAAAAGAGAGTAACCAATTTTAAGTTAACAGCGGAAGCATAAAACGTAAGTTCAAAACATAAGTTCGTAGTTCATAAGTTTTAAAGACCCAAAACATAAGTTTCATAAGTTCATAAGGTTTATTTAAAAAGTACGGGACATAACAGTTCGCATCCCACAACGACCACCTCCATGTGCAAGCCCCATAGCATCTAGCGACCTGCAAAGCATTTAACAACGAGTGAACAACAAAGTTGAGTGAGTTCACGGTTGGTTGTCCATTTTAGAGTTGTTTCCAAAAACGTAGTTTAATCTTAATCAGCTATCCAGCCGTGGGGGTTACCCCATAGTTCGAAAACATTTATCAGTTAACCATCCCATGTCCACCTTCCCTAGCTATCCAGCCCGGCACTTCGGCCGTGGGGGCTACCCCATTATTTAAACTACCAGACTCGTTTATCATATCGACTACTACGAAAATTAATTGTGCCCTAGCGTTGGTGTCTATCATCACCGACGTGCCATAGTCCATTAGTACACGCCCGTCCGACTGGCACGGTGTGAGGTTTGTTAAACCTAATAGCGCTATTAACTAATGACCCGCTCGCCATAGCCTCGGCGATTAAGTCGATACAAAAAGGGAGGGACTTCGCTGATAGAGTTCTAGTCCAGTAAGTCTAATTCCGTCCCAACAGGACGAGGAATTCTCATTCCTGAACACGTCTCAAGGACGAGGAATCCCTATTCCTGAACCCATTCCCATTCCCACCGGGAATTTCCATGCTTTGTAGAAAAGTGTGAACTCACCTCGGTTTGCTCGGTTAGATTAGTTACTCTAATAATCAGAAATCAAGCACGTCCTAATAAGGTACAGATAACAATCAGTTTCTCATGCATAACACGTATCCTAAGTACGTTAATCTACTCATTACTTTTATCACATAGCACGCACTCACGTTAACATTTCACGCCCATATAAACATTCCACTTATAGCTACTCAAGAGCAAGCATATGATATTGCACATAACACTTTCATTGATATATAACATGTTAGATCATTTTCAGATAACCTACCCGACATTTAGACACGCAAATTACTACTTATGTCGTTTCAGTTTTAACATTCGAAACTGGGCTGTTTTTGGGAATTTTAATAAAATAGTTAACCTGTTCCAAAAATTCCCAACTTTTTATAGAAGTCTTAAACGATCCAAATATTATTGTGTAAAAATATCGGGGTCCAGTTCATTACCAATATTTTATAAAAATCATTTTCTGGACTGTAATCAGATTCATCTTTTTCTGACTGCAGTCCACAGAATAATTTATTAAAAATTCATCGTAAGTCCGATTGATGAAATTCCAGTTGGAGAATTACTATGACATCAGTGTCCACCTACAGTACAAATTTCGTGACCTGATTCTACACAGATTTCAAGTTATGATGAAGAACATAACACATACTTTCAGCAGTAAAAATGCAGCTTTAGCTGCTGTTACAAAACCATACTTTAAAAATAGTAAACGAAGTCCAAAAATTATGATTCCAGTGCCATTAGAACCGTATTTCATAATAACACGTTATAGACTCAAAAAAATTCAGTTTTTTCGTTAAATATTGACCTGTTTACAGCCAACTGAAGTTGGCTGTAAAAGCTTGGACAGAAGCTGTTTTCAGCTTTTAGCTTTCTAACTCGTGTTCGATTGATTCCGTTAACGTGTTTAGTGATCACAACGACATCAAACATCAATATTAACAAGAAAATCATCAGGAAATCAACAAGAATCAAAACAACTTCATATTAACATCACTTCATCACATTTCAACAACATTTCATCATTAGGTTAGCTCTATGTTCAAAACTTTGTTTATGATCCTTTAGTGTTCATGGATTCTCATCATAAAATAGCTATTAACCACTCTAAATAACATGAAAATGAACGGATCTAAGTTCTTACCACTAGTTCAAGACTAGGGAAGTTCAAGTGAAGAAATGTGGTGGATAAAAGAAGATGAGAGTGGTCCTTCAACTTCCGAACACACCGAGCTTGTTTGTATGATCTCTAACACCCTTGGATGTATGTAGATTGCTTGAAGAAGCTTGAATGACGGTGGTGGTGGTTGTGGTGGCTCACGGCCGAACCAAGGGAAGAGAGGGAGAGATAGTTGAATGTGTTGTGATGGTGGTGATGAGTGTACTCAAGTCCCTTTGGTCATTCTTATAATCCCCCATCACCTCTTTGTCTAATGGATATTGTGTTTCAAGAGTACACAACATATCCAATATTTTAATCAAGGAAATCATGGGTGGTGAGTCCCCATGTAACCGTCCCCAGGGGGGGGTATAGGGTTGGGTTTCAATTGGTGGTTACTAGTTTAGTTAGATTCTAAATGATATAGTTGGTGGGTTTTGATGTGTTATTAATTATATAGTGTGTTAGGGTGTTCGGGGACCCTAACTAGCTTAGAAAAGTAAAAACAATGTGTTTGACAATATTTTTGTGTTTCGGGTAATGTCCGGTTGTTCGGTTTGATACTGTTCCGTTAAAGTGCTTAATTAATCCGTAAAGTGTCCTATATATATATATATATATATATATATATATATATATATATTTGTAACATTTTAATTCTCAACACTCAGGAAAAACATACCGGACTATTTAGTAATTTTCTGTACACTACTAGTATGTTAATAAGCACATGTAAGTATAACACAGTAATCAGAGAGCAGTTAAGTAATTCCACACAGTCGTCAAGTACTTTAATTATCATTAATAAATCATACGGATACATGGAATTATGAGGGTTGTCTCATTAATCACCGTCATTTCATGCCCCGTTATTCGGGTCTTCCACATTGCCATATTCGGCCTTACATGAGTTTATGATCTCCTATCCCGTAACTCACGCTACGATATGATTATATTCTGTATTTCTATATCACTTTTGTGACTATGATCGCATCGCATCACGTCATGTTTAAGTTTTTATAAGCTTCTCATTATCAAAAATCTTCTTTTGAACTTAGCGTCTCACACCTATCGGTGTTAAGACCTATATCCTTTAATATTAACTATTTTCTAATTTCTCTATAATATTCATATTTGTTAAACGTCGTTTCTCACTAAAACTGAATTTTAGTTTAACGTCTACCTCTTTAACTTATGTCAAATTCTTATATCTAGGAATTGACGACAAGAATTTATTCTTTTCCGCTCTTATATTACGCAGGGAATCGTAACTAGTCCCCATACTTTACCCCAAGTGACTCGTATGTTCTTTTGCTTAGCCTCGTAGGGTATTTCGTTAGGCTTTCACCCCGTTTTGGTTTATTTCCTTCTATTGCTGATGCGTGGTTCATTTAGTCCTTTAAACCCTTACTTTGTTTATAATCTCAAAGGTTATGATGATCTCATAGATCATCTTTTGCTTGTGTCATTTCGTATTCTTAGAATTACACTTTTGGTGTCAGGGCACCCCTTTCAAGCCTAAAGTTTATTCATTTTCATTTTCGAATTTTATCAATTTGACCGTAGTCTAAGGCTACACCTGTTTTCTTTTTAGACTAATCTTCCAACTCTATGACTTCCAACGTCATTTACGCACCAGTTTGCTTTCCACTCACCATTATCCGGTTTACACCTTTATTTATTTACAACCCGTTACCCGGGTTCTTTTATCCTAATGTTTTAATGCTTCTGTTACACGACTTGCGTTTTTCCTTTATTATCAAACATTTTACTTATTTGATTCGAACACCATCTTTCTCTTGTTAGTGACCCTTAGATCCGTCTCTTTTATCAATTTCCCGAAGGTTCATTTCTTAAGCATTATTTGGTAAAACCACTTCTATTGTTATAGGGCTTTTGGGGTTTACCCATTTTCGTTCCAACACTTTTAATGCATTTATTTTACTAATCTTTGTTTTATACAATCACACCCATCAATGTGATCATCGTTCTTCCTCATAAGGATTTTTTTATTAATAACATGTTGCTTGGATAGTTATCCATACCCAAGTTTCCAAACCCGTATTTATTGATACTTCATTATTCACAGTAGCGAATAATACGTATCATCCATTTATTTTTTCCTTGAGGGTACTTTCCGCCCGAGTCTTAATTTCTCATTCTTAACCTTAATCCGTTGTCTAATTGTTGCCTAATGTTATCTTGTTGAAATTTTAAAACGTGTACCTGTGATACTCACCCCGATGGGCTTTCTCTCAACTCATTCATCTTTTCTTTCTTTGTCGTCACCATGGTGACTTATAGCCTTTCCATGACTCTGGGTTAAACGCCTTTAGTAGCCTTTCCGACTTTCCCATAGATATTTTTGCACGTCTCCTCAGTCATGAGGGATATCGTATCGTCGCCAACTGCGGTTGACATCATTCCATTATAACGATAACAAAATTCAACTCATTTCATTTTATTATTTCATGTCGTTGTATGGAATTTACCCACATCATTTATCATTATAAACGATGTTTCTACGCGTTTTATTTGGTTTGGCCAAGTATATAACCTTGTCCTCGTCGTTTACTACCATTAGAAATCCCGGGTTCGGGTGTAATTACACTCCTTCCCAATACAATATTTATTCACTTCATTAAGTTCCCGGGTTCGAGTGTACATGCACTCCTTCTCATTATGACACTTATCTTTCTTCACATTCTCGAGTTCGAGTGTACGCACACTCCGTCCCACTGCAATATTTATCGAGATTACTTTTACCTCGGCTTCACATACTCACCATTATTTATTTATTTACATATATATATATACATATATATATATATATTTCTCTTATATAATTCTCTCATTTCACTAATCATATATGCCCATATGTATCTATCATTCATTATGTAAATTGTTGCATTCTACTTGTCTTATTGTAATTTAGAATGTGTACTTGATTGATACTCCGTTGTCTCAAGTCATTACTTGATTTAGGTTCTTTGCTAGCATGTTCTTTGTCATTCTTCTGAACCTTCCGCCATTTAAATTATTTAACTCCCGTCATCTTAAGACACGGTCATCATATCATTCGAACATTTCCAATTTATTACTAATCTTACTATTCAATGTTGCCCGTATTGTTATACGAGACATTTAAATACTTACTTTACAAGTACTTATTTTATATTCAATCTATGATTAGGATTCATACTACCTAATCATCTTTTATCAACACTAGTCATCTCGAATCTGCAATGTTTATGTCAATTGTTAAACATTTCGTTTCATTATCATTTGCATCTTTCACTTTGATTTAGCCAAGTTTGTAACTTTCTTAAACCATTCGTGTTTAGTGCACTTTTCGGGTTTGAGTGTATTAACACACTCTTCCCATGCACTTTAATTGATATTCTTTTCCTAATATTTTGTTACAATCTACTCATATAAATAAGTCTTACCGGATGTTTGATCAAGCTTCGAACCGAACACACTTTGTCAATAACCTTGAGCTCTGATTACCAACTTGTAAGACCCTTCTCAATTTTAACATATTATATCAAATGTACGACTTTTCAAAAACATTGATCATTCTTGACTAAATTGTTCAAAATTTACATCATTCAAACTAGTTTTAAACATTTAAGCAATTACATGTTTTTAAACATACGACAAAACAAAAACATCATTATTCGCGGAAGCTTCAAAACTATTGTGCCCAGTTCTTGACATCTTGCTTGATCGCCATCCGGAATATCACCTACTTCACCTAACATCAAAACCAACTTAAAAGTTAGTTTTGACAACATATAAATATGTATAACCAAGTTCCAATATCAAACAAACGAAAACAAAATAAAAATTTAGAATTTTGATCTCTCGCGCCACGCGAGAGAATCCTCTAAGTCTTTCGCGTGCCGTGAGCAGCCCCGTGTGTCGCGCCAGATTGATAACTCCCCGTCGCGTGCCACAGGGGAGACGCTTTTCCAGCAGGTTCACTTTCTGGACCTACATATCCGCCCAGCTCCATTTTTTTTACAAAAAAAAAAAACAACTTCAAATGGCCATAACTTTTTATATACAAGTCCGTTTTAGGTAATTCTTTTTTCCTACGCGTTCATAATAAAAATACGCATCAATTCACCCTATTTTCCCGCATCGAAACTCGAATTATAAACAAATAGTTCATAAATTCCTGTTTCATGTATTCAACCCGTTTGTTTCATACTTTGCTATACATGTTAATCATTCAATATTACTTCTAAGTATTCATACCCATTTCCCGGGCTTGTGAAATTCGGCGTATCATTACCACTCCATTGTTTTTTACACTTTCAAAATTCCCAAATCATAGAGTGACATTCACGTCACTTTAATATTACCAATTTAACCCTTGTTTTGACCCGTTTGGTCGTCTAACGGAAACCCCCGTTTTAATCAACATTCTAAGCTTATTTCAACAAATGTTTGACCCATTTCTATGTCTAACGAACTTCGTCATTTCGACAAGATACCAAAATCAAATGTTACACTAATTTAGGTTAACTAACTACATTCAATATCAATCATAATATAATGGAACCAAAGTTACGTACTTGCATAATTCATCGTCATTGATTTCTAACCACAGTTACCCATTCCCGAGCTTGTCCATCTTAGTGTATCACTTCCATTCCATGGTTTACGCTTTTATAACTCAATTTTAACGAGTGATGTTCAAGTCACTTCGAACATTACCATTTCGACCATTATTTTAACCCATTCTTTATCTAGTGAGTTACATCACATTATTTACATTCCAAACATGACTAATTAAACAATATTATCAATAAACATATCTAACCAACTATTTATTTTGACCCATTTGGTTTGTCGAGTGAATTCCATCTCTTTTTAGACTTACCAAACGATTACAATTTCACTATTTCAACATCATACATATTCCAACTATTTATTTTGACCCGTTTGGTTTGTCGAGTGAATTCCATCACTTCTTAGACTTACCAAACGCAATTACTTTCGCTGTAACAACATTAAACATATCTATGACTAGGCTTGTCTACATGAATGTAAAGAGACGACAAGTCGCGTACCTTTTAAAGCATATCCTTCAAGCGCATGTCCGCTCCGACTTGACCGCTTGAAGATTCAACCACCGTGCCTATAGAGTTCAACCAATACTATGTTTAGAACTCATATCATTTCATATTACACGTAATTCACCATATTATTCAATTACGCATTTCATTCGAAATTTTCGATACATTAGCATTCGTTTAGGCATTTAATCAAACACCTTGTGGGCATGATTTTTATTCTTCTTCTATCTACTCCATATTTAACTTTTAACCAATTTTCAATCATCAAACTTCAAGTCCTTATGGCTAGCATTCATAAACAACATCAATACTTGTATCATAATCATCAATTCTACACTATTTCAACTTGAAATTCAGTGTTCATCACATAATTACAACACCCACTTAACGTATGTACGGGTAATTATCAATTTCATAATTTTCATCACTAATTTAACAAGTTATTGACTAGGGTTTACTCCTAGACATGTTTTCATTACTAATTTCATCTAAATATCAATCATTCAAGCTCAATTTTCGATTTCAAGTTTTCATCTAGAATTCAAGATGTAACAAAGAGATGAAATTTAACATACCTTGTGATCCCTTCACTTAGGTGATCACTAATTTGAGCTCAGTTTTCGATTTAGACTTGATTTGCCCTCTTGATTTGGTTGATTTTGTGAGTTAGGGTTGAACTTTTGAGAGCCCTTTCTTGGCTCTGTGGATCGCACGACCAGAACACACACTGTTTTGGTGTTTGGTTTTTAATTTAATTAAAACCTTTTCACTTTTGCCATGTTTAGCCCCTCTACAATTCAATTCTTTTTATAAAGGGTGTTTTAACCTTGTTTTCTTATTAATTCAAGGCTTATGATTAACTAGGTTATTTATTCCTAGTTACTTTATCATGACCATACTCGACTTTTAATTTATAATATAACATTTATATTTTTGGGGTGTTACATAAAGGGGAAGTTATCGAGCACTTCGATATTAACCCTACCGGAAGGAACAGAAGACTTAGTGGTTTACGTGAACACATCGCATTAGGGGTTGGGATGTGTCCTGATGCAACGAGGCAAGGTCATTGCTTATGCCTCGAGGCAACTCAAACACCACGAAATTAACTACCCGACCCATGATCTAGAGCTAGCGGTGGTAGTCACACCAAACCTCCTCGAAACAATACAAAAGCCGCAAGATGATTCATTAAATGCGGGTGATCCAAAAAGTGAAAGAACGAAAGCGTTTGCCAATAAGCTTGAAGTAAACACAAGTGGAATTAAGATGAGGTATGGGCGGGTTTGGATATCGCGTTTTTGTGATGTGAAGACTCTATTATTGGAAGAAGCACATAAGTCCAGTTATTCTGTTCATCCGGGAGCTACTAAGATGTATCGGGATTTGAAGGAGAATTATTGGTGGCCGGGAATGAAACGCGACATTGTTAAATATGTATCCAAATGCTTAACATGTTCCCAAGTAAAGGCGGAACATCAAAAACCTTACGGGAAATTGCAATCCTTAGAAATCCCGGTATGGAAATGGGAGGATGTGACCATGGATCATGTTACTAAACTTCCTAGGACGAGAAAGGGGCATGATGCAATATGGGTCGTTGTTGACCGCCTTACCAAAAGCGCCCATTTCCTACCTATTCGGGAGACTTATTCCTCGTAAAGGTTGGCAGAAATTTTCGTGAACGAAATTATTTCCCGCCATGGTGTACCCGTGTCCATTATGTCAGATCGGGACACACGATTTACTACTCAATTGCACCTAACTACCGCATATTATCCGCAAACGGATGGTCAATCCGAAAGGACCATTCAAACGCATGTGGATATGTTAAGAGCATGTGTTGTGGATTTTGGGGGAAATTGGGATGAACGTTTGCCGTTAGTAGAGTTCTCGTATAAAAATAGCTACCAGAGTAGTATACAAATGGCACCATATGAAATGCTATATGGAAGAAAATGTAGAACCCCTGTTTGTTAGGGAGAAGTGGGACAAAGAGAACTCACTCCCAAGGATGTAGTTGCGATAACTAACAAAAAGATTGACCTTGTACGGGCTCGATTAAAAGCGGCGCAAGATCGGCAAAAGTCCTATGCGGACAAAAGAAGGCGCCCTATTGAATTCCAAGTGGGGGACCGAGTATTGTTGAAAGTGTCCCAGTGGAAAGGCATAATCCGATTCTGTAAGCGAGGAAAGTTGGATCCCCGATATTGATGCGTGTTAGGTGTATATGTAGGTTTAAGTATATTTTAAGCCCTTTTTACACTTTCTTTAGCCAAGTTTTAAATTTATAAAACACGATATTTACTAACACTAAACACACATATGGGCAAGTGCACCCATCGTGAGCGTAGTATAGTGTTGGTAAGATACCGAGGTCGTCCAAGGACAGAAGAGCTTTTAGTACCGATTTATCCTCAACGTCTAATCAAATCAAAAGTTTAGAAAAATGTTTTAAACTAAGAAAAATAAAAACTAACTAAAATGCTGAAAATAAAAATAAAATAAAAAACAGATAGACAAGATGAATCACTTGGCTCCGACTCGTGTATAGTGTAACCTTTGATTATTTCCGCACATTTGCACTATTTAAGAGATTATCTTAGTTATTGTAGTAGGCCCCTCTTTTGGAGGTGACGTTACCCTCAACCCAGTAGTTTGAGTCAGAAAGGATACAATCCTAAAGGGTCGGATTATTGAAAGATAATTAATTAAGTTATTAATGCATAATGTGGTAGGCCCCTCTTTTGAAGGTGACGTTACCCTCGGCTAAGTAGTCTGAGTCAGCAGGGATACAGTCCTAAGTAGCCGGGTTAAAATATTAATAGTAGTTTAACTTATGAGGGGGTTAAAGAGTTTGGACCCCCGCCATCCAATACCGTTAAGTATTGAAGGAGGTCCTACTAAATTTGACCCAGGTCCTTTGCAGGATCTATACACTGAACAATGGCAAGACTCTTACCAAACCATTCCCTTAACCCCCGACCAGGTAGCCAACTTACTCCATATAGACCGTGGAGGTATGAATGGTGAAAATATTTTATTTTATATAGACAGTAAAATAATGCCAAGACACCACGGACAAACGATAAGGAAGAATCACCTTCAACATAAGAAACTAGTTATTAAAGTCATTAATACATAACCAATTAAAAAGTGCGAAAAGATTAAAAATAAAAAGTATTACACTAGACACTTTGTCTTCACCAAGTGATGTAAGAGACTTAGGCAAACATGGCCTTGATTGTCAAGAACTCTTACGATCAATCTTGGATCCCGAGACGACTCACACACTCTATGATGGACAATGGATGATGGTGGTGGATGATGGTGTTATGGTGGTGGTGGGTGGTGGGTGAAGTGTGAGAGAGGTGGTGTGCCAAGGGATCGTTTGAGCTTAAGCCAAGCACTCCTATTTATAGGCTGAACAGAAGCTCGGGCACGGCCCCGTGTCTAGTGGGCAAGGCCCCGTGTCCACATCCTTCTCTTTCTTCATTAATTGCTCTTGTCTTTATTAGTTGACCACGGCCCTGTGTCCGCTGGGCACGACCACGTGTGCAGAAGCATATATGTACTATCAAGATTTGCCCAGATTATGCGAATCTTATAGTTGACCACGACCCCGTGTCCGCTGAGCACGGCCCCGTGGTGGGCGATGGAAGCTTCTACAACTTTGTCTTTTATGCTGACACTTGGGAACGCCCCCGTGCTCACTGAGCACGGGGCGTGTTTAGTCTTATGTCTTCTTGTTTTGCTTGGGAAGATGCTGTCGTGGGGTCGGGCATGTCACGTTTGTTCCCTTTCTTGTATTTATGTTAGATTTTGCTGTCTTTTTGCTTCTTTTGTTAATTTGAGCTCATTTAATCCTGAAAATACAAAAGGAAGACAAAAGCACACATTTTCCAACATTAGTACTAAAAAAGGGTTAGTTTTATGCCACAATTGATGTAATTTATATGTTGCATTTTGCATACATCAAATACCCCCCACACTTGAATCTTTGCTTGTCCTCAAGCAAAACTCTTTATAATGTGGCTTTACACTCCCAAATGGAATTGGTAGAAAAGAAGGTTTTTGGGCTTGTCATAGAGTGTCGGGATTTCCAAGATTCTTTATTTAGTTTTATTTTTATTTATTTACAATCCTATTCGTCATGATTTATTTAAAACTTTTCATAAGATAAATTACTTATTAGGGCATAACATGCCTTTTAAAAATTCTATTTATATACAAGTTCACATACCTCACATGGGATCACTCAACACTCGGCCGAAGATGTATTTTAGTGAATCACTCGAGAGCGGCATTGAACTTACTTCTACCATAGGCTTGCCAAGCAATCAATCTTCCTCCTTCTTAACTATATACCTTTGTAAATATCAAGAGGACTTTTGGGTGAAGGGTTAGGCTTGGGTTAAAGGTAGGTGGTTGGGTTAGTGGTTAGTAGAAAAGGGCGAAAAAGCGTAACAAGCGTCGGTTTTCGAAAGATTTTTTATTTTTGCAATTTTTATTTTGATGAAACTATTATTCAAACAAAGTTATTTTTGATGAACTTGTTTGTTTATTTCTTTTGCTTCATCAACAAAACTTTTTTTTTTTCAAATTCAAACGAAAAACCGAGCTTGTTACTAAAACAAAGGGTTAAAAATAAAAAGGTTTTGGTGGGTGAAAGGGTGTTTGGTTTGGGTTAAGAAATGAAAAGGTTTAGGCTCAAAGGGGTTAACTAGGGGGATTTTGGGTAAGTGGTAAAAAAAAAAAGAAAAATAATGGTGTAGAAATAAAAAGGGTTAGTCCTAATGCCTCCATCATTTACTTACTCGGGTTTAAGTTGGTAAGGACCGGGAATGTATCGTCGTGGCAAGTTCTAGAGTTCTAAGAACCAAGCGGCTATTCACACAAGAAACGAAAAATGAGCATTTAATTTAAAGATATGTATTTGTATGCTCAATAAAGGCTCAAATCTCACTTTTGTGGGAATGGGTTTTTTATGTGATCAAGTATATATAATCAAATTTTAACTAAGCTTGCCATGCTTTTTCATAATTTTCTTATGTTGGTCCTTTTTATCACGACGCTATCGGTTGTAAATTTGTAAAAATATAACCTTTTTAGAATTTTGAAATTCCCAAATTAAACCTAGACAAGTAAAAAAAAATGAAAATTTTTGAAAAAAATTTTGGGGTGATTAGCGGTTCCAATAGAGTTTTGTGTAAGGCTTGTTATTAGGACTTGCAAGATTCAAGGTTTTAGCATTCCCCCCCACACTTAAATTACACATTGTCCTCAATGTATCCCAAAAATATATTTTTAGGTTGATTGAATGTGTAAAAAAAATGTAAAAAAAAAACAAAAATTTGTGTTACTGGCCGCAGGACACGGCCCCGTGCCTGGTGGGCACGACCCCGTGTTCAAGTGCCAGTAACGAAAACTTACAGAATGTGAACACGGGGGCGTGTCGTCTGGACACGACCCCGTGTCTGGAAAAAAGTCTGCATATTTAGACAAACAGCAGGTCTGGGGTAGTGGGCACGGGGGCGTGTCGGCTGGACACGACCCCGTGTAGACAATCTGCAAGGCTGAAAAACAGGTTTCTGGTTCTGGTTTTCCTGTCCCGGCTTTAGTAGCACTACGGTTTAGTGCTCTAAGCCTCGTATGTACCTGTTTTAGCAATAAACACTCCACCAAAACATAACATCCTAGATTACCAATGTTCAACATCCCATCCATCACCAAGTTAGAAAAAAAAAATGCAGAAAAATAAAAGAGTTAAAGGAAAGTAAATTGTTTGACACACGACACGCAGGCCGGAAATTGTTCAAGATAAAAGGTTAACCTGGGGAATCACCAACCAACCGCTAATTCCTCCGCTCTTCCCGCCTAATCCATGTCTTCATCCTCATCATCACCATCTCCACCATGCCCAGCAATGTACTCCCGGATATTTTCAATATCATCTTGGATATCGGATATGTTTCTCTCGATCGCCCCAACTCGGTTGTACGTGTTGCTTGCCATATTGTAGGTGTTCCTGGTGCACATGAGGTTTTCCTGCAATAAATCATGTAAACTTTGGAAGTTAGGAAAACCGCCTCCTGAGGAGGACTGGCCTGGATCACCATGGGGCTGGTATTGGTACTGATGATGTTGTAGAGCGTGAAGGACAAGTGCCTCTTGCGGGTTCCATGCATGCCCTTGCATCCTTTGAAAACTAACCGTCCCGTCTTCAGCCTCATAGATTAGGTTCATTGAGCGGCAGATGTGTATATCTACCCTACCTGACCATGGGCTCCTTCCGAATGACCTATGTATGTTGGTGAAGTGCTTGAAGAGACGGTACACCCATCCCCCAAAAAAGATAGGGGTTGGTGCAGTAGCAAGGCGGTTATGATGCATGTTTCGAAGCATGAGGAACGGAACATCGAGGTGCCTGTGGTTGTGGATGCAGTGGAGGACAACTAAATCTCTTAACCCAACGACGCCGCCGCTCTCATGTCTTTGACTAAGAGAGTAGCCAAGGAGCCTATGAATGTATCGGTAGAGTGGATCCCTCAACTTCGTGCTCTTAGTGATGCTCGTTACCTGCATCATCTTCCTCATACAACCCGACAATCGACCCAAATTGTGCCATAGAGATCGAATACCTAGTTCCACCACATCGGAATGCTACCCCATTATTGTCGAATGGGTCGCACCTTGAGTTGAATGTGAAGGTGCTATAGAATTCCAAAGTGCATTCGTGGACGGAACGGAGTCGAGTTGTTAAAGCGACTCTTAGTGATCCTGTGACAAGGTTGTTGAAGCGGTCAAGTTGGTTCACTAATGCTAACAAATCCGTGCATGCTTGCCTTGGGTATTCCTCCGGCCTTGTTTGAAGTATTTCGTATCTAGCCCTAGCATCGAGCTCATTTGCGTTAAACCTTGTGAACTTCCTTGCCATCTAAAAGAATACACCAAAAATTAGCACGAAACATTAGAGTTTCCGGACAAAACTGCAAACAGGGTGCTGGACACGACCCCGTGTTCAGCGGACACGGCCCCGTGTCCAGGTGTCTGTTACTCAAAAACATCATTTTTCGACCCGGTTTCGAAAACTTGAAAATTTTTGGTCCAATAGGTGTGGTTTCCCCCGAAAATGAAACCCCAAGTGCCGTTTTTCCCAAAAAAACCCGTTTAGCCATTCAATTTTATCTTTTTCGGTTCAAAAACAAGGGTTTGGGGATTTTATAAGAAATCGGGCGAATCTATGAACAATAAAAGTGGATTTACTTCCTTTAACACTAATCTAACTAAATGCTAACAGATTAAAGCAAAAATTTGAGGTTTGATCCGGGCGTAGTTCAATAACCCTAGATTTTTCCCCAAATTTTTGAAGTTTTAACTACATGCAAGTGCTAAATCTAACTAATGATAGGGATAGAATCATACCTTGATGTTGTTAGAATGATAGGAGACGTCGGAAATCTGCGAAAAATCGCCTGGAACCAGAGCGTTTTCGGGGAAACGGGGCGTGTGGAATGAAGTAACTGTTATGAAAAGGGGAATATATCCCGACAGTAGCGCGGACACGGCCCCGTGTCCAGCGGACACGGCCTCGTGCCGAGAAAATTATTAATATTTTTTTTAGTGCTCGTGTGAGTGCCCTTGTTTCCCAAAAACTTTGGTTAGAAAACTTACCGATTTAGATGTCGTCCCAATCGTTCGTAACTTACCAGGTATGATGTTGTTGCTTTCATTCTTCGACCGTTTGAAGCGAGATCTCCTCTTCTTCATCCTCAATGAATCCTTGATAGAGTTTCAGCCGTTGGCCATTGACTTTGAATGGAGGTCCATTTCGAGATTTAATCTCTACTGCACCATGTGGGAAAATATGGGTGATGGAAAAAGGTCCTGACCACCTAGACTTTAATTTACCAGGAAACAATCGAAGTTGTGAATTAAACAAAAGAACTAGATCTCCCACTCGAAATTCATTAGGTTTAATATGTTTATCATGCAAGTTTTTCATTCTTTCCTTGTAAATTTCTGAGTTTGAGTATGCAAAATTCCTAAGGTCGTCTAATTCATTTAATTGACAAAATCGATTTTTACCAGCAAATTCTAAATCTAAGTTTACATTTTTTATCACCCAGTAGGCTTTGTGTGCAATTTCTACTGGTAAGTGACAACTTTTTCCATAGACAAGCTTATATGGGGTTGTACATATTGTTGTTTTATAAGCAGTTCGAAAAGCCCATAAAGCATCATCTAGTTTATCTGCCCATTCCTTTTTATTTAACCCTACGGTTTTTTCGAGTATTCTTTTTAAACCTCTATTAGTCACTTCGGCTTGTCCGTTTGTTTGAGGGTGATATGCTGTTGAGACCCGGTGATAGACCCCATACCTTGTTAAAAAAAATTCAAGTTGATGGTTGCAAAAATGGGTACCTCTATCACTTATTAATGCTTTAGGTGTGCCAAAACGAGAGAATAATTTCTTCAGAAATCTTACCACGACTCTTCCATCGTTTGTTGGAAGTGCCTCGGCCTTGGCCCATTTAGACAAGTAGTCTACTGCCACAAGTATATATTTGTTTCCTTTTGACGGTGGGAAGGGTCCCATAAAGTCGAGTCCCCACACATCAAAAATCTCACAAACAAGAATGCCATTTTGTGGCATTTCATTTTTGGAAGAAATATTACCTGTTCCTTGACACGCATCACAAGTCTTGACAAGACTTTGGGCGTATTTGTAAATGGTTGGCCAATAAAATCCTGAATCAAATACCTTTCGTGCGGTACTTGCGGCACCATGATGTTCTCCATATGGACCTTCATGACAATGGCGGAGAATTCTTCGTGCTTCACTACCATGTATGCATCGTCGGATGAGTTGGTCGGCACACATTTTGAAAAGATATGGATCTTTCCAAAAATAGTGTTTCACATTGGCAAAGAATTTTTTTTCTTTGATGATGTGGCCAACCCTTAGCGACTATACCGCTAGCTAGGTAGTTAGCATAGTCGGCGTACCATGGTTCTTCCTTGTATTCCACCATTTCTAGGGACTCTGTTGGAAATTTTTCGTTGATATGCTCGTCCATGGTTGCCTCCAAAGCTGGGTCTTCTAAGCGTGAAAGATGATCTGCTGCGGTGTTTTCTGCTCCTCTTTTATCTTTGATTTCAATATCAAATTCTTGGTGGAGTAGAATCCACCGAATCAAACGTGGTTTTGCGTCCTGCTTTTTGAAGAGATATCGAATGGCTGCATGATCTGTATAGACTATAGTTTTAGAAAGAACAAGATAAGAACGAAATTTATCAAAAGCAAATACCACAGCTAGTAATTCTTTTTCAGTTGTTGTGTAATTTTCTTGTGCATCGTTAAGTGTTTTACTAGCATAATAAATTAGGTGAAAATGTTTTTCTTTTCTTTGTCCCAAGACAGCTCCAACTGCAAAGTCACTGGCATCACACATGATTTCGAAAGGAAATTTCCAATCAGGCGCTATCATGATAGGTGCATTGACTAGCATTTCCTTTAAGGTTAGAAATGCTTGATTGCAATCCTTGTCAAAGATGAAAGGGGCATCTTTTTCAAGCAATTTTGTTAGAGGCCTTGAGATTTTTGAAAAGTCTTTGATAAACCGCCTATAAAATCCGGCATGCCCTAGGAAACTTCTGATAGCTCTAACGGAGGATGGAGGCGGTAGTCGAGAAATGGTATCAATTTTGGCTCGATCCACCTCCATTCCTTTGCTTGAGATTTTGTGACCGAGTACTATTCCCTCCGTTACCATGAAATGGCATTTTTCCCAGTTAAGGGCGAGGTTAGTTTCCTCACATCGGGATAGCATTCGTTCAAGGTTATCGAGGCATTGGTCGTATGAATCCCCAAAGATAGAAAAGTCGTCCATGAAGACTTCCATGGTCTTTTCTATCATGTCGTGGAAGATGGCTACCATGCAACATTGGAATGTTGCGGGAGCATTACATAGACCAAACGGCATGCGTCGATTGGCAAAAGTTCCATAGGGACATGTGAAGGTTTGTTGGTGCATTTTATGTGACAACAGCGTTGGATTGGTCTTTGGATATTAAACGAGTTTGGGCCGCGAAGACTTATGAAGACATAATGGAATTCGAGTTTGTTAAAGCCCAAATCATCCAAGTTCAAGTTCAAGTTAAAGTCCATCTAGTTTAGCCCGATTTGTAAACAGAATTCGTATGGGCTGAGCCCAATTCGAATTGTATAGGTTGTGCTATATAAACAACCTTTACCTAGAGTTTTAGGGTTAGACTTTTGGTGACTTTGAGGCAATAGAGAGAGAGTTCGAATACACAGAACATTGGCTATGAGTTTGTGGAGATCTTTAGTGATTGTAAACGTTTTCGTTGGATAATCATAGAAGATCAGTTGGTAAACCGTCTTGTGTTCTTGTTTCTGTTTGCTAGGTTTATCAAGGGGATTCCGCACCCTTGGTAGATTGTCAGTTTTGTTAAGATCCATACGGGATAGGGACCTACAATTGGTATCAGAGCACTTGCTCTTGTGTACGGTTCAAAACTGATATTACAGATTCAAGGATTTTATTCGTTTGAAGATTTTCGAATTTTGTGTGAAGAACAGTGAAGAACATCGAAGAACATTCAATATTTTGAGTGTTTGATTCGTTTTGGTTATTGATCTGACTTGTTTGCTTGTTTTTAGGAGTTTCAGTTGGAAAGTTATCAATCAGAAGATTCTGTGGTGTAAAAAGTGCTGATTTTTCGGGATTTATTATTGGAAGATTGCTGGTCTCGACTGGAATTAGTGGTCTCGACTGGAGGTCTCGACTAGTCCTTTTTTCACTCGAAACAAGTGGTCTCGACTGGGTACTGTTCACTCGAAACAGAGGTCTCGACTCGAAACAGTGGTCTCGAGTTGTGCATATTTGACTCGAAACGGAGGTCTCGACTCGAAACAGTGGTCTCGAGTTGTGCATATTTGACTCGAAACGGTGGTCTCGACTCGAAACAGTGGTCTCGACTCGAAACAGTGGTCTCGACTGGACTGAGTAGTTGCAAGTTTGAAAGTAGTGGAATTTTTCTAGGCAATCGTAGGAAAAATTTCGCTGTTTCATGTTTAGAGAATTATTCGTAACTCATCTGGACAAACCGTTTGCACCGTTGGACTCCTTGGAAAAAAAAACTCTGGAAAATCCCGAAAACAGTTTTAGACATTATATATCATTGGAATCGTATTCTCGAGACGAATCTAACGGTATAACTTGGTAAAAACAGGTTTCGGACTAAAATTGTACGGTTTAAACAGTCTGCTTAAGTTAAAATGTCGAGCATGACTAAATTGAACGAACTCTTAAGGATGGAACATGATGTTGGCACAACCAACAAACCACCTAAGATGATGAAGGTGGAGAACTACTTGACATGGAAGGATAGATTTCAATCCTTCATTGAATATCAGGACACTCGCATGTGGATCTGTATTGTTGACGGGTACACAAACCCTACACATGACTTTGAAGGCAGACCTCGTGTCACAGCCTATGTGAACATGCAAGAGAATGATAAGAAGATGTATAAGGCTGAAAAGAGAGCCTTGGCCGCTATCAAGATGTCCCAACCAGACAGCATCAAACATACCTTTAAGAAGTACACTACTTCAAAGGAAATGTGGGATGCACTAGAGAAGAGATATGAAGGAAATCCTTATGTCAAGAAGAACAAAGTTGATCTACTGAAGAAGCAGTTTGTTGTGTTCAAGTATATGAAAAATGTGTCACTTGAGGACATCATCACTCGATACTATCATCTGATGTCAGAATTGGACAATTATGATGTAGATTGCTACACTGACATAGAGAAAAATGACAAGCTGCTTGATGCCTTACCTACTAAGTGGGATATCTACACTCTCATGATTAAGGGAAAGGCAGATTATGAGACAAAGGAGCTGGAAGAAGTAGTTGGCAAGTTGAGAGCTTATGAACTCAGTATGAAGAAGAAAGACACTGGCTATGATCAGGTTCAAGATCCAGGGATCTACAATGGGCTTACATCTTCTTCATCTCATGATGCTTCTAGCGACTCTGCTACTGCGTTTCTTTCGTGTGATAATGATCAGGTCACTGTAAATGAGGATGGTGATGTGTGTTTTGTAGCTGCTTCTGGAGGATCAACATGAGCTAAGAGAACATCAGCTTCAAAACAAAGTAGTAGTACAAAGTCGATGCCTATGAATGTGAAGTCTGCTGAAGAACATCTTGCTCTACATTCAGGGGAAGATATCTGATCCTGCTACTTTAGATGAAGATTATGATCAGATTGACCCTGATGATCTAGAAGAGATGGATTTACAATGGCAGATGGCCATGATTTCGAGACGTGTGAAGAGGTTCATGAACAGAACTGGATGAAAGTTTGTAGGAAAGAGTGTTGGTTTTGACAAGGCCAAAGTCAGGTGCTTTAACTGCCAAAGTTATGGTTATTTCGCTAGGGAATGTCAGAAACAAAAGCATGAGACTTCGAGTCAGAGTTCAAACAATAGAAGTTCATCAAACAACTCTAACTCAAGGGCGTTGATCTCTACTGCAAGAGAGGGTTCATATGACTGGAGTATTCACTTGGAAAATGATGAGAATGTCACTCAGGCATTCATGGCAGAGATTGTGCCAATTGATGAAGGTGAAGCTACAGTAGATGAAGCTAAGGTTGAGAAGAAAAGTGAAGCTGAGGTAGATAAGGCTGATCAGACAACAGATGCTGAAAAAGAAAAGCCAAAGTCTGAGCATGAAAGGGAGGATGAAGCGAAAGATGAAATCATCAAAAGAATGGAAGCTCAACTTGCTGCTCTTATGGCCAACTCAGACAAATCGACAGGAGAGGTAAGTAACTCTGCTACTTCTGTTTGTTTAAAGTGTCGTGAATTACAGGGTGAAGTTGACAGGTTGTCAACTCAAAACAAAAGTCCGGTGAGCGAAATATCTAACGTAAAGGAATCAAATTTCTTTGCTAAAAGAAATGAGACATCATATTTAAAAAAGATAAAAGGCTATGAAGCTGAAATTGAAGTTTTAACCTGCAAACTAAATGAAAAACTTCAAGTCATAGACTTAGCTCATGACATGATGGCTGAGAAAACAAAAGAAATTTCTGAAAAATGCAAAGAGTTGTCAGATGCACAACTCAAAATTGTTGAACTCGAAAAGAAATTAGGTCAGTTCAGGGATTCTACTTTTGTTATGAAACACATGATGGGTGGGTTAAAGAAAAGTAATGACAAGACCAGTGTGGGATTCAAGGGCTTTAATGAAGTCCCACCTCCTCTTAGTCATGACTATTCTTTCTTACCTGATGAAGATGAGTTCACAGACTTTCTGTCAACATCACCAAGTAGTTTCACATCCAGTCAAGGTGATGTATCTGAAAATAATGATGCTAAGAAGGAGAATAACAGCAAACCTGTTTTAAAACAGAAAAATTCAAATCCTAAGAATAAACATTCAACTTTTGTTAAAAAGGTTAATTTTGTTCAAGGAAGTGACATGAAAAATGAAACAGCTGTTATTGAAAATGTATCAAATGTAGAGTTTGCTAAAAACAAAAACATAGGAAATCTTGAAACTAAGCAAACTGAACCAAATCCTTCTAAGGCATCATCATCAAAACCAGAATCTAGTTCAAAGGCTTCAGTTGAGAAGTCTTCAAAAAAGAGATCGTGCTTCAAATGTCACACAAAGAGACATGTAGCTAGCTGTTGTCCTAACAAAAAGTTGAAGCACAAGTTAGTGAGAAACAAATGGGAAAATCACCAGAGAAGAAAGGTGATAATGAGGAGAAAGTCTCAAATTCTCCAAAGAAATCTGCTCCAAAGCAACAACAGGGTGTTGCTGGTGGTGTAGATAAGGCTGGAAAAGGAACTCCGCAAGTTCCTCGTTTTCAAAGAAATCAACCAAGATTTCAGCCTGAATCTACATCAGGCAGATATGAAAGACCTAGAAGTAGTTCACCAAGAATGAACAATCAAAATTCAAATAATTTCAGAAGCCAAGGTCAATATCAAAATCGATACCAAAATAATGGTGGTCGAACTTTATATAACAATGGCTTTAGAAATTACAACAATCAAGGTTCTTGGAATCAAAATCAAAATTTTCAAAGGTCACATAGTCCAAACACAAATAGGTACCCTCAGGACCAGAGACCTTATGGAAACCAAAACTCATTTCCATCAACAGGTCCAAGATCCAAGACTCCAGTTAGGAGTGATGGATACTGGATGGATGTTCCTGTAGTTGATGAATCTGGAAGACCCAAGACCATTAAGGCTTGGGTCCCCCAATCTAACTAATCTTTTGGTTGGTGTGTGCAGGAGCTGCTAAGGAGGATTATCAACTTATGGTATGTTGATAGTGGCTGCTCCAGGCACATGACGGGGGATGCGAGGTTGTTTTCTGAATTTGAAGAATATGATGGTGGACATGTAAATTTTGCTGGTGCTAAAGGTGGTAGGATTACTGGACGAGGAAAAGTGACGAATGGGAAGATCACTTTGGACAAAGTGAACTATGTTGAGCAGCTTAAACACAATCTGATGAGCGTGTCACAAGTCTGCGACAAGGGTCACTCGGTCCATTTTATACAGTCTGAGGCATTGGTGTTGAAACCGGGTTTGGTTATTCCGGACGAATGGATAGTAATGCGTGCACCAAGGAAAAATGATACTTATGTCATGGACATGGGTGCCAAGGATCCAACTGCTGCGGTGGCGTGTTTACTGTCGAAAGCATCTGAAGCTGAATCTATGTTGTGGCACAGACGCATGGCCCATATTCACTACCGCAAAATGAATTATATCATTAAAAATGAGCTAGTGAAAGGGGTTCCATTGCTGAGGTTTCAAGTGGAAGATAAATGTCTTCCATGTCAAAAGGGAAAACAACACAAGAAACCTCATAAGTCTAAAATAGTAAATTCCATTAATGCCCCTTATGAATTACTGCACATGGATTTATTCGGTCCAGTGAACATGAGGAGCATAGGTGGAAAGTACTACTGTCTGGTTGTCACCGATGATTACTCACGTTATTCATGGGTTTACTTTTTAGGTACAAAAGATGAGACAGCGGAAATGCTGATAGATCTTTTTACAAAACTGGAAAACGTCCATGATGCAAGGATCAAGAGGATAAGGAGTGATAATGGCACGGAGTTCAAGAATCGGATTCTGGATCTCTATTGTCTTCGAAAGGGAATAGAACATCAATATTCTGCTCCTTATACTCCTCAACAGAATGGAGTTACTGAAAGGAAAAACTGGACGTTGATTGAAACCGCTAGGACTATGCTTTCAGATTCAAAGCTACCAGTTCTTTTCTGGGGAGAAGCTGTGAATACAGCTTGCTACGTCCTAAACAAAGTTTTAACCGTTAAACGTTTTAACAAAACTTGTCATGAACTTATGTTTAACGAGAAACCAAACTTGATAAGGCTTTGTATGGGTTACATCAAGCTCCCAGGGCGTGGTACGAGACACTGTCTACACATCTGCTCAAGAATGGTTTTGAAAGAGGTCAGATTGACAGTACACTGTTCATAAAGAGGAAGAAGGAAGATTTTCTGCTGGTACAGGTATACGTGGATGACATCATCTTTGGGTCATCAGATGAGAACATGTGTAAAGAGTTTGAACAGGTGATGAAGAGCAAGTTTGAAATGAGCGTTATGGGTGAGCTGTCTTACTTTCTGGGATTACAGGTTGATCAGAAGGAAGATGGGATGTTTATTCATCAAACGAAGTATGTGTATGACATTTTGGATCGGTTCAAAATGAATGATTGCTCAACTTTCAACACACCCATTTGCGAAAATCACAATCTTGGCCCAGATCATGAAAGCACTAAAGATGTTGATCCTACTCAATACAGGGCTATGATTGGTTCTCTAATGTACTTGACTGCTTCAAGACCCGACATCATGTTTGCCGTATGCTTGTGTGCCAGATATCAGGCGAATCCGAAAGAGTCACACATGAAAGCAGTGAAGCGTATTCTTCGTTACTTGAAGGGGAAACCTAAACTTGGGTTGTGGTATCCAGCTGATAGTGATTTGAGGTTCGTTGCTTACACTGATTCAGACTTTGGAGGATGCAAATCAAACAGAAAGTCAACAACAGGTGGTTGTCAGTTTTTAGGAGGCAGGATCGTGTCTTGGCAATGCAAGAAGCAATCCTGTGTGTCTACATCTACGTGTGAAGCTGAATATATTGCTGCGGGTAGCTGTTGCTCTCAGGTTATATGGATTCAACAGCAGATGCGTGATTACGGTTTGGATTTCACTCGTACTCCTATTATGATAGATAATAATGCCACTATATCAATCACAAACAATCCCGTAAAGCACAGTAGAACTAAACATATTGACATACGTCATCACTTTATACGGGATTGTGCTGAAAAGAGACTCATTGAATTACACCGAGTCGACACACTAGATAACCTTGCTGATCTTTACACTAAAGCTTTTGATCGAGCTCGCTTTGAACACTTAGTCGAACTCAACGGGATGAGGAATCCTGAATAACTGGTTTTTCATAAGAATTTTGTAAATAGTTTACTGCTTTCTTAAAAAATCAAATATACAAAAACATTGAAAAATCAAAAACATAAAAAATAGAAAATCAAAACGAGTTATCACTGTGCGAAAAAGAAGAAATGATAGTACATCAGCAAGTTAGACTGTCACACTCAATGACTCAAACTGAAATAAATTGCTTAAGTGTGATAGCAGATTCATCATATGATGTACCAGTAGGCAAACGCATGAAATAATCAACTTACCAATGTGATATAAACCTAAATGCACTGAGTATGAGTGGGGAACACATCAGTGGTGTATGGTTTAATGACCTTAAATCTTGCGTTGATAGATTGCCAAAATCTGAGGTTTTGGGTCTTTATACTGTTATTTCATCTGGGGATATCAGGGTTGTCCTTCTGCTGCATCCAGATACATGCTGACCTAGGCACAACCAGGATATCTTAAAAGAGCTAAAAATGCCAAAACCCTGAAAATGAAGAAGCTCTCCTAGAGAGTCATTCAAAAAATGTGCAAAATGCATAAATCGTACCAAAAATGGTATTTGTCTTAGTCCTCGTTAGATATTTTGGTCTCTTTGCTGTACGGAAGTACTGACCTGATCACCAATTATCTAAACGTTGAAAAATAAAACGGATGAATTCAGTATACTCACCTACTACGATGAATCTTTGTGCATACCTTGATCGCGGGGGTATATCCTGAAGTGGGACACACTAGTATATCAAAAATAAAATTACCTTAACGTATCATACGGTAATGGTACTTGAAATGTTCATGCATTTTGTTTAGGTGGAAGAACATACTGGTAATCGTCTTGGACTGCTTTTCACGAAAAATTACATAAAGAATTAACTTATGGTGTGAAACAGTTTGATTGTGCTGATATGATCTTCTTACCGGTGATTCTCACAAAAATAGAGTGTTTATTTCTTTTCGTATTTATTTGCTTTCAGAAAATACAAAAATACAAAAATAGTGTCTTTTTCTGTTAAAATTCTTAATGTACGGAAAACTGTTATTCTTGGAGGAGTTGTTACCGATAGGGGGAGATGATGTTAGAAAGTGGGTTCAAAATTTTAAATCATGCAGGTTATAGGGTGTTTGTTTAAAATTTGTGCGTGTTGGTGCTGAATGGAAAAGTGTTTAATCTGTGATACAGTTTAACTATCTCTTGAATAATAATAATTTGTTTAACGTTTGTTGAAATATTCTTATGGTTTCTCGAGATGTTTGTTTTATAGTATACAAATTGAAGCAGTGTGTTACTAAAGACTTGCTGTGAAGAGATGAGGAGTTTGTTGCTGCTTGGTAGAATCCTCCTTCTACAATGCAGAATGGATACTGTGAAGACTTAGTTGGATTGTTGAATCAAAACTTGGAAGATTTGGTGATTGGATACATCAGCTTAGGGGGAGTCTGCTGCTGACAGAATTCATGTTGAAGCTGACGCTATCCAAAGACCAAAGATTGTGATATTCTAAAGACTAAAGTTTCCTTTGCAAGCTATTGTCAAGGGGGAGTTTGTTGGTGCATTTTATGTGACAACAGCGTTGGATTGGTCTTTGGATATTAAACGAGTTTGGGCCGCGAAGACTTATGAAGACATAATGGAATTCGAGTTTGTTAAAGCCCAAATCATCCAAGTTTAAGTTCAAGTTAAAGTCCATCTAGTTTAGCCCGATTTGTAAACAGAATTCGTATGGGCTGAGCCCAATTCGAATTGTATAGGTTGTGCTATATAAACAACCTTTACCTAGAGTTTTAGGGTTAGACTTTTGGTGACTTTGAGGCAATAGAGAGAGTTCGAATACACAGAACATTGGCTGTGAGTTTGTGGAGATCTTTAGTGATTGTAAACGTTTTCGTTGGATAATCATAGAAGATCAGTTGGTAAACCGTCTTGTGTTCTTGTTTCTGTTTGCTAGGTTTATCAAGGGGATTCCGCACCCTTGGTAGATTGTCAGTTTTGTTAAGATCCATACGGGATAGGGACCTACAATGTCTTTTCTTGGTCTTCGGGTGCTATCGGGATTTGAAAGTAACCTGAAAAACCATCCAAGAAACAATAAAATTTATTACCGGATAATCTTTCTAACATTTGATCAATTAAGGGTAAAGGAAAGTGATATTTTCTTGTTGCTTCATTTAATCGTCTATAATCTATACATACTCTCCATCCTGTGATGGTTCTCGTTGGTATTAGTTCATTCTTTTCATTAGTTATTACCGTCATACCTCCTTTCTTTGGAACTACTTGGACGGGACTTACCCAAGGACTATCAGAGATAGGATAAATAAGTCCGGCGTCAAGTAATTTGATGACTTCGTTTTTAACCACTTCTTGAACATTTGGATTTACTCGACGTTGTGGTTGTATTACCGATTTGTAGTCATCATTCATTAAAATTTTGTGCGTACATATGGAAGGACTTATTCCTTTTATGTCTACAAGTTTTCAAGCGATCGCATTTTTATGTTTTTTCAAAAGACTAATTAATTTTTCTTTTTCTAAACTATCTAATTTAGATGAAATAATTACAGGTAATTTACCATCCTTGTCTAGAAAAGCATATTCCAAACCTTGTGGAAGTTCTTTGAGCTCAAGAGGTGGGTCTTTAGGAGACTCCTTATTTGGTTGCTCGTTTAGATCAAGAACTTTAAAAGTTTGTTCTATGGCGACCTCTTCTTCAACAAAGTGGTCAAACTTTTCACTTGTATCGGGTGGCTCGTCTTCATCTTCAATTAGGGGGTCATTATTGCCGAATGGATATTTCATTGACCGCTCGAGATCGACACTCTTTTTAAATGCCCCTAATTGAAGAGGTAGATTGTTGAACTTCCGGTTTTTCAAAGCTTCGTGAGTTTTTACAAATGGTCGTCCCAACATTAGAGGAGCGTCATCGAGGATGACAAAGTCGGTGGGGATTACCATTTGACTTGTTTGAACCAAGACATCCTCAACTACACCGATTGATTTTATTACCTTCCGATTGGATAGAAAAATGGGTATTTGAAGTGGAGAAAAATCACTAATACTTAATTTTTCGAAAATGTAGTTAGGCATTATATTAACACAAAGATCTTTATCGATTGTGACATTACTAATAAATGAATTTTGAAAGAAACATGGAACTGGTGTAATGTTAATTTCAAATGGGTCTTCTTTTATTAGTGAGGTTTGATCAATAGTTAACTTAACACTTACCGTTTCGTCAATTTTAGTGTTAGTGTTTAACTCTTTTAAAAACTTAGCATGAGTTGGAACTAAACAATGATTTTCAAAAGAAGGTGACAAGAGATTAATTTCTTCAAAATTAGACTCTTCTTGAATTTTAACGTTGTCGGACTCACTTTTTTCGTTGTTTAACTCATGTGTCGGTTTTTCACTTATTTGTTCTTCCATTTTTACACTTTCAGTTATCTTTTCTTTATTTAATTCTTCTCTTGCGCGGGACTCCTCTTCCCTTGCGCGAGATTCTATTATATAGCGATCGATAACTCTAAGGTGTTCTAATATCCTATCGGTCACTTCGGTTATAGAAAAAGGATCGGGATTTTCAAAGCTTGAATCCGGTTGTTCGATCCTTTGTTCCTCATAATACCCATATGAAGTAGATGGTTCACACCATTGTTCTTCATTGTAAGCATATGATGGATAAGGTTCGTAATTTTGTTCTTCATAATACTCATATGAGGTGGGTTGTTCACGCCATGGTTCCTCATAATAAGCATATGAAGGTGGTGGCTCATATCTTGGTTCCTCAAAGTATGAGTAAGAAGGCTCATACCTTGGTTCATCAAAATATGAGTATGAGGGAGGAGGTTCATACCTTTGGTCTTCATAGGATGTGTATGAAGTTGATGGCTCGTACCTGGGTTCCTCATAGTAGGTGTATGAATTGGATGGTTGATATGAGTGACTGTATTGAACCGAGTGTGGATTACTACAATTAGTGCAATAGTTACTCCTATAATCATCCTCCTCATAGGTGTAGTTGTAACCTCCTGAGTATTGATCCATAAGAATCACTCAGCAGACCACAACCAAGTCTCGAGATCAGAAAACAAAAATAAACACGGAAACAGAGGCTGGACACGGCCCCGTGTTCAGTGGACACGGCCCCGTGTACAGAATCTGTATCTGGGCGTTTTAATTAAAGTTACTGATTTCGTTGAGCACGGGGCGTGTTCAGTGAGCACGGCCCGTGTTCAAGCTACTGTTACTGGGTGTTTTATGAAAAATGTGCAGCACGGCCCCGTGTTCAGCGAGCACGGCCCGTGTTCAGGTTACTGTAAATGCAAAACTAAACTAAAATGCAGAAAAATGTGCGCGCGTTTTAAAAAGGTTTTGAAAAACTGATTAGGCCGTCGATTTTAAGCTTTCTTAAAATCCTTGTGTCCCCGGCAACGGCGCCAAAAACTTGATGCGTGTTAGGTGTATATGTAGGTTTAAGTATATTTTAAGCCCTTTTTACACTTTCTTTAGCCAAGTTTTAAATTTATAAAACACGATATTTACTAACACTAAACACACATATGGGCAAGTGCACCCATCGTGAGCGTAGTATAGTGTTGGTAAGATACCGAGGTCGTCCAAGGACACAAGAGCTTTTAGTACCGGTTTATCCTCAACGTCTAATCAAATCAAAAGTTTAGAAAAATGTTTTAAACTAAGAAAAATAAAAACTAACTAAAATGCTGAAAATAAAAATAAAATAAAAAACAGATAGACAAGATGAATCACTTGGCTCCGACTCGTGTATAGTGTAACCTTTGAATATTTCCGCACTTTTGGATTATTTCCGCACTTTTGCACTATTTAAGAGATTATCTTAGTTATTGTAGTAGGCCCCTCTTTTGGAGGTGACGTTACCCTCAACCCAGTAGTTTGAGTCAGCAAGGATACAATCCTAAAGGGTCGGATTATTGAAAGATAATTAATTAAGTTATTAATGCATAATGTGGTAGGCCCCTCTTTTGAAGGTGACGTTACCCTCGGCTAAGTAGTCTGAGCCAGCAGGGATACAGTCCTAAGTAGCCGGGTTAAAATATTAATAGTAGTTTAACTTATGAGGGGGTCAACGAGTTTGGACCCCCGCCATCCAATACCGTTAAGTATTGAAGGAGGTCCTACTAAATTTGACCCATGTCCTTTGCAGGATATATACACTGAACAATGGCAAGACTCTTAACAAACCATTCCCTTAACCCCCGACCAGGTAGCCAACATACCTCCATATAGACCGTGGAGGTATGAATGGTGAAAATCTTCTATTTTATATAGACAGTAAAATAATGCCAAGACACCACGGACAAACGATAAGGAAGAATCACCTTCAACATAAGAAACTAGTTATTAAAGTCATTAATACATAACCAATTAAAAAGTGCGAAAAGATTAAAAATAAAAAGTATTACACTAGACACTTTGTCTTCACCAAGTGATGTAAGAGACTTAGGCAAACATGGCCTTGATTGTCAAGAACTCTTACGATCAATCTTGGATCCCGAGACGACTCACACACTCTATGATGGACAATGGATGATAGTGGTGGATGATGGTGTTATGGTGGTGGTGGGTGGTGGGTGAAGTGTGAGAGAGGTGGTGTGCCAAGGGATCGTTTGAGCTTAAGCCAAGCACTCCTATTTATAGGCTGAACAGAAGCTCGGGCACGGCCCCGTATCCAGTGGGCTCGGCCCCGTGTCCACATCCTTCTCTTTCTTCATTAATTGCTCTTGTCTTTATTAGTTGACCACGGCCCCGTGTCCGCTGGGCACGACCCCGTGTGCAGAAGCATATCTGTACTATCAAGATTTGCCCAAATTCTGCGAATCTTATAGTTGACCACGACCCCGTGTCCGCTGAGCACGGCCCCATGGTGGGCGATGGAAGCTTCTACAACTTTGTCTTTTATGCTGACACTTGGGCACGCCCCCGTGCTCACTAAGCACGGGGCGTGTTCAGTCTTCTGTCTTCTTGTTTTGCTTGGGAAGATGCTGTCGTGGGGTCGGGCATGTCACGTTTGTTCCCTTTCTTGTATTTGTGTTAGATTTTGCTGTCTTTTTGCTTCTTTTGTTAATTTGAGCTCATTTAATCCTGAAAATACAAAAGGAAGACAAAAGCACACTTTTTCCAACATTAGTACTAATAAAGGGTTAGTTTTATGCCACAATTGATGTAATTTATATGTTGCATTTTGCATACATCAATATATCGGACCGTTCAAGATTTTAGCTCGTGTTGGAAAGGTAGTCTACCGGATAGAATTACCCCCAGCGTTAGAAGGAATTCACAACACCTTTCATGTGTCACAACTACGGAAGTGTCTTGTGGATGAAACGGCTCATGTACCTTTTGAGGACATTGAGGTAGACGAGAGAATGAATTACATCGAAAGACCGGTGGCTCTCGTGTTTATAAATATGTTTGAATAATTTTTTTTACTTTATTTGATGCATAAACTTTATTTACTATATATATAATTTTTTAGAAAAGCTTTATTTACTTTGTATAATTTTTATTTTCAAATGGAGGTCCCAAGTTCTAGCTTGGGTTAGCAACACTGTTGAGCCGTCCATAAACCAAACCGAAACTGGAATGGCAAATGTAAAACAAATAAGTTTTCCTGTTCACGCATTATCGTTTGTGTTATTGGGTATGTTTGTCTACTTGACTACCTCAAGATACATAAGATACATCATACATATCATAGAGACATATATATTATCATTATTATGTAATTTTTTACGGATCATTTTATATAAGGATTTTTAGGTCAAATTGTTAGTAATAGTTTTTAATTATTGTAAACCAAAACTAAATGTTTGCTATATGGTTTGTTATTCTTATTTATTCAGTTTGTAAAGATATGCTTAGTAAGCTAGTATTTTTTTTTTTTTTTTTTTTGTGTGTTACCAATGTAAATCATCATATTCCTATCTCGCAGTCCAGTCAAGTTTTTTGTCTAAGTGGACAAACAAATCGGCCAGTACGGTTTTAAAATTTTTAAACGAACCTACAAGAAATATATGAACCAAAGGACGTACACTCTAATGTACATAGGTAATACATATAGTGTGCAAGTGTATTAGAGCATAGACGAATTAACTCAAACTAGTGGGTTACACCCGCGTTCTGTGGCGGGGCGACCCAATTTTTAATGGAAACGTAGATGTATGATGTGTGCAAAATGCAACATATAAATTACATCAAATGAGGCATAAACTAATCCTTTTAGTACTAATGTTGGAAAAAGCGTGTTTTTTTTTCCTTTTGAATTTACAGGACCAAACGAACTTAAAAGAACAAAAGGAGCAAATAAGCAGACAAAACCAACATAAATACAAAAAGAAGGGATGAACGTGACATGCCTAACCCCTCGGCAGCATCTCTGATATGTGGTCGAAAACCGGTGTTCCTTAATGTTTAAGTTCATGTATTTGCTTAACTTATAATCTCGAATAGCCTACTTTTAATGGGATTTGTGTTTTGCAAATCTTAAGGAGTTTAAGTAGCTATTTGGGAGCTTTACAGAGCACCGGGAGTGAACGGGATTAACCGGGGATGTGAAATGAACAAAACCGGGTTAATCACGAAGATTGGATGTGTTTTGGGGAATTTTAATGGATTTAAAATGAATATATTGGAAGATGGCATGATAGAGGTCCGAATTACGAGTATGTGGGTTAAAACGGTGAGTAAAACGGAGCTATAACGAATAAGTTATGAAGAAAACAGTTTCGGACGAAACCGGCAAAACTAGGCAGCGTCGGCGACGCCATCCAGAACTCTCCGTCGCTGAAAAAACTCCGTAGGCAGCGGGTTAAGCCATCGGACGAATTGGGAACAACCAAAGGCTGTCGGCGACGCCTCCTCTATATGCCAGACGCTGAAACTTGTTTTTTAATGATTGGGGACGGGTTATATGTTTTGTTTTGACCAAGATTCGGGGGTTACGAGTTGGGAATGATAAAAACACCTTAGGGGATCATCTAACAATCATCTAACACATTCCCTATATTCTATTCCATCAATCATCAACCGAATCAATCACCATCACTTTAACCCTAATCCATTATCATCATCACCATCATCCATCCAATTCCATATTTTACCATAAGTCCTAATCATTACCTTCATCCGATTCAAAGTTTCAAGATGCAAGATTTCAAGCTCTCATACATTGTTGATCGTGTCCCGTTCATCATGAGCGGATAATTCCCGGAGGTTTCACCCCGGTGTAGGTTTTAGTAAGTTCTTAGGGTTTAAACATTGTGTTTGAGATTCGATTTGTAACAAGTTATGATTTAATTTTGTAACTTATGATAATTGTCTTGCATTTGTATTGTATTCATGAATTGTCGAATGAAGATTAAATTTGACTTTGCAAAACGTTTATGTGCAATTATGCCTTATCTAGGTTAGAGTTTACATGTTATTGGTAACGAAGTGCGTTACGGTCCGTCATTTACGACGTTGATAGCTTTTGGCACCTAAGCCTCATGACACCAAATTCGTTAAGCATTTTTGCAATTGAATTAAATCTAAAATGTGTAGAAACCCTAGGACTTCAATTACCTAACCGGGTGTGAACCTTGTTTTCCAAAATATTGTTTTAAAACCATTCATCAAGTTTTCGTGCAATTAGTCAAACCATTCATCAAGTTTTCGTGCAATTAGTCAAATAGCTATTTGTTTAGGGTAATTTGGGCATATAAATCTTATCTTTGACTGGAGCGCGACACTCTGATCAAATTTTGGCTCCGTTGCCAGGGAGTTCGTGCGCTTTATGTCTGGATACTTGTTTGTATTTTTGTGATTAACTGTTTAAATTGCTTAGTTCTTTTTTTGTACCTTGTCTTTTTCCTTGTTACGCGGGTTGTGTTACTTGTGCATATTACAGGTAGTGCTTGCGTACACGAAATTCCGGGAGGACTTCACCGTTAGTCTATGAACCAGAAGTCGAGCGAGTAGCAAGAAGGAATTTAGCAAGCCGGTTAGAGGCAACGATTTCTTCTAATCAATTCACCCAAAACTCACCATCAACACCAACCGTTGAAACCGATTCAATGGCAAACCAAAATTCAAACCAAAACCTCAATCAAAACTAATACCAATTCCAATACCGAGGCAACTTTCGGCCAGCCCAAAACCTCTAACAAAGTATACCACAAGATCAACCGGGTGGTGGTAACAACTCGAGACCACCCACACCACCATTTCAAAACCGAGGTTCCAACAATAATAACCAAAGAACACCTCCACAACAAAATCTCCACCGATACAACTCCTTACCCACTAACCTTGGTGATCGGAATGTTAATTTCGACCGTAGAGGCAACAGAGATCGTGGCAATCCCGCGAATGAAGACCCGTTCTTTAATATTGATAAGTTGAGAAACGCCATCCCGATGATGAGCCATATAGTGTTCCCGGTTACCAATCACCGGAGCATGTGAGTATTCACTCGGAATATTCGGATGACGGGGGAATTATGACGAACGGGTAGACGATGATGGTTGAGGGTATGTGAATCAGGATAATGTTTACAATGAAAGGAGGTTTGATGACGATGAGTTTGGCTATCAAAACGCTAACTTTGTGGGGAACGACAACTATGGTTATGGGAATGTTAGAAATGATGGTTACGGAAACAACTGCCAACCACGAAACAACAATCAAAGGAACCGGAATGATGGGTATTATAATAATAACAACAATGTTAATCATAACCGGATTCCTCGTTTCGTGGGAGGAGGTAATGAAGGTGGAAACCAAGGTGGGGATCGAGGAAGACCAATTGATCAAGAAGTTGACGGTCCACTTCGTCGTCAACAACCTCCAAGGGGTGTTAATGAGCGTTTTAGACCGCTGGTCACTGAAAATGATTCACCGATTGTGTGTGAAAGACGAATGTTTGATTTTAAACCTCATTACATCAACATCCTCCCCCACTTCTATGGGAGGACTAATGATGAACCATATACCCATTTGGCGGAGTTTTCGGCCATATGTAGTACGATTGGAGGACACGATTTCGCACTGGAAGAGGTGAAACTTTGATTATTTCAGTTTTCTTTAAAGGATAAGGCGATACTGTGGTTTCTCACACTTCCGACGGGGAGTATTCGCACATGGGCTGAAATGCAACAAGTTTTTCTGGATGAGTAATATTCAATGGCAAAGACCGATGATGCTAGAGATAAAATTAGGTCTTTCCACCAACTCTCAAGTGAACCCTTGCATGAAGCTTTCACGCGATACAAAGAATTAATCCGGAAGTGCCCACATCATCAAATCGAAAAATGGGAGTTGGTTAAATGTTTTGTACGGGGGTTGGATGATGAGACATGGAACCACCTCGAGTCAACGAGTAACGGATCGTTGTAGAGTAACCATGAAGACGACGATTGGGAATTTCTTGAGCCGATGAGCATGTCACACCCCGAAATATCAGAGCATGGTGTGACTGGACTGGTGTCTTCATTGTACAGCGGAAGCAAATAAGCAAAGACTTTCTAGAAATTAAACGCCCGCTAAGTACTCGAATCTCCAATGGTTCTCCTATTCCAACCGTGCCATAACTTTGAAAAGTAACCTGAGAAAGAAACATGCGAAAAATCAACATAAAGTTGAGCGAGTTCATAGTTTGTTTTGGAAAATATTTAAAACAAATCTTTTTGATAACCGGTTTCTGAAATATTATTGAGAAAACGAATTTAAAAATCATTTTCTTGTCAAGTTGTATGGAAACTTTGTATTTGTAACGCATTATGTTCGTAAAACCATGCATTTGTAGACTTGTATTTGTAAAGTTTGTATAACCGTCAATGCCCACCATGACTTTGACTTCATGCCCGCATAAATCCTATGCTTTGAATTTGTATAAAACATGGTATGTAATTTGTAAAACCCCGGTATGAAAGCAAACAAGGAAAAACAGATCACCAATGGTTTGCAAGGCCAATGGTATGTGTGAAGTGATGCAGGAAAACTCAAACCTAGAAAATTTGTATCGGGCCTCCGGCTGGAAGACATAGTCACCCTATGGGCCACCCTGGTCCCCATGGGTGTGGGCTCGCTACACCCAAATAGATCAATCACTCATGTCCCCCGGTCCTACAACGAGGATTAATGGCCTTAAGTGTTGTACCCACCACTCACATGATCTAAGTGTACCCTTCCTTAGCTAACCATACCAATTGTAATTGTATGTTATCATTTTGTAACATGTACCCACTGGGAGTCTCGTTTCTCAAACGCAGACCAACCCAGTCCCATTATTATAACTAGACGATCCCATCCCTAGTCATGAAAATCATTCACATTTCGATAATACGCTTTTGTTTTGTAAAAACCGATATATTTAGTATGATCCATTCGTAAACCATTTGAGTTCCTTGAAATCCATTCGTAATATGATTTAGAAATATGAGTTTTCGTTCGTTCAAAAACTTGGTATGTTCTTGCAAAACGTGCTTTGTCTAAAATATGCAGTCTTTGTTAGTCGAAAAATTTGTGTGTTTCTGCAAAACGTGCATGTCTTTCCACCCCGAAAACATTTATAAAAATGTAAAACCGTAAAAAGGTGGGGTTATGAACTCACCTGAGTTTCCATGTGCAAAGCTAGCTAATTACGACTTCATGATGTCGTTTCCAAGATGAGACTCGCTAGCTTGCATTCTACAATATTCCTAACACGGAATATCTTATAAGTTTCTAAATAAACGCAGTAACTAAACTACGTGTCACCGAGCTCTACCGAATCGTTGACCGAACGATTCGACGGTTTGTTGTTAACTTAAATGAAACGAAGAAGTTATACTTGTTAGCTCGTTTGATACCGTTAATAATTTACTAAGTCTAGAAAGTACTTAGTTTTTGAGAAATTCGTCATATATAAATATTTATACAAAAATATCAATACATCGACAAACTAATGTTAGTCGCCCCGAGAAGTCGTACGCGTATAAAAGGGTTGTTTATATGAAAATAGCATATAACAAACTCGTATGTTGAAATGAATGTTGCACAATGTGCCGTTTAGGCGTTTTGTAATAAATATAAAAGTTATATCTATTTTATAAAAGATTTATCGAGTCGTTGCATGTTTCAAATAAATATATACTATATTTATTCTTGTAAATGAGTACGAGTTGCTTGAGGTTCGAAATAAATACAAAACTATATTTATTTTTATAAAAGAACTCGTATTGTTTTGTACGTGAAATAAATATACGAACTATATTTATTTTTATAACGAATTCGTGTTGTACGATATCTGAAATAAATATATAAACTATATTTATTTATAAAAGCATCGTTGAGTTGTTGCGGTTGAAAATAAATACATAACTATATTTATTTATTTTTTTATGAAATAGTTGTCGAAATTTCAAAGTTCAGAATAAATATAACAACTATCTTTATTGTCGGAAATAGTATCCGAATCATCGTTTTTTTTTTTTTGTATGTTGTAAAAGTGTTGTCGAAAGTATTGTTACACTTGTATTTGTTTTTATAAGAAAAATCACTTGAATACAATGGTTCGTCTTATAATAAAACGCGTTTGTTTTTACGGATTTTCTCGAAAAACGGGCAGAGTTTCCCCTAATTTTGGACGCCCCCCGACAACAAAAGTGTCGTTATTTTGTCAAAATTCAATCAAGATTCAATCAATATATATATACTTTTGTCAAATATATCATATGTAAATTATAATCAATCGGTTCGAGCTCGTTATCACATGATAAAATAAGAAATAATTATCGTAAATAATATTCGATCTAAATCTTTTACCGAATCTTCGTGTCGAAAAGCTGAGCTGACCGAGTCAACTCGCTGAGTTGACTGAGTCAACTGAGTTGACCGGCTGACCTTGACTGAGTTGACTCGCTGAGTTGACCGGATTGACTCGGTTTGACCGAGTCAACCGAACCGAAACTGATGTATCTCGAACCAAGACTCGAACCCGCTGACCAGTTGTCTTTGTTAACCCGAACCTGCTGAACTTTGACTAAGTTTGAAAAAAACCCGAAACTTTGACCCGAACAACAGTCGACCAGATCTGACCCGAACAATTACCCGAACCAACTGAAACTGAAAGAACCGAACTTCAACAGCATCATCATCAAAATCGGACTTCAACGTCACCGGCAACTCAGTCGCCGGAACCCCACGGAACTACTCGTCGGTAATAGCAAAGCACCGCCACCGCCACTGCCACCGCGGCTCCGCTGCCAACGGCGGACTGTCGCCAGAAAACGGCACCGACATCATCATCCCTCTGTCATCAATCTCTCTCTTCTATGTTACTCCACCGCTGCCGCTCACCATCATCCTTCCAATCTCTCTCTCTCTCTCTGTCGTACTCCCCCCACTCGTCGGTTCACCTGGTTGCGGCCATCGAGAGAAAAGGGGGGTAGCAGGTGTTGAAGAAGGGGTGTGTGTATGATCGGGACCTCGAACACCACTGCCGCCGCCATCGATGTTCCGTCATCGGTTGGATTAAACTCCGGTCACCGGATTCTTGTATGTGTAGAATTGAAAGATGAGTGTGATTTGGTTTGGGTTGTCTGTGCATATCATCGAGAGAGAGAGAGAGATGAGTGAGGTAGCAGGTTTTTGGGTGTATTGTCTGTGTTTATATATTTGCAGACAAAGAGAGGTGAGAGTAATATGTGTGTGTATTGTGGGTTTATTTGCAGATGAGAAAGAGAGGATCAAGAGGGGTGAAGGGGTAAGGTCCCAAAAACCCCATAATAAGTATTTGAGACCATACCACAAACTGGCTTTTTAACCTTTTAACCTTGCGCGGCCGCGCACTGGTCTTACAAAAGGAAGAAAGTAATCAGCAATCTATAGTTGCGCGCCCAAAGGAAAACATAAATCCTTGCGCCTTCTCCCATTAGCAAAGGATAAAAATCCTGAGATCAATACTTCCGCCTAAATATCCAGACATGGATAATTACTCAGACTTAGGATTTATTCAGTGGTCTCCACACAATAAGGTGCCACACCGGATTACAGCAGTAATCTTCTAGAAGGAATACAATCGTGCACCACCCAGACGGTTATAACCGTCTGGACACGTGTCATTACCACAGACGCCCCTGAAATCACAACAAAGGCATGCAATTGGAGAGTAATCTCCACTTGATCACATTACACGTGGCAAATCCCCAGCCATTGATCTAGACCGCGATCCGTGTGCTCTCACGTCGGATCACAGAACTTAAACGGAAGGAAATGTAACCGCTTACGGGGTTAGCATCTTCCGTTAAACTTTCACTAACGGGTTTTCTCACCTAAAATGACTCCCGGCTATAAATATGAAAAGGAACCCAGGTATGAATTTAGATTACACCCACTTCTCAAATACTTCTTCTTCTTAATTTACCCATACTTATTCTCACACCGGAGTCGGGTCAAGGAAAGAACCCTCTTTTCCCCTTGGCGAGGCTAACGGTGATCTTTTTTGCAGAACCGTCGGAGAAGAAGATCGAGTACAACTGAATCAATCGAGTGGGAGCTAACCTTTTCATGCGGATTCAAACACCCTAGATATCTCGGTTCCGACCATTTATCTAGTGTTTCTTCATTGGCGCCCACCGATTCCTCAGTTTTCTAGTTTCTATCTCGTTTCGATTCAGTTCGTTTCATTTTCTGTTTTGCATATGGCAGAAAATTCGTCATCTCACCGGCAACTTGGTCCTCGAACAAACGTTGGAAACAATTTACCAGTAGAAGGAATCATGGAAGATGCCTCGGACGATAACGAGGTTCAATCCAACCGAGCAAATGATCCTGTCACTCCAGGAATGTTACCAGCAAACCCTGCTCAATCTATTTTACCACCAGGCGAAACTCCGATATCATGGTATGTCCGGTCCCAAGGGGCATTAAACGCAGTGTACACACAGTTGTGTGCTCAAACTGCTCCTCTGACTCAATCACGGAGACCGGGATCTAGAGCTCATGCCTCCCAGCGAGAAGAATCAACTTATGAAGACACAGAAGTTCATGCCAGGTCCACATCACAACGTGAGTACATTCAGTCAGGCAGTTACCAGAGACAACACCACGGGGAACCACACCCTCGTCGAAGACAATCGGTACATGATAGGTTGGGCTCCCAACGGGATACCCACACCGATGAATCAGATCCAACATACCGTTTAAGTGCAAACAACAGTGTGTTCAGTAGACTACAGCCAAACTATAACAAATGCAGACCTCGAGCGGTTTATAACCCGGAGGCAGAGCACAACTATGACTTAGTTTACCGCCCTGTAGAAGCAGCGGAAAACTCGAAGTTCATACTGGAGATAGCTCTAGCTCCATTGGAGAAGGCCAAACTACCATCTAACATAGGGAAATTCAATGGGTTAACTGACCCCGATGATCATCTGAGGGTGTTCACCAGCGCGGGTTTAGTTGGGGGTTGGACTCTTCCGCTATGGTGTCATTTGTTTGTACAAACATTAACTGGTCCAGCGCGAATCTGGTTTGATAACCTACCAACTGGACAGATTGAATCATGGAAGGATCTGCGTGAAAAGTTTTTAACACACTTCAGCCGGCAACGGCGTTCCATTCGAGACACTTCTGACGTCATGAATATATGGCGCCGTGATGACGAAAATCTAGAAGATTTCATCACTAGATACAATAAAGAAGTGTTGGAGATCGGCGGTGTTCACGAACAACTAATCCGTGCTCAATTCAAGTACGCGGTTAGGTGTGATGACATGGTTAAAGTTCTATCTGGAACAGAGGGCCTTCCAACAAGTTGGGAAAAGATAATGGCAGCAGCCAAAGTTTATGCGCAAACTGAGAAAAACCTCACTACAAACAGGCCACCACCACCACACAATAGGCCCGCTGACTTGAGTTTAACCGGTGAAAGAAGGTTCAAAAAATCATGGCGCGAGTCATCAGGAAGTCGTTCCTCTGAAGATGCCCGCACAACAATTAACAAACTCTCTGCACAAAGGGAGAACAAACAAGAAAATAGGGAGAGGCAGTGGACTCCCCTAACAAAGACCCCGGCGGAGGTTCTGAGTACTGAGGATTATCAATTCAAACCTCCGATCCCGATGAAGAGTAAACGTGGACAAGACCCGGCGCAATACTGCGAATATCATAAAGACAACGGGCATACCACGAACAACTGCATATCTCTGCGCACGGAAATAGAGAAAGCCCTCAAGAATGGAGAACTCACGCATTTACTCCAGAATATGCGCAAGGAGATTAAGCAGATAACCCGGGGAGAAGAAGGCCCAAGCAAGCGGGCCAAAACCTAAGTGACGACTCTATAAGTTTCCCGCAGAAAGACATGACCCATCAAATACGGCGGAACTATCAAAGAGTAAGTTAAGTTCCATTTAATTATCAGAAAAACTTTGTAAGGCCTCTGAGCTCTATCCATGAATAAAATTACAAAGTTTCTATTATTTTTGTGTTTACAAAGTGCATGCAATTTCTTTTTAGTAAGCGCAAAAACATTATGGTAATATAAAACAAGCTCCATGCGTGGTCAGTGATCACGTCACAAACGACCATAAATTCACACATGAGCTTTACACCAACTTCATTCGCCTTACTCAATAAAAGCAATTGTACTCATGCAAAATATTGTAAAGTCATTAAACAAAACAAATAGAAACATACTATTTTCAGCGTACAGATACGCCCTAAAGAGTTTCAAACACGGCAGTGTTTAAAATACTTGCGCAACAGCGCACCATCAAAACAGGGATTTACATCCCGCATAAAAAAATGTTCAATACAATTTCATACTACTCTAAATCTTCACCCTCATCCGGAAAGATTTCTTTGAGTTGCGCCACGTGATCATCCGATTGCAGCGCCACATTTATCAGTTCCATGATTGGAAGTTGCAAATTATTAAACTCTGTCTTCATGGAAGCAAGCACGGCGGCAGTATTTACGCCAAAGGTAGCAGACTTGCTATCATCCCAGTTAACCTTCAACGCGCTGTTCACATGTTGGGAACATTCCGCATAACCTTGCGCATACCCATCTCGTCGTGCAGCAACCAATAAATTCGCAACAGTTTTATCCAGTTCTTCAGAGTTTAACACAGATTCAGCAACCTAAGAAATCAAGCAAAAATAAGTATCAAAAAAGCGCATATATGATTTCACAACAAAAAGGAGAAAAGAACTTACACAAGCAATCCCGCGATCCTTCAACCAGGCCATATTATTCTTTAAAGGTTCAAGCTCGCTTTCTGCTGTAACCCGCGCCGTTTCTGAATTTTCCAGCTTCTCTTCAACCTCAGTCAAACGGCGGGAGGTTTCAGTCTTCTCGGAATGTGCAAGCTCCAGATCCTTCTTTAGTTGTTCCTGATCAGAAACCAAAGCAGTAAGTTCCTCTAACTCTTTATCTCTAACGGCAAGAGTGGCTAAAGCTTGTACCTCCCGTTGCTCACTGCGTTCCCTATGAGAACGCACTTCCGCCAGCGCAGCTTCTACATCAGCTTTCTCTTTCTTCAATTTTTCTACCTCCGCATCTTGATTCTTCAAATTTTCAACCTCAGCCTTGAGGTTATTAATGATATTACGAAGATTTGCCTTCTCGGCATTATCTTTCTCGCAGATTCTCCTCCAATTTTTGCGTTCCTCAGACAAGAGAGCAGCTTCAGCTTCCGCTTTTCTCTTCCAACCAGCAACAGACCATTCCTCAGTCTTGCGCTCAGCTTCAAACTTGGCTCGCTCAGTTTCTAATTTAGCCTTCAACTGGGCCACATGTTTTTCATCTTTAGCAAACTTCTTTTGAGATGCCATGAAAGATGCCTGCTCCTTATGCATACTATACCACTCACGCACTATGCGGTGAGTAGTAGAAACATGAGAAGCAGTTTCTGCAAGATAAGACTGATAGGTCTGTTCATAAGGTTGATTTTCCTGAAACTTGATCTCGCCAGGCGGAAGTATCCCCTGCAACCAATCTTGGCATACACGCCAATCCGAGAAGGTATCGCCTTTCTTCAAATTCCAAACAGGGACATAAGGATCAGAAGCATCTTTTTCCGTATAAGTCCGGTAATAATATTCTCCCAGAGTTTCTTCCGGACGAATTGGAGATTGTTTATCAACACCAGCAGATGAGCCTGGTTCCTCAGTTGTGACCCTCTCAGTATGTTCAGGCATAGCATCCGAAGGTTTTGGGGAAGAAGTGGAAGTTTTTTCAGCAGTTGGCTCTTTTCCCAAATCTTGAGCAACAACTTCAGCGGTTGATGAATTATCAACACCATCCACCACGTTTGGTTCAACAACCTTTTCAACTTCTGTATCAACACCAACAGGCTTCTCAGCCTCAACAGTCTTCTCCACAACATCACCAGCAACCTCTGTAGGCTCTAACGGGTCAGCAACAGAGGCGCGCGGAGGGGTAGAGGGAAGTTCTTCATTTACCACAGTTTGCACTTCTGTGGGAATAGGGGAAACAGGAATTTCTGGAAAAATAAAAAATCTGTAAGGATCCAGTCCGCCTAAAGAAAAAAAAAAGAGACGACACTTACCAGGAACAGATTCCGAAACAAAAGCATCAAGATTCCCTCTTCTGGTAATCTTCTTCCTCTGAACTTTCTTAGGAGGTTGACCTTCCGCATCAGTATCAGTTTGCTTCCTTTTACCAGCCTTCCTATGTACCAAATGTTCGGGACTAGAATCCAAATCAATAGGCTCATTTGGGTTGGAAGGGAGAATATCAGCAGAATCCCTCGATTCAGGCTTCGGTTCTCGCACAGTTACTACAGGAGTAAGACCCTCCAAAGAGTCAGAAACCACCACATAATCACACCTGAAGTCAGAGGAACGGCGCGTACCTTTCTTCTCTCCAGCATTTTTCGCCTTCGAAGGTTGAACTTTAACAGCTTCACTCCTCTTCGGCGCAGAAGTAGAAGTCGTTGCGCGCTTTTTCTTTTCAGGGCCTATGCCCAAATTCAACAACTCACCTACAAAGGCGCAAAATAAAAAATTACCCACAAAGCGCAAGAAGGAAAACAAAGGCAGATATAACTTACCAGCACCAGCAGCTGGTTGCGCAGATAGATCCGCATCCTGCGGAAGGACAAAATTTCTTACGATACGGTGGTACCAAAGCTCCTCTTCAGGTTTCTTCTTGATAGTACCCATCCTTCCGCCCTCTCTCTTAAAGGCAACAACATATAAAGAGACAACTACATTCAAAAAGAAAACAGGTCAAAAAAAAAAAAAAAAAAAAAAGAAGAACATTGAAAAAGCCCCAAACTTACTATGACCATCCTCTGTGTATACGGGTTTATCATCACATTCCATCTTCCAGTTCAAACTCATGCCGACTCCAACAAGAGCTTTCTCCGGCAACGCAATATTGGGCACATCTTTCAGATCTTGATACCAGTTCTCATCAACAGGGGTCTGAAGCGTTTCAATCGGAACATCGTCCTTCCCCCTTAGAACCATCTTCACCGGAATCACTCCGGCCTTGATAAAGAAGAATTTTTGCTTCCAATCGTGGAAGGATTTTGGGAGTTGCAGTAGAATCTTCTTCGCAGAAGCCCTCTGAACAAACGAATAGAACCCTTGGGTACAATGCATCTGATGAAAAACCCTAAATCGAAGAACGGTCGGTTCAACATGCATCGTCCGACACACAAATTCAAAATGCCGAACCCTAACCATACCAATAGGGTGAAGTTGGGAAATATGAAGTTTGTAAAATTCAAGAACGTCAAGGAAAAATCTGGTAACAGGCAAACGAAAGTTACCGTCACAGAAAAAATCCCAAAAGAGGGTGATGTACCCGGCCGGAGCGTCCGCTGCCGTTTGCCCCTCTTCAGGATACAAAGCACCCCAGTTCTCCGGAAATTTGAGATTCTGAATCAAACCCTCAAAGGACGCCCTAGTCCACTTCAACGGTGGGAGTTCAGTCGCCATTTCTTCAGTAAGATCTTCTTGATGTTCTCCGGTTGACATAAGAAAAGGAGCGACAGAGTTTTCGGTAGAAAAAGAAATGGGGAAAGTTTTTTCAATAAAGACAATGATTATACAAAAGAGGTTATCCAGACGTTATATATACTTATCGCAATAAATAGCATCGGTAACTGTCACAGCGACTGTTCCGGGTATCACAGTTCCCCAAGCAGCAGAAAAAAGTAAATACACGCGTCTGCACGCGCACGTGTAAGACACGGACAGTAAAAAACAACTGACAATGACAGGTTGTCAATCAATTTACTGCATCAGTCTCGGTAAGAATCAAATATTTTTCCAAAAAATCTTTACAAAAAATCAAATAATTCAATCTTCTCATAGAAGATTTCTTATTTTTCGCGCCCAAAAACATTTTCCTCTCATAAGTCCAGTGCTCCACTTATTTGCATAAGTACAACACTAGACTGGGGGGACTTGAAGGGGTAAGGTCCCAAAAACCCCATAATAAGTATTTGAGACCATACCACAAACTGGCTTTTTAACCTTTTAACCTTGCGCGGCCGCGCACTAGTCTTACCAAAGGAAGAAAGTAATCAGCAATCTATAGTTGCGCGCCCAAAGGAAAAATAAATCCTTGCGCCTTCTCCCATTAGCAAAGGATAAAAATCCTGAGATCAATACTTCCGCCTAAATATCCAGACCTGGATAATTACTCAGACTTAGGATTTATTCAGTGGTCTCCACACAATAAGGTGCCACACCGGATTACAGCAGTAATCTTCTAGAAGGAATACAATCGTGCACCACCCAGACGGTTATAACCGTCTGGACACGTGTCATTACCACAGACGCCCCTGAAATCACAACAAAGGCATGCAATTGGAGAGTAATCTCCACTTGATCACATTACACGTGGCAAATCCCCAGCCATTGATCTAGACCGCGATCCGTGTGCTCTCACGTCGGATCACAGAACTTAAACGGAAGGAAATGTAACCGCCTACGGGGTTAGCATCTTCCGTTAAACTTTCACTAACGGGTTTTCCCGCCTAAAATGACTCCCGGCTATAAATATGAAAAGGAACCCAGGTATGAATTTAGATTACCCCCACTTCTCAAATACTTCTTCTTCTTCATTTACCCATACTTATTCTCACACCGGAGTCGGGTCAAGGAGAGAACCCTCTTCTCCCCTTGGCGAGGCTAACGGTGATCTTTTTTGCAGAACCGTCGGAGAAGAAGATCGAGTACAACTGAATCAATCGAGTGAGAGCTAACCTTTTTATGCGGATTCAAACCCCCTAGATATCTCGGTTCCGACCATTTATCTAGTGTTTCTTCAAGGGGGTATGGACCCTTTTATAAGGATGTTGAGGAAATCTTGTAAAAATCTTGTGGCTTCCATTTTTGAGACAAGAATCTCTACAAGATTTTGTAGAGATTTTGGAGAGATTTAGTAAGATTTTATAGAGATTTGCAAAGATTTGTAGAGATTTGCAAAGATTTGTAGAGATCTTGATAAGATTTTTAGGGACAAGATCTAATATATTATGTGCATGTTTAGGCTCGTGGGTTTTGGGCTTGGGCCCAGGGCCCACAAGCCCTTCTCATGTGTAAGTGGCCCGTAATTCCTACGAGACAGGTTTTAAAACCAAAATCACCGTAGCCTAGTAAAATAATATTTCAGAGTTAAAAACGCGTAAAAATAATGCCGGTATCCGTCGTAGTCGCGTTTGTGCGTCGATAACGGTAATAATCGCAAAAAATTACATCTTTGCCGTCTTTAATCCGTTTTTGTCGGCGTTGTCAGTATTTCGTACAGTAACAGTTCATTGTCGTTTGATGTTCCGCATATTCCACGCGAATCTTCTTACGCGTACTGTAAAGTCGAATAAACGTTCCTAGGCAGTCCATAGGCCTAATTAAGTTAATTTGTGCTGTAAACACTATTTATTATCGCGTTAATCACCTGTTAATCACGTAATTAAGAGTTGTAAATCACCGGTTGTCACATTCTCCCCCTGTTAATGAAATTTCGTCCTCGAAATTTGGATTACGTTAACTCCTTAGTGTTACGTTATGTGTAGATAAATACGAATAGTGTCAAAGTGGATGACCACGAAATCGAATCAAGACTCATTCGAGTTATGTGAATTCAAGAACATACCTCAACAATAGAACCCAACGGTTAACAGGAATATGTTTCAGAAATTGATGTCAAAGGAAACAGGACGTATAGATACAGTCACTAGTGTGACTAAGTTAACAGGAGTCCAGCAACGAACGGAATTTCGACCCATCAAATTCCATATGAACGTTCACAATATGTAAATGAGTTCTAGAAGCAATAGCACCCTCTACACGAACTTAGAAGCAACAAGCTAAAATGTAACAGTTTACATGAGAAGCTCGATCGTGATCAGCACAAGCTGCAAGTTATACCGACGCCACAAGGTGTCGTATTGAATGAAACAATTCAAAAATAGCGGTGATAGAACAATTATCACCTGTGTATTGCAAGAAATGCTCAATCATGGTTAGCCCAAGCTACAAGTTTGTACTGACACCACAAGGTGTCGTAGTGACTTAAATAATTCAATAATAGCGGTGATCAAACAAATTCACCGTGTTTGAAATCAAATGAAAGCGTAATAAAGTGAATCTGAAAGTTTGTTTCAAACGACATCATAGAATTTTCAATTGAAAATGAAACATCAAAGAAATAATGTTTTCGATAGAAGATGAAGAAGCAATGGATATCGCAAAACATTTGATCGATAGTGAAAGAACCGTTAGTAGGTACACCGGAATATAAGAATGAATTTGTGTACCATTGTCTTAACACACTATTGTATTAAGACTGTTGTAATATGATAAATCAAAGCGGATATAAAATGAATCAACAAATAAATAATTAAATTCATGAATGAGATGCGTAAACGAGATTAGCCCAAACTTTAAATTAATGAAAACACCACCACAAGGTGTCGGAGTTAACAAACGACTTAATGGAGTCGTAGACCAAACAAGTCTACTACGACTCGAAACAAATGAAGTGCTCGTTAAAAAAAATTGATTTGAATATGATGATCCCAATACATCATATGATACTTTGAATTGAACATGTGGAATGGACAAGTTCCAACAATTGAATTTGATTTCGGCGTAATCCGATAATAAGTACATGTATCGACAAGAAAACTTTCGGCATGGTCACAACGAAAAACCATGTATGTAACTTGAAAAGAAGAGAAATTTCAAGAAAATGTGTTGACTTGATAACAAAGGAGCCAACAATTACAATAATACGGGTCATTCGAATCACAAATCAATAATTAGATTTAGCGAAATAATATTTGAACTTTAATGAAACGCTTTATTCGAAACGAAACCACATGCGTAACAAACGATGCATGTGTAACATATGAATTTTTCAAGAATGAAGCATTGAGTGTTCGCTATAATGAAAGAAATGATCGTGATACAATGACCATTAAGAGGAGTAGAGATGTGAAAATCTACTCACTAGATGCAAAAGTCAGAATTTCAATAAAAGAAATTTAAGGACTTTACCTTGGGTTTCATGTGATGAGCGGTTGTTAGTTGACATTACCATGGAATGTCGAACATATCGTATTCGTCATTAACTGAAATAGGGGGATGCGGAGACATACGTCCTCTCTTTGGCATGAATCGTGTCGTTTGCAGGACAGCGTGATAAGTTGTCGTTTCCTGGTCGTTAGTTCTCCTGTTGACAGGAATCTAGCGTCGTCGTTGAATTGCGCCATCGCGTCTTTTCAAAGGCATCGCCTCGATAGTCGTAGGTGTCATACTTCAACCTCCGTTGATGTATTGCTTAAGTTTCACGTATACCTGTGCACTAGCATTTCGTTCCGCGTAGAATGTGATGTACCCTGACATCCGTTGACGTAAAATTTGAGTTCCATGTATTCTCATGCACTAGCGTTTCGTTAGGCGTAGGCTGCCTGCTCGGGAAATTAAAATATCATAGACAATAGGGATAATAGTGTGTGCCTGAGTTAACAATCGCGGTTCGTACGTGATGACCTTTAATGAACTTCAGCAAAAGTTTTCCAAAGGTCCTAAATGCATGTTCCCTAAACTCTCAGAGTTTTGTTTACTGTATGCGACTGTTTTGTGTACCGTGTGTAAAACACAACTTTAGCGTATGTTTAAAAACAAAATTTTTGACTGTTTGCTTTTCGGCAACGGTTGGAGACCATATTCGAGTACTAGGCGTTCTGTATGTATTCAAGGTCTTAATTGTCTAAGTCCCAGAGAAAAGTGAGGTTAAAGCCTAGGTATCACAACAGAAACCTAATTCGCTGTAACCTATAGCTCTGATACCAATCTGTCACATCCCGAAATATCAGAGCATGGCGTGACTGGACTGGTATCTTCATTGCACAGCAAAAGCAAATAAGCAAAGACTTTCTAGAAATTCAACGCCCACTAAGTACTCGAATCTCCAATGGTTCTCCTATTCCAACCGTGCCATAACTTTGAAAAGTAACCTGAGAAAGAAACATGCGAAAAATAAACATAAAGTTGAGCGAGTTCATAGTTTGTTTTGGAAAAGATTTAAAACAAATATTTTTGATAACCGGTTTGTGAAATATTATTGAGAAAACGAATTTAAAAATCATTTTCTTGTCAAGTTGTATGGAAACTTTGTATTTGTAACACATTATGTTCGTAAAACCATGTATTTGTAGACTTGTATTTGTAAAGTTTTTATAACCGTCAATGCCCACCCTGACTTTGGCTTCATGCCCGCATAAATCATATGCTTTGAATTTGTATAAAACATGGTATGTAATTTGTAAAACCCCGGTATGAAAGCAACAAGGAAAAACATATCACTAATGGTTTGCAAGGCCAATGGTATTTGTGAAGTGATGCAGGAAAACTCAAACCTAGCAAATTTGTACCGGGCCTCCGGCTGGAAGACATAGTCACCCTATGGGCCACCATGGTCCCCATGGGTGTGGGCTCGCTACACCCAAATAGATTTATCACTCATGTCCCTCGGTCCTACAACGAGGATTAATGGCGTTAAGTGTTGTACCCACCACTCACATGATCTAAGTGTACCCTTCCTTCGCTAACCATACCAATTGTAATTGTATGTAATCATTTTGTAACATGTACCCACTGGGAGTCCCGTTTCTCAAACGCAGACCAACCCAGTCCCATTATTATAACTAGACGATCCCATCCCTAGTCATGAAAATCATTCACATTTCGATAATACGCTTTTGTTTTGTAAAAACCGGTATATTTAGTATGATCCATTCGTAAACCATTTGAGTTCCTCGAAATCCATTCGTAATATGATTTAGAAATATGAGTTTTCGTTCGTTCAAAAACATTGTATGTTCTTGCAATACGTGCTTTCTCTAAAATATGTAGTCTTTGTTAGTCGAAAACTTTGTGTGTTTCTGCAAAACGTGCATGTCTTTCCACCCCGAAAACATTTATAAAAATCTAAAACCGTAAAAAGGTGGGGTTATGAACTCACCTGAATTTCCATGTGCAAAGCTAGCTAATTACGACTTCATGATGTCGTTTCCAAGATGAGACTCGCTAGCGTGCATTCTACAATATTCCTAACACGGAATATCTTATAAGTTTCTAAATAAATGCAGTAACTAAACTACGTGTCACCGAGCTCTACCGAATCGCTGACCGAACGATTCGACGGTTTGTTGTTAACTTAAATGAAACGAAGAAGTTATACTTGTTAGCTCATTTGATACCATTAATAATTTACTAAGTCTAGAAAGTATTTAGTTTTTGAGAAATTCGACATATATAAATATTTATACAAAAATATCAATACATCGACAAACTAATGTTAGTCGCCCCGAGAAGTCGTAAGCGTATAAAAGGGTTGTTTATATGAAAATAACATATAACAAACTCATATGTTGAAATGAATGTTACACAATGTGTCGTTTAGGCGTTTTGTAATAAATATAAAAGTTATATCTATTTTATAAAAGATTTATCGAGTCGTTGCATGTTTCAAATAAATATATACTATATTTATTCTTGTAAATGAGTACGAGTTGTTTGAGGTTCGAAATAAATACAAAACTATATTTATTTTTATAAAAGAACTCGTATTGTTTGGTACGTGAAATAAATATACGAACTATATTTATTTTGATAACGAATTCGTGTTGTACGATATCTGAAATAAATATATAAACTATATTTATTTATAAAAGCATCGTTGAGTTGTTGCGGTTGAAAATAAATACATAACTATATTTATTTATTTTTTATGAAATAGTTGTCGAAATTTCAAAGTTCAGAATAAATATAACAACTATCTTTATTGTTGGAAATAGTATCTGAATTATCATTTTTTTTTATGTTGTAAAAGTGTTGTCGAAAGTATTGTTACACTTGTATTTGTTTTTATGAGAAAAATCACTTGAATACAATGGTTCGTCTTATAATAAAACGCGTTTGTTTTTTCGAATTTTCTCGAAAAACGGGCAGAGTTTCCCCTATTTTTGGACGCCCCCGACAACTAAAGTGTCGTTATTTTGTCAAAATTCAATCAAGATTCAATCAATATATATATACTTTTGTCTAATATATCAAATGTAAATTATAATCAATCGGTTCGAGCTCGTTATCACGTGATAAAATAAGAAATAATTATCGTAAATAATATTCGTTCTAAATCTTTTACCGAATCTTCGTGTCGAAAAGCTGAGCTGACCGAGTCAACTCGCTGAGTTGACTGAGTCAACTGAGTTGACCGGCTGACCTTGACCGAGTTGACTCGCTGAGTTGACCGGGTTGACTCGGTTTGACCGAGTCAACCGAACCGAAACTAATGTATCTCGAACCAAGACTCGAACCCGCTGACCAGTTGTCTTTGTTAACCCGAACCTGCTGAACTTTGACTAAGTTTGACCAAAACCCGAAACTTTGACCCGAACAACAGTCGACCAGATCTGACCCGAACAATTACCTGAACCAACTGAAACTGAAAGAACCGAACTTCAACAGCATCATCATCAAAATCGGACTTTAACGTCACCGGCAACTCAGTCGCCGGAACCCCACGGAACTACTCGTCGGTAATAGCAAAGCACCGCCACTGCCACTGCCGTCGCGGCTCTGCTGCCAACGGCGGACTGTCGCCAGAAAACGGCACCGTCATCATCATCCTCTGTCGTCAATCTCTCTCTTCTCTGTTACTCCGCCGCTGCCGCTCACCATCATCCTTCCAATCTCTCTCTCTCTCTGTCGTACTCCCCCACTCGCCGGTTCACCTGGTTGCCGGCCGCCGGTCTCCCATCGAGAGAAAAGGGGGGTAGCAGGTGTTGAAGAAGGGGTGTGTGTGTGATCGGGACCTCGAACACCACTGCCGCCACCATCGATGTTCCGTCGTCGGTCGGATTAAACTCCGGTCACCGGAGTTCAGTCTGAGAGGGAGAGGAGATCGAGGGGTGTGTGTTGTGTCGGGTATTTGTTAATGTGTAATTTTTTTTGAGAGGATGAACTGATTCTTGTATGTGTAGAATTGAAAGATGAGTGTGATTTGGTTTGGGTTGTCTGTGCATATCATCGAGAGAGAGAGATGAGTGAGGTAGCAGGTTTTTGGGTGTATTGTCTGTGTTTATATATTTGCAGACAAAGAGAGGTGAGAGTAATATGTGTGTGTATTGTGGGTTTATTTGCAGATGAGAAGGAGAGGATCAAGAAGGGGTATGTACCCTTTTATAAGGATGTTGAGGAAATCTTGTAAAAATCTTGTGGCTTCCATTTTTGAGACAAGAATCTCTACAAGATTTTGGAGAGATTTTATAAGATTTTATAGAGATTTGCAAAGATTTGTAGAGATTTGCAAAGATTTGTAGAGATCTTATATCATCTTGATAAGATTTTTAGGGACAAGATCTAATATATTATGTGCAGGTTTAGGCTTGTGGGTTTTGGGCTTGGGCCCAGGGCCCACAAGCCCATCTCATATGTAAGTGGCCCGTAATTCCTACGAGACACGTTTTAAAACCGAAATCACCATAGCCTAGTAAAATAATATTTCAGAGTTAAAAACGCGTAAAAATAATGCCGGTATCCGTCGTAGTCGCGTTTGTGCGTCGATAACGGTAATAATCGCGAAAAATTACATCTTTGCCGTCTTTAATCCGTTTTTGTCGGCGTTGTCAGTATTTCGTACGGTATCAGTTCGTTGTCGTTTGATGTTCCGCAGATTCCACGCGAATCTTCTTACGCGTACTGTAAAGTCGGATAAACGTTCCTAGGCACTCCAAAGGCCTAATTAAGTTAATTTGTGCTGTAAACACTATTTATTATCGCGTTAATCACCTGTTAATCACGTAATTAAGAGCCGTAAATCACCGGTTGTCACAGAGCAAGCGGTCAAAGTCAAAGGATTCGGCCGATAGAGCTAAAAAGATCCCGTTTCCCGATCACTTCCTGATCTCGATTCTAACTCTAAGGATCGGATTACTACTCTAGAACGGGAGTTAGCTCTCATGAAGAGGAAAGAGGTGAATGCGGTGCAATTCGCGGTTTGTGAAGATTATGGGGAGATTGGTCATCGGAGAAGTAAATCAAGTGTTCGGTGATCGGAAGAATAATGACATGAATTCGAACAATTATCATCCCGGATTGAGAAACTATCCAAATTTCCGACATGGGAATGCCACAAACCAAATGAACCCGAATTTTCAATCGGGTAACCAAAGTGGGTCATCATATCAAAATCGCCAATGTGGTAATCAAGGGGGTTACCAACGCAATTACAACCAAGGGTACCAAAGTCGGGACAAGAATTATCAAGGTGGGTACCAAAGGAATTACAACAACCAAGGCGGTAATGAAAGTGGGTCGAACAATCAAGGGGGTGGTAGTGATTTGAATGCAAAGATGGATGCAATGCTTTCAATGATGCAAGAGTCTAAGAAAGAGAATGAGATTCAGGACAAATCGCATGAAGCATTGGCAAAGCAAGTGGGCCAACTTGTGGTGGAAGTGGCTCAAATGAGGGGAAGAATGGGGAAGCTTCCAAGTGACACCACGGTGAACCCTAAGCATCAAGGGTCAAGCTCGAAGAACACACGCGAGGTACCAATTAATAAAATAACTTTACGTAGTGGTCAAGTCGTCGATAATGGTGTCAAAACACCCTCACCCCAGTTTGTTGAAGGGGTGGTGGAAGATGCTAGTGATGAAGATGGTGATGATGGTCAAATGGTTCAAAACAAAATGATTCGAAAACTACTAATAACACACCCGTTGTGACCATCCCCGTCCCAAAGGCTAAGGAAAGGGTGTGGAGGTTAATACCGCCCCTTATCCCGAAGCATTGAAGGGACCCATGAAGAAAGTTGTAAACAAAAGAGGTCCAAAACAAGAAGAGTTGTTGGAAGTTTATAGACAAGTAAAAATTAATTTACCTCTTTTGGATGCAATTAAACAAGTATCGTCTTATGCTAAGTACTTGAAAGAATTATGTACCCAAAAACAAACTCACAAATTTCCTAAAAAAATGGATTTAACTGAAAATGTGAGTTCGATTCTTTCGGGTTCGCTTCCAACTAAACTCCAAGATCCGGGTGTGCCTATCATTTCAATTCAAGTAGGCGATTTTAAAATTAATCGGGCACTTCTAGATCTTGGTGCGAGTGTGAGCATTCTACCGGGTAATTTGTATGATCAATACGAGTTTGGTCCACTTCAAACGTCAAACACCACCGTGGTGTTAGCCGATTTGACTCCCAAACTACCCCGCGGAATAGTCTCGGATTTGATAGTAAAAATCGAGAATTTTTACTATCCGGTGAACTTTTTAGTACTTGATTATGTGACCAAGGACCCAACCAAGCAACCTCCGGTGATTTTGGGTCGACCGTTCCTAGCAACCGCAAACTCTCAAATTGATTGTAAAACGGTAACTGTTGACATGACATTTGGAAACCGAAGGTTGAGGTTACATGTTTTTTTCGGGATTGACGACTCCTTCAGTCGACGAAGAATGCTATATGGCAGACATTATTGACAGGTGTATACCTCTCTGCGACACTGTTGTAGATGAGGAAAACAAAATGGAGGATTGTTCTATGTTTGACAGGTCACAGGTGGAGATGAATCGGAGCATAGACGAGGAGGTGAAGAGTTTGGAGGTGCCTGCGGTAAAAGAGGGGAAACCGACATGGATAAACCAAGTGGAGAGCTTACCGGAAACCATTGACATGAAATTTAAGCCGTCATTGGTGGAGCCACCGGAAGTTGAGTTGAAGGTGTTGCCAAAGCATCTCAAGTATGCTTATGTTGGTGAAGGCAACACGCTCCCAGTCATTATTGCAGCAAATTTGACCGAGGAGCAAAAGGAGAAATTAATGAAGGTATTAGTCACCAATTGAGCAGCTATTAGATGGACCATAGCAGATTTGAAGGGTATTAGTCCCTCAATAGTGATGCACAAATCATCACTGACGACACCATAACACCCGCCCGTGATGCACAAAGAAGGTTAAATCCAAACATGCGGGAAGTTTTTAAAAAAGAAGTGCTAAAATGGCTCAATGTGGGTATTGTTTATCCCATTTCTGATAGCCAGTGGGTGAGTCCTAGACAAACCGTCCCAAAGAAAGTAGGTATACAAGTCGTCAAAAATGACGCATGTGAGGAGGTAGCTACCCAGCCGGTAACCGGGTGGCGTATTTGTATTGACTATAGGAAGTTGAATACCGCCATGTCCAAAGACCATTTTCCCTTACCGTTTATCGACCAAATAGTGGAAAATTAGCCGGACAAAAATTTTATTGTTTCTTGGATAGGTATTCCGGGTAGAATCAAATTGCGATTCATCCGAAAGATCAATAAAAGACTACATTTACGTGTCCGTATGGCACTTTCGCATTTAAGCGAATGCCATTTGGATTATGTAATGCCCCCGCCACCTTTCAAAGGTGTATGATGAGTATCTTTTCGGATATGGTGGGGGAGTCTTTAGTGATCTTCATGGATGATTTTTCCATCTTTGGGTCATCTTTTGAAACTTGCTTAGACCAATTAGAAAAAGTGTTAAAACGTTATGTTGAAACTAATTTGGACTTGAGTTGGGAGAAGAGCCATTTTATGGTTCAAGAAGGGATAGTGTTGGGACACGTGGTGTCGAGTCGTAGGATCGAGGTACACCATGCTAAAATTAAAGTAATTTCTACTCTACCATATCCCATGAGTGTTAAAGGTATTAGGTCATTCTTGGGACACGCGGGTTTCTATAGGAGGTTTATTAAGGGGTTTAGTGACATTTCAAAACCTTTATGTAACCTTTTGCTAAAAGATGTGCCCTTTATTTTTGACAAAAAATGTAAATATGCTTTTAATGTATTAAAGCAAAAGTTGGTTGAGGCCCCAATCTTGCAATCACCGAATTGGTCCTTACCATTCAAAATCATGTGTGATGCAAATGACTATGCAGTGGGGGCCGTGTTGGGTTAACGGGTGGATAAGAGACCGGTTGCCATATATTACACAAGTAAAACTCTTTCGGATGCACAATTAAATTATACAACAACCGAGAAAGAGCTACTTGATGTGGTATATGCGTTGGATAAGTTTCGGGCTTATATATGGGGTACTAAAGTTGTTGTCTATTCTGACCATTCTGTAGTTAGGTACATCATGGATAAGAAGGATGCAAAGTCGAGGCTAATCCGATGGGTGCTCTTATTACAAGAGTTTGATTAGAGATTCGAGACAAGAAAGGAAGTGAGAATGTGGTTGCGGACTACTTGTCTCGGTTGGTAGCGGAGGAGGATTCTTCGCGTCTGGAAATTAATGAGAATTTTCCAGATGAGCAAATCTTAAAAGTTGCAATATTACCTTGGTATGCTAATATTGTCAATTATTTGGTTACAGGTGATTTGTCGGCTCATTGGGATAGAAGGAAGATGTTGCACTTCCTTTCTCAAATCAAATACTACAAGTTGGAAGAACCGGACTTATTCAAGATATGTCCGGATCAAGTCATCAGAAGATGCATCCCGGACGATGAGATTCCTGGTGTCTTGATGCACTTGCATTCATTTGCTTGTGGGGACCATTTCAGTGGTCACAACACTGGGCATAAAGTGCTTAATAGCGGTCTTTATTGGCTGACTATTTTTAAGGACGCAATTAACTTTGCTAAAAATTGCGTTGAGTGTCAAAAACTAGGGGGATTTCTAAGCGGGATGAGATGCCCATGCAACCGATCCTTATTGTAGATATTTTTGAGGTGTGGGGGATCGATTTCATGGGCTCGTTCCCTAATTTGCATGGCAATTTATACATCTTGGTGGCGGTCGACCATGTGTCAAAATGGGTCGAAGCGATTGCCACCAAGACGAATGACCATACCGTAGTTTGCAATTTTGTACAAGCTAACATAATTTCTAGATTTGGGATTCCCCAAGTAATCATTACTGATGGGGGATCTCATTTCAAGAACTTTAAATTTGGCAAACTATTGAAACGGTATGGTGTTGACCATCGAATAGCCACCCCCTATCACCCACAAACGAGTGGTCAAGTTGAAGTATCCAATAGGCAAATAAAAGAAATTTTGAAAAATACTGTTCGACCGGACCGAAAGGATTGGTCGACAAAGTTAAATGATGCTTTATGGGCTTATCGAACAGCTCATAAAACACCGATTGGGACTACACCATACCGCTTAGTCTATGGGAGAAATTGTCACTTATCGGTAGAGCTTGTACACCGTGCTTGGTGGGCTATAAAAGAAGTTAGCATGAAATACGATGATGCAGGTAAAGAGCGAAAGTTAAAGCTATGCGAGTTGGAAGAGCTTCGGGAAGATGCGTATGAGTGTGCCTCGAAGTATAAGGATGGAATGAAGAGGGCACATGATGTGAAATTGAAGCCGATGGAATTCGAAGTGGGTTAAAAGGTGTGGCTCTATAATTCAAGGCTTAAATACTTCCCTGGGAAGCTTAAAAGTAAATGGATGGGCCCGTATGTGATTACGCGGGTCGGAAAGCTTGGAGACGTTACTATCGAAGACCCGAAGGAGGGGTCGAAGCAAACGGTTAATGGTCATCGCCTTAAACCGTTCCTTGATGGTAACGAAGAGAAGAAGGATGCGAACGTGGAATTGGTAAGCTTTGTGGTAAGTGTGCCAACCTATGAGGTCAACTGAAAGGACCGGTAACAATTTTTGTAGAGTTTTGTATATTTTAATTGATTGTTTGAGTGGTTTTGGCTATAATCGTTTTCGTTTTATACTAACTCCCGTTAATGTGTGAATTCCAGACATCACGAATGGGTCATGAGGATGCAAGGTATGTTTCAAGACTGGTTTTTGCGTATTAGGGACAATACACGGCTTTTCGGGAGGTAGTAGGACCGTAAACGGTTTATTAATTTTGAAATTTTAATTCATAAAAATTTACAAAAAGCATTTTAATAATTTTTAGGATTTTAATTAGTATATGGTCCTTTTGTAAAAAGTATATAAATTTCCTCATATTTTCATAAAAAAAAACATAAAATTGCAAAAAATTGGGTTTACATGTGCCGTCGCCGACAGGCATAATTGGCGTCGCCGACGGGTTCCAAAGAACCACCGTCGGCTAGTTTGTTCCGTAGACAGGAATTTAAGTCGTCGCCCCCTTTGCCCCTTTTCACATAGCGTCGCCGACGACAAAGGCACCCATCGCCGACGGGCCTTGAATTGTTGCCCGACGCTGAATTGTTTTTGGGACATGTGGTCGAACCCAAACACTTCCAAACTCATTCAAACGTGACCCGGACATGTTTTAAGCCACAAATTCGACCCGGGGGGCCACAATCTGATCCACAAACCTTTTTTTACCACCAATCTTCTGCATTCACCACATCCACAACTAAACTTCTCATCTTCATCCTCTCAACCTTCCACCAAGAACCCTACATCTTCAACATCTCATAACTTCTTCGATTCTTCACCAAATCAACTGATTTTTGAGCCTATTTTGCATATTTTTTCGAGAGGAACAAAACCCCCATAGTAGTTTTCGTTGATTCTTGCTTATTTGCAAGATTTCTGGGAGTGAAAATTTGGGTTTTCGAAAGGTGTTTGTCAAATCACTTGTGTTGCATCTCTTATTAGTTCTTCTTGTTCTCTTGCACTAAAGGTATGAAATTTCCTTTAATTTAAGCATGATTATCATATCGTATGTTGATTTCTTCCAAAATTTTAAACTTTTTGTATAAGAGTAGGTTGTTTATTGCAATGTATGATGTTTTAGCTTAAATTTGAGGATGATTGTTGATTTGAATGAGTTTTGAACATGCTATAGCTTTAGTGAAGTGAATACACTAGTTATTTGCATGATTGAGCATTGTTATGATGTTGAATATTGTTGAAACCATAAGAAATTATGAATAAACATGAAAAATTGATGCTTAGATGATAAAATGTGCAACTTTGGAAGTTTAAATAGGCGATTTTGTATCTAAGTATTAATTGAAAATTCGACATCATGTACGTTGTTTAAAGCTTGGGATTGTTTTTGAAGTTTGGGGTTTGTATTGATTGTTCTTTTGTTTTGTGATTTCAGTCATGTTTGGAAGGAAGAGAAGCAAAACTTCAAGGGAAGGTTCATCTTCAGGAGCCGGCTCGGGCTCTTGGTATGTTCAGAAAAAGTGGGAGCAATTGAGTAATGTGGCGGAAGGTGATGGGCAGTTATACAGACAAGATTGGGCTTGGGAGGAATTTAAAAACAGTCGATCATCCTCTGCGTGGAATGATAATAAAAAGTCACCTCTCTCCAACTTCCAAAATAAGAAACTTGAAGCAAAGATGTGGAAGTGGAAAATGGTATCGGGTGGTGTAACAACTTCTGTTCCGGAAAGGGTAGTATGTGAGCGAGCGGTAAATGCTGAAGAGTTTCGTATGATAGGTATTACTCAAAGGTTTGAATGGCTCGGTTGGGAGCGAGTGTTAGATTGGTGTGAGGACATCACATCACGGGTTTATCTAGCTGCAGAGTGTGAGTGGTTATCTAATTTGAGGTTTGTCAACATGGATGGGCCAACGCCTTCATGGCAACTGATCGGTAATATTGGTAAAAATCAGATGGTCATGTCATTTTAACACATGAATGCTATTGCTCGATTTGATTCGCTGGGGGTTGAGGCATATGACTACTATAACCTTGATAATTTTTTGGATAATAAGATGAACGCTGCTGACCCAGATGGTATGTTGGCAGCTGTGTTACCAGGATTGGGTGGAATGTATGATTCAAGAAACGATTTGTCATTGGAAGGGAGGATACTTCAAGGCATCTCGTTAGAAAATGTGATGGTGCGGTTCGGAGACCGCGGGAAGGTTGAAGCACATGATTGCGGGTATTGCATGCCTTATTATACGGGTCGCCGAGGTTGTCATGGCGACAGATAGTGATGATCAATACTTGGGATACGAGAGAGTCATGTACGAGGAAGATGATACCGTACGTGCGTCTGCTCAGCGCTATGATTCTACAACAAAATGTGTTGCCGGCAGAATCATTATTGTCACACCCCGACCACGCAAAACAACAAAACGTGGCGGAAAACGTCGGGGAGTGTAGTAACAGAATCATTGTTTCATAACACATGGAAATTGAAATATTGTTTTATTGATTAAAAGAGTTACAATGTCTTGACAATCAAAGATATATAACATAATATAACTAGTCTTGCATCTTTTATTGTCACTAAGGCCCAAGTCCGCCTAAGTGTATCTTGATAAATCCTATGCATCATATCCTGAAACACATGTGAAAATAGGTACGTCAGCATAAAAATGCCTGTGAGATACATAGGTTTTGTAAAAATAGAATTCATGACTTATGTTTAAGAAAATGTTTAGTCATGAACCTTGTAATTTGCTTTGTCTTGTAAATCATTTGAAAAGTGATAAATAAACCAAATGATATATATGTATAAAAGAATAACACATGGTTAAGTGGATAACCATGTGAAATGAGTTTGTATAAATTAAGTTGTTTGTAAAATAATGTATTGTGAAAAGTATGTTATTTGTATAAAATGTTATATGTCCAAATTTAAATGATTCAAATAACGCTACGATATGTAACACCATACAATCACTTATATATAGGAAGTACCAGCGGCGTATCCACCATGCTTGTATCATATTACACACGCCTCGTTACTTAAATCACTTACTCAAACCAAACCAACAATGTAAGATGTCTATGTTTAAACCAATTGCCAAACGTATTGAATAATATGTCAAAATGTTTATGTCAAGATGTAAGTCATGTAATGTATAACTAATGTCAATAATGTTTATGTGTCAAATGTAAATCATGTAATGTGTAACCAAAATGATATGTATGGCTAGTGAAATATATCAACTAAGCCATATGCACAAAAACAAAGTATTGAAGTAAAACATGGTTTAAATCAAAGCTATGTTTTGTGGAACAAATGCATGCTATACTGATATAAACATCTATGCGGTATTGTGAGAATGCATACATCCAAGCCTTGAGACTGTGGCAATAAACCCTTAAACAAATTAAAGGTTTATCTAAGTTATGTGTATCGAATTCGGTCATTCCTTTCATCCAAACCTACCCAGGATGTCCGGAACGGGAGTTGTCAATTCCTATGGTACCACTACCTACTAACGAACGGCGTGATCCGTGTTAATGAATGTATATTGATCCATCAAAACAAATCAAATATCATATCAAAATGTAAGCATGTGATGAATAATAAATGTACTAAGTATGCACACAATGGGCATACATAGCATAGAATGTAATGTAAAATAATGTACTAAGTACGTACACAATGGGCATACATAGCATAAAATGTAATGTAAAGTAATGTACTAGGTACGCACGAATTTTTTGCAAAAGTAGGTGGATTGAGCAAGAAAAGAGTGCCTTTAGGTGGTCAAACTTATTGTTTTCAGATTTAGGTAAGTTGCTGTTTCATACAGCAACTTTCAAACAACTTTTCTGCCAAAATCTGCAAAAGCTGCAAAAGGTGCAAAACATTAAGAAGGTTGCTGTTTGATACAGCGACCTTGTGAAAGTCGCTGATTGATATCACAACCTTGTTTAAGGTCGCTGAATGATAATACAAGCTTGAAGAAAGTTGCTGTTTCATGTTACAAAGTTGCTGAAAGTTGCTGAATGGTGTCACAACCTTGTTTAAGGTCGCTGAATGGTTTTACAATGTTGCTGAAAGTTGTTGTTTCATGTTACAAAGTTGCTGAAAGTTGCTGAATGGTGTCACAATGCTGCTGAAAGTTGCAGAAAGTTGCTGAATGGTGTCACAATGCTGCTGAAAGTTGCTGAATGGTGTCGATGTATGCATGCATAACTAATGAATTGAATTGGAGGCAATATAGGCGGCTAAGTATATTTCATCTCAATTATTAATTTTAGGTTGTTTTTTCTTTAAGAACTTATTGTCTAACAGAAATAGTTTGTTTTTTCTTTAAGAACTTATTGTCTAACCGAAATAAAAAATTGTAAATTAAATTATTTCTATATACGATTAACTTTATTATTTTATATATACAAGATAAAATAATTGATAAAAATAAACTTTTATCAATTCTAATTTATGAACACGTTTTTAAGGTCAACACTAACATTCAGTATATCAGTACATGACCCTTGGACAATATATACCTATTTGAATAAGAAATAGGCTTTTTATTAGAACTCAGTATGTTATCTTCTACATACACATTCGAAATATAAAAGTGACATCTAAATAACAATTTTAACGAACTTTCAAGCTAAATATGATTTTCTTTTAAACTTTATTAATCGTCAATTATAATTTTATTTTCTTATAAGATAGAAGGCTAAAAATGTTATTCAAGACTCTTTAAACTGATTAAATCTACTTGGATGCAAAAAAATAGACTTGCCCTATAAACAAAGTATGCTTTCCATAACAGCAAACAAATACTATACAAACCCAGTTATCTGAGCAAACCCATTGGCAAAATGCCACCTACGCCTAGCAATCACAAATAACGTTGATGACCAGGCTTGCCTAGTCTTCCAGTAGTAAGGTAAATTTTCCGAAGTTTATATTCAATCGTCAATTTAATCATATATTTTCTTATATAAGTATTAAACGTATTCGTTTTTTTAATATAAAAAATCGTACTTCTACGAATTTTTTATTCCACGTTAGAGCAAACCCTCACCTTATTGTATAAAAATAATAAATAATAATTTGTTGAAAACAACATACTTTATCCTTATAAACAGCCCCCATCGAACAACCACAAAATCTTTCAAAGCTTTCTTGAATCAACCGACCCCCACCATAAACACATACATTTTCTAAACACATATTATAATCTTTTTTATAAAATTTAAAATAAATTAATGTTTGTAAAACTAATAACATGTTTAATACATGATATAAAAAGTATACCATATTGGTCCCAGGCAGGTTTATCCCGGCCACATATTATTTGTTGCTACTTTTGGTTTTTCTTTACTGTAATTCGATGTATGCATGCATATATGAACTTTATAAACCTACTTAGCATGTGACACATGTCGGGAAATCTGACATGCATGCAAGTCAAATAATCAATTGCTTGTAAAGCACAAGAAAGCTGGATCGTGAATGTTTATAACGTTTTTTATGTGTATCGGTGGTGATGGATATTACCTGGTTACGATAACTAATGAGTCATACACATGACTGGAATATAGTTTGGATATATCATTCTGCAACTTTCAGCAGCATTGTGACACCATTCAGCAGCATTGTGACACCATTCAGCAACTTTCAGCAACTTTGTAACATGAAACAGCAACTTTCAGCAACTTTGTAAAACCATTCAGCGACCTTAAACAAGGTTGTGACACCATTCAGCAACTTTCAGCAACTTTGTATGACGAAACAGCAACTTTCTTCAAGCTTGTATTATCATTCAGCGACCTTAAACAAGGTTGTGATATCATTCCGCGACTTTCAGAAGGTCGCTGTATCAAACAGCAACCTTCAAATTGTTTGGCAGCTTTTGCAGTTTGGCAGGTACTTTATGCAGAAAACTAATTCAAAGTCGCTGTATGAAACAGCAACTTACCTAAATCTGAAAACTAAAAGTTTGACCACCTAATGGCACTCTTTTCTTGCTCAAGACACCTATTTATGCAAAAAATTCGGTACGCACACAATGGGCATACATAGCTTAAAACACAATGAAATCATATACTATAAATGTAATAATGAACATAGCAAGTATATGATGTGAAAACAGGAAAGCATGAAAGTAACAAGTAGGCACATGTGTTTCACCCCAAAATGTTTGGAAAATAGTAAAAGAGGGGTCTATGTACTCACTTGAGATTGCTTAGTAGCCCTTGAGTAACAACCAAACAATGCTAGAGATCACGGATATCAAACGGCACCTAATATAGGTAACTATGTTAATATACCGGACCTAAATCGGAGGATTTGATAGAATGAGGGTTCGTAAACCAAACGTGTATGGAGACTCGTCTAATATGGTTTAACAAAGCCCACATACTAAAATGAAACCTAACCTAAGTGCTTACGACCCATTACGACCCGTTTAGGTAGCTTATGCTACTTTAACGCGTCTTTCGCGTAAAACGCGTTCGGAATGCCTAACTAGTCCTATGATAAGTAAAATATGCCTTAACATGTCTAATATTGTTATCAAATCAGTTTAGATATCAAAAGTTATGTTACATATGCTTAAAATGAATTTTGGCGTAAAAAGGGCATTTTGGTAATTTACCTAAGGCATATAAACTACCTATCATACAACTACTTAAACGAAGCGACCATAAGGTATAACCTCGGAAGGTTATTCCCTATATACTATGGTCACCTAATGTGTTTGGTCGGATCCTAATGATCGACCAAACGGGTCAGGTTCGAAAGTATAAGCGATTGTTTAGATCGCTCACCTTACGACCCTATATAAGCACTAAACTAAAAGTGACGAGCTAAGCATGTTAAAACATGCTTAACTAAGTTTAGAAAACAGGTTTGGTATCAAAACAAACGGTTTTGATACCCAAGAGTAGTTTGGTTACAAAATACGCATGAATGCGCATTTTGGCCGAAACTACGACTCGTCACTGAGCCTAGATAACGTGGTAATCAGTAGGTATAGTCACTAAGGACTATGACCATCGTGATTACGCTCACGTTATGAAGTTCAAACGAACTTCACATTGACCATAAACTGGTCAATGCAGAAAGTCAAACAAAGTTTGACTTTCGGACTCGAAAGGCGATAAAAGAACGAAGGAACACTTACAAAGGGTCCCCGCAAGATTTGATTCCAAGTAATCTCAGGTAGGAAGTGAGAAATCACAACCACTTAGAGAAAAACTCAGATCAAATGTGGGTTTGCAAGGAGTGGGGGTTGGGTATTTATAGGAAAACCAAGACCGTTAGGATCGTTTCTTGAAAAACGTGCTTCGATCTAGGCCGTCCAAGTGTTGAAATGTTATGGTGCATCATTTCCCCCCCCCCCCCCACCACAAGAGTTTGACATGTGGCATTGGCCTTTGGGGTGTCTAAAGGCTGTTAACAGCTGAAAAAATGGCTTTTGCTGATCAGAAGGGGCCTCGCGTGACGCCAAGGGGGCTAGGTGTCACGCTAAGGTCCCCCTGATCAGCAAACACTTTCCAATGTTTCCATTTCAGTCCCCGTTGTGTATTAAGGCCATTTCCGACATGTTTAAGGCTCGTTAAGCCATTTTCAAGGCCCTAAAATGATGCCTAAACATTGTGGACATGAAACATGCTCAAAAATATCCCGGATGTCGGTTCGTTTGGTCGTACGATCGCGATGTTCGCTTAATTACGACGGAATGCGCATAAGCGCGAAAAACGATCCAAATTGTGCGAGGAATGGATTTTTCTCATGCCAAACACTAAAATAAAATATTTTAGTGCTTACATAATTTTTTGGATGTCCGGATGTATTCAGAACGTAAGTTATGCGCGAAAGTGCAAACTTGTGCACTTTTTGACGCTTTTAGTCCCTGAATGACCCAAAAGTTTATTTTAGCACACTGAACCCCTCAAAGCCTATTCCTAAGCTATATAAAGGATATTTTAGGTGTGTTTTACTTATGGTCATGTTCCGGAACGTCTGTTACAGTTCAAATCGGCATACTTTCACAGTTTGTCAAATTTAGTCCCTGTAGGCGAATTTACTTGTTTTTGCCATACCAAAGCCTTCAAAACTTATTTCTAAGTTATGTAAAGGTTATTTAAGGTATGTGAAGCCTATTTCACTATTCCGGAGTGTTTGTTGCATTAAACTGGTTATATTAACGCATCAGTGCGCGTATAACCTTCCAGAAAGCGATTTAGAGCCCGAAATCGAACCAGAATTGATATGTGCAAATGATACACATATTTGTACAAATCCCAAGTATGAAATACAATATTTCATTGGTTTGGTATTTGTTTGATGGTCGCAGTGACCCAGTTGTCACAGTCTCCCCTACTTTAGGAAATTTCGTCCCGAAATTTATTTAGAGGAAAACTTGTGAGAGCTTGAAACATGAAGTTGAAAAGACAAAACAATACTGGTTAAGGTTCTGAACTTCCAGTAACTTTAAATAACATCATGCTTACAATGTAGGAGGGACACTTATATAATAGTCTATTAAGCGTTATTGGTGCGTCCACCGTACCTCCATTACATCGTTCACATTTTGTTATTGTGGTCGCTATCGGTTCTTACACATAATAAGTTTTACTGGGTTTCTGTGCACTGAATTTTATAATTACGTACGCGTCCATAATTACCCAATTCCTTGCATAGTCCACACAGTCTATTTTATAATGTGTAGGGGAAAACCAAATGAACAAATCTTGTGATGAATGTGACTAGACCACCATAGGGTCCCTTTTATTAAATCAATAAATGATTTTAATAGACAACCAAGGAGTCTTTTCAGCTTATATCATCACATGTTATTCTTAACCAGATTTTTGAATCAATCTTTTTTACTAGACCACTAAAAGGGTCTCTTATGAAACATGGAGTGGTACTATATAATCCAAGGGTCTTAACTATTACATAGAAGCCCATTAAGGATTTAAGGTAGTACCTTTTTGAATATCCTACTACGAGTCCCTCATATGAAGATATGAAAGATTCTACGAGGATTTGGATAACGAATATCCAGAGTATACAAAAACACAAAATGCATAAAAGAAAACACAAGATGCATAAACACATAGTCATATAACCACAAAGATTGTTTATCTTGATCTTTAGTTTGTTAATTTGTTTTGCTAACAGAGCACATGTATTTAAAGCACGCTAGGAATCCATCTCGTGGATTTCATTTGGTACTTTAAACATTATCAAGAATCTAACTATAGAATATTTTTAAAAGAAAAATTCGATTTCGATTATAAGGAACCGAAATGTTCGAATTCAGGTACATAAGGAATCCAATTAAGGACTCTGATTTGAATGATAATCATCCAAAATGGTCTAAATATGAAGATAAAAAGATCCCATATGGATTTTAGAAGTTGAAGATGTTTTGAAACCTGTTTTGAAACCTTGCACTGGATGTGCTTAAGTCAAAACATGAAGTAAAAATGTTTATGAAGTTGAGATGCTAGATATGTCAAGGCGACATATGAAGCAGAATCTGAAAGTTAAGTCAATGTATGAGGAAAAATATTTTTGAAAACTATGCATGGGGTTCTAAAAAAAATGTGTTCAATGTTTTTGAATCCTTATATATAATACCTTTGAAATCATAAAGTATGTGTATTAGGTAGGTATATATTTATAAAAAAAAATTGTTTTAAAATCATGCGAGATGAATTTTGAAATTATGTATAAGGTTTTTGAAAAACATGAATGATGCTTTTCGAAATTATGCACTTGATAAGAAAATGTACTGTGTTAATATTGTCTTCAGAATATATGAAACATTTTGAAATTATGAAGGTTGTTTTTGAAAACATAGCCAATGTTTTTGAAATAACATAGACAATGCATTTAAAAAAAATTGTTTTCAAACTATATGAAGTGTTTTGAGATCATGAAGATTGTTTTTGAAATACTTGTACTGTGCATGTTGAAAAATCAAAACGTAATGGGTATGAGATTTGAAAATACCCTTAGTTATCTAACCAAAGATTCAAAGGCACAGATGTGCAGAAGCATGATTACTCATGATGTCACTTTATTTTCTGTACTTTGTTTCTTAGAGTGAAACGAGTACTTCAAATTTTCGAGGGAATCATGAGCGATCATTTGAAAGAGAGAATCACAAGAGTAGTTTGTAAGGAACATAGTTCCTTAATATAGGTATCATAGAGAATTTCCATTTACTCATGTAACTACACTTGTATATCAGAATTGTGAACAACAATTTATTTATAATCAAAACAGATTGTTTCACAATACAAGAAATAGAAGAAACAAAAGCACAAGACAACAACATCTTCTAATCAGCCAACTGCTCATCCGTGGGTTGGATTTGCCTTAGCAAGCTTCGGGCATTTATTCACGAAATGACCCATCTTGCCACAGTTGTAGCACGATCCAGGCTGAAAGCGAGCTTGAGCAGGATTGGCTTGTGGTTGATTTGGACCACCTTGGTTCGGGTTACATCGACAAGCACTTGCCAGGTGACCAATTCGCCCACATGATACACACAGACGACATTGTAAGTGAGCTTGGTGATGCCCATTACATTTGTCGCATATTGGTGCCGTTCCCTTGTAATGCTTCTTAGCAGGTGGTGTTGCCACCCGGATGGGACCTGCTTGATTTGGTACAGCTGCAGTTGAGCAAACCCTTGTTGTATGACCTATAAGTCCACAAATCTGGCATTTGCGGCACTTCACACTAGCATGATGATGAAGGTTACATTGGTTGCACAATGGTGCAGTTCCATTGTATGGCTTCCTAGCAGGGAGGTGAGCTGGTTGGTTGGGGATGGCTTTACCATTGTGAGCGACCATGGCGAAGTTCTGAGAAGCCTTTTGCTTCTTTGACTTCTTAGGGGATCGTTCATCCATGGTCTTTGATTCCTCGGTTGGTTTCTTGGCTGGTGGTGCTGGCTTGACTTCTGCTTCCTTTGGTGGCCCTTGAGTGGCTTCATTGTTGAGACGAGACATGGCAATGCCTAATTCAACAGTCTTCAGAATTACTTCGCCTATTCGCTGGGCAAATTTGGCAGTCTGCTCGGATATCTGCGCATCGTGGCGATGAAGAGACATTCTGGAGGAAACAAATGAAGTGTTATCGGTAAATAAAACAAAATGACAACGCATAGAAATTGCGATCATTTGTTTGTTACCTAAGGAAAACAAATGATACGGTGACTAATCAAAGTAAGCGGGTCATATTAATGTATCGCGAAGACATGCTTTAGCCTATAAGTGGACACTCACCCCAAGAGTTCCCAGGTAAGAGTGACTGGTCCGATTATGTGGATTTGTACGAACACTCTAGCCTTAGACAGAAAACCCAGAGTACAGGCATCCCCTCTTCCAGATTGCACGTGTTCACACTATAAGACCCAAACTTTGACGAGGGTTTTGAAAATTCAAAGGGGTTCAAAACCATATAACAGAGGGTTCAAAACCTAGTAATCAATCAACCTAGAACAGATGATTAGTTTTCAAAGCGGTTTTGAAATTTGTGTTCTTGTTGTGGTTGTCGCCTAAGGATAGGTGACAGTATTGTTTTATGACTAAACGCAAGTAAACTCGCGTTAGGGTCCTAGGAAGGTTATAGACTAGGTCAAAGCATTACTAATAACCTAATTCCCTATAACCATGAGCTCTGATACCAACTTTTCTGTCACACCCCGACCACGCAAAACAACAAAACGTGGCGGAAAATGTCGGGGAGTGTAGTAACAGAATCATTGTTTCATAACACATGGAAATTGAAATATTGTTTTATTGATTAAAAGAGTTACAATGTCTTGACAATCAAAGAAATATAACATAATATAACTAGTCTTGCATCTATTATTGTCACTAAGGCCCAAGTCTGCCTAAGTGTATCTTGATAAATCCTATGCATCATATCCTGAAACACATGTGAAAATAGGTACGTCAGCATAAAAATGCCTGTGAGATACATAGGTTTTGTAAAAATAGAATTCATGACTTATGTTTAAGAAAATGTTTAGTCATAAACCTTGTAATTTGCTATGTCTTGTAAATCATTTGAAAAGTGATAAATAAACCAAATGATATATATGTATAAAAGAATAACACATGGTTAAGTGGATAACCATGTGAAATGAGTTTGTATAAATTAAGTTGTTTGTAAAACAATGTATTGTGAAAAGTATGTTATTTGTATATAATGTTATGTGTCCAAATTTAAATGATTCAAATAACGCTTCGATATGTAATACCATACAATCACTTATATATAGGAAGTACCAGCGGCGTATCCACCATGCTTGTATCATATTACACACACCTCGTTACTTAAATCACTTACTCAAACCAAACCAACAATGTAAGATGTCTATGTTTAAACCAATTGCCAAACGTATTGAATAATATGTCAAAATGTTTATGTCAAGATGTAAGTCATGTAATGTATAACTAATGTCAATAATGTTTATGTGTCAAATGTAAATCATGTAATGTGTAACCAAAATGATATGTATGGCTAGTGAAATATATCAACTAAACCATATGCACAAAAACAAAGTATTGAAGTAAAACATGGTTTAAATCAAAGCTATGTTTTGTAGAACAAATGCATGTTATACTGATATAAACATCTATGCGGTATTGTGAGAATGCATACATCCAAGCCTTGAGACTGTGGCGATAAACCCTTAAACAAAGTAAAGGTTTATCTAAGTTATGTGTATCGAATTCGGTCATTCCTTTCATCCAAACCTACCCAGGATGTCCGGAATGGGAGTTGTCAATTCCTATGGTACCACTACCTACTAACGAACGGGGTGATCGGTGTTAATGAATGTATATTGATCCATCAAAACAAACCAAATATCATATCAAAATGTAAGCATGTGATGAATAATAAATGTACTAAGTATGCACACAATGGGCATACATAGCATAGAATGTAATGTAAAATAATGTACTAAGTACGCACACAATGGGCATACATAGCATAAAATGTAATGTAATGTAAAATAATGTACTAAGTACGCACACAATGGGCATACATAGCATAAAGTGTAATGTAAAATAATGTACTAAGTACGCACACAATGAGCATACATAGCATAAAATGTAATGTAAAGTAATGTACTAGGTACGCACACAATGGGCATACATAGCTTAAAACACTATGAAATCATGTACTATAAATGTACTAATGAACATAGCAAGTATATGATGTGAAAACAGGAAAGCATGAAAGTAACAAGTAGGCACATGTGTTTCACCCCAAAATGTTTGGAAATCAGTAAAAGAGGGGTCTATGTACTCACTTGAGATTGCTTAGTAGTCCTTGAGTAACAACCAAACAATGCTAGAGATCACGGATATCAAAGGGCACCTAATATAGGTAACTATGTTAATATACCGGACCTAAATCGGAGGATTTGATAGAATGAGGGTTCGTAAACCAAACGCGTATGGAGACTCGTGTAATATGGTTTAACAAAGCCCACATACTAAAATGAAACCTAACCTAAGTGCTTACGACCCATTACGACCCGTTTAGGTAGCTTATGCTACTTTAACGCGTCGTTCGCGTAAAACGCGTTCGGAATGCCTAACTAGTCCTATGATAAGTAAAATATGCCTTAACATGTCTAATATTGTTATCAAATCAGTTTAGATACCAAAAGTTGTGTTACATATGCTTAAAATGAATTTTGGCGTAAAAAGGGCATTTTGGTAATTTACCTAAGGCATATAAACTACCTATCATACAACTACTTAAACGAAGCGACCATAAGGTATAACCTCGGAAGGTTATTCCCTATATACTATGGTTACCTAATGTGTTTGGTCGGATCCTAATGATCGACCAAACGGGTAGGGTTCGAAAGTATAAGCGATTGTTTAGATCGCTCACCTTACGACCCTATATAAGCACTAAACTAAAAGTGACGAGCTAAGCATGTTAAAACATGCTTAACTAAGTTTAGAAAACAGGTTTGGTATCAAAACAAACGGTTTTGATACCCAAGAGTAGTTTGGTTACAAAATACGCATGAATGCGCATTTTGGCCGAAACTACGACTCGTCACTCAGCCTAGATAACGTGGTAATCAGTAGGTATAGTCACTAAGGACTATGACCATCGTGATTACGCTCACGTTATGAAGTTCAAACGAACTTCACATTGACCATAAACTGGTCAATGCAGAAAGTCAAACAAAGTTTGACTTTCGGACTCGAAAGGCGATAAAAGAACGAAGGAACACTTACAAAGGGTCCCCGCAAGATTTGATTCCAAGTAATCTCAGGTAGGAAGTGAGAAATCACAACCACTTAGAGAAAAACTCAGATCAAATGTGGGTTTGCAAGGAGTGGGGGTTGGGTATTTATAGGAAAACCAAGACCGTTAGGATCGTTTCTTGAAAAACGTGCTTCGATCTAGGCCGTCCAAGTGTTGAAATGTTATGGTGCATCATTTTGCCCCCCACCACAAGAGTTTGACATGTGGCATTGGCCTTTGGGGTGTCTAAGGGCTGTTAACAGCTGAAAAAATGGCTTTTGCTGATCAGAAGGGGCCTCGAGTGACGCCAAGGGGGCTAGGTGTCACGCTAAGGTCCCCCTGATAAGCAAACACTTTCCAATGTTTCCATTTCAGTCCCCGTTGTGTATTAAGGCCATTTCCGACATGTTTAAGGCTCGTTAAGCCATTTTCATGGCCCTAAAATGATGCCTAAACATTGTGGACATGAAACATGCTCAAAAATATCCCGAATGTCGGTTCGTTTGGTCGTACGATCGCGATGTTCGCTTAATTACGACGGAATGCGCATAAGCGCGAAAAACGATCCAAATTGCGCGACGAATGGATTTTTCTCATGCCAAACACTAAAATAAAATATTTTTGTGCTTACATAAATTTTTGGATGTCCAGATGTTTTCAGAACGTAAGTTATGCGCGAAAGTGCAAACTTGTGCACTTTTTGACGCTTTTAGTCCCTGAATGACTCAAAAGTTTATTTTAGGACACCGAACCCCTCAAAGCCTATTCCTAAGCTATATAAAGGATATTTTAGGTGTGTTTAACTTATGGTCATGTTCCGGAATGTCTGTTACAGTTCAAATCGGCATACTTTCGCAGTTTGTCAAATTTAGTCCCTGTAGGCGAATTTACTTGTTTTTGCCATACCAAAGCCTTCAAAACTTATTTATAAGTTATGTAAAGGTTATTTAAGGTATGTGAAGCCTATTTCACTATTCCGGAGTGTTCGTTGCATTAAACTGGTTATATTAACGCATCGGTGCGCGTATAACCTTCCAGAAAGCGATTTAGAGCCCGAAATCGAACCAGAATTGATATGTGCAAATGATACACATATTTGTACAAATCCCAAGTATGAAATACAATATTTCATTGGTTTCGTATTTGTTTGATGGTCACAGTGACCCAGGTGTCACAATTATGGGTTTCTAAACCCATCGATCAGATTTGCTTCGCTTCGATGAAGCGCCATTGGAAGATTACGGTTAAAGTCTTTGGTGATCTGTATACGGTAGAGGATGAACAAGGAAACAGTTATCGATTTTCTTATCCGAGCGCGGCCCAAGAAGGTGCCGAAGATGAGGAGATGGTAGATGAAGAGGATGAAACCAAGCCCGCCGGTCCAAGGGGACCAAAGCAAAGGTATATGCGACCACATCGAGAACTACCCGAGAATGTGGCAAGGTTTGTATCATGTAGACGGGTGCCATCGTATCAAAACTTTAACCACGGTCAATAGGAGGTCTTTAATAATGTCTCCGTGGTTATGGGGGAAGGTCGAGAATACGAGGCGAGAAGAAGAAACTAGGAGCAGGAACACCAAGCCCAGTTGAAGGCTCACTGGGATGCTAATGAGGCCCACCGAGCTAGGATGGAAAAGTTTATGGAGGAGCAGCAGTTGTTCCAAGCCCTTCAAAGATCTCAAATGGAGCAAATGGAACAACAGTGGCAACAAGAAATGGTTCAAAGACGAGCGTGGGAGGAAGATCAGGATAGGCGCCGAAACAAACAGAACACAAGAGAAGACCGCCGATGGGGTGCCTTGTGTGTATCCAATGAATGGGCAATTAATAATTCCAAGGTCGTCCACGATCAGGAACGGCACCAGCAGGATTGGTTAGCCGCCTCCCCCACGCAGAACTTTCGGGATGGACCGACTATTCAAACCTTCCCGTTCCTCGAGGCCTCTCAGATCCATCGCCTCATTGGCCTGAGGCAGTGGGGTCTAGTTTCATTCCACCCCAGTTTCAACCGCCAGCAAAAGGAGAGTCGGGCCCCCTTGACAACTACCGGGAGATGTTTGAGGCTCTTACTGGGTACCTGTACACCCCGAACCCACCAGTCAACCCGAATGAGCGATACCAGCGGTGATGGTGAGGTATGTGTTTTGTTGTTTGTTGTATATTTATTCTTGTTAGTTAGTTTTTATGTCTTTGGTATTTTATTTTCTAAGTTAAATGAACGTTGTGGGTGTGTTCCCTATATAACCCTCACGAGACCTACTCGTCCTCCCGAGCTATCGGGGGGTTTAAAAGGGCTTGTTGCTTACGCTAAATGCAACCATGATTCCTACGAAAGTGCGTTAGGTTTGTTGTTGTAAATTAATTTTCCACATAAATCAAGGTAGACTGACGTATGGCGTGGTAACAATTTCATAAAAGTGGTAGAACTAGGTAACTAATAAATTTTAATGGTTGTGAGAAGCATGCTTCTACACAAGGGTTAAGATTTGTAGGTACATTATGTTCGTTGGACAACCGCTTTCTTGAAAGGATGAAGAACACAAGAGCCACTAGCGAGAAAATCAGGTGCATACGTTTCTTTTTACCTTTGATTTTTAGTTAGCACATAAATGGAATGTAATTTGTATTTAATTTCAGGGTGAAATTTTGGGAAGTTAGTCGTGTCACATCCCTTATGCGTTTTAAAAACTCTAGTTCTTACACATTGAGGACAATGTTTCCCTCAAGTGTAGGGATGGGGGAGTAAAAGTTTTTCGATTTTTGACCCGTTCATTCAAACACTACACATTGAGGACAATGTTTACCTCAAGTGTGGGGATGGGGGAAAATTTTCAAAATTTTCTTCAAAATGTCTTTGTTTGAAGCGATCTTAAAAGCACAAGTAACTAAGTCAACGAGGGATGACACAACCCATTTGTTCTTTTGTTATAGTCAAGTTCGAATTAATAGCATGACGGGTATTTAGCTGGTGGTTATTTGGGAATAATCCGCCTAAGAAACTTGCAATTTATGTATATCATTTTCCATACACTTATACGTGAGAATTTGAGCCACTTGTATACATTATATATACACATATTTCGTTGTTTGAGTGACCATTAGTCTTGTATTGTAGAACTTGCCTCTTTTGATACATTTGAGACCATAGACCGAATACAAGCACGAGAATGATTAAGGCATTAGGTAAACCTTTTCCTTTTACACCATTTATCTATCCCTACCCAAAATTTATCCCTTGGTAGTCAATTTTGAGCCTAAACCTTTCGTTTAACAACCCATTTAGCCCATAACCTTAAGCCTTTTCTTTTTAAACCCGTGTGATGAAGATTCAATTATACTAGTTAAGTTTGTATAGTTGTGATTTATTCATATAAAAAACAAAAATTCAGAAAATGTTGCGAAAAAGAATGAAAAAGCGTTGAGAAAAACACAAAAAGATGTGTTAGTAGTTTGTTGAATAAAAGGCGAAAGTTGTTGCCTCATAGTTGATGTTTATATTTAGTTTTGTTTAGATTCGTTGTTGTAATAAAAATCGAATTTTCATCACCTTAGCCACTTTCAAACATCCTATTCCACACCCTTAGCCTAGCCCCGTTACAACCCTTTAAAGACCTTTTAACTTGTGCTTAGTATGCGTGTTCGGTGGTGGAGAATGATTGAGTTGCAAGCATATGCGGGTACGTGTTCTATTCGGTTTTGAGTGATTACTTTAAAAGTGCTAATACATCATTAAAATTAGCCAACTTGTAAACCGAGTGGAGTGAACATTGTGAGGGATATGTATGATTTGTGAGTTTCAAGGGTGGGTTAATCTTGGATAATCATCTTTATATGAATTGTCATTTACCGCTAAATATTTTGAAAATTGTAAAAATTATAGAACCGAGTATGACTTTAGACCTTAACTTATGTCTCAAGAATGGGAAGTGTGTTTCTCGTTCGACCCACGTGAAAGTGAAAAACAGATTTGCTTGAGCACAAGCAAACGACAAGTGTGGGGATGTGATACGTGGTCGAAAACCGGTGTTCGTTAATGTCTAAGTTCATGTATTTGCTTAACTTTTAATCTCAAATAGCCTACTTTTAATGGGATTTGTGTTTTGCAGGTCTTACGGAGTTTAAGGAGCTATTTGGGAGCTTTACGGAGCACCAGGAGCGAATGAGATCAACCGGGGATGTGAAATGAACAAAACTGGGTTAATCACGAAGATTGGATGTGTTTTGGGGAATGTTAATGGATTTAAAATGAATATATTGGAAGATGGCATGATAGAGGGCTGAATTACGAGTACGTGGGCGAAAACGGTGAGTAAAACGGAGCTATAACGAAGAAGTTATGAAGAAAACAGTTTCGAACGAAACCGGCAAAACTAGGCAGCGTCGGCGACCCCTTAAATGGCCGTCGGCGACGCCATCCAGAACCCTCCGTCACTGAAAAACCTCCGTAGGCAGCGGGTTAAGCCATCGGACGAATTGGGAACAACCAGAGGCCGTTGGGGACGCCCCAAAAGGCCGTCAGCGACGCCTCCTCTATATGCCAGATGCTGAAACTTGTTTTTTAATGATTGGGGACGGGTTATATGTTTTGTTTTGACCAAGATTCGGGGGTTACGAGTTGGAAATGATAAAAACACCTTGAGGGATCATCTAACAATCATCTAACACATTCCCTATCATCTATTCCATCCATCATCAACCGAATCAATCACCATCACTTTAACCCTAATCCATTATCATCATCACCATCATCCAACCAATTCCATATTTTACCATAAACCCTAATCATTACCTTCATCCGATTCAAAGTTTCAAGATGCAAGAATTCAAGCTCTCATACATTGTTGATCGTGTCCCGTTCATCATGAGCGGCTAATTCTTGGAGGTTTCAACCCGGTGTAGGTTTTTGTAAGTTCTTAGGGTTTAAACATTGTGTTTGAGATTCGATTTGTGACAAGTTGTGATTTGATTTTGAAACTTATGATAATTTTCTTGCATTTGTATTGTATTCATGAATTGTCGAATGAAGATTAAATTTGACTTTGCGAAATGTTTATGTGCAATTATGCCTTGTCTAGGTTAGAATTTACATGTTCTTGGTAACGAAGTGCATTGTGGTCCGTCATTTACGACGTTGATAGCATTTGGCACCTAAGTCTCGTGACACTAAATTTGTTAATCATTTTTGCAATTGAATTGAATCTAAAACGTGTAGAAACCCTAGGACTTCAATTACTGAACCGGGTGTGAACCTTGTTTTCCAAAATATTGTTTTAAAACCATTCATCAAGTTTTCGTGCAATTAGTCAAATATCTAGTAGTTAACTAATCAAAACAATCTTGTCGGTTCATTCTGACACTCTTTCAATCAAACAAATTAATATATTTCTTAGCAAGCTTCATAAATTGTGACAAGTGTTTAAAATCAATCAAGTCCATTCGCAAACTAGATACTCTTCGTGGTTCGACCCCTTACTACCACTACCTATTTGTGTAAGGGTAATTTGGGCAGATAAATCTTATCTTTGACCGGATCGCGACACTCCGTTCAATCTCCAAAAGCAAAAACAAGGCAACAGAGCCTGACCACAGGGCCGTGTCCAGCTGGGCATGGGGCATGGTAAGGAGCCTGCACAACAAGACAAACCTGTAGAAGCTTCTACGCCCACCACGGGGGCGTGCCCAGCTTAACACGGGGCGTGGTCAGCTCTAAGATACGCAGAATCTTGATAGTACAGCAAAGAGTTGACCACGGGGTCATAACCAAAAGAGACACGGGGTCGTGTGGGGCCCTCTGCTGACACTTGTAATTAATGAATGAAGATAAAAGGATGGCCACAGGCCGTGCCCACAGGACACGGGGCCATGGCTAGGGCTCTGTTCATTATATAAATAGGGGTGCTTGGTTCACTTGAAAGGCATCCCTTGACAAATCACTACTCTCCCACTTTGCCACCACTCCACCACCACTACAACACCAAAACCCACCACCATCATCCATCATCCATCTTTAGAGTGTGTAGTAGTCTCGGGATCCAAGATTGATTGTAAGAGTTCTTGCGAATCAAAGGCCATGCTTGGCTAAGCCTCTTACATCATTTGGTGAAGACATGTTTTTAATGTATTACTTTTGATTTTTAATCTTTCGGCACTTTTTATTTGGGTTTGTCTTAATGAATTTAACAACTAGTTTCTTATGTCGAAGGTGTATTTTCTGTATCATTTTCTCATGGTGTCTTGAGGTTACTTTACTGTCTATATAAAGTAAATGATGTCATCATTCGTGTCTTTACGGTCTATATAAAGCGTGTTAACTACCTGGAAGGGGGTTAGGGGGATGGTTTGGTAAAGTTCTTATCTCGTTCAGTGTATAGATCCTGCGAGGACCTGGTTCAAGCTTATTAGGACCTCCTTCAATACCCAATGGTATTGGATGGCGGGGGTGCGAATAGCTTGAACCCCTCATATATAAACTACTATTGATACTTTAAACCGGCTTCTTGGGATTGTATCCTTGCTGACTCAAACCACTTAGCCAAGGTTAACCTCACCTTTAATAGAGGGGCCTACCACTTTTCGCATTAATAACTTACTTAATTTTCTTTCAATATTCCGACCCTTTGAGATTGTATCCCTGCTGACTCAAACCACTGGGTTGAGGGTAACGTCACCTTCAAAAGAGGGGCCTACTACTATAACTAAGTTAATCTTTTCAAAAGTCCGAAAGTGTGAAAATCATCAAACGATACACTAAAGACGAGTTGGATCCAAGTGATTCTATCTTGTCTATTTTTTTTATTTTTATTTATCTCTACATTTTTAGTTTTACTTTCATTTTTCAAAACTTTTCTAAAAAATTTAGATCGATTAGACGTTGAGGATAAACCAGTATTAAAAGCTCTTGTGTCCTTGGACGACCTCGGTATCTTACCAACACTATACTACGCTCACGATGGGTGCACTTGCCTAAGTGTGTGTTTAGTGTTAGTACAATATCGTGTTCTATAAATTTAAAACTTGACTAATGCGTAAAATGGGCTCAGAATACTACTAAAATCATATCACGCTTCGCACACACCAAGTTTTTGGCGTTGTTGCCGGGGACACAAGGATTTTAAGAAAATTTAAAATCAACGGCATAATTATATTTATTTATTTTTCTATTTTTTAGGTTTTTTCTTAGTTTTTCAATTTCTCCATAACTCAGCACGGGCCGTGCTCAGCCAGACACGGGGTCGTGTCCATCATCGTTACTAGCAATTCTGTTTTAAGTCAGACAGTAGCTGACCACGGGGTCGTGTCCACTCAACACGCCCCCGTGTCCACCTCCCAGTTGCTGGAAACAGAACCGTAAGATCCCGACGGTTAGTAAATTCTGACCAAAATATTAGTGATATTGATTATTTTTACTTTCGCCACTCTTACGGTGAGTGGTGTTAAATATGTGGTGGATTCATCATGATTTAGAATGTTTCTTTCTAAACTATGAACCCCCTTATTTAGACCCATCATTTTCCTGTAATCACCTTAAGATGAGTGAAAGTAAAAATGATCACTATCTCCCGCCCGAATGCCCTCAACCATCTCTCTCAACCGACATAAGCTCCCAATAATTATGTCGACTCGAAGAAAGAATTCACCTAAAGTTAAAAGAAATAGAACTTGAGATGAAAGTGAGGCATTCATCACAAGACAACAATCAGGGAGAATTGTTGTGGTCGCATTCGGATTCTACCAACATCGATGATACCAAAAGTATCTCAACCTCTTGTGAAAACATGAGCGATAGTCGTCCCTGTGTCGATTGTGCCGTGAAGGACTCTCCATCGGCCCCCACCGATGTGCTCATAAACCTGAGCGATTCGAAATATACCTTCTTTAGCAAGAGCCCGGATAAGGGGAATAAAGGTTGGTTTCGCCCACTGGTATTTAGTTTAAGTTTTACCCTTTCCGATAACCTCTTGCGTTCTTGTTTAAATCAAGAGAAATTAAGGTACCTTAGGCACTTTGGTGTTGTCCCCTCCAGTAAGGAACCGCCCGATTCGAGTAAAAACCTTAAAATTAGACGTCACTTCATAAATACTCTTGCCACGGGGCCATGTCCAGGTCAACACGCCCCGTGCCCACCTCAATTCTGACCACGGGTCGTGTCCAGGCCAACACGCACCGTGCTCATAACACGGACAAAATGTGTCAGAACCTTGTCTGACCACGGGGTCGTGTCCAACTGACATGGGGCCGTGGTCAATGTGTTGTCGTTTTCTATAAAGTCAGCCTTGTTCCTACACATTTGGATCCATGCCAAAGACAAAGATTTGCTGGGATCTTCACACATACCTTAAAAGTATATTCCAACGAAGGTTTCTCACCAACCATCTTGTCTTTGCCACTTTTGTCACTTACCTTCTTCTCCAAAACTCTTCAACCTCCACTAAAGCTTGAAACATTCATAAGTTCAAGCTTTATTGTAATATTTGCAAGGTTTTTAACCAATGAATCTTATTAAACATAAGTTTTACAACACTTTTTAAGTTATTTATGTTTAGAAATGTTTCAAAATATAGAAAAATAATTTAAAGCTATGATATTCCTTGGTTCAAAAACCTACAGAGAGGTGACCACGAGGCCGTGCCCAGCGAGCATCGAGCCATGGTCGGAGTCTCTATTTCAACCTTTTGAAATTTTCATCTTGTTTCTTCAGAATGTCAAGCCAAAACAGTGGAACTTCATCAACCACTACAAGAAACAGTCGAAGGGGGAGAAGACCGTCAATAGAAGCTACTCTTGTCCAATACGTGTGTGCAATAAGGGAAGCACTTGACAAAATGACATCGGTGGAAGAGGTCCTCATTGACCGTATCAACTACTTGACGGTGGGGCTGGAAAATAGCTTTCAAGAAATCAACCTTTTGCACCAAAGGTTGAACATTCTTGCTATGCCACCCATGGAACCAATCTTCCCACAAGAAGATTGGAACCTAGCGCAAGAAGTTGTCAACCCAACCGGATGGGATGACATCCCTCCAGAACCTCCTCTAGACGCACTACACGAGGTTCCGGTGGATGTTGCACCTCCCCCAGAAGAGGTTGTGGACAATGAGCCCGTGTTCCTTCTTCCTCGGGAGATTGAGGAGTGGCTAAATGACGTTTGAGGAGCACCCTCCGGGTTGAAGTTCTAAGAGCCCTTATTCACCGGAAAATCATTTTCGATTTTTTGTTGTTCTTGTCATAAAAACATCTAGGGTAGAACATCTTCATGATTTCAATTTCTTGCATTCTAGGACCTACCTATCTATCTTAATTTTTAGTTTGAAATTTTAATTTTTAGTACCTATGTATCATGCACTTTTAATGAATGATGGTTTAAGTTATTATGTGGTGTTTGGATGTTATATAATGGTTTAACAAACGAGGGATGATGAAATTTGCTAAAGGAACGCTAAAACCACACCCCATGCATGAAAACAGAGCCTTCTGTCAACTTTTCCAACGTTACAGCATATGCAGCACGGGGCCGTGCTCAGCCCAACACGCCCCGTGCCCAGGCTCTACAGAAAAAGTCCCAGTTCAGGTAACTGACCACGGGTCGTGCTCGCTGAACACGCCCCGTGGCCAGCCTTCTGTTAAACTTTGATACTGGCAATCTGACCACGGGGCAGTGGCCAGACGCCCAGTAACAGAAAAACTTGTTTTTCAACACCTTTTATACATTCGAATCAACCCAAAACTTATTTTTGGGACACATTGAAGACAATGTGTAATTTAAGTGTGGGGTGATGCTAAAACCTTGAAACTTGTAAGTCCTAATAACAAGCCTAACACAAGACTCTATTGGAACCGCTAATCAGCCCAAATATTTTTTCAAAAATTTTCATTTTTTTTACTTGTCTTGGTTTAATTCGGGAATAACAAGTTCTAAAAAGGTTATATTTTTACAAATTTACAACCGATAACGTCGTGATAAAAAGAACCAAATAAGAAAATTATGAAAAGGCATGACAAATCTATTTAAAATTTGATTATATATACTTGATCACATTATAAACTCATTCCCACAACAAGTGAGTTTTGAGCCTTTATTGAGCATACATGCATATATCTTTAAACTAAATGCTTATTTTTGTTTCTTGTGTGAATAGCCGCTTGGTTCTTACGAGTCTAGAACTTGCCAAGACGATACATTCCCGGTCCTTACCAACTTGAACCCAAGTAAGTAAATGATAGAGGCATTAGGACTAACCCATTTTCCTTTCAAAACCATTATTTTCCATTTTTAATCACCTACCCAAAATCCCCCTAGTTAACGCCTTTGAGTCTAAACATTTTCATTTCAAAACCTGAAAAAAAAAAAAAAAACAAACACCCATTACCCACCAAAACCTTTATCTTTTCAAACCCTTTCCTTTTAGTAAAAAGCTTGGTTATTTTGTGACATCAAAAAAAATGAAAGTCTTGCAATAAACAAGCAAGTTCATCAAAGAAATCTTGTTTGAATGTGCTTAGTTTGAATAAAAGTCACAAAAACAAAAAGTTTTACGACAACCGACGCTTTTTACGCTTTTCGCCATTTTTACTAACCACTAACCAAAAAAACCTACCCTTAGCCCAACCCTAACCTTTCCCCAAGTCCTCTTGATATTTACGAAGGTTTATAGTTAAAAAAGGAGGAGTTTTGATCGCTTGGCAAGCATATGGTAGAAGTAAGTTTCAAGTCGGCCTCGAGTGTTTCACAAAAATACACAAATCGGCCGAGTGTTGAGTGATCTCCCGTGAAGTATGTGAACTTGTATATAAATAAAATTTTAAAGAGGCATGTTATGCCCAAATAAATAATTTTCCTTATAAAATGTTCTAAATAAATCATGACGAATAGGATTGTAAATAAGATAAAAATAAAACTCAATAAAGATCTTGGATTCCTGACACTAAAGATAAGCCCAAAACTTCTTCTCTACCTCTTCCATTTGGGTGTGTAAGCCACATATTAAAAAGTTTTGCTTGAGGACAAGCAAAGATTCAAATGTGGGGGTATTTGATGTGTGCAAAATGCAACATATAAATTACATCAAATGAGGCATAAAACTAATCCTTTTTTAGTACTAATGTTGGAAAAAGCGTGTTTCTTTCTTCCTTTTGAATTTACAAGACCAAATGAGCTTAAAAGAACAAAAGGAGCAAATAAGCAGCCAAAAACCAACATAAATACAAAAAGAAGGAATGAACGTGACATGCCCGACCCCTCGGCAGCATCTCCCAAAGCAAAAACAAGGCAACAGAGCCTGACCATGGGGCCGTGTCCAGCTGGGCATGGGGCGTGGTCGGGAACCTGCACAACAAGACAAACCTGTAGAAGCTTCTACGCCCACCACGAGGGCGTGCCCAGCTCAACACGAGGCGTGGTTAACTCTAAGATACGAAGAATCTTGATAGTACAGCAAAGAGTTAACCACGGGGCCGTGCCCAGGAGACACGGGGTTGTGTGGGGCCCTCTGCTGATACTGGAAATTAATGAATGAAGAGAAAATGATGGCCACGGGCCGTGCCCACTGGACACGGGGTTGTGGCCAGGGCTCTGCTTAGGGTATAAATAGGGGTGCTTGGTTCACTTGAAAGGCATCCCTTGACAAATCACTACTCTCCCACTTTGCCACTACTCCACCACGACCACTACAACACCAACACCCACCTCCATCATCCATCTTTAGAGTGTGTAGTAGTCTCGGGATCCAAGATTGATTGTAAGAGTTCTTGCCAATCAAAGGCCATGTTTGGCTAAGCCTCTTACATCACTTGGTGAAGACAAGTTTTTAATGTATTACTTTTGATTTTTAATCTTTCGACACTTTTTATTTGGGTTTGTATTAATGACTTTAGTAACTAGTTTCTTATATTGAAGGTGAATTTTTTTTATCATTTTCTCATGGTGTCTTGAGGTTACTTTATTGTCTATATAAAGTAAATGATGTCATCATTCGTGTCTTTACGGTCTATATAAAGCGCGTTAACTACCTGGAAGGGGGTTAGGGGGGTGGTTTGGTAAAGTTCTTGTCTCGTTCAGTGTATAGATCCTGCGAGGACCTGGTTCAAGCTTATTAGGACCTCATTCAAACCCCAATGGTATTGGATGGCGGGGGTGCGAATAGTTTGAATCCCTCATATGTGTGGGTAAAAGTAATCTTATGTGTAGGTAAAAGTAATATTATGTGTAGGTAAATGTTGAAGATGTATAGGTATTGATCTTAATTTGTGTTGAAAAAAAACGTTGATGTGTTGGTAAATATATTTTAAAGTGTAGACATTAACCACACTATATGTAGATAAAAATGTTCAATATGTACAAACAAATACCAAAGCATTATGGAAACATACGTGAACAAATTAAGATTCTTAATTAAACTAATAATCATTAATCTTACAAACAACCAAATAAAAGTACTAGTTATAGATATTTAATTACTTTAATAAACAAAACTAAAAGTGTTTGTAAGTTACTAACGAGTTAGAGAATCTACTAAATCGCCTTCGCTCATCAATGTTTTCAACACCCTCTAATGTATCACATTGAGATTGTTCCAGTGTGCTTGATGGACGAGACATGATGTTATTCTCAATCAACGCTTGTTCTATAACTGCACATTTACCTTTTACCGTTGTATAGTCATGTATGTATGGCCTACACATGAATACACGTCCACCTGCTCAAAACTTTTCTTGCACCTCAAGTCATAATTCCACCTCATAATTCCTTTCTTCTCATATTCCTGTTTACATAAAAAGTGAAAAGATAGTTGGAATGTAGATGACAGCCATCTACAGCTTTCTATTGTGCTAAAAAACAAAAAAAAAGGATCAATTAGGGTTGGGTTGGTTAAAACATAGAAGGTGTTTTACCATTTAAAAAAATACAAAACACGTTAAAATTAGGTGGGAAAACAAAAAACCTACTTTTCTCTTTTATAAAAAGGTTTTGGAGAACATGAACTTATTGTTGGAATGTCTGTGTGCTTGTGTTTTGTATTACATGTTCCGCTATTTATATATTAATTTGCTTACTTTTTAGAGGAAATAAAAGAAAAGAAAATCTGGATGATTGACCCGTAGCGTTGTCAGCCAGTTGCAACAAATCGCTCACCAACTGTGGTTCATTGTGTGCCCACAGTAGCGGGTTAAGCTTGTATGAAGCAAGACCAATTAGGATAGCTTACAATATGTGGATGATCACATTAATTTCCTACAACATATAATAATGCAACTCATAAATATATAGTAAAAGGTTATTAATACACAACTTTAAGATGATTTATTGGGTAGAATATATGAGTGACCTGCCGTGGGCGGATGGAGAGAATGAAATGTCAGAAAGCAAGCATCAAGATCTTTCATGGTGGATGAGTGTATCCTATGGGAATCCTGTATATTGGGTGCTAATAATCGCACCACAAAGCTCCATCAAGTCACAGACAAGTACTGAGATTAGAACAAAATTTAAAATCTTCATGATCATACCAACCTACTGATAACCACCTGGATGGTAGCAAGTCGCAACTTCTTAGACTTTTTAACTCAAGGAAACATCACGCAAGATCAAGTATCTGTTAGAGCAAAAAATAAAATTAAATAGAAGAAGGAAATAAACAAAATAACCTATTGTTTAGTTACTGCATACACTGAAACAGATGCAGGTTAAAAAAGAGTTTTTGAACGTGGGTCAAACGGGTTGATCCGGTTTGGATCAATCCATCAACAGTTTATCCACTTTCTTGACATTTTATAGATAACTAATGTATTTTACATGAGAACAAAAAGGGGTAAATATGGTGTACGTGGGTCGGACCAATGGTGCTCGACCTATTTTGAATACCAGGTGAGTCAGCAGAGGGTTAGTAGATTTTGGCTTAAATAAGAACCCTGAATAATGCAGCAACTAAAACTCTTCTCTGTGAACACAACTTGGACCTTTTACTGCACCAGGTCCTTTACCACCACTACCTGATGAGCTAAATGTTGAGTTGAAGGCAACCGCTGAAGCTCTTTAAATTGTACCACCACCGTGATTCCTATGGCTCTGTGTTAACACCAAAAGTACAGTTGACAAAATTGGTTGTTCAGGTCAGAAAATGGGCTGCATATGGTTAGATAACGGGTCAAAACATATTTAGGTACAAAGAGGAAACTTTGAAAACTTTCCCATATTGTTGGGTACTGTAGCTTCCACCCCAAAACAACCCAAACACTTAAGACGGGTCATTTAGGTTCCTTTTAACAACTTTAGGCATGAATTTACCTTAACAATGTCTACTCGAAGTAGTATCGTAATCTTCTTTTGGATTGAGTTCTCCCATGACTCAAATTGCATATAGGAAAATAAAAATAATAAAAAAACAAATTATTATTCAGATATGTATAGAAACGTGTTAATGGGTAAGTCATCTCCTTGGGGAAGGATTGCAACAGAGACAACACTTGTATGAACACGTCCTGATTTCTTTATGATGCGAACTCACTACAAAATTGCACAAAAAAGCCCTGCTAAGAAAGAATGTATTTCACATTAGCAGTTAAAAACTAAAATCACTAATTGAAATGGTAAAAAAAACTCCACTCTATGAACTCCACTCGAACTTTAGTTTGCATTTGTCCGCGATATTGCAGCGCTCGCTTCCTACCAACAAATGTATAATGCTAATTTGCATTATGGTGGAGTTTCTGATTTTCAATAGAACCTTCAAAATCATTAACCAAATATTGCACCTTCAAAATTATATACAGAACCTGCAAAAATAGGTCATTTTTTAAGTCAGAATTTGATCAAATTGAGATGAGGCAGATTATTAGACTAAAATTGTATTATGTTTTATCTTTAAGGGTTGTATTGTATCTTGCAGGGTAAATATATACCCTCTCTATGTTTTATGTGAATCAATGAATCCAATTATCAGTTAATATGGTATCACAGCCACGTTAACTCATAAACCCTAAAACACAAAAAAAAAACAGCCGCCAAGCCTCCTTCAACCGATCGTCAACCGTGCTGAAAAAAAAACCAACCGCCAAACCTCCTTCAACCGATCGTCAACCGTCAACAACGACCTGCAATCCGTCATCAAATCAAGGTAACCATGACAACAATTATTACTTTTAATCTTCAAGAAAGAACCTCACACAACTCACACAAGTTTTCGTTTACCCTCAATCCAAACAACTACGGTCACTGGAAAGCCTTACTTGAACCGTTCCTGAAAGCAAATGGCCTTTATTGTTATATTAATAACACACTTCCATGTCCTGAGAAGAACATTACAACAAAAGATGCAACAACCACAAACCCGAACTACACCGCATGGGTTGCAAATGATGCTCATGTGCGGATGATCAATATATCAACCGTTTCAGAATCTTCGTTTCAACACATACAAGGTAAAACTCCTCGTGATGTTTGGCTTAGTTTGGAACGTGCTTATGCTCCAACAACCGCTTCCCATGAGTTCACGTTGAAAACACAACTCCTAAAACTGTCGATGAAAGGTGATGAAAAACCCGTTGATTACTTGAGTCGTGCACAAGAATATGCTATTGCCCTTGCAAACACAGGTGAACCAGTAAAAGATAAAGACCTTGTTATGCTCACACTCGCCGGTTTACATGAAGAATATCTCGGCCTCAAAAGTAATCTTCTTGCTCGTTCTCCACCCATTAAGTTTAATGAGTTACATGGTCTACTTACTGACCATGATTACATGATTCGATCCACCACAAGTGCTTCCACTTCCGCGGCCGCACCTCAGGTCTTTGCGGCTACCACCACCAACATCTCGGGTTCGGGTTCAGTCACCCCAACGATGGAGTCCATTCAGCAGTAATTAACCAACCTTCACCTACTCACTAGCCAACTAAGTCAACAACCCGCTCCACAAGCCAACTATGCAGCACGGTCTAACTATGCCCCTGGTAATCCTGGCTACACTCGTGGGTCTGGTCGCAGTAACCGCGGCTCACGTGGAAACCGTGGTCGTGGTGCTCCAACAAATCAGGGCTCACGACAGTTCGCATGGGCCTCTATTCAAAACACTGTGTATGCTCATTGCAACCGTTGCGGTATTGGTCACATTCCCGCCCAATGCCCGAATCAACTTGCTTCTTCTCGCGGACCACATCAGGCAAATTTTGCACAATATGCACCCTCAGAAACTGGCTCTTACACCACTTGGAATCCTGACACGGGGGCTAATTCTCATGGCACTCCTGACCTTGCTAGTATGGACAACTCGGATGTTTATTATGGTAATGATTCACTTCGTGTTGGTAACGGTCATGGTTGTAAAACAAGGTTTCCAAGGCCGAGTACTCCCCGAGTAGTCGCTACAAGGTAGACTGCCGAGGCTACTTTCTCTAACTCTGCCTAATTTCTCGGAATCAATCAAACGCGGTCAAACTCGGCCAAAATCGGATCTAGTAGGTCAATTCGGGCCGAGTTTGACTTAAAAAATAATAAAACATAATTTATATGACTATCATATTAAGTAATGAATATCATTTTCACGTATTTTGTTATAAATATTAGTTAATTTATGTTATTAGACATATATTTAATTTCTGAAAATTAATTTCTTTATAATTTAACATGTCCAAGTACTCCCCGAGTACTCTCCGCCTATGCCGAGTACTCTCAACTCCCCGATCGACCGACTAGGGAGCGCCTAGCGACTTTTGCAACCATGGTAACGGTAACTCTCTTCCTTTTATTCACATTGGTTCAAAATCTTTTTCCACCTCTAACAAAACCTTACAGCTTAATCATATACTTCATGTTCCAACGTTACACCGAAATCTTCTTTCGGTTCAAAAATTTTATGAAGATAACAATGTTTTCTTTGAATTTCACTCTTTCTTTTTTGTTGTGAAGGACGAGGCTACCAAGGCTACCCTCCTTACGGGCCCCAGTGATCAGGGACTCTACTCTATTCGCTTGCCTTCATTCCAACCGGTTTCCAAAGTTGCATTCACTGCCTTTAGAGCTCCGTCAACTACGTAGCATCAACGTCTTGGACACCCTCATTTTAATGTTTTTCAGCATATTGTTAAATCTTCTTCATTACCTGTTTCGGATAAATTGTCTTCAACATTATGTTCTTCTTTTCAATTAGGAAAAATGTCAAAACTTACTTTGCCTATTTCCTCTTTTCGTAGTAATAATGTTTTGGACTTGGTTTATTGTGATGTTTGGGGACATACTACTACGTCTTTTGATGGTTATCGTTATTTCTTGTTATGTGTTGATCACCACACCCGCTATATGTGGTATTTTCCACTCACACTAAAATCTGATGTGTTTAAAGTTTTCACTAACTTTGTTCGTTTAGTTGAACGTCAATTTAACACGAAACTCAAAAGTGTCCAAACCGATTGGGGAGGTGAATTTCGCAATTTAACTCCCTTTTTCACCTCTCTTGGCATCATCCATTGACGTTCTTGCCCACGCACAAGTGAGCAAACGGTATTGTTGAACGTCGTCATCGCCACGTAGTCGAAACCGGTCTCACCTTGCTTGCTCAATCTCAACTTCCTCAACGTTTTTGGTATTTTGCTTTTCAAACCGCTGTATACTTAATAAATCGTCTTCCTTCACGTCTTTCTTCAAACAAATCACCCTTTCAACTCATCTTTCACCGTCCACCTGTGTAAGGCCCGTTTTTGCGTCTAATAGAAACGACATCCAAAAGACGCTAGAAACATAAACTTTTAAAATGTCCAAACTTTTCTCAATTTAAAAAGTAAAAATACTAATGTCATTAATGCATGATTTTACAAAATTTGGGCATGACCCGTCCATAAGACGAGCATATCCCTGTTTTAACCATAATCAAACTAAATATAATTCTACAATTCGTTCGACAAGATACTTACAAAAACCAAAACATCAAGTGTTAAAAAGTGTGACTACTAACAAGTTTTACAAAACAAACATTTAACCCAAAACATTAATACGGACTAGCGGAAGCGCTTGATGGTCATAAAGTGTGTGTATGCTCGCTCCAAATTGCCAAGTCGCCTAAACTGAGGATTTACCTACGATCAACATAAATAAGAGAAGTTAGCATTTTATCACCAACACGGTTAACTAAAAACCCGACTAATCATTATAGCGGCCTTACATCTTTCAATTACATTACCAATCGTTAGACGGTTCATTACATGCTCGTCTCAATGTAGAGACTAGCATTCCTTTCTTAACATACCCGCTAACGACGGGTACTAGTATGGTTATCATAACCTTCATTCAATTCATTCATAACGAACAATTATATTCTTTACATACGATTACACTCCAACCCGATAAGACGGATCGAGTAACTTTCATTCAAACCATAATTAACTTCCCATACCCGGTTCGACTAGAAGGAACCGGATATGAAACTTTCTCTTTCGTATCTTATTCATTTCTCTACATCCGTTTATGACGGATCTAACTCTACTTCCAACAATCTTATATTTCAAATTTCACGATTCCAACATAACAACATAATACAATAGAGATTGTTATACATATGACAACATAATAGAGATAAGGTGTACACTAACGCACCTCGATCTTGCGAGTCTCCCGTTTTCTTAGTGTTTGAGCCTTCTTCTTTCACGCCTACATTAAACGCATTCATTCATTTAGCCCAACACTTTCATTTCATCATTTACATAGATTTCTCATTTTTAAGTGACAATATTATCACTAACTTTTCAGATTTTTTTACACATTTATTCTATTAAGCATTTCATCAAACACTTAGTGTGCGTTACATTAATAAAGCATAATGTACAAGCATTCAAAGCATGACTTTACTAGTTTATCTTGTATATCATCAATAATCAATCTAGTACTTACAATACTCAAATTTTTCATCAATTTATCTAGCATTCAAGCATTACAAGCAAGATCATATATCAAGATTACATAAGATTATCATCCCTATGATCATCCTATTCATAACACAATTTCACAAAGTGGGTTTTCTCTACAATCTTTCATACAATCTAAAATTAACATGATTCTTGTTCTAGGAGGCAATCCTAACTCAGGTTTCCCACATTTGATGCAAGAAATCGAGATTAGGTTGAACTCCTCATTCTACAAATCATAATTTAAGAAAATAAAACTTACCACTTCACTAATTAGGGTTAGATTTTCGAAAGGAGAGCTCATGCACTGGATTATCTTATGAATTTGGCTTCAATTGCTTGATTACTTGAGATTAGGGTTTCACCCCCTTTCCCTGCTCTCTTGTTCGATCAACCAGAACCCAGATGTGGGTGTTTGGTTTTTTAATTTTTGTTTATTAATTAAAAATTTTAATTCATTACTTACACATTGAACCCTCCCACTTAGAAAGAGTGTTCAATTTAAGCTTTCCCATAAACTAACTTATCATTTTGTCATATTCCATTAACTATGTTAACTTCTTTGTTTATTTTCACTTATTTTTATACTAAACAAATTTTGGGGTGTTACAAGTCTACCCCCCTTATAGGAGGTTTCGTCCCCGAAACCTGAACACATATCAAATTTAAGAATTACATACCGAAGAGAAAAGGATAGTGTTTCCTCATTTCATCTTCTACTTCCCATGTAAGTTCTAACCCTTTCCGGTGTTGCCATTGAACCAAAACTTGTCTCAAGGATTTGTTGCGAAGATTCTTCACCTTAACGTCTTTAATAGCTATTGGTCTTTCGACATAATTTAAACCCTCGGCCAACTCGATGTCATCGAGAGGTACTAATGCTGTTTCATCCGCAAGACACTTCCTCAACTGCGACACGTGGAAGGTATTGTGAATCCCGTCTAAAGTAGGCGGTAATTCTAATCGATATGCAACCCTTCCAACTCGAGCCAAGATCTTAAACGATCCGATATATCGAGGGCCTAACTTACCCCGTTTTCGGAAACGAATTATACCCTTCCATGGAGATACTTTTAGCAGAACGTAGTCTACAACTTGAAATTCAATAGGACGCCTTCTCTTGTCTGCATAAGCTTTCCGCCGATCCTGGGCTGCTTTCAGTCGAGCTCTAATCAATTCAATCTTTTCATTTGTTACTGCTATTAAATCACTTGGCGCAAGCTCCATTTGCCCCACTTCACCCCAACATAAGGGAGTTCTACATTTTCTCCCGTATAGTAATTCATAAGGTGCCATTTGAATGCCACTATGGTAGCTATTATTATAAGAGAATTCCACTAGTGGCAAATGGTCATCCCAACTTCCCCCAAAGTCTAAGGCACACGCTCTCAACATATCAACAAGTGTTTGAATGGTTCTTTCTGACTGGTCGTCAGTCTGAGGGTGATAGGCGGTGCTTATGTGTAACTTCGTGCCCACGCTCTCATGAAACTTTTTCCAGTAGCAAGAGGTAAATCTGGTGTCCCGGTCCGAGACGATTGGCACGGGCACCCCGTGTCGAGATATGATCTCATTCATATAAATTTCTGCCATTCTCTCAGAAGAGTAAGCTTCTTTGATGGGTAGAAAATGAGCACTTTTCGTAAGTCGGTCTACGATTACCCATATTGTATCATGCCCCTTTTTCGTTCTAGGAAGCTTGGTTACCAAATCCATCGTTAGTTCCTCCCATTTCCATACTGGAATTTCGAAAGGTTGTAATTCTCCGTATGGTTTTTGATGTTCTGCTTTCACTTGGGAGCATGTTAAGCATTTCACGACATACTTAACAATATCGCGTTTCATGCCCGGCCACCAATAATTGGCCTTCAAGTCCCGATACATCTTTGTAGCCCCGGGGTGGACCGAATATCGTGACTTATGTGCTTCCTCAAGTAATGCGGTCTTGACCTCGCAGAAACGAGGTATCCAAATTCGGCCGAATCTCGTCTTGAGTCCGGTCGAATTTTCTTCTAGTTTATCGGCTACACCTTTTAATCTTTCTTTCTTTAAGTCTTCTGCTCCAAGCGACTTTATTTGGGAATCTCGTATCATATCAAGCAAACGTGGTGTAACTATCATCTTCATGGATCTCACTTGAATCGAAGGTGGAGACTCCTTTCGGCTTAGTGCATCCGCCACCACGTTCGCCTTTCCCGGGTGGTAAAGGATGTCGCAATCATAATCTTTAATCAGTTCTAACCATCTTCGTTGCCTCATATTCAAGTCTTTATGTTCAAAGAAATATTTGAGGCTTTTATGGTCCGAGTAAATTGTACATCTCGTACCATATAGGTAGTGTCTCCAAATCTTTAAGGCGAACACTACAGCTGCCAATTCCAGATCGTGTGTTGGGTAATTTACCTCGTGGGGCTTTAATTTTCGCGAAGCATACGCGATAACCCTTCCCTTTTGCATCAAAACACAACCTAAACCCTGCTGTGAAGCGTCTGAATAAACAACCAGATCTTCAGCCCCATCTGCCAATGTCAAGACTGGAGGACTTGACAGTTTCTCATTTAATATTCGAAAGGCCTCCTCCTGTTCTTTACCCCATAAAAACTTGTCTTTCTTTCTCGTTAATTTGGTTAAGGGTAAGGCTATCTTCGAGAAATCCTGTATGAACCTTCTGTAGTACCCCGCGAGGCCTAGAAAACTTCTTATTTCAGTTGGATTTTTCGGGGAAACCCATTTCATTACGGCATCAATCTTTGACGGATCCACCAAAACACCTTCCGAATTGATTACATGACCCAGAAACTGCACCTCTCTGAGCCAGAAGGCACACTTTGAGAATTTCGCATAAAGTTTTTCTTTACGGAGAATTTCAAGTACTTCTCGCAAATGCCTCGCATGTTCAGCCTTACTTCGCGAATAAACTAGGATATCGTCTATGAATACGATCACGGAGTTATCTAACATAGGTCAGTATACCCGATTCATAAGATCCATAAACGCTGCTGGAGCGTTCGTTAACCCAAAGGACATAACTAAGAACTCGTAATGTCCGTATCGGGTTCTAAATGCGGTCTTTGCAATGTCTTCTCCTCGTACTCTGACTTGATGATACCCCGAACGCAGGTCAATCTTAGAGAACCAACTCGCCCCTTGTAATTGATCAAAAAGATCATCAATTCTAGGTAAAGGGTAGCGGTTCTTCACGGTCAGCTTATTTAATTCTCTATAATCGATGCACATGCGCATCGACCCATCTTTCTTCTTTACGAATAAGACGGGCGCTCCCCAAGGCGACACACTCGGGCGTATAAAGCCCTTATCTAGCAGATCTTGTAATTGTGTCATTAACTCCCGCATCTCGGTGGGAGCCAGTCTATAGGGAGCCTTCGCAACCGGCTTCGCACCCGGATTCAATTCGATGCGAAACTCTATTTCTCGTTTGGGAGGGAGTCCCGGCAATTCCTCCAGAAATTCGTTCACAACCTCAACATCTTCAAGCTTCGGGAGGGTTTGTCTAGCGTCTACTATATAAGCTAAGTATGCTCTACTCCCATTAAGTACGTATTTAACGGCTTGAACAAGGGTGCACAATTTTGTTTCCACGTTTCTCTCCCCTTGAATACTCAATTGCCTTCTACTTGGATCTTGGACAATCATCATCTTATTTTCACAATTAATCTCTACACGGTGTCGTGCCAACCAATCCATTCCCACTATCATTTTAAATTCCCCCAAAACCATAGGTATGAGGTCGATATCAAATTCTTCATTTTCTATAGTGAATTTGCAATTTCTACAAATCTCGTGTAACGTATAGATCTTACTATCGGCTATTTCTACTTCTAAAGGCATCGACATTCATTCAATCTTAAATGAAGGATGTTGTACAATTTCATTTGAAATAAACGACATAGTGGCTCCGGTATCGAACAAAACATAAACCAGTATGGAGTTTAATAGAAAGATACCTGAGACCACATTCAGATGGGACTTGGCTTCTTCGGATGTAATTTGAAACATCCTCCCTTTCGCCTTAGAGCTTTCTTCGTTCTTTCCCTCCTTCTTTGATCCTTGTTGGAGTTTAGGACATTCTGACTTAACATGCCCCTTTTGGAAACAATTGAAACAGGTCTTCGGGTTGCTAGGGCACTTGTAGGACGTATACCCTTCTTCCCCGAATTTATAGCATCCTTTCTTACCCAAAAGGCATTCCCCAGTATGAAGTTTCCCACATGTCTTGCACGGAGAGATACCACCCTTTGCCTTATCCTTCTTTCCGTGGTCTTGAAACTTTGCTTTCTTGGACGGACTTGAACTTGTCCCCTTTTCATTCGATCTTTTTTCACCTCGTTCTTCTTGCCTTTTAATCTCGATTTCTCTATCGCGTGCTAAATTGATAAGCTCGTCAAGGGTTTCACACTTTGAGGGAGTGATGAACTCCTAAATTATGCCTTTAATACGCCATAAAAGCGATTAATCTTCATTCTCTCGGTCTTCACAAAATCCCCACAGAACTTCATCTTATCCATGAAAGTATTTGATATTTCATTTATTGACTCGTTTTTCTGTCGGAGGCGTAAGAAATCCTCCTGAATCTTATCAATAGCCGACTGAGGACAATGGTATCTCATGAAGGGCTCCTTAAATTCTTGCCAAGTCATCATTTGGAGTCTATCCTCACCTATTTCCTTGCTATGCGCATCCCACCAATCTTTCGCCTGAAGAGTGAGTTGGCCAGTAGCGAACATCACTTGATCTTCCTTATCACACCGACTTCGTATAAATACCACTTCTATATTTGAAATCCATATTTGGCATGCGATCGGGTCGATTTTACCATCATACGTTGCAGGATTGTACGCCATGAAGTCTTTATACGTGCACCGTCGTTCTTTGCTTTTACTTTTAGACCCCTCAATCAGTTCTTTCAATTCTTCGATCTTACTAGTCATCATGGCATCCACAACTCCCAACACCCGACTTTCTACTTCTTGAGCTAGTCGTGGAAGATTAGCTTGCATAACCCCTTCCGCCACTTCTGTGACCTTATTGTTAAATGCTTCTTGACGAGCCGTATCATCATCATCATTAACATTTCTTGCATCGGCCATCTACACAATGTCATGTTTTTGTTTAATACAAATCATAAGCTTTCAGTATATCATAGTTCATTAGTCTGTATTTACTTCATTCACATTCTTACATTTTAAACCTTACTCGCCTTTTAACTTCCATCATTCATTCGTGTCATTCGACGCGCTACCTTCGAATTTTATAAATTTCTTTCTATCGTATCCACTAATCGTGGTTACATATATCTTACTAGGCCTTCGGACAGTTTGGGAACTCAAATACGAAAAGCAAAGCAAAACAAAAAAAAATTCAGCGGATTTGATTTCCGCAAGCCGTCGGCGACGGCTTCACACCCCGTCGGCGACGGGCTTCGTAAATGGGCGTCGCCCACAATGTCCGTAGGCAAACAGATAGGCCATCGGCAAGCATGAGGGCATCGGCGACGGCTCACAGCCCGTCGGCGACAGCCCCTCCTTTGCTGAAACGCTGCTGAACTTTATTTTGGCTGTTCCGACTATTTCCCGGGTCCGTTTTCAGCTACACAGGTCCAGAGACTTCTCATTTTACCCGCCTTATCACTTCTTAACATACTTAATCTTAAAACTTATACCGTAACACACTATGCATACTCATATTAAATGAATATTTAAAATTTTACCTCATTGGCGATCCCGGAGCGAGCACACTTTTACACGAGCCGTCGGTTTGAGTTCAAGCACTATTACTCGTGCTCGAATCCCTCAAACCTGGGCTCTGGTACCAACTTGTAAGGCCCGTTTTTGCATCCAATAGAAACGACATCCAAAAGACGCTAGAAACATAAACTTTTAAAATGTCCAAACTTTTCTCAATTTAAAAAGTAAAAATACTAATGTCATTAATGCATGATTTTACAAAATTTGGGCATGACCCGTCCATAAGACGAGCATATCCCTGTTTTAACCATAATCAAACTAAATACAATTCTACAATCCCTTCGACAAGATACTTACTAAAACCAAAACATCAAGTGTTAAAAAGTGTGACTACTAACAAGTTGTACAAAACAAACATTTAACCCAAAACATTAATACGGACTAGCGGAAGCGCTTGATGGTCATAAAGTGTGCGTATGCTCGCTCCAAATTGCCAAGTCGCCTAAACTGAGGATTTACCTACGATCAACATAAACAAGAGAAGTTAGCATTTTATCACCAACACGGTTGACTAAAAACCCGACTAATCATTATAGCGGCCTTACATCTTTCAATTATATTACCAATCATTAGACGGTTCATTACATGCTCGTCTCAATGTAGAGACTAGCATTCCTTTCTTAACATACCCGCTAACGACGGGTACTAGTATGGTTATCATAACCTTCATTCGATTCATTCATAACGAACAATAATATTCTTTACATACGATTACACTCCAACCCGATAAGACGGATCGTGTAACTTTCATTCAAACCATAATTAACTTCCCATACCCGGTTCGACTAGAAGGAACCGGATATGAAACTTTCTCTTTCGTATCTTATTCATTTCTCTACATCCGTTTATGACGGTTCTAACTCTACTTCCAACAATCTTATATTTCAACTTTCACGATTCCAACATAACACATAATACAATAGAGATTGTTATACATATGACAACATAATAGAGATAAGGTGTACACTAAAGTACCTCGATCTTGCAAGTCTCCCGTTTTCTTAGTGTTTGAGCCTTATTCTTTCACGCCTACATTAAACGCATTCATTCATTTAGCTCAACACTTTCATTTCATCATTTACATAAATTTCTCATTTTCAAGTGACAATATTATCACTAACTTTTCATATTTTTTTACACATTTATTCTCTTAAGCATTTCATCAAACACTTAGTGTGTGTTACATTAATAAAGCATAATGTACAAGCATTCAAAGCATGACTTTACTAGTTTATCTTGTATATCATCAATAATCAATCTAGTACTTACAATACTCAAATTTTTCATCAATTTATCTAGCATTCAAGCATTACAAGCAAGATCATATATCAAGATTACATAAGATTATCATCCCTATGATCATCCTATTCATAACACAATTTCACAAAGTGGGTTTTCTCTACAATCTTTCATACAATCTAAAATTAACATGATTCTTGTTCTAGGAGGCAATCCTAACTCAGGTTTCCCACATTTGATGCAAGAAATCGAGATTAGGTTGAACTCATCATTCTACAAATCATAATTTAAGAAAATAAAACTTACCACTTCACTAATTAGGGTTAGATTTTCGAAAGGAGAGCTCATGCACTGGATTATCTTATGAATTTGGCTTCAATTGCTTGATTACTTGAGATTAGGGTTTCACCCCCCTTTCCCTGCTCTCTTGTTCGATCGACCAGAACCCAGATGTGGGTGTTTGGTTTTTAATTTTTGCTTATTAATTAAACATTTTAATTCATTACTTACACATTGAACCCTCCCACTTAGAAAGAGTGTTCAATTTAAGCTTTCCCATAAACTAACTTATCATTTTGTCATATTCCATTAACTATGTTAACTTCTTTGTTTATTTTCACTTATTTTTATACTAAACAAATTTTGGGGTGTTACAACCTGACTATTCCTTTCTTCATGTCTTTGGTTGTCAATGTTTTCCATACCTACGACCCTATAATAACCTCAAAATTGATTTTCGGTCCACTCCTTGCATCTTCCTCGGGTACAGTCTCAATCATCATGGTTATCAATGTTTTGATCCTACCACTGAACGCATATACATTGCTCGTCGTGTGCGTTTCATTGAACATGTGTTTCCATCTCCCTCGGCTTCGGCTTCTGTTCCATCACCCTCTTCAGAACCCACCTTTGTATCCTCTTATCCGGATCCACCATCTATGATCTTCGATGCTCAATCTCCACAAAACACCTCAACTCCAACTCAACCAAACACTTCCACTCCCACCATCCACCCGACCGTACCCACTCCAAATATCACCACCCCAACGATCGCCTCCTCTCCACTATCTTCTACTTCGTCAAACACTTCCACATTACCGGTCCCTCCTGCCGAGCCTCCTCACCCACCTCGGTATCGTCCTCCTCATCTACGCCCTAATCCGAAACCAAAACATATCTTTGATCCTTCTGCTAACACTACCACACTTAACACTTCACCCTCTGAACCGAAACACTTTACCATTGCCAACAAGTCACCAGAGTGGCGTCATGCCATGGCTGAAGAGTTGCACGCACTACACCAGAACAAAACATGGTCATTGGTTCCCCCTGTCAGAAATTCTAACATAATTGATTGTAAGTGGGTTTACAGGTTGAAAACAGATCAGCACGGTCAGCTTACTCGTTATAAAGCTCGTCTCGTTGCAAAAGGGTTTCTCCAACAATCTGGTATTGATTACAACGAGACATTTAGCCCGGTTGTTAAACCTGCTACTATTCGTACGGTTCTTTCATTAGCAGTTGCTAACGGCTGGCTACTTAAACAGCTTGATGTCCAAAGTGCCTTTTTACATGGTGATTTGCATGAAGAAGTATATATGCGTCAACCACCCGACTTTGAAGATCCAACAAAACCACATCATGTATGTCGTCTTCACAAATCTCTTTACGGGTTGAAACAATCTCCAAGAGCATGGTTCACAAAGTTCTCAACTATACTACATCATCTCGGGTTTTATGGATCCAAAACCGATCCATCCTTATTTATCTTCAACAAATCTGGCAGCATCGTCTATCTTCTCGTTTATGTAGACGATATCATCATTACCGGAAACAACCCCGTCATTGTAGATAACATCATTGCTGATCTTCACAAAAGGGTATCCCTCACTGACATGGGTCGGCTTAATTATTTTTTGGGGCTTGAAGTTCTTCACACAAAATCAGGTCTTGTGATTTCCCAACGAAAATACATTCTTGATATTATTGAGCGGGCTGGTCTTAAAGACTCCAAGCCAGTTGCTACTCCTATGACCTACAAATCTGAAGCTTCCAACGGCCCTGATCTACCTTTGTCCGATTCCACTCGCTATCGTCAATGTGTTGGTGCTCTTCAATATGCTACATTGTCGCGACCGGATATTGCTTTTGCTGTAAATCTGGTTTGTCAGTTTATGCATGCTCCTCATGACTCCAATTGGACAGCCGTTAAACGAATTCTTCGTTATTTAAATGGTACATCGCATCTTGGTCTTCAGTTTACCAAAAACTCCACTTCTACCTTGCATGCCTTTTTTTATTCACATTGGGATGATTCACTTTTGGATGACTGCGTAGTTCCTGTAACAGCTTACTCTGATTCTGACTGGGCTGGCTACCCGGTTGACCGTCGATCCACGGGGGGGATATGCTATATTTTTAGGATCCAATTTAATTTCATGGTCAGCTCGCAAACAGAAGACTGTCTCTCAGTCCTCCAAAGAATCTGAATACAAGGCTATCGCTGACACGGTTGCAGAACTCATCTGGTTAAAGTCTCTTTTGCACGAGTTGGGGGTAAAATTGAACAAACCTACACTTTGGTGTGATAATCTTGGAGATACATATCTCTCAGTTAATCCGGTGTTTCATGCTCGCACAAAACATGTTGAGGTTGATTTTCACTTTGTTCGTGAACAGGTTAGTCAAGGAAATTTAAAGGTTCAGTTTATTAAAACCGATAACCAGATAGCTGACGTCTTTACAAAGCCGCTGCCAACACAAAGATTTGAATTTCTAAGGTCCAAGTTGCAGGTCCTTACCCGCCCTTAACTTGCGGGGGGAATATTAGACTAAAATTGTATTATGTTTTATCTTTAATGGTTGTATTGTAACTTGCAGGGTAAATATATACCCTCTCTATGTTTTATGTGAATCAATGAATCCAATTATCAGTTAATACAGATGATTAAGAAGAAGAAGAAGAAGAAGAATCGTGATGAAGATTTATTATAGTTATGATACCTTAGAATCCAAACAAACAGCGACCTGCAATGGCGAGGATGATGGTTCAACAACCGTTATTGTAGGCTTCACTCCGGTTGGTGGTCGCCGACATCATCATCCACATATCTGCAGGTAGCGGAGAAGAAATGGGGATTTCTAGGATGTGAACTGCTGCGTATTGATGTAAACTGCTCCATGATTTACGCCAGACATGAAACTGCCGAACCTGAAAAAAAAACCTCTTTACAACTGCTACTTCAAGAAGAAAACACTGAACTTAAGCGGTTCAGATTAAAAGTTGAGGACTTTTAATGGACAGGATTAACTAAAGAAACAGTTGAGATTAAGGGGAATATTAATTAATCAAACAGAGCATGAAATCGACAACTTTGTGATCAAAATCAACATAAATTAATCAAACAAAAAAGTAAAATTAGGGATACAACAGGAATTAAAGATGAAGACCTTAACTGAAGCGCAGATGCGAGATTTTCATCGGTAGATGAAGCGATCGAGATGGGTATGATGTAGAACTTTACATGGAATCATCTCTTACGATAGCAATCGAGAATGATCAAAGATGGGTGTTTGTGATTTACGAGTGAGATGTAAATAACAGATTTATTGTCTTGATATAAACATGGGTTTTATGATTTTTGAGTGAGATTTCATTAATTACTTGAGGTGGTTGGGTTTGACCGATGATCAAAGAGAATGATGATGATGGTGTGTGTGTTTTGTGTGTGTGTGTGTGTGTGTATGTGAGTGTGAGAGAGAGATGTATAGAGATACAGTGCCACATAATCGCCATGTAATCCTGTCCATGTAAGTTTGGTTATGCCACGTCAAACAAAAAACAAACTCAGTTAGTGGAGATTTAACTGGGTGGTGCGCTTACAAACAAAAAGTCAAGTTGGGGGTGCTGGGTGTCAAAGTGTTAGTTGAGAGTGGCAACGGCCAAATACCGAGAGTTGGGGTTGATAAAATCCAATAACCCTTTTAGGGTTGGTAATTCACTGAGTTTTGTGTGCTGGTGGGGATAAAGGTGAGTGTGGCCTTTTTTTACACGCGTAAGAAGATTGAGATGACACAAGATGGGCCAATAACCCATATTAACCCAAGTTAATACACATGGATGACCTGGATAAAAAGACTATTCATTTATATCCTTCTATTAATAGATATTAATAATTAATATTAGAACTTAGAATGAGTTTTATTAAGTGTATAATAGTAATTTAATAAGAATAATTTTAATGAAATGGATAAATATGTAATATATATAGATTAAGGAGTGGAAATATGTAATATATATATATATATGTTAGGGATGGGAAATATGTAATTGATTTAAGGATTGGGTAAATATGTAATAAGTGACTTTAATAAGGAGATATATGTAAATGACCCTATGTTTTATGTGTCCAATATCTACACATATTGTACATTTCTAAATATATGTAGGTATTTTTTACTATGTCATCTTAAAAAAGATTTAATTATTTATTTTGTACATATTCAATATCTACACATATTGTACATTTTTAAATATGTGTAGATATTTGTTTTGTCACATCATCTAAAAATATATATTTACTTACTTTGTAGGTATGTAATATTTAAACATATTGTACATGTTTACTCATGTGTAGGTATTAATTTGCCACGTCATTTTCAAAAAAAAAGTATAGATTAACTTTAGTTTATCTACATATTTTTTTTTTTAAATTCTTATGTGTTGGTAAACATAATCATTTACCTACATATATATTAGTTTTTTTTTACATATGTGTAGATAATTTAGCTACTCATGACGAAAATTTGCTACATGTGTAGGCAATTTTAGAGAGGGAAATTTTCCCACCATCACCAAGTGTGGCTAAAATGTATTACCAACACATATTAAGTGTTAATCATTATGAAAATATATCCTCAACTATTACACACACATATACAAACATGTGTAGGTAAATACCCACACCTTTACATATGTAGGTAAATTATGTGTGGGTAAACACCCCAATTTCTTGTAGATATTTACGCTCACGATGGGTGCACTTGCCCAAGTGTGTGTTTAGTGTGAGTACAATATAGTGTTTTATAAATTTAAAACTTGACAAATGCGTAAAATGGACTCAAAATATTAATAAAATCATATCACGCTTCGCATACACCAACGCATTAGTAAAAATAACGTCAAATGCAGGAATTCGTTTGATATTGGTTCGGTTCAATAAAATACCGACACTTACCGAAATAGAAACAAAAAAAAGTTATGATACGACCAAAAAAATACCGAGATGTGTTTACATCGATCGAAACAATTAAAACGAATACAATGTTTCTGTACTGACGTTGTTCGGTCAGTATTAGACCGTTCGTTTTGTTACATGTACAACACTAGGTTCGATTGAAAGTTAAAACAGGAAAAGAAAAACCAAAATAAAGGAAAGAAAAAAGAAAGATGAAAAAAATTCACAAAAGACTAAAATCACAAAAGGACAAAAATTATTATAGCTAAAAAGTTTATAAATTATACGTATACTAATTATGTTAGAGAAGAACGGCCAACGAGGGAAGGAGTCCTTTCTAAGACCGCCCGTAATGGGACGTTTTTTGTAAAAAAAATTCACCAAACACAATATTCGACAAAAAAAGGCCCAAGGCGTTTTTTGAAACACGCTGAAGGGGCTTGTGGCAATGGTTGACTGACCAATGGGGCATTGTGGCATTATTTAATTTAAAAAAAAATAATTGTGTAATTAATGGAAGGGGCGTTATTGGGTATTATTCTCACTACGTCACTTTTGCAAAAATGCCCAATAATGCCCTCATTCTGACTGGACTGCCACATGGCAGAAAACACCCCAGGGTGGGGGCATTATTCGACAAACGACTACGCATGGTCTAAAGCGCATAAAGCGCAGGTGAGTTAGGCAAAAGACAAGACCCTAACCCTCGTTCTGACACTGAGTCTTATAGTAAGCTAAACTATGATAGTACTTTTGGACAACAGTTCAGTGATTAATTCAATGTAACATAAATATATGTGTAACACATATATATTTAGTATATTATATATGTAACATGCGAGTGTAGTGAGAGCCAAACAGTGGCGGAACTAGAACATTAATTCAGGGGTATCCCAATTTTTTTTTCGGGCCTATTCAATTGCGTAAATCCGTGTTGGCAAGTTTCAATTTCGAAAAACATCTTTAAAATGATTAAAACCACTAAAACATACGGACTCAAAAAGTAATTTACCTCACTAAATCGATTTCCTAATTCTTGAATTTGCATGTTCAAAACCTCATTAAAAATGTCAACTTCAAAATAATGTCAATTTGTAATGACATTCTTTCGGTTTCTTGGATTACCATAACTTTCCGTCATTTCCAACATTGTAATGTTGTATTTTTTACAAAAGGAAGTCACTTTTTTCAACATCGGCTCAAACTCATTTTGCCTTAAAGCATTTAATGCTCGTTTTGTACCATTTATCAAGTTGGCCGCTTCTATTAAATCTTTACCTTTTTGTTGTTGAAGGTGTTTTGGAAGAGCATTTGTGTAGCTTAATATATCTCCCATCAAATGCATATAAAAACAAACTCGAGTTTTTTAACATATAACATTATAATTGGTTTGGGCTAACATATAACATTATAATCGGGCTTTAATAAGAATTGGTTGGGCTTATTATTTACAATCTTCATTATTGAATGTAAGCACTTCATAACTTCATAACTGGGCTTTAATAACAATTGGTTGGGCTATATAAACTGATTCGGGCTTATTATTTACAACTGCAATTTGAGCTTAAAATTTTTTAAGGGTGCCATCGTAGTTGTTTAGGAGTGTTCTTTGTATAAAAATCGAAAAAAAAAATTACACTACCGGTACAAAGTTGAGCCGTAGCCCGTGCTACGGCTGGTATTATATCAGGTCCGCCCCTGGAGCCAAAGAATTGGGATACAAAGTATAGCCGAGAGATTCCAAGTTATGCTTAGTGAGGGGTCCGAAGAGAAGGCAGGTGCAATCAAGAGGTGGCCAAGACCTCGATGACTTAGGTCAAAGACAAAATCTATCGATATTACTTTTCCGAGTCTGCTTCAACCCAACTTAAACGTTAGAAGCAACCGAAATGAGAACTCTACAATACCTAGTTACATAATATAATTCTTATATCTTATACCTCCACATGATCGATTTGGAATAATTGTTGTCTTGGACTTTTTATGCAACCCACAATAAAGAAAAGAAAAACATGACAAAAAGAAGAGTGTTCATTTGCTAGATCCTATCTACATATCCTCTCTAATCATCATACCACCAAAACAAACAACTAAAAAGACAATTTTGTTGGCCAATAACAAAAAAAAAATTTCTATTACCATCAAAAAGAAACAACAAAAGATACCCCTTCTATTTAATCATATCTTCGTTCACCATTTTGATATTTAGTATTTACCCATTTTTAAATCTAAAAAAGTAAACCTTTGATGGAAACAAAAAGTCAAAAAGAGAGAAACCAAACTTATTAGACTAGTCGGTATGGGCTTCGGCCCCGGATCATCCTGGGTCGGCGACGGTCCAAACACCGTGCCGCCCCCCCCCCCCCCCCGGTCCCGTCCTGCCCGTCCGATCTTAGCCGTTTGCGACGATCCAAATGATGTGGGGCCCAATCAAAAAGTGACCGTTTAATTAAAAAAAAAAATCAATTTTTTTTCAAAAACTAACGGTAATATTTATAAATTTCAATTCCATTTTCACTTTCATTCACCAAACTAACCACAACATCTCATCCCTCTCTCACATAATTTTTATAAAACTTCTTCCACTTTTATAAACCTTATACTTTAGCATGGATCCTTTCAACAACCCGAGCGACCCGAACAATCCGTATAACCCGACGACTCCCATCAACCCGACCCAACCTAATGTTTTCTCGGGTCCGGGATATTATCCGACGCTAGAACCGAACCAATTCCCGCAATACTCATCAAATGCGTTTGCATCATTCCAACACTCGCCAAACCAATTCGCTCAATTTTCTCAAAATCAAGCCCTTCAACAAATGATGATGCGGGGTGCTTATAATTTCCCACCGAACCCGACTCCACCCGTTCAACCCCAACCGATCCCGCGGCAATCCTTTCAACAATCCGAACCCAACGACGATGTGGAGGTTGTTCCCGAAACCCAACCGCCTAAAGGAAAAGGAAAACGAAACAAAGGCAAGAAAGTGGTGGGTGATGAACCGTCCAAAGCAAAGGGGCAAAAGTGGACGCCAATCGAAGAAGAAGCCTTAGCCAAGGCCTACATTGGCACGTCTGACAACCCGATTAGAGGTTCGTATTTTTTTATAAGTTTAATTTGTTTTGTTTTTTTTTTTTTACTTCACAGTTCGTTTTTTTTTTATTGTTTTAGAATTTGTTTTTTTTTTTGTTTTTTATTTACTTAACAGTGGGTTTTTTTATAAGTTTTAAAGTTTGTTTTTTTTTAAGGTTTATTATTTACTTAACACTCTATATATTTTGTTTGTTTTTTATAGGTAATAACCAACCGGGTGAAGGGTTTTGGGCAAAGGTTTTGGCGAAGTTTCTCGACTATATGGGTCAAGGCGCGTATCGAGATGTCGAATCGGTCTCAGCAAAGTGGCGGAAAATGAACACGCTCATCAATAGGTTTTGCGAGGAATATAATAAACTATATACAAGTGACCGTCGTAGCGGCATGAGCGACGACGATGTGTTCCGAATGGCGTTGGAGAAGTATAAGGCGAACAATGGTAATACCAATTTTGCTCACGTTCGCTCATGGATGGTTGTAAAAGACGAACCAAAATGGAGGCCGATCCCCAACGAGGTGGCGATGGCGAAACGCCAAAAAACATCGGAAACGAGTAGTTTTAGCGCTGGTGGATCGGACGCGAGGTGTAACTTAAACTTAAATGATGACGTCGCCTTTGACGAAGAGGAGTACGCCGTACATGAGCCGGAGCGTCCACCGGGCCGAGACAAATCAAAGAAGGAGCGGGCCAAGGGGAAACAAAAGGAAAAGGTGGACCCGAACATGGTTGAGTTTATGGAACACTTAAAAGTGTACAATGACGTCACGGCCCAAAAGACGAAGGCGAAGGACCGGGCCGCGGAAGAAAAAGCTCGTGTAGAGGAAGAAAAGTTACGCGAGAAGGTGCGGTTGTCGAATGAGAAAATCCGAATTTCCGATGAAAAAATTCGGCTCAAGGAATGGGAAATAATGATGATGAATGTCGAGGACGAACCCGAGCCGAAACGTTCGATGTTGAAAAAACTTCAAAACGACATCATGAAGAAGCATAATATTATTTAAGTCTATGTTTTTTTTTAAGTCTTTGGTTTTTTTTTTATTAACTTTATTTTTTTTTTATTAACTTTATGTTTTTTTTTTATGTTTATGTAATGTGGTTTTAATATTAATGAAAATATTTTGTTAGTATATTTGTTAAATGTTAAAAAAAATAGAAGACTAAAAAAAATAAAAAAAACATAAAAAGTGGTGGAGGATGATGACTAGGACCATCTTAACCATGCCCTCTAGTTTTGGAGGATGGACCATCCTTGGGAGGATGATGACGTGGAGCCTACGTGGCGGATCATCCTCCAAGGATGATCCATCACCATACCGAGTAGCCTTATAATTCCTTAGGCCACTCGATGTGGGGTCGTTCAGGCCCGACGACACTCCCAAACACCATCCTGGGTGGCTCGTCCTCGTCGTGAACGTCGGCAGTGGGATGATGGAGACGGGAGGTAATGGACAAAAATTTGTGCATCTTCTTCTCACACACACATATACGTACAATATATATACATATATATTTTAGGCTCATCCCCCATTTCCTTAGGTCCATCCTCTTTGCCCCATGCTCACACCCATCCTACATGACGCTGACGTGGAGGCTCATCCTCCATCAACCACACCGAGTAGCCTTACATCCATAATTTTTAAAAAATAAGGTATCATTCCTTAAGAGATTATAAATCACGTCTTATACTTGTTAGTCGTTACTCATTATAATATCTTAAAAGCAATCCCTATAAGGGGGTAGGGGTGTCTATCACTCACCACACACGCATCACTCACAACATCCAATCAAGTTCTGTCACGTGATCGAGCTTTATTCCATCACTAGTGGTGGATTTTAGTGGAAATGTCCATCACTCACCACACAAACATCCCCATTGAAAAACAACTCACCACCACAAACATCACAACGCGTTAAAAAGTTCACGCGTTTTGGGTTCCATGCGTTTTGAAAAGGGGTGGCGGCGGTGTTATTTCTTGTTCCACGCGTGGTGGAGGGCCATCACGGGGGCGCCCCGTCCCTCTAACCACGTTATCGTCACATTTACCAACCCAGAAACATCAACTAGTTGATGCAGTTTAAATTTATTCCAACACTAGTTACCCAGATTATATATATATATAATTTCTATAAAAGGAGAAATCCAAGTGACATAAGAAAAGCTGATGTGTCAGCTAGAGAGCATGTCCAACAAGGCTTTTCTTATATCATTATTATATTATAAAGGCAAATATATAAAGACTTTAAATTTCAAAGCTGGCCCACATTTAGATTCCAAGGGTCTGCCTATTCAAACCACTACCCATTCAAAACCTCTGTAATAAAAAATCACTGTCCATTCAAGCCACTGTAATCAAAACCATTGTCCATTCAAAGGTCTGCCCATTCAAACGAATGTAATCAAACCACTGATGATTCAAAATTCAAACTTCAAAACCTCTGATGATTCAATATTATGGCTCCAAATTCAAAATTCAAAATTATGGCTCCAGGTATATAACATATCATCTTCTTCAATCAATTACTCTCTCTAATTAATTTCTCTCTCAACTCTCTCTCTCTAAAACTCACTTTCTCTCTCTCCAGTATGTTTCTTCAACGCAAGAAGATGATGATGAATAAAAGATCCCACCGTTCAGACCTATTCATCAAAATAACATAATCGCAAACAATCAAACAGAGCAGAGGCACTGGCTTCAATCAATCGGTAAGCTCAAATTTTAATCTAATTATATAATCGATCTTTAATTTCATCTCATTATCCTCAAATTTTACAAACCCTATCTTCTTCAATCTACATTTCAAAACTTCAATCGAGGAAGTGGGAGTTCAATTGAGAGTTCACAAACTAAGAGATCACAAATTTGATATGGATAACGCGGAGTCCGATCTTTTCGACGACATCGATAATAATTTCCAAGATAATTATTTCCAAGATTCAGATATTCAAGTACTTCACAAGTTGAAGGTTTTCCATTACAACCATGTTGATCAAACGAGAAATGGTGAGTTTTCTAAAGATCCTTGTTTGATCTTCATGTATTTCATGGTTGTTGTTATGTTTATCGATTGATCCAGTTATCAATAATCATCACTTGTGATTTTGACTTTTTATAGCTCTATTTGAATGACCCAAAGTCAGATCTGAGTATATCATAAGCTGGATCTGAAGTATCTTCAGCTTCTTTTCTTCACAAAATGTTTCCAAACCATAGACATGTTAGTTGGATCTTATTACAGAGAAGTTGGTTGCTTGATCTGTGCTTTCAGTACTAATTTTAATGAATTGATATTCCTTCACTGTTTGTATGTTAAATACTCCAGTAGTTGATGGCTGTATGTTACATACTCATGTATCTAAGGATGTTTTTTGAAGTAGTTTCAGAAGATGGTGTCTTAATAGTGTGTAATAACCTTCTAAATCTGTATAATGTTTTCTTTATGTAATTTATGGATCTATGCTATTATTGTGTAAGCTAATTCTATTGTTACTTTTGGAGATTTATAATTGATCTATATTATCAAGTAAATATTTTTTTTCACATAATTAAGCTTAATTTATTACTTTTTGAGCAAGAGTACGTTGCTATTAGATTTGTGTTCATTGCATATACTTAGAGTTTGGTGTTTGATCCTTGCAGTTGCAGATATTCATAATTATCAACAGATTTGCTCTACACTTTCAGCTATGCAATTCTATGGGCAAATCATTTTTGTCCAGTTTTGGGCCGCCATAGTTTTTGGATCTCAGATTGTACTTACAACATGTGGTCAGCCATTCGGTTTTACCAACAATCCAAAGAAAGAAAGCCTCTGCAATCTTATGAAGTTTAGTTACAGTGGTCTGTTCCGATGGCGTGGCGGTTGATGAAGGCGACAATAGTAAGATTTTGCCTTCAAACAATGGCCAGGTAACCGATTTTAGGCTTTGGTTGAAATTTAGGCTTTGGTTTTGCTGTATAACCCTAATTTCTCATTTCCCTTTAAGAACAGCCAGCCGTATCAACAAAACACCCTCTCTTGATCGCCTGTTAGCTGCTTTCAGTCGGTAAGCTTCTCTAGATCTTCATACATTCATCTTTACATTAATGATTTCTGTATAGCTATCGCTGTTTTGCATACGTTGATTTCTGTATAACCCTAATTTCTCATTCTCCTTTAAGAACAGCCAGCCGTATCAACAAAACATTCAAGATCTGCAGCTAATTTCTCCGTTATTTGGTGAATGTCAATGCAATAAGTGAAATCTAGAATGTGATTTAAACTGTTTGGTGAATGTCAATGCAGCAGGTAATTGTCGTTTAAATGATCAGATCTTCAGGTTATTTTACCCTAAATTGTTATGATGCTTGCTTGATATACCTGTCTTAACACTTGATTTGATAAATTTTACTATGTTTTCTTCGATCTGGCTTAAGGTTTGACCATTTTACTATGTTTTCTTTATGGGTTTACAGTTGAGGGTAGTGTTGATGATGCAAAAATATGAACTTTTGTTGTGATTTACTGTGGTTCGATCCTACTCAAACAGAGGGCTGGTTAGATAGTGATCGAGGTGTTTCATGTACTTTTTGAGCTAATATAGTGGTGAAAATGGAGGAGTCGGATGCAAGGAAGTTGGTTAGCTTAAAGGGGAAGGAAATAGACTATGTGCGGTATGTCATCAACAGGTGGAAGGATGTAAGGAATATGGATGATAGGGTACGCTTCACTTCTTTCTCTTAAACATGTATGCTGGCTAGTAATGAATCATGTGAAATTATCTTTATTTTATCTAATACAATACCATATCAAAGGCAAACCATGCTCGGGGATGTTCGGCTGCAGCAGCGGCTAACGATTCTATCTACATCATTGGTTGGCGCAAAAGTGGTGATGAAATTAATGACACCGTAAGTGGCCTCAAGCTTACTAATTTGAAATGTTAGATAGTTATTCCATATATGTAGTTTTCGTAAACGTTGTAGGAGGCACTATTTATTCATTGAAAAAGTTAAAATATAAAATATTGCTTTGGGTCAACTGGATGCTGATACGGAAATTTGTTATTGTCACATGATAGCTGAAAGATTTGATCCAAGAGAATGTTCTTGGAAGAAAATCGAGAGCATGAGTACAATGAGGGGATGTCCGTCAATGGTTGTTTTGAATGGAAAACTGTAAGCCTAATAGTTGAACAAGATATAAATATACTATAACTTGTACTTTAAGGCTGAAAAAGTTGTTAATTTGCAAATATGTTTTAGGAGGTTATGACGATGGTAAGACAATGGGTTAAACAGTGTTTGAAACCACTGTTGGGTTAAAACAGTGTTTTAACCACTTTCAAACCACTGCTTTTGTATCAAAGACAAGTATTGTTCAAAGCTTTTGTTTTAACCACTTTCAAACCACTGCTTTTGTATCAAAGACAAGTATTGTTCAAAGCTTTAGCAGTTTTTGCTCTTAGGGACATCAATTTGTCCAAGGTAATTTCTTTTAACAAACTTCTTCTATTTTTTAACAAATTTCTTCTATTTAAAAGTCAACATTTGACTTTTTTCCAATTCCAAAATCGACTTACAGATCGAGAGCCAGCCTCTAAGAAGTCGTCCATTTGACTTTTGGTAAATATGTATGATCTTTTAAAGGAAGGGTGTAATGTCACAAATTTGATAATGGTATTTCTGATATTATGATCTTTTTTCGGTAAATATGATACTATATCAAGTTTAGAGGGGACATCTTATCATGGTAAATTCGAATGAAGTTAGTGATTGCCTTAACCTTATCACACAGGCTTTTGATCAATGTAAGAAGATGCTAAATGAATTAAATGTTGTTAAAGTGAATACCGAAGATACTGCTGGTGCAGCGCAGGTAACTCTAAGAATCTGTTCAAAATGTTTGTGTTTTTTGGTTTTATTTCTATTTCTCAATTAACATTAAGATCTGCAACAGATTGTAGCCTCTAAAGGCGTACGAGATACCGGAGCAATTGCCAGTTCTCGTGCAGCAGAAATATATGGGCTCCATACTCTCTCAAAAAAATTTCAGGTATCTTATTTATTTCTTTGTAATCTGATAAATCATTTTCATAATTATTAACTGTTCATTTGATCACGCAATTATTGTTCTCGTAGGATTATTCAGACAATGTCACACACTTTCTAATTCTAGCTAGGGAGCCTATAATGCCGGGAACTGACAAACCTCATAAGGTAAAGAATCATGCGTTATTCTTTTATTTTTAATGACCATGAGAACCCGTTAGAGAAAACTTAAGCGTAGCTTATGCTATGCAGTTGGCCTTCAAGGCAAGTTGCATTTTTTAGCGTATTAATGATTATTTATTATGCTTTTGTATCAAAGACAAGTATTGTCTTTACATTAGAAGAAGGCCCGGGAGTATTGTTCAAAGCTTTAGCAGTTTTTGCTCTTAGGGACATCAATTTGTCCAAGGTAATTTCTTTTAACAAACTTCTATTTTTAACAAATTTCTTCTATTTAAGAGCCAATATTTGACTTTTTTCCAATTCCAAAATCGACTTACAGATCGAGAGCCGACCTCTAAGAAGTCGTCCACTTAGAATTGTTGATGATAGCAACAAGGGGAGTGCCAAGTGAGTTTATTCTTCCAAGTTGACTATTGAGTTTCACGTTATGCTCTTTTCTCCTGTTGACTTTTAATCGTGTATACTAATTCTTGACTTAATTCTTGATTATATAGTGTTGGGGATTCTGCTACATAGTTATCGTTAAAAACAGTGTTTTTGTTGAGAAACAGTGGTTGAAACCACTGTTGGGTTAAAAAGGTGGTTTCAAACCACTGTTGGGTTAAAACAATTGGGTATTGTTGAGTTAAAACAGTGGTTTCAACCACTGTTTCTCCATAAAAACACTGTTTTAACCGAACATTGGTTTCAAACCAACGTTTCAACCCAACAGTGGTTTGAACCACTGTTTCTCCACAAAAACACTGTTTTAACGATAACTCTATAGCAGAATCTCCAACACTATAATCTTCTTCGGATAAACTTCGACCAACAGTGGTTTCAAACCACCGTTTTACATTATAAATTATCCATTACATCTACAATACGTTATCTAAACTATTTGATAAAAGGTTTATTGTGTTTACTGTTTAGGGATTGTGTATCTGACCCGACTAAACCTTTAATTTAGTGTATATATCATTGGACAGACTACAAAAAGAAAGAATTGAAATGATGCGTGAAGTTATCTATCTACAACATTAGCAACACGAGACCCATCAATATATGGAAGCAGTTAACCAAAAGCTCCAAGCAGCTGAAGATAGACAGAAATAGATGGTCTCCACAAAAGGCTCGCAAGTTTATTAAACATCAACTCAATGATCATGTTTTAGTCGATAATACAGAAACTGTACCATTGCGACTACATGATCTTGATTTGCAGGAAGTAGCTCAGGTTAACGATCGTTTTCCGAACGAAGAACTTGATTTCAATTTTGATTATGATGCTGCAACTTTTGTTAAGCAGGAAGAACTTTGGAGCTCTGATTTCGAGACAGTTTCTGCAATGCCTAACAATATGTGGAGTGATGTTGGTAACTATGAGTATCCTGAGTTCATTACGCCATGTGGCGAGTTGTCTGATTTCTGGAATCTAGCCGATTCTGGTGCTGAAAATTGGCTAGGTGGTGAACCTAGCAAGTCGCAGAAAACCGATCAATATTGATTTTGAATCCTAAGTTGGTTTGGTTGTTAGGGATATTTATAGATTCAAAAAACGATAATCCAATAATTCAGATGATTAGTTTCTTTCTTTCTTATTTTATATAGTTTTCAATATAATTACAGTTTAGTTTCAATGATTATTTGCTGCTCGATCGTTGTTCTTAGATTTTATAGAATTTAAGGCACATAGAAGATTGTCAATTACTCAATTACTAAAAGTAGCTAGTTAGTTTTTTTGTGTTTATTTATATTTTGTTAAAAGTAGACCAGCCATAGATGAGAAGTCAAAGGGATTTCCAGGAAATGGCATAGATGGTAATGGTATGGTAAGTGCTGTTCCAGATGGAGTATCTGCAGAGCTTGATTCAGTGGAAGAATTCTTCACAGCTGGAACAATTGTTTCTTCTGAATAAATTTAACAAACATGTAATGATTTTTAGAAACAAACAACAAGACATTGGATAGCCTAAACACATAAGTGTCTGTCCAAAAATTGCAATGGTCTATCAGTCAAAATTCTTCACATGATGGCTACTTAAAACAATTAAGAAAAAATAGCATGGTCCATATTATTCTTCATTCTAAAAACGACCCGTGTTTGCACACGGGTCTTACCGCTAGTATATATATATTAAATTTAAACTTCAGTTATTGCAACTGTTTTTTATTATGTAGTTTCATTTAAAGCTATTTAAGAACTTAATAATGTAGTAAAAAACTCGTACAACTTTTAGGAGGTGGAATTGAATTAGTTCCCTAGGTTATTTTTATTTGGAAAATAAAATAAACACAAAGGAAGTTTGTTAAAAGAAATTCAAGTTTTAATTATAGAGGAATTCAAATCAAAATCAAAATCAAAATGACAAAATGCCATTATTTTGCTTCCACTACCCTCTCCCATCATCTCAGTATCCCACACCTTTTTGACGGTTAGAACAACTTATTCTGAAGACATTAGTCAACACACACAAGTCCTGTTCGATATGTGGTGGACCCGAAAAAGGCAACCATGTGCCAGGAGTTACCCAACGGCCCGGATTCGAACTCGGGACTAACCCTGGCAGGAACCCCAAAAGAGGATAAACCTTCCCATCTCCGACCAATTGGACTGACCATTATCCCCTATAACCAACTCTCCCTCCATCCCACAAAAGAGAATACAATCCATAGTCCGTCTAAAGTTCTATGATAAGCGAAAAACATTTAAGCTGAAGACTATGATGATGTTAACGAACAACTCCATAACCTATGTAAAGATACAATGAACCGTGAACATATTTAACGTATTTTGGGTATAAGTCCTACAGACGATCTATATAAAAGAAATTTGCCGTAAAAAAAAAATCTAACGTCTATGATAAAAAGAAATGTAAACCGACAATTAATTTGTCAAAGTACATTAAATTATATAAAATAAACTTGATTTAGATAGAATGTTTCCTAGGCACACACATTAATCAAGTCCATATGACTCTATGAGATGTTAGTGGATAGGATAAATTCCAAAAATTCTAAATAGAAGACAGAAGAACACAAAGACCCCTCCCTTTCATAACCTTTATCAATATATCCCTTTTTGTATTCTTTCTACCCATTACTTAAATATAAAAGGCACAAGCCGTCGACACTCGACAACATAATACTCACTCTGGCCACAACACTTATTGTTCCTTTTAAAAAAACTTTGGATTCTTGAAAGGTCTAAATGTACTAAACGTTAATTTAAAGACCTAAAAGAAAATTCTCTAGTTTACCGTTTATAAGTTGAGGTTTTTGTATAAGAACATACGGAATGGATGTGAAAGAATGGTATGGAAGCCTCTTCATGCCAGGCATACGAGCCCGCAAACGGTGGAGGTCGGAGACGGTGGATTTTCTATCGGCGTGGAGGATTAAAGTGTGATGACGTGTCATGTTTTGGTTGGTGTGGCTTATAGCCGTTTGCCCCAACGTATTTTTTTAATTACATATACACAAAATTTTCTCCTATCAAATCTAACCAATTCTATTATTTTTACCACACAAAACTCTCATTTCTCATAAAACTCTCTCAACTTTCATCTCATTTTCCCTTCAAAAATTTATATAAAATGGCAATGATTCCATGGACTGAAGAAGAGGACATTGCGTTGTGTGAATCTTGGGTCGCAGAGCGTAGAGACTATACGCCTCGTGATCTCTTGGGTCCGTTTTGGGACGTATTTTTCAACAATTTTGTATTCATAAGGGGACAACCCCCGAACCGTAGATGCATTTTCTTCACGTTTTAGAACTACTCGTTTGAACACTTCAAAATTTGAGACGCTTTTCAAAGGTATGGAAAACGACGCTGATGACCTTACGGAAGACGACGCCATACAAGTGGCCCTTAAATTAACGTTTATATATGTTTAATATGTTTAGGTTTAATGTTGAATTTTAATTATGTAATGTTTAATTATGTTTAGGTTTTTAATGTTTTATTTTAATTATGTAATGTTTAAATGTTAAAGTTGAATTATGTAATTTCTATTCTATTGTCGATTATTTATTTTATTATTATTAATGTTTCTTTTTAAATTTAATAGACTTTTATAATTTTTAAATATAAAATAATAATAAAAGTGTGTGCCATATGTCACATAACGTCACTCTTTCACGCCCAGTCTCACTCTGACCTTTTTTTGCATCACGTCACTTTTCTTACAGTTATTGACGTGGCTGCCATATGGTGATTCACGCCCATTTTTCAAGCCCTCACACTCCATATAATCTAAGTCGGTTTTGAGTCACAGAGAGTCATATGACTGGAACAGTTAAGATTCTGTCGTTTGTAGTCTTAAAAAAAATAACTTCGTAACACATTGTTAACTGAAAATCTAAAAACCAGACCTCTACATGTCGAGTAGGTTGAATCTATAAGCAAGAAGTGAACCTACAAAACCTGAAACTGTTAGGCTTGCCGCAGCGATGAGAGGGTAGCCACTCTTCCACATAAGAGTAAGTATTTGTTTTAGAAACAAAAAGTTGAGACAGAAAATAAGATCGAAACATTGAATCAGGGTATCTATACCCTTGGTTTTGGATGACGTTACTTGGTCCAATCATGATATCAACCGGTATGTGGTTTTGCTTCGGTAGCCAGGGTATCTTTATTATTCCTGGACCGAGGGTCCATCTTTTATAAACTGGTGGCCGGACCTTGTGGTTAGGGGTGTCCAAACTGCTCGGCGCTCAAAGATCGTTTGACGATCGCTCGAAAAAGCTCGGAAATTTGCACGTTCGATTCCTTGCTCGGTTAAAACCGAGCCGAGTAGCTCGGTTGGGTTTAAAAACGAACCGAGCACGAGCAAAGGTACGCTCGCTCGTTGCTCGTTCGGTTTCGATCGAATTTATTTTTATTATTATATATATTATTAAATATAATAAACATGTAACATATCCAGCCCCTAGAATCCTCATATCTTCATATCTTCAGTTCAAAAAAAAAAAAAAAAACCCTAATCTCTCTCAACTCTTCAGTTCAAAAAAAAAAAGAGGGGTGTTTTATGGGTTTGAATTGATGTTACTGTATCAAATTTTATGTTTTGAATTCAATTTTTGATTGAAGATGTCCGGAATGACTTCAACGCGTGTTTTTGAAGTTATTTTGCATTTTATATGTTCTTAAACATTAAACATTTGGATGACATTTTGTGGGACTTTTTATGTTTGTATTTTGTTAAATTGTTAAAGTGTGTGTGAGACATATAAGTTGGTGAATGAATGGCTGTGTAGGAATGCTAAATAAAACTGAGCAAAAGCGAACCGAACCGAGCGGCTCGGTTCTAAACCGAACCGAGCACGAGCATAAGATTTCCGCTCGATTTCCTAAATCCGAACCGAACCCGAACCGAGCGGCTCGGTTTCAAACCGAACCGAGCACGAGCAGACCTCCGTTCGGTTCGGTTCGGCTCATTAACACCCCTACTTGTGGTACGGTATTTCTTTCTCTTCATTACCAAAACAAACAAGGCATTGCGATTGTTTTTGTCATTTACGATTTTTTTCTTAAAATTTATACGAAAAGTTGGATAAAGATAAACAAGTAGGAATGTCATATTTTTTTTAATAAAACATTATAGATTTAAATCTACAAAAGAAAAACAAATATATAAATTAACTAATGTCAAATAACTTGTTGCGGTCACTAAAACTTGGGCGTAAATAGTAGGACCCTTGCTTCAAAATCTGGCGTCTTCAAAACCATGTAAGTCGCCGACTCTATTCACCGACTTTCTCATCATCGCCGCTTTAGCCAGCTTATCAGCCACTCTCCAAGCCGATGTCGGCGTCAACGCCTCACCTTTCTCGTCCGTATACGTATAAACCACCGGTCGCATCACTCCCACCCTACCCCTTTTCCCAACCTCTTGAGCTTGAGCCTGAACCTTGCGTCGCCGTTGCAACTCACTCAACTCGGCTTCTAAGCCAACTACAAACTCGTCACCACCATCCAAACTCTGCTTCATCAAGGCCCGAGCCGCAGCAAGAACGTTGCACGCGCCGGCTAGATCATTCCCTTCAGTTAGCCGGCGCGACTCGGCTAACGCACGAGTCGAGATGAAGATATTCCTCAGCCGTTGGATGGTGGGGGATGCCGAAGATGATCTAACGGTGGTGGGCCGAGGTACAACCAAACTTTGTTGTTGACTGTATACGATCTCCTGAGTAAATAATTCCCTGTAGCAACACTGCACGGATAGTACTCGGTGGGCCCGAGCCGTAGATAATGGCAGTTTTATTTCCACCAACAATTCTCTCTCCTCATTCGCCGACAACTCTCCGATTTCGACGCTACTGGATCCAAGAACGATCGGTTGCGGCGTACGGCAATAAACCGCCGTGATAACCGCCGGAGATCCACCGGAAACCAACCCTAGCTCTAGCCGGAGATCCTGAACCGCCACATTAAGCACTTTTCCGATGAGTTTCCCGATCACCTGTTCTTCAGCAACGGCGAGATCGAACAAATGCACAGGAATATTAAATTTTGAGTGAGAACAACCGTCAACGGAAAACAAGATAACAGCAGCAACAGGATTTTTCTCACGGCGATCTTGCAAAACTTTAACGGCTTTCTTAACGGCGTCGTTTGCGTTAGAACAACCAGCTAGAACCGTCATCGCCTCCACTATGCACCGGACGGCTCGCCGTCCAGTGGTGGTCATCCTTCTCAACGGCGATAATCGCTTCGAATGCGATGAAAACGCAACGATTGATAGCCGATCTGATGAAGAAAGTGATGAAATAATTGTTCTCATTGCTTTTTTCATTATTTGTATATTTTCATTCCTGAGTTTTCCGCTCACGTCAACCACCACAACCAGATCGATCGGAGCTCGCCGGAGTAGTTTCTCCGGTGCCGGAGCTTTTACGTTGAGAATGATTCCGTACGTTAAGTGTCTACCGGAAGCAGTGATAGCCACCGTTTCCGGTGACATCCGTACTTCAACATCTCTTCTATAACAGTTAACGAAACTTTCAGATTGAAAATCTTCATCAGATTCTGGAATCGGATTAAACCTACTTTTCGGAGTCAAAACCGCTAACGGTTCATCATCGTTATACACTTTCAAATCTGGACGTTTGTGTTGATGATTTTGGTGCTGTTTTAAATCAACATCATCTATAATTCTCGTGGATACCTTCTCTCTGCTATTTTGTTCCTCATTATTATATACTTTGTGATTCCGATCTTCAACCGTTAACAGAGGCATCTCCTTCCACAAACTGCTGCAAACTGGACACGCTAAGATCCCTTGCGTCGTTACATAATCTGAGACGCACGGAAAGTGGAAAGCGTGAGAACACTCCGCCGTAAACGACGCCGTTCCGGAACCTTTCTTAACGCTCTGTAAACATATTCCACATCTCCGCTGCAGACACAGAAACCAGATTATTATATATTATGTATTTATATATAGTATATATGTTACTCTTCATCAACAAAAAATGCACAAAATGTTACCGTACGAAAACGAAGACTCGATTTGAGTAAGGAGAACGATGAAGGAGAACACGGCGGCGGAGTATTCAAGTACTTATTAATCTCCGGCGACGGAGTCGCGGTGGTGCGGCAGCGGAGGCGAGGAGTAGACGGTTTTGAAGACGAGGAAGAGAAAAAACCTAATCTGTTATTGGTGAAATGATGAGGATCTTCAACGTCTTCAATGGCGGTTTGGTCGGAATCTGTACGGATGGATGTGCAGAAGGCTCTTCTCCATCCTGACACCATTTTTGTGTAATTTGTGAGATTGTTATACTGTGGTAATATTAATATAGTGAAACAGAAAAGATTGCATTAATGAGGAATATTTGTAGGGCTGACACGTGGCAGGGCTAGTTTTAGTATGAACGTTGATACTGTTGATTTTTGATGGAATGAGTACAGGCTGTTGATTTTCAACTCTAACCGGCATTAAGACCCGCGCGCGTTGTGGCGCGGATTCTTCGCAAGCATCGAATGGAAAGGTTAAACGTTATGTGATGCGATAACCATATGAAAACACGTATTTTGACGTATTTGATTAAACTCAATGTAACCTATATAAACATTACGATTGGATCAAAACATAAAGTAGATCAAATAATAGAGTAAAATCATAACGTATTATATATGACCGAGTCATACATAGAAAACGTAACGGGCATAACGCAAAAATGAAAAGAGATTAATTAGAGCTTTTAAAAAAGGAAAAAAGAAACCACAATCTGACTCCACTTGGATCCAAACAAAATTTACAAAAAATTCATAAAATAATCACGAAAATATATTATATTTGATCCGACTCGTTTTGCCGTGCTTGTTGTAGATTTTCATGAGGTTTTTTAAGATATAAAATTACTTGGATCCAAACAAAATTTACAAAACATTCATAAAATAATCACGAAAACATTCTAAAAGCCTTTAAATTTTAGGACCCGCGCGTTGCGACGAACTTGTCAAATGGAGAAAAATAGACGCACTGCGATTGGCATGTCAAACGGGAAAAAACGTTGAACCCCACACGCACGTTGCGGCGTGTTGACTCGCAAAATATAAAAAGAAACGTAAAACAAAAAACTTGCGAAATATGAAAAATATGGGGGATCAAAGTTGAAAATATAAAAGTGTTGGGGTTAAATTGTAAAAAATGAAAAACTTTAGGTTAAAAGTAAATAAGTAAAAGGGGTTAAAATGTAAAAGATAAAACATTTTGGGTTAAAATTGAAAAATGTAACTTTTTTTTTGAAAAACCCCCAATGCATATATTACAACAATATAAAGCAACAACTTATTGCAAATTTATAATATGGAAATTTGATGTTGAGTTAATGGTGGGCAATGATAAGAAACTTAAGAAAATCTGGATTCGATCATTGGGTTAAACGAGTTTAACTGATAATTTCACTGTTATGTCTACGAATGAGTGGGTTACCGGGTTTTACCCGAATTTATGATGAACTCAGATTACTCTCGAACTACTCCGTTTGATCCAGTAGATACTCGAAGATCGAGGTAACTTATCCAAGGCCAATTTAATCAATGGTAATCTTTCTAGCTTACTTTTGTTTGAGCATCACAAAAGTTGGGTCGATGAGGTTTCATTGAACCCGATATGAACATGAAAAGTGTCACACGAACCTACGTACGACATGAGTTTTCGTAACTTGACATAAACACGACACATTTAACTTATTTTATTTTAGCATAATAATATTTTAAAATTTAAAGAAAGTGCAACCAAAATTATCACATCAAAAAATTATGCAAAAACTATAAAGATTTATGCTAATTTATCTTTTAATTTTTGTTTTTTTTTTTCAAAAATTATTCAATTAGTTTTAGCGAAAGACATAAAAACCATTATTTAAAAAGATAAGTGCAAAATTAGACCGAAACCCATGATGACGGCTGGTTCCACACGGTGTTATAAAGACACCAACCAAAATGTGTACATCATTCGTGTTGTCACATATGAGCCTTATGATGTTATATGATCATATGATAGACAAAAAATAATTATGTCGAGTATATGTGATGCGGGTGAACCCGTTCTGGAATGGGATCCCGGTTGAAGATTACCCGAAGATTTGAATAATATTTTATTCCTTAATTATCAAGTCTTTTATTAGTTATCGTATCTTTTATTTATTTTGTTTATTCATGTTTATCACTAAGATTTTTAGTTTCTAGTATAAATAAGGGTCTAGATTTTATTATTTAGTTAGTTTTTGGTTGATTGGTTCGTTTATCAGTCTTTAATTAGTCTATCGTTCTTGAGCCATTTGATTGCACGCAAAACTGCATCAATATAAGTTTATTATTGGTTATATCAGTCATTTATGTGTTGTTTAAATGTGTCATGGTATGCTTTGGTGAAAACATCTCATAAGACCATTTTACACACATTATACGACTCAAGTAACATCAAAACACGTTAATGATGTCTAAATAGAGTTTAAGCTGTGTTTTTTTAACAAATTCTTTACTTACACATTCATTTAGTGAGATGAGATGATAGGTAGTAGATAGGACGAAAGGAATACTAGGCAAATTTTTTTTTTCAATAAAAAAAAAACTAGGCAATTAAATGATGTATTTATGAGGTCCAGTTATGTGCGAACATTACTTTAATTAATTGATTGATTAATTATATAATTAATTATTCTGTTGTCACAATAAATGAAAAGACATAATTATGATCCACCCACATAGTTTTGAGCGTTGGTTTTGACCGTTTTGTAACTTACCCCCGCCCACCCAAAATTAAGGCTGGCATATTGTGTATACCCGATAAAACACGACACGATAAGACACGATACACGAAATCCCATACACGAACACGACACGATAACTTATCGTGTCTTTTTTTTCAAACACGAACACGACACGATATACACGAAAATTACCTGTTAATACCTGTTAACACAACTGTTCGACTGTTATACACGAAAATTACCTGTTAATACCTGTTAACACGAACGAAAACACAAACACGACATGCTATTTGAGAGTTACAGAGGGAGTTTAGGGTTTTATTTTTTTTTTAATTGAATGAGAGATGAAAATAGAAAGGAATTAAGGAACCCACACGCACATGACTGATGAGTTTTATTTAATTTAATTTCTTATCGTGTACTAACGGGTATTTGCAGGTAAACAGGTATTTAACCTGTTTATACACGAAAATTAACAGGTAATTTCGTGTCTACCTGTTTGGTACACGATACCTGTTAAGGCCATACACGATACCTGTTAACTTCGTGTAGGTTTGTGTCGTGTATTCGTGTAAAATTGCCAGCCCTACCCAAAATAAATACGATTATTGTTAGTGTATTATCTGTCTATCGCCTCCGTCAATCTAGTCCGTAGTAGAAAACTGAAGAAAACGAGAGTTACATTGTTATTTTAGAATTAGTTAGTCAAAAAGGCAAGGTGGCATAACTGTAATTAATGAGATTCCTCATTAATCCCTTGGCCTATAAATAGATCTCTAGGGTTTCTCATTTAGAACTTTTGCCATTTTCACATCTTGGAGAGCTAGAGGCTAGAGAGAGAAAGCTAGAGAGAGAAAGTTTATTGTTCGTGATTCAGGTGCTGTACGTTATCAGATTTGTTAATAGAATCACGTTTATATTACGTCATGTGTGTTTAGGTCGCGTTTGTGTACGGATTCCGCACGTTTCACGTTCGTTTCGCAATCGTTTCGGAGTCAAAACCGGTCCTACAAGTGGTATCAGAGCAGGAGCTCGATTGCTTGATCAAACACATCATTTTCGTACCAGATTTCAGCCGATTCAGATCCGATTTCATCTAGTTCTTCATATTTTTCATATTTTCACGTTTTTAGTTGAAATTCGTCAAATTGAACGGGATTTTACGGTCCAAATCGTCTGATTTTTTGATATGTTGTGCGTATACACCTGATCTATAACCCTACCAAGTTTCAGATCCAAATTCCTAACCGTTTAGGAGAAATCGAAGATTTTCAGTCCGATTTTGCGTAAAAGTTGCAGGTCCGTTCATAGGGAGGTCCGCTTATACGGACAATATCTGGTCCGTTCATCCGGACAATATCTGGTCCGCTCATCCGGACAATATCTGGTCCGCTCATTCGGACAATACCTGGTCCGCTCATCCGGACATTATCTGGCCCGCTTTTAGTGACAAAATAGTTGAGGTCCGCTCATTTGTCATATTATCAGTAGGTTCGCTCTTGAGATTCGCTTGTGTGGTTCGCTTTTGTGACATCATATCAAGGGGTATCGCAGTTGAAATCTGATTTGCTTATCAGCCATTTATAATCAAAAGAAAGTGGTCTGAGTTGTGTGGTGTGTTGAGATTATCGAACGGTTCAGTTATTCACGTGAATTGTTTTTGCAGAATCTCGAGATATAGTGTCAGCTCATGTGATTATCCATAATCATCGGCCCAATCAAGATATCTTAGATTTTGTTTATCCCAAGGCCATTAATTTTGTTGACTTGTATGGAGTGTCAGTATCGAAAGTGAACATATTTGTTAAACAATTAATTGACTGGATATTATTTGAACGGCCCAATCATTAATAAATAGTTAAGTGTGTTGTCAGCTTAAAATAACTCAAATTGTTATCACGTGATTAGAGTTGGACGGTTCTTTCAAAGTGTTTGTCGGTTTCGTGGATTGTTTGGCCCAATCAGCTGACATTTACGGCACGTGTGATTTGTCGGGACATTATCTGATGTTTTGACATGTGATTTGTCGGCACATTATATGTGATTAGCATAGTGTTTTACGGTCAAAGCAAATTGTCGGTTCATGCGCATGTGAAGAAAGATATTTTTGTCAGTTGTCTTAAAGTCTTCTACATCGGCACTTGTGAAGATTGTTGGATTATTTTTGTTGTCAGAAATTGTTTGGTCAAAGTCTACAGGTCACACGGTTTGGAATTCAGTCAGTTGGTCATTCAGTCCGCACAGTTGGTTATTTAGTCTGCACAGTTGATCGTTCAATCTGCACAGAAAATCATCAGTTCGAGTACCAGTTTCTTTCAGATAATTGATAAAAGTTTAAAACTGATTGTGTGTTTGTTTGTTTGTTGATTCAGGTTTACATCATGGCTGAAGAATTTTTCAATACATTTTACAACGCGTTCGCAACCGAATCGTCTGAGGCTACAAATATTACACCAAAAACCATTTCTAAGGTGTTAAATGAGAACATCAAGCATGATAACTTTTACGGAACTCATTCAAAGCCACCAACTCTTGATAGCATTGAAGATTATACATGGTGGAAGGAACGGTTTATCAACTGGGCGAAAGCGTATGCTCATGAAAGCTGGTTTTGCTTGGAGTATGGATATGAAAAACCAAAAGATGATAAAGGCGAAGATCTTGTTTTCAAGAAGTTTTCCAGAGAAGATAAAGCTGAATACGGAGCTGAACAGAGAATGATAGCATTGATTCAGTCGGCAATCAGAAATGATATTTTTGCTTTATTAACTCATGATGGGTCATCTAAGTCTGTCTGGGAAGCTTTACGTGTTAAAGCTGAAGGGGGTAAACAGATTAAAAAGAACAAAATCGCTTTATTAAAGAAAGAATTTGATCTGTTTGATAACATAAAAGGAGAGTCGGTGAGGCAAATGATTGAGAGATTCTGTCATCTTAAAATTGAGCTAGAGAGATTAGAGATAAATAAAACAAGAGAGGAATTGATAGACAAAGTGATTGAAGCGTTACCACGAGCTGATCAGTGGCAAACGTTTGTTTTTATTTTGAAAAATGATGCTTTGTATGATACAATTACTCTTGATGCTTTGTTTGAAAAGATTGAAAGTCATGATCTGGAGCTACAAAAGCAAAACAAGATGACTGATTCTTCACATCAACAGAACGTTGGCTTGTACTACAAAGGCAGTGTGCTTTCTGATAAAGGCGTTGGTTCGCCAAAAACAGCATTTAGTGGTGAAAAGATGAAAGAACCACCAACAACGTCAACAAATCATCATTCTGGATATCATTCATCTTCAAAGACAAATTCTGATGATTCTGAAGAAATTCTGTGCAACATTGCTCTTAAATTGAAGAATTCTCCTGCAATGAGCATAAATGCAGCGAAGCAGCAAATGAGTTTCCTTGCATCTGTTCTGGAGTCATATGAAGGTCTTGTAGCTGGCAAAATTGGAAATTCTGAATTGACCAAAGAAGACTACGACCAGATTGATCCGGAGGAGATGGAGCTCATTGACATTCGTTGGTGTTTAGCTAGTTGTATCCGAAGAGCTCAGAGGTATATGGAGATTACCGGGAAACAATCTCTTGGAGGTGCGTCAACAAAGCTTGGATTCGACAAATCCAAAGTGACCTGCTTCAAATGCAAACAAAAGGGTCATTTCAAAAGAGAATGCAGAAATTCTGAGGTTGCTGAGGGAAGTGAACGTCCTTTCAACGATGACTATTATCGAAAGGCAATCTACCATCGAAGCAGAGAAGAACCAAAGTTGATTGAAGATAAGCCGAGAGAAAAATCAAGAGCATATGCAGTAATCTATCCTGATGAAGGATTTGACTGGAGCACAGTTTGTCCAGAAGAAGATCGTTTAGAGAATGTTCGTAAAACAGCTCAAGGGAGAGCTATGATGGAAGAAAGAAAGTTTGTTTTTGTTGCTGAGATTCAAGATGAAAACAAAGACAAAGACATTACTGAAATCCATGAAGAAAAAGTTGAGATCAAAGAGAAAACTCGAGAAGAGATCTTGAGTGAGAAGACCTACAGAGAAAGAAACGTGGTCTACAACAGAATGGATGACATGCAAGAGGAGTATGAGATGGCTGTCGGTAGCAAAAGATGGGATAAAAAGAGAGAATGTTATTATAACAGAGAAGGAGAACCGGTTGTTCCCAAGAAAGACATAATTTTCGATGATGTTCTTCTCAAAGTCCCGTTGAGAGCTGAATACTATAGAAATGTGTTGAAAGATGACACATACGCTAAGAGATTTGAAAAGGAGATTAGATATGCCATGTTATCATGTCTGAGAAAAAGAGATGAGGAGAGAATGAAGAAGAATGTTGAAGAAATGGTGAACAATCTGAAGAAAGCTGCTGAAGAGGTTAAAGCAGAAACTGTTGAAGTTGAAGCTGTGAAGGAAATCAAAAGTGAAGACGTTGTTGTGAATGAAGAGGTTGAGAAAGCTGTTACTGAAGAACAGCAGATTGAAGAAGAGGTGAAGAAAGAAGAAAAAGTAGAAAAGAATGAAAATGAGGAAGCTGATAATGTTGGTGATGAAGTCGGTGTTGAAGAAAAACAGAATGTTGCTGAGCAGACAGAGGTTGCTGAAAACACCGAAGTGCCAATCACTGAGGTAAATTCTGATTCTAAAAACTTGAAACTGATTGATCAGTGCAAGAAATGCATGGAACCGTGCAGAACTTGTACTGAAAAAGATGAGCAATTCAGAACAAGAGATCTTGAATTCACAAAAATAGAAAACATTTTCAAAGAAAAATGCAAAGAGATGCTAGAAAAAGAAAAGGTTTTTAAAGAAAATGATGAGAAACTTTCAGAAAAATGTAACAAATTAGAGAAAGAAAATGAAGTTTTGAAAGAAAATGTTTTGAAAATGACAAATGAATGTGAACAAAAAGAAATTGCTTGTCAAGAAATGAAAAAGGAATATGACTCAATGAAATTATCATATCACATTACAAAAGAGTCATATGATAAAGTAAAAGACGAAATGAAATATGCTCAATCAAGAATGAATTATCTTTCTGAAACAACTAAAGAGCTTAAACGAATGTATGCTATAAAACAAGATGTTGTTAATTCCTATATTGAGGATGTTGCTAAGTTAAAGCGACAGATTGCTGATTTAGAACAGGATAACAACAAGTTAAAGAGTTACCATGTGTCGTCATATGTGCTTGAACGAATTTTTAATATAAAACCGGGTGATGGTGAGTCTGAGCAGAACAAGAAAGGCATTGGCTCAGAGTTTCATCAAGTTCCACCACCGGGAAAATTTGCATTTTATGATGAGGAAAAGGTCGAAAAAGCTTTCAACATGGTAGATCAATTGCCAGACAACATTGACATAACCTATTCCAAATCTGATGATTCTCATGATTCAGAGGTGGTAGGTAAAGTCGTTGAAAGTGTGTTGAAAGAAGAGTCAGTTGATACAGGTAAATCTGAATCACAGGATGAAGATGAAGGAAATCTTCATGATGGATATCTGAAAAACACAAAATCCGAGAAAAATTTGAATGATGATTCAAAGGGATTGGTTTATACCATGATTGGATCAGACAAATTGTTCTTAGATGTTGTATTCCCGATTCAGAATGTGATTTCAGAAAAGGTTGACAAAGTTTTTAAAATGGTTGAGATTGAGAAGTCTGAGATTTCAAAGTTTGTTGGTAAGAGTCATAAAGGTTCGTATAGCAAACCTGGTTTCAAAAAGAAGAACATAAAGGCTGGTTTGGGTTATAAGAAGAAACAACATCGGAACAAAAATGAGACGCCGAATTTTCAACCAAAAATGACTTTTGTTCAAGGAGGCAGTTTAGAAAAAGAAAAAGAACTCAAAATGAGACAGTCTAATGATGAATTCTTTGCTAAAAAGCAAATGCAACAACCACAGGTCAAAGATGTGTCCATGAGAACATGTTTCAAATGTGATCAAAAAGGACATCTTGCACGCAAGTGTCCTAATCTAAAACCTGTGGATGTTGACAAAAAGAAGATTGATGCTGAGAAACAAAAATCTGAGAATGTGAGACAAAGTTCAACCAAATTTGATTCGAAACAAACTTGGAGGTATAATACAAACAAGTTTGCTTCAAATCAAAACTGGAAATCAGACCCGAACAGGTTTGATTCAAGACAGATCTGGAATTCTTACACACCCAGATTTAGAACAACACAAAGTTGGAAAACAACTGTTGATATGACAAAACCTCAAGAGTTTTGGAAACCAAGAATTGTTGTTCAAAATCAAAATGTTCAAAAAGTTTCACATTTTTACAAACGAGGAACGCCGAAAGGTCAAACATGGTCTATTAAGAAACAAGTTGATTTGGTAAAAGATGAGAAAGTTGAAGTTAAAATCGAGAAAGTTTTTGTGAAAAATGACACAGAATTTCCAGCATTGAATGAAAATTATTGTGTTGAAATGCCTAAGGTTCAACAGACCTGGGCTAAATTGTTCAAGTAATTGAGTAGTTTGTTTGTGCAGGTGCTCATGGAATTTAAAGATTGTGAGAATGGAGGTTGGAGCAGCCTGGCACAACAAGGAGAGGAGGCTGCTGGATCCTGTGTTGGTTGAAACAGGAAGTTTATATGTATTTTGTACATAAATAAACAATATTTTCAAAAACCCTAAAAATTGAAAAATTTGAAAAACCAAAAATATGTTTGTTTTTAATTTTTGTAAAATAGAAAAATACAAAAATATGTGTTGATTGAATACGCTGAAACCCTCACGGCTGAACAAACATGATTACTTTCATCAGATTGAAAAACGGTTTTCAAACTGTAAAAATCAATGGGTTGTAAATCATGGGGGTATGTTAGATTTTCTGCAAATCAGTACACTTTTAGCAGAAAATGGATGGCGAGACAAAGCTATCAGTATTGGTTGTCAAATTTTTTTTAAATGGTTTTGCATTTTAGGGGGAGTAATGTTGTTAGAAAATACAAAAACATTTGAAAATTTGAAAAAGTAAAAAACATGATAAAATTCAAAAATTGAGTTTTTGCGTAAAAAGAGGAAATGATAGTACATCAGTAGATAGTTACAGTATGCTAAAGAAATGGAAAGTTTAAATGTGTTAAACGATCTCACCGTGGATGTGTCGGTAGATTTTTATACATTTAGTAAATTTTTTCGGGATATAAACCTAAATTCAAACTTACTTATTTCGTGGGGAACACTACTTGGATATATAGGTAACCCCTGAAATCTCGTTTGAAAGGTCTCTTAATCTGATATACTAGGTCTTTATACTCAATGATGTCTGGGGTATTATTCCGGGACTTCTGCTGAACGGTGGTTCTGACCTAGTCCTTGGCTAATACTTTCTGAAATGCTTGAAACATAGCATTAAACCCTCAGCATGCTGATGAAACAATAAAATTGATAGTCGCTGCTGTTGTAAGCAAAAAGATCCTCTAAAGGGGACATTCCGTAAAGTCGAAGCTGATATCTCTCTGCGTATACGGAAGTATCGACCTGAGATCCCTCGGTCCTCGCATACCTAATTTATATACAGATATCATTGTAGTATACTCACCTGTAAGACTGATTATTGGGATTCTGGATACGGGAGTATATTCAAGAGGTGGGACACATGAATGAGTTTAAGTTCTTAAGACATCTAATTCGTATCCTGATTAAGTTGAACTTTGTGTGAAAATTTAAGAGGATCAGTATATCGACAATCTAAGTGAATTGTTTAATTCTTACTGTGTAACTAAGCTCAACGGTACTTGTGACTTGTCATAAACTGATATGATCCTCTGACGCATACTCAAGCAAAAATATTGTCTGTAAATATGTTTGTACATATTTCTTTACTGCTTTATATTTTCAGAAAATACAAAAAGATTTTTGATTCTGCTTTATTTTCGACAACCGATGTCTGAGTGCTGAGTTTCAAAATCTAAGTAAGCTGATTGTGTTTCTGAAAATAAAACAAGTTCATTAATTTGAAACTTGAATTAAAAATAAAAAAACAAAAACAGTTTGTGATATCTCCAAGGTCATTAGTTTGGACTTGGATGATTAACTGTGAGGGATTTGGATGCTTATACTGTTATATAGCTAGTTTCCGATTCGATTCGATGAAACTGCCAAATTCATGGAAATTGTTTGTTTAGAATGTTGAGTAAGCCAGGTTACAATTCCTGGATAGCTGAAATTTGAAATGTTATTACTTATAAATGTTTGAGTGATTGCAGATGAGATTCCAGACTACGATCCCGGAAGCTGAGTCTAAGGGGGAGTCTGAAGACGAGCTCAAAGCAAGGGGGAGCTTGTAACCGAAAAGCAAGGTGTCGATCCCAAAGCACGGAAGCTTGACGAAAGGGGGAGCCTGATGAAGAAAAGAGGAAAAGCTGAAGCTGAAGACAGATCCACCGGGATTCTGTTCGAGAAGATTCAAAGAGAGAAAGAGAAAGAAAAGTCGCTACGAGCTTGACTACAGATTGACTACAGCAATATCCAAGGGGGAGTCTGTTAGTGTATTATCTGTCTATCGCCTCCGTCAATCTAGTCCGTAGTAGAAAACTGAAGAAAACGAGAGTTACATTGTTATTTTAGAATTAGTTAGTAAAAAAGGCAAGGTGGCATAACTGTAATTAATGAGATTCCTCATTAATCCCTTGGCCTATAAATAGATCTCTAGGGTTTCTCATTTAGAACTTTTGCCATTTTCACATCTTGGAGAGCTAGAGGCTAGAGAGAGAAAGCTAGAGAGAGAAAGTTTATTGTTCGTGATTCAGGTGCTGTACATTATCAGATTTGTTAATAGAATCACGTTTATATTACGTCATGTGTGTTTAGGTCGCGTTCGTGTACGGATTTCGCACGTTTCACGTTCGTTTCGCAATCGTTTCGGAGTCAAAACCGGTCCTACAATTATTAAATTTCTTTTCAATACGTAAAATTTTTATTCACTTTCACAGATAAATAGTTGTAATTTTTTTAAAGGAAAAGTTCATTAACAAACGACCACCCCGAACAACGGACGGCTAAAACGACTACAACAGACTGTAAAAATTTACACCAATAATCCCAAAAAATATCTATAAACTTTCACTTACTCCTAAACCAAAAAAACCCTAGAGACTTTATCTCACTGAAAACTACCTCCGCCTTAGGAACCTTTCCCGAGAACACAAGCTCATTCCTCGCTTTCCAAATCTGCCAACACGTGATGATAATGACACCTTGATAAGTTGACTGAGCCTTCCCTTTCAGTCCACAGAATTTGTGAGACTCCAGAATATCTCTGAACGAGAAAGCCACCATGAACGGAACCTTGCACCTACTGACCATGTACAAGATGGATAAATAGTTGTAATTTAAAGTTATGTTAAATAAAGCTTACTAAGTTTGTCATTTTTTATATACTAGTTTATGCCCCGTCTGTTTTACGGGCGGTAAACGAAATATTTTTCAGTTTAATAACATGAAGGTCTACGTTTCAGTAAATTGTAAATACTACTCATAATACCATCTCAATAAAAATTACATTGACACATAGATAAAAAAAACGTGTGTCAAATAATTTTTGTTTTATTAAAGTTTAGAAATTATAAAGTAACTTTATTAAAGTCCAATAGTAGTAGCGGTACTCACTAATAGCTAACAGCTAACGGTCACTATTCTCCTGATTTGATTCACTACGGCAGCAAGTTGAAAAGGTTAAAAAATGAAATACTAAGTAGAGGGACTAAACATGTACACTACCAAAATTAGAGCAGAGGGACTAAACACGTATATAAACAAATTTAACTAATAAAAAGAAAGCTTTTTTTTTCTAAAAACAGAGGGGTGAAACACATTTGTTAGCGAAGTCGAATGTTTTAAAAGAAAAATGCAAAAAGCGAAAATCAATTACTTAAAGATTATAAGTAGAGGGACAAAACATGTACACAACCAAAGTTAAAGCAGAGGGACTAAACACGCATATAAACAAAGTTAACAAATAAAAAGAATTTTTTTTTAAACAGATGGGCTAAACACGTATATTAGAAAAGCTAAATGTTTGAAAGTTAAATACAAAAAGAATCGACCAATGAGGGGGTGCCAGACAACTACCTGACACTATTCCCCCTCATGGTTTTCGTAGTGTATATAAATATAAATATAAATTAACTGCTAGTATAGTATATATTTTTAACAACAATTTTTACACTAATATTATATTTATAAGAATTTAAACCAACATTATTTTTGTAAGGACAAACATTATACTACTATACCACTAAGATATTACGGTATACTATTGGGAGATGAGGACCGGAAACCGGATGACCTCTTGGGATGATGGGACACACCACACGCCACTTTCTCAATCTCTCACACCGGTTGGGAGCGTTGGGGCATCTGTTCCATTCGGCCCAACCCTCCTCATATCTTTCTCTCTTCTTTTATTTATGTTTTTATATTTTGAATGTTTAAAATAATATAAAAAAGGTGTTGGATTAGGGATGAGTGTAACATAGGTTCTGAGATGAGGTCTAAAATGAGATGGGATTCTGATGTGAAACTATGGTGACAGACTAGGAGCTAAGAGTTGAGAAAAGTATAATGAATGACCCATGGTAGTTTTGTTTATCAAATGAAATTTAAGTAAAATCAATATTTATATATTGCTAATTGCTAATTAGTAACATTCTAGTGCTTTGGTTCTTTGTACCAAATGCTTTAGGGTTGTTATAAGCGTTATTGGTATTTGGTGTGTACTTTGGGTTGTTGTGTTTGTACCCTTAGTGGGTACATAAGTTTTTTTTCGTTCTCAACTTCATTTGGAAATTGTTGTCTTCTGTATCCACCACCACGCACACACTCCCCCGCCACATACGGCGGCAAGGATGTTTTGATCATCTTTTTTCCGCACGTACTCTACGGGTTTAGCCTTATTTTAGGTAAACCGTGACATTCTGTATTGTTTAACTCGCTGATTTCTAGGGTTTTAACCTTCTTTTGGGTGTATTACCCCGCTCATTTTTCAGGTTTGTGTTTCACGTGCTTTTTGATGTGCCTTCATGTATTATTGGTTGCATGTGGTGATTTAGTTGTAAGGTGTTGTCTGATGAGTTGTTTCGATGTTTTGATTATGATCTTTTGGTTAAGGCTTAATGCATGTTGTCTGATTTTTAGGTTGTTTGGGATGTTGGATTTTCCGGAGAAGCCTTGACATATAAAACGACATTGTTATATGGGCTTCTATTTTACGATTTCTTTATGTTGTTTATCTATTGACATATAAAACTAAACCAAACCATGATTAATAGCATGATTTCATGGTTTAAGTATCTATATAAAATAATTTATAAAATAGACACAAAAGTCACAATAAGAAATGTCAAGAACTCAAAAACAACAATGTAATCTGTAATGATAATTAATAATCATCAAACAAAATAAGATTTAATCTTAATATGAAATATAAAAGGGAACAAAGTTGAAAAGATTAGTGCATTATAAATAAAACAGAGAAGATGTGTTTGCTTTAAAAGTTAAGGAAACTCGGTATTTGAAGCTCCCCACTACGCTTCAAGCAAGTTAATAGCTTTGCCAACTTTATTTTTATCGAACCTAATATAAGATGGTTGTTCAAACTGCTAAACTGACTAACCCACCTCCCCCAAGCTTCCAAACAGATGCTTAATCGGTTATCATGGGTTTTCCTGAGGTGACAATATTTTTTAAATCAAATGCACAATTGTAAAATGAAATGCGTAATTCGAGGCTAACATTGGCATCAACTTTATTTTCTAGCTCAAGATATGGCCGTTAGAAATTTAGACTCTTTTATGCGCACTGTGTTAGGCGATGTTGCATTGTGCTTGAAATACTTGTGCTAGATGAGCATCAAGCAGTGGTTCCTGTTGAGCGAAGCTTGAGAGATTGGGGCATGAACTAGCATAGTGGCCCTCTTTTCTGGAAAGTTGCTATTGAGGCGAGGGTTTATTATAGACCTTCCATGAGTTGAGGATGACCCCCTGTAGCATCCATGTAAAGGTTTAGAGGTATTTCTTAGGATTAAGCTGCAAAAGTCGCTTAAGGAGTTTGAGTGCCATGAAGATTCTAAAGTAAAATTCCATGGCTCTCTACATGTGCTAACAAGTCACGAAGGCTAGTGATGTGTGTACGGTCCTTTGAGACGTTGAGAAGGTTTTAAAAGTCGACCAAAGTCCGCAAAGAAACCAGTGCCGCTTTTCATTATCAGTGAACAGATGACCTATGGTGGCGAGTTAGTCACAAACTGTCTTGAACTTGTAGCCATAATCGAAGACGGTGCTATTTCCTTTTTGAAGTTGCCTGAAATATTCCTTAAGAGTGTGCATACGTCCAAGGGAATTGTGAATATATACGGACTCTAAAGCTTGCCAAGCTTGACAAGATGAGGTATGCCCGATCACCTCGACCATGACTTCTTCGGTGAGTGTTGAATGAAGGAGAAGGATGATAATCTGGTCTGCAGATTTCCAGGTGGGTGAAATGTGAGTTTGGGACGGTTTCCCCTTAGGTGGTAACGGACTCCGATGGGATGACAGTGGAGCCTTCAATGTGCCCAAGAAAATCGAGATAGGCTAGGACTGGAACAATTTGGCTTTTCTAGGTATATTCATTGTTGGAGTTGAGTTTGATAGTGAGAAGGTGGCATAAAGAGTGACGAGGAACAGAAGAGATATCTGAGGTGGCCATGGGAAAGGAAAAGATCGTAAAAAAATGACAGAGGAATGTCTTGGAAAGTGGGAGATGAATTGAGGAACTTTTTTTATTTGGTTGATACCATGACAATTTCAAAAGTCTCATTTATCCCATTATCATAATACAATTATATACAAAAATAAAGAGAGCTAAGTTAGGATTAAATATCTCCATAATAAATGCAAATGAGTAATACACAGTTCTTTTTTTATTTAGACAAAGGTCATGTTTCTAACATGAGTTCACCATTTCATAATGAGTCGATGTACATGACACTGGAGGAGTTCACGAATTGTGTGCAAAACGTAACACAAACTCTTGGATACGTTGGTGTCACACAAAGAACGAAGAAGGCCGAAAAGGGCTTAGTCAAAAAAGGCTTATCTTATGTGCAACCGTGGTGGTGTATACAAAGAAATAACAAAGTTAACCACACATTCAGGTATAAAGAAAATTGGATGTCCATTTCAGCTTATAGCAAAACACCACAAAGAACTTGGAGGTTGGAAAATAGAAGTAAAATGTGACCAACATAACCATGAACCTGCTCAATTTTTGGTAGGGCATACTTATGCAAAGAGGTTATCTAAAAAAGAGTTTGAAATTATGGAAGACATAACAATAATAGGCGTTCAGCCACGTCATATTCTCACTTCAATAAAGGAAAATGATAGGCAAAGTGTCTCCACAATTGAAACCATATACAATGCACACAAAAAAGGTATAGATGGCCCCAAAAGTTGGAAATACCCCTATGCAAGCTTTGTTGAAATCTTTGCACATAGGTGGATACGTTCATTATATTCATACAAGTAATAATTCTAATCAGGTAAAAGATTTATTTTTCTTGAATCCAATTTCAATAGATGTATGGTGTGCATTTCGACATGTGCTTCTTTTGCATGCCACATATAAGACGAACAATTATCGCCTCCCTTTTCTTCAAATTGTTGGATCAACTTCAATGAACAAGACATTTTGTATCGCTTTCATGCTCAGATGTATTTAACTACTTGGATGAGAACTGGTTAGAAAAGTATAAAGAGATGTTTGTTTCCGCATGGATCGATCAACATCTCAATTTCGGAGAACGAACAACAAGCAGGGTAGGAAGTGAACATGCTTTGCTAAAAAAGCATTTGAATTCTGATAAATCATCTATAGATAAATTTATAAGAAGTATAGATGACATAGTTCACATACAATATACCCAAATAAATGCAAGTTTCTAGAAAAGTCAGGATGTGATAAAACATCAACACAACAACAAAACATTTGCTTTATTAATATATAAAGTTTCTATTAAAGCTCTAGATGTGTTAACCAAGGAGCTAGGGCGAATTAACGATATTATAAAAACCGACAAAGCATGTGGCTGTCATATCCGTACTAGTTGTGGTTTACTATGTGCATGTGAAATCTCATCGTGTGTGGATGCAACTGAATCCATTCCATTACATTCTATAGATGTCTTTTGGAAGAAACTTGACTTCTCACCTACATTGTTGAACCAAGATGAACCATATATTGCATTAGATGAACAACTTGAAAAGTTTAAGAAAGCTTACGAAAAAGAGACTAATCCAATGGTGAGAAGGAGTTGGTTACAAAAGCTAAATGCTATTTGGGATCCTAGCACCTCGGGTTATGATAAGCCCATAGTGTAAACAAAAACTCGTGGAAGGCCAACTATGAAATCTAAAAAACAACAAAAACCAGGCCCTCCCACTACTGAAACTCCCCTTCAGCGAAAATACTCCCAAAAGCTTCCAAGTCAATTCATGAACCAAGATACTGATGGACAAAGTTCTTTCTCTATTCCCTTAAGCGCATTGTTCTATGATTTCATGAGGTTGAACCAATATACTGAATATATTGCTCAAATTCCAAAAATAATTCGCCCGTACGTTATGTGAGTGCATATGTCTATCGCTTGCGTCAATCACGTATCGTAGCCTGAGCAGATGAAACAAGACGGGTACTGAACAGAGCAAAGTATGAAGTCCATGTGTTAAATAGTAGCTTCGTAGAAAGCTGGCTTCATACGAAGGGACAACATGCAGCTTCGTACGAAGCCATACTGGCTTTGTACGAACCCATGAACTCTATATATATGTGTCTTGTGTTTGTCATTTGTAATTTATGAGCAACTTTGAGGTGAAGCTCTGCTCGTTTGTTTTCATGGTTTTGTACTGTCAAATTCAGTAATAGAAAACAGTTATAATTACATCTTCGTATTCAATCCACACACGTGATTGGATTTCGCACATTTCACGTGTCGGTACGCATTCAACGGTTAACGGATTTGATCCAGATCCTGATTTCACAAGTGGTATCAGAGCAGGTGGTTATGTGCACGGATCAGAGACACGAAGATTGAAGTTTCTACATCAAATTCAGAGCCAAAATCATCATTTTCTACTCATATCTTCTTCTACACTTCTTCTACATTTCTTTTGAAACTTTAAACTCGGATCTACGAAGTTTTAACGGTTAAAATTGGCTGATTTTTGAATATGTTGTGTGAAAAACATTTTTAAACAACCCTACAAAGTTTCAGATCAAAATTCAAACAAAATTGTGTTCAAATCAGTGAAAAACCATGAAAAACATGTTCTTGTTCATCACAGCGTAGCTTCGTACGAAGCCACACCATAGCTTCGTAGAAAATCACAATATTGTTTGATTTGTTCACTTTCACAACTTCGTACGAATGCACCTTCGTACGAACCCAGCTTTACAGTTTAGATTTTGTGAGATCTGGCTTCGTACGAACCTAGAGATTCAGCTTCGTACGAACTCTTAGAGTGTTTGTTTGTTAAATTTTCAGATTTAATCAAGTGTTTGATTGTATTTTGCAGATTATCATGGCTGAAGAGTTCTATAACACGTTTTACAAAGCATACACTTCCGAGTCAAGTGAAACACCAACTGTTGCACCGAAAAGTATTTCTAAAGCAATAAATGATAATATAAAACATGAAAACTTTTATGGAACTCATTCTAAACCACCAAAGCTTGATAACATTGAAGACTACACTTGGTGGAAAGAAAGGTTTATTAACTGGGCAAAAGCATTTGCTCATGAGAGTTGGTTTTGTTTGGAATTTGGATATCATAGGCCAAAAGATGATAAAGGTGAAGAAATTCCACTTGCAAGTTTAGAAGAAGAAGAAGAAGATAAAAGAAAGTTTTCTTATGAACAAAAAATGATTGCTTTAATTCAACAGTCGATCAGAGATGATATATTTGCTTTACTGAATCATGACGGTTCGTCAAAGTCTGTGTGAGAGGCGTTGAGAGTGAAAGCTGAGGGAGGAAAACAAATTAAAAAGAACAAAATTTCATTGCTCAAAAAAGAATTTGATTTGTTTGATAGTTTAAAAGGTGAAACAGTGAGGCAAATGATTGAGATATTTTGCCATTTAAAAATTGAACTTGATAGGTTTGGCTGTTTGGGATAACTAAAACTAGAGAAGAAATTATTGATAAAGTTATCGAAGCTTTACCACAAGCTGATCATTGGCAAACATTTGTGTTCATATTGAAAAATGATGTATTGTTTGATGAGATTACTTTGGATGCACTGGTAGAAAAGATTGAAAGTCATGAGCTCGAGTTGCAAAAACAGAACAAAATGAGCAACTCTACCTATCAACAAAATGTGGGTCTTTACTACAAAGAAAGCTTACCATCATCCAATGAATCACCAAAGATTGGTATTGCTTTCAATGTTGAAAAGTTGAAAGATTCACAGAAAAGTTCATCAAGTTACAATCCAGTTATCATTCATCGTCAACAACATCAAAGTCAGAAGAACCAGATGAAATTCTCTACAACAATGCTTTAAAATTGAAAAATTCTCCAACAATGAGCATCAATGCTGCTAAGCAACAAATGAGTTTCCTAGCATCTATTCTAGAATCGTATGAGAGTTTGGTAGCAGGGAGAATAGGAAATCCCGAGTTGACAAAGGAAGATTATGATAAGATAGATCCGGAGGAGATGGAACTCATTGATATCAGATGGTGTTTAGCAAGCGGCATTCGTAGAGCACAACGATTCATGGAGATAACAGGGAGACAGGAATTGGGAGGTTTATTAAGCACAAAGCTTGGATTTGACAAGTCTAAAGTCACATGTTTTCGATGTAAACATAAGGGTCATTTCAAAAGGGAGTGTGTTAACCAAGAAGTAAATGATCATGGTAATCCAATCCGTGAATACTACTACAAAAAGGCAATTTATCACAAAACCGATGAGCATACTTCTGGAGAAAGTTTAAAGCGAATTACTGGAAGTTCATCGAAAGAAAAATCGCAAGCTTCAATGTCGGTTAATGATCAGGTCAAACATATCAAACATGCTCCACACAGGATCACTCATGAGGACGAAGGGTTTAATTGGAATGATTATATAGATGATGATGATGAAAGTGCATTGATTGTTGAAGTGAAAGAGAGTGTATTGATTACTGAGGTGAAAAAGTATGCATTGGTTGCTGAGATTAAAGAGAGAACAAAAGAAGAAATTTTGCAAGAGAAAACGTCCAGAGAAAGATTGAATAGAATAAATGCAAGAAGAGTATGAAGAAGCTCGAAGTTGTAAGAGATGGGACAAGAAAAGAGAGTGTTATATCAATCGCAAGGGAGATCCGGTCATTCATAAACAAGAGGTGGTGTATAATGATGTGCTTGAGGTTATTCCTCTGTCCGGTGAATTTTACTCAAAGAAAGAAGCAGGTAAAGATTATCTAAAGAAGCTGGACAAGATAATAAGGGGAGTGATGACAGCCAGCTTGCAAAAGAGAAATGAAGAAAGAATGAAGAAGAATGTTGAAAATTTGGTAGAAGAATTGAAGAAGGTTGTAGAAGAAGAAGAGGTGAAGAAAGAAGATGAAGAAACAACTGGTGAAGAAGATCAGAAACCAGCAGGAGAAGCTATTATTGAAAAACAGCAGGATGAAGAGAGTTTGAAGAAGAAAGAAGAATCAGATGAAGAAAGACAGGAGAAGGTTGATGAGAAGCATGAAAAGCTGGTTGTTGAAGCTGTTGTTGAGGAACATCAGAAGAAGGAAGAAGATCAGAAATAGACGGCAGAAAAAGCCAAGGTGCCAACTATTGAGGTAAATACTTCAACTGAATCTTCTGAAGTTTTAAATAAAACTGTTGAACGGTGCAAGAAATGCATGGAAATGTGCAGTGCTTTTATTGAAAAAGATGAAAAATTCAGAACAAGAGATATAGAATTGTCTAAAATTGAGAAAGTTTTCAAAGATAAATGCAAAGAAATGTTTGAAAATGAAAAGGTTGTAAAAGATAACGATGAAAAGATGACAAAAAATTGTAAAGTTTTAGAGAAAGAAAATGAGATTTAGAAAGAAAAGTGTTCAGCTATGACTGAAGAGTTATTACAAAAAGAAAATGTTAAACAAGAAATGAAAACAGAGTATGATTCAATAAAACTTACATATCACATTACAAAAGAGTCATATGAAGCAGTGAAAAATCAAATGAAACTTGTTCAATCTAGATTGAAACATTGTTCTGAAACATCTTATACGCTTAAAAAACAATATGAAATAAAACAACAAGTTGTAAATTCATATATTGAAGAAGTTGATGAGCTTAAGCGTAAAATGGCTGATTTAGAACAAGATAATAACAAGTTGCATAGTTATCATGCTTCGTCATATGTTCTTGAACGTATTTTCAACGTAAAACCGGATGATAACGATTCTGAGAAAAACAAGAAAGGAATTAGCTCAGAATATCATCAGGTTCCACCACCGTTTGAGAAAAAGTTCACATTCTATGATGAGGAAAAGGTGGAAAAAGCTTTCAACATGGTTGATCAATTGCCAGATAATATTGACGTAACCTATTCTAAATCTGATGATTCTGGTGATTCAGAGGTGGTAGGTAAGGTCGTTGAAAGTGTTTTGAAAGATGATTCTACTAGCACAGATAAGTCTGAATCACATGATGAAAATGAGGGAAGTTTTCATGAAAGTTATCTGAAAAATTCAAAATCTGGGAAAAATGCGAATGATGATTCAAAAGGATTGGTTTATACCATGATTGGATCGGACAAATTATTATCAGATATTGAAGTCCCGATTCAGAATGTGATTTCAGAAAAGATTGACAAAGTTTTCAAACTGGTAGAGATTGAGAAATTTGAAATTGAAAAATTTGCTAGAAAAGGCAAGAAAACTTTTTATAACAAACCTTGTTACAAAAAGAAGAACATGAAGGCTGGGTTGGGTTATAAAAGGAATCAAAATCAAAAGAAGCGTTCTGAGAAGTCAAATTATTAGAAAAAAGATGAACTTTATTTACGGAACAAGTTCTGAAGAAGAGAAAGAACTCAAATTTAGATGATAGTCTAATGAAGAGTTCTATGCTCAGAAAAAACAACAACAACAGGCCAAAGATGTTTCAATGAAAACTTGTTTTAAATGTGATCAAACTGGATATGTTGGTCGCAAATGTCCAAATCTAAAGCCTGTTGATGTTGAAAACAAAAAGAAGTCTGAGGATGTGAAACAGAGGTCAACCAGGTTTGATTCAAAACAAACTTGGAGGTACAACACAAACAAGTTTGCTTCAAATCAAACTTGGAAATCAAACCCAATTAGATTTGATTCAAGACAATCTTGGAAATCATATTCGACAAGGTTTGATTTGAGAAAAAATTCAAAAGAAAATACATCCAGATTTAAGACTACACAAAATTGGTTTAAAACAGTTGAGTTGACAAAGCCAAACCAATTTTGGAAGTCTAAAGCTTATGTGTCAAAACAAAATGTTCAAAATGATTCAAAATTTTATAAAAGGAATGTTTCAAAAGGTCAAATTTGGGTTGAAAAGAAACAGTCTTCTGAAAAAGAGACAATTAAGGAAGATATTTTTGAAAAGAATGATAGAAATTATCCAGTTTTACCTGGAAAGATTTATGTGCAGTTGCTTGAGTCAAAGCAGCTTGGGTTGCATTATTCAAATAATTGAATTGGTTGAATATGCAAGTGCTCCAGTAAGCAGATGATTGTTAGAATGAACAGAGGAGCAGCCTGGCACAGGAGGAGGCTGATCCCTGCATCTGAGAAACAGGGAGTTTGTTCGCTTCTGTACATAAATAAACCATATTTAAAAAAATGCTAAAAAATTGAAAATTTAAAAATCAAAAATATGTTTTTAATTTTGTCAAAATTTGAAAATGAAAAAAATATGTTTGTTTTTAAATATGTTGAGTGAATATGTCGAAACCCTCACGGCTGAACAAACATGATTAATTTCACAAAATTAAAAAACGGTTTTCAAACTGTCAAATATCAATGTGTTGTAAATCATGGGGGTATAGTTTCTGCAAAACAGAGTGTGTGAAGCAGAAAATGGATGACGGGATAAAGCTGTCTACATCAGTTATCAAATTTTCGTTAAATGTTTTGAATTTTGGGGGAGTAAAAATTTTGAAAATACCAAAACATTTGAAAATTTGAAAAAGTAAAAAACATGATAATATTAAAAATGAGTTTTTGTGTAAAAAGAGGAAAGTACATCAGCTAGGCTGTCACAGCACGCTAAAGAAATGGAAAGTTAAATGTAATAAACGGTCTGACTAATGATATGCCAGTAGGTTTTTACACATTTAGTAGATTGATTTCGAGATATAAACCTAAACAATAAACTTACTTATCTCGTGGGTAACATCTCTAGGATATGTGGGTAACCCCCAAAATCTTGTTTGAAAGATTGCCTAATTCTAAGATACTGGGTCTTTATAATGTTTGATATCTGGGGTATTATACCTGGTCTTCTGATTTTGCGGAAGTAATGGCCTCGATCTCGTATAATACTTTATGCGCTTTAAAAAGTTTTCCCTCTGCATAAAAATTGAAAAATATCGAAAGATAGAAATCAAATGCAGTTGTAAAGAAGATCCCCAAGGGGACACACCTAAAGTTGAGCCTTCATCTCTTTGACTGAACGGTAGTTCATACCTGAGCTCTCAACGTCTCGCATTAACCCAGAGTACATATATCATTATGGTATATTCACCTGTAAGACTGAATCTAGGGAATTTTTATACGGGAGTATATTCTGATGTGGGATACATGAATAAGTTTAAGTTCTAAAGACACTAAATCTCGTATATCGAATCAATTGAACTTTGTGTGCGAACTTAAGTGGACCAATATACTGACAATCTAAGTGAATTGTTTAGAACTTAAAGTGTTTATAGCTCAACGGTGCTAGAGATTTGTCATAAACTGATATGATCCTCTGACGCAAACTCAAACAAAAATATGTCTGTAAATATTTCTTTACTGCTTTATTCCAAAACGATTTTAGGCGTGTTTTAGCATAAATTTTTGGAAAATTAAAAAAGATTTTCGACAACCGACATCTGAATGCTGAGTTTCAAAATCTAAGTATGCTGAACATGTTTCTGAAATAAACAAATTCATTAATTTGAAACTTGAGGTTTTTATTGACAATTTCAAAAACAGTTTGTGAAATTTCCAAGGTCATTAAATTGGACTTGGAAGATTATCTGTGATGTTTTTGGATGCAAAAATTGTTAAATTCTTGAGGTATTTGATAAGAAGAGAATGCCAGGTCATAACTCCTGGGAAAACCTAAAAAGATTTTATTGTCTCTTATTTGAAATGCTCCAGTTTATGTTAGAGCTAGGTTTTCGATCTTAAATTGTCAGATATCTTATGAATGTTTGAAACAAGACAGATTTTGAGCCAGATTACGATCCAGATAGCTGAGCTTAAGGGGGGAGTCTGAAGACAAGCTCAAAGCAAGGGGGAGCTTGTAGAGCCAGGTGTCGATCCTAGTAGCAGAAAGCACGGAAGCTTAAAGCAAGGGGAGCCTGAGCAGAACGAAAGGGGGAGCAGATAGAGCTGTTAAAGAAAAAGAGGGAGTCTGTGGTTACTGATAATGTCAAAGACTTTATGAAGACTCAGAGAGAGACAAAAGCTATGAGATTGACTGCTGCAATATCCAAGGGGGAGTCTGTGAATGCATATGTCTATCGCTTGCGTCAATCACGTATCATAGCTTGAGCAAATGAAACAAGACGGGTACTGAACAAAGCAAAGTACGAAGTCCATGTGTCAAATAGTAGCTTCGTACGAAGCTGGCTTCGTACGAAGGGACAACATGCAGCTTCGTACGAAGCCATAGTGGCTTTGTACGAACCCATGAACTATATGTGTCTTGTGTTTGTCATTTGTAATTTTTAAGCAACTTTGAGGTGAAACTCTGCTCGTTTGTTTTTATGGTTCTATACTGTCAAATTCAGTAATAGAAAACAGTTATAATTACATCTTCGTGTTCTATCCACACACGTGATTGGATTCCACACATTTCACGTGTTGGTACGCATTCAACGGTTAACGGATTTGATCCATATCCTGATTTCACACGTTACACGTATATATAATGTGTTAGGTGATGGAAATTGTGGGTTTCGAGCGACAACTTTTGCTCTCGGGTATGGTGAAGATCAACGGCTATAAATTCGGATACAACTAATGGAAGAGTTACTGGAGTTTAGCAACAAGTACACTAGGGCTTTTGGTGGCTCATTCGAAAATGTGTTTACATCCTTGGATTGGTCAGGGTCGGGTTTGGCGCCAAAAAAACACTGGATGATAATGCCAGAGTTGAGGTTCTTGATTGCGAAAAAGTTTAATTTAATTGTTCATTTTATATCTGAAGAGAATAGAAACAACTCTATATGCTTTCCACTTTGGAGAGGCACATATGAGTTCCCACAGAAAAAAGATAATTACAATTGCACATGTGAATAGTAACCTTTTTATAATGGTAGAATTGAAAGATGATTATCCAATTGCAAGCACAAACTACCTATGGACATTCATGAAAGAAACCGGTGCAGTAGACTGGAAGAGTATATTTGAATTTCGTCAAAATGTGTATAATGATTGGGTAGCACAGCCTATGACATATGTAACTCTGGATTAAAACTCAATATGCGAGTTCGAGTTTTTAAATGATAATGATATCGTGAGAAAATACTGGCTTTTTCCTTTAATTTTTGTTGTTATTTTTATTATGTGTTATAAATATAACTAATATATAATAATAAATAAAGTAATAATATTAATAGTAAATAATAAAGAATAACATTAAAAATAAGTTGGTTTAATAGTAAACAATAAAGAATAATATTAAAAATAAGATGGTGTTAAAAAAACACTTGTCTCATTGATGACCAAAAAGTAAAAATTAGTTGATTGTCTCATTAATCAAACCAAAAAGTAAGATGATGATAAATGCCTAACTTTAGGGTGTATGAATCATGTTTTCATATTTTACCATTTATGTTAATTAACTCAAGTTAATCTCTATAAAGAACTCATTATTATAATCTATTATTTAAAAAAAACATTGTGAATAGGAAATAGTAACACCATCATAAATATCAATCCGAAAGGTTTAAGTTAGACTGAGGGGCTATTTGGCAACTTTTGAATTGTTAAGTGCTGAACCAGTAATGGATCTGAACCATTAAGTGCTGAACCAGTAAGAGGCATGAACCATTAAGAGCCAGTATAATGCTTAAACATTCAGAGGCAAACGTCTGACCAATTCAGATTGGAGGTCTTAACCATTCAGACTTAGTATAATGCTTAACCATTCAGAGGCAAATGTCTAAACCATTCAGACATCTGCTCGTGAAACAAACAGTCTGAACCATTAAGTGCTGAACCAGTAAGAGGTTTGAACCATTAAGAGCTAAACAAATAGCCCTTGAGTCTTATCATGTTGTGCTGCTGTTATCAGACAAAACGGGACAATATATAAATGAAGATGAACCACTTTCGAAAAATTACATATAACGGAATCAAGAATCAAACCTATTTGGTTCAGTTTTAAATGTAACAATGGAAAATGAAATCAAGAATCAAACCTATTCGGTTCAGATTTAGATCCGAACCGTTAAAGACGGATTTAGTGTGATTTTAGCCATTTAAACAAGATCTAGATATAATTTACTCTCAAACCAAACCATAAAACAAATAAATTTTGAGGTGCTATAATATGACATGCATTGTGAAGAGGTGTGGTCCCAAATCAGTGCACACATGGCACAGGGACCACACCACTTTTTCCAGCATGGCGCCTACATCAGCCGAGTGCATCCAGAAACTTCTAGAAGCTTCTGGAAGAAATCGTAGGTGACAAAGAAGATGCTCCTCTATACATAAAGGACGACACGTGTCACCTATAATTGGATGCTAACTGGATCTGGAAGATATCTGGAGGACAGACCGACATCCACTGCCAGAAAACGCCTAGCTGGGCAAATAAGAGCGCGCCACGTCATCCACTACCCTGGCAACATTAGAGGGGACAAAGAGAATACTCCCCTTGGTCGGACAGCTGGCGCCCACTGGCTAGCTGGCAGGTCTCCTCCTCCTCCTTCATCATTCGACTATAAATAGAGGACTCCTCATTCAGATTTAAGGATTCTGCTCTCTCATTATTTACTCTCATCACACACTATTCTCCTTAGAACAGTACTTATTCTCACACCGGAGGGTGGTCATAAGGAGAACCCCCCTATTCCCCTCCTTGTGGCGAGTCATCGTTGTTCTGTTTTGCAGGATATCAGCTGACGGCGAGTGGAGGAAGAAATTGAACCATCATACACGAGACAGTTCAGCTGGGATAACTTTGTGTTAACCAGTGTTTCATCATTGGCACCCACCGCATTTTTCACAGCCATTTTCATCTCTTTCTCTTTGAAAACACTCTTCAATGGCTGAACCAAATCCCTCTCTTCACATCAACGGAGAAAACTCTCCGTTTGGACCGGCTATGGATAGTGTTCACGTCCAAGGCCACCAAAGGGACGAGGCCGTCAGAGAGGAGGTAGCAGGTGCCGAAATTCCTGACTTCTTTGGAAGTGCTTCCCGAGTGACCAATCAGACAACTCCCGGAGTTCAAAACCCAAGCCAGGGTGCGGGCCCCTCAGCACCATCGGCACCAGAAGGAGAAACTCTCACTTCCTGCTATACCAAACAACAAGCAACACTGAACTTGGTCTATACGCAACTAAGTGCACATCAGGCATTGCTCCAAGTGCAAGATCTTCTGGCTCCTTTTGTAACTCCAGCTCAAAGACAGACGAGTACCGAGACTCCACAACACATGCACGAGCACTCGCGGACGCGGCAGCATGAAAGATCATCCACCATAAGGAGGAAAAGCGTGCATGACATGCGCGATACTTACGCCGAAACGGAGACCAATTATGAACAACACATGCATCAGCAGAAGAAACCCCCATTGCACAGCCGACTGATCCCACGCAACATCAACAAAGAATGGAAGCACAACAATGAAGAAGAAGATTCTACTTATAGACAAGAAGAAACTTCCATTTTCAGCAGGCTGCTACCAAACCATGAGGCGTAGAGGCCCCGCGCGCGCCCGCGGGGTACAGTCCAGATGCTGAGCATGATTTCATTTAAGCTACCGTCCAAAGGGCGTAGCCGAGAAATCCAAATTCATTAGAGAAATTGCTATGGCTCCATTAGAAAAGACAAAGCTGCCACACAACGTGGGAAAATACAATGGCCTCACAGATCCGGATGACCACCTACAAGTCTTTACAAGCGCAGGCGTTGTAGGAGGATGGTCATTGCCAGTCTAGTGTCACCTATTCGTACAGACTTTTGTAGGCGCCGCACGTGCATGGTTTGATACTCTACCAGCGAGAAGAATCAAGTCTTGGATGGACTTCCAAGAGAAATTCTTGTCTCATTTCAGTTAACAGAGAAGGTACACCAGAGATTCAGCAGATGTTCTAAACATCTGGCGTAAGGAACACGAAGGGATTGAGGATTTCATTACCAGATATAACTAAGAATGTTTGGAGATAAGAAACGTTGGAGACAAGATCAGACGCGCGCACTTAATGCGCGTCGTCAAATGCGATGATCTAATTCGGAGAGTAAAAGGCAGAGATGGAGGCCCAAATGACTGGGAAACCTTCATAGAGGTAGCAAAAACTATCACGCAAACCGATAAACAGTTGACCAGTGACGAAGGCCGTCAACACAGCTATAGCCAGACAGGACAAGGCCAACCTTGGAAAGCATCTGGTTATAGAGAAAGAAGCCCACCGGTTGAAGATGCGCATGCGACTATCAACCAGATAGGCTATCGAAAAGAAGTTAAGAAAGAGAACAGGGAGAAACAATGGACGCCTCTCACAAAGACTCTGTATGAAGTCTTGTCCACTGAAAATCACCAACTCAAGGCTCCTCTACAGGTGCGCAACAAGAGAGGCCAACACCTAAACCTCTTTTGAGAGTACCACAAGGAACCTGACATCTAACAGATGACTGTATTAGTCTGAGGCAGGAAATAAAGCAAGCACTGAAGGGTGGCAAACTTACTCACTTGGTCAAAGGCGGCAAAAGAGACACGCGCCAAATCCGGAGACGAGAGGAAGGTCCTAACAACAAGAAACTCTGAAAGCTAGAAACTCACATGGTACAAGGAGGTCCAAGAAGGCCAAAGAAGAATTACAACAAGCGCGTGCAGGATGACTCCTGGCATGAAAAGCAAGTCGTTTTTCCAGTGGTTAGAGGAGGGCCAAGAGAAAGAAGACCCCTTGTAATCTCGGGTGTGTTTGGTCACTATCAGATGGATTACATCTTCATTGACCCAGGGAGCACAGCGGATATCATCTATGAACAGTGCTTCAATCAGCTGGACTAAGAAGACAAGGCGCGCCTAGAGCCAGTTGATTATCCACTCACTGGTTTCTGTAACGAGGCCGTCTTTCCTCTCGGCCAGATATCTTTTCCGGTTCTGCTTTCAGATGGGAGAAATTCTAGAACAGAGGACGTTATGTTCATGGTCCTACCGGAAAACTCAAGACATGACATTCTTTTGGGAAGAGAGTCCCAGGGTGATTTCAGTATGATCTGCTCAGGACAACATTCAGCAGTAGGGTTCCCAACTGAGACCGGGGTCACTATCATTTATGTGACCAAGGAGGTGCTCATGACTGACGAAGCACGGCCTTCGAAAATAAGCAAGCCAACCCCACGCGCGAAGGCAGAGAAGTAGATCCTGAACAGGAAATACCCAGAGCAGACAATCACCTTAGGCGTAGCAATTTCTGAAGCCACCCACACATCCCTTAAACAGCTGTTATTCAAGAACATGGATGTCTTTGCCTGGACACCAACCGACATGGTGGGTGTTCCATGGCACGTTGCAGAACACAGATTAAACATTTTAGAAAATGCCAAACTAGTTATGCAGACCAAGCGCAACCTGGGGCTAGAAAAGCATGAAGCTATGAAGCAACAAATCACAGAGATGCTCAACGCAGGGATCATCAGAGAAGTGCGCTACCAGACATGGGTTTCTAGCCCAGTGATGGCACCAAAGGGGAATGGTGGAAGGAGAATGTGCATGGACTACAAAGATCTCAACAAGGAGTGTCCAAAGGATTGTTATTTCCTACCAGAGATCGATGAGAAGATTGATTCTTTAGCGTCTTTTCGATGGAAGTGCTTTCTGGATTGTTACAAGGGGTACCACCAGGTACATATGGCAATTTAAAACGAAGCCAAGACGGCGTTCCGCACGCCTATGGATTTATACTGTTACACAAAAATGCCTTTTGGTCTGCGAAATGCAGGAGCCACATGCCAAAGGCTGATGAACGAGACGTTCGAGAACGACATTGGCAAACACATCAAAGTGTACATGGATGACCTGGTCATCATGACCAAAGAAGAAGATCTGATGTTACAAAACATTCAGAAGACTTTCGATACACTACGAGGTGTGAACATCAAGTTGAACCCAGCCAAATGCTCCTTCGGGATGGAGGAAGGAAAATTTCTGGGCTTCATAGTTATAAAAGATAGGTTCAAAGTCAATCCTGAAAAAGTATAAGCAATTGAACGAATGCCTTCCCCATCAACAGTAAAGGAGATGCAAGTCCTCGCAGGACGTTTTGCCTCGCTAAACCGTTTCCTCGCGAATCATGCAGCAAAATATTTCCTGTTCATCAAGACTCTCAGAAATTGTTTGAAGAAAAACATATTTTTGTGGACTACAGAAGCAGAGGTCACATTTAAAGAGATGAAAGAATGTTTAATACTCCTACCAACTCTGACGACCCCCATGAAAGACGAACCGTTGGTTATGTATTTTTCGGCTTCAGAAAAGGCGGTAGGAGCAGTCCTGTTAGTTGACTGGAAGGGGGTACAAACATCGGTATACTACGTCAGTCATACCTTAAACGACCCTGAAATGAGGCATTCCATGATGGAAAAACTAGTCCTAGCTCTTATCCACGAGTCAAGAAGGCTACGTAGATATTTTGGAGGCCATGTCATCCATGTCCTGACAAACTACAACATCGGAAACATCTTAGCTCGACTTAAAATTTCTAGAAGACTCACAAAATGGGCCATCGAGCTAGGTGGACACAACGTAGTCTTAAGGCCCCGACCGGCAATTAAAGGACATGCATTGGCAGATTTTCTAATGAAAGTACTGGATGATAAAGATTGTGAGTGCAAGGCGATGGAAAAAGCCGAAAAACAGTCTTTAGAGGAACCGTGGTTGTTGTACACGTATGGCACATCCAATGAAGACGGTGCAGGGGCAGGCATGAGGTTGGTAAGCCCAGATAAGTATGAATTCCCATATGCTATCCACCTAGAATTCAAGAGCACGAACAACGAAGCTGAATATGAAGCTTTTATTGCTGGATTACGCTTGGCAATCAAGATGGGGTTCAAAAACCTAGAAGTGCATGTAGACTCATTGCTAGTAGCGGGCAAAACCAACGGTCAATATGATGCCAAAGGTGATGTAATGGCACTATACCTCAAGCAAGCGAAGATTCTGCTACGAAGTTTCAACTCTTTCAGGATCCATCACATTAATCGAAGCGAGAACCAGCCAGCAGATGCCTTGAGCAAGTTTGGATCTACGAGTTTCCAACATCTAGCAAAAGATGTACGAATTAAGGTATTGAAGAACCCATCAATCCCGTTGGGCCAAGTAAGTGTCATCCAGATGGGAACATCATCGTGGATGTCCCCAATCATCATGTATCTTCAGTTAGGGATACTACCAGAGAATAACACAGAAGGCAGGATGATACAGCACAAAGCTCTGCGCTATCAGATATCCGACGGCATCTTATATCGAAGATCTTATCTGGGACCCTTTCTTCGCTGTGTAGACCCTGAAGACGCTAATTATCTGATCCGAGAAGTGCACGAAGGGATTTGCAGAATCCATGCAGGTCCTAGAATTGTGATAGCTAAGGTGATGAACGCAGGGTACGACTGGCTAGGGATGCACCTGGATGCAGTAAAAGTGCTAAGGAAGTGCAATGGATGTCAAAGGCATGCACCTAAAACCCTGCGCCCCAAGAATGAGTCGATCCCAGTTACAACGATATGGTCGTTTCAACAATGGGGAATTGATATGGTTGGCCCTTTTCCCGAAGCCCCTGGTGCAGTCAAATTCATCATAGTTGCAGTCGACTATTTCACCAAATGGGTAGAGGCGAAGGCGTCAGCATCCACAACAGCAATGGTGGTAAGGAGGTTTATTTGGGAGCAAATCATCTGTCGATTCGGGTTACCCTTGCGCATTATCACCGATAATGGCACAAATTTCATGGTAGAAGATCTTCAAAAGTGGTTCAAAGAATTGAACATTGAGCAAACCTTCTCCTCGCTGGCACACCCGCATGGGAATGGCCAAGTCGAAGCAGTAAACAAAAGCATCGTAGATGGAATCAAAGCTCGACTGAGAACTCAACGGAGAGGATGGGTGGACGAAATACCCAGCATTCTGTGGGCCCATAGAACAATGCCAAAAACAAGCAATGGGGAAACCCCATTCAGCTTGGTATATGGGTCCGAAGCTGTCATACCAGCAGAGATTGGCCTGCCATCCCCACAAATGCTAGCGATGAATGCTGTGAACAATGAAGAGCAGCGAAGATTTGTTCTAGATCTCCTCGAGGAAAGGAGAAAGATGGCACAAATCAATGAGGCAAAATACACGATGAAATTGGAGAAATATTACAACAGTAAGGTGTGGATCTGCACCTTCAACCCCGGAGATTACATCTTTAGAGACAATGAAGCCTCCAATGCAGAGCATCCGGGAAAGTTGGTCCGGAAGTGGGAAGGACCCTGCTTTGTGGACAAGGTCCTGGGCAAAGGGGCGTACCAGTAGGGCACCCTAGATGAAAAAGAAGTCCCCAGGACTTGGAATGCTCAACAGCTAAGGAAGTGTTATATGTAATGAACAAGCATTCTTTTTTATGTAAGGCCCGAGGCCCAACACGTGCATCTTAAATACAAGAAGTGTTGACTACTATGCATTTTATTTTTTGTGAATTTTTGTTACAAATTCATATATTACTTTCGGTGCACACGAAAACATCGCTAGCAAAACGACGGAAAACATTATAGACCTCCAAGGCTCATCACGACCAAGTGCACAGCCGGGTCAATTACACGCAATATACCTGTCGGTCAACGATTCACTTCGTAAACCCACAAACACACGAAAACATCGTTACCAGGGCAACACGAACATTGTAGACCTCCAAGGCTCGTCACGACCAAGTGCACAGTCGGGTCGATGTAACACAATAACCTGTCAACGATTACTTCGTAACATTTCAGGCACACGTGAATAAAGTGTTGGCATGATAACAGCAAAAACATTGTAGACCTCCAAGGCTCGTCACGACCAAGTGCACAGCCGGGTCAATAAAACACAATAACCTATTGTAGCCACCATTCATTCGCAACACCTGATCAAATCAATTATTATATACACAAATTGTAACGCACATAAATTCATACAAACAGTTTAGAATACCAAAGCACAACATATATACATTATCAAAAATTATGGCAGTCATATGTACATCACACTACCACAAGAATAAGTTATATAATGTTGGAAAAAGAAGAACAGGAGGTAATTATTTGATTACAAGGTCAGTAGACCGATTCACGGCATGCAAGCCGATAAACAACAAATTCAGACTTGGTGGCTAGGACCAGCACCACCAGTGTCAGCATCGTTATCTTCAAGAACTTTCTTTAAGGTTTCCACTGCAATTTCATGGCGCGTCAACTTCTTAATGGCCTTTAAGATTCCAAACTCGATAAAATTATACTCTTGACGTTTAGCAGTATAGTTACCAGTGCAGTCCACCTTAAAAAGCTCGAACTTATCATCCTTCTCTTTTGCAAGAGCTGCTGCTTTGCCTTCAGCATATCCGTCCTTACGACCACTATCGTATGCAGCACCACCAAGGTCAAACATGTATTTAGCAAGTTCTTCCGACTTCAGAAGGCGATCAGTAATCTACACAAAAAAGAAGGGAGATATAAGATACAAAAAACCAAAAAAGTCAAAAGGTAAAGAAACTTACCAAAGGAACACCGCGAGTGAGCAACCACTTGCAATCGTCACCAAGGTCTTGGGACAACAGATCCAATGTTTTGTTCTGAGCTTGTTGTTCTTCAACGGTCTTCTCGAGCTTTGTAATACGCGCGCCCGCTTCCGCATTGCTTTTCTGGGCCACAAGAGCTTCAGATTCTTTTTCTTTGTATGCAGTAGAAAGACGATCATAGTCTTGGCTCTCCTTGGCCCTTTCAGCTTTTACCTTCACAACTTCATCCTGCGCAGCCTTGAGCTCCCGGTTTAATCTCTCACATGCTGCCGTCCAATCTTTTTGATGGTCAGCATTGAGTTATTTTTCTTGAGATAGCTTTTCTTCCGCATCAGCTATTCTCCACATTAACCCTTTCTTTTCGGTGTTTCTCAGCAGCAAATGATTTCTTGGCATTTCAAACTCCATTATCTCCTCCCCCATGGATCGCCACTCTCAGACAATCTCTTGTGTGGTCGAGAAAAAATTAACCCAGACTGAACATGATCGTCCAACAAGTTGAAATAGTTGCGATTCTTTTAATACAATCTCTCAGCGGGGGGAGGGAAAATGAATAGAAATCATGACAGTTATCTAGGCTGTCTATCCTTGAACCCTGAACCAAATTCCACCGAGGAATATGGAGAAGATCATCACATGATGGATTGTGAGTCATCCATGACCCACCTGCTCCCATTTTCTCAAACTCCGGACCCTGCCGGCTAACGGAGCAGCCACGCCCTCCAGAAGTACAAGGGTCACGCCGGGTATATTGCGTACCCCGGGGAGGGGTAGCTTCACTCGACACCTAATCCGTTTCAGCACCCTCAGCTCGGTGCTCACCTTCTTGGACCACCAACCCAGGAACAATGGGTGGTGTTACATTCTTCACAGCAACTCCTTCAACTGCACCTTCCTTACCCTTTCCCTTGGGGTCTGGATGAGGAGGTGATTCCTCAAACAGAACGGGGGGACGAGATTTGGGTGGAGTAACAGCAGCAATGTTGGGGGGAGTAATCTTGACACCTTTCAGAGCAGTTCGAGCAGACTTAGCAGACGTTGCACGAGAGACAAGGAATTAGGCTCAAGTAAAAAGACGGAACATAAAAAGGCAAACACAAATAACTTAAAGGTATACCTCTAGGCTGGGAAGACGCCTCAAAAATCTTCTCAAGCAAATTTCCAGGTTTCTTGGCAAACACTCCAAGGTCTACCTCGGAGTCCGAGGGCGCAACAGTTTCACCCATCACTTTTAACTTTTTCTCTAAAAGAGCAAGAGTAGCTTGCTCATCTAGCTCTCGCTTCTGTCCGCAAGAATCTTTTGTCTTTTCACCACCAATTCGGTCAAAGTGGCTTGATCATCAGGATCGGGAGCAGATCGTTTAATCCCTGCGTCTAAACTGGACAATGAGTCAGAGACAACAACATAGTCCAAGAGTTCGACTTTCAAGAAACGCTTACGGGTCGGTGCACCAGCTGGCTCATCAGCAGACGTTTTCTTCCTTGCTTCTCTCTTCTCGGCCTTCTCCACCTCAACCCCTTTCCGTTCCGGTCCTGTAGCGACAGCAGCCGGATTAACAATAGGGGGAGTAGACACACCACCTGTTGGTTCTTGAACAGGTCGTTGCTGTGGACCTGCTCGTGACGAACAATGAATCAGGCCATGAGACGAACCGGTAGATTCCTCACTCGAAAGGAGAATAGGATCCTCCCGAGTAGGAGTTTTATCAAGATCAGTTTTAGCCTCAGGAGCACCTAGAATAACAGTGCCGTAGGCTGCCATACTCTCGGAGGAGGGATGTAAAAAATTATCCCTAATCCGGGCAGTCCACATCGGCTCCCCAGCAGGCAACAGTGCGACGCAATCCCTCCAGCAACCTTCGGGTCAAACACATTCATCAAACTATATCATGCTGTAAAACAAACACGGGTAAAGAAAAAGGAACAAAGGAAAAACAAAATGTAAAACAGCAAACAAATGGTACCTTTGTTCTTATAGGCATAAACAGGGTAAGCCCTTGGCTCCCTAGGAACCCATAATAAGCTCATGCCAGCTGCAACGAGAACATTCTCTTCTAGTTGGATGATTGAAGTCCGCCTCCTGGTCAAAGTCTTATAACGCTCTTGATCGACGTACGGATCTGAAACCGTAACCTTCGGCACCACATTCTCCGACCGGTAATCCATATCTATCGGAATAACCCCACGCCAGATATAAAAGAATTTCTGTTTCCAGTCATGGAAACTTTTCGGGGGATCCCGACTGTAAGGAAGTACACCGGCAGTATGAGACTTGAAAGAATAGAAGCCTCCGGTGTAGGTGACATAGTAAAACACATTGAACGTCTTAAATGTTGGCTCTATCTTCTGGGCTCGACAAATAAACTCAAAATGGGTTACCCGAGGCAACCCTATAGCGTTCACCTGTGAGATGTGTATCCAATATCTCGTCAAAACCTCCCCAAGGAATCTTGACATAGGCAACCGGAAGTTCCCCTCCTTAAAAAATGCAGCATACAGTGTCATGTAACTGGGAGGGGCATCTAAGGCAGTACTGCTGGCGGTAGGAAACTGAATACCCTAGTCTAAAGGTAATGCAAACTTTTGAATCAGATTATGAAGTTCTTCCTCTTTCCAGTTAATTGTAGCCTGATTTGGACCAGGAGGGTTATTTGGTTTTAGTTGTCTCTTCTTCGTACTAATAGGTTTAGAAGAAGTAGACATGTTGCAAGAAAACTCAGAAAGATGGAGAGGAAAAGAAAGAGATTTGGAGAAAAGATGAGTTTGGATTTTGAAATTTGAATGAATTTGGAGAAGGAAGTGGATGTTTGGTGGAAACCGCCGGGTATTTATACCCATCGCATTTAATGCGATGGGGAAGTGGACCGACAGCAGGCAGACCGTCATCCAATTAGGAAGCGACACGTCAGGAGAGAGAAGGATAAACACTGCCGGTTTAGGGTGCGTGGCCGCCACGTGCCTGACACCCGGAGAAAAAAGTGCCTGACACCTGATAAAGCAACTGTCCCCTTTCTCTGACAAGATGGCCACCTCAGACGGAGCCTCAGTCACACATCAAACATCACATCTCTCCAAGCATAAGGACAAACCTTCTCCTTGAAGAAATCCCCATAAAAAATCTCCATGCGCATGCGCCGTTTTGGCTCAACTTTGCACGCCATGTCCATGCGCCATGCGCTATTTTGGCTCAAATTTGTATGCCATCTCCATGCGTCATGCACCGTTTTGGCTCAATATTGCACGCCGTGTTCATGCACCATGCGCTGTTTTGGCTCAAATTTGTACACCATCTCCATGCGCCGTGCGCCGTTTTGGCTCAATTTGGCATGACATTTCCATGCGTGGTGCGCCGTTTTGGCTCATTTTTACATGCCATCTACGCACGCCGTGTGCTATTTTAGTTCAATTTTGCACGCCATGTCCATGCACCATGTGCTGTTTTGGCTCAATTTTGTATGCCGTTTCCCTGCGCCATGCACCGTTTTGGCCCAATTTTGCATGCCATCTCCACGCGCCATGCACTGTGTTGGGTTAACTTTGCACGCCATTCATCATATACAATGTACCGTTTTAATTAAGAGTTGCATATCACTCCCCCACTAAGGGTTACATGCAAACCAACCAAAAACAGCTAGGAACACCTCCATTATTCTTAGTCCAGAATCCCTCCATGCTGATAAACTCACCTGGAAGCCACACTGGACTGGGGGGACTTGAAGAGGTATGGTCCCAAATCAGTGCACACATGGCACAAGGATACACCACTTTTTTTAGCTTGGCGCCTGCATTAGCCGAGTGCATCCAGAAGCTTCTAGAAGAAATCGTAGGTGACAAAGAAGATGCTCCTCTAGACATAAAGGACGACACGTGTCACCTATAATTGGACGCCAACTGGGCCTACAAGATATCTGGAGGACAGACCGACAGCCACTGCTAGAAAACGCCTAGCTGGGCAAATAAGAGCGCGCCACGTCATTCACTACCCTGGAAACAGCAGAGGGTGTGAATGCATTTGTCTATCGCTTGCGTCAATCACATAACGTAGCTTGATCAAATGATTCAAGACCAGTGCTGAACAGAGCAACAAGCAAAATCAATATGTGTTAAAGTCCATTTAGACGGATGGACATATTGTCCATCCGGACGAATGCAGAATCTGTCCATCCGGAAGCCCATCCATCCGGATGGAGTCCATCCGTCTGGATGAGTCCATCCGCTACCTTATTCCAACCGGATAGGTCATGCCTTTAAATAGGAGAGTAGGTCTTTGTCATTTGTAACTTTTGTGACTAGAGTGGGGAAACTCTGTTCATTTGATTTCTCATTGTATACACTATCAAATCAGTAATCGAAATCATTATTAATTACATCTTCGTCTTTTATCCACACACGTGATTGGATTCTGCACATTTCACGTGTCAGTTCGCATTCAACGGTCAGGGAATTCATTCCGAACCTGAATTCACAAGTGGTATCAGAGCAAGGTGTTTGAGTGCACGAATTGAAGACACGAAGATCGAGCTTGTTCATCAGTTTCAGAGCCAAAATCTTCATCTTTTTCTCACATTTTCTTCTACTTATCTTCTTCACATTTCTTTTGTACTTAAAATCTCAGATTCACAACGTTTTCACGGTTAAAATTGGCTAAATTTTCAGTATGTTGTGCGAAAATTAGTTTTAACAATCCCTACAAAGTTTCATATCTAAATTCAAACAAAATCATACTCAAATCTGTCAAAATCATGAACTATGGAACTAAGTTTACTGATGTCATCGTCCATCCGGATGGATAGAGTTCTCCATCCGGACGGATAGACCTTGTTATTGTCCACTTGGACCAAGATCCCATCCGGACCAGTTTGTTCATTCGGACCATAGTTCATCCGAACCAAAGTCCATCTGGACCATACCTCATCCGGACCAGTTCATCCGGACAATGGCCATCTGGACGAACAGATTGTTTATTGTTTGATTTTCAAGTTTAATCAAGTGTTTGATTGTGTGTTTTGCAGGTTATCATGTCAGAAGAATTCTATAACAATTTTTACAAGGCGTTCACTTCTGACTCGAACGAGACACCAAATGTTGCACCAAAAAGTGTTTCTAAGGCCATAAACGATAATATAAAACATGAAAAGTTTTCTAAGGCCATAAACGATAATATAAAACATGAAAACTTTTGCGGAACTCATTCTAAACCATCGAACCTTGATAATATCGAAGATTCCACTTGGTGGAAAAGAAAGATTCCTTAACTGGGCAAAGGCATATGCGCATGAAAGTTGGTTTGTATGGAGTTTGGGTAAAAAAGGCCGAAAACTGATAAAGGTGAAGAACTTGCACTTGGAGATTTGGAAACCGAAGATCGAAAAGTTTTTTCTCATGAACAAAGGATGATTGCATTAATCCAACAATCAATCAGAGATGATATTTTTGCACTTTTTAATCATGATGGTTCGTCAAAGTCGGTCTGGGAAGAATTACGGGTTAAAGCTGAGGGTTGAAAACAAATAAAAAAGAATAAAATTTCATTTCTTAAAAAGTAATTTGATTTGTTTGATTCTACAAAAGGTGAAACTGTAAGATAAATGATTGAACGTTTTTGTCACCTTAAAATAGAACTTGATAGGTTTGGGATAGTAAAAACCTGTGAAGAAATCATTGACAAAATCATCGAGGCTTTACCACGTGCAGATCAGTGGCAAACATTTGTGTTCATATTGAAAAATGATGTAATGTTTGATGAAATTACTTTGGATGTTTCAGAAAAGATTGAAAGTCATGAGCTGGAGTTGCAAAAGCAGAATAAATTGAGCAATTCTACTTATTAGCAAAATGTAGGTCTTTACTACAAAGGAAGATTACCGTCAAATATTCTGTCATTAAAACCTGGTGTTGCGTTCAGTGTCGAAAAGACCAATGATGCACAAAAAGGTAGTTCATCAAATTACAATCCAGGGTATCATTCTTCATCAACAGCATCAAAATGCCGAAGAACCCGAAGAGATTCATTGCAACATTTCATTAAAGTTGAAAAATTCTCCGAAAATGAGTATCAAAGCGGCTAAGCAACATATGAGTTTCTTGGCATCAATTCTAGAGTCGTATGAGAGTTTGGTGGTGGGGAGAATTGGAAACCCCGAAATGACAAAAGAAGATTATGACCAAATAGACCCAGAGGAGATGGAACTTATCGATATCAGATGGTGTTTAGCTTGTGGTATTAGAAGAGCACAATGGTTTATGGAGATCAAAGGTAGGCAATATCTTGAAGGTTCAAACACAAAGCTGAGATTTGATAAGTCAAAGGTTACATGTTTTCGATGTAAGAAGAAAAGGTCATTTCAAAGGAGAGTGTGTCAACCGGGAAGTAGCTAATCATGCCAATCCATTTCAGGATGACTATTATAAAAAAGCCACCTATCATCGAAACAGTGATAAATCGTCAAAGTCGGATTTAAAACAGATTGCTGAAGGGCCATCTAAAGAGAAGAAACAAGCAATGTTAACGATTAAAGAAAATAGTGGACCCAGGGTATTTCATGAAGATGAAGGATTCGATTAGAGCAAATATATACCAGAAGATGATAAAAAGGCATCTGTTCCTGAGGTGAAAGAGAGAACAAAAGAAGAAATTTTGCAAGAAAAACAGTACAGAGAAAGGTATTTTGCAGATTGCAGAATACAAGAGATGCAAGAAGAGAATGAAGATGCTCGCAGCTGTAAAAGATGGGATAAGAAAAGAGAATGTTACATCAATCGAAAAGGAGATCCAGTTGTTGACAATCGTGAGGTGGTGTACAATGATGTGCTTGCAGTTATTCCTCTGTCCGGCGAATTTTATTCAAAGAAAGCATTAGATAAAGATTATCTCAAAAAGTTAGATAAGATAATCAGGGGGTGATGACAGCGAGTGTGAAACAAAGAAAAGATGAAAATTTGAAGAAAAGTGTTGAGAATTTGGTAGAAGAGTTGAAGAAGACTGCAGAAGAAGGCAGTGGTGAAAAGGAAGAATCGGGTGAAGAGAATCAGATGAGAGTTGATGAGAAGATGGTTAATGAAGTTGAAGCTGAAGCTGGTGAAGATGTTACTGAGGAACAGCATGAGAAGGAAGCTGATCAGAAGCAGACGGCAGAAAAAGCCGAGGTTCCAACTACTGAGGTAAATATTTCAACTGAATTTTGTGAAGTTTTAAATAAAATTATTGAACAATGCAAGAAATGCATGGAAACATGCAGTACTTGTATAGAAAAAAATGAAAAGTTCAGAACAAGAGACATAGAATTTACTAAAATTGAAAGAGTTTTCAAAGATAAATGTAAAGAAATGTTTGAAAGAGAAAAGGTTTTGATAGATAACGATGAAAAGATGACACAAAATGTAAAGTTTTAGAAAAGGAAAATGAGATGTTGAATGAAAAGTGTTCAGCAATGACTGAAGAGTTGTTACAAAAAGAAAATGCTTTTCAAGAAATGAAAACAGAGTATGATTCAATAAAACTTGCATACCATATTAGAAAAGAGTCATATGAGGCAGTGAAAAGTCAAATAAAACTTATTCAATCTAGACTTGTACAATGTTCTGAAACATCTGAAACGCTTAAACGACAATATTCAGTAAAGCAAAAAGATGTAAATTCTTGTATTGAAGAAGTTGCTGAGCTTAAACGTAAAATGGCCGAATTAGAACAAGATAATAATACGTTGAAAAGTTATAATGCTTCATCATATGTTCTTGAACGAATTTTCAACATAAAACCGGATGATAACGATTTTGAGAAAAACAAGAAAGGAATTGGTTCAGAATATCATCAGGTTCCACCACTGTTTGAGAAAAAGTTCACATTCTATGATGACGAGAAGGTGGAAAAAGCTTTCAACATGGTTGATCAATTGCCAGAAAATATTGATGTAACCTATTCCAAATCTAATGATTTTGATGATTCAGATGTGGTAGGTAAAGTTGTTGAAAGTGTTCTCACAGAGGAGTCTACCAACATAGATAAGTCTAAATCACAAAATAAAAATGAATGAGTTTTCATGAAAGTTATTTGAAAATTTCCAAATCTGAAAAAGTTGGGAATGATGATTCAAAAGGATTGGTTTATACCATGATTGGATCTGATAAACTATTCTTGGATGATGAATTCCCAATTCAAAATGTGGTTTCAGATAAAATCAACAAAGTTTTCAAATTGGCAGAAACTGAGAAAACTGAAATCTCGAAATTTGCTGGTAAGAGCAAGAAGATTTTTGATAACAAACCTAGTTACAAAAAGAAGAACATGAAGGCTGGGTTGGGTTATAAAAGTTATCAAAACAAAAACAAACGATTTGAAAAGCTAAATTATCATAAGAGGACGAACTTTGTTCTTAGACTACAGTCTAATGAAGAGCTATATGCTAAGAAGAAACAACAACAACAACAACAACAGGTTAAAGATGTGTCAAAGAGAACATGTTTTAAATGTGATCAAATTAGACATCTCTATCGAAAATGTCCAAATCTTAAACCTGTTTGTGTTGAGAAAAAGAAATCTGATGTTGTGAATCAGAAGACAACCAAGTTTGGATCAAAACAAACTTGGAAGCTGCAAAGCTCAAAGGCTGAATCACAACAAACTTGGAAACCAGTGACACCCATATAACAACTCTCCTAAAATCATTAGGACACCCCTATACGTCCTAAAATACACCCCGTATACGAAAACCGGTCCCGAAATACCTTAATTTTTACAAAAATCAAATAAATCAAAATCAGGGGTGCCCTCGCGGGGCGCGACCCCCTTTGTCTATCTTAGTCGTGGGGCCGCGACAGCTGGACACCAGGGCGCACCTGGTGACGCCACGTGGCAGGCTGCGTGTCAAGACTAGTTGTCAACTCAGCCAAGCTAGAGCCCAGTCTAGATGGCTCGCGGGCCGCGAAGCCCCTTAATGTTTCTCTCACGGGGCGCGAGAGACCCCTGATCAGGCACTATAAATAGGAACGATCGGTTTCATTCGAGAAATCGTTCAAAAATTTAAAATCTCTCTCAATCTCTGATAGCTAAAATAATTTCTGGGTATTATACCCCCCAAATTTGTGAAGCTCTGCCTTGTTGTAAGTATTATAACCCGGGTTACGTATTAGATACGCTGCCCGATTGATCTAGTACTCCGTAACGCATGTCGAGGCTCTGCCCGACTCAGTCGTTGGAGTTCTGTCTCGGGGAGGGTATAGCTAACGTAAATTTGGGTAATTATACTAACGCGTGTGCATTGTTTAATGTAATAGATTATAACCAGGAAGTCACATGGAAATACCTAAACTAGCAATGTGAGTTAATCCTTCTTTTTGTATAAACCTTTTTGTGAGTAATCCTTTCTTTTTATAAACTGTTTTACAAAACCTCAAATTATTTTACATTATAATTAACAGTGATTGAGTATTTGTAATTCTACAATTATCGTCGGTATGTTGGGGTTTTGTATACAAAATGAGTTATTACACTGTGAGTAGTAACATTTCCACAAGTCAGGATTGACAGTGCCATGGGTGGTAATTGAATAGATGTAAACAAATGTAATTGCTGGATTGCCCTCAATGCTGTAAAAGGATAAAACTTGTTTTGATTAAACTGGGATTCACTCACCAGTATTTCCCACTGACAAATGTTTTTAAAACGCGTTACAGGTAACAAAATGTGAAAGCCAAATAGAAGCCAGCTGGAGAGCACTGAAGGCTTGGAAAAGTGGTTATAAAAGTTATGTTAGGATCTGAGTTTCTTATGATTGTGTTTTTGTTTTATAATTATGAAGATAAATGAGAATTGCAGCGGAATTAAAATGGAAACAAAACTTTCACACACAATCAAAGGGGAGAATTGCTTTCAACACCCATGTTTAACTTTGAACCGAATGATTAAATTTATTTCAATCTTCAATTACAAATGCATGCATGTAATACAATCTCCCCCTCAGCCTGAGCTCACAATAGTTTGTTCGTACAGAATTACAAGTGGTGAAAGAGCTAATAGAACAGTACAGGGTACTGTTCTATTTATAGGCACGAGCAAACCACTGAAGCATCTTTGCTGACTTCACCATGAAAGTGACATCTAACCTCCTAACAACCTACAAACACTGATCTATACAAGTACTGTTGTCAAACAACTGATTACAATACAATACAAAGAAGTAAACTAAACTACTGCTTCTTCATTCCACTGCTTCAGCCCCAACAGTGCTTTGTCTTCAGCAGTACTTGAACTAAGGCAGTAGATTGACTCATCAGTGCTTTAGTCTTCAACAGTCTTTATACTTGGTCAGTTTTTAAAGGGCAACAGTTGTTGTAGGCGAACAACAGATGGAGGTCATCAGATGTTAGACCCACTTCCAAGGGGAAAGATTGAGTACAAACATTTGCTTATTCTGGATCTACTGATCTGATCCAGTTTTGGCTTTATCAACTGTTCCTTTGGTAGGGTTCAATCCCAACAATCTCCCCCTGGAACAGATGATGCCAAAACTCTTCATTATTCTTGGATCTTTATTGCATCATCAAAAGTTCCCTGACTTGACCTTTGAATTGTAATTCAAAGTCCAAGGAATCTGTATCATTTTCATCCCTGCACAGTGGAAGCTCAAGGAGATCATGAAGATCTTCAACACCCAGCCCAAGTGCTTGTTCCCTTGATATATGCTCCACTTTCCCATTGGATTTGAGCAATGTCAATACATGGGTCTTTTGATCAGACTTCCACTTTAGTATTTTTGAACCCAATGGGTTTCTTGGGAGAGGTTTATTTGCTGGTGAGTTTGGAGATGGAGGCCTGGTGATGACTGGTTGAGCAGTGTTTGTAGTTTTTGCCAATTTAGGATTTTCTGCTGTCATCTGCTGAAGGATCATTTTTATAATGTAATCCCCTGCTGCTACATCCTCTGCTATTTCTTTATCCATCTGCTTTTGTTTCCTTCTTTGATAAAGGAGGGAAGTAGGTGGAGCAGTGGATCTCCTGATGTGTAGCTTTTGTGGTTTTGTTGGAACCACTGCTTTAGGATAAACATGCTTTTGGGGAATTTTAGGATTCTTCTTTCTCAACTCTTCCAACTTTTTGTAAGAGGCTATGACCTTATCTTCTGTCCATCTTGTCACCTGATTCCTTGACCCAAAATCAGCTGTAATAAGCTCTTCTTTCATTCTTTTCAGCCTTAGAGCCCTTTCTGGTACATTCTTCTTGTATTTTGACCAAACAGGAGGAGTGTGTTTTACTTTGTCTTTGTTCATTTGTTGCACTCTTTCTAACTCCTCTTTGAGCTCTGATATGGTCCATTCTTTATATTGAGCTTTATCTGCCTTGTACTTTTTGAATGCCATGATGTGATCAAGGTAATCTTTTCTCAGGCTTTCATCATCTCTTTCTGAAAGTTTCTGACACAGATCTTTTGCAAACTGCTACAAAGTTCTGACTTGGGTGAGCAGATATTGAAAGTTTCTTTAAATCTCTCTGTCTGATTTTCCTTCTGTGTTTCTTTTAGAGATATCCTCTGCCTGTTGAGCCTTTAGCTTCAAGTATTCTTCAATGTTATTAGGCCTAGGATATCCTTGAAGAGATGGCAAGTTCCTTTTTGTAGGATCATCTTCAGAGTAGAAGGATTTTATTTCCTCTCTAACAGCTGGAAGATCTAATGGGTACTGGATAGCTGCAGGAACAATGGCAGTGTTTGGATTTAAGGCTTGTACTGAAGAGAGTGGGACAGGGTTTGGAATGGTAGCAAGGGTCAGTGGTTGTGAAGAAGTTGGAGGTGGTGAAGAATCATCATCCAATATTATCCTTCTCTTTTTTGGTTTAGGAGAGGTTGGTGGTGTTTTGGTGGGTTGAGTGGTGGTGATTTGAGTGGTAGGTGGTTGACTAACAGCTGTTGAAACAACTGGTTTATCAACCACTGTTGTCATTACAATGATGTGTCATCTGATGTCTTCTGCTTTTTAGCAGGTGGCTTTTGAGATGGTGGTTTTTGTGGTGAGGATGTTTTTGGTGGTGATGTGATTTTTGGTAAGGCAGTGGTTGAAGTGTGTGTTGAAGTGGTGGTTGTTGGGTTAACATCTGTTGGTTTGGAGGTATGATGAGAGGAGTTTTTGGGAGTTTGGGGAGCATGTTTTGTAAGTCTGGAAGGTGTGGTTTTTGGTTGCCTCACTTTTCTAGTGGGCTGGCTTCTTTTAGGCTTAGGATTTTCTTGCTTTTCTTGCTCATCCATGGTTTACCCTTTGCCTCCATATCCCTTTTCAGCCTTGCTTTTTCATCAGCAAAGTCATTTATGGTTTCATCAACCTTTTTCGATCCATCTGGCCTAGGGAGATCTGCAAGCATACTAGAATTATCTGGTGCAATGTACAAACCATCTTCATATCCCTTTTTCTTTAACTGCTTCATTTTCTCCCCTTTTTGGCATCATTAGGTGGTGGGTTGTCCATAAAAATGATTGAGGGAGGAGCAGTGCTAGTGGTTTTCAACATATAGGCCTTAATTGCCTTGATGTCTGCCTGTGTATCCTTGAACCTAGCTTCCATTAAATTTCTGATCTTTTGAACTTGAATTTCATGTTGCTGATCAGCATATTCTCTTTGTTTATGGAGCATAGGTTGAAATAAACTCCAAAGCTCAGCAACAGTGGGAGCAGATAATGGAACAGATGTTTGAGTTGGAGTAGCCGTGGGTGGTGCCTTTTGTGCTTGTAACAACTGTTGCGTCATTGTTTTGATTTCTGCAACAGTTGTGTCAATCTTGTCAACCCTCTCCGTTAATTCTTGGTACATTAAACCATCACCCAAGTTAATGGGATCATCTTATTTCTCACCAGTGGTGGTTGTATCAGTGGTTGACTTAGGGAAAGTTTCCCAAAAATCATCCACTGATGCCCCTTTTTCTTGGTACTGAGGACTTCTTTCCTTAGGAGGGGTAACCAGTTTTAGTAAACCAGTAAATACTGGAAACACCCTGGTCCCCAAAGAGGAAATTGCCTTCAAGGGAGTCTCACTTATGAAACTACTGTCCAAGTGTAAACCAGTGGGTTCAACACTTGTAGTAGCTGCTCTACTTGAACTACCACCAAGAGATACTTGTATCTCAAGGGGTGTAACCTCCTCAATTGTTGGTGGGTTAGCAACGATAGGGAGCTCAGACTCAGTCACTTGTTAAGGTATGTTCTCATTGACAGGTGGTTGAGAAGAACTTATTTCTGTCTGAGCTATATCAAGTGCATCCGACAAGGGTAATATTTGTGGTGGAATTTGGGAAGTGAGGATGGGTGTAGAAAGAGAATTTACCCCGGGAGCTGGGCTGTGGATGATAGAATTAAGTGATTCTAGAGCATCATAACGTGGTGTCCCTGTGCTTACAACCTGATCTTTTTTGTGAAGATGCAGGAGGAGTTTTAGGCTAGGGTTGAGATCTTTCTTCCAACTGCTGTGAGGAAGTAGCAGCGGTGGTTATTGGTGACTTTTGTGTTGTCACTGGCAGTTGCTCTGGGATCTCATCTTCCAGAGTTGCCTTTTTTGTGGGTTTGGGGGGCTTTTTGGATTTTTTATGTTTGGGCTTTTTGGTGGATTTAGGTGTGGGTTTCACAGCAGTGGTTTTGCTGCTATGATCACCTTGAGCAGTGGGCTCAACAGAAGGTGCCTGAGGAGCAGTGGTTGCTGCTAAAGTCTGCTCAGGAACCTCTGTTTGTGTTTTGGAAGGTTTAGACAGCCTTGTAAACATTTCAGAAGTTAGGCTGTTTATTTGACAAGGTTCTCCTTGGATAAGGACATGAGCATTATCTTTTGAAAATTTCTTTTTAAAATAGTAGCTCAAAAACCTTGGAAATGGTAAAAAGGATTTTTTATTAACATTTTTAATCAGATCATTGAAGATCTCTTAGGAGTAGTTAAAATTTTCCTCATTCAAAATAGCATAACCCAGGTATTGAATCTTCAATGGTATTTCATTGAAAGCAGTGGGTTTATTGGACACACACATAAGGAGGGTATGAAATAAAAACCTTGTGGCAGGAGGAAAACTGCCTTTTTGTAAAGTGTCCTTTTTCATTTCCTCTTCATACCCTCTCTCAAGAAAATCAGTTTGGTACTCAGACTTTGGGAATAAGCTTTTACCTTGAAGATCATCAAGTTCAAATACCTCCGAAATGGTTTGAGGTGTAATGGTAACTGGAACTCCCTTTATCGAAGAATTAATGGCTAAGGTCTTTTTACCCTCAGTATCAAGTTTAGCATTTTTCCAAAATTCTCGCTGGGTTTCCAGGTAAACTGTAGCATCATAGGTCAACAAAGTTTTGTACTTTGAAGACGAAAGGGCGTCAATGATGGAGTCAAAGGTTGTGGTATGACTGGGTTTTTGAAGTAGACCCAAATAGTTGTGAGGAGCTTTGAATGGAAGAGCCATGGCGAGTATGAGTGATTTGAATGCTTTCAAGAAGAAGAAGACGGTGAGTGATTTGAGAGAAATGGAGAGAAATGGATGATAACTACTTTGAGAAAGGAATTTTGAATTCGATTCGACAGTGAAAACCCTGTTTGGGGTTTTGATCAGGGTTTTATAAAGGGAAAAGGTGAATGCTGACGTGGCAGCGGTTACAAAAGGATCTGACGGCCAAGTACTGCCCACGTGACATCCTCTGATGAAAATGGATGACTGTTGTTAGGGAACCACTGATGGAACAATTATCAGTGGTTTGCAATGACAACAAATGAAAACAGTGGGTGATTTTAACTATCAGTGGATAGCTTATCACTGGATGAAAATACTGATGTTTACTCAACAGTATTTACAAGGAAAATGAGAGAACAGAGGTTGAATTTCAGCAGTGGACAGCATTTAGCAGAGCGGATGTTTGAACCAAACAGTGGTTATGGCAGACTTTTAAGGATTTAATGAAAATTATCATTTTTAGCTATTTTTAAGGATGGATTTTTGATTTTCTGAAAACATTTTAATGCTTTTATTCATTGAAAAACAAGATTTTGCTTGTTATTCCATGTTTAGCATACCAATCCTAGAGATCAATCTTTCAAATGTGGATGTGTCTAATGCTTTTGTTAGCACATCTGCCAGCTGATCTTTAGTTGAAACATGTTGCAGAGAAATCAAACCTTTTTCATAGCAATCCCTCACAAAGTGATGTCTGATATCAATGTGCTTGGTGGTTGAATGGGAAACTGGATTTTTGATGATATTTTATGTTGCCTGACTGTCCAACATGAGAGGTGTCCTTAAGGAAGTGATACCAAAATCCAGCAATTGATTTTGAAGCCAAAGCAGTTGGGCTGTACAGCTTGCAGCAGCTATATACTCAGCCTCAGCAGTGGATGTGGAAACAGATGCTTGCTTTTTGCTTTGCCAAGACACTGAGCAATTGCCTAGGAATTGGCACCCTCTTGAAGTGGACTTCCTTGTTTTGTCACATACAGCAAAGTCACTATCTGAGAAACCTGAAAGCTTGATATTTCCATCAGCTGGATACCAGATACCAAGTATGGGAGCACCTTTTAGGTATCTGAATATCCTTTTTACAGAAATAAGGTTAGACTTTCTAGGGGCTGATTGGGATCTTGCATAAACACATGTTGCAAACATGATGTCTGTCCTAGATGCAGTTAGGTACAATAAAGACCCAATCATGCTTCTATAAAGAGTTTGATCAACCAAATCATCCTTTTCATCAGACATGACTATTTTTGTGGTTGCTATGGGTGTACTACATGGTTTACAATCATTCATCTCAAATTTCTTTAAAAGCTCTTTGGCATATTTGCCTTGATGGATAAAAGTACCATTTTGCAGTTGCCTTACTTGGAGACCAAGAAAGCACTGAAGTTCACCCATTACACTCATCTCAAACTCAGCTTTCATGAGTTGTCTGAAATCTTCACACATTTTGTGACATGTGCTTCCAAAAATGATGTCATCCACATAAATCTGGACAATCATCAAGTCTTTCCCTCTCCATTTTAAAAATAGTGTTTTGTCAATTTTACCTCTTGTGAAACCAATGGAAAGAAGAAAGGTGGAAAGAGTTTCATACCAGGCTCTAGGTGCTTGTTTCAAGCCATACAAAGCTTTATTTAGCTTGTAGACATGATTTGGATAAAATGGATCCCCAAAACCTGGAGGTTGACAAACATATACCTCTTCTTGAATTTTACCATAGAGGAAAGCACATTTGATATCCATTTGACACACCTTTATGTTGTGGTTGGCAGCAAAGGCAAAGAACAGTCTGAAAGTTTCCAATCTTGCTACAGGGGCAAAAGTTTCATCATAGTCAATGCCCTCTTCCTGTCTGAAACCTTGAACCACTAGCCTTGCTTTATTCTTGACAACAATGCCCCTTTCATCAGTTTTATTTTTGAAGACCCACTTTGTGCCAATAGGACTCACATCCTCTGGCAGTGGTACAAGCTCCCATACTTGTTGTCTTTTAAACTGTTGGAGCTCCTCTTGCATGGCTTCTACCCAGCTGTTGCCTTTTAGTGCCTCTTGGTACTTGACTGGCTGATGGAGAGATAGGAAACCAGCAAAAAGACAGATGTTTTGGGATTGCTTTCTTGTGAGCATCCCTTCACTGATGTTGCCAATGATTTGGTCAGGTGGATGAGACTTCAAGAAGATTAGATCTCCTTTGTATGGAACAATGGCATTTAAGGGTGAGGGCTGCAGATGTGAATCATAAATCATCTGAGCTAACCACTGATGGTGACTTTGATAATCCATCAGTGGCTTGAAATGGAGGTGGAGGAATAGGTGGTGATGGTGTGGAAACATGTTGACTTTTATCCACTGTTTGAGGACTTGTATCAACAGTGTTTGATGATGTGAAAGCAGGGGTTAATGGGCTACTTTGGTCAACAACTGTTGAGGTAGCAGTGGTTGAGCTTTGACAGCTGTTTTGAACATCTGCTGCTCTATCATTTGATGCAGACTTTTGTTGTGGAATGATGACTTCATATCCATAGTCTGATGGTTGATTTTGTGATGGACCTGCACTGTTAGTCTTGACAGAAACATTTTCAAAAGTAAATTTATCAAGATCAAACAAATCTGCAGGGTTCGCAGGGATTTTCATTGAAGAAAGTTCATTGAACTTCACATTCAAAGTCTCTTCCACTGTTTTGGTCCTTATGTTAAACACTTTGTAGGCCTTAGCTGCAAATTTTAAGATGGAATCTTTTAAATTTAAAATGAAGCATGGGCAACCAAATACTTTGAAGTATGAGATTAGTGGTTTTATTTTATACAGAATTTCATAAGCAGTCTTTTGATGCCTAGGGTTAATTAAAACTTTGTTCTGGACATAGCAAGCAGTGTTTACTGCCTCTGCCTAGAAAGTTAATGGCAAACCTGAATCTGCAAGCATGGTCCTGGCTGCTTCAATCAGAGTTCTATTTTTTCTTTCAACCACCCCATTCTGCTCTGGTATTCTTGGAATGTTGTACTGCCTTACAATTCCTTTTGAAACACAGAAGGCATCCAACTCCTTATTTTTGAATTCTGTGCCATTGTCACTCCTGAAGACTTTTACTGGCAAGTCAAGCTGCTTTTCAACTTGTGTTACAAAGTCTTGCAGAATGCCTGCAGTCTCATCTTTGGAATGTAGGAAATAAGTCCATGTAAGCCTAGAAAAGTCATCTACAATTACCAAACAATATCTTTTCTTTTTGAGACTCATGACTTGAACTGGGCCAAACAAATCCATGTGCAACATTTGCAGACACTTGGTAGTTTTGGACTCTTCAATGGACTTAAAAGAGCTTTTATGTTGTTTTCCTTTTAAGCAGGAAACACAATGCTCAGGACAGGTGAACAGTTTTTTAGGAAGACCTCTTGCTAACCCCTGTTTTGACAAAGCAGTGATTGTCTTGAGATTTATCTGCCCCAATCTCCTGTGCCAATGTTCTGTCTCTTTGTTAGAGGCAGCTGAGAACAGACAGGCATCAGTCATGGGGCTCTCTTTTGACAAATCAACTACATAAACATTGCCACTCCTTTTAGCAACAAGTTGAGTTTTTCCATTTTTTATTATTTCTTCAATCTTTTTAACCATTTCTGGTCCAACAATCCTACAACAATCCTTATAAAAGAATGAACCATAGCCCTTATCACTCATTTGAGAGACACTAAGAAGGTTGAATTTTAGATTGTCTATTAGATTGACATTTTCAAACTTAACATTTCCAGACTGAACTGTACCAGACCCCATCACCTTCCCTTTACTATTATTACCAAAGGATATATCCCCCCTCCATGAGTTTTGAATTCTTTGAGTAGAGCTCTACATCCTGTCATGTGCTTGGAGCCTCCACTATCTACATACCAAAGACTATCTAAGCATGCAGAAGCTTCCTTGGTTGCAGCCATCATGGCACAGTCACAAACATGCTATTTCTCATCAGTCACCTTCTCTTCCTTTTCACCATGTTTCTTCTCTTCTTCTTCAGACCAGGGGTCAGACAGTGGTTCCAACAGGGGTTCTGAATTTTCTCCCAATAGTATTTCACCAGCAACAGCTGTAACCACTGCTTCAGCAATTTTGTCCACTGCTTCATCACTTGACTGCCCTTCTTCAATTTCCAGCCCTTTTTGTATTGACTCTAATGCCATAAAACAGAAATCATCATTAGAAGCATCATTAGTAGCATAGAGTGCAAAATTTTCATCACCTAGCTCATCAGGTAAGCTGCTCCAGTCAACAAAGCCTTGGGTGAAAAAGCTTTGCTGATCTTGTTGAACCACTGCTGGTGCAGTTTGTTGAGGTGCAGCTTGTTGTACTTAAACCTGAGGAGCAGCGGCCTAGACATACTGTATCTAAGGAACAGTGGTTTGAACATAATGCACAGGAACAGGGGTTGCAGGGTGTGCATAATGAGTAGTGTTTACATGAGCAGCAGGGGCATATTGGGCATAGTGCACAGAGTTTTGGTTATTTTATGGTCTAGGGTTTGAGCTAGGATGTGTGATAATTGGACCAATGGTTTGACTCCTGCATTCCCTAGCAAAATGACCTAACCTATTACACTTATAGCATTTAATCTTTGATTTATCCAGCCCTACTTTTAGATTCCCATGTAACCCTGGAAATTTTCTCCCTATCCTTTTGTAAAACTTGCTGGTTCTAACACTCAGCAGTTCAAGTTGGTGCAAAATGTCCATTTCCTCTAAGTCAGTTGGATCAAAATGCTGAATGTAATTGAGTTCAAAGCATAGATTGTCAGAGTTATGGCTTTCTTCATTAGCTGTGAAAGCATAACTGGATGAGTGAGGATTAGAGTTGAAGTTTGCACCAGCAGTTATGTCAATAAAAAGATCATAACTCTGATCCTTACCACTGCCAGACTCTTCCTGACCCAAAAGAGCTGTGTTGCCAAATGAGTAGTCATCAGCAACTTTGCCAGACTCTTGCAACTTCTTTTTCTGGTTTAACTCCCTTTCATAGGTCAGGAGTCTACCATGAAGTTGGGTCAGGGTCAGATCTTTGAACCCAACTGAATTTCTAGTCACAAAAGCAATTGTATCCCATTTTTCAGGTAGTGACCTAAGAAACCTGCTATTTTGTGTTGAATTAGCAAACTCAACATTAACAAGTCTTAGCTCACTAATAAGACAACTAAATCGTTCAAACTGTTGGGTTAATGTTTCACCCTTAACGTGACAAAAGGTTTCATACTGTTGATTCAGAATTTCCCTATTATTTTCAATTACTTCTTCAGTTCCCCCAAACTGTTCCTTCAGTTCATCACATAATTCCTTGGCACTGTTATAGTGTAACAGCCCAGCATAAATTTCATTTGGTAGTGCGGATGTAACAATGCTGAATGCCTTGGCATCTAGTTCAATTTTCTGAAAATCCTGGTCCGTATAGTTCTCAACTTTCTTAGGAACTAAAACCTTTAGATCCTCATCACTCGGCACCATTAGAAAATGTGGTCCAAAGATAACTGACTTCCAACATTCGGTATTCTGTTGAGCAAGGATGTGACCCATCCTTCTCTGCCAGATGTTGTATTCATTTCGTTTCAACATGGGTGGTTTGAAGAGTGAACCGATGCTATTGTTAACATCTTGTGATTGTGACGTCATCCTGGTTGTTTTACAGGCACTGATTAATCAACTTTGCTCGTGATTAAACCTTACTCTGTTTTTCAACAAAACGAACAATTATAAGTATCAACGATTATGAGCTGAACTTTTACGTCAAAATGATTGTTAGATCAAATTTGACTGTCCTGGCTCTGATACCAATTGTTAGGATCTGAGTTTCTTATGATTGTGTTTTTGTTTTATAATTATGAAGATGAATGAGAATTGCAGCAGAATTAAAATGGAAACAAAACTTTCACACACAATCAAACAGGAGAACTGCTTTCAACACACATGTTTAACTTTGAACCGAATGATTAAATTTATTTCAATCTTCAATCACAAATGCATGCATGTAATACAATCTCCCCCTCAGCCTGAGCTCACAATAGTTTGTTCTTACAGAATGACAAGTGGTGAAAGAGCTAATAGAACAGTACAGGGTACTGTTCTATTTATAGGCACGAGTAAACCACTGAAGCATCTTTGCCGACGTTGCCATGAAAGTGACATCTAACCTCCTAACAACCTACAACCACTGATCTATACAAGTACTGTTGTCAAACAACTGATTACAATACAATACAAAGAAGTAAACTAAACTACTGCTTCTTCATTCCACTGCTTCAGCCCCAGCAGTGCTTTGTCTTCAGCAGTACTTGAACTAAGGCAGTAGATTGACTCATCAGTGCTTTAGTCTTCACCAGTCTTTATACTTGGTCAGTTGTTAAAGGGCAGCAGTTATTGTAGGCGAACAGTAGATGGAGGTCATCAGATGTTAGGCCCACTTCCAAGGGGAAAGATTGAGTACAAACATCTGCTTATTCTAGATCCACTGATCTGATCCAGTTTTGGCTTTATCAACTGTTCCTTTGGTAGGGTTCAATCCCAACAAGTTACCTAAATAAAGAAGAAGTTTAATTTGAATAAATTAGGGTTTATCCCTATAAACTGATTTTAAATGGAAACTCGGGTTATACCCATGTGTTTAATATTTAAAATGAGGTGTTTTACTCTGATAAAATATTTCCTAACTACGGTGCTAATGTAAATTCTGCTGCCAAAATGAAATAAACACCGATACCACTGAATGTGCGAAGTTCGCGGCCGCCCCCTCCCGGGGTAAGGGGTCGGGGGTTGCGATAGGAGGTGGTATCAGAGCTACAGTCACTGATTTGAGCCACAGAAATGTTCTACTGACATGGAAATTGTCAATTATGTTAGGAAATAATCTATGTGACTATGTGCATACATGTATATTATTATTTGTGTTATTTGATAATCTGTTAGTTTACAGTATGAGTGATCAAGGTCCGTCAGACACTTATCGTCAACTATCTAATTCTCCTAGGGACGAAGGAACTTCTTCCCAGCCTACTCCTTCGGGGTATTCAGCTGACACAGAAGAGGGGATCTTTATATTTAAGCGCAATCTGAAGAACCATTCCCTACCAAAAAGAGATGATGGTTCAGTCGGGGAGCACATGAGCGTAGGAAAAGAATGAAAAAATTACGTCAGCAAAGGGCTTTAGCAGCAGCAAATAGGGAGATGAATGCCCAGACCGAAGACATAGTCAATAGGAGATTGGCCAATTTTCACATATTAGCTACTACTGCCGCAGACCCAAACCTAGAACAAATCATTGCACCACAGCCATTACAACTGTTTCCCACTCAGCCAATGGAAATAGAACCCAACCAAGAGGAACCTGTTCCCATACCAGCTTTTAACCCAGATGAGATACCTAGAGTACCAGCACCCAATCCCTTAGCCTATAATCCATGGAATGATGACCATAGGGATTATCGAGAACTCTAACCACAGGAGGAACTCATACCAAACCCTGTAGCAACATATCCTAACCTTGACCCTCTAAATCCATATTGGGATGCTGACAAGTATGTTCGAGAAATTCTAGAAAACCCATACCCATATGGAGAACCTTTACCTATGTATCCTGACCCAGTACCCGCACCACGACCACCCATGAGTGATGAGAACGTTCAGGAACTCCGCCTGTACGGTGAGGAGTTGATAGATGAAGGAGAGAGGATAAAAGGGATAGGAGAGAAGCTCGTTTGGAAGTATGACGAGCGGGAGATGCAGTTTAACCCGTAGAAATAATAATAATAATAATAATAATAATAATAATAATAATAATAATAATAATATATAATAGATAATCTAATACCTACTGATGCATAACTAGTAGTATGTTTTAAATTCCAGTTATAGTTGTAATAAATACATATATATAAAAAAAGAGTAGAATGTCGCAATGATCGACGGTTTTGACCAATGTGTTTGTTTGTACAATTATTGGCATTAGATCTTATTCTACGATATTAATACCTAATAATTGTTTGTAAATCCAGATGAATAACGAAGCGAATCAGGAAAACCAGAATAACGATAATAATGGGAACCAATTAGATAACAGTGTCGTCCAACACATAGTAGCACAAGGGATTATAGATGCTATGCCATATATTATCCAAACTGTTAAAGAGGTAGAAAATAAAAGTAATAATGGAAGTAAACGACCACCTACTGAACCCAGTTACAGCGTAAACGATGGACCGTTACTTCAATTGCCTATTCCAAAAAGAAGAAGAACCATGTCTTATGGTTGTTCTTACAAAGAATTCTGGTCCTGCAAACCAATAGAATTCTCTGGTAATGAAGGAGCCATTGCAGCTCTACACTGGTTAGAAAAGACCGAGGTTGTCTTAAAAATAAGCAAGTGCGCAGAGGAAGACAAAATCATGTTTGCTTCCAATCTTTTTAAAAATGCAACCTTAGAATGGTGGAATACTATTCTCCAGTCTAGAGGAAGTGACAAAGTCTATAATTTGGAATGGACTGAGTTTAAGAACATGGTCGAAAGGAAATTCTGTCTTCCCAATGAAAAAGAACAAATTGCTAATAAGTTCTTAAACCTTAGAATGACTGGAATAGACTGTAAGGGTTACACTACCGTATTCTTCGAATATGCTAGAATAGTGCCAACCCTAGCCTCACCAGAACCAGTATTAATCTCCCGTTACATCTGGGGATTAATCAGTGAGATTAGACATGTAGTCAAGGCAGCTAGAACACAAACCATAGAAGAAGCTGTAGAACTAGCAAATACATTGACTGATGATCTAGTACGTACGCAAGAAGAGAACCAGTGGAAGAACCTAGTCCAGAAACTTACCCAAGAATTTCGTTATGGAAATAACTATCGTGGGAAAAGTATAGGTTCTACTTCTGCACCTTACTGTAGGTCTTGCAAGAAGAAACATTCAGGAAAATGTTCCACTTACTGCAACTTTTGCAAGATACCTGGACACAAGGAAGAAGACTGCAGGAATAAACACAGCAATGGAGTATGCTTCAATTGTGGAGAAAAGGGACATATTAAGCCAAAATGTCCGAAACTAGCTCCAGCCATGAACAACAAGACTATTAAGAATGCTAGAGCTTTTGTCCTGACTGCAGAAGAATCTAAGATGATTCCGGTTGTGATTGCCAGTACGTTTTTAGTTAATGATGTTTTTGCTAAAGTATTATTTGACTCTGGTGCAAACCAAAGTTTTATTAATACTTCATTTTGCAAAATTCTTAATCAACCATTAACTAAACTCCAACAAGAATGCGTAGTAGAGACGGCAAGTGAGAATCCGTTAGGATCACTGAAATCTTGCAGGGAGCAAGAATAGAAATCCTAAACCTTAAGTTTATTGCTAACCTTTACCCAATGAACCTAGCTGGATTTGATATTGTATTAGGAATGGATTGGTTAGTAGCCAATAAAGCCAATATTTTATGTGATCAAAAGTCAATACAAGTAAATTCACCAAAAGGTGAAAAGATCACAATTAAAGGAGATAAGCCAACTAGATCTATGAAATTCATCTCTGTGATGAAAATAGCAAGTTGTGCAAGAAAAGGATCCCTAGTGTATATGATTTCCATAATAATTAACACTAAAGGAAAAGAATTGAAAGATATTCCCGTAGTATCTCAATTCGCAGATGTTTTCCCAGAAGAATTACCAGGACTACCGCCAGATAGAGAAGTTGAATTCAAAATTCACCTACTACCAGGGACAGCACCGATTGCCAAGGCACCTTAACGTTTGGCACCAGTAGAAATGCAAGAACTGAAGAAACAGTTGGACGAACTTCTGGAGAAGGGTTTTATACAAATAAGTTCATCACCTTGGGGAGCACCAATCTTGTTTGTCAAGAACAAGGGCGGATTAATGCGTATGTGCATTGATTACCGAGAATTGAACAAAGTCACGATTAAAAACTGGTACCCATTACCAAGAATCGATGATCTGTTTGATCAATTACAAGGAGCTCGATTCTTTTCTAAGATCTATTTACGCTCAGGATATCATCAATTGAAGGTACAGGAAGAGGACATTCCTAAAACGGCCTTTAGAACAAGGTATGGTCATTATGAATTTACAGTCATGCCATTTGGTCTAACCAATGCCCTAGCCGCATTTATAGACATGATGAACAGAATATGTAAGCCATATCTGGATAAATTCATAAGTGTCTTTATAGATGATATTCTTATTTTCTCTAAGAGTAAAGAAGAACATGCAGCGCATCTTCATACACTCCTAAAGTTACTGAGAAAAGAAAAGCTTTATGCTAAATTTTCAAAATGTAAATTTTGGTTACAAGAAGTACAATTTCTTGGACATTTAGTTAATCATGAAGGAATTCATGTGGATCCCACTAAGATTGAGGCGATTACTAAATGGAAAGTCCCTGAATCACCAACGGAGGTGAGAAGTTTTCTTGGACTGGCAAGTTATTATAGACGATTTATTCGAGATTTCTCTAGAATAGTCATTCCCTTAACCAAACTGACCTATAAATCAGTTAAGTTTGAATAGGGATCAAAACAAGAAGAAGCATTTAGAATCCTTAAGCAAAGATTAACCAACGCACCCATACTAGCGTTACCAGAAGGAACTGAAGATTTTGTAATCTATTGTGATGCTTCTAAGTTAGGTTATGGATTTGTGTTGATGCAACGTCAAAAGGTTATAGCCTATGCCTCTAGACAACTTAAGAATCATGAAGAGAATTACACAACCCATGATCTAGAATTGGGAGCCATAATTTTTGCCCTTAAGATTTGGAGACACTATTTATATGGAAATAAATTTGTAGTCTTCACAGATCATAAGAGTTTAAGGTACATTTTTGGTGAAAAAGAGTTGAATATGAGACAGAGACGCTGGATAGAGATTCTTAGTGATTATGATTGTAGTATCTAGTATCATGCAGGAAAAGCTAATGTTGTAGCTGATGCTTTAAGTCGAAAGTATCATGAAAAGCCAAGAAAAGTACGTTCTCTTAAATTAAATCTGTAGATAGATTTAAATGAGCAAATTAGAGAAGTACAAGAATCAGTAATCAAGGACGATACTGAAAAACTAAAAGGAATGATTACGGAATTAGAACAAGGAACAGATGGAATTTGGAGATTCCATAAGCAAAGAATTTGGATACCTAAACAAGGAAACCTACGCCACCGAATTTTAGAAGAAGCCCATAAGTCTAAGTGTACGATACATCCTGGAAGTGATAAGATGTATCAAGACTTAAGAAAGAATTTCTGGTGGATAGAAATGAAAAAGGATATAGCAGCCTATGTTGTTAAGTATTTAACCTGTTCACAAGTTAAAGCTGAACATCAGAAACCCTCAGGTTTATTACAGCAATTGGAAATGCCTGTATGGAAATGGGAATTGATAACAATGGATTTTGTTACCAAACTACCCAAGACTAGAAAAAGAAATAATACAATCTGGGTGATTGTAGACAGATTAACCAAGTCTGCTCATTTCTTACCGATGAAAGAAACTTTTAGTATGGAACAATTAGCTAAGTTATATGTAATGAAATAGTTTCATTACATGGAATTCTGTTATCTATTGTTTCTGATAGGGATAGCCGTTTAACTTCTCATTTTTGGACAAGTTTCCAAAAAGCAATGGGAACCAAGTTAAATCTAAGCACAGATTATCATCCTCAAACGGATGGATAAAGCGAAAGGACAATTCAGACAATGGAAGATATGCTTAGAGCTTGTGTAATTGATTTCGGAGGAAATTGGGACGATAATTTACCATTAATAGAAATTTCCTACAATAACAGCTATCATACCAGTATCAATGCTGCACCATTCAAAGCACTTTATGGACGAAAGTGCCGAACTCCAGTCTGTTGGGCAGAAATTGGAGATAAGCAATTGCCTGGACCAGAGATAGTGCAAGAAACAATGGACAAGATTATTCAAGTCAAAGAAAGATTAAAAGCAGCAGGCGATCGACAAAAGAGTTATGCTGATAACAGGCGAAAACCATTGGAGTTTCAAGTAGGAGACAAGATATTATTAAAAGTTTCTCCTTGGAAGGGAGTAGTCAGATTCATAAAAGGGGAAAGCTAAGCCCCAGGTATATTGGACCTTTTGAGATTATTAGAAGAATAGGACCTGTAGCGTACCAGCTACAACTGCCAGCGGAAATGGCAGGAATACATGATGTATTTCATGTATGTAATCTCAAAAAAGTGTTTAGCAGATGAATCATTAGTAGTACCTCTTAAGGACATAGAGGTAAATGGAAAGCTTAAGTTTGTAGAAAAACCCCTACAAATTGAAGACAGAAAAATCAAGAATCTCAAACACAAGAGATTAGTTCTGGTCAAAGTGAAATGGAATTCCAAGAGAGGACCAGAATACACTTGGGAGCTTGAATCAGGGATGCAGAGAAAATATCCACACCTGTTCCAGTAGACCTCGAGGACAAGTTCTAAAACAAGGTGGGGAGGACATAACAACTCTCCTAAAATCATTAGGACACCCTTATACGTCCTAAAATACACCCCGTATACGAAAACCGGTCCCGAAATACCTTAATTTTTACAAAAATCAAATAAATAAAAATCAGGGGTGCGCTCGCGGGGCGCGACCCCCTTTGTCTATCTTAGTCGCGGGCCGCGACAGCTGGACACCAGGGCGCACCTGGTGACGCCATGTGGCAGGCTGCGTGTCGAGACTAGTTATCAACTCAGCCAAGCTAGAGCCTAGTCTAGATGGCTCGCGGGCCGTGAAGCCCCTTAGTGTTTCTCTCGCGGGGCGTGAGAGACCCCTGATCAGGCACTATAAATAGGAACGATCGGTTTCATTCGAGAAATCATTCAAAATTTTAAAATCTCTCTCAATCTCTGATAGCTAAAATAATTCCCGGGTATTATACCCCCCTAATTAGTGAAGCTCTGCCTCGTTGTAAGTATTATAACCCCGGTTACGTATTAGATACGCTGCCCGATTGATATAGTACTCCGTAACGCATGTCGAGACTCTGCCCGACTCAGTTATTGGAGTTCTGTCTCGGGGAGGGTATAGCTAATGTAAATTTGGGTTATTATACTAACGCGTGTGCATTGTTTAATTTGATAGATTATAACCAGGAAGTCACAAGGAAATAATTAAACTAGCAATGTGAGTTAATCCTTCTTTTTGTATAAACCTTTTTGTGAGTAATCATTTCTTTTTATAAACTGTTTTACAAAACCTCAAATTATTTTACATTATAATTAACAGTGATTGAGTATTTGTAATTATACAATTATCGTCGGTATGTTAGGGTTTTGTATATAAAATGAGTTACTACACTGTGAGTAGTAACATTTCCACAAGTCAGGATTGACAGTGCCGTGGGTGGTAATTGAATAGATGTAAACAAATGTAATTGCTGGATTGCCCTCAATGTTGTAAAAGGATAAAACTTGTTTTGATTAAACTGGGATTCACTCACCATTATTTCCCACTGACAAATGTTTTTTAAACGAGTTACAGGTAACAAAATGTGAAAGCCAAATAAAAACCAGCTGGAGAGCACTGAAGGCTTGGAAAAGTGGCTATAAAAGTTACCTAAATAAAGAAGAAGTTTTATTTGAATAACATAGGGCTTATCCCTATAAACTGATTATAAATGGAAACTTGGGTTATACCCATGTGTTTAATATTTATAAAATGAGGTGTTTTACTCTGATAAAATATTTCCTAACTATGGTCCTGATGTAAATTCCACTGCCAAAATGAAATAAACACCGATACCACCGAATGTGCAAAGCTCGCGGCCGCCCGCCTCCCGGGGCAAGGGGTCGGGGCTGCGACAACCCAGATTTAGAACAACACAAAGTTGGAAAACAACGATTGATGCAACAAAATGACACCAGTTTTGGAAACCAAAAGATGTTGAAAATCAGAACATTCAAAAAGAATCAAGATTTTATAAAAGGAATATTTCAAAAGGACAAATTTGGGTGGTCCAGCAACATAAGGTTTCAGTTGACGAGGAAATTAAAGAAAATGTTCTTGAAAAGAACGAACGAAACTACCCAGTTTTACTTGGAAAGATTTATGTTCAGCTACCTGAGTCTAAATAGGCTTGGGTTGATTTGTTCAAGTAATTGAATTAGTTGTATGTGCAGGTGCTCGAGAAGATGATTGAATGTCAAGATGAATGAGGGAGCAGCCTGGCACGAGAGAAGGCTGAATCCTGTAATTGAGAAACAGGGTGTTTGTTTGTTTCTATACATAAATAAAGACCATATTTCAAAAACCCTAAAAATAGAAAAATTTAAAAACCAAAAATATGTTTTTATTTTGTAAAAAATTGATTGAAAAATAAAAAAATATTTTTTTAAATTTTTGTACAAATTCAAAAATTTAATAATGATGTTTTGATTGAATACGCCGAAACCCTCATGGCTGAACAAACATGATTATTTCACAATTGAAAATGGTTTTAATATTGTTAAAAATCAGTGTGTTGTAGATCAAGGGGGTACTTTATGCTTTACATGTTATATTTTCCGCAAAACAGAGCATGAGATACAGAAATGGATGGCGAGACGAAGCTATCTGCATCGGGTTGTCAAATTTTCTTAAATGTTTTGGATTTCAGGGGGAGTAAAAATTTCAGAAAATACAAAAACATTTGAAAATTTGAAAAAGCCAAAAAAAATAGAAAATGAAAAGGAGTTTTTATGTAAAAAGAGGAAATGATAGTACATCAGTAGAGAATCACAGTACGCTAAAGAAATGGAAAGTCAAATGTGATAAACGGTCCCACTAATGATATGCCAGTAGGTTTTACACGCTTAGTAGATTGATTTTGAGATATAAACCTAAATATCAATATAAGGGTAACCCCCGAAATTTTGTTTGAGAGATTGCCAGATTCTGAGATACTAGGTCTTTAAACTGTTTGATATCTGGGGTATTATTCTTGGTCTTCTGATTATGCGTCAGCAATGGCCTACACCTCGTATAATACTTTATGCGCTTAAAGCTTACCCTCTGCATAAAAATTGAAAATATCGAAAGATATATATCAAGTGCAATTGTAAAGAAGATCCCTAAGTGGGACACATCTCAAAGTCGAGCCTTCATCTCTTTGACTGAACGGTAGTTCATACCTGAGCTCTGAAGGTCTCGCACTAACCCAGAGAATAAATATCAATATAGTATATTCACCTGTAAGACTGAGTCTAGGGAATCTTGATACAGGAGTATATTCTGAGGTGGGACACGCGAATAAGTTAAGTGCTTAAAACATTAATCTCGTATCTCGAATCAGTTGAACTTTGTGTGAAAATTTAAGTGGATCAGTATACTGACAGTCTAAGTGAATCGTTTAGAACTTAAAGTGTTTATAGCTCAACGGTGCTAGTAATTTGTCATAAACTGATATGATCCTATGACACGAACTTAAACAAAATATTGTCTGTAGATATTTCTTGCTTTATATTTCAGAAAAATACAAAAAGATTTTGTTTCTACTTTATTTTCGACAACCGATGTCTGAAAGCTGAGTTTCAAAATTTGAATATGCTGAACATGTTTCTGAAAAATAAACAAGTTCATTAATTTGAAACTTGAAGTTTTAATTGAAATATTTAAAAACAGTTTATGAAATTTCCAAGGTCATTAATTTGGACTTGGATGATTACTTGATAAAAGTTTTGGATTATTAATACTCTCAAATTTATATAGTCAGTTGAAAGGGGGAGTGGAGTCAGAAAATTCTGGAAAATAACGTACTGTTACTTAGAGCCAGGTTACTGATTCTAAATGTGTGGGTTAAAATTTCCGGAAATTGTTTTTGGAAATTATAAGGTAGTTTAAAATTGTTAAAAATGAGCCAGGTCATCGAGTCTGGAAAACCAAATCGCTTATTAAATCCAGATTTCTGTGAACAAACGATGTCCTGTGTTGTCACATATTTGAAATGCTCCAGCTTATAAATGTTATATGTTTAGAGCTAGAATTGTTTGTTACTAAACTTTAAATTGTCAAAATTTTATAGATTGTTTGAAAATTTTTAGGTGATTGAGCCAGTCTTCGATCCGGATAGAAAAACTTAAGGGGGATTCTGAAGATGAGCTTAAAGTAAGGGGGAGCGTATAGAGCCAGGTGTCGATCCTAAAAGCACGGAAGCTTTATGAAAGGGGGAGCCAGGAGAAAGAGTCAATAGAAAGGGGGACCTGATTCAGAACGAATATTCAAGAGGAGCTTGAAGAGCTAAAGGGGAGTCTGTGGTTCTAAAGATGTCAAAGCATCGTGAAGACTCAGAGAGAGAGAGAGAGAGAAGACAGAAAGCTACGAGATTGACTGCAGCAATATCCAAGGGGGAGTCTATGAATGCATTTGTCTATCGCTTGCGTCAATCACATAACGTAGCTTGATCAGCTGATTCAAGACCAGTGCTGAACAGAGCAAAAGGCAAAATCAATATGTGCTAAAGTCCATTTGGACGGATGGACATATAGTCCATCCGGGCGAATGCAGAATCTGTGTGATAACTCGTGCAAATTCCTGAACGTTTCGTTTTACTGTGTAATTTCATGTGCATAAAACTGAATTGAATTTAGTGATTTATTTTATTGAATGATTGTGTGCTTGGTAATGTGTAATGTGAATTATGTGAAACCGAAACCCGAAATTGAAATATTGGAATACGTTATTTTGTGAAACAAAGCGTCGTAATATATTTGTGACAACTCGAGTTTCCAAGATCCTATCTTCGCATTAATTGCACGTTAATTGCTTAGTTGTTTGCTTACACGACTTGTTTACCTTGTAATTGTACACGTTGAATTATATGTAGAGATGTTTGTTTGTTATGTTATCTGTTTAATGTGATTAACGTGTGATATTTCGGTTAAATAACTTATGTGTGTTTGCTTAGGCCACACATGTGTTGGACAACATATTCACACCTTAAAAACTATACACTATATCGGCCCAGTATTTTGTAAACAAAGAGTAATAGGATCGGCCCACTTGTTGGGTAATTGTAACCTTCCTATACTTCTCATCATTATAATATATCAAACCCAAACCCTACTTCTTTTATGTTTTTGCGACGGCAGACGACCCCATCCCCTATTCGCAATCTTTGGAGCTCATCCCTGTGTCGGTTTTCAATTACTCTTTCGGTTAGTATTATTTATATAAATATATATATATAGTTGTTTGCCACTAAATCTCCTTGTGCATGTATGTGTGAAGTTCAAAATTGGTCAACTCATCATTCATAATTGCCGCCACCTGTGTTGATAAATTTCATGTGAAATTTGTTAGGGAGCATATGTTATATTTTAGGGTGCATTCTAGACATAATGATTGTATCACTGATTGCTTTAGGAGGCTACACATGCTTTCATAATGGCACTTGATTGTGATATAAGACTTGCAAGTGACTAGTGGGATTCATTAGTCAAACCGTAGGTTAGTGGCACAATATGTGTATCAACCCATCAAACAATCGGTCCAATAACCTTTTGAGGTGATTAAGGGTTGTCGGCCTTGATTGATGATTTGAATGAATAGATATGTTTGAATACACGATTGTTGCAGCCGTTGTAATCATTAGACAATCATTAGGGTTCTAACTGATATTGATGGTGATGATGTGCCGACGAAAACCAAACCCCCCACGAAAACACCACCTTGACGAAAAGCACTTGGGGATTTCGGCCCAAGTGTTTTCGGTCCAAAGGGTTTTCGGCTAATAGTCCTTAACTTGTATATGAAATCTGTTAAGTATGCAACTATGTTTAACTTATTAACTGAGTTAAGTTTATTAACTCAGTTAACTTCAGGTATGTAACTCTGTTTAACAAGTGAACTCCAGTTAAGTGGGTAAGCCGATAACCTAATTGTTTGTGAACTCTATTAGATAATTAACACTGTTAGTTTATATTCCTGTATGTATGTTGATTCCGTAAAGTTGTAAATTTTGTTAAACCTGTTAACTCTGTCAAGTATGTTAATGATTAACCATGATTAGTACAAACTGTGAAAGATACTGATGTGAAGCATGAATTGTATGAATGGATTAACTGTTACGTGATACATGATTGATACATGATATTAGCTACCAAGCACTAAGTGACATTAGATTGCATGCGGGTTGTTACGAATGAAAACTGATTATATACACGTGCGTACTATAGGTCGTGATTGATTAATTGTGAGCGTGTATCCCTTTAGCATACCGAGCAAACCAAGGTGAGTTCACACTCTTACCAAGGCATGGGATTCCCGGGGTTGGGAATGGGATTGAATGATTACATGTACTTACATCGCTACTAGGATACGTACCACTGTCCTCGGGTTGGAAAGGACACCTATAGATACAACTAGACTAGTAATACATGGGAAGCCCCCACTACTCTTCGCACACATGCCTGGATGGCCGCGATACAAATACTAATCTTCGCACACATGCCTGGAATGGCCGCGATACAAATACTAATCTTCGCACACATGCCTGGGTTGGCCGCGATACAATTACTAAACTTCGCAAACATGCCTGGAGGGCCGCGATACAAATATAACTAGTCTAGAATACATGGGAGACCCCCACTAATCTTCGCACACATGCCGGGAAGGCCGCGATACAAATAAATACGATACATTGGTTACTAAACAAACATACGGTTTACAAAACGAATACTATAACTAAACAACTAACTGTGAACTCGCTCAACTTTGTTGTTGACTCGTTGTTACATGCCTTGCAGGTCGTTAGGTACTCATGGAGCTTGCACAGGGAGGCGCGGTCGTTGTGGGACATGGATCGTGGATGCCATGTTAAACGCTTATGATTGCAAACTTACTACTTATGTTGGGTTTTACATTTATGCTTCCGCTAGACATTGATACTATACTTTTGTTTTGAACACCTTTCATATTGTTTGGTTGTATTACATTTACTAAATTACTTTGTTCAATATGATTGGTGGCTTGATCCTGGTCAGTCACGCCTCCAAGCGGTGATACTCCGCGTGTGGAGTTTGGGGGTGTGACAGATTGGTATCAGAGCCATTGGTTATAGTGAACTTGGTTTTAATAAGGGAAAAAGTTTTGTTAAAACAAGACTATAACCTGAACAGTGCTCAACGATCCACAACGACCCCTCGCTCCACGTGCAAGACTCAACACTCTAGGTACTACTCTTCATGTTTACATTGCCTACTTGTTAGATTACATAGAACTTTGCTCATGGTATGCTTAGATAAACGTAACAACTATTGCTTGAGAACACTTGTGTGCTTACTCTGTTCTGTCATCGCATTTTCGCGAACCCCTCTCACTTATGTTGCCTTTGATATGAAGATCATGGCTGGATGCATTAACATGACTCAAGCCCAGTTGACGGCTCTAATTAACGAACAAGTTGCTGCGGCACTTGCAGCCGCACAAGCAGGAGGTATACCCTGCAGTCGTAACTCACACTAGGATCTTTAGATCCTACACTCCTAAACCAACTCTTGTGTTTAATCTTGTCCTGATTCTTATACACAACAGGTCAGCATGCTCAGCCACCTGTTTGCACTTTCAAGACTTTCATGGACTGTCGTCCTAGCACATTCAGTGGCACGGAAGGAGCAGTTGGACTCCTCCATTGGTTTGAAAAGCTCTAGTCCGTATTCGAGATCTGTGAATGCCCTGGCTCGCAGGGTGAAATACGCCACTGGTACTCTAGAAGGCATTGCGCTGACTTGGTGGAATGCGCAAGTTCAGATGTTAGGGTTGGCTGTTGCTAACGCCACCCCTTGGAACGATTTCAAGGAATTGATCAAAGAGGAATATTGTAGCCGTGATGACATTCATAAGCTAGAAGTAGAGTTTTACAACCTGAAGATGACGGGGTCGGAGATTGAAGCATACACCAAAAGGTCAAACGAGTTGGCTATTCTGTGTCCTACTATGGTAGACCCTCCCATTAAGCGTATCGAACTGTATCTCAAGGGTCTAGTGCCAGAGATTCAAAGTCACGTAAGCTCAGTAAATCTTGGCACCATCCAACAGATCGTCAAGTTAGCTCATCGTCTTACAGACTAGGCAGTGGAACAGAACAGGCTGCCTAAACGTATCGGTACTACCACCACTGCTACTACTTCCGCTACTCCCGGTGCAACAAGCGGAAATGGGATGGGGATTCCAGCAAGGGTTCCTCTACAGCTCAGTCTCAGGTACAGCAGCGAAAGACTGATAACTATCAGAGCCCTGGTCAGCAATTTTCTGGTAGTCAAAGACAGGGTGGATATAGAGGAAGCCTTCCAAGGTGCAATACTTGCAACAAGCACCACAATGGTCAGTGCAACAAGGGTCGTTGTCAACGGTGTCTCAAGATGGGTCATGAGGCTAAAGATTGCAGGAGCTCACGACCTGCGAATCAGAACCAGCAACAACAACCACCCGCTCCACGAAACCAGCAACAACAACAACAGCGAGGCAATAGGGCATGCTTTCAGTGTGGGGCTGAAGGCCACTTCAAGCGAGACTGCCCCCAGTTAAACCAGAACCAGAATAACAACAACCATAATCAGGGCAACGGGAACAACAATGGGGGAAACAACAACGACAATGGTGCTAGGGGTCGTGCATTTGTGCTGGGTCAGGGTGATGCAAGGAACGATCCTAATGTGGTTATGGGTAAGTTTCTTCTCGACGACTTTTATGTTACTGTATTATTTGATTCGGGTGCGGATACCAGTTATATGTCTCTGAAAGTTAGTCAAATGCTTAAACGCGCACCAACACTTTTGAACACCAAACATGTCGTAGAGTTAGCTAACGGTAAAAGTCTAGAGGCCACACACGTAGTACAGGGTTGTAATCTTATCCTCGTTGGTCAGACTTTCTCTATCGACCTCATTCCCATAACTCTGGGTAGTTTTGACATCGTCATTGGTATGGATTGGTTATCCCAACAACAAGCAGAGATCCTATGCAAAGAGAAGATCATTCGCATTCCCCGTTCTGGCAGAGAACCTCTCGAAGTTCAAGGCGACAAGAGTGGTGTCGTGAGTGGCATCATCTCCTTCTTGAAGGCTCAGAAGTGTTTGCGAAAGGGCCACACTGCTATATTAGCACTCGTTACTGATACATCGACGAAAGAGAAGAAGTTAGAGGATATTCCAGTTGTACGCGACTTTCCTCAAGTGTTTCCTGAAGAGTTACCTGGGCTACCGCCACATCGCCAGGTCGAATTTCAGATCGAGCTAACTCCAGGAGCAGCCCCAATAGCTCGAGCACCTTATCGCTTAGCTCCAACCGAACTGGAAGAACTATCGAAGCAATTGCAAGAACTCTTGGAAAAGGGTTTCATACGTCCTAGCTCTTCGCCCTGGGGAGCTCCAGTATTATTTGTGAAGAAGAAAGACGGTACCTTCCGCATGTGCATAGATTACCGCGAACTGAACAAGGTGACCGTGAAGAACCGCTATCCTCTTCCACGCATTGATGATTTATTCGACCAGTTGCAAGGATCGAGCTATTACTCGAAGATTGATCTGAGGTCAGGCTATCATCAACTGAGAGTCCGGGACGAGGACGTCTCCAAAACAGCGTTCAGAACACGCTACGACCACTACGAGTTTTTGGTCATGCCATTCGGATTAACAAATGCACCTGCGGTTTTCATGGATCTTATGAACAGGGTGTGCAAGCCCTATTTGGATAAGTTCGTTATTGTATTTATCAACGACATTTTGATTTACTCCAAGAGTCAGGAGGAACACGAGCATCATTTACGACTCATTTTGGAACTCCTTCGAGCGGAACAGCTGTACGCCAAGTTTTCAAAATGCGACTTCTGGCTTCGTGAAGTCCACTTTCTAGGCCACGTGGTAAACAAGGATGGGATTCATGTTGATCCATCCAAGGTAGATTCGATCAAGAACTGGCCTGCACCTCGCACACCAACAGAAATTCGCCAATTCTTGGGTTTGGCAGGCTACTACAGAAGGTTCATCAAAGACTTCTCAAAGATTGCACAGCCGCTTACATTACTGACACAGAAAGGTGTTGCTTACCGTTGGGGTAATACACAGGAAACAGCGTTTCAGCACTTAAAGGATAGACTTTGTAGCGCACCTATCCTCTCATTGCCTGAAGGCACGGACGATTTTGTAGTCTACTGCGACGCATCCATCCAAGGTCTTGGATGTGTGTTGATGCAACGGGATAAAGTCATTGCTTATGCTTCGCGCCAACTTAAGATTCACGAACGGAATTACACTACACACGGTTTAGAGCTGGGAGCTGTTGTTTTTGCGCTCAAGATATGGCGACATTACCTGTACGGTACCAAGTGCACCATCTACTCCGATCACAGGAGTCTCGAGCACATCTTCAAGCAGAAAGAGTTGAACATGCGACAACGTCGATGGGTTGAATTACTGAACGATTACGAATGTGCTATAAAGTACCATCCGGGCAAAGCCAATGTGGTGGCTGACGCCCTCAGTCGAAAGGATACTGCGCCTAGACGCGTACGAGCACTACAACTCACTATTCAGTCTAGTCTTCCTTCACAGATACGAGATGCTCAGGTAGAAGCATTGAAACCAGAAAACGTCAGGGCTGAAGCCCTACGCGGCTCAAGACAGCTGTTAGAACAAAAGGAAGACGGCGCCTACTATGTAACGGGATGCATCTGGGTCCCACTCTATGGCAACTTATGCGAGCTTGTAATGGATGAAGCTCATAAGTCTCGCTACTCAGTACATCCTGGTTCGGATAAGATGTACTACCATCTCAGAACTACATATTGGTGGCCTAGCATGAAGGCTCATATAGCAACTTATGTTAGCAAATGTTTGACTTGTGCGAGAGTCAAGACTGAATATCAGAAACCATCAGGCCTACTCCAACAACCAGAGATACCACAATGGAAATAGGAGCAAATTTCCATGGATTTTGTTGCTGGCCTGCCTAGATCTCAACGCGGGAATGATACTATTTGGGTGATAGTGGATCGACTCACAAAATCTGCACACTTTTTGGCTATTAAGGAAACGGATAAGTTCTCCACTCTAGCAGATGTTTATCTTAAGGAAGTTGTTTTGAGGCACGGGGTGCCAACCTCTATTATATCAGATCGTGATGAACGTTTCATTTCAGAACTGTGGCAAGCAATGCACAAATCTTTTGGCTCACGATTAGACATGAGCACGTCTTACCACCCGCAAACAGATGGGCAGTCTGAACGCACCATCCAAACTTTAGAAGACATGCTTCGAGCATGTGTAATCAATTTCGGCAACGGCTGGGAAAAACATCTCCCGTTAGTGGAGTTCTCGTATAACAACAGTTACCACACCAGCATCCAAGCCGCACCATTCGAGGCATTGTACGGGCGTAAATGCTGATCACCTCTTTGTTGGGCAGAGGTGGGTGACAGTCAGATCACAGGTCCAGAACTGGTAGTAGACACAACAGAAAAGATTGCTCAAATACGACAACGCATGGCGGCAGCTCGTGACCGTCACAAAGCATACGCCGATAAGGGCAGGAAACCACTCGAGTTCCAGGTGGGGGAGCGACTGCTACTCAAAGTCTCACCCTAGAAGGGTGTTGTTCGTTTTGGCAAACGAGGCAAACTTAACCCACGGTACATTGGACCGTTCGAAATTATTGAGAAAATAGGCAAGGTGGCCTAGAGACTGAACTTACCAGCTGAACTCAGTGCAGTTCACAATGTCTTTCACGTGTCAAATCTGAAGAAGTGTCTGTCAGATGAGACCCTCATAGTTCCTTTGAAGGAGCTCACTATCGACGATCAGTTGCGATTCGTCGAGGAACCAGTTGAAATCATGGACCGAGACGTTAAGGTCCTCAAGCACACTAGAATACCTCTTATTCGAGTTCGTTGGAACTCCCGTCGTGGCCCAGAGTTCACCTGGGAACGAGAAGATCAAATAAAAATCAAGTATCCCCAGTTATTCGGAAACAGTGCAACCACTACTGAGGTTGAAGCTACTACAGAATTTCGGGACGAAATTCCAAATCAACGGGGGGATGATGTGACACCCCAGGAAAACCCGTAAACTGCACAACACAACTAGCTTCCTCAGTAACCGCATGTTAAATTTCGGGACGAAATTTCTTTCAGGTTGGGGATAATGTGACAACTCGAGTTTCCAACATCATATCTTCGCATTAATTGCACGTTAATTGCTTAGTTGTTTGCTTACACGACTTGTTTACCTTGTAATTGTACACGTTGAATTATATGTAGAGATGTTTGTTTGTTATGTTATCTGTTTAATGTGAATAACGTGTGATATTTCGGTTAAATAACTTATGGGTGTTTGCTTAGGCCACACATGTGTTGGACAACATATTCACACCTTAAAAACTATACACTATATCGGCCCAGTATTTTGTAAACAAAGAGTAATAGGATCGGCCCACTTGTTGGGTAATTGTAACCTTCCTATACTTCTCATCATTATAATATATCAAACCCAAACCCTACTTCTTTTCTGTTTTTGCGACGGCAGACGACCCCATCCCCTATTCGCAATCTTTGGAGCTCATCCCTGTGTCGGTTTTCAATTACTCTTTCGGTTAGTATTATTTATATAAATATATATATAGTTGTGTGCCACTAAATCTCCTTGTGCATGTATGTGTGAAGTTCAAAATTGGTCAACTCATCATTCATAATTGCCGCCACCTGTGTTCATAAATTTCATGTGAAATTTGTTAGGGAGCATATGTTATATTTTAGGGTGCATTCTAGACATAATGATTGTATCACTGATTGCTTTAGGAGGCTACACATGCTTTCATAATGGCACTTAATTGTGATATAAGACTTACATGTGACTAGTGGGATTCATTAGTCAAACCGTAGGTTAGTGGCACAATATGTGTATCAACCCATCAAACAATCGGTCCAATAACCTTTTGAGGTGATTAAGGGTTGTCGGCCATGATTGATGATTTGAATGATTAGATATGTTTGAATACACGATTGTTGCAGCCGTTGTAATCATTAGACAATCATTAGGGTTCTAACTGATATTGATGGTGATGATGTGCCGATGAAAACCAAACCCCCCACGAAAACACCACCTTGACGAAAAGCACTTGGGGATTTCGGCCCAAGTGATTTCGGCCCAAGTGCTTTCGGTCCAAAGGGTTTTCGGCTAATAGTCCTTAACTTGTATATGAAATCTGTTAAGTATGCAACTATGTTTAACTTATTAACTGAGTTAAGTTTATTAACTCAGTTAACTTTAGGTATGTAACTTTGTTTAACAAGTGAACTCCAGTTAAGTGGGTAAGCCAATAACCTAATTGTTTGTGAACTCTATTAGATAATTAACACTGTTAGTTTATATTCCTGTATGTATGTTGATTCCGTTAAGTTGTAAATTTTGTTAAACCTATTAACTCTGTCAAGTATGTTAATGATTAACCATGATTAGTACAAACTGTGAAAGATACTGATGTGAAGCATGAATTGTATGAATGGATTAACTGTTACGTGATACATGATTGATACATGATATTAGCTACCAAGCACTATGTGACATTAGATTGCATGCGGGTTGTTACGAACGAAAACTGATTATATACACGTGCGTACTATAGGTCGTGATTGATTAATTGTGAGCGTGTATCCCTTTAGCATACCGAGCAAACCAAGGTGAGTTCACACTCTTACCAAGGCATGGGATTCCCGGGGTTGGGAATGGGATTGAATGATTACATGTACTTACATCGCTACTAGGATACGTACCACTGTCCTCGAGTTGGAAAGGACACCTATAGATAAAACTAGACTAGTAATACATGGGAAGCCTCCACTACTCTTCGCACACATGCCTGGATGGCCGCGATACAAATACTAATCTTCGCACACATGCCTGGAATGGCCGCGATACAAATACTAATCTTCGCCCACATGCCTGGGTTGGCCGCGATACAATTACTAAACTTCGCAAACATGCCTGGAGGGCTGCGATACGAATATAACTAGTCTAGAATACATGGGAGACCCCCACTAATCTTCGCACACATGCCAGGAAGGCCGCGATACAAATAAATACGATACATTGGTTACTAAACAAACATACGGTTTACGAAACGAATACTATAACTAAACAACCAACTGTGAACTCGCTCAACTTTGTTGTTGACTCGTTGTTACATGCCTTGCAGGTCGTTAGGTACTCATGGAGCTTGCACAGAGAGGCGCGGTCGTTGTGGGTCATGGATCGTGGATGCCATGTTAAACGCTTATGATTGCAAACTTACTACATATGTTGGGTTTTACATTTATGCTTCCGCTAAACATTGATACTATACTTTTGTTTTGAACACCTTTCATATTGTTTGGTTGTATTACATTTACTAAATTACTTTGTTCAATATGATTGGTGGCTTGATCCTGGTCAGTCACGCCTCCAAGCGGTGATACTCCGCGTGTGGATTTTGGGGGTGTGACAATATTTCTTTGCGATACGAATCATTTTAATCAGTTACTTCATGAAACTTGCAAAACCGTCAATTACCAAACCCAACCCAAGCCTACTCCTTTCCCCCTTGCGCCATAAACAAGCCCAAACCCCCACCCCAAGTCCCCTTATTCGAAACCTAAAGCCCAGACCCACACATCTTGTTCCATGCAACCCATTAAGCCAAATTTCCCTTGTGTTTTAATAAATACGTATGCATGTATCAAGAAATTAGAAATCAAAAACCCTAAAACCCTCCCCTTGTGTGTGCGTCGACCAGGAGATACCCCCCCCTTGCGCAAACCCTAGCTCTTGATTCGGCTTCTTGTTTCAGTTTTCACTTCCTCGTAATCCCTTCTCTTGCTCCAAGGTTAGTATTCTTGATTTGGATTGTGATTCTTTGTGTAAATTTGTATAATCATGGCTTTGATTTTTAGTTGACATGCTAGGGTTTTGTTGTTGCCTGATTTTTTTCGGTTAACTATGCGATTGGGTGAATTGTTTGATGATATGCATGCATAAATGATCATTGGCTGTGTTTTTGGTGAAAATCATGATGTTTATATATAGGGTTTTGTGGTTATTAATATGGTTAGGTGATAATAGGTGATTAACCTGTTGTTAGTTGGTATGAGGAAGGGTCTGGATCGTTTACACGTGTTTTGGTGTCGTTTAAATGTAAAACAGCATGCTGATTGACGAAAACAGCCAACTTCAGTTGGCTGTAAACAGACCGTTATAAACAGAAAAATTGATTTTCTGAAGTCTAAATTATACATTTACAAAAAACGCTTCAAATGGCACTGGAATCATATTTTTTTGAGGTCGTTTGCTATTTTTAAAGGTCCGTTTTGTACAGCAGCAAAAGCTGTGTTTTTTTCTGCAGAAAATGTGTGTTATGTTTTTCATCATAATTTGAAATCTGTATAGTGTTAGCTCACGAAATATGTACAGTAGATGGACACGGGTGTCGTTGTAGTTCTCCAGCTGGAATTTCGTCAATCGGACTTCCGATGAATTTAAATGAATTTATCCGTGCACTGCAGTCAGAAAGTGATGAATCTAATTGCAGCCCGGTAAATGATTTTTATAAAATAACTGGTAATGAATTGACACACGAGAGTTTTACAAAATAATACGTCGACCGTTTAGAATATTGTATACAATTTTGGAAATTTTTGGAACAAGTTAACTATTTTATTAAAATACCCGAAAACACCCCAGTTTTGGATGTTAAAGCTGAAACGATATAAGTAGTGATTTGCGTGTCTAAATGTCGGTTATGTTATCTGATAATGATCCAACTTGTTATATGTCACCAAAAGTGTTATGTGAAGTATCGTGTGCTTGCTCTTGTGTAGTTACAGGTGGAATGTATATATGGGCGTGAACTGTCAAAGTGAGTGCATGTTATGTGGTAGATGCGTGTACGAACTTTATGCTTTATTTGAAACCTCTAATGGACTAAATGGTAATCATACAAGGACGTGATTGACCAATCCTGACTGTTAGCTATTTTTAAGAGTCCAACCGAGCAACCAAAGGTGAGTTCAGACTTTTCTACAAAGCATCGGATTCCCGGTGGTTTGGGAATGAGTTAAATAAGAATTCCCGGTGGTTTGGGAATGAGTTAAATAAGGATTCCCGGTGGTTTGGGAATGGGTTAGATAATAACAATCCCCCTTGGGTGGGATGCAACCTGCGTATTCTCCTTAGGTAGAATACGTACCTCCGTCCTCCTTGGGTAGGAAAACAACCTTAAACTTACTAGATAACAACTGTATCATGAAGTCCCTCATTTTTATATCGACTTAATCACCGAGCCATTGGCAAATGGGTCATTAGTTAAATAGCGCTATTAGGTCTGACAAGCCTCACACTGTGCCGCAGAGGACGGGAGTGGACTAATGTACTTGGGCACTTAGTCAATGATGATAGTCATTGACGCAGGGCACTTAAACATGACTTAAGTCAATAGTCGATATGGTAACGGGTCTAGTGGTTTACAACATGGGGTAGCCCCCCCGGTATATGGTTATGGGAACAAGAAATTTAACAACTCTTTGGTTTTGAAACAACTTACGGTTTTTGGAACAACATTAAAACAGACAACCAACTGTGAACTCGCCATCCTTTTGTTGACACGTTACCACATGCTTTGCAGGTCGTTAGGTTATTTGCTGAAGCTTGCATGGGGAAGGAGTCGTTCTGGGACATGAACCGATGTGTGTTCATGATAAATTTATGAAACGTTAAACTTATACTTTGGTTTTTGATTTTATGCTTCCGCTGACTTTTAAATTTGGTTTTGGACTTTGGTTTGGTGAACTTTAAGCGTTTAGCTTGCAATGGTTTTACTTTACTTTACTTAATGTATATTATGATTGGTGGTATGATCCTGGTCAGTCACACACCCCGCGGTAATACTTCGCTTGTAGATTTTGAGGGTGTGACAGATTGGTATCAGAGCCATTGGTTATATTGAACTCGGTTTTAAAAATGGAAAAATATTTTTGACAAAAACCAGACTTTAACCTGTTTAGTGCTCAACGATCCACAATGACACTTCGCTCCACGTGCAAGACTCAACACACTAGGTGGTATGATTTATGTTTGTATGGCCTACTTGCTAGTTTACATTTACATTGTGTGTTGCACATGGTATGCCCAGTTAGAGTAGTAGCATGTTATCTATTAGCCTGAATGTGCTCTTTATGACACCCAACCATTTACTTGAAATTTGACGTGTGGTGATCAAATTCTTTTCCTGTTTTCTCCTCACCCCACTATGACAACTGTTTTATGCATTCTATCTATTCATATGATTGTCTCGACATGACATCGCTGTTACAGCTAGAATTCAGATCTGACCTTTCGTACATTCGGTTTGCACGACAACATTCACGTGGACCAGAACCGGCCCAAACGAACTCGAATTTAGGAGAACAATATACCCATGCGTCCAGGTGGAAAAACCCTATCATCTTCACTAGTCTTCGTCACCAGAAACGAAGCAGTCACAGTTACACACGTTTGTCGTTGTACAACTCGAAACCCTGTCATCCGAACTCTGTTTTGGACGAATGATGCACTCACGTGACCATGACGCAATGAACTTTCTTATCGTGCCATTGCCACCATCCACCATTACTGGAACTGCCTCTAGAGAACATAATAGTTTACGGGATTCTGTGATTATGTGTTGGATTTTGTTTTTACTTAATTCTTCGTATGAACATCCCTAACCTCCTGTTTCTTCGATCCGTAACTGATATAACGAAACACTAACAACCATACCATGATTTCCACCGATCACAAGATTACCCCCCATTACCCTGTTGGGTGGTTAATTCTTATTCTACTTTGATTTACACCTTCGTATAACCAACTTAGCAAGTGGATGCCTTCTAATGATGGGATAGTCTTCGGGACATTTGAGGACGGTGATACGGATTACTCAACCTACAGACGGACATGATGAACTACACATTTACCTCACCCATTTCCCCCTTACACTACAAGAGTCGCATTTTGATCTTACGATAGTTTATCGTAATTATGTGAATCATTTCGTTAGCCTTTGTACCGACCAATGCTTGTTGATTAATGTAATGCCTAATTTCTACTATTGACTTAGACAAAACCATCATTCCCTTACCACAGTGACATTACGTCCTCGCTTCTCCATGCTGAGACACAAATATGAACTCACTCTAGTTTAGAGAATTTGGAAGCTCGACTTTCGATCATTGGTGATCACTTCTTGAAGCCCTGAGGATGGTGATGTGTTGTTGATACGATCATACCCTCTTGAACATGTTTTCGCATTATTTCTTTGAAACCTCTTGACTACACAGACATATTTCAGGCTCATTCACACGACCTAAGGAAACTCCTCCGAATTTGGTTGTTTACGGACTTGATAAATCACCAACTTATCTAAGTTCATGGATCAAGGTGAATTATTCCTCCTTCGCATGTGGGCGAGCCCAACAATTTTGACGGAAGTTTCAGCAAACCTTAACACTACAAACTTGTGCGACAACCATTCTTCTCTGGTTAATTCTTGTTATGCTTAATATACCAACGTGGCACCCCTATTCAGAAAACAGCGTTCTTCATTTTAATATGCAACTTGTGTACGACCAGCTATACCCTCAGCAACAGGTAAACCCCAGCTACGGATTCTTAAACGCGTACGCATCGATTGCGACTACCCTTTTTGCATGTCTTCACACCCATTCACGATATACTTCTCGGATCCTATGATCCTTTTCCTAACGACATTCTTTGCGAACTCTCGCTTGGAGGAGTTACTCTCTACGAACGTTACTCGAGGAGCAATGGGCCATGAATATCATAGATATGATGATATCACAAGAACTGTCCTTGGAACTCGGTATGACCGATATTGATTCTCGGTCACGGCATTTGAATTTAGCCTACCTTGACGGGTATACCACTTGTTTCTTCGACGACATCCAAAACTACTCCAAGAACTAGTAGGAATCTGAACGATACCTACACCTTACCACAGAGCCCCTATAACACAAACAACCTTATGTTTAGTTTCCAACGAACGACTTTTGACGTTGCGAAGCCCGCTTTTCTTGATCGTATACACAAACCCTCGTAACTCTAACTCGAAAGATTGCTCAGGAATCCGTGTTTCAATAGTTGAAGGTGAAACTCTGTAGTACACCCACTCTTTCGTTACCAGAAGGCACAGACAATTTCGTTGTTTATTGTGACGCATCTATCAAAGGACTTAGTTGTGTGTTGATGCAACGTGAGAAAGTCATTGCTTACGCATCACGCCAACTCAAGGTTCACGAAAAGAACTACACTACCCACGATTTGGAGTTGGGAGCAGTAGTGTTTGCACTCAAGATATGGAGACATTACTTGTACGGTACCAAGTGCACCATCTACACTGAACACAAGAGTCTCCAGTATATCTTGAATCAGAAGGAGTTGAACATGCGCCAGCGTCGATGAGTCGAACTCCTCAACGACTACGAATGCGCAATCAAGTATCATCCAAGCATGGCCAACGTTGTGGCTGATGCCCTCAGTAGGAAAGAAACCAAACCTAAACGTGTACATGCGTTACGGCTTACTATCCACTCTAGAATTCCTACCCAAATCCATAATGCTCAGGTTGAAGCATTGAAGGAAGAAAACATTAAAGCTGAGTCCCTGCGGGGCATGGAAAAGCGACTTGAACTCAAGGAAGATAGTACTTACTATTTTGTAGATCGTGTATGGTTCCCATTCTATAGAAACTTACGAGGGCTTGTGATGGACGAAGCGCATAATTCTCGTTACTCGGTGCATCCTGGTTCTGACAAGATGTACCAAGATCTCAAAACTTTGTACTGGTGGCCCCACATGAAAGCTAACATAGAGACCTATGTTAGTAAATGCTTGACCTATGCTAGGGTTAAAGTGGAATACCAGAAGCCATCAGGACTACTGCAACAACCCGAGATCTCAACATGGAAGTGGGAGCAAATTTCCACGGATTTCGTCACTGGCTTGCCTAGATCTCAGCGGGGAAATGACACCATCTGGGTGATCGTGGATCGACTAACTAAGTCTGCACACTTTCTGGCAATCAAGGAAACTGACAAGTTTTCTACGCTCGCAGACATCTATCTGGAGGAAGTAGTCTCTAGGCACGGAGTGCCAACTTCCATTATCTCTGATCGAGACTCACGCTTTACATCTGAGTTGTGGCGGTGATGCACAAATCTTTCAGCTCACGTCTAGACATGAGCACAGCGTATCACCCTCAGACGGATGAGCAGACTGAACGCACCATACAGACTCTAGAATACATGCTTCGAGCGTGTGTTATCGATTTTGGTAACGGCTGGGAGAGACACCTACCTTTAGTAGAGTTCTCATATAATAATAGTTACCATACCAGCATCAAAGCTGCACCATTCGAGGCTTTGTACGGGTGGAAATGCCGATCACCTCTATGCTGGGCAGAAGTTGGCTATAGCCAAATAACTGGCCCAGAACTCGTTGTCGACACAACGGAAAAGATTGCTCAAATCAGACAAAGAATGGCAGCAGCTCGTGACCGTCAGAAAAGTTACGCGGATACGCGTAGGAAACCTCTCGAGTTCCAGGTTGGGGACCGAGTGCTACTTAAAGTCTCACCATGGAAAGGTGTGGTCTGTTTTGATAAACAGGGCAAACTTAATCCGCGATATGTCAGACCTTTTGAAATCATTGAGAAAATCGGCAAGCTAGCTTACAGACTGAATTTGCCCAAAGAACTCAGTGATATTCACAACGTCTTCCACGTGTCGAATCTGAAGAAATGTTTATCAGACGAGACCCTCATCGTTCCTTTCAAGGAACTCACTATTGACGACCAGTTGCGCTTCATCGAGGAACTGGTGGAAATTATGGACCGGGAAATCAAGACTCTCAAATGTACCAAAATACCTATTGTTCGAGTTCGTTGGAACTCCCGTCGGGGCCCAGAGTTCACTTGGGAATGGGAGGACCAGATGAAACGCAAGTACCCCCAGTTGTTCAAGAAAGGTGAGTCCAGTACTGAAGCTACTTCGGAACTTCGGGATGAAATTCCAAACTAACGGGGGGATGATGTGATACCCCAGGAAAACGTACAACACAACTAGCTTCTCCGGTGACTATGTGCTAAATTTTGGGACGAAATTTCTCTCAACTTGGGGATGATGTGACAACTCTTGAAAATTCCTGAACGTTTCGTTTTACTGTGTAATTTCATGTGCGTTAAATGAATTGAATTTAGTGATTTATTTTATTGAACGATTGTGTGCTTGGTAATGTGTAATATGAATTATGTGAAACCGAAACCCGAAACTGAAATATTGGAATACGTTATTTTGTGAAACGAAGTGTTGTAATATATTGCTTTGCGATACGAATCGTTTTAATTAGTTATTTCACGAAACTTGTGAAACCGTCAATTAGCAAACCCAACCCAAAACCACTCCTCTCCCCCTTGCGCCACATACAAGCCCAAACCCCCACCCCAAGTCCCCTTATTCGAAACCTAAAGCCCAAACCCACACCTCTTGTTCCTTGCAACCCATTAAGCCCAATTTCCCTTGTGTTTTAATAAATACGTATGCATGGATCAATAAATTAGAAATCAAAAACCCTAACACCTTCCCCTTGTGTGTGCGTCGACCAGGAGATACCCCCCTCTTGCGCAAACCCTAGCTCTTGATTCGGCTTCTTGTTTCGCTTTTCACTTCCTCGTAATCCCTCTCTTGCTCCAAGGTTAGTATTTTTTATTTGGATTGTCATTCTTGGTGTAAATTTGTATAATCATGGCTGTGATTTTTAGTTGACATGCTAGGGTTTTGTTGTTGCATGATTTGTTTCGGTTAATTATGCCATTGGGTGAATTGTTTGATGATATGCATGCATAAATGATCATTGGCTGCGTTTTTGGTGAAAATCATGATGTTTATATCTAGGGTTTTGTGGTTATTAATATGGTTAGGTGATAATCGATGATTAACCTACTGTTAGTTGGTATTAGGAAGGGTCGGGATCGTTTACACGCGTTTTGGTGTCGTTTAAATGTAAAACAGCATGCTGATTGACGAAAACAGCCAATTTCAGTTGGCTGTAAACGGACCGTTATAATCGAAAAATTCATTTTATGAAGTCTAAATTATACGTTTTCGAAAAACCCTTCAAATTGCACTGGAATCATATATTTTGAGGTCGTTTACTATTTTTAAAGGTCCGTTTTGTAGAGCAGCAAAAGCTGCGTTTTTTTCTGCAGAAAATGTGTGTTATGTTTTTCTTCATAACTTGAAATCTGGATAAAGTTAGGTCACGAAATTTTTAGAGTAGATGACCACAGTGTTTTCGTAATTCTCCAACTGGAATTTCGTCAATCGGACTTACGATGAATTTAAAATGAATTTTTCGTGGACTGCAGTCAGAAAATGACGAATCTGATTGCATCCCGGTAAATGATTTTTTTAAAATAATTGGTAATGAATTGATTCTCGAAATTTTTACAGAATAATGTGTGGATCGTTTAGAATATTCTATAAAGTTTTGGGAATTTTTGGAACAAGTTAACTATTTTATTTAAATACCCGAATAGAGCCCAGTTTTGGATGTTTAAGCTGAAACGATATAAGTAGTGATTTGCGTGTCTAAATGTCGGTTATGTTATCTGATAATGATCCAACTTTTTATATGTCACCAAAAGTTTTATGTGAAGTATCGTGTGCTTGCTCTTGAGTAGTTATAGGTGGAATGTATATATAAGCGTGAACTGTGAAAGTGAGTGCATGTTATGTGGTAGATGCGTGTAGGAACATTGTGCTCTATTTGAAACCTCTAATGGACTAAATGTTAATCATACTTGGATGTGATTGACCAACCCTGACTGTTAGCTATTTTTAAGAGTCCAACCGAGCAACCAAAGGTGAGTCACACTTTTCTACAAAGCATGGGATTCCCGGTGGTTTGGGAATGAGTTAAATAAGGATTCCCGGTGGTTTGGGAATGAGTTAAATAAGGATTCCCGGTGGTTTGAGAATGGGTTAGATAACAACAATCCCCCTTGGGTGGGATGCAACCTGCGTATTCTCCTTGGGTAGAGTACGTACCTCCGTTCTCCTTGGGTAGGACAAGAACCTTAAGCTTACTAGACAACAACTCTATCATGAAGTCCCTTAATTTTATATCGACTTAATCGCCGGGCCATTGGCGAATGGGTCATTAGTTAAATAGCGCTATTAGGTCTGACAAGCCTCACACCGTGCCGCAGAGGATGGGAGTGGACTAATGTACTTGGGTACTTAGTCAATGATGATAGACAACGATGCAGGGCACTTAAACATGACTTAAGTCAATAGTCGATATGGTAACGGGTCTAGTGGTTTACAACATGGGGTAGCCCCGACGGTATATGGTTATGGGAACAATAAATTTAACAAATTTTTGGTTTTGAAACAACTTACGGTTTTTGGAACAACATTAAAACAGTCAACCAACTTTGAACTCGCCTACCTTTTATTGAAATGTTACCACATGCTTTGCAGGTCGTTAGGTTATTTACTGGAGCTTGCATGGGGAAGCAGTCGTTGTGGAACATGAACCGTTGTGTGTTCATGATAAATTTATGAAACGTTAAACTTATACTTTGGTTATTGATTTTATGTTTCCGCTGACTTTTAAATTTGGTTTTGGACTTTGGTTTGGTGAACTTTAAGTGTTTAGTTTGCAATGGTTTTACTTTACTTTACTTAATGTTTATTATGATTGGTGGTATGATCCTGGTCAGTCACACGCCTCGCGGTAATACTCCGCTTGTGGATTTTGAGGGTGTGACAATCTGTCCATCCGGAAGCGCATCCATCCGGATGGAGTACATCCGTCCAGATGAGGCCATCCGCTACCTTATTCCATCCGGATGGGTCATGCCTATAAATAGGAGAGTAGGTCTTTGTCATTTGTAACTTTTGTGACTAGAGTAGGGAAACTCTGTTCTTTTGATTTCTCGTTGTATACACTGTCAAATCAGTAATCGAAACCATTATTAATTACATCTTCGTCTTTTATCGACACACGTGATTGGATTCCGCACATTTCACGTGTCGGTTCACATTCAACGGTCAGGGAATTCATTCCAATCCTGAATTCACAGAGGGGACAAAGAGGATATACCCTTTGGTCGGACAGCTGGCGGCCACTGGCTAGCTGGCAGGTCTCCTCTACTTTCATCCTTCGGCTATAAATAGAGGACTCCTCCTTCAGGTTTAAGGATATCGCTCTCTCACTATTTACTCTCAACACACACTATTCTACTTAGAACAGTACTTATTCTCACGCCGGATGGGTGGTCACAAGGAGAACCCCCCTATTCCCCTCCTTGTGGCGAGTCACCGGTGTTCTGTTTTGCAGGATATCAGCTGACGGCGAGTGGAGGAAGAGATTGAACCATCATACACGAGACAGTTCAGCTGGGATAACCTTGTGTTAACCAGTGTTTCATCACATTGCAAATGCATATTTTCATGTGTGGACGATAAAAATGTCAATAAAACCATTTTCGATTATGTGTTAATCGATAATGTTTTTTCTAAGTTTTAAATTGAGAACCAAACAAGTTACATATAATATTTTAGGGTCGGGTCAAGTCATACAATAAAAACCAATATTAAGGGTGAGGATATACTAGGAAGTTTATTTGGATAGGAAGGCTAGAAAGTAATCTTGACCATCTATTTATTAATCAAGAGCAAAGTTTAAATGAGTGAAATTGAAGAAAAAAATGAGGCGCGTGGGTTTGTCTTAGGGCATTCTAGTCAATCCAAGGTAATAGTTTCTCTCTCCTCCGATTCCTCTCCATTTTTTAAATGTTAATAACTCTTTCATACGACATTATTTTTTTATAAAAATTATACCAAAAAAACCAGCGTTTTTTAGCTTTAAACAAGTATACTATTGCTATATTTTCGAATTTTTTTTCGAAAACCCAGTTGTGAAAAACACAATAGACGAAAAGCGTAATGTCACACCCCGACCACGTAAAACAACAAAACGTGGCGGAAACGTCGGGGAGTGTTGTAACAGAATTATTATTTCACAACCATGGTAATTAAAGTTATGTTTTATTTATAAACAAAAAGGATTTCATTGTCTTAAACAGAGAGAAACAAGAGTACATCACATAATTAAACTAGTTCTAGCTTCGTTTTAAGTCGCTAAGGCACAGGTCCGCCTAAGTGTGTCTCGATCATCCTATGCAACAGCTCCTGGAAACACATGTGAAAATAGGTACGTCAGCATAAAAATTCCTGTGAGATACATAGGTTTTATTGATTTAAGATTCATGACTTGTAAGTTTAAAGAAAAGGTTTAACAAAAGTAGTCATGAACCTTGTAAAATGCTTTTCTTTTATAAACCATATGAAAAATCGATAAGGAAACAGATGATATAAAAGAATAGTGTATGGTTAAATAAATAACCAAGTAAAGAATGAATTTGTATAAAATGTGGTGTTTGTATAACAGTGTTTTGTAAAGATAAGTTAATTGTGTAAAATGTAATATGTCAAAATTGAAATGGTTTAAATAACGCTACGATAGGTACTATCATAAAAGCACTTATATATAGGAAGTACCAGCGGCGTATCCACCATGCTTTTATCACATTACACACGCCTCGTTACTTAAATCACTTACCCAAACAAACCACCAAAATGTCATGTTTAAACCAATTGTCAAATGTTTATGAGTAAACCAAGTCTATTGTCAAATGTAAACCATGTAATGTATAAACAAATGTGATGTATGGTAAGTAAAAAGTACTATTTAAACCATATGTAAAAATGTACAAAACAAAGTATTTTGAATAAATCAAAAGTCATGTTTTGCAAAATAAATGCATGCTTTACTGATACAAACACTTATGCGGTATGTTAAATGTATACATTCAAGCCTTGAGACTGTAGGATAACCTTAGAATAAAGGTTATCAAAATGTTTTCGGATTCAGTCATTCCTTACATCCAAACAAACCTAGGATATCAGGAATGGGAGTTGTCAAGTCCTATGGTACCACTACTTACTACCGAACGGCGTAGCTAATGTTAATGAACGTATTTTAGTTCGTTAAGCAAACCAAATGTCATACCAAATGTAAGCATGTTTTATGAAAACAATGTACCTAGTATGCTAAGTAAACATACAAGGTAGTGATATAAAATGTGTTCATATGCTGAGTAAACATATGTAACAGAAAAGCAATGTAAAACAATGTGCTAGCATGCTAAGTAAACATACATAGCAAAACAAATGCAATATAAAACAATATGCTAGCATGCTAAGTAAACATACATAGCAAAACATAATGAAATCATGTACTATAAGTGTACTAATGAACATAGCAAGCATATGATATAAAAACATGGAAAGCATGAAAGTGACAAGTAGACACATGTGTTTCACCCCAAAACAGTTTGAAAACAGTAAAGGAGGGGACTATGTACTCACTTGAGATTTGCTCAATAGTCTTTAGATAACCACCAAGCAATGCTAGAAAGATCACGGAATCAAACGACACCTAATATAGGTATCTATGTTAATAAACCAGACCTAATTCGGAGGATTGGATAGGATGAGGTTTCGTAAACCAAATGAGTATAGGAACTCCTATGATATGGTTTAACAAAGCCTACATACTAAAATGAAACCTAACCTAAGTGCTTACGACCCATTACGACCCGTTTAGGTAGCTTATGCTACTTTAACGTGTCGTTCGCGTAAAACGCGTTCGGACAGCCTAACTAGTCCTATGACAAGTAATATATGCCTTAACATGTCAAATATTGTTGCCTAATTAGTTTAGATGTCAAAATTTAGGTTACAAATGCATAAAATGAATTTATGCACAAAAAGGGTATTTTGGTCATTTACCTAAGGCATATAAACTACCTATCATACAACTAACTAAACGTCGTGACCATAAGGTATAACCTCGGAAGGTTATTCCCTATACAACTATGGTCACCTAATGTGTTTGGTCGGATCCTAATGATTGACCAAACGGGTCGGGTTCGAAAGTATAAGCGGTTGTTTAGACCGCTTACCTTACGACCCTACATAAGCACTAAACCTAATGTGACGAGCTAAACATGTTGAAACATGTTTAACGAAGTTTGAAAACAGGTTTGGTATCAAAACAAAGGGTCTTGATACCTAAAAGTAGTTTGGTTACAAAATACGCAAGAATACGCATTTTGGCCGAAACTACGACTCGCCACTATGCCTAAATAACGTGGTAATCAGTAGGTATAGTCACAAGGGACTATAACCATCGTGATTACGCTCACGTTATGAAGTTCAAACTAACTTCATGTTGACCATAAACTGGTCAATGCAGAAAGTCAAACGCAGTTTGACTTTCATGCTAAAACGCGTAAAAGAACGAAAGAATACTTACAACGGGTCCAAGAACGGAAGTCTTGATCCGATTATTCTCAGATATGAAGTAAAAATTACCTCAACTTAGAGATCAATCAGATCAATTGTGGGTTTGAGCAAATGGGGGTGGGGTTTATATAGTTTTTGCACAACCGTTAAGATCGTTCATCGTAAAACGAGCTTTGATCACAACCGTACACATGCACCCATGGTTTTGCAAAACCATGGGCACCTAAAAATGGCCCCTAGCATCATAAAATACCATGTGCAAGTCCCTAAATCAGCTGGAACAGCTGTAAACAGCTGGAAAAATGAATATGTGCAGATCTGCAGCTAGTACGCGGCCTGCGTAGGAGTCAGGTTAGGCCTACGCGGCCCGCCTGGACTTCTGATCAGCAAACAAAGTTTCAGTTTCAGCAGTTTTGGTCCCTGCAGTGTTTTAAGCTCACTTCCGACACATCTAAAGCCCGTTAAGCCAACTTTAAGGCTCTAAAATGATGCCTAAACATAATGGACATGAAACATGTTCAAATATATGCCGAATGTCGGTGCGTTTGGTCGTACGGACGCGTTATTCGCTTAATTACGATGAAATACGCACGAACGCGAAAAATTATCCAAATTGCGCGACGAATGGATTTTTCTCATGCCAATCACTAAACTAAAATATTTTAATGATTACATAAATTTTTGGATGTCCATATGTATTCAGAACATAAGATATGCGCGAAAATGCAAACTTATGCACTTTTTGACGCTTTTAGTCCCTGAATGACCAATAAGTTTATTTTAGCACACCGAACCCCTCAATGCGTATATCTAAGCTATGTGAAGGATATTTAGGGTATGTTTAACTTATGATCAAGTTCCAGAATGTCCGTTACAGTACGAATCGGCATACTTTCATAGTTTGTCGAATTTAGTCCCTATAAGCGAATAAACTTGATTTTGCCATACCAAAGCCTTTAAAACTTATTTCTAAGTTATGTAAAGGTTATTTAAGATATGTTATGCATATGTTGATGTTCCGGAGTATTTTTCGCGTTAAACTGATTACGTTTACGCACCAGTTTGCGTCTAATTCTCAAGAAAGCGATATAGAGTTTGAAATTGAACAAAAATCAAAACATGAAAAATATCAAACATAAACAAACAAACATTGGGATCCAATAACATTATTTTATTGATAACTGAACTGTTTACAACGATTACAAGCACAGGTGTCATAGTCTCCCCTACTTGTGGAAATTTCATCCCGAAATTTATTTAGAGGAAACTCGTGGAAAAAGATGTGGATATTTCGCATTCATTTGATCTTCACGTTCCCAAGTAAATTCTGGTCCACGTTTAGATTCCCAGCAAACTTTGACCTGAGGAATGTGCTTGCGTTTAAGCCACTTGACTTCTCGGTCCATGATTTCTACAGGTTTCTCAACAAAATGTATCGTGTTATCAACACGAATTTCGTCAAGTGGTATGTGGAGGTTCTCATCAGCCAAAAACTTCTTGAGATTGGACACGTGAAAGGTTGGATGAACTTTTCTAAGTTCAGGAGGTAACTCAAGTCTGTAGGCTACCTTACCGATTCTTTCGACGATCTTAAATGGTCCAACGTATCTAGGTGCAAGTTTTCCTGTCTTTCCAAATCTGATCACACCTTTCCTAGGTGAGACCTTAAGTAATACACGATCACCGACTTGGAATTCCAAGGGCTTGCGTCGTCGGTCCGCGTAACTCTTTTGACGACTTCGAGCTGTCTGAAGGTTATCACGAACTTTCTTAACCTTACCTGTTGTCTCTAGAATGAGGTCAGGTCCAGTAAGCTGAGCCTCACCGATCTCATTCCAGCAGACTGGTGAACGACATTTTCTACCATAGAGAGCCTCGAAAGGAGCCATGTTGATGCTGGAGTGATAACTGTTGTTGTAGGAGAATTCAATCAATGGAAGATACGAATCCCAGCTACCACCAAAATCGATCACACAAGCTCTAAGCATGTCCTCCAAAGTCTGGATTGTTCTTTCAGTTTGGCCATCTGATTGTGGATGATAAGCCGTGCTCAGATTAAGTTGGGTTCCCATAGCAGATTGCATGGTTCTCCAAAAATGAGACGAGAATCGAACATCTCTGTCAGAAATAATGTTCAAAGGAACACCATTTCTAGATACAATTTCATCCACATAGATTTTTGCAAGCTTGTCAGCAGATAGATCCTCACGGATTGGCAAGAAATGTGCTGACTTTGTAAGAAGATCAACAATTACCCAGATGGCATCATGACCTTTCTTAGTGTGCGGAAGTTTGGTAATAAGATCCATAGCAATGTTTTCCCATTTCCAAACTGGAATCTCTGGTTGCTCCAATAAACCAGATGGATGTTGATGTTCAGCCTTAACCTTAAGACAAGTAAGGCATTTTGAAACGTATAAGGCAATGTCTTTCTTCATACCAGGCCACCAATACTGAGTACGAAGATCCTTATACATTTTATCAGCACCAGGATGAATAGAATAACGAGACTTATAAGCTTCATCCATAAGCAAGGTGCCAAGATCGTCTTGACTTGGGACCCACAAACGGTCCATGAAATAATACGATCCATTGTCCTTTAATTCAAGATCAGGCTTAATGTGATAGGGTAATTCCTTACCCATCAAACCTTGTGAAACACAAGCATGTTGAGCCTGAGAAATGTGGGTTTGGATATCAGATCGAGCTTGAATATCAGATTGAATATGAATACAATGAAGCTTGACACGTTCTTTACGACTCAACGCGTCAGCCACGACATTCGCCTTACCAGGATGGTAGCGAATTTCGCAATCATAGTCGTTTAGAAGTTCAACCCATCGTCGTTTCCTCATGTTGAGTTCCTTCTGATTAAAGATATGCTGAAGACTTTTGTGGTCAGTGAAAACCACACATTTTGTATCGTACAAATAGTGTCTCCAGATTTTGAGAGCGAAAACAACTGCACCTAACTCAAGATCATGAGTGGTGTAGTTCTTCTCGTGTATCTTCAACTGCCTCGATGCATATGCTATGACTTTGTTCCTTTGCATGAGAACACAGCCAAGACCCAAGTTTGATGCATCACAATACACGACAAAATCATCATTGCCCTCAGGCAAAGATAGAATAGGCGCATCACAAAGCTTTTGCTTCAAGGTCTGAAACGCTTCTTCTTGCTTGGATCCCCATTGAAAGGGTTTGTTCTTCTGAGTTAGAGCAGTTAGGGGAACTACAATCTTTGAGAAGTTCTCGATGAAGCGGCGGTAATAACCCGCGAGACCAAGAAAAGAATGAACTTCGGTGGGTGTAGTAGGTGTATCCCAATCCTTAATCGCACTGATCTTGGAGGGATCTACATGAATACCTTGTTCGTTGACGATATGACCCAAAAATTGAACTTCCTTATGCCAGAATTCACACTTGGTGAATTTGCCAAAAAGTTGCTCTTTCTTTAGGAGTTCCAGAATAAGACGAAGATGTTGCTTGTGATCAGCTTGCGTCTTAGAATAAACCAAGATGTCATCAATGAAAACGATGATGAACTTGTCCAAATAAGGCTTACAAATCCTATTCATCAAGTCCATGAAAACAGCAGGAGCATTAGTCAAACCAAATGGCATAACTGTGAACTCATAATGCCCATAACGAGTGCGGAATGCAGTCTTGGGAATATCTTCTTCATGCACACGTAGTTGATGATATCCAGATCATAGATCAATCTTTGAAAAATAAGAAGCTCCCTGTAGCTGATCAAAGAGATCATCAATGCGAGGTAGGGGATATCGATTCTTGATGGTAAGCTGGTTAAGCTCACGGTAATCGATACACATCCTGAAAGATCCATCCTTCTTTTTGACAAAAAGAACAGGAGCACCCCAAGGTGAAAAGCTTGGACGAATAAAACCTTTGTCAGAAAGCTCTTGAAGCTGCATAGACAACTCTTGCATCTCAGACGGTGCAAGACGATACGGAGATCTGGCAATAGGATTTGCACCAGTTACAAGATCAATACGGAAATCGACTTGGCGTGCTGGGGGTAAACCAGGTAACTCTTCAGGAAACACTTCTGGATCATCCCGAACAACAGGGATATCTTCAATCGCCTTACCTTTGCCTTTATCTGCTACAACATGTGCCAAAAAGGCCACATAATTCTTTCACAGATACCTCCTAGCCTGAGTACAAGACATGAGCTTGAGACTACTAGCAGGTTTCTCACCACGAACCTGTAGGATCTCACCTGCCGAGAATGGAACACGAACAATCTTCTCGAAACAAACTACCTCTACGTGATGCTTGGCTAACCAATCCATACCCACTATAACATCGAAACTCCCAAGTTGCATTGGCGTGAGGTCGATAGGAAAAAGATGGTTGTTAAGGTTTAGTTGGCAGTTATGAAGAACATAATCAAGAACAACGGGTTCAGCACTAGCGACTTCCACTGTCAAAGGCTTTCCTAGTTTCGTTCTAGACATGCGAAGTAATGGCTCAAAAGACAATGACACAAAACTCTTATCGGCACCAGAATCAAAAAAACGGAAGCAGACTGATTATTAATAAAGAACGTACCATTCACCACCTCGTTGTCTGCTCGCGCCTAATTAGCATTCATGTTGAAGACTCGACCTCGAGCCTGAGCCTGATTCTGATTTGCGTTGACCAGCCTTGGACACTAGTTTCTGTAGTGGGTCAGATCCCCATAGTTATAGCAAGAACCAGGTGGGTAGTGAGGTCGTGCAGCTTGAGCCTGTTAGGGAGCAGGAGGCTGAGCAGCTTGTTGTGCTGGGTTCTGAGCTGCCCGATTCTGATTAGCAGGAAGACGGCATGTAGCAGCAAGATGACCAGATCTTCCACAATTGGTACAATAACGACACTGGGTGTGCGGCTGATGATGACCGTTACACCTGTTGCACAGAGGTGCATTTCCAAGGTATGGTTTCTTGGCAAGTGGTTGCGCAGGCTGATTTGGAGCAGCTAGATTTGCCTGTGCAGTAACGGCGAAGCTTTGGGAAGCCTTGCGCTTCCTAGACTTCTTTGTAGATCCAGCTTCCTCATCCTTCTTATTCTTACCCTTCTTTCTTTCACCCTTATCAGACGCCTGTTTCTTACCTTTGTCACCCTTCCTATGCAGCTTACCCTTTCGGACCTGCGACTCAGTCAATGTCGCAGCTAACTCGATTACCTGACGAACTGTGGTAGGGTTACTACCAGTGACGATGTCTTGTACGGAGTCAGGTAAGCCATCAATATATCTTTCGATAGCTTTCTCGAGTGGGGTAACCATGGTAGGGCAAAGTAAACTCAACTCCTCATACCTATCAGTGTAAGCCCGGTGCTCACCACTATCCTGCTTCAAGTCATCAAACTCTCTTTCCAAAGCTCTCAGTTCATGACGAGGACAAAACTCCCTCATCATAAGAGCCCTAAGTTCAGCCCAAGTTTGTACTAAAGCAACCTCAGCTCCACGGTCTCTCATAACTCCATTCCACCATGTAAGAGCCCTCTTCTGAAACACGCTTGAAGCAAACTCGACTTTTCGATTTTTAGGACACTGAACGTGTCGGAACGTACTCTTAATGCTCTCGAACCACTGTAGGAGCCCAGTTGCTCCTTCAGAACCACTAAACTTGAGTGGTTTAGCCGAATTGAAACTCTTGAAATTGCATGGAGCATTCTGGTTATTGTTGGCTTGGTTCACTTGAGCAATAATGTCTGGGAGTACAGCAGCCATATGTTGTGCCATGATATCTGCCATTTCGGCATTAGATAGCGGATCTTCGCATCAAGGAGGCATTCTAAAAGAGGAAACATGAAGGAAAACGAGTGAGATGATTAGATAAAAAGAATGAGATGAAATAAAAATCGACAAAAGCAAGGATGGTGGTCATTTGTTTGTTACCACAAAGCAAACAAATGACACACAGTGACTAGTCAAAGTAAATGGGTCAAAAAATAATCTATCGTGAAGACATGCTCGCCTATAAGTTAACACTCACCCCAAGAGTTCCCAGGTAAGAGTGACTGGTCCGATTATGTGGATTTGTACGAACACTCTAGCCTTAGACAGAAAACCCAGGGTACAGGCATTCACTCTTCCAGTTTGCACGTGTCCACACTATTTAGAACCCAAAACTTTGACGAGATTTTGAAAACTTGGAAGGCACAAGGCCAAAAGAATCATTCAAAAACGGATGATAAATTTTCAAAATCATTCTGGAAAATTGAAGGGTTCAAAACCTTATAATAAATCATTTAAAAACAGATGATTGATTTTCAAAAAGTGATTTGGAAAATTGGGTTCTTGTTTTGGCAATCACCTAAGGATAGGTGAAGTGCATGTTTTAAAATCTAAACACAAGACAACTTGTGTTGGGTCCTAGAAAGGTTATAGTCTAGGTCAAAGCATTACTAATAACCTAATTCCCAATAACCATTGGCTCTGATACCAACTCTTCTGTCACACCCCGACCACGTAAAACAACAAAACGTGGCAGAAACGTCAGGGAGTGTTGTAACAGAATTATTGTTTCATAACCATGGTAATTAAAGTTATGTTTTATTTATAAACAAAAAGGATTTCATTGTCTTAAACAGAGAGAAACAATAGTACATCACATAATTAAACTAGTTCTAGCTTCGTTTTAAGTCACTAAGGCACAGGTCCGCCTAAGTGTGTCTCGATCATCCTATGCAACAGCTCCTGGAAACACATGTGAAAATAGGTACGTCAGCATAAAAATGCCTGTGAGATACATAGGTTTTATTGATTTAAGATTCATGACTTGTAAGTTTAAAGAAAAGGTTTAACAAAAGTAGTCATGAACCTTGTAAAATGTTTTTCTTTTATAAACCATATGAAAAATCGATAAGGAAACAGATGATATAAAAGAATAGTGTATGGTTAAATAAATAACCAAGTAAAGAATGAATTTGTATAAAATGTGTTGTTTGTAAAACAGTGTTTTGTAAAGATAAGTTAATTGTGTAAAATGTAATATGTCAAAATTGAAATGGTTTAAATAACGCTACGATATATACTATCATAAAAGCACTTATATATAGGAAGTACCAGCGGCGTATCCACCATGCTTTTATCACATTACACACACCTCGTTACTTAAATCACTTACCCAAACAAACCACCAAAATGTCATGTTTAAACCAATTGTCAAATGTTTATGAGTAAACCAAGTCTATTGTCAAATGTAAACCATGTAATGTATAAACAAATATGATGTATGGTAAGTAAAAAGTACTATTTAAACCATATGTAAAAGTGTACAAAGCAAAGTATTTTGAATAAATCAAAAGTCATGTTTTGCAAAATAAATGCATGTTTTACTGATACAAACACTTATGCGGTATGTTAAACGTATACATTCAAGCCTTGAGACTGTAGGATAACCTTAGAGTAAAGGTTATCAAAATGTTTTCGGATTCAGTCATTCCTTACATCCAAATAAACCTAGGATATCAGGAATGGGAGTTTGTTAGTGCATACGTCTGTCGACTTCGTCATGTATCGAGTCTTGTATTATATTAGATAGATCAGGGCACGCAAAACTAGAAAAGTGTATTTGTGGGTAATTTCGCACGAAATAACACATAGGTTATTCCGTATAAAATTAGATAGTGATTTCGCACGAAATTAGATTTCGCATGAAATCTAATTCCGCTTGAGATGGTCCGTGCGAAATTAGCTTGCCTATAAATACTTGGTGTGCCAAGTCATTTGTAACTTTCCGGATTCAGTACCGAAGTGCTGCCGAAGTGTCTACTCGCTGTAATTCTTTGTCAAATCAATCAAAAGATAGTTTAAAGTGTATATCTAGCTGAATTGAACTTGATACGTTTGTTTCCGCCTCTCGTATTGAGAAAAACTCTTCTGAACGACTCATTCGGGTCATAAAACGATCCTACAAGTGGTATCAGAGCTCAGGAGGAAGAGTTTATACCAATTCAGCTGAAAATTCTGATTTCTACACCTTCTTTTCAAAAGTAAACTTGTTTTCACGGTCAAAATGTCTTAAATTTCATTTATAATGTGCGTAACAGTGTTTTAACAAAGCCTTGAAAGTTTCAGACTTAAAATCGGACAAAAACCTTTTCAATTTTGGCAAAACAGCTCGAGATGATGACATCAGCAGTATTTCGCACGAAATAAGGCTTATTTCGTTTGAGAGTTCCACACGAAATCACTTATTTCGCACCAATTTGGTATTTCGTTTGAGAGGTTCACACGAAATCAGCTATTTCGCATCAAATTGGAATTTCATTTTAGTATTTCACACGAAATCACCTATTTCGTTTGAAAGGGTGTTATTTCGCACGAAAATAGTAATTTCGCGCAGGATTGGTATTTCGTTTGAACAGGGTAATTTCGCACCAAATGATATTTCGTTTGAAAGAGATATTTCGTTTGAAAGTGTCTGTTTGTGAATTCTTGAAAACCGAATCATGGAAGAGGAATTTTACAACGCCTTTACTACTCCGATTAGCATTGTACAAAACACAATGTTGGAAAACGAAACGGGAACTATGCAAAAACCACCTAAGCTCATGAATATCGAGGAGTATAAAGTATGGGAAGAACGATTTGAGAATTGGGTACAAGCAAATTACTTGGATGCTTGGGAATGTGTTGAAACAAAATATGTTAGACCGATGACTGATGATGAGGAGATTATTGCAATTAAAGATCTAAGTGCAGAAGATAAAAAGAAATACAAAGTTGAAAAGATGATGACAAGTCTTTTACATCAAGCTGTGAAAGAAGATATCTTGGTTTTATTGCAACACAATGGAACTGCATATTCTATTTGGAAAGCATTAAAATCAAAGTTTGTTGGAAGCAAAGAAATGATCAAGAATAAAAAATCGCTTTTGAAAAAAGAGTTTGATCTATTTCGTGATTTGAGAACTGAGAGCACCAAGCAGATCATCGAAAGATATTGCAATTTGTTAGTCCAAATGAAGAGAGTGAGCATCACAAAAGATAATGAAGAATTGATAGAAAAGTTGGCTGATGCATTGCCACATGAAACTTGGGGCACATATCTTATGATGTTGAGAAATAAGAAAGATTTTGGGAATTTGACACTGGGAAAGTTCATTGAAAAACTTGAAGCTCAAGAAATGGAACAAAGAAAGATCTTAAGAATGAAATATTTTGATGGTGAACAAGATATTGGACTTTACTACAAAGGAGGTATTAGTGATAAGACCAACATGTCACCAAAGGTTGAAACTGCATTCAATGCTAAGAGTTCGTCTGGAGGTTCATCTAAAGGATCAAACAGCAAAATAAGTTTTTCTTCATATCCATCATTTGATTCAAACTTATCAACAACAAAGAATGGCAAAATGCTTCAATGCAACATTGTATTAAACCTTGAAAATGATCAAAATTTTTCAGAAGAGGTTGTAAAAAGTCACATGTCTTTATTGGGAACTGTGCTGGAATCATATGGAAGTCTAGTAGCAGGAAAGATCGGGAATCCAATGTTGACAAAAGAGGATTACGATCAGATTGATGCTGAGGAAATGGAATTGATGGATATAAAGTGGTGTTTGGCGAGTGTGTTGAGGAGAGCCGAAAAGTTTAAACAAATTACGGGAAGAGATGATTTCCGTGATGCAAATGTTTCTACTTTAGGATTTGATAAATCTAAAGTTACTTGTTTTCGTTGCAGGGAAAAAGGACACTTCAAGAGAGAGTGCACAAATCGCGAAGCAAGTGGAACTCAAAATCCGTTCAACAACAATGATTACTATCGGAAAGCAATTTATCATCAAGTTGCTCAACAATCACATCAACAACAACCACAAACTGCTCATGCCAGGAAGGAGATTGAAGAATCATCAAAGAGAGCTTGTATGGTGAATCAAGATGATAAAAAGTCAACAAAAGGATTCAGATGGGATAAATATATTTCAGCTAACAGCAAAGCATGTCTGATAGATCATGATGATGAAAGACTACCAGAACGTTTTAGCTGGAAAAATTTCAGTTGGGATGATTTTGATCCTAACAAAACTTCAAATCACAAAGCTTTTGTTGCTCGAGTTGCTGAAGACATTGATAATGATGATGATTATTATGCAAGGAGAATGGAAGAGCATTTAAGATTGATGGAGGAGAGTGACAGTGATGATGAAAAAGTTAAAAAGAAAAAGAAGAAAGTTAAGAAACCCATCAGCAGTGATGATGAAGAAGTTCATGTGATAAGGAAGAAAATAAAAGACATTCCAGTTTTTAAAGTTGATACAGAAGCTGATGCACAAAAGATTCATGTGAAATGTGAAAAATGTGAAGCAGTGAAGAAGCAAAACAGTATATTGATTCACAACATGAACAGATTGAAAGAATCTTATGATGTTCTGAACAAAGCTATGAACCAGTACAATCAGTCAAGCAGTGAGCAAGAAACAACAATGAAGACACTTCAAGGAGCTTTCATGACAAAGCAAAAAGTGGTGAACAATTACATTGAGAAGTGTGCTGTGCTTGAACAGAAACTGGAAACTCAGAGGATTGAAACAGAAAGAGTAAATAGATTGTTAAAAAGTTACTCATGTACTTCTTATGTTATTGACAGGATTTATCCAACCGTTCAAGGCATGAAGGCATTTGAAGAAGAGGAAACATCTGAAGAAAAGACTTCTGAAAAGAAGAAGGATACTGAAGTAAAGAATTCTGGTAAGAAACATAGTGCCAGTTATACAAAGTGTCCGCCTTCGCTTGAAAATGGATATTCTCCATGAAATCCAAATTCAGAAAGAGTCAAAAAGGCAACCAATTTACAGTGGGAGTCTGAGTCTTCAGAAAAGTTGCCAGACAACATCGATGTCACTTTCACATCATCTGACACTGATCATGAGTCCGAATTAATAAAGAAAGTGGTCGATCAGGTGTTGGATACCGATGAAACCGAGGAGTCAAAGTCGGAGTCAAACTCAGAGTCAAAATCTGACAAGTCAAAGTCAACAGTAAAAAAGGAGAAACGGGTTTACAATAAAGAGTTTTTGTTATCAAAATCTAATTTGAATGACGAACCAATCAAAGTAGCATATACTTTGAATGTTCTGACAAATTATATTCTGATGAAGAATTTCCAATAAGAGGTGTTAAAACTGAAATGATAAAAAAGGTTTTCAAATTAACATAAATTAATATTTCTAAAATAAAAGATGTAAATCTTTCTGAAAAACCTAAAAAATACACCTCAAGAGTTCAACAAAGAGAAAACAAGAAAAAAGGTTACAGTTCTTGTTCAGGTTTTCAAAAGAAACCAAACCATAACAGTAATTTCAAAAGGAAAGGTCTTGGATTTATTCCACCAAAAAATCATAAAAATGAGAAAACTTATAAACCAAAAACTGTGTTTGTTACAGGAAAATCATCTGAAGAAGAAAAGGAGAAATTGTTTAGAAATCAAACAAACAAAGAATTCCTTGCAAAGAAGCAAGAAAAAATGAAGAAGGAAGTTGCTCAGAAAAAGGAAACAAGAACATGTTTTCAATGCAAAACAGTTGGTCATATTGCCAGGAATTGTCCTAAGGCAATCCAAACAAAACAGGGAGTTTCTCTTAAACCGAAAGAAAAAATGGTTGAAAATGAACCACCAATCAAACCTTTTACAGTTTTCAAAAACTCAAAATTTGAGGTTGGTGAGTGTTCAAAAAGGTTTTACAAGAGAAAAGCAAATCTTGACAACCAAAAGTGGGTTGTTAAAAAATCTGATGATAGTTCTAGCAATGATTCTGATTCATCAAAATCAGAGGAGCTATTTTCAGGCGATGAATCTGATTCCATAAAGTCAGAGGAGCCACGTGTTGAGTTAAAATTGGAAACATCAGTACCACCAATGGATTATGTCAATTTTCCACCATTGAGGACTGAGAATTTTAAACAAAAAGTTGGTAAAGTTGATATTTCAAATCAATTTTTTGTTGAAAAGAAAGAATTTGATGTTGAGAAAGCCTTTAACTCCAAAGTGCAACATATTTTTGGAAAAATGGTTGACAGGAAGGTCAAAGGGGTAAAGGAATTTTATGAGAAGAAAACAAAGAAACTAGGTAAGGATAGGTCATCCCAGGTTTGTGACTGGGATGGAACTTATTATGATTGAAAACCAGGACTTGCCGGAGCTTCCAGGTTGGTAAGTGTGAAGCAGGAATCGGCAACTTTCTTGAGAAATTCACAACTGTGATATTTCGACTTACAAGTGGTTATTGGTTTGTTCTTACAAGTGGTAAATCAGGGACATTAAGTTGTACTTGATTTTCTACAAGTGTTATTTGGTGATTGATTTTAAAATTGTTAAATTTTTTCAAGTGGTTAAATAAAGGGGATTAATTCATATTATATAGAACAAACAAAGTGATGAACTAAACTCTAACCTACAAGTGGTTTTATGAAATCAACAAAACTAATTTTCCAGAAAAACCATTTGATTAAAACAAACTTAAGTGTTTTGAAATCACAATGGGAAAATAGTTTGTTGTCAGGGGGAGTTCTGATTGTTTATGCCAAGTGGATGGCGATTTGAAGTGATTCGATATCAGTTGTCACTTTACTTGTACAGTTTGTTTTCAAATTTCTTTAAATGGTTTTGCATTTTAGGGGGAGTAAGAATTTCAGAAAATCCAAAAACATTTGAAAATTTGATAAAGTCAAAAACATGATAAAATCAAAAACGAGTTTTGTTGATAAAAGAGGAAATGATAGTACATCAGTGGACGATCACAGCATGCTAAAGAATTAGAAAGTAAAATGTGATAAACGGTCTCACTGATGATGTGCCAGTAGGTTTTTACACATTTAGTAGATTGTGACGAGATATAAACCTAAATTTCAAACTTATTTATATCGTGGGGAACATCTCTCGGATATATGGGTAACCCCCGAAATCTTGTTTGAAAGGTCCCTCTTTCTGAGATACTAGGTCTTTATACTCAGTGATATCTGGGGTATTATCCCGGGACTTCTGATTTTGCGGAAGCAATGGCCTAGTCCCCGTATAATACTTTACGCTTGCTTGTAATATAGCATCACCCTCAGTACAAAAAATGATGAAACATTGAAAAATGCTAATCATGTGCTGTTGAAGAAAAGATTCTCTAAAGGGAACACACCAAAAGTCGAAGCCATCATCTGTAACACCCTTGTTATTATTTTAAAGGTTTTCGTATAAATAACGCAAATAAAACATGTAATTACGATGAAGTATCCTTAGAAAATACGGGTTTACTAAAAACTTTTTACAATTTAAAAGTATACAACATATCATGTGTACGTTCGTCATTTAACATAATAACGATACATAGTGCGGAAGCTTATTTCGTGATCGTGTTCGGTTCTTGCTCGTCGCTTGATCTTCATCCGTGCACTCATGGCATTCACCTATGATCAAAACCAACTTAAAAGTTAGTTTTGATAGTCAAATATTAAGTTCAAACAAGTACAGGGGTTAAAAATGACAAAAAATAACAATTTTCGGAGTTTGGGGGCTAGGTGTGACGCCAAGGGCCTAGGCGTCACGCCTAGCCCCTGTTTTCACAGCCTTTTGCTTCAGCTGATGCTGTACATACTCAGTACGATCTGATTTCACGGAAACGGCCATAACTTCTTCGTTATTGATCCGTTTTACCCGATTCTTTTTCCTACGCGTCCGTAATTTAATCCTCCATCTTATGGAGTTAAAATCCTACATCCAACATAAGAAATTTTGAGACCTCTAGCCTTCGACTCGTTACCTTTTTACCGAATTTTAACCCATTTATGCATTTTATCAAACAAACGTATTTATTTGATTCCTATATCTCATACACTTCTTCAAATTAATGTTACTTACTATATTAGGTTCTAATCATAGGTTTATTACACCATTTAAACCCGTTTTCGCTCGTATGCTTATTTTGACCCGTTAAGGGTATTTAAGCACTTTAAAGCTTGAAATCACCTTCATTCCATTCTAGCATTGTAACCCTATATTTCTTATCTAGTAATCTTCCACCACAACTAAATGTGTGTTGGATTTAATGCGGATATCTATGTGTTCCGAGTTTTACCCCTCGGATTATCATTTTACGGCAAAGACTCAAATAAAGTCTTTCGACCCAAGAATTTCATCTTTCACTACCTACACTCGCTCTAAGCATTTGTTTAATCATAAGACTAGTTTCCGAACCACCTTTAAGGGTCGTTCGTTCAAATTAGCTTACAAGGGCAATTTGGTCAATTTTCATCCTTCTTTTACTACAAGGACCTTCAAATACTTGTTTGACTCAAAATCTGGCCTTTAACTATAATTCTTGTTTGTAAACCATTATGTTTCTAAAACACCATGTTTATGACTCAAATTATTCGGTTTACCTAAAAGATAACCGAATATTCATTTTGACCTTGTCTAACACTTATAAAATCTCAAGTTCTAAACAATGAGCTGAATCATTATACGTACCTGACTCGGATCATTATATTGACCATTTTTTTATACCTTGCTTTAATACTCGCTATTTAATAGCGATACAAGATATCCTTCCGTATTTACTCCTGTGAACACACAACTCGACAATATTCATTAGTCGATATTTTCAAATGGTGATATTTTCACCATTCGACCCGTTTGGTCTAAGTGACCGTTTATTTTTGCGAGATGCTATTTAGTACCATCTCGTCTACAAGACTCGCTTCGGTTTATACCGAATGGTCTTTTTTTACTTATAAATCATTTCTTAACACTTCTTGGCCTACTATGACTTACGTCATAATTGTCTTTTTCGTAATTAACACGACGAAAAGGATATTCTAAAATATATGTCTAGTGTAAGATATACTTACCTTGCATCCGAATTACGCTTTTCCTTCATACTTGCTCCGTTTGACACGCTTCCTTTCCAAGCCTCCACCTAGCTTGTCAAGCGTCAAACTATCATCATAATTCGTAAGACGGTTAGATTAGTCATCATAAATTATGACTATTCCATCTTACGGGTTTTGCATCAAAATTCACCATTTGATTTCATTTTGGTCAGTTTGACTTTTAAAGGTCAAACTGTCTATTAACATAAGTGATTATATTATAAACCTCGACAATTCATTTAAGCACTTTGTCAAGTATCCGATAGGCATTATTCTTACGCCACCGTTTTAACTACTTTCCAAGTCTAAATTCATGCTATTATTAACACCAATTGACTTAGCTTTCTATTATCGAAGCTAATTATTCATTTGTTATGCAAGAACTAAAGGTTTCCATCTACATGTAAAACCCATTTCATCATAGCATTAGACATTCATCCGAACATCAATATAATCAAGTTCTACATATTAATTAGTAGGCATCATGATTCCAGACACCTATTTATATGAACCAAAATCACTAGTTTCATCATAATTTATTAAACCCCTTTTCATGAAAGTATGATCATGTACCCAATTTCATGGTTTAATCAAACACATTCCATTCATTATCATGCATGATGATTCTAAACATAGTCTTATCATCAATTTCATCATAACAATAAAACCCACTTAGCTAGGTGTGGTGATTCAACCAAACACCTAAATCATAGCAATTTATTCTAAATCTTCACTTAGGGTTTGTTCCTAAGCAATCCTACATCCCAAATTCAGCCATAACTTCTATGATTCATACATAGATCGTATCATGCAAGATTAACTAATTTTCACAACTTCATGAATGTTAAAAATTTGACATACCTTACGATCCCCTTGACTTGGTAATCGTTTATTCATGTTTGGTTGTGAATTTGAGCTTCAATTTGACCTTCAATTTGTTGATTTTGTTAAACTAGGGTTAGAGCTCTTGGAGCTCATCTCCTGGTCGAACTCCACGCACACACACACCCTTTTTGTGTGTGTTTTGTGTTAATTTTTATTCTTATAAAACCATTTTCAACTTATCCAACTTTGGTCCCTCATATTTTGGCTAGTTATTAAGTTAGCCACAACCTAGTTCTTTCTAACAATATTCCCACTTGTTAACTAGGTTTGGTATTCCTAGTTATCTTAGTGGGTTCGGGGAAATTATGACTAAGTTTATCTTAAGTCCCGTTAACTCGGGCCTCTTATAAACTTTACTTCTTTAAAAGCTTTTATTCACGTTTTATTTAATATTAGGTATAATTATTTAAATCCTAATATTTACCGGGTTAATTTTTACCACTAACGGTACGTTACCCGTCTTTTAGTATTAACGGGGTTTAATTACCAAACCCGTTTTCGGGGTGTTACAAGTCTACCCCCCTTAAAGAGGTTTCGTCCTCGAAACCTTTTCTTACATAATTCATTGAGTTTAAACTCAATGTATTCGATCCGAGAAATATTTTAAACATTACTTATACTTTTTAACCAATCGTTAGTGTTACCCGAAAAGTACGGTAACATCTTTTTGGTTACTAATTGTCTACATATCTCATACGACATAGTGTAACATCGAAATAGCATAATCTCGTTATTTCCACTAGTTTAGTTAACTTAGCGATATCCATCGCTTTCATATACTATCGAATTTCCTTATGAATCCGTTACTTTTCACCGCTCGCTTGGTTATAATGTGATTTTACTTCACATTACATTTCCTAACCGTGGTCGTGTCACATCGTGTTTAGTTTGTATCAACCTTTCATTTTTGAAAATATCACTTTTCGAATATATCGTCTTGCGCCTATCAGTGTCAAGACTTGTATCTTTCATGCTTACTATTTAAATTTCTATCAGAATTTATGTTTGTAAAAACGTTATTTCTTACTAAAACCGAAGTTTTAGTTTTAGGATCTTCTCTTTAACTTTTGTCAATTATCCATACCAGGATATTAACAGTCCATAATTTATTCTTTTACAGTCTTAGTTTTATGCGGGGATTCTCAACCGATTCCCTCGCTTTATCTAATTAACCCGTAGGTTTTTATTGCTTAGCCTTATGGGCTATTTTGATTAGACTTTCACCTCTTTAGGGCGAAGTCCTTATAACTTCTTTCTAATCATGACCCGTGGGTCGTTTCAGTCCCGTAGATCTTTCATTTGTTTATAACCCTAAAGGTTATGTTGATCCCGTAGATCACTCCTTACTCATGTCATTCTTAAAATACATGTTTGGTGTCAAGGCACCCTGTTTTTTTTTTTTGTTCGAAGAATCGTTTGGTTTCAAGCTTAGGTCCCGTTAACCTTAATTGTAGTTTCATGGCTATAATTGTTTTCTTTCGGATAATTTTCCGATTTTATGACTTCTCACGTCATTTATGCGTCAGTTCTTCTTATGCTTACTGTTATTTGATTTGCATATATTCTTATTTGGTTATATCCCATTACCGGGCTCATTATTCTCCTGCCTTTAACGCTACCTTTATCTGGCTAGCGCTCATTTGTGCCATTCGGCGTTATATTGTATTCAACCTGTTTGACCTATTAATGTGAAATCCATCACTTATAAACAATCAACTTTATTCTTTATTCAACCCATTCGACTTCGAATAGTTGAACATATTTACTCACAATTTCTATATACGAGATTTTATAGTCATAACTCGTAATCCAAGTCCTTTGATTTTTCAACCCGCGTCCACGTCTCTTGGTTTACGCATGTGTTTAATTCTTACCCATCAACCGGGTGTTTTACCGAAGTCGTTATTATTGCAACCCTCCCGGTATGCATTAAGACCTTGCTTCATTTTTATATTCCGACTTTGTCCTTAAGTTTGACGTTTTACAAAAACGACCCGTTAAGGGACATATTTGCATTTTCCGGGTTCGAGTATAAGTACACCCCCTCCCAATACTTGTCTAAATCATTTTACATGTTTGCGTTTTCCGGGTTCGAGTGTAAGTACACTCCCTCCCAATACTTGTCTAAATCATTTTACATGCTTGCGTTTTCTGGGTTCGAGTGTAAGTACACTCCCTCCCAATACTTGTCTAAATCATTTTACATGCTTGCGTTTTCTGGGTTCGAGTGTAAGTACACTCCCTCCCAAAACTTGTCTAAATCATTTTACATGCTTGCGTTTTCTGGGTTCGAGTGTAAGTACACTCCCTCCCAATACTTGTCTAAATCATTTTACATGCTTCTTTGTCCCTTCACTCGGGCTCATTATCCTAATGTAATACGCTTCCGTCACTCGGTTGTGCGTTTACATTATTATCAAATATTTTGCTTATCTGATTCATTTGGGTACTTTTTAATTAGTCCCATTCACCCCGCCCTTACTATATCGGATGTAAACGTGTCCGCCATAAGAAGTTCATGGTATCATATGCCACTACTTACTTGGCCAGAGTAAGCGATTAACACATGACACACATGACCTTTTTATAGTTTTCACATCACGCCCTATGTAAGTAACGCCTCTATTTGTTTCTCTTGGAAACAATATCCCGAATACATTTTCTATTCGGGTTTTTCCAAGTTTTTAATCTACATATACAACTTTCAATTTCTACTTATTTGTTGCATATTACTATTTGTGCGATTATTTAAAATGTGCACCTGGTAATGCTTGCCTTAACGGGCTTTCTTGCCATTACTTATTTGCGATCGTTACGCGATTTAGGTCCTTGATGAGTATGCTCTTCTTGTCATATCTCGGACCGTTCCATCATCATATCCACAATTCGTTTGACTCCCGTCGTCTTCAAACGCGAGTGTCCTTCAGTTAAAACATTCACAAAAGTTAGTAACGTCAACTTCAATAATCGCCCGTATTATAATACAAGGCTTTTTCTACTATACGCGTCAACGCGCGTATTTTCGTGAACTATATCAATCATTTCAATTGGGGTAACGTGTATCACACGATAGCCCTATGTGTTGTTTACAACACTTTAGCATGCTAAACTATTAACATACATGTACTTACCGGATTTGCGATCAAGCCTCGAACCGAACACCAATCTTTATTAAGAGCATAAGGTCTAAGTCCAAGCAAAGTTTTCCCACCATACTTGAATCTCTTAAACCAAGGCTCTGATACCAACTTGTAACACCCTTGTTATTATTTTAAAGGTTTTCGTATAAATAACGCAAATAAAACATGTAATTACGATGAATTATCCTTAGAAAATACGGGTTTACTAAAAACTTTTTACAATTTAAAAGTATACAACATATCATGTGTACGTTCGTCATTTAACATAATAACGATACATAGTGCGGAAGCTTATTTCGTGATCGTGTTCGGTTCTTGCTCGTCGCTTGATCTTCATCCGTGCACTCATGGCATTCACCTATGATCAAAACCAACTTAAAAGTTAGTTTTGATAGTCAAATATTAAGTTCAAACAAGTACAGGGGTTAAAAATGACAAAAAATAACAATTTTCGGAGTTTGGGGGCTAGGTGTGACGCCAAGGGCCTAGGCGTCACGCCTAGCCCCTGTTTTCACAGCCTTTTGCTTCAGCTGATGCTGTACATACTCAGTACGATCTGATTTCACAGAAACGGCCATAACTTCTTCGTTATTGATCCGTTTTACCCGATTCTTTTTCCTACGCGTCCGTAATTTAATCCTCCATCTTATGGAGTTAAAATCCTACATCCAACATAAGAAATTTTGAGACCTCTAGCCTTTGACTCGTTACCTTTTTACCGAATTTTAACCCATTTATGCATTTTATCAAACAAACGTATTTATTTGATTCCTATATCTCATACACTTCTTCAAATTAATGTTACCTACTATATTAGGTTCTAATCATAGGTTTATTACACCATTTAAACCCGTTTTCGCTCGTATGCTTATTTTGACCCGTTAAGGGTATTTAAGCACTTTAAAGCTTGAAATCACCTTCATTCCATTCTAGCATTGTAACCCTATATTTCTTATCTAGTAATCTTCCACCACAACTAAATGTGTGTTGGATTTAATGCGGATATCTATGTGTTCCGAGTTTTACCCCTCGGATTATCATTTTACGGCAAAGACTCAAATAAAGTCTTTCGACCCAAGAATTTCATCTTTCACTACCTATGTGACACCCGTGTCACTGCGACCATCAAACAAATGCCAAACCAATGAAATAATGTATTTCATACTTTGGACTTGTATAAATATGTGTATCTTTTGCACATATCAACTCTTGTTCGATTTCAAACTCTAAATCGCTTTCTGGAAGGTTATACGCGCACTAATGCGTAAATATAACCAGTTTAATCCAACGAACACTCCGGAATAGTGAAATAGGCTTAACATACCTTAAATAACCTTTACATAACTTAGATATAAGTTTTGGAAGGTTTGGTGTGGTGAAATCAAAGTTAAATCGCTTACAGGGACTAAATTTGACAAACTGCGAAAGTATGCCAATTTGAACTGTAACAGACATTCCGGAACATGACCATAAGTTAAACATACCATAAATATCCTTTACATAGCTTAGAAATAGGCTTTGAGGGGTTCGGTGTGCTAAAATAAACTTTTGGGTCATTCAGGGACTAAAAGTGTCAAAAAGTGCACAAGTTTGCATTTTCGCGCATAACTTACGTTCTGAATACATCCGGACATCCAAAAATTTATGTAAGCACTAAAATATTTTATTTTAGTGTTCGCCATAAGAAAACATGCAGAAACTCAGTTTTTCGCATTCGGGACCAGATTCGATGTATTAGCCGTTGTTTAATTCACAACCACACATTCTAAACATGCTTAGTCAGCGGATAAGGATGGAATCTAAGCACCATGACTTTGCAACACATGTATGGATGGAATTTAAGCACCTAAACACCATAACTTTGCAACACATGTATGGATGGAATTTAAACACCTAAACACCATAACTTTTCAACACATGTACGGATGGGATTAAGGCACGTTTTCCATGAAACGATCTTAACGGTTCGGGTATTCCTATAAATACCCCATACCCCCCATTGCTAAAATCACTAGAAACTTGATTTGAGAAACTCTAAGTTGAAACATTTGTTTCATACCTGAGATTTTTGAATCGAGTTTAGCATTCGGGGACCCTTCGTAAGTATTCTTTCGTTCTTTTCCTTATTTTACTGCTTTTCGAGTCAGAAAGTCAAACTTTGTTTGACTTTCAGCGTTGACCAGTAATGGTCAATGCGAAGTTCGTTTGAACTTCGCAACGTGAGTGTAATCACGTTGGTCATAGTCCCTTGGGACTATGCCCACTGATTACCACGTTGTTTAGGGTCGTAGGGTAAGCGATCTGATAAATCGCTTATACCTCGAACCCGACCCAGTTTGGTCGATCATTAGGATCCGACCAAATACATTAGGTGACCATAGTAGGTAGGGAATAACCTTCCGAGGTTATACCCTATGGTCACATTGTTTAAGTAGTTGTATGATAGGTAGTTTATATGCCTTAGGTAAATTACCAGAATACCCTTTTCATGTATAATTGGTAATTAAGCATATGTAACCTAAACCTTTGTCACATAACTGATTATGTAATATGTTTAGGCATATAACACTTGTCATAGGGCTAGTTAGGCGGTCCGAACGCGTTTCACGCGAACGACGCGTTAAAGTAGCATAAGCTACCTAAACGGGTCGTAATGGGTTGTAAGCACTTAGGTTAAGTTTCATTTAGTATGTAGGCTTTGTTAAACCAAATGACACGAGTCTCTACACTCGTTTGGTTTACAAACCCTAATGCTACCCAATCTTCCGATCTAGGTCCGGTTTATTAACATAGTTACCTATACTAGGTGCCGTTTGATATCCGCGATCTCTAGCATTATTTAGTTGTCACTCCAGAACTACTGAGCAATCTCAGGTGAGTACATAGACCCCTCTTTTACTGTTTTCCAAACTGTTTTGGGGTGAAACACATGTGCCTACTTGTTACTTTCCTGCTTTCCTGTTTTCACATCATATACTGCTATGTTCGTTAGTACATTATAGTACATGATTTCATTACATTTCATGCTATGTATTGCCATTGTGTGCATTACTTAGTACATCGTTTTACATGACATTTTGACATAGACATTTTGGCATAGACATTTTAACATGATTGACATTTGATCATGCATTTCCCACAAAACATAACTTTGATTTAAACCAAGTTTTACTTCAATACTTTGTTTTTGTGCATATGGTTTAGTTGAGACATTTCACTTGCCATACATGGATATTTGACATAGACATTTGACATGGATATTTGACATAGACATTTGACATGGATATTTAAACATAGACATTTTACATTGTTTGGTTTGGTTTGATTATGTGATTAAGTAACGATGCGTGTGTAATATGATACAAGCATGGTGGATACGCCGCTGGTACTTCCTATATATAAGTGTTTGTATGGTATTACATATCGTACCGTTATTTGAATCATTTCAGTTTGAGACATATAACATTTTATACAAATAACATATTTTTCACAAGACATTGTTTTACAAACAACTTAACTAATACAAACTCATTTTACATGGTTACTCATTTAACCATGCATTACTCTATTATTTATCATCTGAACTCATTGTTTTTCAAATGATTTACAAAACAAAGCAAATAACAAGGTTCATGACTAAACATTTTCTCAAACATAAGTCATGAATCTTATTTTTCACAAAACCTATGTATCTCACAGGCATTTTTATGCTGACGTACCTATTTTCACATGTGTTTTTCAGGAACTGTTGCATAAGATGATCAAGATACACATAGGCAGACTTGGGCTTTAGTGACAATAAAAGATACAAGACTAGTTAATTATGTTGTATTTCCTTGTTTGTTAAGACATTGTAACACTTTTAATCAATAAAACGAAACTTCAATTGCCATGGATTTGAAACAATTAATTCTGTTACAACACTCCCCGACATTTCCGCCACGTTTTGTATGTTCTACGTGGTCGGGGTGTGACAGAAAAGATGGTATCAGAGCCAATGGTTATAGGGAATTAGGTTATTAGTAATGCTTTGACCTAGTCTATAACTTTCTTAGGACCCTAACGCGAGTTTACTTGCGTTTAGTCATAAAACAATACCGTCACCTATCCTTAGGCGACTACCACAACAAGAACATAAGTTTCAAAACCGCTTTGAAATCTAATCATCTGTTCTAGGATGATTTATTACATGGTTTTGAACCCTCTATTGTAAGGTTTTGAACTCTCTGTTATACGGTTTTGAACCCCTTTGAGTTTTCAAAATCTCGTCAAGGTTTTGGGTTTTTAATAATGTGAACACGTGCAAACTGGAAGGGTGAATGCCTGTATTCTGGGTTTTCTGTCTAGGCAAGCACTTCGTATACATCTCATCAGACGCGAGACCAGTTGTGCTTACCTGGGAATTCTTGGGATGAGCGTTCACTTATAGGCGAGCATGTCTTCGCGATACATTATATTGACCCATTTATTTTGATTAGTCACTGTCTCATTTGTTTGCCTTTGGTAACAAACAAATGGTCACAATCTTCATGCGTTGTCATTTTCTCTCGACTATCTTTCCCTTGTTTCCTCCCATGTCTTCTATTTTCTTCATGGTGCCTCTTCATCGCAACAACAATGTCCGAACCAGGTGCTACAATTGCCCAACAAATAGGCGTCGTACTCAAGAAGACCGTTGACTTAGCTATCACCATGACTCGCCTCAGGGATGAAGCTGTATAAGGGAACTGCTCCTTGGTGCAATCAATGCCATCGTCATTATTCAAATCAAATACCTTGTTTCAAATGTACCCACGGTGGACGATGGAGACATTTGGTTAACATGTGCCGCTTTGTAATCCAAAGCAAAGCTGTTACAAATCCTGCTGCTGCTCAACCTTCAAAACTCTGCTTCATATGTCGCTTGACATATCTGGCGCCTCAACCTCATGAACTTTCTACCTTGTGTATCGACGTAAGCACGCCTAGTGCAAGGTGTCGGAACACTCCCGTTACACAAACTCCAAAAATCCATGTAGGATCTTTCTATCCTCATAATTAGATCCTTGTGGATGGATATCACTCAAATCGGAGCCCTTAATTGAATTCTTTGTATGATTCAATACGTACATCACAATTCAATAAGGACAAAGCCGAATTCCTATTAAGATTTTCCTATCTTCATAGATAGATTCTTGAAATGATTAAAGTGCCAAATGAAATCCACGAATTGGATTCCTGGTGTGCTTTAAGTATCCGTGTCCAAAGATAACAAATTAATAACCAAGTTAAACAACTATGTGATTATGTGCTTATGTGTTCCCTTTTTTATGTTTTTGTGTGATCCAAATTCTTGTCATCCAAATCCTCGTAGAATCTTCCATATCTTTGTGTACTATATTAAATCCTCAATGGGCTTTTACGTTGTAGTTAAGTCCCTTGGATTATATTGTACCATTCCATAATTAGACCCCTGAGTGGTCTAGGTAAACAGATTGATCCAAAAATCTGGTTAGGAATATCATGTGATGATATAGCTGAAAGGACTCCTTGGTGGTTTAATTAAAAGGATCCTTTGTTGATCTAATTAAAAGGACCCTATGGTAGTCTAGTCACACTCATCACAGGTTTGATTATCCTCCCCACAAACATTTCAAGACAAGTTGTGCGGACTATGCAAGGAATTGCATAATTATGGATGCATACATAATTATGGAATTCAGTGCACAGAAACCACAGCGAATTTTGTCATGTGTCTAGAGTCTATTCCGTTCATTTTTGTTTCTGAAGATGTAAAATGACTATTCCGTTCATTTTTGTTTCTGAAGATGTAAAATGGCTATTCCGTCCATTTTTGTTTCTGAAGATGTAAAATGACTATTCCGTTCATTTTTGTTTCTGAAGATGTAAAATGACTATTCCGTTCATTTTTGTTTCTGAAGATGTAAAATGACTATTCCGTTCATTTTTGTTTCTGAAGATGTAAAATGACTATTCCGTTCATTTTTGTTTCTGAAGATGTAAAATGACTATTCTGTTCATTTTTGTTTCTGAAGATGTAAAATGACTATTCTGTTCATTTTTGTTTCTGAAGATGTAAAATGACTATTCCGTTCATTTTTGTTTCTGAAGATGTAAAATGACTATTCCGTTCATTTTTGTTTCTAAAGATGTAAAATGACTATTCTGTTCATTTTTGTTTCTGAAGATGTAAAATGACTATTCTGTTTTGTTTCTGAAGATGTAAAATGACTATTCTGTTCATTTTTGTTTCTGAAGATGTTGTGGAAAATGACTATTCTGTTCATTTTTGTTTCTGAATAATGCCTGTTGAAAATAACTCCGTTCATTTTTCATTTCTGAAAAATGTTCGTTAAAGAGAAATTACAGGATTACGTCTTGTTCATATTTGATGGTTATTTAACACAAAGTCACAAATAGACTCCTATGAATTAATTTCGGGACGAAATTTCCTAAAGTAGGGGAGACTGTGACACCCGTGTCACTGCGACCATCAAACAAATGCCAAACCAATGAAATAATGTATTTCATACTTTGGACTTGTATAAATATGTGTATCTTTTGCACATATCAACTCTTGTTCGATTTCAAACTCTAAATCGCTTTCTGGAAGGTTATACGCGCACTAATGCGTAAATATAACCAGTTTAATCCAACGAACACTCCGGAATAGTGAAATAGGCTTAACATACCTTAAATAACCTTTACATAACTTAGATATAAGTTTTGGAAGGTTTGGTGTGGTGAAATCAAAGTTAAATCGCTTACAGGGACTAAATTTGACAAACTGCGAAAGTATGCCAATTTGAACTGTAACAGACATTCCGGAACATGACCATAAGTTAAACATACCATAAATATCCTTTACATAGCTTAGAAATAGGCTTTGAGGGGTTCAGTGTGCTAAAATAAACTTTTGGGTCATTCAGGGACTAAAAGTGTCAAAAAGTGCACAAGTTTGCATTTTCGCGCATAACTTACGTTCTGAATACATCCGGACATCCAAAAATTTATGTAAGCACTAAAATATTTTATTTTAGTGTTCGCCATAAGAAAACATGCAGAAACTCAGTTTTTCGCATTCGGGACCAGATTCGATGTATTAGCCGTTGTTTAATTCACAACCACACATTCTAAACATGCTTAGTCAGCGGATAAGGATGGAATCTAAGCACCATGACTTTGCAACACATGTATGGATGGAATTTAAGCACCTAAACACCATAACTTTGCAACACATGTATGGATGGAATTTAAACACCTAAACACCATAACTTTTCAACACATGTACGGATGGGATTAAGGCACGTTTTCCATGAAACGATCTTAACGGTTCGGGTATTCCTATAAATACCCCATACCCCCCATTGCTAAAATCACTAGAAACTTGATTTGAGAAACTCTAAGTTGAAACATTTGTTTCATACCTGAGATTTTTGAATCGAGTTTAGCATTCGGGGACCCTTCGTAAGTATTCTTTCGTTCTTTTCCTTATTTTACTGCTTTTCGAGTCAGAAAGTCAAACTTTGTTTGACTTTCAGCGTTGACCAGTAATGGTCAATGCGAAGTTCGTTTGAACTTCGCAACGTGAGTGTAATCACGTTGGTCATAGTCCCTTGGGACTATGCCCACTGATTACCACGTTGTTTAGGGTCGTAGGGTAAGCGATCTGATAAATCGCTTATACCTCGAACCCGACCCAGTTTGGTCGATCATTAGGATCCGACCAAATACATTAGGTGACCATAGTAGGTAGGGAATAACCTTCCGAGGTTATACCCTATGGTCACATCGTTTAAGTAGTTGTATGATAGGTAGTTTATATGCCTTAGGTAAATTACCAGAATACCCTTTTCATGTATAATTGGTAATTAAGCATATGTAACCTAAACCTTTGTCACATAACTGATTATGTAATATGTTTAGGCATATAACACTTGTCATAGGGCTAGTTAGGCGGTCCGAACGCGTTTCACGCGAACGACGCGTTAAAGTAGCATAAGCTACCTAAACGGGTCGTAATGGGTTGTAAGCACTTAGGTTAAGTTTCATTTAGTATGTAGGCTTTGTTAAACCAAATGACACGAGTCTCTACACTCGTTTGGTTTACAAACCCTAATGCTACCCAATCTTCCGATCTAGGTCCGGTTTATTAACATAGTTACCTATACTAGGTGCCGTTTGATATCCGCGATCTCTAGCATTATTTAGTTGTCACTCCAGAACTACTGAGCAATCTCAGGTGAGTACATAGACCCCTCTTTTACTGTTTTCCAAACTGTTTTGGGGTGAAACACATGTGCCTACTTGTTACTTTCCTGCTTTCCTGTTTTCACATCATATACTGCTATGTTCGTTAGTACATTATAGTACATGATTTCATTACATTTCATGCTATGTATTGCCATTGTGTGCATTACTTAGTACATCGTTTTACATGACATTTTGACATAGACATTTTGGCATAGACATTTTAACATGATTGACATTTGATCATGCATTTCCCACAAAACATAACTTTGATTTAAACCAAGTTTTACTTCAATACTTTGTTTTTGTGCATATGGTTTAGTTGAGACATTTCACTTGCCATACATGGATATTTGACATAGACATTTGACATGGATATTTGACATAGACATTTGACATGGATATTTAAACATAGACATTTTACATTGTTTGGTTTGGTTTGATTATGTGATTAAGTAACGATGCGTGTGTAATATGATACAAGCATGGTGGATACGCCGCTGGTACTTCCTATATATAAGTGTTTGTATGGTATTACATATCGTACCGTTATTTGAATCATTTCAGTTTGAGACATATAACATTTTATACAAATAACATATTTTTCACAAGACATTGTTTTACAAACAACTTAACTAATACAAACTCATTTTACATGGTTACTCATTTAACCATGCATTACTCTATTATTTATCATCTGAACTCATTGTTTTTCAAATGATTTACAAAACAAAGCAAATAACAAGGTTCATGACTAAACATTTTCTCAAACATAAGTCATGAATCTTATTTTTCACAAAACCTATGTATCTCACAGGCATTTTTATGCTGACGTACCTATTTTCACATGTGTTTTTCAGGAACTGTTGCATAAGATGATCAAGATACACATAGGCAGACTTGGGCTTTAGTGACAATAAAAGATACAAGACTAGTTAATTATGTTGTATTTCCTTGTTTGTTAAGACATTGTAACACTTTTAATCAATAAAACGAAACTTCAATTGCCATGGATTTGAAACAATTAATTCTGTTACAACACTCCCCGACATTTCCGCCACGTTTTGTATGTTCTACGTGGTCGGGGTGTGACAACCTACACTCGCTCTAAGCATTTGTTTAATCATAAGACTCGTTTCCAAACCACCTTTAAGGGTCGTTCGTTCAAATTAGCTTACAAGGGCAATTTGGTCAATTTTCATCCTTCTTTTACTACAAGGACCTTCAAATACTTGTTTGACTCAAAATCTGGCCTTTTAACTATAATTCTTGTTTGTAAACCATTATGTTTCTAAAACACCATGTTTATGACTCAAATTATTCGGTTTACCTAAAAGATAACCGAATATTCATTTTAACCTTGTCTAACACTTATAAAATCTCAAGTTCTAAACAATGAGCTGAATCATTATACGTACCTGACTCGGATCATTATATTGACCATTTTTTTTATACCTTGCTTTAATACTCGCTATTTAATAGCGATACAAGATATCCTTCCGTATTTACTCCTGTGAACACACAACTCGACAATATTCATTAGTCGATATTTTCAAATGGTGATATTTTCACCATTCGACCCGTTTGGTCTAAGTGACCGTTTATTTTTGCGAGATGCTATTTAGTACCATCTCGTCTACAAGACTCGCTTCGGTTTATACCGAATGGTCTTTTTTTACTTATAAATCATTTCTTAACACTTCTTGGCCTACTATGACTTACGTCATAATTGTCTTTTTCTTAATTAACACGACGAAAAGGATATTCTAAAATATATGTCTAGTGTAAGATATACTTACCTTGCATCCGAATTACGCTTTTCCTTCATACTTGCTCCGTTTGACACGCTTCCTTTCCAAGCCTCCACCTAGCTTGTCAAGCGTCAAACTATCATCATAATTCGTAAGACGGTTAGATTAGTCATCATAAATTATGACTATTCCATCTTACGGGTTTTGCATCAAAATTCACCATTTGATTTCATTTTGGTCAGTTTGACTTTTAAAGGTCAAACTGTCTATTAACATAAGTGATTATATTATAAACCTCGACAATTCATTTAAGCACTTTGTCAAGTATCCGATAGGCATTATTCTTACGCCACCGTTTTAACTACTTTCTAAGTCTAAATTCATGCTATTATTAACACCAATTGACTTAGCTTTCTATTATCGAAGCTAATTATTCATTTGTTATGCAAGAACTAAAGGTTTCCATCTACATGTAAAACCCATTTCATCATAGCATTAGACATTCATCCGAACATCAATATAATCAAGTTCTACATATTAATTAGTAGGCATCATGATTCCAGACACCTATTTATATGAACCAAAATCACTAGTTTCATCATAATTTATTAAACCCCTTTTCATGAAAGTATGATCATGTACCCAATTTCATGGTTTAATCAAACACCTTCCATTCATTATCATGCATGATGATTCTAAACATAGTCTTATCATCAATTTCATCATAACAATAAAACCCACTTAGCTAGGTGTGGTGATTCAACCAAACACCTAAATCATAGCAATTTATTCTAAATCTTCACTTAGGGTTTGTTCCTAAGCAATCCTACATTTTAGCCCTTTACATCATCTTGGGGTGTTACATCATCTCTCTGATTACCAAACCCGTTTTCGGGGTGTTACATCATCTCTCTGATTTTGCGGAAGCAATAGCCTGAGCTCTCATAGCCCTCGCATTTTAGCCCTTTACAGATATCATCTAGGTATACTCACTTGTAAGACTGAATATTGGGATCTGGATACGAGAGTATATTCTGAGGTGGGACACGCGAATAAGTTTAAGTGCTTAAAACATTAATCTCGTATCTCGAAACAATTGAACTTTGTGTGAGAATTTAAGTGGATCAGTATACTGACAATCTAAGTGAATCGTTTAGAACTAAAAATGTTTAAAGCTTAACGGTGTTGGTGATTTGTTTCAGAAACTGATATGATCCTCTTACACAAATTCACAAAAATATTGTCGGTAAATATTTCTTTACTGTATTTTTTTTATTATCAAAAATCCAAAAAGATTTTAAGTGTATTTTAGCATAAAATTTTGAAAAATGAAAAAAGATTTTCGACAACTGATGTTGGAAAGCTAATTTTCAAAATTCCAAATGCTAAACATGATGACAATCAGTGAGGGGGAGTCTGTTTGAAATTAGAAAAGACTTTGAAATGAAAATGTTATTTTTACAAGTGGTTCATCAGAGTTTAAAATTGTAAAATCATTTATGGATTTGTTTAATACTTGCAAATGATGTTTAAATTTGTCAAATTTTAAATTTGTGAAATTTATTGTGAGGTAGAGATGTGTGCAGGTTAGCCAGGTTCTTGATCCTAAGCAGAATGTAAGCCAGGTCACTATCCTGATTCTGTAACAGCCAAGTTCAGATTCTGGACCTGATGTTCATGCAAGCTGATGATGCTGATGAACTTAAGGAATCAAGAGATCTGATCAAGAGAATTAGAAAGAGATAAGAGCCAGGTTGAGATTCTGAAAAAGAAGAGAAGAGAGAGATTGAGGATGTTTTACATTGTTAGATATTTCGGGAGAAGTCGAGAAGACTGATAAAGACTGAAGATGTTGAAGACATGTATTGAAGACTTGTCGACATCCGAGGGGGAGTCTGTTAGTGCATACGTCTGTCGACTTCGTCTTGTATTGAGTCTTGTATTGTATTAGATAGATCAGGGTACGCAAAACGAGAAAAGTGTCTTTGTGGGTAATTTCGCACGAAATAACACATAGGTTATTCCGTACGAAATTAGATAGTGATTTCGCACGAAATTAGATTTCGCATGAAATCTAATTCCGCTTGAGATGGTCCGTGCGAAATTAGCTTGCCTATAAATACTAGGTGTGCCAAGTCTTTTGTAACTTTCCGGATTCAGTACCGAAGTGCTGCCGAAGTGTCTACTCGCTGTAATTCTTTGTCAAATCAATCAAAAGACAGTTTAAAGTGTATATCTAGCTGAATTGAACTTGATACGTTTGTTTCCGCCTCTCGTATTGAGAAAAACTCTTCTGATCGACTCATTCGGGTCATAAAACGATCCTACAGAGTTGTCAAGTCCTATGGTACCATTACTTACTACCGAGCGGCGTAACTAATGTTAATGAACGTATTTTAGTTCGTTAAGCAAACCAAATGTCATACCAAATGTAAGCATGTTTTATGAAAACAATGTACCTAATATGCTAAGTAAACATACAAGGTAGAGATGTAAACAATGTGTTCATATGCTGAGTAAACATATGTAACAGAAAAAGCAATGTAAAACAATGTGCTAGCATGCTAAGTAAACATACATAGCAAAACAAATGCAATATAAAACAATATGCTAGCATGCTAAGTAAACATACACAGCAAAACATAATGAAATCATGTACTATAAGTGTACTAATGAACATAGCAAGCATATGATATAAAAACATGGAAAGCACGAAAGTAACAAGTAGGCACATGTGTTTCACCCCAAAACAGTTTGAAAACAGTAAAAGAGGGGACTATGTACTCACTTGAGATTTGCTCAATAGTCTTTAGATAACCACCAAGCAATGCTAGAAAGATCACGGAATCAAACGGCACCTAATATAGGTATCTATGTTAATAAACCGGACCTAATTCGAAGGATTGGATAGGATGAGGTTTCGTAAACCAAATGAGTATAGGAACTCATATGATATGGTTTAACAAAGCCTACATACTAAAATGAAACCTAACCTAAGTGCTTAAGACCCATTACGACCCGTTTAGGTAGCTTTTGCTACTTTAACGTGAAGTTCGCGTAAAACGCGTTCGGACCGCCTAACTAGTCCTATGACAAGTAATATATGCCTTAACATGTCTAATATTGTTGCCTAATCAGCTTAGATGTCAAAATCTAGGTTACATATGCTTAAAATGAATTTATGCACAAAAAGGGTATTTTGGTCATTTACCTAAGGCATATAAACTACCTATCATACAACTAACTAAACGTCGTGACCATAAGGTATAACCTCGGAAGGTTATTCCCTATACAACTCTTGTCACCTAATGTGTTTGGTCGGATCCTAATGATTGACCAAACGGGTCGGGTTCGAAAGTATAAGCGGTTGTTTAGACCGCTTACCTTACGACACTACATAAGCACTAAACCTAATGTGACGAGCTAAACATGTTGAAACATGTTTAACAAAGTTTGAAAGCAGGTTTGGTATCAAAACAAAGGGTCTTGATACCTAAGAGTAGTTTGGTTACAAAATACGCAAGAATACGCATTTTAGCCGAAACTACGACTCGCCACTATGCCTAAATAATGTGGTAATCAATAGGTATAGTCACAAGGGACTATAACCATCGTGATTACGCTCACGTTATGAAGTTCAAACGAACTTCGTGTTGACCATAAACTGGTCAATGCAGAAAGTCAAAAGCAGTTTGACTTTCATGCTAAAACGCGTAAAAGAATGAAAGAATACTTACAACGGGTCCAAGAACGGAAGTCTTGATTCGATTATTCTCAGGTATGAAGTGAAAAGCACCTCAACTTAGAGATCAATCAGATCAATTGTGGTTTTGAGCAAATGGGGGTGGGGTTTATATAGTTTTTGCACAACCGTTAAGATCGTTCATCGTAAAACGAGCTTCGATCACAACCGTACACATGCACCCATGGTTTTGCAAAACCATGGGCACCTAAAAATGGCCCCTAGTATCATAAAATACCATGTGCAAGTCCCTAAATCAGCTGGAACAGCTGTAAACAGCTGGAAAAAGGAATTTGTGCAGATCTGCAGCTAGTACGCAGCCTGCGTAGGAGTCAGGTAAGGCCTACGCGGCCCGCCTGGACTTCTGATCAGCAAACAAAGTTTCAGTTTCAGCAGTTTTGGTCCCTGCAATGTTTTAAGCTCACTTCCGACACATCTAAAGCTTGTTAAGCCAACTTTAAGGCTCTAAAATGATACCTAAACATAATGGACATGAAACATGTTCAAAAATATGCCGGATGTCGGATCGTTTGGTCGTATGGACGCGTTATTCCTTTAATTACGACGAAATACGCACGAACGCGAAAAACGATCCAAATTGCGCGACGAATGGATTTTTCTCATGCCAATCACTAAAATAAAATATTTTAATGATTATATAAATTTTTGGATGTACGGATGTATTCAGAACGTAAGATATGCGCGAAAATGCAAACTTATGCACTTTTTGACGCTTTTAGTCCCTGAATGACCAATAAGTTTATTTTAGCACACCGAAACCCTCAATGCCTATATCTAAGCTATGTGAATGATATTTAGGGTATGTTTAACTTATGATCAAGTTCCGGAATGTCCGTTACAGTACGAATCGACATACTTTCACAGTTTGTCGAATTTAGTCCCTATAAGCGAATAAACTTGATTTTGCCATACCAAACCTTCAAAACTTATTTCTAAGTTATGTAAAGGTTATTTAAGGTATGTTATGCATATGTTGATGTTCCGGAGTATTTGTCGCGTTAAACTGATTACGTTTACGCACCAGTTTGCGTCTAATTCTCCAGAAAGCGATATAGAGTTTGAAATTGAACAAAAATCAAAACATGAAAAATATCAAACATAAACAAACAAACATTGGGATCCAATAACATTATTTTATTGATAACTGAACTGTTTACAACGATTACAAGCACAGGTGTCACACGTAAAAAAAATGACTTTTTTTCTAAAACGCAATGGACAAAAAACACAATGCAATGTCTTATTTCTAAAACGCAATAGACAGAAAACACAAAGAAATGTCTTATTTCTAAAATGCATTGGCCAGAAAACACAAAGAGATGTTTTTTTTTCTAAAACGCAATAATCTAAAAACACAAAAGAAAGTGTTCTTTTTAAAACGCAATGGACTAAAAGCACTTCAAAATGTGTTTTTCTAAAACGCAATGGAACAAAACACACACAAAAATGTCTTTTTTTCTAAAACACGAAAGAAGTGTTCTTTCTAAAACGCAATGGACTAAAAACACATAAAAATGTGTTTTGCCTAAAACGCAATGGACTAAACACTTCAAAATGTGTTTTTGTAAAACGCATTGGACCAAAAAAACATATAAAAATATGTTTTCCTAGGATGCAATAGATAAAAACACAAAAAAAGTGTTTTTTTTTTCTAAAACGCAATGGGCTAAAAACACATTTTATGTATTTTACCTAAAACGCAATGGACTAAAACATAATAAAATATGTCATTTCTAAAACGCAATGGACTGAAAATACAAAAAAAAAAAAACTGTTTTTTATTCCTTTGTAAAACGCAATGACTCAATTCCAAAAAACTCAGATCGTAAAAATTTAATTCAAAATTTTCTTACATAGATCGAAGCCGATTTTTTAGATTTCTTCAACGATTGACGAAATTTAAATGTTAGAAACACTTATCAGCGATCGAATGGAAAGAATTGAGTGATTCGCTTCAAAATCACAGGAAAAAAATGAGATATTGTATGAAATTAAACTGGGTTTCTTTAAAAAAGTTGAAGAACACGTTGATTTGGTGTTTGAATCATTAATTGGTGATGAAAATCGCACTATAATGTAGTTATTATTGAGATAGAAAGTGAAGAAAAGGTTGAAGATAGTGAGTTTTGAAAATTGTGAGTTTTGAAGTTACAGAGAGAAGAAGGGAGAAGATTGGATAAAACTGACTAAAATACTCTTCCTCTTTATTTTAAATTTTTTCACATGTTATAATCATATTGTTTTATATCCTTTCTAGCCCAAATAAACTTACTATTTAATCATCTCCCCCAATATTAAAACAAGGGTAAATTACTTTTTGAGTCCCTGTGTTTTATAGGTTTTAACCACTTGAGTCCAAAAGTAAAAAGTTTAAAGACCTGAGTCCCTATAAGCATTTTCTTTAACCATTTGAGTCCAAATTTCTAACACTGTTAGAATTTTTTGGTTAAGTATTGTTAAATGACCAAAATACCCTTATATTTAAAAAATAAAAAACTCTCTCTCTTTCTCTTTCTTCACCATAAGGTCTCTGTCCTTTCTTTGTTTCTTCAGACGACGATTAAAATCCATCATTGAGCTTGATTTTCATGATGAATAATGGGCAATACATTTTGCAGAAAACAAAGGGGACAGGAGAAATGAGAACCTTGATGGGTGATCCATGGGTCAGGAAACGGTCCTCAGATCTAAGGAACTACCACACGAATTACAAGCGAGAGACGTGGACGAAGTTGTTGCAGCTGTTTCCTTTTCTTCTTACAAGCGAGAGAACCTTGATGGGTGATCCAAGGGTCAAGAGCTTTAATTCAATGTTTGGTGAGATTCACAAATCATAAACCACTTGGGTGGTGAGTGATGAGCAGCTTCAGTCGGAATTGAGGGTGTCGATATCAGCGATAGTTATACCGGCGTATAGGTCGTTTATGGGGAGCTTCAGTCAGGTGTTTACTCTAGGGAGGCAAACGGAAAAGTAAATTAAGTATCAACCGGAAGATATAGAGAATTGTATTGAGGAGCTGTTTGATGGGAATGCAGCTCAACTAAGCAAGAAAAGATAATTAATGATGAATCAAGATTTAAGAACCACTACCGGCGAACGTCTCGCATCGCCACTCGTCGCCGTTTTATGGGTTTTAATCGTCGTCGTCGTTCATCTTCACCGTCGAATTAACAATCCCTACGGTCACCTTCTCCGATCATCTCTCTGTTCTGACTCTCACTCTCTCTGAATCTCTCTCTTAACTGTTTCTCTCTCTAGGAAGAAGAAAAGGATTGAAGAAGTGGAAGAGAGAGAAAGAAAGAAAGACTGTTGATATGAAAGGTGAAGAAAGAGAGAGAGAAAGTTTTTTTATTTTTTAAATATAAGGGCATTTTGGTCATTTAACAATACTTAACCAAAAAATTCTAACAGTGTTAGAAATTTGGACTCAAATGGTTAAAGAAAATGCTTATAGGGACTTAGGTCGTTAAACTTTTTACTTTTGGACTCAAGTGATTAAAACACATAAAATACAGGGACTCAAAAAATAATTTACCCTTAAACGAAGTTAGTTGTTACCGAAAAACTGACATTAAAAATACAAAGTTGTTTAAAATATATAAAAAAATACACATTAACTATTTCTTTTTCCAAAAAAATAGTGATATCATTCGTAAAAAGGCATTGGGGCCGTTCAAAAATCTTCTTATAAGGTGATCCGGAGTGGGGCGCTATGCTCGGAGATGGCGTCGGAAAACGCCCAAGAACACCGAAACGCAGGGCGCTATGGCCAAAATTTTTTGAATGGCGCGATGATAATAGCGGCGTTATTCTGGTTCCTTTCAAACTTTTGACCAATCACAAACAAGCAAGTTTTTTTATATTAATTAATAAAATTGAAAATTATTAAATAGGTAATGATGGGTAGGGGCTTTATGACTACGGGCTCTAGTGATATAACGCCCCCATAAAGCCCCCGTGTGATGTGGCACGTGTCGCATAACGCCCCACAAGGGGCTTTAGGCCATGGGGTATGGGGCGGGGGTTTGGGCGTGGGTTGGGGGAAAACGCCCAATCCACCACCCCGGGGGCTTGGGTTGGGGCTTGGGTTTGGGCGTGGCCCCTTGGGGCTTGGCTTTTAAGCCGGGCGTGGGGCGGGCTAGCAAGGTGATATGGCGGGCTCTCAATGGCTATGTGTCAACTCATGCCCCCAACCCAAGCCCCAACCCAAGGCCCACCATACCCCACGGTCTTATGACTACGGATGTCCTAATATTTAACGTGAAAAAGGGTGACCCTGACACATTTTATGTGCCCCGCAAATAATTTGATTGTGTATGAATGAATGAATACATGATTGCTCATGAACAATAACATATGTAAATAAAACTCGCAAGAAAATAAATTAAGATAAGGCGACGTTCCCGATCTGACTAGAGAAACAATAATAAATAATGGGTTTTCTTTTGAATAAACTGCGATTTTGGTCCCTCAGGTTTGATATTTTTGCTACTTTAGTCCAAAACTCAAAACTTTTGCATTTGGGTCCCTATGGTTTCAGTTTTATTGCCATTTTGCTCTAAAAGTGAAATCATATTATATTTGTCTTATAAAATCATGATATTTTGTCCTTTTTCTCATAGGCAAAATGATCATTTTAATTTTTATAAAAAAAGTTAAAGAATATATTTAATTAAGTGGGCCCCACTAATCCCTTACCATCTACCTCCTTCCCATGCCCCTTTCTTTTTCATACAGACATATAGACTTATCTCTCTCTCTATATCTTTCTTCTCTCTTTCTGGTACCACCACCGTCGCCTCCACCACCGCCATCACCACTCACCACCACCACCACCACAACCACAATCACCACCGGTTCCACCTCCATCATGATCACCTTGACCACCACCGGTTCCACCTTAACCACCTGCCGCCGCACCTCCACCACTATATCCAAGCAAACATGTCTGCATCTCCGACCACCACCACCACCGCTGCACTGCCTCACCACCTTACCCCTACCACACCACCACCTTCTAACGGTTGTACAGATCTGAGCAAAAACTCCCACCCACAACCCGACCCATAACAATCTCCGATTCGAGTTCCGAATCGTTGACTTAAACATAACAAGTGAAGCTCTGTCTTGAACACTTTTGTCTTAGCAACCGCCGACCACTCCCTCCCTCCCTTCTCTAGTGAAACGCTCCATCTTTATGCACAACAACAGCAGTAATGGCTTCAACTCAACCTCTGTTCAAGCTCCCTTTAAATTCACACCACCAAACCCCCCTAATTCTTCGTCTCATAATACCATTTGTCTAGCCCCTAACAATCTCCTCTGTTTCCCCCAAATTAGTACCTCGTCTAAAAAGTTCAATTTGAAGGTAACTAAACAATAACCCACATTCCCTTTTCAATTTTGTGTTCGTAAATTTTCTGTGATTGTGGAGTTTTCTGTGGGTGAGGGGTTATGATACGAGAAGGAGGTAGAGGGTGAGGGGGCTAGTGGGGCCCACTTAATTAAATGTATTAACTTTTTTTTATAAAAATTAAAATGACCATTTTGCTCCGGAGGAAAAGGACAAAATAACGGGATTTTATAAGACAAATATAATCTGATTTCACTTTGGGATCAAAACGGCAATAAAACTGAAATCACAGAGATCCAGATGCAAAAAAGGTTTGAGTTTTGAACTAAAGTGCCAAAAGTAACTAAACCTCAAGGACCAAAATGGCAGTTTACTCTTTTCTTTTCTTTCAATAAAATATTTGTAATTAATGATATACGCCGCGCTGAGGTGATGTCAAAATGTAAAATAACTCGAATTTATATCGTCTAATGAAAACGTATTATATTTGACCCGACTCAATTTATAACAAAATTTATATCAAAACATACACAAACTAAAAACGTACATAAAAATAAGCATAAAAACATATTATATTATATCTAAGCCTACTCATTTCTAAAAAAAATAACTTCGAAACCTAAATCAATTGGAATTTATACCGACACGTACAAAAAAAAAATACAAAGTCTCTACAAAATTGAGGGGTTATAAGTATCAGAACTAAATGTTAAAGGGTAAAGCCTACCAATTTAAAAAAAAAATTACGACGAAACTTAAATCAATCAAAATTTATATCGACACGTACATAAAAAAATTACAATGTTTTTATAAAGTTAAAGAGTTATAAGTGTCAATATCAAATATTAAAGGGTAAAAGTAAACCAAAAGGACACTAAAACAAAGTTGAGTTGAGTGCTTATAAGTGTCGATATAAACATTTGTTGTCGATATAACGTAGGGTGGGCATATATGGTTCAATGGGACTACTAACACTTGAAAATGAACAATCTTAATAGTCCTCCTGCCGGTCACGTGTATACTACAAGACACAGTCGCCGACTTCTTTGTTTCATACTAACAGACAACAATTGCTACCAACTTCGACCATTCATCTTCAACCTCTCTTGTATTGCCATGTGACAAACCCGGACCGTTTTATTGTAATGAGTCATATTTGGTTGCAAGAGCATTTACAATAATTACCCTTAAAAATATATGAGTAGCTTTAATTATATTATAAGGAATGATTGTTAGATTATTCACAAAGATAACCTTAAAAAATATGTGAGTGGGTTTATATATAACTATATCTATACTATATTATAATGCATAAGGGAGAGGTATTTTAAGATACCAAAAAAATAAGAATTTCCCCCCCTTTATTTATAGAAAGACCGCTAAAATGAGGGTAGTTTGGTCTTTTAAACACTATTTATTTTTTAGCCCCTAAACTTATTACACTTAAATCCCTAAGGTTTTATCTACATTATAGATAATTAGTTACAATTCATCTATCCAAAACAAACTTATAATTTTCTTACGTATTATTGACATATCTAATAAACTATACTGTTTAAAAAAAAATCCAAAGATTGCATGACGACATTCACATTTTTGTCGACGTTTCGGTAGTTGTCTTGTTCAATATCGACGCACGGATTAAAAGGTACAAATCGATAATGCTTTAATGTGCAAGTATTAATAATTGTGATCTAATACACCTAATCTACAAAGATGGGCTCCATTCATGCAAACAAAAACAATTAAAAGTATCGTAATATAAAATGAAGATATTAGGTGTCACATTTTATTTTATTAAAATTGCCTAATATCTATATTTAGATATACCTTATAAAAACTTAAAACTAACCACAACAAACTTCCTAAATAAAGGGGTGACAAATCTAAAATTAAACCCTAAGGCACTTCTATTGTTACTACTATAAATACATAGCATGATACCCCTATATCTATTGCTAAACAAAGTTAAAAAATGGATCCAGTTCTAAATTCAATTGTTGCCAAAAAAACAAGCATGCGAGATTGAAAATTCTAAGGCCAGTTCTGTTATATCGCAACAATGAATAATTGTTTTATTTTATTTACTTTTATGTCAATGTTAACTTATTTGATTTTTCAGATTCAGTCGCATGATGAACATGCCAATTTAAACAACCCATTTGTCGAAAAAACTTTTAAGGTATTGATTTTGCAGGTTTTTAAGTATTATTTTTGCGTATATCTTTCATATTAACATTTTCGTTATGTTATTATATGTGTGTTTTTGTAACACTCTAATTCGTATTTGACTAAAGTCGCAGCGGAAAACTCGTACCATAAAAATTTCTTTAGTTACAAACACTTTGACACACTTAACCTCATTTCTAGGGTTAATTTTTCTCAATAATTATATTTATTATACTTATTTACAACAAGAAATCATAAACTGACTTCACTCAATTACGTACTCGACACTCCCGTACAATCTATCTTGTGACTTGATCCTCGATCTCCAACCCTTGGATATCCTCGTGACTGGTATTACCTGCGCTCACCACATAAAATTTACAACATTAGTACACATTATAAACATACAAGGTTTGTTCACATCTATTTCTCGTTTCATTAATTCTTTACATTCCAGCTTTTCCATCCTGTCATATAATTCGTGGTGAGTCTTCTTTGCTACTCCTGCATCACACTTATAACTCCATGTACACGAATTAATCAACATAAACACATAATCGTTCCGAAAGAATTATGTTCATACTTAAACTTCATACACATTACCTCCTGACATACATATGTACACACATAAGTACTAACCTACATGCATCCTTACATATATATACACTTAAATCATTCTATAAGTATCTACATACACACATACCTACAATGTTACGTACGGTCATGACATCACACATTCACATACATACATACATACATACATACATACATACATACCTGATTGCAGTATGCTAAACTCGTACATGCCTATTCTCCATACACATACCTATATACACCCACGTACCTATTCACATCCTTATAAACATACATACGAATCTATTTACCTACGTGCATACCCTTAAGATCACATAAACATGAATTAAATTAGACGTACGTGACTTAAAACGCCTTTAAACGAGTTCCCGGCATCGAATAAGACACGAAAACAACTTTTCGGAGAACACTACACCCGTCGCGCGACGCGACGGGCCGTCGCGTGACGCGACCCCCTCAAAACGACAGCAGGTTTGCAGCTGGTTGCTGCATATTTCCAGCGCGATCCGATTTCACGGAAACGGCCATAACTTCTTCATTATTGGTCCGTTTTACCCGATTCTTTTTCCTACGCTTCCGTAATTTAATTCTCCATCTTATGGAGTTAAGACCCGACATCCGGATTAACAAAATTCCAGACTTTTAAGCCTTCGGCTTGTTACCCTTTTTCCATATCCTGTCCCGTTCATGCATTTATCCATCTAACTTGTTTATTTGACCATAGATTCTTATATACTTAATAATATCAATAACACCTATTATAAAAGATTAAATCCTCAGATATCTTGCATTCTTTAAACTCATTTTACTCAAAAGCTTACTTTGACCCGTTAAGGGTATTTTTGTATTTCATTGCATTTGATTCTCAAAAACATACATTTCGCTTCCGTACTTATCCTACTTATTCACTTGGTCATTTATCTTATTTCTAAACATCTTTTACAGGTCGTTCGCCCAAAATACCCACCAAGGGCATTTTAGTCAACTTTAACCCCAACCCTTACGACGAAGGACTTCAACACATAACCACCCTCAAACATCATGTTTAAGTAATTAAAACACCATATTACTTAACAATCTAAGAAGTGATTACAGAAATCACTTACCTCGTGCATTCGAGTTCAAGCATAGCTTCCGTTTTTACCCTTGGCCCGTTGTCCTTCCATGCTTATGTCCGTGTTGACATGACTCCTATCCGTACATGTCATTACATTCACATTCTTGTTAGCATATATGATTGTACGTATGAACGATCATATCAAATTCATATCTCATGTATGACCTTCATTAGTCAATTCAAACAAGCATAAAGCATACTCAACATCAACCTAACATAATCCTCTCATGAACTATATCTAAAATGCATTCCTCATGTTAGTTTACTATCAATTTCATTATTACCACATTCTATACATGTTCACCCATTAATTGCATACAATTTCACATATTATTGTCATTTAGACATTTCATCAAACACTTGATGTGCGTACTACTTTCTAAGCATGATGTACAAGTCTTTCATGTGTTTATCCTAATTATCACTTTCATTTATCATCACAAGTAAACATCATACAATTTCCATACCATAATCACTCTATATACAAATACACATCACATACTACACATATTTCTAATCAAGTTCATTCCATTTCATGGATTAAACATAAACCCACTTAACTAATTGTGGTAATTCATCCAACCACCTAGATTCTAACAATTTACTCATAGTCATCGCTTAGGGTTTGTTCTTAAACGTGCATACATCACTAATTTGGCCATAACCTTCATGATTCATACATAAATCACCACTAGTGATGATTACCAAGATTTCTCAACTTCATTAATCATAAAAATTCAACATACCTTATGATCCCCTCGCGAAGGTGATCATTAATCCGTGTTTCTTCTTGAATTTGGGCCTCGATTCACCCTTCAATTTGGTGATTTAAGTGAGCTAGGGTTTGGAGCTCTTGAGAGCTCCTGAAGCTTCATGAACACACACGTATGTGTGTTTGTGTGTGTGTGTTGACCTTTTAATTAGACAAATGAACTTTCATTTGTTCCACTTTAGCCCCTCGGGTTTGCCTTTAAAACATAACTAACACTACCTTCATTATTTAATACTTTTGACCATACCTTTAACTAGGTTAAATAGCCTAGTTATTTATTTCATGACGTGTCACATAAGAACACACGACAAATATTAACATTCAGATTTTTGGGGCGTTACAAGTCTACCACCCTTAAATGAGGTTTCGTCCCCGAAACCTTTCTTACTTCTTATTTAACACTAATTAATTCTTCTCTATGGCTAGCCCATCACAACGACTATCTTCTTTCTTAAAGAACCCGCTCCGGAGTTCTTATTAGTGTCGCTTTCACTAATACGCTAATTCCTAACAGCCTTCATAGCTAATTGTTCATTCATCATTCTAACACTCGTATACCATATGCATCATATACCTTCTTACTTACTTGCAAGCGTTCCAACATTCCATTACTAACATTCTCATTTGTTTATTACTCATTCATAATGTTTTTATCAACTATACGATCTTGCATCGAAATTGTATATACTCAGTTATGTTTAACTTTAACTAATACATCATAGTAATGAGTAGCTATACATTCTCAATTCATAAACTATCCATATAATTGACTTCTTCATAACCATTCCATACTTTCCTTATCATACTTTCGCATATCATTTTCATTTCCTTAACATGTCAACAATGGGTCAATACATATACTTCCTCAATCTGTAATCATACATCCATTCATATGATCTATTCATAACGGATCTACCAGATTCATCTTATCTCTTAAGATTTCATTCTATGCATATATTATTTAACATTTAGTTATTGTTTTGTTACCACACAAAACTACCATTTCATAGTCATATATACGTACTTTAACTTTAATGTGAACATCCTTCTACGTTTTCTACAGCTACTTGTACCCTACATACCTTTACGTTACCTTTAAATCATTTTGTCCATTTTACATCACTATTATTTTCACTTCATACATTTCTTGATTTACATATATATATGTGTGTCATACTAGTTTATATCTATCCAGCATAAGTTAAACATCTTACTAACTTTTTTTTCATTTCACTAAGCGACGATCCGTAACCCCGATCGAACATCTTCCTTTCGATTACTAGCCATAACAGACCAGGTTTCATTTATCCTTATAATGAGCTTCCGCTCGTGCACATTCTCTTACCAATACGATTTGGTTCCATCACATCAATTATTCTAACACTTTCATAAAAAAATTTTTGGCGGTTAGCATATTTCATTTAAACATCCATTGTACTAGGGAATTACCCACTTATAATCCTTCTACCATTTCCTACGTACCTACTACAACGTACCACACATTCTATTTCTTACATGCAATCCTTTCATTCTATTCATCATTTCGCCAACCTTCATTTGACTCTTCAAAGCTTAACTGACATTTCTTAATCATTGTATAAGTACTGAGGCACACGTCCGTACTTCTTTCCATTCATGCTTACATGCATAAACATTCATTACGTCATTTCGGTATTGTTAGCAAAACTTATCATTTCTGCTCGTACTTAATTTATTGTCCGGGTCGTAGCCCGTCATTTATTATGACTTCTAAGGGTCTATTACTAACACATTTAACACCTAACTGGTTCAAAACTCCTTTCTTTCCTCTCACAACTTAGGTTTCGCATGCCTATTACAATCATTCTTTTGTTTATTTACTTTACATTTACCCATATGACTCGTTTGACACAACCACGGTCAAACTATCAACATGTTCTGATGTGGACTAATTCCATCCTTTTTATTATTTTAAACCCGTCTTGCGAATTCAAACGTAACGTTCATACCTTTCATTACTTCTAGGTTTCGAATCCGTCTAGCGGTTCCAAACATACCATTTATACCTTTTCTTCCTTCTATGATCGAATCCATCTAACGGATTTCAATCATATCATTCACATCTTTCATTCCTTACATGTGTTGAATCTGTTTCGCAGATTCAGACATATCGTTTCTACATTTCATTTCCTTGAATCCGTTTTACGGATTCAATCATTCCATTCATGCTTTTCATCCCTTGAATCCGTCTCACGGATTCAAACATATCATCCATGCCTTTCATCCTTGAATCCGTCTCACGGATTCAAACATTGCATTCATACTTTTCATTCCCTGAATCCGTCTCCCGGATTCAAACATTGCATTCATACTTTTCATTCCCTGAATCCGTCTCCCGGATTCAAACATATTATTCATATCTTGTTGATCCGTACTTGATTACAGATTCAACATTCTTCATTCTTATCAGGCATGTTTTTTTTTTTTTTTCATTCTTACATCGTACTCTCAATTTCCCGAGAGTCTTACTTCCCATTTCACCCACACGGCCGCCTGCTACCCAACTCTACCGGACATACCTGTAACAATTATCATGATCTCACGAAAGTCATACGTTTCTCGTGTACTGGCCAGGTACACAATCCACATAGTAGTTTCGTGCCTTCATGAAATTGTCACCTTATGTCCGTAGACTTAGGTTTCGGTGCGTGTATCCCTTTCAGTACTTCATTACTATACTATCATTATCCTTCATTTAACATTTTCCTTCTCTTAATGAATTTTACTATTACATATACCCACATAATGAATTTACGTACCTGGATTCAATTTTGGCTTATTACCTCTTTGCCTGCTTAGTATTCATCCTAAACTGCATTCACATAACATCCTCTTCAAACACTTATGCCTACCTTGCACATGCAAAACCGTCAGTTTCTTTATACGTATACATAAGTACATAATTACATTAGCTTTTACCTTGGGATCTTGATCGAGTCTTAGATTGTACGGGTTTCTTATCTCAAGAGCACACAAGTTTGAGTTCAAGTACTTACCTTCTCGTACTTGATTCCCTCAAACCAGGGCTCTGATACCAACTTGTAACACTCTAATTCGTATTTGACTAAAGTCGCAGCGGAAAACTCGTACCATAAAAATTTCTTTAGTTACAAACACTTTGACACACTTAACCTCATTTCTAGGGTTAATTTTTCTCAATAATTATATTTATTATACTTATTTACAACAAGAAATCATAAACTGACTTCACTCAATTACGTACTCGACACTCCCGTACAATCTATCTTGTGACTCGATCCTCGATCTCCAACCCTTGGATATCCTCGTGACTGGTATTACCTGCGCTCACCACATAAAATTTACAACATTAGTACACATTATAAACATACAAGGTTTGTTCACATCTATTTCTCGTTTCATTAATTCTTTACATTCCAGCTTTTCCATCCTGTCATATAATTCGTGGTGAGTCTTCTTTGCTACTCCTGCATCACACTTATAACTCCATGTACACGAATTAATCAACATAAACACATAATCGTTCCGAAAGAATTATGTTCATACTTAAACTTCATACACATTACCTCCTGACATACATATGTACACACATAAGTACTAACCTACATGCATCCTTACATATATATACACTTAAATCATTCTATAAGTATCTACATACACACATACCTACAATGTTACGTACGGTCATGACATCACACATTCACATACATACATACATACATACATACATACATACATACATACATACATACATACATACATACATACATACATACATACATACATACATACATACATACATACATACATACATACATACATACATACATACATACATACATACATACATACATACATACATACATACATACATACATACATACATACATACATACATACATACATACCTGATTGCAGTATGCTAAACTCGTACATGCCTATTCTCCATACACATACCTATATACACCCACGTACCTATTCACATCCTTATAAACATACATACGAATCTATTTACCTACGTGCATACCTTTAAGATCACATAAACATGAATTAAATTAGACGTACGTGACTTAAAACGCCTTTAAACGAGTTCCCGGCATCGAATAAGACACGAAAACAACTTTTCGGAGAACACTACACCCGTCGCGCGACGCGACGGGCCGTCGCGTGACGCGACCCCCTCAAAACGACAGCAGGTTTGCAGCTGGTTGCTGCATATTTCCAGCGCGATCCGATTTCACGGAAACGGCCATAACTTCTTCATTATTGGTCCGTTTTACCCGATTCTTTTTCCTACGCTTCCGTAATTTAATTCTCCATCTTATGGAGTTAAGACCCGACATCCGGATTAACAAAATTCCAGACTTTTAAGCCTTCGGCTTGTTACCCTTTTTCCATATCCTGTCCCGTTCATGCATTTATCCATCTAACTTGTTTATTTGACCATAGATTCTTATATACTTAATAATATCAATAACACCTATTATAAAAGATTAAATCCTCAGATATCTTGCATTCTTTAAACTCATTTTACTCAAAAGCTTACTTTGACCCGTTAAGGGTATTTTTGTATTTCATTGCATTTGATTCTCAAAAACATACATTTCGCTTCCGTACTTATCCTACTTATTCACTTGGTCATTTATCTTATTTCTAAACATCTTTTACAGGTCGTTCGCCCAAAATACCCACCAAGGGCATTTTAGTCAACTTTAACCCCAACCCTTACGACGAAGGACTTCAACACATAACCACCCTCAAACATCATGTTTAAGTAATTAAAACACCATATTACTTAACAATCTAAGAAGTGATTACAGAAATCACTTACCTCGTGCATTCGAGTTCAAGCATAGCTTCCGTTTTTACCCTTGGCCCGTTGTCCTTCCATGCTTATGTCCGTGTTGACATGACTCCTATCCGTACATGTCATTACATTCACATTCTTGTTAGCATATATGATTGTACGTATGAACGATCATATCAAATTCATATCTCATGTATGACCTTCATTAGTCAATTCAAACAAGCATAAAGCATACTCAACATCAACCTAACATAATCCTCTCATGAACTATATCTAAAATGCATTCCTCATGTTAGTTTACTATCAATTTCATTATTACCACATTCTATACATGTTCACCCATTAATTGCATACAATTTCACATATTATTGTCATTTAGACATTTCATCAAACACTTGATGTGCGTACTACTTTCTAAGCATGATGTACAAGTCTTTCATGTGTTTATCCTAATTATCACTTTCATTTATCATCACAAGTAAACATCATACAATTTCCATACCATAATCACTCTATATACAAATACACATCACATACTACACATATTTCTAATCAAGTTCATTCCATTTCATGGATTAAACATAAACCCACTTAACTAATTGTGGTAATTCATCCAACCACCTAGATTCTAACAATTTACTCATAGTCATCGCTTAGGGTTTGTTCTTAAACGTGCATACATCACTAATTTGGCCATAACCTTCATGATTCATACATAAATCACCACTAGTGATGATTACCAAGATTTCTCAACTTCATTAATCATAAAAATTCAACATACCTTATGATCCCCTCGCGAAGGTGATCATTAATCCGTGTTTCTTCTTGAATTTGGGCCTCGATTCACCCTTCAATTTGGTGATTTAAGTGAGCTAGGGTTTGGAGCTCTTGAGAGCTCCTGAAGCTTCACGAACACACACGTATGTGTGTTTGTGTGTGTGTGTTGACCTTTTAATTAGACAAATGAACTTTCATTTGTTCCACTTTAGCCCCTCGGGTTTGCCTTTAAAACATAACTAACACTACCTTCATTATTTAATACTTTTGACCATACCTTTAACTAGGTTAAATAGCCTAGTTATTTATTTCATGACGTGTCACATAAGAACACACGACAAATATTAACATTCAGATTTTTGGGGCGTTACAGTTTTATTGCAGGATGATGGTGATAAAAATGTTGATATTATTTCTTATGGTGCAATGTTTAGTCCATACAAGTCTAATCTTCAACGTAAATTTAGTGAAGAGTTAATTTTAAGGTTTATTTAATCTTTTTTTTTAACTTTTGTAATCAATTTTTGTCCCTTTTAAGGATCGAAAGTTTGAGACTCAAAGGAAGAGACTCAAGAGACTCTCTGAATGGGAATTGAGTGAGCTTATTAATTTAAACGATTCTGAGGACAATAACAAAGAAGAGGAATTAGAAGATACTGCTGATTCAAGCACAAACCAGAAAACCCAATTAAAAATACCTCGAGTGTCAATTCAGAATCGGAACAGATTTCATGAAGTCTAATATGAAATCTATCAAGTGTTTTTATGTTATTTTTTTCATTTTCAGTTGTTGTGTTTGATTTATACGTATGAATAAAGTTTATTTTATATTTGAACTTTATTTTTGGTGTTAATATAATCAGTGGCGGATCTAGAAAATCATCAAAGGGGCAACGTTTCAAAAAGAAATTTCTAAACGGGTAACGAAATCGAAAAAACGTAAAATTTTTCCAAAATTTACACTAGCGCCTAAGCGTCAAGGGGCAACGGGGGTTACCCCTTGTTACTCTCTATATCCGCCCCTGAATATAATGCAATTATTGACCATATTAATAAAGTTCAAAATAAAGTTAGTATCCTAAATTTACAAGTCAACTGAACTTATATAATTTAATATCCTAAAGTTGCAATAAATATACATTGTTGTTAAATATAGTCAAGCTGAAATTATAAAATATTGCAGTTATTCTTTGATATTAATTTAATAATTTGTATTTCTTAATTACAAAATAATAAAGTAATTAACTTTAAAGCTAAAATAAAAAAACAGAACTTACTATTATATAAAGTTAATAAAGATGTAAACTCTTAACATCCTGTTTTTTTTATAAAAATTGTTTTTAAAATTTTATAAAAATATAAATTATATATATATATAAAAACAAAATTTAACAATTAAAATTAAAGGTGTAAAACGTACTTACAAGTCAACTACTATTTTTTATTTTTATAAAAACAAAAATTTTAAACTTAAAGTTTATTGGATGAGTACCATGTGGATATTTAAAAATAGTTATGAACTTTAAAGAATAAAATTACAAACTTTATCATTTAACCAATAAAATAAACTTACTTTACAACTATAACAACTTATCTTTTAATTTTTTTCATTTGATTATTATTTTTTATTAAAAACGAAACTTTACAGTGTGAAACAGTTTTTTACTTTATTTATAAACAAAACATTTTTTTTTATAAAAAAATAATTCTTTTACAAATATTTTTTGTAACAAGTAATATAAATAAAATACTCCAGAAATTTACAATTTTTACTAGATAAATACTAAATTGTGTTGCAAATTTTTAGAAATTATAAGTTCAACTATATTGTTGTAGATAATATTAGTCAGTTTCAACTTGACTAGATACATAGTAGATTGTTTTGCATATTTTTAGGGATTATAAGTTAAAAGTAGACTCATATAGATAAGATTAGTTAGGAACTAAAAAACTGAACTTAGTATGATATAAAGTTAATAAAGATATAAACTTTTAACATCCTTTTTTTATAAAAAAGTTCTTGAAATTTTATACAAATATAAATTTTTTATATCTGTAAAAAACCGAAATTTAACAATTTAAGTTAAAGCTCTAAAATATACTTACGAGTCAAATACTATTTTTTATTTTTATAACAACGAAAATTTTAAACTTAAAGTTTATTGGATGAGTACTATGTGGATATTTAAAAAAATTTATGAACTTTAAAGAATAAATTATACTTTATAATTTAACCAATAAAATAAACATACATTACAATTATAACAACTTAGCTATTATTTTTTGTCAATCTGATTATTAATTTTTATAAAAAAAACAATATTTTTTGTCTTTTGATTATTAATTTTTATAAAAAATAAAACTTTACATATGTGTAACACTTATGACATATATCCACCACAATAATGTTATCATGAATATTATACGAATAAGAAAACTACCAGAAATGAGTACCACAATGCAAAGTGTCGCCTCCGCCGCATCGCGCGGGCACGCTACTAGTTATATTATAAGGAATAGAGTAAATTGTCATTTTAGTCCATGAGCTTTGAAAAAAATTGTCACTTTAGTCCAAATAGTTTTTTTTTCTTTCTATTTTAGTCCAAATAGTTTTTTTTCTACCATTTAAGTGTTACACCGCATCACATTTTTGTCATTCTTTGCCATTTACATCTACCACCACCACCATCTTCCACCACCCACCGCATCACAACCTTCTATCATCGCCACCACTTGCCTGCACCGTCACCACCCACCCACCGCACCACCATCGCCACCCATCATTTCCACCACCACCGGCCACTTTTCCGCCACTCACGTCATCAACCAACACCACCCGCCATCATCGTAAACCAACAACCACCGCCATCATCTTCATTATAATCAGGCACACCACCATCGCCATCCCCATACCATCACACCTGCAAAAAGAGATACAAAAATGTGGTTTGACCAAAATTCACCTAAGCTAACTAAATTTTTTGAATCAAGTTAGTGGGTTGGATCACATAAAATTATATTTCCATTTGAGAAAGGAAAAAAGTTAGGATGAGGAGTCAAACTCCTAGCCTCCTGTTTAGGTTAAGGCGCATCAACGGCCATATCAAACTCTTATTTTGGTTTTTCGTACTCAAACGTTGTTTATATATAAAAGTAAGTGATGACTGTGATGTGACAGCCACAAACCTTTTGTTTTAAGATTTAGATTAATATATGGATATGAATAAAGAATTAATTGTGAATACTAAGGGTTAATATTATTCGGTATAAATGGGTCTAACTTGTATGCACTGTTTTTTTTTTTGGGTAATACTCGGTTCCAATATGTTCTAAGGGGTCTTAATGGGCCTTGTTTAGGTGCAACGATTTGTATTGATTTATATTTGGTTGAAACAAATCAACGATTCAAATTTGAATGCAATGCTTATATTCGGTTGTAATAGGTTATAAAAAATTATAAAGGCTCTTAACAATTGTATTTTTTGGAATGATTCCTAACACGTCTTAGTTATGGGTACATAGGATTTTACATGTGTTAAACGAACACGAACGGGGCATGTTCGTATTTATTCACTTTAACCAAACAAAAGATTAAACTTGACCAATTATACAAACAATTTTCTTGTTCGCGTTTATTCATAAAGAAAATGTGTGTGTTCATGTTCATCTATGTTTGTTAACCTTATAAACAAGCACACTTCATGAACTTAAACGGGCACAAATGAACGGACCTAATTAAACATAAGTGAACAAACATAACCAAGTGAACACCAATTAAAAGCACACGTGAACATATGTTGGGCTAAAAATAAATATAACTAGACTAAATCGTATAAGAGGTTATATTCTAATTTCATAAAATCAAACGAAATTGTAATAGACCTAAAATGAACCAACTTAAACAAACGTAAACTAACAAACATAAATGAACGTAAACGAACATACATAAACTAAGCATATATGAGCGAACGTTCACTAATATAAATGAACGAACAAGATTTGTGTTGATGTTCATTAGTTTAAAATAAACAAACTTTTCCTCTAACGATTTATTAAATGTTTGGTTTATTTATAAGAAGCGTTTGGATGTATGGGAAGATGTGAAGCAAACCGTTCTAATGAGTGAACAAATACGATTGCTTGTACAAAACATACCACATAAGCTCCTGAGTTTTTTTTGAATGACAAATTTTGATCACTAACGGACCACTGCAGTATTATCATGCCACCAGCGGAACCACCTGATCATATCCATCTCCATTAGGCATAACTCCTATATACCAATTTAGGAGGGAACCCAATTAATATTGGAAAAAACCCTCTTATGAGAATTGTACCCAGAACCTACTGGTTATAAAGCCTTATCCCACTCCTAAAATGCCACCTGACTATAAAGGAATAAGCACCTGAGTTATTCATCTGGGTTTTTTAAAGACACCCTTATATTTGGATAATTTGCTAAATTTTATCATTTATTATTATTTTGTGAATTTATATACACTTATTTTTATTTCACAATAATATTGCGGATTTGAACATATTGCGGATTTCACAATAATATTGCGGATTTGAACATTTTGTTGACATAATGACGTTTTTCTTGTCTCAAAGAGGCGTCACGGTATACACAATTACACAACCGGTCCAGACAGGCTTACCGAATCCCGATCAATCGGACCGGTCCAGACAGGCTTAACGAATCCCGATCAATCGGAACCGAGCCCAACTAAGCTACAACCAGTCTTGTCTATTTACAAAATATCCACACCTCTATCTTGGGCCGGTCCATTTCATGCTGTAAACATTCATGATTCATCTATTCTTTTCTCTTATTAATTTTTCATCCAAGGTTATCGTATGTTTGTTAATTCACCCACAATATCTTGGGAGTTTTATATATATCTCCTACCTCTAAATTTAATTACATATTATTACTTTCTAAAGAAGCCTTAGCATTCACATCATGTCCATCAAAGTTTGTATAAGAGTTATAGATAGTGGTGATGAGAGGTTGTGAGTAGAGGACAGAGAAAATGTATTTGTTCAGAGTTCATCAGTAAATATGAAAAAAACACTGTTTACCAAAATTTTTAATATTTTGTAGAAACTGGTTGTGAGGAGAGAAAAGAAAAAGGTAATCATAAAAGTATAAAAAAGATATTACTTAATTGAAAAAAACAAAAAAAATATAGTAATTTTTAGTGTAATTATTGAGATGGAGATTAGGGGTGTAAATGAGCCGGGCCGAGCCCGAGCTCGACTGGGCTCGAGCTCGGCTCGTCATGTTTTTATGAAGCTCGAGCTCGAGCTCGGCTCGGTTCGAGCCTACTTATTTGAGCTCGAGCTCGGCTCACGAGTTTAAACCAAAGCTCGAGCTCGGCTCGAGCTATTTTGAGAACAACCTCAAACGAGCTAAAAGCTCGACTCGAGCTCGCTTCAATATCGCTTAAACGAGGCAAAGCTCGGCTCGAGTTCGACTCGCCAATGTTATCATCATCATTATTTTATTATATAAAAAATAAACAAATTTTTGTTTGGGCTCGTTTAGGCTCGCGAGCCTAAACGAGCTTTGTATTTCAGGCTCGAGCTCGGGCTCGATAACTAAATGAGCTCTAATTTAGGCTCGAGCTCCGGCTCGTTAAAGCTCGGCTCGTTCGAGCTTTTAATCGAGCCGATAACGAGTAGCTCTCGAGTTTCTGGGCTTGTTTACACCCCTAATGGAGATTATGGATGGGATGTGAATGTTCTTATTATATATTTTCTTAATCTCTAAATTTAATTACATATTTCACATTACTATACCCCATTATATTAAATATTTATTCATTTCATTAAAAATACTCTTATAGATTTACTATTTTACCCTTAGTGAGTTTATTATAGGACTAATTACATATTTCTCATTCTAATAGAATCAATTACATAAAATTTATAACATTAACAATATGTTTTTTTTTTCGCTTTTTTTATATAAACTATTATTAACATTTACTCGATCAGTAATATTATAATTATTAAAAACTATTTCACTCATAAATATTCACAATATCACTTTACATATAAATATGTCTAGGTTTATTTATATTTAAGCATTTTAAATAAAACCATACATAAAATTACAAGTACGCAATATAAAATTATTATATTTTCATCATCGTTGTTAATTGGGAAAAAAATTATCATAAAAGTTATTCAAACCTATTTAAGATTGACAATTTACAAATAAGATTATTTTAATTATTTTCTTAAGCAGAAAAGATTAACAACAACAAAGTAACGTAAATTATTTTTATTTTAACACGGGATGTATAAATATAATTATATACAATAAATAATAAAAAGATATATTTAAAAAAACGCGTATATCATACGTGTTTTAAAATATAATGACAAATGTTAATACAAACAATCATCAAGATTTATCTTTTAAAAATGAACATTGATGTGATGTACTATTTACTTATTATAATATTTTACTTTGTTTTTTTTTATTTTGCATTATATAATAAATAATAAAAAAGATATATCTTTAAAAAAAACTAGTATATTGCACGTGTTTAATAAAATATAATTTCATATCTTAACACATACAGTTGTCAAGATTTATCTTTTAAAAATAAACTTTAATGGACTATTTACTTATTATAACATTTTACTTTGTTAAATATGTATTTTTAACTAATTTTTTTGTTTAAAGTTATTATTATTATTATTTAATATGATAATAATAAAAATAAACATTTATATTCTTATCTAATATTTTGTGTAAAATTATTATTATTATTATTATAAAAATAAATTTTTATCCTTATCTAAATATTTACTCTTATCTAAGATTTTTGTATAAAATTATTATTATTATTATTATTATTATTATTATTATTTTTATTATTTAATATGAGAGATAAATAGGAAAATAAGGTGAGAAAACACCAGGAAGTGACACGTGTCCAAAAAAGATTTTCATTTATTAGTACTAGCGGTATGACCCGTGCGCAAACACGGGTGGGTTTTAGAAAACCATGAATAACACATTTTAATAGAAAACAGTTTCCAAAAATACTCATACAAATTTATAAGGCTAGAGGGTATGGTGCCCATCCTTCCTTGGAGGATGATCCGCCACGTAGGCGCCACATCATAGTCCTCCCAAGGATGGTCCATCCCACAAAACTAGAGGGTATGAGAGGATGGTCCTAGATGATCCTACCCCACCACTTTTATGTTTTTTATTTTTTTAATCTTCTACTTTTTTTTAATATTTAACAAATAAATTAACAAAATATTTTCATTAATATTAAAATCCATTACATAAACTTAAAAAAAAAACATAAACTAAAAAAAAACATAAAAAAAAGGGTAAAAAACATGACTTTTTTTTAGCCCATGTGAATTCTCTTTGCTGACCTGACCTACAGGTCCCAAAACAAACAAATAAGGCTATACGTGGGCTAAAAAATATATTATATATTATAATATACAGCTGGCACTCTCATCTTTCCCACATCACTCTTATATCTATACACAATCCGCCATTAATATACAGCAGAAACCTAAACCTTCAAATACAAATCAAACACAAACACAAACAAAGGGGGCCCACCAGATTTGCTTCGTCGCCAACGTCCAGATGCTGCCGCTGAGGAAGGGACGGGAGGGGGGTGGCGTGGTGTGCCGGCGTCGCCGGAGCTCGACGGGGTGGGGGACGTTCCCCATACCCTACAGCCTAATGAAACATAAATCGTGTTATTTATGAAGAAATAGGCATCCATAATTAAAAAAAAGAGTCATACAATACAAATGCATAAAAGTCTAAAAAAAACTAATCAATATTAGACACAATTAACATATCTTAAATAAATTTACAAAACATAACATTAAAATTGTTTAGATACAACAATTACAAAAACGCATATATATAATTGTTTAAAATCACAAACGATAAGATTAGTACAAAATACTAAAAGAGTTTGCAACAACAACCACAACACAAACTACATGGACACCTTCTTCAGAATCAACTTGCCAACATCAGGTTCGTAAACAAATGTACATTTCTACGGTGCCTTTATATCGTTTGGAATGAGGAACTTTTTTCGCCATTGACTTGCAGCATATCTGAAGCCTTGACCATGCTTCTCTGGTCGAAAATCAATGACAGTGTCTACTCCATGCAGATTCTGAATGGTCAACTTCAACGACATGTCAATACGCGACATCTCAGCAACTCTTGCGTTAAGGCGCTAAAAATAAAATAAAAATACAATAATCAATATGAAGATATATAAGTTTTTAAAATAACTTTAGCAAATTTACTAAATGTGTCTAACAGATGCATAAAATGAATAGATAACATATCTTACAAAGCGACGGTCAAATTTCCATACAAACTATACCAGATGATAATCAGGATCATCTTTAGCATCATCAGAAGAACCACCACTATCTTCATCGTCCTCATCATCAGAAACATCATCCATAATGACGTCACAGCCAGAAGTACCATCACCTGAGTCATGATAATCACTATCCTCGTCCAGCGAATCAGATTCATCATCAAATACTGGTTGGTTATCAGGTAACTCAACTACTACATGAGTAGCATTAGATGTCTGACCAGCAGGCTTATCAACACTACCAGCCGTATTTTCCATTGCAGCTTTAGGTACCAAAAATTCACATCGATTTACATCAAAGAGAGTCAAATGAAAGTTGTAGTAAAAAGGTATCTAATAGCAACAACACGTTTTTCATTAAAACCAAAAAAACCTACGACCTTCTTCCATCCATCACCAAAGAAATAACACTTGCTAATACAATCTTTTTCAATAAAAACATCAAACCAGTTCCACGCATTGATATAAACCTTCATCGCTCCCTTCAGCTGTAACACCCGATCTTATAAATCTAGGTTTAACGTATATTTTGCGAAAATAATCATGTGATTAACGATTACATATACATCAAATATGCGGGTTTGTTAAAAATGCTTTTACAATTTAAGTAATATACATAATGTAATTTTATTCGCCGTTTAAAATAACGACAAAACAACGTTGCGGAAGCTTTGTTTAACGTGTGTTCGGCTCTTGCACATCGCTTGATCTTCATCCGGGCACTCTTGGCGATCACCTATGTTCAAAACCAACTTAAAAGTTAGTTTTGATAGTCAAATATTAAGTTCAAACAAGTACAGGGGTTAAAATGGCAAATTTTTAAAAAATTTCGGAGTTAAGGGCGTCGCGTGACGCCAAGGGGCGTCGCGTCACGCTAGGCCCTTGTTTTCACAGATTGTGCCTTCAGCTGTTGCTGTACATTGCCAGCTCAACCCGATTTCACGGAAACGGCCATAACTTCTTCGTTATTGATCCGTTTTACCCGATTCTTTTTCCTACGCGTCCGTAATTTAATCCTCCATCTTATGGAGTTAAAATCATACATCCAACATAAGAAATTTTGAGACTTCTAAGCCTTCGACTCGTTACCTTTTTACCGAATTTTAACCCATTTATGCATTTTATCAAACAAACGCATTTATTTGATTCCTATATCTCATACACTTCTTCAAATTAATGTTACCTACTATATTAGGTTCTAATCATAGGTTTATTACACTATTTAAACCCGTTTTCACTCGTATGCTTATTTTGACCCGTTAAGGGTATTTAAGCACTTTTAGGCTCAAAATCGCTTTCTTTCTATCCTAGCATTGTAACCTATATTTCTTATCTAGTATCCTTCCATCACAACTAATTGTGTGTTGGATTTAAAATAGATATCTATGTGTTCCGAATTATACCCCTTGGAATATCATTTTACGGCAAAGACTCATATGGAGTCTTTCGGCCCAAGAATTACATCTTTCACTACTCATACTCGTTCTAAGCTTTTGTTTAATCATAAGACTCGTTTTCAAACAACCTCTAAGGATTGTTTGTTCAATTTAGCCTACAAGGGCGTTTTGGTCGATTTTAGTCCTTCTTTTACAATGAAGGACTCTCACCAATTATTCGACCAAAATATCACTTTTAACTACAACATAAGTATGCGTACCTGGCTCGGATCAACAAATAGACCCAATTTATACCTCGTTTTTATTATCCCATTTTCTATGGCGACGGAAGTATCCGAATCGCTAATCGCTCCTGTTAACACAAGACTTGACAACCACATCAGTCGATATAGTCAAATGGTGTTATCACGCCATTTGACCCGTTTGGCCTATATGACCAAGCATTTTCATAAGTAGCAAAACATGGTTAATAATTACCAATTTGCCCATCCAACCCATTTCGGATTTTTGCCACTAGACCCCTTTTTAACTACCATTTACTTTAGTCGGTACTTGACTAAATTTTCATCTCTACTTATTTTCTCGTTATTAGTTGCACTTTAAAGTGATCTTAACGAAAACTCATTAGTTATTAGTCATTACATGACCAATTTACCAATTTGCCTCTTTCACCATTAATCATGGTTTAAAACATTTTTATTGGTTCAGACTTAATTCGTTTCGTGTCGGAACCCATGATTCGAACCTAATCATTTATTGTATTCATCGCTTATAAAATAACACATATACTACAAGTGGTGTAAGTTTTACTTACCTCGCATCCGAACTACGCTTTTCCTTTCCTTCTTGATTCGTTTGACCCGCTCCCTCATCAAGCTTCCACCTAGCTTGTTACGCGTCAAACTATCATCATCGTTTTCAAGGTGGTTAGTTTAATCATAATTTAATACGATTATTCCACCTTACACATTTCATATCAAAATTTACCATTTATCGAATTATAAGTCAGTTTGACTTTTTAAAAGTCTAATGCCCATTAGTATACTAACTGCATATTCAAGTTCATTAACTAGTTCTAGCATTCTTTAATTACCCGGTAGGCGTTATCTTTAGACCACCGTTTTAACCAAAGTTCTAACCACGTTCATCACATTTGGAACTCTTTTTAATCACATTTTGCATAATAGCCAAAACATCACAATTAGGTGTTTTAACTACAAAATTCTAGTTTCGAGCCTTCTTTGAGGCATTTCAACAAACACCTTAAGGGCAGAATTTTTATATCTTTCATATTCAAGTTCATAGCTTGCTAATTAGCTAACTTAACATCAATAAAGCCTTCATATAGTATTTAAACATCATATTTCTCTGAAATCACTTTCTATGATCGAATTACACTAGAATAATCATTCTAAACCCTAGTGTTCATCTTCATCTTGTAAAACCCACAAACCACCTTAAAGGTGTTCATGGAATTTCCTGAATTTGGACATGATTTCACATGTAGTTGTCTAGGTTTCACTTCTAGACACTATACCATCTCTAATCTACCCAATTAACACACATGCAACATCTAATTTCAGATTTTCCAAAATCATGAGAATTTCAAAAATCATGAGAATTTCAAGTTGAGAGTTTTCATGAAATTTTACATACCTTGTAATCCTCTTGTGATGAGGATCAATAATCTACACTTTAATTTCGATTTCAACTTGGATTGTGCCTTCAATTGGCAAGTTTGGTGAGTTTTAAGGGTTTGAGAGTGGGGAGTCGCCCCTGCTCTTCTTCTGCACGACCAACACCTTCAAAAATGGTGTTTGGTTTTGATTTTTATTAAAATTAATATTATAGTTTCAATTCTTACAACTTTGGCCCCTCCATCTTGTTCAACTTATAGTTTAGTTGTTTTTAACCCACTCATAAGTCACAATCTAACTAGGTTAGAATTATTCCTAGTTAGCTTAGTAGGTTCGGGAAGTCGTATCCCGTTTTACTTTAAGTCCCGTTAAATCGGGCCTTTCATCTTCCTATTTTCTTGAAAGCTCTTATTTACTTTAAGTATTAGGATTATTTAAATAAATTCCTAATACTTGCCAGTTTACTTTTACCACTAACGGTACTTTCCCTGTCTTTAGTATAAACGGGATTAAATTACCAAACTCGTTTTCGGGTTGTTACAAGTCTACCCCCCTTAAAGAGGTTTCGTCCTCGAAACCTTTTCTTACATAATTTATTGAGTTTAACTCAATGTATTCGATCCGCGAAATCTTTTACACATTACTTATACTTTTATCCAATAGTTAGTATTGCCAGAAAAGTATGATAACATCTTTTTGGTTACTAATTGTCTACTTAACTCATACGACATAGTGCAACTTGAAATAACGTAATCTCGTTATTTCCACTAGTTTAGTTAACTTAGCGATATCCATTGCTTTCATATAATGTCGAATTCTTTATGAATCCATTACTTTAACCCGTTTAAAGGTCTTTAGTGAAATATTTCACTTTCAACAATAATTTCTTTTGTTTTCAGATTTATTCATTCGGTTTAGTTATACCGAATCCATTGCTTACAAGCAAGCCAAATTTTATTGATTTGAATTACTGGCCTTAACCGGTCTTACTAACTAGACTTATTAGTCCCGTTACTTTTTACTGCTCGCCTGGTTATAATGTGATTTTGCTTCACATACATTTCCCAACCGTGATCGTGTCACATCATGTTTAGTTTGTATCAACTTTTCATGTTCGAAGATATCACTTTTCGAATGTATCGTCTTGCGCCTATCAGTGTCAAGACTTGTATCTTTCATGCTTACTATTTAAATTCCTATTAGAATTTATGTTTGTAAAAACGTTATTTCCTACTAAAACCAAAGTTTTAGTTTTAGGATCTTCTCTTTAACTTTTGTCAATTATTCATACCAGGATATTGACAGTCCATCATTTATTCTTTTACAGTCTTAGTTTTATGCGGGGATTCTCAACCGATTCCCTCGCTTTATCTAATTAACCCGTAGGTTTTTATCACTTAGCCTTATGGGCTATTTTGATTAGACTTTCACCTCTTTAGGGCGAAGTCCTTATAACTCCTTTCTAATCATGACCCGTGGGTCGTTTTAGTCCCGTAGATCTTAATTGTAGTTTCATGGCTATAATTGTTTTCTTTCGGACAATTTTCCGATTATATGACTTCTCATGTCATTTATGCGTCAGTTCTTATTATGCTTACTGTTATTTGATTTGCATATATTCTTATTTGGTTATATCCCATTACCGGGCTCATTATTCTCTTGCATTTAACGCTACCTTTATCTGGCTAGCGCTCATTTGTGCCATTCGGCGTTATATTGTATTCAACCTGTTTGACTTATTAACGTGAAACCCATTACTTATAAACAATCAACTTTATTCTTTATTCAACCCATTCGACTTCGAATAGTTGAACGTATTTACTCAAAATTTCTATATACGAGATTTTATAGTCATAACTCGAATAGTTGAACGTATTTACTCACGTCTCTTGGTTTACGCATGTGTTTAATTCTTACCCATCAACCGGGTGTTTTACCGAAGTCGTTATTATTGCAACCCTCCCGGTATGCATTAAGACCTCGCTTCATTTTTTATATTCCGTCTTTGTCCTTAAGTTTGACGTTTTACAAAAACGACCCGTTAAGGGACATATTTGCATTTTCCGGGTTCGAGTGTAAGTACACCCCCTTCCAATACTTGTCTAAATCATTTTACATGTTTGCGTTTTCCGGGTTCGAGTGTAAGTACACTCCCTCCCAATACTTGTCTAAATCATTTTACATGCTTGCGTTTTCCGGGTTCGAGTGTAAGTACACTCCCTCCCAATACTTGTCTAAATCATTTTACATGCTTGCGTTTTCTGGGTTCGAGTGTAAGTACACTCCCTCCCAATTCTTGTCTAAATCATTTTACATGCTTGCGTTTTCTAGGTTCGAGTGTAAGTACACTCCCTCCCAATTCTTGTCTAAATCTTTTTACATGCTTGTGTTTTCTGGGTTCGAGTGTAAGTACACTCCCTCCCAATTCTTGTCTAAATCATTTTACATGCTTGTGTTTTCTGGGTTCGAGTGTAAGTACACTCCCTCCCAATTCTTGTCTAAATCATTTTACATGCTTCTTTGTCCCTTCATTCGGGCTCATTATCCTAATGTAATACGCTTCCGTCACTCGGTTGTGTGTTTACATTATTATCAAATATTTTGCTTATCTGAGTCATTTGGGTACTTTTTAATTAGTCCCATTCACCCAGCCCTTACTATATCGGATGTAAACGTGTCCGCCATAAGAAGTTCATGGTACCATATGCCACTACTTACTTGGCTAGAGTAAGCGATTAACACATGACATACATGACCTTTTTATAGTTTTCACATCACGCCCTATGTAAGTAACGCCTCTATTTGTTTCTCTTGAAAACAATATCCCGAATACATTTTCTATTCGGGTTTTTCCAAGTTTTTAATCTACCTATGCAACTTTCAATTTCTACGTATTTGTTGCATATTACTATTTGTGCGATTATTTAAAATGTGCACCTGGTAATGTTTGCCCCGACGGGCGTTCCTTGCCATTAACCTTGTTCGCGGTCGTTACGTGATTTAGTCCTCGGTGAGCATGCTCCTCTTGTCATACTTCGGACCGTTCCATCATCATATCCACAATTCGTTTGACTCTCGTCGTCTTCAAATGCGAGTGTCCTTCAATTAAAACATTCACAAAAGTTAGTAACGTCAACTTCAATAATCGCCCGTATTATAATACAAGGCTTTTTCTACTATACGCGTCAACGCGCGTATTTTCGTCAACTATTTCAATCATTTTAATTGGGGTAACGTGTATCACACGATAGCCCTATGTGTTGTTTACAACACTTTAGCACGCTAAACTATTAACATACTTGTACTTACCGGATTTGCGATCAAGCTTCGAACCGAACACCAATATTTATTAAGAGCATAAGGTTTAAGTCCAAGCATAGTTTTCCCACCATACTTGAATCTCTTAAACCAAGGCTCTGATACCAACTTGTAACACCCGATCTTATAAATCTAGGTTTAACGTATATTTTGCGAAAATAATCATGTGATTAATGATTACATATACATCAAATATGCGGGTTTGTTAAAAATGCTTTTACAATTTAAGTAATATACATAATGTAATTTTATTCGCCGTTTAAAATAACGACAAAACAACGTTGCGGAAGCTTTGCTTAACGTGTGTTCGGCTCTTGCTCATCGCTTGATCTTCATCCGGGCACTCTTGGCGATCACCTATGTTCAAAACCAACTTAAAAGTTAGTTTTGATAGTCAAATATTAAGTTCAAACAAGTACAGGGGTTAAAATGGCAAATTTTTAAAAAATTTCGGAGTTAAGGACGTCGCGTGACGCCAAGGGGCGTCGCGTCACGCTAGGCCCTTGTTTTCACAGATTGTGCCTTCAGCTGTTGCTGTACATTGCCAGCTCAACCCGATTTCACGGAAACGGCCATAACTTCTTCGTTATTGATTCGTTTTACCCGATTCTTTTTCCTACGCGTCCGTAATTTAATCCTCCATCTTATGGAGTTAAAATCATACATCCAACATAAGAAATTTTGAGACTTCTACGCCTTCGACTCGTTACCTTTTTACCAAATTTTAACCTTTTTACCGAATTTTAACCCATGTTTTGGATTTAAAATAGATATCTATGTGTTCCGAATTATACCCCTTGGAATATCATTTTACGGCAAAGACTCATATGGAGTCTTTCGGCCCAAGAATTACATCTTTCACTACTCATACTCGTTCTAAGCTTTTGTTTAATCATAAGACTCGTTTTCAAACAACCTCTAAGGATTGTTTGTTCAATTTAGCCTACAAGGGCGTTTTGGTCGATTTTAGTCCTTCTTTTACAATGAAGGACTCTCACCAATTATTCGACCAAAATATCACTTTTAACTACAACATAAGTATGCGTACCTGGCTCGGATCAACAAATAGACCCAATTTATACCTCGTTTTTATTATCCCATTTTCTATGGCGACGGAAGTATCCGAATCGCTAATCGCTCCTGTTAACACAAGACTTGACAACCACATCAGTCGATATAGTCAAATGGTGTTATCACGCCATTTGACCCGTTTGGCCTATATGACCAAGCATTTTCATAAGTAGCAAAACATGGTTAATAATTACCAATTTGCCCATCCAACCCATTTCGGATTTTTGCCACTAGACCCCTTTTTAACTACCATTTACTTTAGTCGGTACTTGACTAAATTTCCATCTCTACTTATTTTCTCGTTATTAGTTGCACTTTAAAGTGATCTTAACGAAAACTCATTAGTTATTAGTCATTACATGACCAATTTACCAATTTGCCTCTTTCACCATTAATCATGGTTTAAAACATTTTTATTGGTTCCGACTCAATTCGTTTCGTGTCGGAACCCATGATTCGAACCTAATCATTTATTGTATTCATCGCTTATAAAATAACACATATACTACAAGTGGTGTAAGTTTTACTTACCTCGCATCCGAACTACGCTTTTCCTTTCCTTCTTGATTCGTTTGACCCGCTCCCTCATCAAGCTTCCACCTAGCTTGTTACGCGTCAAACTATCATCATCGTTTTCAAGGTGGTTAGTTTAATCATAATTTAATACGATTATTCCACCTTACACATTTCATATCAAAATTTACCATTTATCGAATTATAAGTCAGTTTGACTTTTTAAAAGTCTAATGCCCATTAGTATACTAACTGCATATTCAAGTTCATCAACTAGTTCTAGCATTCTTTAATTACCCGGTAGGCGTTATCTTTAGACCACCGTTTTAACCAAAGTTCTAACCACGTTCATCACATTTGGAACTCTTTTTAATCACATTTTGCATAATAGCCAAAACATCACAATTAGGTGTTTTAACTACAAAATTCTAGTTTCGAGCCTTCTTTGAGGCATTTCAACAAACACCTTAAGGGCAGAATTTTTATATCTTTCATATTCAAGTTCATAGCTTGCTAATTAGCTAACTTAACATCAATAAAGCCTTCATATAGTATTTAAACATCATATTTCTCTGAAATCACTTTCTATGATCGAATTACACTAGAATAATCATTCTAAACCCTAGTGTTCATCTTCATCTTGTAAAACCCACAAACCACCTTCAAGGTGTTCATGGAATTTCCTGAATTTGGACATGATTTCACATGTAGTTGTCTAGGTTTCACTTCTAGACACTATATCATCTCTAATCTACCCAATTAACACACATGCAACATCTAATTTCAGATTTTCCAAAATCATGAGAATTTCAAGTTGAGAGTTTTCATGAAATTTTATATACCTTGTAATCCTCTTGTGATGAGGATCAATAATCTACACTTTAATTTCGATTTCAACTTGGATTGAGCCTTCAATTTGCAAGTTTGGTGAGTTTTAAGGGTTTGAGAGTGGAGAGTCGCCCCTGCTCTTCTTCTGCACGACCAACACCTTCAAAAATGGTGTTTGGTTTTGATTTTTATTAAAATTAATATTATAGTTTCAATTCTTACAACTTTGGCCCCTCCATCTTGTTCAACTTATAGTTTAGTTGTTTTTAACCCACTCATAAGTCACAATCTAACTAGGTTAGAATTATTCCTAGTTAGCTTAGTAGGTTCGGGAAGTCGTATCCCGTTTTACTTTAAGTCCCGTTAAATCGGGCCTTTCATCTTCCTATTTTCTTGAAAGCTCTTATTTAATTTAAGTATTAGGATTATTTAAATAAATTCCTAATACTTGCCAGTTTACTTTTACCACTAACGGTACTTTCCCTGTCTTTAGTATAAACGGGATTAAATTACCAAACTCGTTTTCGGGGTGTTACATCAGCTTTGAAACACCAATAGTGTTCTTCACAAAATTGGTGGGTAGAAGCTACAATAAAAAAACGTTAGCATTAACATCCTTAAAAATAAACTAGTCTATTTAAAAACATGAAGAAATAGATATGACTGTAACTTAACAAAGGTTCAACTGTATTTTCATTAACAAAATGACAGAAAGACTCAATATACTTTTTATCCACAAAAGATGAAATAGCGCTAAACATAACAAACTTTTGCTGAGAATGCGGATAAGGTGCAACTTTCATAAAAGGTGTCAACAAAAAAGTATATGGTCTGATTTTCCTAAATACAAGCACCGTTCCTTCTGATAAAGAAAGATCAGCAACAACTTTTTCCCAGCCTTCCATGAAAGCAAAACGACAATTGTGTCCCGCAAAATTAACCAACCAAGTCTTATCATTCACACACCTTATGACAGCATTGTTATTATCAACAGCAGATGGTAACCATGTCTTGCAAAAGAGTTCGGGTATAACATGTAAGATAAACACATACGCTGTGACAACTGGCATTTTCGGGTAATTTTCGTACAATGTGAACAGTGTTTAATATTATATGGTTGTGTATTTTGAATGTCTGATGTGCATGATTTCATGGCATACATTTAAAGAACTCACAAAAACATTTCATGATGCATGATACTTATTTTTATTGGTTGCGACTTGAAATAGTTTAGACAGTGCACAGAACTAACTAGCACACTTGTTAGATAAACTAGTAGTGCTGACAGGGGTTCAGTACTCAGATAAACAACATATTTAGGACATAGATTGAGTCCCAGAGCCAATGTTATACTAAACCTCAGGTGAGAAAGTAAGGGATTATGTTAATTCTTTCCGAGAGACAAATGAACACTAAAAACTGCCTGAAACTAGCAAAAACCGATAATTAAACAAGCACCCGATTACTAACTTGGCGCAAACATACAAACTAGTTACCATAATATAGCAATGTTAAGCTAGTGTAATACATCAAACATCAAGAAATGTATCAAGAACATCTAAACACCTACTAATCCTAACTAATCTTACATATCACCATCTTTTAACACTTAACTAAATATTAACCAAATCAAAACCCCACCCATTGTAACCGTCCCCAAGGGGACCCACTCCCCTTAACTATGTTGACTAGTCACTTAGTGGCCAAAGATGCTTATAGAGATCCTATGGTTAATGATATGGAGGGAAGTTAAGGACCATTATGTTGAAAACCTTATCTACTCCTAAACACATCCATTTTCAACACAACAAAAAAATCAAACAACTCTTTTCCCCTCTCCTCCATTCTCGGCCGAACTACACCCCCACCCCATCCTCACTTTCATTCAATTTCTAGCTAATCCAAGACTCTCCTAAGGTGAATCAAGCATAATCAAGAAGGTGTCAAGGCTTGGAAGTGGAAGGACCACTCTTTGGAGCTATTAACCACCATCTTTTCTTCATCTTCATCATCTTGTTTCTACCCTAGCCTTGTGCTAAGTTCCTTGTGAACCCATTTTTCATCTTGTTTTAGTAGATATAACTTATGTGTAACTCAAAATCTAAAGTATCTTACAAAACAAAGATGATAAACACATGAACCAAACTAAAAATCACAAGAAAACAACTTGTTTATGTTATGTTATGAAGTTGTTAGTTGATTGTTTATGTGTATGATGATGAACACCACATGAAAGCTTGTTAGATGATAATTAACCACATGATCTAACAAGTATGTGTAAGGATCTTGAAAGATCTATGTTGAGCATATTGTATGTGAAGGATGAACTTGAAAAATAAGCATGTTTAAGTGTAGAAATTGATTCATACAAAGTATGGTTCTTGAAAAATGAAAGATTTGAAGGTTTAAAATTTCAAAGAATGGAGTTTACTACATTATAAACATGGTTTTGATTCTTGATAATTAATGAACTAGTTACACATGTAAGAATGAACTTGTTGAAGTGTTTAGAACATGAAAAGTTGAAGTAAATGGATTTTTGCAAAAATGGATGACAGGTTGTTACGTATGAATTTTTACAAAGTTGGTTCATATTGAAGAAAAATTATGTTTTTAAGGTTGAAAGAACATGTTAAATACATGGTTAAAATTCTACAAATTTTTACAAACTTTCAAGTTCATAATTTCATGAAAAATACATTTTTATGCATTTGTTAGGTTTGTAAAATTGTGGTGGATGATTTGTTGAATTTTGAAAAGCTTGAACACATGTTTTAAAACATGGGAAACCTCTAATTTTCAAAGGAAACTGTGGCTAAATTTTTATAAAATTTAAACACTTAGAAAATATCTTTTTAACAAGTTCTTACAAGTAATCTTGATGAATGGTTTTAAACATAAAAATTTCCATAATTTTTGGTATAAAAATACAAGTAATGGAGGTTGGTTTTCAAACATAAAAATGATTATAAATATATATTTAGGAAAATATATATTTAGAGATCACATAAACTATGTGCTATGTGTATATTATTTATATTCGTTATACTAAATTTATGGACTTGAAGTAATACACCCACACAAATACAAAAAATTGTAATTAAAGAATTATAAGAATTACAAGAATACAAATATATATCTTGGACACAAATATTGGACTTTTTTGGACAAATGGACTTATTGGAAAAATTATACAAATATTTTGGAATTAAAGTTGTATTATAACAAAGCTTGGTAAATGGTATTTTTCAAACCGAACAAATGACAAAGTATGTATTTTTACAAGTAGAATGAAAATATACCATATTTTATCAAACATGGAAATATATTATTTTTGAAGTGTATGAGAACATTCATTTTTCACAAACAACTTAAAAATATATTTTTTGGTGGAAACTAAAAATATATATTTTTCTAGTCTTGATCTTAAAAATAAATTATTTAAGATATATGTTAACACTTATATTTACTAAGTCTAAACTATAGATATTTTCTATAAACACATCTTAAGATATAATATTTTATGAATGCAAGAATGATGGTTATAATTGTGCAAGAAAAATATTCCGGCAAAATTAAACATATATTAAGTATAAAATACTTAATAAATACAAGAATAAATGTATTCCTATACGTACTAATACATGCCAACATATACTAACAACAATTGGTAAAAATACCCTGATACAAGTACTGTACATAACTATGAGAATGCAAAGTAAAATACTTAACACACTCATAATACAAGTATACCTATACTTGGGAATACTTACAAGTGTATAATACTCAACAAATGGTATTTTGGTTGTGAAAACTACAAAAACACGTATACAGAAACAATATATATCAAAACAAGTTAAAAATATATTATTTTTAACGAAACTCTTGAATGATATACATGCAATGCATACAAATAATATAAGTTAAAATATAATATTTAACTTGTATATTGAACCTGGAAATTTTATATAATTATGAGAAATTATATAAAGACATCAAACACTGAAAGTGCAACTCAAAACCAAAAACAATTATAAAACAAGTCTTAACATATATTTAAAAGTAAGAACCGTTACAAGACCGAAGTGTCTAACAAAACCAAGGAAACCAAACTTGAGTACGCACTTTACACGGACGCAAAACTATGAGTTCATGCCCCCTTTTCTTTTAACGTTTTCGGTTTACAACTCTTGGGGGGAAATACATGTTAACAAGGGTATGCTTAAGCTATGGAATAACTCTTAGATCATGTGAACATAGGCTTTAACTGAGGAGCCATTAATCATTTTAAGGACCACAGAACAAATGTTAGATCTAATGGGTAAGGGCGAGCCCCACTGACGGTCCTTGTGTGGCCACTTAGAGTGCTGTTGTGTCCCTGTCGAGGTTAATCGACACTAAAAATCGTCTACTCGGGTAGAGTGCTTCCTATGTCGTCACATATATTAATGTCCTTGCAAAACATTAATGATCAACATGTTCATAGACGCTTTACATACCTACTTACAACACTGAACTTTCAAATGTTTTTGAGACTCATTTGATGCGCATATACATAAAACACATGAAATGGCTCAACTTTTGTTGATGTTTTCAACTTACATGTATTTCAGGGAAATAGATGGATCTTGGTGCCAGCGTTACTTTCAAGCTTTTGAGTTTCAAGTCTCGATGTCATCCACTTTTGGAGGGTTTGATTCATATATCTCATCCTTGATGGGATATAGGATGCAAGGCCTCATGAATCTAAACTTTTGTTAACAAGTCCTTTTATGGAACTTTAAATCATAGTTTGGTTTGTAACTTAAACTAAATACTTGTGTTGGATTTGAAACTTGAACAACTTATGATTTGTAATATTTGAAACTTATGAATGGATGGATGATCGGAGTGTCGCGCTCCGGTCAAAGATAATATTTATAGTCCCAAATTACCCTTAACAAATAGTTAGTGGTAGCAAGGGGTCGAACCACGAAGAGTCTGTGGTCTGCGAATGGACTTTGAATGAATTGTAAAAGATGTCACACTTATGAAGCTTGCTATGATATATTTTTGTATTTTTGTTTAATTGAGAGATGTGAATTAAAATTACTAAGTGATTGGTTTGATTGATTACGCACAATTAACAATTGCAACAAATGTAATTAGAAGTTTAAACAATATAGAGAAAACAAGGCTCACACCCAGTTCGGTAGTTGCATTCCTAGGATTTCTACAAGTTTTAGAATTGATTCAATTGCAAAAGTGACTAACGAATTTAGTGTTACACGGCTTAGGTGCCAAGAGCTATCAACGTTATAAAGAACGGACCACAATGCACTTCGTTACCAAGAACATGTAAACTCTAACCTAGACAAGGCATAATTGCACATAAACATTTCATAAAGTCAAATTTAATCTTCACTCGACAATTTATGAATTCAATACAAATGCAAGACAATTGTCATAAGCTTCAAATCAAAAATCAATTTGTCACAAAATCAATCCAAGAACAATGTTAAAACCCTAGACTTACAAAAACCTACACCGGGGTGAAACCTCCACGAATTTAGCCGAGCATGATCGAAGAAACTTGATCACCGGATGTAGAAAGCTTGAACTGGATCATCGTGAAGCTTGAATATGGATGAATGGATGAATGGTTAGGGTTGTTGAAGATTGGTGATGATGGATTGGAATGAATGGGTTGATGAATTGATGGAGCTAGGGTTTGGAATCAAGATTAAGATGTGATTTTTTGTTCCTGATTCGGGTTGTTAGAGATGATGATTGATGGAATGGTAGGTTGGTAGATGATAATTTTAGGCTCTAAGATGAGGATTCAAACTCAAGGGAAGTGTAACCCCCGAAATTGATGACCAACAACCCTTTTGATTCGTTCCAAGACCATTGGAGACCAAAAATTCGCGACAGCAATATTGAAGGGCCGTCGCCGACGGCCTGATGCCCCGTCGGCGACGGTGTGTACTTTTTCACAAGCATCCGACGGCTAAACTGGCTGTATACGGACTTTTTGAGCGACGGAGATATACATAGACCGTCGGCGACAGCCCCTATGGGCGTCGGCGACGGTGCCCCAAAACTTCACTTTCTGTTTTTCGCGTCCCTTGCTCCCGGTTGACCCGTGTCGCTTCCCGGTGGCTCGTTTTTCATCCCGGTGACCCGTAAAGCTCCCGAAAAGCTCCTTAAACTCTGCTAAACTTGCAAAACAAGTATCTAATCAAAAGTAGGCTATTCGGAATTAAAACATATGTATAAACATCAAATTAAACAATTACAATCACCGGTTTTCGACCACGTATCACATCCCCACACTTGTCTTTTGCTTGCCCTCAAGCAAATCTGTTTTTCACTTTCACATGGGTCGAACGAAGAATACACTCCCCATTCCCGAGACAAAGGTTAAGGTCCAATGTCATGCTAAAGTTCAAATTCTTTACAATTTTCAATATATTTAACTGTAATGTGATTTCACATACACAAATGGTTACCCAAGATTATCCCGCCCGTGAAACCAACAATTCATGCACATCCCTCACAATGTTCTCTCCACTCGGCTTGTAGATTTGCTAATGTTTATAATGTATTAGCACTTCAAAGAATATTCACTCAAAACCGATTAGAACACATACCCGCATAAGCTTGCAACTCAATCATTCTCCACCATTGATCACGAACACTAAACACAAGTCATAAGGTCTTTGTAAGGGTTGTAACGGGGCTAGGCTAAGGGTAGGAAATAGGATATTTTAAAGTGGCTAAGGTGATGGAAATTCGATTTTTATTACAAAAGACTACTCTAAACAATACTAACTATAAACACCAATTATGAGGCAACAACTTTTCGCCTTTTATTAAACAACTACTAACACTTCTTTTTGTGTTTTTCTCAATGCTTTTTCAATTCTTTTTCATGACATTTTCTGATTTTTTTCGATTTTTTTTATATATGCAAACAATCAAGAACAACTATACAAATACGACTCCTGTAATCGAATTTCCATCACACGGGTTTAAAAGAAAAAGGTTTAAGGTTATGGGCTATAGGGTGATCAAACGAAATGATTAGGCTCAAGATTGGCTACTAAGGGATAATTTTTGAGTAAGGATATAAAAATGGTGTAAAATGGAAAAGGTTTACCTAATGCCTTACTCATTCTCGTGCTTGTATTCGGTCTATGGTCTCAAACGTATCAAAAGTTGCAAGTTCTACAATACATGACTAATGGTCCACTCAAACAAAGAAAATAGGTATGTAATCTATGATATAAAAGTGGCTCAAAACCTCACATATCTAAAAGGGTATGGTATGTGACATGCATAAAATACTAGTTTCTTAGGCGGATTATTCCCAAATAACCACCCGCTAAATACCCATCATGCTATTAATTTGAACTTGACCATGACAAAAGACCAAATGGGTTGTGACATCCCTCGTTGACTTAGTTACTTGTGCTTTAAGACCGCTTTTGAAACAAGACATTTTTGAAAAATTTTTGAAATTTCCCCCTATCCCCACACTTGAGGTAAACATTGTCCTCAATGTGTAGTGTTTAAATAAACGGGTCAAAAACGAAAATTTTTACTACTCCCCCATCCCCACACTTGAAGTACATATAGTCCTCAATTTGTAAGAACTAGAGTATTAAACGCACAGGGATGTGACACGGCTAATTCCCCAAAATTTCACCCCGGAAAATAATGTACAATTTACAATCCACTTATTTGCTAATCTAAAGATCCAAAGTAAAAAGAAACATATGCACCTGGTTTTTGAGCTCATTCTTCGTATGCTCCTCTCCTCTTCATGAAAGCGGTTGTCCCACGAACCCAATGTACCTACAAATCTTAACCCTTGTGTAGAAGCATGCTTCTCACAACCATCAAAATTTGTTAGTTACCTAGTTCTACCACTTTTATGAAAATATTACCAAGCTATACGCTATTTCACTTTGATTTATGTGGAAAATAATTTACAACAACAACAAACCTAACTCATTTTCGTAGGAATCACGATTGCATTTAGCTTATGCAACAAGCCCTTTTAAACCCCCCCCCCCAATAGCTTGGGAGGACGAGAGGTCTCGTGAGGGTTATATAGGGAACACACCCACAACCTTCATTTAACTAGGCGAAAATAAATAATACGAAATAAAAATAACGAAAACAAAATAATATACAACAACAACAACACAAACATACCTTGCCTCTACCGCTGATATCTCTCATTAGGGTTCACTGGCGTGTTTGGCTGGTATTGATAACCAGTGAGGGCCTCAAACATCTCCCTATAGTTATCGAGTGAGCTCGGCTCTCCTTGAGGTGGCGGTTGGTAAGGAATCGGGATGAAGCTAGAGCCGACTGCCTCGGGCCAATGAGGGGTTGGATCGGATGGGCCTTGTGGATGGGGAAGGTTGGGGTAATCGGTCCACCCCGAGTGTTCGGCAAAAGGGAGACCGGCTTGATAGTCTCTTTGATGGCGCTCCTGATCGTGGAGTACCTTGGTGTTATTAATCGCCATTTGGTTAGAGATAGCCAAAGCTCTCCATCGGCGTTGTTCCAATTCCATTTGTGCATTGTGACGCCTAGCCTCATCTTCCTCCCACGCCCGTCTGTGGGCCCTTTCTTCCTCTTGCAACTGTAACAAGCGTTCCATTTGAGACTGTTGTAACGCTTGTTGCAGTTGTTGTTCTTCCATCTGTTTCTCCACCCTCTCGCGAAAGGATGCTTGAAAACCCCATTGCTCTTGCGAGTACGCCCCTAGCGCCTCTTCCCATTCTCTCCTGCTCGCATGGTATTCTCTCACTTCACCAATGCCGGCCGACACATTATCGTAAACCGCTTGTTGCCCACGGGTCCACAACCGGTATGACGGTATCTGCCTTTGGTTCACAAAGTCTGCTACATTGGCAGAGATTTCCCTATGCTGCTTCCTATACCTCCGCCTCGGTCCCCGCAGACCGGAAGGATCCGTCTCCTCCTCAACATCAGGCATTTCCTCATCGCCTTCTTCTTCATCACCCTCTCTCTGTTCATTGAATCGGTAACTATCTCCTTGTTCATCTTCAACCGTGTGAAGATGACCAAAAGCTTTCACCGTTATCTTCCAATGTCGCCTTATGGAGGCGAAGTTGAACTGATCGATGGGTTTAGACACCCACAGTGACTCCTGAGGCAATGCATTCTGCTGCAGAATCATTGCGCTAATCAACCTTGCATAAGGGATTATCTTCCGCTTGAATGATTCCCTTGTATCCCATGTATTGATCATCACAATTTGACGTCATGACCTCTAACTCTTTCACTTCTTCATCCATGCTTCGATTCATCTCTCCTTGTAACCTGTCAAACATGAAACATTCCTCTATTGTGTTTTCCTCTTCGACACTAATGTCGCATAGAGGTATACACTCGTCAACAATGTCCGCCATATAGCATTCATTGTCGACTAGAGGATCCGTCAATCCTGAAAAGACATTTAACCGCAACCGACGGTTACCAAAAGTCATGTCGACCGTGCCCGATTTGCAATTAATTTGGGCATTCGATGTTGCCAAAAATGGTCGACCGAGGATCACCGTTGGTTGCTTAGTTCGGTCCAAAGAGACATAATCTAATACAAGAAAGTCCACCGAATAGTAAAAGTCCTCGACCTTGACTATTACATCCGTGACTATCCCACGGGGTAGTTTAGGGGTTAAGTCGGCTAACACCACGGTGGTGTTTGACACTTGGAGTGGACCAAAATCATATTGGTCATATAAACTACCCGGCAAGATACTCACACTTGCCCCAAGATCCAAAAGTGCCCGTGTCATTTTAAATTCCCCAACTTGTATTGAAATAATGGGCGCCCCCGGATCTTGAAGTTTTGGTGGAAGTGCACCCGAAAGAATCGAACTCACATTTTCAGTTAAATCAAGTTTCTTAGGATACTTGTGAGTTCGATTTTGGGTGCATAAATCTTTCAAGTATTTAGCATATGAAGGTACTTGCTTAATTGCATCTAAGAGTGGTAAATTGATTTTTACTTGTTTAAAAATTTCCCACATCTCTTCTTGTTGTGGGCCTCGTTTGTTTACCACTTTCTTAGATGGTCCCAACAAAGCTTCGGGATAAGGGGCGGTATTAACCTCCACACCCTTTTCCTTAGCCTTTGGGACGGGAATGGTCACAACGGGTGTATTTTTATTAACTTTTGAATCATTTTTATTTTGACCCGTTTGACTGTTATTACCTTCATCATCACTCGCATCTTCCACCACCCCTTCAACAAACTTGGGTGATGGTGGCTCGACACCACTATCTATGACTCGACCACTACGTAAAGAAATTTGATTAATTGGTATCTCACATGTGTTCCTCGAGTTCGACCCTTCATGCTTAGGGTTCACCGTGGTATCACTTGGAAGTCCTCCTCCACTTCCACGAATTTGAGCCATCTCTTGAGCAAGTTGCCCCACTTGCTTCTCTAATGCCTTTTGGGATTTATCCCTCACTTCGAACTCTTTCCGCATTTCAGTTTTAATTTCTTGATTTGAATTCATGAGAGCTTAATGTGAGTTGGTAAGAGTGCTCATAGTATTCATGATGGCATCTAGTTTCGAATTAATCGAATCATCACCTTGGGAGTTTGATGCACCACCCCCATTTCCACCTTGGTTGTAACCCCGTTGATAGTTGCCTTCACGATTTTGATACCCTTGATTACCACCTTGGTTGTAATTCCTTTGGTAACCCCCGTGGTTACCACCTTGACGATTGTTATACGAAGACCCTCCTTGACCACCTTGATTCCCCGCTTGGAAATTCGGATTCATTTGATTCGAAGAATTGCCATACCGGAAATTAGGGTGATTTCTCAAACCCGGATGGTAAGTGTTGGAGTTCATGTCATATTGCTTTCGATCCCCATACACTTGGTTTACCTCCTCGATGTAATCATTCGACCCCGTTGGGCATTGCTTGGTTCTATGCCCAATATCTCCACATTCTTCACACACTGCGAATTGTACCGCGTTCACTTCCTTCTTCTTAATACGAGCCATTTCCCGTTCTAAGGTAGAAATTCGATCCTTAGAATCAAGATCGGGAAGCGACCGGGAAATGGGATGTTTCTTAGCTCTATCGGCCGATTCCTTCTCTTTTGACCGTTTGCTCATCCGCTCCAAAAAATCCCAATCATCATCTTCGTGATTGCTCAAGAGAGTCCCATTGCTCGTTGATTCAAGGCGGTTCCGTGTATTGTCATCTAGACCCCGTACAAAGCACTTCACCAATTCCCACTTTTCTATTTGGTTATGTGGGCATCTCCGCATCAATTCTTTGAATCGAGTGAATGCTTCATGTAACGGTTCACTCGATAATTGCCGAAATGACCTTATTTCATCCCTAGCGTCGTCGGTCTTCGCCATCGAATAGTATTCGTCTAAAAAGACTTGTTGCATCTCACCCCATGTCCGGATGCTATTCGCCGGAAGTGTGAGAAACCATTGCTTTGCCTTGTCTTTCAACGAAAATTGGAACAAGCGAAGTTTGACCTCCTCTAATGCGAAATTGTGCCCCCCGATGGTGTTACAGATGGACGACAACTCCGCCAAGTGCGTGTACGGCTCATCATTAAACCCCCCTTTGAAGTGGGGAAGTATATTGATGTAATGGGGTTTACAATCAAACATTCTCCTTTCACACACTATAGGAGAGTCATTATCGGTGACTACCGGTCGAAAACGGTCATTCACTCCCTGTGGAGGTTGTTGACGACGTTGTGGACCGTTAACCTCTTGATCGACCGGCCTTCGGTTGTCCCTTCGATCACCTCTTCTATCACCACCTTGATTTCGACCTTGGTTACCCCTTTGATTACCTCCTCCCACGAAACGAGGAATCCGATTAGGGTTACCATTGTTGTTATTGTTGTTGTTGTAAAACCCATCATTTTGGTTCCGTTGATTGTTATTTCGTGGTTGGCAGTTATTTTCGTAACCATCATTCCTCCTATCCCCATACCCGTAATCATCATCCCCTACATAGTTGGCGTCTTGATAGCCAAACTCCTCATCTTCAAATCTTCGTGCATTGCAAATATTACCCCGATTCACATATCCCCAATCTTCGTCATCATTAGCCCGATCATCATAATATCCTCCATCATCCGAATTTTCCGTATGCACGCTCACATGTTCCGGCGATTGATAACCCGGAACACTATATGGTTCGTCATCGGGGATGGCGTTCCTCAAATCATCTATGTTGAAGAATGGGTCTTCGTTCGTGGGATTGCCACGATCTCGGTTACCTCGACGGTCGGAATTGACGTTCCGGTCATCAAGATTGATGGGTAAAGAATTGTGTCGATGAAGGTTTTGTTGTTGGGGTGTTCGTTGGGTGTTATTGGGATTTTGGTTTTGAAAAGGTGGTGTGGGTGGTCCATTGTTGTTGTTACCACCCGGTCGCTCTTGAGGCATAGGTTGAACATTGTGGGCGGGATTAAAGTTGCTTCGGTATTGGAATTGGTTCGGGTTTTGATTTTGGTTGAGGTTTTGGTTGGAATTTTGGTTCGCCATTGAATCGGTTTCAATGATCAGTGTGAATTGTGGTGTTTGGTTGGTTTGATTAGAAGCAAGAGTTGCTTCTAACCGGCTTGCTAGATTTCTTCTTGCTACACTTTCGATTTCCGGTTCGTAGACTAACGGTGAAGTCCTCCCGGAGTTTCGCGTATGCATACACTACCTGTAACCTGCACAAGTAACACACCCGCGTAACAAAGAAAAAGACAAAGTGCAAAAAGAAACTAAACAATTTAAACAGCTAATCACGAAATTCAAACAATAATCCAAACACAAAGCGCATGCACTCCCCGGCAACGGCGCCAAAATTTGATCGGAGTGTCGCGCTCCGGTCAAAGATAATATTTATTGTCCCAAATTACCCTTAACAAATAGTTAGTGGTAGCAAGGGGTCGAACCACGAAGAGTCTGTGGTCTGCGAATGGACTTTGAATGAATTGTAAAAGATGTCACACTTATGAAGCTTGCTATGATATATTTTTGTATTTTTGTTTAATTGAGAGATGTGAATTAAAATTACTAAGTGATTGGTTTGATTGATTACGCACAATTAACAATTGCAACAAATGTAATTAGAAGTTTAAACAATATAGAGAAAACAAGGCTCACACCCGGTTCGGTAGTTGCATTCCTAGGATTTCTACAAGTTTTAGAATTGATTCAATTGCAAAAGTGACTAACGAATTTAGTGTTACACGGCTTAGGTGCCAAGAGCTATCAACGTTATAAAGAACGGACCACAATGCACTTCGTTACCAAGAACATGTAAACTCTAACCTAGACAAGGCATAATTGCACATAAACATTTCATAAAGTCAAATTTAATCTTCACTCGACAATTTATGAATTCAATACAAATGCAAGACAATTGTCATAAGCTTCAAATCAAAAAGCAATTTGTCACAAAATCAATCCAAGAACAATGTTAAAACCCTAGACTTACAAAAACCTACACCGGGGTGAAACCTCCACGAATTTAGCCGAGCATGATCGAAGAAACTTGATCATCGGATGTAGAAAGCTTGAACTGGATCATCGTGAAGCTTGAAGATGGATGAATGGTTAGGGTTGTTGAAGATTGGTGATGTTGGATTGGAATGAATGGGTTGATGAATTGATGGAGCTAGGGTTTGGAATCAAGATTAAGATGTGATTTTTTGTTCCTGATTCGGGTTGTTAGGGATGATGATTGATGGAATTGTAGGTTGGTAGATGATAATTTTAGGCTCCAAGATGAGAATTCAAACTCAAGGGAAGTGTAACCCCCGAAATTGATGACCAACAACCCTTTTGATTCGTTCCAAGACCATTGGAGACCAAAAATTCGCGACAGCAATATTGAAGGGCCGTCGCCGACAGCCTGATGCCCCGTCGGCGATGGTGTGTACTTTTTCACAAGCATCCGACGGCTAAACTGGCTGTCTACAGACTTTTTGAGCGACGAAGATATACATAGACCGTCGGCGACAGCCCCTATGGGCGTCGGCGATGATTCCCCAAAACTTCACTTTCTCTTTTTCGCGTCCCTTGCTCCCGCTTGACCCGTGTCGCTTCCCGGTGGCTCGTTTTTCATCCCAGTGACCCGTAAAGCTCCCGAAAAGCTCCTTAAACTCTGCTAAACCTGCAAAACAAGTATCTAATCAAAAGTAGGCTATTCGGAATTAAAACATATGTATAAACATCAAATTAAACAATTACAATCACTGGTTTTCGACCACGTATCAATGGACATCGCTTGTTTTAATCATGTAGTTGTTTATTATAATCGAATGCAATGAAAACTGATCAAGTCACACCACACGCTTCCGCAAAAAGACACGGTGTGACAGGTTGGTATCAGAGCTTCGGTTTTAGTGAACTAGGATTCCTTCTCGAGTTTAGTCTACAATCACTAGGATTCTCTCACAAAAACATTTTTACAACAATCAATTTTTTTTCTTTGCATTTACAAAATGCCAAGATCCTCCTAACCAAACACTTTTCAAAGGAAAAACAAAGCAAGGACATTAGTTGGGGCATAGTCTATATGGGATAGACTTGCCAAACTAGAAATGACCCACATAAGAACAATGTGATTACATGTGTTATGCTACATTTACTTGCTTGTGTATACTAAGTAATGTTGTTATTCATTGATATATATACATATATGTGTACGGATTATTTTTCCAGGGTACTATGGTGTCAATAGCTAGTAGCGGCATTTATGACGACAACGACCACATGGACGTATCATCTGATGACGAGCCCATTGTGGAGATTGTTTCTTCCGACGATGAGGATCTCGACGACTTCCAGCCATTTGCTCTACTCAACGCTATCCTCGATGGCGAGCCCATAGAGGATGATGTTCTAGCTGTGGGGCCACAGCTGAACCAGTTTGTTATTATTGGTCACCCAAATGGAGCTCACATTGTCGACTACATCCCTTTGGATGTTGTTCCTCTCGCTGCAGTCGATGGAGTTATCGTTGTATCTGATGATGAGGATGACGTCCCCGCCATCCATGTCGACCACCTGGGTGACGAGATGGGTGATGGTGAGGTCCTCGACATAGCTATTTTGGAGGTATCGTCGCCTGTGGTTTCTGTGATAGACATTTCCTTTTCCGATGTTAGCGACGACGCGTCTTCCTCAGCCATCTGCCTTGTTGGATTACGGGTGGATGCTACTAATAGCAACTTTGATACTATAACCATCGCTACCCATTCTCCTGATCATACACCTGCTCCTATTTCAGCCCCCGTTGATACTCCTGCAATTGTTCCATCCGATGCACCGACTCCTCACTCTACCCCCGTCACTCCTACTTCTAGACACCCACTTACACGACTTGCTGCTGATCCCCACCGTACTAACCTAGCTACCATATTCTCTCATGAGATCCCAGCACTACGCCCTTGGGAGGGCACTTCCCGACAGCCCACTTGTTCTGATACTTGAGCACCAGTCGATCACTTGTCCGCACCATTCCTCTCGCCACATATGTCTGAGTCCGATCCATACCATCCGTGTCACCACCCTGTTTTCACGCCTGATGACGTTACTCTCTCTTTTAGCTACAGTTCTAGGTTCTTTCTCATCGCGTCAGTGAGTTAGAGCGATTTAGGGATTCTATGCCCCCACCCCACCAGCCTATCCTCCACCATCTATTCCCCCCACCATCATCTCCACCACGTCCACGTCCACTTGCTAGCCTTGAGGCTAGTGTGCTCACCTTGGAGCAGCAAGCCAATCTCTCAGATGCACGTATGAGTCACGTCCTGGATGAGATGGATCATATCCATAGTCTGGTTCTTCCTGCCCCACCCCCATCTCCTCCAGCATCCTAGACACCTTTTGTTTGCAGTTACTTTTGGCTTGGGAGTTGCAGACCCACTTTTGTGTACGTATGAAGACCAAGTTTGAGCTAGAGACACTTGAAGACCATGGAAGGCCAATGTAGGAGAAAAAGACTTACTACTTTTGTATTATGAACTTGTATGACTGAGGCGATGTAACCTCGAGTCCTTTTGTTTTTCTTCTACAAAAACAATGTATCAAGTTATTCGACATATATAAAAGCTCAGTAGTTATTTTCTTTATTATACATTGTTGCTTATGTGACAACTCGTATTTCAGAACCTATCTTTGTGCTAAGTGTAGCATGTTTGAACAGTATGTGATTATGTGAACCTTAATGATTAATGAAATGTTATGTTTGATATGTGTAACGAATGTGAATGTATATATACACGAACCGGTCGCACAACACAACCCAACCGCACAATAATAACCCGATTGCACAAGCCCATTCGGGCCACACTCCTTACATCTGAAACCAATGGGCAGCCCATGATGGGTTCGGCCCACTCCCTTATGTCGCATAACCTCATGAGGAGGGGGTATACTCTTCATTGTTTGGCTAAACACTTTACACATCAAAACCCTACTCTCTTTCTCTCCTCTCAAAGCCAACGGCAAACAACATCCCATCTCCATCGAAGCTTTTGATTCGGATCACCCTCATCCATCTTTAATCGGTTAGTGTTTCATGATATGTGTTTGTAAATGATGTTGTGATTCCATGATTTGATAGAATGGTTAGGGTTACATGTATAATGAACGATGATGTTATGTGGTGATGTTTATGTGAATCGGATTTCATAATATTGAGCTAAGAACCGATTGAATGCATGATAACCGGCTGTGATGTGTTGTTATTCGGATGATGATGTATGGTTATGTTATTATGAATTGGATTGTTGATGATGAATGAAAATCGAATGCTTGTTAATCGGCTGTGATATGGTTACCTTAGGATGAGTTATTGTGTTGACATGATAAGATGTATGCTAGTGATCAAGAATATGAATCATGTTGATATGTTTAAGTGTTATGATTAATGTCCATGTTTTGATTATGTTTAGGGTTCATAAGAATTGATGTTAAAACTCTAGTTTGATCGAATATGTTGTGGTTAGTAACTGTTAGAGTTAATCTTGCAAGATAAAAGGAAACAAGTTAATTGATGGCATGAATTAAGGAAAGAATGTAACTAATCGCACAAGCCTTCTCGGTCGCACAAGATCAGGTCACACAAGACCTGATCTGATCGCACAAGAGCTCAATAGCACAAGTGTCTGGTCGCACAACACAGTCGCACAAGCCATTAAGTACAACTGATTAAACACAGTATACAACACAGCATCTGCATGATCGCACAAGACCTTGTGGATCGCACAAGATGGTGCCGATCACACAAAGCTTGGGCCACACACAAACTACTTAAAACTGTTACACTGTTGGGCCTCAAAGCCCAATCCCAATCGCACAAGGACTGGTCAGTCGCACAAGACCATCCAGATCGCACAAGACTTATGTTTATTTGTTGGACCGTATTCATGTTGGACTGCTTATGTTATTTGGGCTGGGTATCTTTGGGCTTCATTTAGTGAACCGCACAAGACTATTGGGCTAATGAACTTGTGCGAGCCCAACCTTCTGAGTCGCACAAGTTGGGCATTATGTGGACTTGACTGTTTAAAGTGATTTAGGTGTTGCCATGATCAATACGTGTTCGTAACTTGTTAGCTTATGTGTAAACATACGTGCACTACTTGAACCTAGACCTGACTTGTATGGTAACCATGTTAGGACGTGGTTGACCCTAGCAGCTCGATTGACCTTTCGTTTATCTGCCGAGCTAACCTGAGGTGAGTTCACACTTTCTACAATGCATGGGATTCCCAGGGGTTGGGAATGGGTTAAGGAATATGGATTCCTCGTCCTTCTTGGGTAGGACAGTACGGGTTAAGGAATATAATTCCTCATCCTTCATGGACAGTTAAGCTTCACTAGACCAAAAATCTATCACGAAGTCCCTCCTTTTTATATCGACTTAATCGCCGGGCCAATGGCGAGCGGGTCATTAGTTAGATAGCGCTATTTAGGTCTGACAAGCCTCACACCGTGCCGCAGAGGACGGGCGTGAACTAATGGATCTGGGCACGTCAATGATGATAGACATTGACGCTAAGGGCACATAAACATGACTAAAGTCAGTGGTCGATATGGTAACGAGTCTAGTAGAATATACATGGGGTAGCCCCCACGGCCAGAGAGCCAGATAATTAAACAAGGGGTAGCCCCCACGGCTAGATAGCCAGAGTAAACGGGATTAAACAAAACACGTTTTCAACTATGGGGTAACCCCCACGGCAGGGATGCCAGTTAAAGGAAATGGTTTTTGGAACAACTTAAAACGAACACCCAACTGTGAACTCGCTCAACTTTGTTGTTGCCTCATTACTACATGCTTTGCAGGTCACTAGGTTTAGCAGGAGCTTGCATGGGGAAGAGTCATTGTGGAGCATGGACATTGAGTGTTCATGATAAACTTAAATACTCTGAATTTACTATTTGGGTTTTGAACTATTTGCTTCCGCTGATAACTTAAACTATGTTTTTTTGGACACCAATTATATTGTTTTGTTTGGACTTTTATTTATTTAATTATATCGTTTAATATGATTGGTGGCTTGATCCTGGTCAATCACGCCTCCAAGCGGTGATACTCCGCAGGTGGATTTTGGGGGTGTGACAGTTTGGTATCAGAGCCATTGGTTATAGTGAACTTGGTTTTAATAAGGGAAAAAGTTTTTGTTAAAACCAGACTATAACCTGTACAGTGCTCAACGATCCACAACGACGCTTCGCTCCACGTTCAAGACTTGACATTCTAGGTGATATGGTTTATGTTTTATTGCCTACTTGCTAGACTACATAGAACTTTGCTTATGGTATGCTTAGATAAACGTAACAACTATTGTTTGAAAACACATGTGTGCTTACTCTCTTCTGTCATCGCACTCCCACGAACCTCTCTCACTCATGTTTTCCTTTGATATGAAGATCATGAGTGGACGCGTTAACATGACTCAAGCCCAGTTGACGGCTCTGATTAACCAACAAGTTGCTGCGGCACTTGCAACCGCACAAGCAGGAGGTCAACCTGCACAGCCTCCTGTGTGCACTTTCAAGACCTTTATGGACTGTCGACCTAGTACCTTTAGTGGTACCGAAGGAGCTGTAGGTCTCCTCCACTGGTTTGAGAAGCTTGAATCTATCTTCGAGATGTGTGAATGCCCTGAGGCTCGCAGGGTGAAATATGCTACTGGTACCCTTGAGGGGATAGCGCTCACGTGGTGGAACGCTCAGGTCCAAATGCTGGGGTTAGTTGCTGCTAACGCCACCCCATGGAACGATTTCAAGGAACTGATCAAAGAAGAATACTGTAGTCGTGATGACATTCATAAACTGGAGGTAGAGTTTTACAACTTAAAGATGACGGGGTCAGAAATCGAAGCATATACAAGAAGATCAAACGAGTTGGCTATTCTGTGTCCTACTATGGTAGACCCTCCCATCAAACGTATCGAACTGTATCTCAAGGGTTTAGTGCCAGAGATTCAAAGTCACGTGACCTCAGCAAATCTTGACACCATTCAACAGATCATCAAGTTGGCTCATCGTTTCACGGATCAGGCGGTGGAGCAGAACAAGTTACCAAAGCGTATTGGTACAACTACTTCTGATACTCCTAGCGACAACAAACGTAAGTGGGATGGAACTTCTAGCAATGGTCCAACTTCTGTTCAGTCTCAGTCACAACAGAGAAGGACTGACGACTACAAGAGCCCTAGTCAGCAATCATCTGGTAGTCAAAGTCAAGGTGGGTACAGGGGAACTCACCCCAAATGCAATCGCTGTAACCTACACCACAGCGGGCCATGCACCAGGAGTAACTGTCATCGGTGCAACAAGCCAGGTCACGCTGCAAAGGATTGCAGAAGTTTGCGCCTCGCGAATCAGAATCGTCAACAACAACCCCCACAGAATCAACGCCAGCAGCAGCAGCAGCAAGGTATCAACAAAGGGTGCTTTCAGTGTGGAGCTGAAGGCCACTTCAAGAGAGATTGTCCCCAACTGAACCAGAACCATAATAACAACAACAATAACAACAACCAAGGGAATGGGAACAATGGGGGTAACAACGGCAATGGTGCCAGGGGACGTGTGTTAGTTATTGGCCAAGGTGATGCAAGGAACGATCCCAACGTCGTGACGGGTAAGTTCCTACTGGACGACTTTTATGTTACTGTTTTATTTGATTCGGGTGCCGATACTAGCTACGTGTCCTTAAAATTTAGCCAAATGCTTAAGCGTACCCCAACACTTTTGAATACCAAGCACACTGTAGAGCTAGCTAATGGTAAGAGTTTAGAGGCCACACACGTAGTCAAGGGTTGTAATCTTGTTCTTGCTAATCAGACCTTCTCTATCGACCTCATTCCTATCGTTTTGGGTAGTTTCGACATTTGTCATTGGGATGGATTGGTTATCCCAACACCAAGCAGATTGTCCGTATTCCTCGTTCAGGGGATGAACCTCTCATGATTCGTGGCGACAAGAGTGGTGCTGTTGTGAGCATCATCTCTTTTCTTAAGGCCCAGAAGTGTTTGCGAAAGGGCCACACTGCTATTTTGGCTCTCGTTACTGACACCTCGAAGAAAGAGAAGAAGATAGAAGATTTTCCGATCGTACATGACTTTCCTGAGATATTCCCTGAGGAATTACTTGGTCTTCCGCCTCATCGTCAAGTCGAGTTTCAAATTGAGCTAGCTCCTGGAGCAGCGCCCATAGCTCGAGCACCCTATCGTCTAGCTCCATCAGAATTGGAAGAACTGTCCACGCAACTACAAGAGCTTTTGAATAAGGGTTTTATTCATCCTAGCTCTTCGCCATGGGGAGCTCCAGTGCTATTTGTGAAGAAGAAAGACGGTACCTTCAGAATGTGCATCGACTACCGTGAACTCAACAAGGTGACGGTGAAGAATCGTTATCCTCTTCCACGCATTGATGACCTATTCGACCAGCTGCAAGGGTCGAGCTTCTATTCAAAGATTGATCTGAGATTGGGATATCACCAGCTGAGAGTCCGAGAAGAGGACGTCTCCAAAACAGCCTTTAGGACTCGTTATGGACACTACGAGTTTTTGGTCATGCCATTCGGGTTAACAAACGCACCTGCGGTTTTCATGGACCTTATGAATCGAGTGTGCAAGCCTTACCTAGATAAGTTTGTTATAGTTTTCGTCGACGACATCCTGATCTATTCGAAGAGTCAGGAGGAACACGAGCAGCATCTACGACTTGTTTTAGAACTTCTTCGAACGGAGCAACTGTATGCGAAGTTCTCGAAATGCGACTTCTGGCTTCGTGAAGTCCATTTCCTAGGCCATGTGGTAAACAAGGATGGGATTCATGTTGATCTATCCAAGGTAGACTCGATCAAGAACTGGCCTGCGCCCCGTACACCAACAGAAATTCGCCAATTCTTGGGCTTGGCAGGTTACTACAGAAGGTTTATCAAGGACTTCTCCAAGATTGCGCAACCTCTCACTTCGCTAACTCAGAAAGGTGTCACCTATCATTGGGGTGATGCACAGGAAACTACGTTTCAACACTTAAAGGATAGACTTTGTAGCGCCCCTATCCTCTCATTGCCTGAAGGCACAGACGATTTTGTGGTTTATTGCGACACATCAATTCAGGGGCTTGGATGTGTACTGATGCAACGTGACAAGGTCATTGCTTATGCGTCACGTCAACTTAAGATTCACGAACGGAATTACACTACACACGATTTGGAGCTGGGAGCTGTTGTTTTCGCACTCAAGATATGGAGACATTACCTGTACGGTACTAGGTGCACCATTTGCACCGATCACAGGAGGCTCGAGCATATCTTCAAACAGAAGGAGTTAAACATGCGTCAACGTCGATGGGTCGAGCTATTGAATGATTACGAATGCGCGATCAAGTACCATCCAGGCAAAGCCAATGTTGTGGCTGACGCCCTCAGTCGAAAGGACACTACACCTAAGCGCGTGCGAGCATTACAACTTACCATCTAGTCTAGTCTTCCTGCTCATATACGAGATGCTCAGGTTGAAGCATTGAAACCAGACAACGTCAGGGCTGAAGCCCTACGTGGCTTAAGGCAACGGTTAGAACACAAGGAAGACGGTGCATACTATGTAACAGGACGCATTTGGGTCCCACTCTATGGCAACCTACGAGAGCTTGTGATGGATGAAGCACACAAGTCTCGCTACTCAGTACATCCTGGTTCAGATAAGATGTACCACGACTTGAAAACTACGTATTGGTGGCTTAGCATGAAAGCTCAAATAGCAACTTACGTTAGCAAATGTTTGACTTGTGCGAGAGTCAAGACTGAATATCAGAAACCATCGGGCCTACTCCAACAACCAGAGATACCGCAATGGAAATGGAAGCAAATTTCCATGGATTTTGTTACTGGCCTGCCTAGATCTGAACGTGGAAATGACACTATTTGGGTGATCGTGGATCGACTCACAAAGTCTGCACACTTTTTGGCTATCAAAGAAACAGACAAGTTCTCTACTCTAGCAGACGTATATCTTAAGGAAGTTGTCTCGAGGCACGGGGTGCCAACCTCTATTATCTCTGATCGTGATGCACGTTTTACTTCGGAACTGTGGCAAGCAATGCACAAGTCCTTTGGCTCACGTTTAGATATGAGCACAGCTTATCACCCGCAAACGGATGGGCAGTCTGAACGCACCATGCAGACCCTTGAAGACATGCTTCGTGCATGTGTTATCGATTTTGGCAACGGCTGGGAAAAACATCTCCCATTAGTGGAGATCTCGTATAATAACACTTACCACACCAGTATCCAGGCCGCTCCGTTTGAGGCATTGTACGGGCGTAAATGCCGATCACCTCTTTGTTGGGCAGAAATTGGCGACAGCCAGATCACTGGCCCAGAACTTGTGGTAGACACAACAGAAAGGATTGCTCAAATACGACAACGAATGGTGGCAGCTCGTGACCGTCAGAAAAGCTACGCCGATAAGGGCAGGAAACCACTCAAGTTCCAGGTTGGGGATCGAGTGCTACTTAAAGTCTCACCCTGGAAGGGTGTTGTTCGTTTTGGTAAACGAGGCAAGCTGAATCAACGATATGTTGGACCTTTCGAAATCTTAGAGAAAATAGGCAAAGTGGCCTACAAACTGAACCTACCAGCAGAACTCAGTGGAGTTCACAACGTTTTCCACGTGTCGAATCTGAAGAAGTGTCTGTCAGATGAGACCTTCATAGTTCCTTTGAAGGAACTCACTATCGACGAGCAGTTGCGATTCGTCGAGGAACCAGTAGAGATTACTGACCGAGATGTGAAGATTCTCAAGCGTACTAGAATACCTCTCGTTCGAGTTCGTTGGAACTCCCGTCGTGGCCCAGAGTTCACCTGGGAACGCGAAGATCAAATGAAAAAAAAGTATCCCCAATTGTTCGCAAACAGTACAACAACTACTGAGGCTGAAGCTACTGCAGAATTTCAGGACGAAATTCCAGATCAACGGGGGGAGGATGTGACACCCCAGGAAAACCAGGAAAACCATGCAACTTAACTAGCTTCCTCAGTGAGTACGTACCAAATTTTGGGACGAAATTTCTTTCAACTTGGGGATAATGTGACAACTCGTATTTCAGAACCTTTCTTTGTGCTAAGTGTAGCATGTTTGAACACTATGTGATTATGTGAACCTTAATGATTAATGAAATGTTATGTTTGATATGTGTTATGTGTAACGAATGTGAATGTATATATAAACGAACCCGTCGCACAACACAACCCAACCGCACAACAATAACCCGATCGCACAAGCCCATTCGGGCCACACTCCTTACATCCGAAACCAATGGGCAACCCATGATGGGTTCGGCCCACTCCCTTATGTCGCATAACCTCATGAGGAGGGGGTATACTCTTCATTGTTTGGCTAAACACTTTACACATCAAAACCCTACTCTCTTTCTCTCCTCTCAAAGCCGACGGCAAACAACATCCCATCTCCATCGAAGCTTTTGATTCGGATCACCCTCATCCATCTTTAATCGGTTAGTGTTTCATGATATGTGTTTGTAAATGATGTTGTGATTCCATGATTTGATAGAATGGTTAGGGTTACATGTATAATGAACGATGATGTTATGTGGTGATGTTTATGTGAATCGGATTTCATAATATTGAGCTAAGAACCGATTGAATGCATGATAACCGGCTGTGATGTGTTGTTATTCGGATGATGATGTATGGTTATGTTATTATGAATTGGATTGTTGATGATGAATGAAAATCGAATGCTTGTTAATCGGCTGTGATATGGTTACCTTAGGATGATTTATTGTGTTGACATGATAAGATGTTTGCTAGTGATCAAGAATATGAATCATGTTGATATGTTTAAGTGTTATGATTAATGTCCATGTTTTGATTATGTTTAGGGTTCATAAGAATTGATGTTAAAACTCTAGTTTGATCGAATATGTTGTGGTTAGTAACTGTTAGAGTTAATCTTGCAAGATAAAAGGAAACAAGTTAATTGATGGCATGAATTAAGGAAAGAATGTAACTAATCGCACAAGCCTTCTCGATCGCACAAGATCAGGTCACACAAGACCTGATCTGATCGCACAAGAGCTCAATAGCACAAGTGTCTGGTCGCACAACACAGTCGCACAAGCCATTAAGTACAACTGATTAAACACAGTATACAACACAGCATCTGCATGATCGCACAAGACCTTGTGGATCGCACAAGATGGTGCCGATCACACAAAGCTTGGGCCACACACAAACTACTTAAAACTGTTACACTGTTGGGCCTCAAAGCCCAATCCCAATCGCACAAGGACTGGTCAGTCGCACAAGACCATCCAGATCGCACAAGACTTATGTTTATTTGTTGGACCGTATTCATGTTGGACTGCTTATGTTATTTGGGCCGGGTATCTTTGGGCTTCATTTAGTGAACCGCACAAGACTATTGGGCTAATGAACTTGTGCGAGCCCAACCTTCTGAGTCGCACAAGTTGGGCATTATGTGGACTTGACTGTTTAAAGTGATTTAGGTGTTGCCATGATCAATACGTGTTCGTAACTTGTTAGCTTATGTGTAAACATACGTGCACTACTTGAACCTAGACCTGACTTGTATGGTAACCATGTTAGGACGTGGTTGACCCTAGCAGCTCGATTGACCTTTCGTTTATCTACCGAGCTAACCTGAGGTGAGTTCACACTTTCTACAAAGCATGGGATTCCCAGGGGTTGGGAATGGGTTAAGGAATATGGATTCCTCGTCCTTCTTGGGTAGGACAGTACGGGTTAAGGAATATAATTCCTCGTCCTTCATGGACAGTTAAGCTTCACTAGACCAAAAATCTATCACGAAGTCCCTCCTTTTTATATCGACTTAATCACCGGGCCAATGGCGAGCGGGTCATTAGTTAGATAGCGCTATTTAGGTCCGACAAGCCTCACACCGTGCCGCAGAGGACGGGCGTGAACTAATGGATCTGGGCACGTCAATGATGATAGACATTGACGGTAAGGGCACATAAACATGACTAAAGTCAGTGGTCGATATGGTAACGAGTCTAGTAGAATATACATGGGGTAGCCCCCACGGCCAGAGAGCCAGATAATTAAACAAGGGGTAGCCCCCACGGCTAGATAGCCAGAGTAAACGGGATTAAACAAAACACGTTTTCAACTATGGGGTAACCCCCACGGCAGGGATGCCAGTTAAAGGAAATGGTTTTTGGAACAACTTAAAACGAACACCCAACTGTGAACTCGCTCAACTTTGTTGTTGACTCGTTACTACATTCTTTGCAGGTCACTAGGTTTAGCAGGAGCTTGCATGGGGAAGAGTCGTTGTGGAGCATGGACATTGAGTGTTCATGATAAACTTAAATACTCTGAATTTACTATTTGGGTTTTGAACTATTTGCTTCCGCTGATAACTTAAACTATGTTTTGTTTGGACACCAATTATATTGTTTGGTTTGGACTTTTATTTATTTAATTATATCGTTTAATATGATTGGTGGCTTGATTCTGGTCAGTCACGCCTCCAAGCGGTGATACTCCGCAGGTGGATTTTGGGGGTGTGACAGCTTATATGTGTACATGTTTGCATGATGTGATGATCATTTGTGTTTTATATGTATATATAACATAAGTGTCTATATATGCAACGTGACACTTGTTTAGTGAATATTTGTCTAACCTACCCGATACTTCTTGCTAGAAGAAAATGCTGCCTAGACGAAACACAAACTCAAATCCATTACCAACGATTGAAGCAGAACTTAATGAGCGCATCTCTCTAGCAATAGCGCAGCACGAAGCCAACCGCTCAGAACACAGTGGTGGCACTTCAGGAAACAACCCCCCTACTGGTAATGTGTCATAGATGGCACCATGATTACACATTACAATACTATAGGGTATTTCCATTCGTGCCTTTGTCAATGCTCACTCGTGATTTTTTGTTGCAATGTTTCAGGCTGCACATACAAACAATTCTTAGACTGCAAAACCTTGAACTTTGATGGCACAGGAGGTGCCGTGGCATTCGTGCGATGGATTGAGAAGACCGATTCAGTCCTGAGGATGAGCAAATGCCTGCCTGAGCAGAGGATTACCTACATTTCTAGATTATTCTTGGACGGTGCACTTTCTTGGTGGAACCTACAGGTTCAGACAAAAGGAGAAGCTGCTGCATACGCTATGAGCTGGGACGAGCTCAAAGAACTTATGAGGAAGAAGTATTGCTCAAGGGCGGAGCTTCAGAAACTTGAAACTGAGTTCTGGAACTTAAAGATGGACAGACCAATGGTTGCTGAGTACATCCAGCGTTTCATGATTTATCAAGGGTTGTTCCCTACTTGGTGGAGCCTGAGTTCAAGAGGATAGAGAGATTTATCTGGGGACTTGCTCCAGAAATCCTGAGCATGGTTACTGCTTCAAAGCCTCCTACCATCGCTGAGGCTATCGATTTAAGTGTGGCACTGACTGAAGAGGCACTCCGTTTGGGGAAATTCTCGAAGTCTGGTGCGAACAAGAAAGAGACTCATGTGGAGTCTTCAAATGACAACAAATGGAAGTTTTCAAACTTGAAGAAAGGCACCCAAGCAAACAACGGCAACTCGAACGCTAACAAACGTAGGGAAGTGAACCCTCCTCATGGTACTAAAGCTTATGGAGCGACCAATGAGGCTAGTGGTAAAGGTTATTTGGGTTCCAAGCCTAGGTGTGATAGGTGCAAGTTTCATCATGATGGTCGATGTCCGAGGGTTAAGTGTGAAAAATGTGGTAAGGAGGGGCACAGTAAAGAAACATGCTGGGTAGGAACAGGAGGAAGAAATGAAAACCGTGGAGGAAACGGTAACAACCACCAAGGTGGTAATGGGAATCAAGGCCGAAACAATAACAACAATCAAGGCGGAAACAATAACAATAACAATAATCAAGGAGGAAATAGTAATGGCCGAGGCCAAGGTTGTTATGGCTGCGGAGACATGGGGCATTTTAGGAAGGATTGCCCTAAGGAAAATCAAGCCACGTGGAAGAGTCTTCACGATTGGAGCACGCTAGGCACGCTAGGACCCGAATGTTGTTACGGGTACGTTCTCTATAAACCAACACTTTGCATCCGTTCTGTTTGATACTGGCACCGACTTTAGCTTTATATCTATAGAATTTAAGGATATACTTGGCCTAGAAATGAGTAAACTAGACGTCCCATATTCTATAGAATTGGCGAACGGGAAATTAGTCGAAATGGATGAAGTTACTAAGAGTTGTACACTCGAACTTGGGGAGCGAAAATTTTTCATCGACCTTTTATCAGTTGGTTTGGGTAGTTTTGATGGAGTTGTTGGAATGGATTGGTTGTCCGATAACCGGGTGGAAGTGGTTTGTCATGAGAAAACCATTCGCATCTCGCTGCCGAATGAGGAAACACTCGTAGTTCATGGGGAGAAGCGCGAGACACCCCTACGAATTATTAATTGTATGAAGGCGTAGAAGTGTCTCCGAAAAGGCTGCATAGCCTTCCTCGCTCACGTAATCGACCAAGAGACCAAGGAGCCAAAGTTAGAAGACATCCCCGTTGTGAAGGAATTTCTAGAAGTCTTTCCCGAAGACTTGCCTGGGCTACCTCCGCAGCGACAAGTGGAGTTGCGGATAGATTTAGTGCCAGGAGCGGCACAAGTGGCGAAGGCACCATATCGGCTAGCTCCGTAAAAAATGCAGGAGCTATCAACTCAGCTGCAAGAGTTGTTAGACAAGGGATTTATCAGGCCGAGCTTCTCACCTTGGGGAGCTCCAGTGTTGTTTGTTAAAAAGAAAGATGGCAATTTTCTCATGTGCATTGACTACAGAGAGTTAAACAAACTGACCATCAAGAATTGGTATCCCTTATCGAGGATCGATGACTTGTTTGATCAACTACAAGGTTCCAGCTATTACTCCAAGATTGATTTGAGATTGGGATATCATCAGTTGAGAATACAAGAGGAAAGTATCCCCAAAACGGCTTTTAGAACTCGATACGGACATTACAAGTTTCTTGTCATACCGTTTCGCTTAACCAATGCACCGACGGTATTCATGGATCTCATGAATCGGGTGTGTAAGCTGTATTTGGATAAGTTTGTGATTGTGTTCATTGATGACATCCTAATATACTCACGAACCAAGGAGGAGCATGAGCAACATTTTGCGAGCTATCTTGGAACTCCTGAAGAAGGAACAACTTTATGCGAAACATTCAAGGTGCGAATTTTGGATTCCCGAGTTGCAATTCCTTGGTCATGTAGTAAATGAGAATGGAATTCATGCCGACCCAACCAAGATTGAGGCGATTAAAAATTGGGAAGCACCTAAAACCCCAACCGAGATACGACAGTTTCTGGGGTTAGCGGGCTATTATAGACTATTCATAGAGAACTTTTTGAAGATTGCCCAACCGCTAACGACCCTAACCCAAAAGGATAAGAGATTTGATTGGGGCGAAGAACAAGAAACGACTTTTCTACTGTTGAAAGATAAACTTTGTGACGCACCTATTTTGTCCTTACCCGACGGTACTGATGGTTTTGTGGTATATTGTGATGCGTCCCGACAAAGTCTTGGTTACGTGTTGATGCAACAGGACAAAGTCATCGCGTACGCATCTCGTCAGTTGAAGGTGCATGAGAAGAACTACACCAAGCATGACCTTGAGCTAGGTGCAGTGAAATTCGTGTTGAAGATCTGGCGTCACTACTTGTATGGTACGCGTTGCACAATCTTTACTGACCATAAGATTTTACAGCACATTTTCGATCAGAAAGACTTAAACATGAAGCAACGAAGATGGGTCGAGTTATTGAATGATTATGATTATGAGACAAAGTATCATCCAGGCAAGGCGAACGTTGTAGCAGACGCCTTGAGCCGCAAGGAGCGTGCAAAACCTCTAAGGGTGCGAGCCTTAGAAATGACTATACAAACTGATATTACTTCTAGGATTCACCAGGCTCAACAAGAAGCGCTTAAACCGGATAATATACAAGCCGAAGCTTTACAAGGAATGGAAGTTCAATTGGTACCAAGGGAAGACGGAACGTTGTATTTCATGGGACGAGTTTGGGTTCCATTCTTCGTCGATCTACGTGCGCTTATTTTGGACGAAGCTCATAAGTCAAGGTATTCTATACATCCGGGATCAGATAAAATGTACCAATAATTGAACGACTTTTATTTGTGGCCTAAGATGAAAGCCGATATTGCTACTTACATGGGTAACTGCCTTACAAGCGGCAAGGTCAAGGCGGAATATCAGAAGCCTTCAGGGTTACTGCAACAACCTGAGATTCCTGTATGGAAATGGGAATAAATATCGATGGATTTCATTACTAAGTTACCTAGAACTAAAAGAGGCCATGATATTGGGTAATTGTTGACCGACTCACAAAGTCCGCGCATTTTCTACCAATCAGCGAGAAGGATAGCACTAAGAAACTGGTAGAGATATACCTCAAGGAGATCGTAGCACGTTATGAAGTGCCTATTTCTATCATATCCGACCGAGATGGTCGTTTCGTGTCAAGGATATGGCAAACATTTCAGAAGGCATTTGGATCTTAATTGAATCTTAGCACGGCCTTTCACCCTCAAATGGACAGCCAAAGTGAATGGACGATACAAACTTTGGAGGACATGTTAAGTGCTTGTGTGATGGACTTGGGTGGAAGTTGGGATACTCACTTGCCTTTAGTGGAGTTTTCCTACAATGATAGCTATCACAATAGCATCCAGGCCGCCCTGTTTGAAGCTTTGTATGGGCGAAAGTGTCGGTCCCCGCTGTGTTGGGCGGAGACCGGGGAAAAACAACTCATTGGTCCAGAATTGGTTCAGGAAACAATAGACAAGATTGCTCAGATACGTGACTGTATCAAGGCGGCTCGTGATAGGCAGAAGAGCTACGCCGACAAACAAAGAAAACCATTAGATTTTGAGGTTGGAGACATGGTATTGTTGAAATTCTCGCCTTGGAAAGGCGTAGTAAGATTTGGAAAACGTGGAAAGTTAAACCCACGTTACGTTGGACCTTTCAAAATTTTGGAGAAAATTGGAACAATTGCATACAAGTTAAAACAACCTGAAGAGCTCAACAGTGTACACGACATGTTTCATGTGTCTAATCTCAAGAAAAGTCCTACTTAAGAAACAGTTGTCATTCCAGAAGATGAGATTCACATCAACGACAAGCTCCAATTTACCAAAGAACCTAATGAGGTTACGGACTGGAAGGTCTATAAGACACGGAGAAGTCGTATAAAACTAGTCAAATTTCGTTGGAACTCACGTCACGGTCCAGAGTTTACATGGGAACGTGAAGATCAAATCAAGTCTAAGTACCCTTGAAGGGGTAAGGTCCCGAAAACCTCGTATTAAGTACTTGGGACCATGCCACAACCTTATCTTTTAGCCCTCTTTTGGCCTTGCGTGGCCGTGCACTGGTCCTAGAAAAAGAGTTTAGAAGAAAAACAGCAGACAACACCTGCGCGCTAAAAGGAAAATTATAAGTCTTTGTGCCGATTCTCCATAACAAAGGGATAAAAATCCCAACAAGCACTCCCGCTTAAATAATACCCAAACTTGGATATTATTTACTAAACTGATACCACATGATAAGGGGTCACACCAGATTATGGCAATAATCTTCTAGAAGACTCAATCGTGCACCACCAGACGGTTATAACCATCTGGGACACGTGTCATCATCCCAGGCCACCCTGAAATCATGATGATGGCATGGATTTGGAGTGAAACCTCCACTTGCCCACTTCCCACATGGCAACACCCCAGCCGTTGATCTAAATGGCGATCCATGTGCTTTCACGTCAGATCAAGAAGGTTAACGGGGAAGGAAATAACCGCTTACGGAGTTAGTATCTTCCGTTAACATTTCAATAACAGGTTTTCCCGCCCAAACTCCCGGCTATAAATATGAAAGTAATTCAGGTATAAACTTCAAGTTACACTCACTTCACTAATACTTCTTCTTCTACTTCTTCTTCATAAACACATACTTATTCTCACGCCGGAGTGTGGTCACGGAGAGAACCTCCCTTCTCCCCGTGACGAGACTAACGGTGTTCTGTTTTGCAGTGTTCATCGGAGAAGAAGATCCGTCCCTTTGAATCAAACGAGAGAGAACCAACCCCTTTTATGCAGAACTTAACCCCCTGGATAATTTGATTCCTGTCATTTATCCAGTATTTCTTCATTGGCGCCCACAGATTTCTCTGTTTCATCCGTTTTTCTCTCGTTTTTTTGATTCACTCTGTTAATTCCATTTGTAAATGGAAGAAACCTCAACTCATCGGCAAAACGGACCTCAGCCAAATTTCGTTAACAATACCTAGGTTGAGGGTATTGTAGAAGAAGCCTCGGATGATAATGAAGTACAGTTCGCTAACAATCATCCAAACGAACCTATCACCCTAGGGGTACAGCCGGAGATCCCTGTAAGCTCAATTCTACCCCCAGGAGAAACCCCAATCTCCTGGTATGTCAGATCTCAGGGGGGCATTAAATGCTGTGTACACATAGCTGTGTGCACAAACTGCTCCCCAAACTCAATCACGAAGGCCTGTATCCCGTGCTAGGGCACCATCGGTACCTCATGTTTCTCAACATGATGGGCCATCCCGAGTCCAGATCGAAGACACAGAGGTTTACTCTAGATCTCCATCGAGATACGAGTATACTCAATCAGAAAATCATCGAAGAGAGTATCAAGATGAGTCACACTCTCAAAGAAGACCATCAGTTCACACCAGGTTGGGTTCTCAGCGGAACACCCACACCAGTGAATATGATCGAACTTACCGTGAAGGAGAAAGTGCCAGTGTGTTTAGCCGATTACAACCGAATTACAACAAGTGTAGACCCCGCGCGATTTACAATCCTGAGGCAGAGCACAATTATGATCTGATCTATCGCCCTGCTGAAGCGGCGGAGAATTCAAAATTTATTAGCGAAATTGCTATGGCTCCACTAGAGAAAGCAAAACTCCCATCTAATGTAGGCAAGTTCAACGGAATGGCAGACCCTGACGATCATCTGCGAGTCTTCACAAGCGCAGGGCTGGTGGGAGGCTGGACCCTACCGATGTGGTGCCACCTCTTCGTTCAAACCCTTACAGGCGCTGCAAGCCTCTGGTTCGACAACTTACCTGTGGGAAAAATCACGTCATGGATAGACTTGCGCGAGAAGTTTCTGGTTCATTTCCGCCAGCAAAGGCGATCCATCCGCGACACGGCGGACGTAATGAATATCTGGTGCCATGATGATGAAAGCCTGGAAGACTTCATTACTCATTATAACAAGGAAGTACTCGAAATCGGGGACGTTCACGAGCAGCTGATCCGCGCCCAATTTAAATATGCAGTCAGGTGCGACGATATGATAAAAGTCCTGTCTGGAACGGAAGGACTCCCGAAAAGCTGGGAAAAATTAATGGCAGCGGCTAAGGTCTATGCCCAAACGGAGAAAAATCTCAGTACCAACAGGCCACCACCTCCACACAACCGTCCCTCAGATTTAGGCCCAAGCAGCGGGAAGAAATTTAAGAAAGGCTGCGCGATTCATGCACAGGGAACTACTCATCAGAGGATGCACGAGCCACGATTAATAAGCTCGCTGCACAGAGAGAAGCTAAACAAGAAAACAGGGAGAGACAATGGACTCCCCTAACCAAAACTCCCGCGGAAGTTCTAAGTACGGAGGATTACCAGTTTAAGTCTCCGCCACCCATGAAGAACAAACGCGGACAGGACCCGAGTAAGTATTGTGATTACCATAAGGACAATGGTCATACCACCAATAACTGCATCTCCTTGCGCACCGAGATAGAGAAGGCACTTAAAAGTGGTGAGCTCACTCACCTATTACAAAACGTGCGCAAGGACATAAAACAAATCACTCGAGGCGAAGAAGGCCCGAGTAAAAAAGCGAAGAATTAAGCAACAACTCTATGCTCTCCTTGCAGAATGGAACAAACTACAGTTTATCAAGTCTAAGCAGGAAATAGAGTGTAAGTTAAGTCCCGTGTAATTATTTTAATAGACTTTGTAACGGCCTCTGCGCCTTATCCTAGAATAAACAACAAAGTTTCTATTATTCTTGTGTTTTTCTTACAAAGTGCATACAATTTCTTTTGGTAAGCGCAAAAACATTATGGTAAATACAATACAAGTCTCATGAACGGTCAGTGATTACATCACACAAGACCATACATTCACACATGAGCTTTATACCACCTTCATTCGCCTTACCTGATCAAAGTAATTGTACATATGCAAAATATTGTAAACTAAAAAACACACATCATACTATTCCTGGCGCAACAATACGCCTTAAAAAACTATCAAACACGGTAGTGTTTCAATGTACGTTACTTGTGCGGCAGCGCATTAACAAAAAAGGGGATACACATCCCAAAAGACTACAAAAAATTCTTCAATACAATTACAAAAGGAAACCTACGCTAGATCTTCGTCTTCATCTGGGAAGATTTCCTTTAGTTGCGCCACGTGATCTTCGGATTGCAATGCAACATTTATAAGATCCATGATAGGAAGCTGCAAATTATTGAATTCTGTTTTTAAAGCTGCAAGGGCGGCACCCGTATTAACCCCATGGGTGGAGGATCTACTAGTATCCCAGTCAACCTTTAAAGCATTATTCACATGGTGCGAACATTCCGCATACCCTTGAACGTATCCATCATTTCGCGCAACAACCACCAAACGCACAACCGTTTTATCTAATTCTTGAGAATTCAACACTGATTCAGCAACCTACAAAAATAAAAAAAGGCAAAATAAGGGAAAGGCGCAAAACATTTCCGCAAGGGAAACAAGCAAAGACAACTTACACAGGCAATCCCACACTCTTTCAACCATAACATATCGCTTATCAAAGGTTCCAGCTCGCTCTCTATTGTTGCCCGCGCCGTTTCAGAATTTTCTAGTTTTTCTTCAGTATCAGCTAGTCGGCAGGAAGCTTCGGTTTTCTTAGTATGCGCAAGTTTCAAATCTTTCTTGAGTTGCTCCTGATCAGAAAGCAAAGCGGTAAGTTCTTCTATCTCTTTATCTCTAAGAGCAAGAGTGGCACAGGCATGTACCTCTCGTTGCTCGCTTCGTTCCCTGTGGGAACGCGCCTCTTCTCGCACAGCTTTAGCATTAGCCTTTTCTTTCTTCAACCTTTCAATCTCCGCATCCTGTTACTTCAATTTCTCCACCTCAGCCTTAAGATTGTTGATAACATTACGGAGACCTATCTTTTCGGCATTATCTTTCTCACAAATTTTCTTCCAGTTCTTGCGCTCCTCGGAAAGAAGGGCAGCTTCGGCCTCCGCCTTTCTCTTCCAGCCCGCAACGGACCATTCTTCAGTTTTTCGACCAGCCTCAAATTTTGCCTGATCAGCTTCCAGCTTAGCCCTCAGCTGGGCAACACGGTTCTCATCATCCGCAACTTTCTTCTTAGACACCTTGAAGGAAGCCAACTCCTTGTGCATACTATGCCACTCACGCACTATGCGATGCGTAGTGGTTGTATAAGAAGCAGCCTCCTCAAGGTAGGCATGGTAAGTTTGCTCATGAAGACGACTTTCTTGGAACTTAATCTCCCCAGGCGAAAATATCCCCTGCAACCAGTCCCGGCACACGCGCCAATCTGAGAAAGTATCACCTTTCTTCAGATTCCAAACAGGGACATGAATTTCAGAGGCATCCTTTTCCGAATAAGTTCTATAATAATAATCCCCCAGAGTTTCATCCGGACAGATTGGAGAATTCTTGCCAGCATCAGAGAATGAGCCTTGGTCTTCAACAGTAACCTTCTCGATGTTCTCAGGCATAAAACCAGAAGCTTTGGAAGGAGAAGTTGTAACAGGGATTTCTTCGGCAACTTTCCCTTTCTCCGAATCATGAGCGGCAAGTTCAGGGGCTTGTGGGTTACCAGCACCATCCACAATCTCTGGGCTAATAGCCTTTTTTGCATCTGCAGCAACATCAACAGGCTTATCAGCCCCAAGATCCTCAACCCCAGCAGCCTTCTCCGTCTCACCCTCAAGAACCTCAGCGTTCTTTAACTGATCAGTAACAGAAGCCCATGGAGGAGAGGGTGGGAGTTCTTCATTAACCACAGGCAACGGTTCTGTGGGAACATGAGAAATTGGTTTTTCTGAAAAACAAAGCCTATGAATCACAAAGTATTCAATAGGCATAAGAAGAAGAGAGCAAAAGATGACACTTACCAGGAACAGACTCTGAAATAAAGGCATCCAGATTGCCTCTCCTGGTAATCTTCTTCCTCTGAATCTTCTTTGCAGGCTGACCTTCAGCTTCAGCGCCAGACTGTTTTCTTTTCCCTGCTTTATTCCTCACTAAGCGCTCAGGGCTTGATTCCAAATCAATGGGATCATCAGGGTTGGACGGAGGGATATCAACAGTATCTTTTGGCTCCGGTTTCGGTCTTCTAATAATAACTGCAGGCGCAAGACCCTCCAATGAATCAGAAACCACCATATAATCACACCAGGAGTCAGAGGAATGGCGCATACCTTTCTTCTCTCCCCCAACATTTTTGACCTTAGAAGATTGAGCTTTCTCAGCATCATTCTTCTTTGACACAGCAGTAGTGGTTGGCGCGCGCTTTTTCTTTTCGGGGCCTATGCCCAAGTTTGACAGCTCACCCACTATAAAGAGCAAAGCGTAGCTAAGTTCAAAAGCACAAGAAGCTGCAATAAAATACCACTATAAAAGCTTACCAACACCAGAAGAAGGTTGCACAGAAAGATCATAGTCCCGTAGAAGAGCAAAGTTCACAATACGGTGATACCACAATTCTTCATCAGGTTTCTTTGGAAGGGTAGTCATTTTCCCACCTTCCCTCTCGAAAGCAACAACATACAACGAAACAACTGCGCAATGGAAAAAGCAAAGGCAAATTAAGAAAAAAAGAGACAGAAGTGAAGAAACAGGGCAAAAATCTTACTCTTGCCATCTTCCATGTACACCGGCTTCTCTTCTCGATCCATCCTCTAGTTCAGACTCATACTGGCACCAACAAGGGCTTTTTCTGGTAAAGCAATAGACGGAACGTCTTTTAGGTCCTGGTACCAATTATCGTCAACAGGGTTTTGAATGGTCTCGATAGGAACATCTTCCTTTCCTCTAAAAATCATCCTCATCGGAATAACTCCTGCCTTGATAAAGAAGAATTTCTATTTCCAGTCATGGAAGGATTTTGGGGGGTTGCAGCAAAATCTTCTTTGCAGACGCTCTTTAAACAAAAGAATAGAACCCCTGAGAACAATGCATTTGATGGAAGACATGGAATCGAGGAACCGTCGGTTCGATATGCATCGTCTGGCACACAAACTCAAAATGACGAACCCTAACCATACCAATAGGGTGCATCTGGGAAATATGAAACTTGTAATGCTCAAGAATTTCAAGAAAAAATTTTGTCACAGGCAAACGGAAGTTGCATGCAGAAAAGAAATCCCAAAATAGGGTTACATACCCAGCCGGAGCGTCCGCCGCCGTCTGACCCTCTTCAGGGTATCGGGCGCCCCAGTTCTCCGGAAACCTGAGATTCCAAACCAATTCATCAAAAGTTGCCCTAGACCACTTCAACGGTGGAAGTTCGGCAGACATTTCTTCAGTAGAGTCTTCGTAATGATCTCCCCGTGACGAGACTAACGGTGTTCTGTTTTGCAGTGTTCATCGGAGAAGAAGATCCGTCCCTTTGAATCAAACGAGAGAGAACCAACCCATTTTATGCAGAACTTAACCCCCTGGATAATTTGATTCCGGTCATTTATCTAGTGTTTCTTCAACCCTCATTTGTTTCAAAACTCCCCTACAACCAATAACACAGCTTGAATTTCGGGACGAAATTCTTTTAACGGGGGGAGAATGTGACAACTGGTATTTTCGGGTAATTTCCGTACAATGTGAACAGTGTTTAATATTATATGGTTGTGTATTTTGAACGTCTGATGTGCATGATTTCATGGCATACCTTTAAGGAACTCACAAAAACATTTCATGATGCATGATACTTATTTTTATTGGTCGCGACTTGAAATAGTTTAGACAGTGCACAGAACTAACTAGCACACTTGTTAGATAAACTAGTAGTGCTGACAGGGGTTCAATACTCAGATAAACAACATATTTAGGACACAGATTGAGTCCCAGAGCCAATGTTATACTAAACCTCATGTGAGAAAGTAAGGGATTATGCTAATGCTTTCTGAGAGACAAACGAACACTAAAAACTGCCCGAAACTAACTAAAACTGGCCAAAACAGCATAATTCAGCATTTTATAGCTTATGTAATAATCATAAATAACGCCAGAATAACCAGAATAACTCCAAAAATGGCAGAAAAATTATCACCACATAATAACATATTACGTCATACAAGTTACATATAACGATCTCTTAGCGATCCGATAATTAAACAAGCACCCGATTACTAACTTGGCGTAAACATACAAACTAGTTACCATAATCTAGCAATGTTAAGCTAGTGTAACACATCAAACATCAAGAAATGTATCAAGAACATCTAAACACCTACTAATCCAAACTAATCTTACATATCACCATGTTTTAACACTTACCTAAATTTTAAGCAAATCAACACCCCCCCATTGTAACCGTCCCCAAGGGGACCCACTCCCCTTAACTATGTTGACTAATCACTTAGTGGTCAAAGATGATTATAGAGATCCTATGGTTAATGATATGGAGGGAAGTTAAGGACCATTATGTTGAAAACCTTATCTACTCCTAAACTCATCCATTTTCAACATAACAAAAAAATCAAACAACTCTCTTCCCCTCTCCTCCATTCTCGGCCGAACTACAGCCCCACCCCCATCCTCACTTTCATTCAATTTCTAGCTAATCCAAGACTCTCCTAAGGTGAATCAAGGATAATCAAGAAGGTGTCAAGGCCTGGAAGTGGAAGGACCACTCTTTGGAGCAATTAACCACCGTCTTTTCTTCATCTTCATCATCTTGTTTCTACCCTAGCCTTGTGCTAGTATTAAGTTCCTTGTGAACCCATTTTTCATCTTGTTTTAGTAGATATAACTTATGTGTAACTAAAAATCTAAAGGATCTTACAAAACAAAGATGATAAACACATGAACCAAACTAAAAATCACAAGAAAACAACTTGTTTATGTTATGTTATGAAGTTGTTAGTTGATTGTTTGTGTGTATGATGATGAACACCACATGAAAGCTTGTTAGATGATGATTAAACACATGATCTAACAAGTATGTGTAAGGATCTTGAAAGATCTATGTTGAGCATATTGTATGTGAAGGATGAACTTGAAAAATAAGCATGTTTAAGTGTAGAAATTGATTCATACAAAGTATGGTTCTTGAAAAATGAAAGATTTGAAGGTTTAAAGTTTCAAAGAATGGAGTTTACTACATGATAAACATGGTTTTGATTCTTGAAAATTAATGAACTAGTTACACATGTAAGAATGAACTTGCTGAGGTGTTTAGAACTTGAAAAGTTGAAGTAAATGGATTTTTGCAAAAATGGATGACAAGTTGTTAAGTATGAATTTTTAAAAAGTTGGTTCATATTGAAGAAAAATTATGTTTTTAAGGTTGAAAGAACATGTTAAACACATGGGTAAAAGACTACAATTTTTTACGAACTTTCAAGTTCATAACTTCATGAAAAATGCATTTTTATGCCACTACTAGAAAAAAGACCTTTAATGACACAAGAACAATGACACACACTAATATTATGACACGTAAACACGTGTGTCATAAAAAAAATGTCATCGTTGGTAAAATATGAATATTTTATGACACTTATATTTGTGTGTCATCGTTTAAATGTCATTTAAAAAAAAAAACAAAACACATTGAAAAATGTGTGTCATCATTGTGTGTCATCTTATAATTTTTATGACACTATATTTGTGTGTCATCGTTTAACTGTGATGAAAAATCATATTGAAATATGTGTGTCATCGTTGTGTGTCATTGTATAATTTTTATGACACTATATTTGTGTGTCATCATTTAAAAATCATATTAAAATATGTGTGTCATCATTCTGTGTTATCTTATAAATTTATGGGGTATCCAAACCCGAACCCAACATCACACGACCCGAAAAACTATAATACCTGAATTACCTGAGCCCAATGAAGGGTGAAACCATAACCCGATTGAACTTAATCAATGGATATGATTTTGGTGTTTTGGGTTCACCCAAAAAACCCGACAAATATTAGAAGCATTTCAAATCCTAATATATTCTAAGTAACTTGAGAGTTGGGAGGTGGAAAAACGGGATTCTATGCGGGCACGTTGTGATAAACTGAATATGCATGGTCAATTTATGTATCACTACAAGAAATTTAAGTTATAGTGGCAACAAGTCGCCGATAAAGGCCTTTATCTGGAACACGGGCCTTTCAAGAAATCTGGGCCTTTCCTTCCTTAACTAATCAAATGGATAGGGTTTATCCCTGAATAAAGAAGGAGTAAAAGTCTCTCCTTGACTTTTAGCGGGCATTTTTCCTCCACACCAAATTAGAGATGGGCAAATCGGGTTTTTTATATACCCAGATCCGGTTCCTAACCGTACCGGGTTCTTGACTGAGTTTGAATGGAACCGATTCTTCTAGGACCCGGTTCCGGTTAGTACCCAGTTTCAATCCAAAATTACCAGAACTGTTCCTAACCGGTCCGGGTATATTGTAACCGGTTCCTCCGGGTATCTTCCAGAAAAAGCTGCAATAAAGTTGCCGAAATCGATTCCTAACGGCTTTATATCCGTTGGAATCGATTAATTGCCATTAAAACTTTAGAATCAGTTTCAAGTATTTGTAAGCATATCACCTTCAACCAAAACTTAGTCCCACTTAAATCGGTTTCAACCTTCAAGTTGCCCCTCAAATCGGTTATGGCATGCAACGATGAAGTGGTCATGGTTTTGGAAACCAAAAGAAACCCCCAAGTTTGGAAGCACTTTGATCTGTGCCTGATGTTTGATAGCCATGAAATGGCACGTTGCAAAGGTTGTGGGAAGTTCATGAAGTCTACGGCGAACTCGACCCTTAAAAACACACCGACCATCATTGTCCGGTGACAAAGGCTGCAGCGATGAAAAGTGAAGGCGGTGAATCATCCGGAACCGGTTCTCCAAAGATTTAGTGTGTTTATGTGATGTTGGTTTGAGTGTGTTTTATGTTAATCTTATGGTTAGTTATGATGTTTGGTTTTAATGTAAGGTATGTAGGTAATGTTTGGTTGTAGTGTTTGGTTTTAACTTTTAATGTAATCGGTTTTATTTTAATCCTACCGGTTCTTTGTGTTTATGGAGGAACCGGTTTCGGGAAGGAACCGGGTACGACCATATTTTTTTTATAAAATGTGAAACCGGGTACGAACCTACGGGTTTTTTAAACCCGGAATCGGTTCTTCTATACAGCGGGTAGGAACTGGAACCGGTTCCTGGTCGAGTCTACCGGGTTGGGTTTGGAACCGGTTATTATGCCCATCTCTACACCAAATATGCACACAACAATGGCTCTCTCTCACACCACAACACACTCTACCGCTGCACCACCTTGACCAGTGGTGGAACCAGACTTTTATGACTGCTAACGCTAAACTAGACTTTTGTACCGATTAACTACCAACGAAACCGTAGAATAGTTTGACTTGAAAGAGGAAGACAAATAAAGATATTAGGCCCATAGAGAGCAACTTACAAACAACATATGAAAAGGATCAATTCAGTCATGTGCCTCTGTAATTTTCTATGTGCATATGTGATTTCTATGTTGGAAATAGAAATAGGAATGTGTGTTTTCTACGTGGGAAATAGGAATGTGTGTTTGGATGGGTTTTGATGTTCAAAATAAAAGGCTACTCATACTTGGATAGGTTTTAATATACTCGACCTATATTTAAAATACCTTAATTACCTATATTTAAAATACCTTAATTACCTCGATCCAACTAGTTTGAATCAACAACTACTCAAAACAGCAACCTAATTTACAAAGTTTGGTTTTCTTTGTACTTGGGTTTTTATTATTATAATGTTTGAATGTCATATAACTCATTTATGTCGGTTTGTGAACTAATGTGCTCGAACAAAATTTGGTTTTCTTTGTACTTGTGATCGTAGGCTGTAAGACGTATCAGAGGAAATACAAGCTCGAGAAACCGTTTCTTATTGAACTAATGTGCTCGAACCAAATACAAATTTCTAATCTCATATTAATCGACTCACTTTTGGGGTTTGTTCATCCAATTTGTAGCAGGTCAACCCGTCAGCCAGTCTAAGATTGTTTGTTTTAAATCTCTAACACGGTATGTAATAAGAAACTTTTTATTTATGTACAGTGATATTATTATTCAAGATCTAACCAGTCACGCAACGGTAGATTATTCTAATACAAATGGAATAAATCCAGGTTTTACTTCACATGGAGTCAAAATTTCAAATTCAGTAGCCTTTACAAGAGTTGCCCACATCAATTTAAACCCGATACCCGAGAAACCCGACCCGGTGAAACCTGAACCAAACTAACCCGAGAAAGATCTACCCGAATCTAGTATGGTTCAGTTATCAGTTAAAATATCTAGACTAAAAAACCCGAAACCTGAGAACCAAACCCAAAGATAGGGATGACAAAAATACCTGAGCCCGACAGGTATACATATTTGGTATAAGCATTATAAAATTATTATTAATTCATAATAAAACTTATATGTATGTAATATACATTTGTAATTTATAATAGTTGTTGTATAAATAAAATTATATAATAATTATAATAGTAAAAAAAATGGATTTGAAAATCTCAACGTATATCTTTTAACAAACTAATGAGTATAACCGATACCACTTGGTATACCTGATACCCGATGGGTAATTACCCGACAAATACCCCACAGATATTAGGTCGGGTATGAAACACGATTTTATAACCGGGTATGGATATGGAATTACCAATACCCGACCGAACCCGACGCATTGCCATCCCTGCCCAAAGTACACCCCCTTTTTATAATTCCCGCCCCTCTGAAATAAGAAATAATTCATCAATTTAGAACTTCAATCTTTTCTATTAACTCCCACACCCACTTCCTGAAATTCTCTCTAAAACTAAATCCATCACCTTCTCGGTTAAAACACTCAGTCACATCAAAATTCAACTTCAACATAGACGGAGAATCAAAATTGATCTTCAAACGCCTGGCCGCTTCACCACTGCAACCGCCGGAAAACAACCACCGGTAAATTTCATCTGTTTTCATCATCTGCTTATGAATTGTGAGTTTTATTTTTTAGTGTTTGTGAATTGCAAGTTTAATCCATTAATAGTTTACATCATCTGCTTCAAATCTGTAGCTAGGGTTTTTGTAATGTAGAATATGTCTGATAATATGTTAGTTAGGGTTTTGATAATTATACAAAAGTATATTTGGAGAAAGTTTATACCATCATAATTTCATAGAATACCTGACAATTTTGATCTTGAAGCATGTGTTGAAGTTATAGTGCCACTTGAGTTTGCATTGTTGATGGATGTTACTGTTAGTTGACGAACTGCAAAATTAAATGCACACATAGGGAAGTTTTAATGCATAAAACATCTAAAATCACATGTACAAATTAATTATTATAAAAACTCAACTACGTTTTGACAAAACTATTAGCTTATTTGACCCGTTAACCAACAGGCACGACCCGTCCATTTTACAATCTTGAGAACGTAAAGATAAGCTACCTTTTGAGAAAGATCATACGCTAGCACCCATTCATCTAATCTTAACTTTAAACTATCTTCATAAGAGTTAATTACACAGATAGTCCCTGTGGATTACCTAAAATAACACCTTTTAGGTACTAACTTTTTTTTTTTGTAATGGATTCGTGTTCTATGGTTTCGATTTTGTAAGACTTTGGGATATTAAGGCCAACAGATGTTAAAAGTTCTGTTTAGTTTGAGTTAAATGACGGTTTTACCCTTAAATAACCACAGGGACCATATGTGTAGATAAATCAAATTTAATTAGAGGGACCAATAAGTAGTTATAGCATGGTGTGAATCGAAACGGGTCCGGGTCAGAACGAGTCCATCTTATTTCAATCGACAGTTTTCCATTTGGTAACTTCTACTTATTTCAACCGTCAGTTTTCCATCTTTGCTTGAGTCCAAATCTGATTATTTTGACCCTAAACCAAAATGAGGTTCTTAGAGTTAAGGGTATCACAACAGGAACCATTCTCTGAAAAAATTAGATCAGGAGCATCAGTATTACATTCTAGTAATGGTGTTAACCGGTTTTGTATGAATATGCATGTATATAGAATATTAGAGACAGACATGGTAAACGGGTCAGGCCGGGTCATGGGTCAAAACGGGTTCGGGTCGAAACGGGTCAATTATAAAAAAGGGTTGTTTTGGTTCGGATCGAAACGGTCCGGGTCAGACGGGTTTCTGGTCAGGTCGGGTCGGGTAGGGTCAGATTTTTTTTATGATGATGCCTAATATGTGTTAATTACTCCACTGATGGACCTGCACGTGCAACACATGCACCGACTCGTGTGAATAGTCCATTTATTCCTCCATCCCTGTTCCATGATCATATCCATGCATCTTGTCAAATTCATGATCAACAAATGTAAAAACTGGAATCGAAAAAGTGAACATATAAAAACTGGAATCGCTTGGCATCTTTTGATACCAAGTATATTGGCAATGAGCAATGATGATCTATTGACATTTTGGAAATTCATTATACAATTTTAAGTTGTTTATTGTGTTGCCTTTTGAATATATTGTTTGTTTTGTATTTTCAGGCACATTTTGTGGTTGACCCAAAGAGCCGGAAGCAAACTATTCAATCAGTTGGGACAAAGTGGAGAAACTTCAAACATACTCTATACAGCGATTACATTGCGACACAAAAAGATGACCCTAAGGAGAAGAAAAATTTACTTAATCCTCCTCTTAAGTATCCGTTCTTGAAAAAAGAAGACTGGAAACTATTTGTAGCACAAGGAACTTCAAAACAATAGGAGGTTTGTTTAAACTTTTGGTGCTTGTATTTGTTTAGTAGTCCATGTCTTATCTAACATTATATAAACACTTTAATGTTTCTAATGCAGGAGACAAGTAAGAAGGCAAAGAAAGTCCGTGTACATCATAAATACAATAATCATTTGAGCAGAAAGGGATATGCCAGACTCACTACTGATATTGTATGAATGCAATTAACCCAATAATTCACTTTTATTTGTTTACATTAATTCAATTTTGTTATTCTTGATAATTTAGATGCAAGAAACCGGCCTGGAGGAAGAGGAGATTGATAGGACAATGTTGTGGAAACGAGCAAGAGAACTGAAAATAGGAGGTTTCGACTCAGATGTCCAAGGGGTAGTTGATATAATTGTAAGTCTTTCTTTGATCTTACACTATGAGGTTTAAATGTTGATTACAATAGGCTGATTTGGTCAGTTTAGTAGGCTGATTTGTGGCAGTAGTTGCTTTGTTCGTGAAACTTACCCTCAAATACCGGTACCGAACCGTACCGTATCATACTGGGTATATTCAGTACCGGTACCGGTACCCACTTTTGGGGATTCGGTACCGTACCAGGTATATTCGGTACCGTACGATACCGGTATTTTCGGTACCGGTTGGTACCGAGCTCATCCCTATCCAAGACTAACTATAAAGGGGTGTTTGGGTTTGTGGTAGCTGATTAGTTACATAAATGTTGGAATATAGTAATCAATAATTTTTTAGAGAAAAAAAAACCTTAAATCCTTTTTATTTTCTATTCGTCCTCTGTATTTTTTATATTTTTTGATTGTGGGTTTTGATTACATAGATAACAATACTAGCACAATCAAAGTGATACTAGCACAATAAAAAACAAGATACTAGCACAATGAAAATGATCGATATTAGCACAAACAAAATGATATCAACACTTGATGATTGTTGGTGTTGATTACAAACTGAATGGTATTAGCGCAAACAAAATAATATCAGCACACTAAAAATGATACCAGCACAAATATAATGATATCAACAGAAAAAAAAATGAAACCTGATGGAAGAAGAATAAAAGGGAAAAAAGGGCTCTCGTGAATCTGGATGATAAATCAAATTGCATGAAAGTAGGGTCTAGAATGGAATAATGATAATCTGGAATCAATCCAATATTTTCATAGCTTAAATTTAGGAATTTTCATATTTTTTTATATTGTCAATGACAAAAATACCCTTATTAAAACTATTTAAGTTGTGCCATTTGTCAAAATCTAAATAGTTCTTACAGTTTTCAGGTTCAAAGTAGTTTGTATTTGATCCTCATCCAATAAACGTAATTATAACAAGTGACAACTGGGTTCAACATAATTACCATTGCTCACTTACATTTTTTTACTTACTGCTGACTTACATATGACTTACTGTTGAGTGTTGACCTACTTACTGTCACTGACTTACAATTGACCTTTTGTTGCCTTTGACATTGATTATATTATTGACATCACAGCTCCACATACATCCTCTTATGAATGAAACACTGTAACTATAACACCTACTTGTTAGATAGTGTATTAATTGATATCTTTTGTCCAATTTTAGGACCAGCTTAAGGAATCAGATTCTGGAGAGGGCACATGTGGGACATATGATGTGCTTACCCAGGCCTTGGGTACCGATGAACAACGTGGGCATGTACGCGGGATGGGAAAATTTGTAACTCCACAACAATACTTTTATTTACCCAATACTGTCAAGCATTACATGGACACTGAGAAGAAGAAGTATGATAAACGACTCAACAAGCTTGAAGATGAATTAGAGAAACTAAAAAGAGGTGTGAACAATGTGTCAGAAGCTGAAAGTTGCCAATCGGGCAATGAAGATCTTGAAGACAACCCAGATGAAGAACCACTTGTAAGTCTTGGGTAAAAGTGTTTCTTTTTAAAATAATTTCTTTATGTTCTATAAGAATTCATTGCAAGTCTTGGCTATAAGAAGTAACATCCTATATATATATATATATATATATATATATATATATATATATATATATATATATATATATTTGTAGGATATGTCATGTTTTCTTGTGGTTGACAATGCATCAAACATAGTCGCCAAAGGAACTATACTGATGGATACAAATGAAGAGGAGTTCCTTCGAGTCATGTTGGAAATATGTTTACATAGAGAAGCGTTACTACCAGTTCCACTTGAAGAGGAGTTCATTATGGAGGTCGGAGATGCAATTGGGCACATACTGAGTTGGCCAAGACATCTAGTCATTCAATGCTCTGACTTGGTAATATAATTTTCATAGATTTAATGCATATAAACATGAGATCTAATTTAAAGAATTTATATTTTTTTAGGAAAAAATGTTGGCGAAACCAAAGACAAAACCCGTGAAAGATTTAAAAAGTAATAAACAAATAAAACAACCAAGAGGAACTAATGAGGAAAACGAAAAAGAGCTTGAACAAAAGATTGTACAAGTGGAAAAGGTCACGGGAAAAGAAGTAGTAAGTGAGAAAGAAAAAAAAAACGGAAAAGAGAACCTAAAGTGGAAAATGAAAAAGGGGTAAATTACTTTTTGAGTCCCTGTGGTTTATGGGTTTTAACCACTTGAGTCCAAAAGCAAAAAGTTTAATGACCTGAGTCCCCATAAGCATTTTCTTTAACCAGTTGAGTCCAAATTTCTAACATTGTTAGAATTTTTTAGTTAAGTATTGTTAAATGACCAAAATACCCTTATAGTTATAAAAAAAATAAATGCCCTACTCTCTCTTTAACAAACTCAACACTCTGTCTCTCTCTCTCCAAACAACCACCACCGTAACCATTCTCCGGACTCAAAATAAATTACCTCACCGCACCTTCACCACCAATCCACCACTGCACCTGCAACCATCATCGTGAACCGTCACAAATCATCAAAACCTTAAACCCACATTCAAGTTCCCCATGATCAAACACCCCTTCACAAATCATAACTCACAAATCTACTTATTTAAAAAGCAGTTCATCCAATGTACATAATTCTCCAAAGCGATTAGTTCGATACCTTTGTATTGCCTCTGTTGAACTTTTATAAAAGGACACGCATCATCTGTAACCTTTTTCGGTCAGCTTATCAGCCCCAAATTTGAGTCATCTTCTATCTTTATGAGTCATCTTCTTCAAATCAACCCATTTTCAGCATTATACCGACCCGACCCAAGCAATTATCCAGACTGGGGTTACCTTACCGGAGCAGTAACACTTAATTTTACAATCACTATTTTGAATCAAGATCCTCTGGCGGAAAAGCACCGGTGGCCGGAAACCCACCTCCGACCGCCGCAGCCGCTGCCCAAATGACTGCGGCACGTACGCCATTATCGAAAAATGAAGGTGAATTTGGTAGTAATAACGAAAATGCCATCAAGAAGCAGATGGGTTTTGCTTAGAAAGACATAAAGAATAAAACCCTAATTTGCATTTGGTGTGTTTAACAACTTAAAACGCATAAAGCTTTAGACTTTGGGAAAAAAAAGGAGTTTAAAGTGAAATTTGTAGAGTATAAGATGCCATTAAAGTTGAACCGATGATGGGGTTTAAGGTAATGAAATCTATGAAGATAAAGAGAGTGTGTTAAATGAATGAATGATCGGAAGTTGTTATATTTATAAGGTTGGTGGCGGCGACGTTATGGTGGTGGTGGCGGAATTAGGTTGGTGATGGTGGTGTGGTTGAGAGAGAAGGGGGAGAGACATAGGAAGAGAGATAATCAGTGTCTGTTGTGTATGTGAGTGGTTGTGAGATAGTTTATATATTATTAACAATTAATAATAATAATAATATGTAGGGGCATTTTTGTCTTTTAATGAAAATCTAACAGAAAATTCAAACAAAGTTAGATATTTGGACTTATACGGTTAAAGAAAATGCTTATGGGGACTCAGGTCGTTAAACTTTTTGCTTTTAGACTCAAGTGGTTAAAACCTATAAAAGACAGGGACTCAAAAAGTAATTTACCCATGAAAAAGAGAATATACAAGTGAACGAAGGCAAAAGGGGGATGACGAGAGCACAAAGGAGGCAAAGGATAAGAGTTGAAAATAATGCAATTTTGACTATGACTGCATTGGTGGTTGACGTACAAGTTTTAAAGGTTAATTATATAAAATTGCAGTGTGTGGACGATCTATTTGGGTACGAGAGTTTCACATATTTAAATTGGGATGATTTTGAAGCAATTTTTTACATTGGATGAACTGAGTGGTTCTGTCATCACTGCTTATATGATGTAAGTGCTTAAATTTAGTTTCAAAAATTGTTTGTAAAACACAATTTAAGTAATTGATTTAGTTTTTGTATGTTGACAGGTTCTTGTATAAGCAAATCAAGAATGGGCCAAAACTTGATCATGGTATTTATTTTGTGAGCCCGAGTGCAATCTCGCCAAGTGAACGTAAATCAAAACGCAAACATATTGATGATGCAAGTAGAGTGGTTGCAGATCGGTTGTCTACAAGAAAGGACAATGACATCATCATATTGCCCTGTAATCCCGGGTATGATTTTCCATTTAAATAACCATTTATAAAGGAAAAAGCTATTATCTTGATATTATTTGACTTAATTTAGTTATTATAGAAGACATTCATAAAGAAAGAAACTATTATCTTGATATTATTTGACTTAGTTTGGTTTTTGGTTTTTGATTTTTGTAGAAGACATTGGGTGTTGGCAGTTTTGGACATGAAAACATATACTTGCTATTATCTTGATTCTATAAGGAATAGCACAATCAATCCGGTGTTGAGGCAAATTATTGATGCGTAAGTAATATACATTATCGAAAAATTATATTATATTATTATAATATATTTCTTAATTTTTAGGGCAATGGCCTTGTGCTATGCAAAGTGTCAACTGGGTTAAGGCTAAGGTGAGCACTTATTTCTTATTGAAAGAAACATAACAGTATTTTTATTTGTGTAGTGTACATGTGTTGAAATTGTAGCTTTAACTTCATCGACTGAATTGGAATCTTTAATTGTGTAGTGTCCATATCAGACGGGAGGTACTGAATGTGGCTATTATGTGTTGAAGTTCATGAAAGAGGTGGTTGAAGAAGGAATTGAAATACTTGCCAATGACAACGTAAGTACTATTTTTTAAATGATTACTTTTGGAGTATTATTAGTTTGTTAGCTAATTAGTTGCAAAACTTTTTTTAGATCACTAAATTTAGTTTATAATTTTGGGGATTTTGATGAGATTCATGTGTTTGATTTGCATATAAAAGAAACTGGGTGAAAAGATAACTAAATAACCAGATGAAATGAGAACATAATTGTGCGGATATCATCTTTGTTTATCATATCAAAGTGCATGTATTTAGGCTCTATAATTTTGTTTGTCATTAATTGTTTTTCATATCAAAGTGTATGTATTTAGGTTCTTTAATATTTATCTCAGGTTGGGGAAGGCAAAGTGGTATACACGGATGAGGATATTGATGGAATACGTGAAGGGTGTTCGAGTTATGCGGCAATGTTTGTGTTCAAGTGACTATTTTAGATGTTGAAGTATGTACGCCAAATAATACTTTTTGTTAACTTAAGATATTTGAATTATATTTGACGTATGACTATGAAATGAATTGTTTTGGTTTTTATGTATTTTATCATGAAATAGATTTATATATTGTTTTGGTTTTCTAAAGAAAATTCAAAATTCTAAAAAAAATTTGTTAGTGCATGCGTCTGTCGACTTCGTCTTGTATCGAGTCTTGTACATAGAATGATAGATCAGGGTGCGATGTACGAGAAAATATCAGATTTTATGGTATGTTGAAGGTGATTTCGCTTGAAGGTATTGATTTCGCTTGAAAGAGGCTTGTACAGTCTCAAGCGAAATCATATGATGTGATTTCGCTTGAATTGTTTGTTTTGCCATATTCAAGCGAAACCCTAACACTATATATATGTGTTCCAAGCGAAATCTAGAGAACAGTTTTCCGGTTGTGCAACGAAGTGCTGCCAAAGTGTCATCTCTCTGTAAAACGTTATAGAATCAATACAATGACTATTTTAAGTGATAATCTTGCTGAATTGACCTCAGTTTGTTTGTTTCCGCCTTTCAAACTGAGCAAAACTCTTCTGATCGACTCATTCGGGTCTGAAAACGATCCTTCAAGTGGTATCAGAGCTCAGGAAGAAGAGTTCTTATCAATTCAGCCGAAAATTCTGATTTCTACACTTTCTTTTTCAAAATTCAAAACTTTTTATGGTCAAAATGTTCTGATTTTCACACATGTTGTTCGAAATTGCAATATAACAAATCCTTGAAAGTTTCAAGCTTAAAATCGATTTAAAACTGATAATATTTCATTATTTCGCTTGAAATCAGCGCGAGATTGATGACATCAGCAGTTCTTCTAGGTTGATTTCGCTTGAAAACCGGCATTCCGCTTGAAATTTCGACCTGATTCCGCTTTAAACCTGCTATTTCGCTTCAGTTGAACTATTTCGCTTGAGTGATTAAGCTTGAATCACTGTTTTCGCTTCAAAAGAGTTATTTCGCTTGAACGATTCAAGCGAAATCAGGTAGTTCACTTGAAAGGAGTGTTTCCGCTTGAGAGTTGGTATTTCGCTTGAAAAAGACATTTCGTTTCAAAGGGGATTTCTCTTAATTTCGCTTGAACAGTGAGTTTTTGTGAATATTGAAAAACCGAAACATGGACGAGGATTTCTATAACGCATTCGCTACACCGGTTACCACCGATTACTTTGGCACAGAACACTATGTTGGAAAATGAGACGGGGACGATGCAAAAACCGCCTAAACTTATGAACATCGAGGAATATAAGGGTTGGGAAGGACGGTTTGAAAATTGGGTACAAGCGAACTACTTAGATGCTTGGGAATGTGTCGAGACGAAATACATTAGACCAACGAATGATGATGAAGAGGTTGTTCCAATTAAAGATCTAAGTGCCGATGCTAGAAAGAAATACAAAGATGAGAAAATGATGCTAAGTCTTTTACAACAAGCTGTGAAGGAAGATATCTTGGTGTTATTGCAACACAATGGAACTTCATATTCGATTTGGAAAGCATTAAGATCGAAGTTTCATGGTAGTCAAGAGATGGTTAAGAACAAGAAATCGCTTTTGAAGAAAGAGTTTGATCTGTTTCGTGGATTGAAGAATGAGAACACAAAACAAATCATAGAAAGATATTGCAATTTGCTAGCAAACATGAAGAGATTAAGCATTGAAAAAGATAATGAGGAGTTGATTGAGAAGCTAGCTGATGCATTGCCATATGAGACTTGGGGTACATATCTCATGATGCTCAGGAACAAGAAAGGTTTTAGCAGTTTAACTCTGAGCAAGTTTATTGAAAAGATTGAGGCTCAGGAGATGGAACAAAGAAAGGTTATAAGAATGAAAGATTTCGATGGTGAACAAGACATCGGACTTTATTACAAAGGAGGGGTCGGTGATAAAACCACCAACTTGTCACCGAAGGTTCAAACAGCGTTTAATGCAAAGAATTCATCAGAAAGTTCATCCAAAGGATCAAATAGCAACACAATTTTTTCATCATATCCATCCTTTGATCCGAACATTTCAACAACAAAGAATGGCAAAAAGTTACAATGTAACATTGTACTAAATCTGGAGAATGATGAAGATTATTCAACATAAATTGCTAAGAGTCATATGTCTTTGTTGGGAACTGTTTTGGAATCTTATGGTAGTTTTGTTGCAGGTCGAATCGGGAATCCAATGCTTACAAAAGAGGATTACGATCAGATTGATGCTGAAGAGATGGAACTGATGGATATAAAGTGGTGTTTGGCAAGTGTGTTGAGACGAGCTGAGAAATTTAAGCAGATCACAGGAAGAGATGATCTACGTGAAGCTAATATCTCTACTTTAGGTTTTGATAAATCTAAAGTCACCTGTTTTCGTTGCAGGGAAAAAGGACACTTCAAGAGGGAGTGCAAAAATCGCGAAGCAAGTGGAGCTCAAAATCCGTTCAACAATAACAATGATTACTATCGAAAGGCGATCTATCATCAAGTTGCTCAACAACAACAAGAACCGCAAGTGGCACATGGAAGAAAAGTGATTGAAGAATCTTCAAAGAGAGCTTGTATGGTGAATCAGGATGATCAAAAGCCAACAGAAAGTTTAGTTGGGACAAATATATTTCAGCTGATAACAGAGCATGCCTGATAAATCAAGATGATGAAAAATTGCCTGAAGGTTTTAGTTGGACAAATTTCAACTGGGATAATTATGATCCAAACAAAGATTCAAATCATAAAGCGTATGTTGCTCAAGTTGAAGAAGATAGTGATGATGATCGTGAGTATTGGTCAAGAAAAATGGCAGATCATTTGAAAATGATGGCAGAAAGAGATAGTGAAGATGAAAAAGTCAAAAAGAAAAAGAAAAAGATCAAAACACCGGTCAGCAGTGATGATGAAGCTGTTCCAGTGATAAAGAAAAAGGTGAAAGATGTTTCAAAGTTCAAAGTTGATGAAGAAGTTGATGCTAAAAAGATTTCTGTGAAGTGTGACACTTGTGAAGCTATAAAGAAGCAGAACAGCACATTGATTTATAACTTGAACAGTTTGAAGGAGTCTTGTGATGTCCTGAATAAAGCTATGAATCAATACAATCAAACAAGTGAAGAACAGGCAACCGCAATGAAGACACTTCAGGGAGCTTTCATGATAAAGCAAAAAGTTGTGAACAACTACATCGAGAAGTGTGCTGTGTTAGAACAGAAACTTGAGACACAAAGAATTGAAACTGAAAGGGTTAATCGTTTGTTGAAAAGTTATTCATGTACTTCTTATGTTATTGACATGATCTATCCAACAGTAGAAGGCATGAAGGCGTTTGAGGAAGAGGAAACTTTGGAGGCAAAGAATTCTGAAGAACAAAAAGTGTCTGAAGAAAAGATTTCTGAAAAGAAGAAATTAAAGAAGAAGGATACTAAAGTGAATGATTCTGGTAAGAAACAAGGTTTCAGTTACAACAAGTGTCCACCCCCGCTTGAAAATGGATATTCTCCGAGAAATCCAAATTCAGAAAGAGTCGAAAAAGCAACAAATTTACAGTGGGAGTCGGAGTCTTCAGTTAACTTGCCAGAAAACATTGATGTTACATTTACATCATCTGACACTGATCATGAGTCCGAGTTAATAAAGAAAGTCGTCGATCAGGTGTTGGATAAAGATGAAACTGAGGAGTCAAAGTTGGAGTCAAACTCAGAGTCAGAGTCAGAGTCAAAGTCTGGTTCTGAAAGTTCGAGTTCGACAGTCAACAGTTCAAAGTCGTCAGTTAAAAGGATTTACAACAAAGAATTCTTGTTATCAAAGTCTAATTTGAATGACGAAACGTTTAAAGTTGCGTATACTTTGAATGATTCTGACAAATTATATTTTGCTGAGGAATTTCCAATAAGAGGTGTAAAACCTGAAATGATAAAAAAAGTTTTCAAACTAACAGAAATTTATATTTCTGAAATAAAAGATGAAAATCTTTATCTAAAACCAAGACCTTACACCTCAAGAGTTAAACAAAGAGAAAACAAGAAAAAGGGTTACAGTTCTGGTTCTGGTTATCGAAAGAAATCAAACCATAACGGTAATTTCAAAAAGAAAGGATTAGGTTTTATTCCACCAGAAAATTATAAAAATGAAAAATATGTTCGAAATTTTAAATCAAAAATGGTATTTGGTTCAGGACCAAGTGCAGAAGAAGAACAAAAGAGTCCTTTCTGGAAGCAATCGAATCAAGAATTCCTTGCGAAGAAGCAAGAAGAAATGGAGAAGATGTTTGATCAGAAAAAAGAAACGAGAACCTGTTTTCAATGCAACACTGTTGGACATATTGCCAAATATTGTTCCAAGGCAATAAAATCAAAACAGGGAGTTTCTCGTAATTTGAAAGATAAAGAAATTGTGTTTGAACCACCAATTGATAGAACAAAACTATTCAAAAATTCGATTTTTGAGATTGGTGAATGTTCAAACAGGTTTTATAAGAAGAAGGGAAATCTTGACAATAAAAAATGGGTTGTTAAGAAGTCTGATGGTAGTTCTAGCAATGATTCTGATAAATCAAAATCAGAGGAGCTATCTTCTGGCGATGAATCTGATTCCACAAAGTCAGAGGAGCCACAGGTTGAGATTAAAAGTGAAAAATCAGTACCGACTGTGGATGATGTGAATTTTCCATCACTTCAGGCTGAAAATTTTAAAAAGAAAGTTGGAAAAGTTGAGATTTCAAATCAATTTTTTGCTGAAAAAGAAAAATTTGATGTTGATAAGGCATTTAACTCCAAAGTGCACCATATTTTTAGTAAAATGGTTGACAGGAAGGTCAAAGGAGTGAAAGAATTTTACGAGAAGAAGACGAAGAAAGAAAAAGTTGAATCATCCCTGGTTTGTGACTGGGATGGTACTTACTATGAACAATAAGTCTCTGGACTTGCCGGAGCTCCCAAGTTGGTAATCGTGGAGCATGAATCGGCATCATTCTGGTAAAATTGTTTGTGAAAAAGTACGATTTGCCGGAACTCCCAGGTTGGTAACTGAGGAGTAGGAATCGGCATCTTGAGAATTCAACCTACATATGGTAACTTACAAGTAGTATTGGTTGGTAAGCCATGTGGTTGAAAAAGGTTTTCACTTACAAGTGGTTAATCAAGGTCATTAAGTTGAACTTGATTGGATCATTTTTTTTACAAGTGGTTGGTAGACAATGTGATGAACCAAACCCCTAACCTACAAATGGTTAAAATCATTCAACAAAACTTATTTTCCGGAAAAACCATTTGATTAAAACAAACTTAAGTGTTTTGAGATCACAATGGGAAAATGTTTTGTTGTGAGGGGGAGTTCTGATTGTTTATGCCAAGTGGATGGCGATTTGAGGTGATTTGATATCAGTTGTCACATTGTTTGTATAGTTTGTTTTCAAATTTCTTAAATGTGTTTGCATTTTAGGGGGAGTAAAAATTTTCAGAAAATCCAAAAACATTCGAAAATTTGAAAAAGTAAAAAACATGATAAAATACAAAAATGAGTTTTGGTGTCAAGAAGAGGAAATGATAGTACATCAGTGGACGATCACAACATGCTAAAGAAATGGAAAGAAAAATGTGATAAACGGTCTCACTGATGATGTGCCAGTAGGTTTTTGCACATTTAGTAGATTGTGATGAGATATAAACCTAAATTTCAAACTTGCTTAATTCGTGGGTAACATCTCTTGGATATATGGGTAACCCCCGAAATCTTGTTTGAAAGGTCCCTCTTTCTGAGATACTAGGTTTTTATACTCAGTGATATCTGGGGTATTATCCCGGGACTTCTGATAATGTGGAAGCAATGCCCTAGTCCCCGGAGAATACTTTACATTTGCTTGAAATATAGCGCCGCCCTCAGCATATAATGATGAGACAATAAAATTGCTAATCAATGCTGTTGTAACAAAAGATCCTCTAAAGGGGACACACCGAAAGTCGAGCCGTCATCTCTCTGCTGAACGGAAGTTCTGACCTGAGCTCTCACGGTTTTCGCACCTAACCCCTTACAGATATCATCTGTGGTAAACTCACCTGTAAGACTGAATATTGGGATCTGGATACGAGGGCATATTCTGAGGTGGGACACGCAATTAAGTTTAAGTGTTTAAGACATTAATCTCATATCTCGAAACAGTTGTGTGAAAATTGTGTGAAAATTTAAGTGGATCAGTATACTGACAATCTAAGTGAATTGTTTAGAACTTAAAATGTTTAAAGCTTAACGGTGTTGGTGATTTGTCTCATAAACTGATATGATCTTCTTACAAAAACTCACAAAAATATTGTATGTAAATATTTCTTTATTGCATTTCCTTACTTTCAAAAATCCAAAAGGATTTTAAGTGTGTTTTAGCATAAATTTTGTAAAAATCAAAAAGATTTTCGACAACTGGTCTTGGAGAACTGATTTTCAAAATTCCGAGTGCTAAACATGATGACAACTAGTTTGGGAGAGAGTTGAGTATTTAGTGAGGGGGAGTGTGTGTTCAAATGAAATTTTTTTTGAAATGATAATGATATTCCTACAAGTGGTTCATCAGAATATATAAATGTTGAATTATTTTAAGATTTGCTCTACAAGTGATTATCAGAAAATTTATTTTTGGGTAGAGTACTTTGCAAGATAGAGTCAGGAATCGATCCTAAACCTGTGCAGAATTGAGCCAGGTTACGATTCTGGAACTGCTAATACTGATGAACTTAAAGAATCAAGAGATTTTGAATATTAAGAGAAGAGAAAGATTGAGGATGCTTTACAGTGATAAGATACTTCAGAAAGTTCGAGAGGACTGATAAAGACTGAAGATGCGAAGACTCGACACTGAAGACTCGTCATCATTCGAGGGGGAGTCTGTTAGTGCATGCGTCTGTCGACTTCGTCTTGTATCGAGTCTTGTACATAGAATGATAGATCAGGGTGCGATGTACGAGAAAATATCAGATTTTAGGGTATGTTGAAGGTGATTTCGCTTGAAGGTATTGATTTCGCTTGAAAGAGGCTTGTACAGTCTCAAGCGAAATCATATGATGTGATTTCGCTTGAACTGTTTGTTTTGCCATATTTAAGCGAAACCCTAACACTATATATATGTGTTCCAAGCGAAATCTAGAGAACAGTTTTCCGGTTGTGCAACGAATTGCTGCCGAAGTGTCATCTCTCTGTAAAACGTTATAGAATCAATACAACGACAGTTTTAAGTGATAATCTTGTTGAATTGACCTCAGTTTGTTTGTTTCCGCCTTTCAAACTGAGCAAAACTCTTCTGATCGACTCATTCGGGTCTGAAAACGATCCTTCAAAATTAAACAATGGAAACCGTGACTCGCAATGCGTGTCATAAATGTTGTCATTAAAATGTGTCATCAACGCGTGTCATAAATGCATGTCATTAAGGTGTGTCATTAAAGCGTGTCATTAAAACGTGTCATTAAGGTGTGTCATTAAAGCGTGTCATAAAGGTGTGTCATTAAAGCGTGTCATTAAGGTGTTTCGTAAATGGATGACACACAAATGCATGTCATCTTCAATTAATGACAGGGGCTTCCTTGACACTCTTTTGTGTGTCATATCTACCCTTTATTGACGCGCAATGCGTGTCATTGAAGGTTTTTTTTTTTTTTTTTTTTTTTCTAATAGTGATATGTTAGGTTTGCAAAATTGTGGTGGATGATTTGTTGAATTTTGAAAAGCTTGAACACATGTTTTAAAACATAGGAAACCTCCAATTTTCAACGGAAACTATGACGAAATTTTTATAAAATTTAAACAATTAGAAAATATCTTTTTAACAAGTTCTTACAAGTAATCTTGATAAATGGTTTTAAACATAAAAATTTCCATAACTTTTGGTATAAAAATACAAGTAATGGGGGTTGGTTTTCAAACATTAAAATGATTATAAATATATATTTAGTAAAATATATATTTAGAGATCACAAAAACTATGTGTTATGTGTATATTATTTGTGTTAGTAATACTAAATTTAGGGACTTGAAATATAGATCCACACAAATACCAAAAAATGTAATTAAATAATTACAAGAATTAGAAGAATACAAATATATATCTTGGACACAAATATTGGACTTTTTGGACAAATGGACTTATTGGACAAATTATACAAATATTCCGAAATTAAAGTTGTATTATAATAAAGCTTGGTAAACGGTATTTTTCAAACCGAACAAATGACAAAGTATGTATTTTTACAAGTAGTATGAAAATATACCATATTTTGTCAAACATGGAAATATATTATTTTTGAAGTGTATTAAAACATTCATGTTTCACAAACAACTTAAAAATATATTATTTTGGTGGAAACTAAAAATATATATTTTTCTAGTCTTGATCTTAAAAATAAATTATTTTTATGATATATGTAAACACTTATATTTACCAAGTCTAAAATATAGATATTTTCTATAAACATATCTTAAGATATAAATATTTTATGAATGCAAGAATGATGGTTATAATTGGGGAAGAATAATATTCCGGAAAAATTAAACATATATTGAAATACTTAATAAATACAAGAATATACGTATCCCTATACGTACAAATACATGCCAACATATACTACCAACATTTGGTAAAAATACCCTTATACAAGTATACCTATACTTGGGAATACTTACAAGTGTATAATACTCAACAAATGGTATTTTGCTTGTGAAAACTACAAACACACGTATACGGAAGCAATATATATCAAAACAAGTTAAAAGTATATTATTTTTAACGAAACTCTTGAATGATATACATGCAATGCATACAAATAATATAAGTTAAAATATAATTTTTTAACTAGTATATTGAACCTTGAAATTTTATATAATTATGAGAAATTATATAAAGACATCATACACTAAAAGTGCAACTCAAAATAAAAAACAATTATAAAACAAGTCTTAACATATATTTAAAACTAAGAACTGTTACAAGACCGCAGTGTCTAACAAAACCTAGCACGTTTGTAGGTTGCAAAACGAACCAAGGAAACCAAACTTGAGTACGCACTTTACACGAACGTAAAACTGTGAGTTCATGTCCCCATTTTCTTTTAACGTTTTCGGTTTACAACTCTCGGGGGGAAATACATGTTAACAAGGGTATGGTTAAGCTATGGAATGAACTCTAAGATCATGTAAACATAGGCTTTAACTGAGGCGCCATTAATCCATTTAAGGACCACGGAACAAAGGTTAGATCTAATGGGTACGGGTGAGCCCCACTCACGGTCCTTGTGTGGCCACTTAGAGTGCTGTTGTGTCCCTGTCGAGGTTAATCGACACTAAAAATCGTCTACTCGGGTTGAGTGCTTCCTATGTCATCACATATATTAATGTCCTTGCAAAACATTAATGATCAACATGTTCATAGACGCTTTACATACCTACTTACAACACTGAACTTTCAAATGTTTTGAGACTCATTTGATGCGCATATACATAAAATACATGAACTCGCTCAACTTTTGTTGATGTTTTCAACTTACATGTATTTTAGGGATATACATGGATCTTGGTGCCAGCATTACTTTCAAGCTTTTGAGTTTCAAGTCTCGATGTCATCCACTTTTGAAGGGTATGATTCATTTATCTCATCCTTGATGAGATATAGGATGCAACGCCTCGTGAATCTAATCTTTTGTTAACAAGTCCTTTTAACTTTAAAACTTATGTTGGTTTGTAACTTAAACTAAATATTTGTGTTGGTTTTTAAACTTGAACAACTTATGGTTTGTAATATTTGAAACTTATGAATGGATGGACATCGGTTGTTTTAATCATGTAGTTGTTTATTATAATCGAATGCAATGAAAACTGATCAAAAAGACAGGGTGTGACATACGCAATCAATCAATGATAAGCATTTCAAAATACGTATTAGTAAAACAAATAAAACATGAATCTAAATCATAAACATTAAAATAGTACCAAGAATTCCTTGGTAACTGCTGAGAAACACTTGTAGAAAGTCATTATCCCTGTATTCATGTTGAATCTGAAAAAAGAAGACATCCATAATGATACAAAGTTTAAAATATTTAAAAGTTACAATGATGAATCCGGAAACAAATAAAATGAAAATAAAAAACAAAAAACAATGAAAACACAAAATCATTTAAAAAAAATAAGAAATTAACATGGAAAGAAAAGATAATAAATAAAAAAAATAAATCTGAAAGAAACTAAACAGACAAAAATAAAAAATTGCAAGTATTACTTAGTAAATCTTGAAAACAAAGAACTTAAAATCTGGATTTTATATATCCCTGAAACAGAAAATATCTACTGAAATAGAGAATGTCTGTTGAACCAAACAACCGCTACTGATAAACACAAAGACTGTTGAACTAAACGTCCGCCAAAGAGAACCTCTTCTGATGAATACAAAACTATGATGAAGCTAACGTCTGCTGTGGATGAACAGATGATGCAGTTCAATAGAGGATGTTTAACAGAAGAGCTTTAACAGATCATGATCAACATATGATAAGGTCTGTTGAAGCAAAGTCTGTTGAAGCTAAGTTTGTTCAACAGATCCTAATGTATTATTAAGACAAATTAAACACGAATTTAAAGCATAAACATTAAAAAAGTACCAAGAATTCCTTGTAAGTATTACTCAGTAAATCTTGAAAACAAAGAACATAAAATCGGGATTTTTTATATCCCTGAAAAAAGAATATCTACTGAAATAGAGTATATTACTCGTACAAAAAGAAAACTTCTAAAACGGCATTGAATAAACCCTAACGATACTATATAACTGAGAATCTGGATTTTATGATAAACACTAACATCGGCTAATATCTATGCCTGAAACAGAGATTATCTACTGAAATATTTTTCCAAATAATGATCCTTTAACATGTTCTCCATAAATAATACAACTACTTAACTAAAACCTTTTCCAATTTGTATTCGTAACTGTCTATAATGGTATATCTACAATGATTCGATTCATTTAAGACCGAAAAAATACTACAAACTTCATCATAAGTTGAATGTACATACATGTTCATAGTAAATCAACAATGAAATCGGACGAATGAAGTCTGTCGTAGAAGAAGACGGTGATGAATTTTGAACCCTTTTCAAACACGGTGATGAAGAAGTATTTTGGGTGAAGATTTGAAAGATGATTGTTGTTGATGTGTAATGATGACCTGTATGCACAGAACTGTTCTTTCCCCCAACTTTCAACTGATTTAACACATAGTTACACAAACAGCCCTCATTGATTTATGATATTTACATAAAGGTAACATAATGTGTAGTTAAATAATTTAAGTAAGGTATAAGTATTATTGTTATTGTAAATTGTATATAACCAACACTTTTGTAACTAAAAGGGATAATTTTTTTTTAAAATTGCAATATTTATATACTATATATAAATATATTAAAATTAAATATGTATAAAATAATTATATAACCAACACTTTTGTAACTAAGTGAATGCCGACGTGGCAGTACTTACAAATATCTGATGTCTAAAATCTGTTCACGTCAAAACCTCTCTTGTGATAATGGATGACAGTTATTTGGAAACCTCTATTGGCCAACAACAGATAACAGAGGTTTCAAAAACAGTTGTTTTCAGCCGTGGATGAATTTTTAGCCAAGCAGAGGTTTCAAAAACAGTTGTTTTCAGTAGTGGTAAATCAACAATCGTTAGGATAAACAGTTGTTTCAGAAGAATGAGAAGAATGATGTCAGCAGCATGCTTATAGAAAGATTGTAATTACAAATGTTCACCTAGTGAGCAACATGTAATATCCTAGCAAACTCTCAACATCTGCTATTAACCTAATCACTGTTACTATGAAAACCTCTGTTGAGCAGCATATTTTGAATATCATCTGTTGTTCGTTAACATCTGTTGGCCCATAGCAGACCTTTGCGACTTTAGACATTCTTCATCAGCAGATACTCTCTTTTGCCAGACTTTAGCTACAACAGACCTTTTACAACAGCAAGTATTGACTCTTTGTAAGTTGGAGGATCAAATTCTTAAAAAAACTCTTATTGATGATCAAATTTTATACATTATTTTGTGTTTACACTCATTTATTTACCCTTAAACCAACCTTTAATCCTATTAAACCTTTGTTGAGTTACCAAACATCTGTTCACACACAATTCAACATCAACATAATCTAAATCAAACTCAGACTCAATTACACATCTACATCAATATCGGTCTGTAATCCTCAGATGATATTCAAAACTATATAATAATACTTATGCTTGCTAAAATAACCAAAAGTAAAATGCGACAACAAAGATTAATAGGATTAAAATTTATTCATTTATTTAGCAGTGGTAAATCAACAGTCATTAGGATAAACAGTTGTTTCATAAGAATGAGAAGAATGATGTCAGCAGAATGCTTATACAAAGATTACAATTACAATGTTCACCTACTGAGCAACATCTAATTGCCTAACAAACTCCCAACATCTGCTATTAGCCTAACCACTGTTACTATAAAGTCCTCTGTTGAGCAGCATAATTTGAATATCATCTGTTGTTCTTTAACATCTGTTGGCCCATAGCAGACTTTTGCTTCTTCAGACTTTCTTCATCAGCAGATGTTCTTTTTTACTTTTTATAGCTACAACAGACCTTTTACAACAGCAAATACTGGCGTGTTTGTAACTTAGAGGTGCAAATTCTTCAAAAAACTCTTATTGATGATCAAATTGTAAACATTTTTTTTTGTCTTTGCACTCATCTATTCACCTTAAACCAACCTTTAATCCTATTAAATCTCTGTTGACATACCAAACATTTGTTCACACAAAATTCAACATCAACATAATCTAAATCAAACTCAGACACTAAATAAGTAAAAGTAAAAGTGACAAAAAAGATTAATAAGATTCAAAATTATTCATTTATTCATGACATTAAAATATCAACAATTACATAACATACTGAACAACGAATCTTTCAAATCTAACAATAACATCAAGAATTAAGAAATTTTAGCTTCAACTCCATCGATTGCTGAACCTCTCGATGTATATCCTTGAGCATCGCCATGAACTCCACGTCTCTATCACCGCACTCTGTATTACCGACAACACAAAGGTTACAAATGGAAGTTGAAGGCATCGCCATTAGGTTCTGGAAACCTGGTCTCTCGTGAACAGACCAAGATGTAGTCCATTAAAACACCTCTTCAGCTCTTGAAGAGTAGCCCTATCCTCATATACTTGATCCTGAACTTGCTTGATAAAGCGCTGCTTTAAATCATCAGAGTCTGCAGAAGTGTATGATGACATTTTAAGTTATATATTACTCAACTGATGTGAAAGAAAGATATGTTGGTGGTAAAACATGATGAAAAACAGGTGAACTGACAATGATATTATATAGTGAAATAACTAACAGCCCAAAGGTCAGATTTAAACTCATTGTACATTTAATAATAACCTAACCAAGCAAAACGTGTAGATTTAATATAAAAACAGGTGAACTGACAATGATATTATATAGTGAAATAACTAACAGCCCAAAGGTCAGATTTAAACTCATTGTACATAGCAGCATTTTAATGCAAAAACCTTTTCAAACCCCAGCTTTTATGGGAAAACTATAAAATTAAATACCAAGAAACCCAAGGGACAAATTTTAAAGCTTCAAAGAAAAATCAGGCTATCATAATTACAATTAACCTCTTCATTTATCACACAGACGCGTTTTAAACACTATAAAAGACCGATGATTAGTTTGATTCAAAACATCAACAAATTGTCTTACAAATCACTGTCTGTGAAAAACACATCAAAATCAGTAAATCCAACAAAAATATAGATGGCAAACAGATGCTTCTATCACTTGTCAGACACCAGCGATGTTAAAACACAATTCTCGATCTGGTCACTCAAAGAAAAAAAAGATCAGACGAAGAACTAAACAGAAAATTCGGCATAATCAGTGACAATAATTACAACACAAACCTGGAACAACATAGCATTACTTGATGAAATCCTCCACTCTCCTCTATCTGATTTCCAGAAGAATGCAGAAGAGTTTCTGTCACAACTACTAAAACAGGATCAGAAAATCTGGGACATGCTTACCGATCTGAAAAACAAAAGAGAGAATGAAATCACATGGAGAAAGGCGAGAGTCTACGAAATCCTTGCAAGTGTTAACTGTAGTGTGTAATAGTTTATGCATTTATATCTTTCTATGTATATACATTTAATTTAATACTATCAATATGGATATTAACATACTCTAAAATGTGACTGTTAATAAAAATAAGTCACAAACCTAAAATGCAACTCTCCCATCAAAGAAGATAACAAATATAACTTTTCACGATGTTGCAACAATCTATAGGTTCTATAAAAGAGAAAACCAAGTGACATAACAAAAGCTTCATTGGCATTTAACGATGTTGGAACAATACAACTCTCCCATCAAAGAAGGTAGAACATGCAACTTTTCACGATGTTGCAACAATGATATTGCAACATCGAAGTTGAAACGTTGATGTGTGAAACAGAGCTTCATTGAAACGACGATGTTGGAACAATGATATTGGAACGATAATGTGCAAACAGAATCAACAAATGTTCGAACAAAGAACTGTAATCGGAGATTAACCGGCTGAATCATGAGTGCTATGCATTTGAGAGAGAGATATGCTCGTAAATATGAGTGAGAGAGATGAATTGAAATTTGAATGTGGAGCCAGATTCACATATGTTATTTATAGGGTTCGAATATATGGTTTGAATTTTGAATTTGGAGCCAAAATTTTGAATCTGGCCAAAGGTCTGCTTTTCTTATGAACAGCAAAGGTTTGAACAAAGTCTGAAGAGCAGAGATTTTAATTTTGAATGAAGTGTAGACTTTGACTTTTAAATGAAGGACAGATATTTGAATTAAATGTGTTTTAAATTAAGACTTATGAAGCAATAATGACTTAAAAAAAACATTGTTGGACAGCCTTTATGGCTGCCACTTCAGCTTTTCTTATGTCACTTGTTTTTCTCCTTTTATAGAAAGTACTTACAGAAAGATTATAATTAACAGATAAATTATCTCATTTAGGCAATCACTTGTATTATAATTATTAAAAACTATTTCACACGTAAGATTTTCACAATAGTACTTAACGTATATTTATATGGCTAAATTTATTTATATTTAAGCAAAACCAGAAAAGATTAACAACAACAAAGTAACGATAAATTATTTTTATTTTCTTATTTTATTTTAATTTTAAGAACTATAATTAATACATAAATTATCTCATTTAGTGGATCACTTATATTATAATTATTAAAAGCTATTTAACTCGTAAGATTTTCAGAATAGTACTTAACGTATATTCATATGACTAGATTTATTTATATTTAAGCATTTTAAATGAAACTACACATAAAATTACAAGAACACAATATCACATTATTATTTTTCATCATCGTTGTTAATTGAGAAAAATAAGTTGACATAAAGTTATTCAAACCTGTTTAAGATTGACAATTTACAAACGAGATTAATTTTTTTAATTATTTTCTTAACCAAAAAATATTCACAACAACAAAGTAACGATTAATGTTAATAAAGAGTTTATATAAAAAACAAAAAAAATATTTTTAATGTTAGATTTTTATGTAATTGATTTTATTAGAATGAGAAATATGTTGGAAATTTTGATATTATGAATGGATATTAATTTAGTGAAATTATAATTTAATGAAATTATAATTATTTATTAGACTATTCATACGGAACATAAACTCTTAAGTAGAGTTTTTATGCCAATTTATTAGTGTTTATTAGAGTTTATGTCTCTAATTAAGTGAAAATTTTCTCTACCCCATGTCTCTTGTATTAAAAGTAGGCTATGTGTCTAACTTGATGGGTTTTGATATAAAACTACAAGAGTAAGAATACAAGAAAAAAAGATAAAGATATGTATAAAGAGTTCTTGCAGAAGAAGTATTTGATGACCCATATGCTGGGAACATATAGAGATAAGTTTCTCTACATGATTCATCTACATTTCTATCCTGGATTAAAAGATGTAAAGCAAAAGCCTTTTTGTTCAAAACAGACTTCGAAAAGGCCTTCGACACAATCAGTTGGAGTTTTATTGAGTCGGTTTTCCAACAAATGAACTTCCTTAGCAAATGGAGACTTTGGATTAACGGGATATTGGCCTCGTCCCAATCCTCGGTTTTGGTTAATGGGTCCCCAACGAACGAGTTTCATTGCTTTAGGGGGTTAGGCAAGGTGACATGCTTTCACCCTTCATCTTTATCCTTGCCATGGTGGCTCTTTCAAGTTGTATGGTGAGTGCAACATCATCGGGGCTTATAAAAGGCATATCACTTCCAAACGATGGGCCTAAAGTATCACACCTCATCTTCGTGGATGATGTCATGCTTTTAGGTGCCTGGGAGGAAGGTAATATCATCAACATTAGGCGAATTATGAGGTGCTTCTTTCTAGTCTCTAGGCTAAAGATAAACCTACATAAGTCTTGTCTATATGGTATAGACACTGCCTCGGGTGAAAATGTGCAAATGTCATACCTATTCGGGTGCAACGCCATATCCATACCTTTTACTTACCTCGGTCTCAAAGTTGGGGGTAACATGAACAAGTATAACAGTTGGATGCCGGTCATTGAGGTCTTTGAATTGCGTCTCTCGCTTTGGAAAGCCAACACCTTGTCGATTGGAGGTAGAACCACACTCATCAAATCTGTACTAGACCCATTTTCCGTTTATTATTTTTCTCTATACCAAGCGCCGGGGAATGTAATTAACAAATTGGAAAAAATAAGGCGGAGATTCTTATGGGGTGGCACGGACACTCGTAAGAGAATGCACTAGGTTTGTTGGAAGATTGTCACACAACCGATCACGAAAGGGGGGCTTGGTTTGGGTTCCTTAGCTAGCACAAACTATAGTTTCTTGGCTAAATGGGCTTGGCGGTATAAATTGGAACCACAGCGGATACGAAGAAAAGTTATTCATTCGATACACTATAATCCCAAAGACGACAATTTTCTACCATCAAAAAAAGGGACTCTCGGGGTTTGGAATAATATCATCAAGGAAGAAACGACTCTCGCTAGCAAAACTATACATCTAAATAAACTCATCAGACGTAATGTGGGTAACGACCTAGATACACTGTTCTAGACTGATTCCTGGGCGACATATATGCCACTCAAATCTCGCTTTCCAGCCTTATTTTCACTAGAAAAATTCAAAGCTTGCAGCATGAATGAAAGGCTGGATGTCTCGGATGAAGGGCAAGTTATCGGCCTTAAGTGGTGTTGGTTTCGGGATCCATCTTCTCATTAAAAAATGTTGGAGCTAGTGAATCTCTACAACATCACAGAATTGATTGTTCTAACAGATTCAAAGGACTTTGGGTGTGGTCATCGGGGCAACCGGGTGGGTTCTCGGTAAAAGAAGTAAAAAAACTAATCCACAATCAAGATCAACTTGTCGAATCGTACAAGTTCGAGTGGAATGGATGGATTCCTCGAAAAGTCAACATCTTCGGGTGGCGTATAAACATGGATCGGCTTCCTACCAGATCAACTTTAGTGAGAAGAAACATTACAACGAACTCGGTTCTATGCCCACTATGCAGCGAGAAAGATGAAACGATTGAGCACATTTTTGGATCATGTTACGTCAGATCTGTGCTGTGGCACATGGTGTCTAAATGGCTCTTGATTCCGCTGATTTATGCTTTCTCTACATCGGATCTTCTATGGGTTCACCAGCACATGAATGGTTCAGCATCTATGAAGAAAATAGTACATGCTATCATCCTAATCTCCTGCTGGAGTCTGTGGAAACTTCGCAACGAGGTGGTGTTCTCAAGCAGAAGAGTGGATATCTCGAGGCTATGGGCAGATGTACAATCAACAAGCTTCCTATGGGTAAAAAATAGAGCAAAGTCGTATGCGGTCGAGTGGTCGAATTGGTGTAATTTTAACTTTTTGTAATCTGTCTCCATAGTTCTAGTGCCTTGTTAGTTGTTTCTAATAAAATCAGCCATTCAAAGAAAAAAAAAATAAAACTAGAAACAAATAAATCACCAATCTATTATCTCTTTTTTGAATGGAATATCAAAGTAATTCATTAAAAACCCATGGCGAAGCAAGGTGCTAAGCCATATATAAAACAAATACAACTAGAGTTTGTCCCGCGGCATTTAATTTACACCATTTATTCCAATCTATCAAATGTAAATTAGCTCTATGTTTGATCTATAAATATGATATTACTTGATGTCTTGCGTAATCTTCTTTCTGTATATTTATTTGTAGCTCATTTTATTCTCACACCCTAAAATCTTATTTTCACACTTTTTTTACTCCATCTCCCCTCTATATATCTATGTATATATAGAGAGATAGAGGGAACGGGTGTGTGAATATTAACACCCCTGTTTATTGTTGGAAACTTTATCATTTCTAAACTTTTGAAATGCTTGTTTATTTCTGAAAGCATACAAACAATGATAGGTGGGGAGACCTTAATGTTGGATTATAGTTAGAACGTACCTGTTACATGCAATGAATCGAAATCGCGGATGTGATTGTAGAGATGAAGAACACCAAAATTAAACATGGATTCCTCTTGGAATTGTGATACACTCTCAGATCAAACTAATTGTGGGTACACACAAAAGTTCAACCGGATAAGACCAAGAGGTTTTCATGGACGAACTTGATTTTTGTTTGAGAAAACCATACCATTCATACGTTCTGTTCTATTCGTATATCATGACTATAACTGAAGCATCTAATTCATCTTTATTTTGTCGACCAAATCCCTATATGTGGCTCCACATGACCCATCGGTTTATGGGTTTTCAATTATTCAAAAACAAATAGGCCAAAAGTTATAGCCTAATAAATATATAAAGTAATCAGATTAATAAAGGATATAATCTGATCCATAGGCTTAAAATTACAAGGTCCAACAAATGCAATTTTTTATTTAAAGAAAACCAAATATTTTTGTCATATATATATATATATATATATATACAACTTTATATTTAAAACAAACCCATACCCGATCTTATTAAATTAAATCGAGTCTCCACTCCTGCATCTCCTAACTCGTTTAATTTTAACAAGACCGATTTAGTCGACAAGTTAATTCAATAGCACTAAAATTCATTGATAACACTAAAATTACCAACATTCCTCCCCCATTTTAGTGATATCCATGATTAACTTAAATACTTCTCAAACAAACACAAACTTATGCATAAATGAAATATCGCGGCGATTGAATTTCACATTAGTATACTACACATTCCAAATATTCGGATATAAAGTTGTCGCTATAGATTGAACCCTTTCTATTCACAATGAATACATGAAGATAATATACACATAAGTTCACAAATTCATTGTTCTTACTTGACACAATATTTTACTAGCCTGTGTCCAATCCTTCAAAGAGTATATCAAAGCCAAGTCCAAGCTTCTTGAAGCGGCTAAACTTCATACTCTTATAGGTACTTCTTTTATTCTCGCACCTGCAAATGCAATTTTCAAAGAACTATTAAGAAGTTATACTTCAACCTCCTTTATCTTGCAGTTTGAACACAACCTTGGGATGATTTTGATCATGTGTTCAAATATCTCTATGACAAACTTTCCACATTGAATTCTGCATCTAACGTGTATTAGATGGGAATTGGGTATCTTGACATAGGATATTAAAGTGTGGACTTTAAACCCATCCCTATGACTGATTTATTCACGAGATCTCTCCTAACTCTTTAGTTAGATAATCAGCCAAATTATACTCAAATCTTACGGATTCAACAGATATCACTCTATGCATGATGAGCTCATGAATCATGTTATGTATAACACACAACCGTCTAGACTTTCCATTATATACCTGGCTATAATCCTTAGCCAACTCTATCACACTTGATAGATATTGGTGATATCGGTTTTGACCACAAAGGAATCTTTAAAGATCAAATTTATTAGCCATCCAGCTTCTTTACCAACTGATAAAACTACAAATTCAGATTCCATTGTTAAATTTGTGATGCATGTCTGCTTCTTTGAAGCCTAGGAGACACCACCTTCACCAAGTAGGAATATCCATCCACTTAGTTATACAACTTGCATTAAAATACCCTTCTAAACTAAAGGATACCTTTGTAACACAAACCATATATCATGGTTCTTTTCAGGCATTTAAACAATTTATTCACACCTAGCCAATGTCGAGTACTTGGATTACTAGTAAATCTACTCAGTTTTCCACAACAAGTGCCATATCAGGCCTTGTACAAATCATAACATACATTAGGCATCCATTTGCTTAAAACACTCCACCTGGGAAATAGATTCATCTTGATTACGTGCAAGTTAGATACTAGGACCTATAAGAACTAACCAGAGAACGAACAAAGTAATTGAATTTCTTCAACACTTTCTCAATGCAATGAAAATGCATTATTAATACACTCTTGTTACTCCCTCTTATCCTTATTCCTAGGATAACAAAATCCTCCCCCAGATCCATCATATCGAACGATTACTTCTTTACCATAGGATTCAAGACTACTAAATACATATTTATCTTCTTGGTTCAGAACCCATTAGATAAATCACCTCAACAATGCTTGTTTACGTTTTTGCCCAGGATTTGATCTACTTCAATATTAAGACAATATTGATGCTCATGTCCAACCCAACTCCTGACCCTTTCAACTAAATAAAGACTAAATTAAGAACCAAAAGACTTAGCTTTCTTGTTCTCATGCTTTTTTTTAGGTTTAGAAGGAACAGATACATTGTCAGTATCAGTAGACGCTTTATCAGAATCAACAACAACATTCTCAAAAGAATCAAAAACCCTATTATGAGAATTCTGGATGATATCCCTTGATTCTATGACAGTTTTTGCACCCACTCAGTCTTTAGTTCTAAGACATAGAACCTAAAGACCTTTGAATTTTCAACATAGCTTATAAATAGACCATTTATTCTTTTCTCACTTAAACTCTTTCTTTTAGGTTCAGTAAGACAATAATACAACCCCAAACTCTTAGATACCTAAATTTCGAGCTCTTACACCTAAGTTCAGCTGGCGTACCCTTATTTGCTTTATTACTATTATTATTATATTTATTTGTTTTATTTAACAATCAATGAAGTAAAAGTCCGACTACCCATGGTAACCCAATGGTATAAAGGTATCCCAAACCCTCCATCTCCAGTTCCGGGGAAAACCCATTGCCCAAAGCCCCAATTACAGTAAAACCGGTTGGGATCGAATTCGAACTTGAGACCTATAGCCTCCAAGCCAAATCTTCACTTCCACTCCAATGCCAATCGAGCTATAGTTCATTGGCCTTATTCTCTCTTTCATCAACCATTTCTTTTACAACTCCACCTCGGTCTTAAATGATTTAAACTTATTTAAGACTTTATCATTTTCCATGTAATAAGCATGTGTAGCTAATTTTAGAGGCATCATCTATCTATAAAGTAATAACACCATACTTTATTACCTACTAAAGGTGTAGAGAGAAAACCATACAAATCATATGTTTCAAGTTCTAGACTTTATGTCAAATGTAGGATTAAACCATTCCCAGACTTGTATATAAAATAATATCTATTTATGGGATCCTTGGATAGACGGTTAAGAATTAAATTAGGCAATTAAAATAATTGTTTATGTATTGGTATCTGATTACTTATGTATGGTAAAAATTTATTTTGAACTACCACCAACTACTCACGAGTTACTCATAGACAACTTGCGCATGAATTTCTAACCCTTATGGCCACATTTTCAAAATTAGCCAACTTTAATTTAATTTTAAAAGTAGAATTAATTAATAAATAAATACATCTAGTTATCTCCAACAAGAAGCCTTTATGTTGTTCTTCCTTCTGTCACAACAACACCATAAACTATGGTGTTCGTCTTTATTAACTGTTATGCGTATCAAGGCGGCACCCACATGTAGTTGCACTTTTGTTTAGTTAACAACAAAACAAAGAAAACTTTGTTCTTTCTTTTAAATTGCAATAACACCAAGTTTTTTATGTTCTTGCAAGTTTTTCCTTTGTTTTCTTTCCAACAACAAAACACGACAAAACACAAAATTGTTTTCCTTCTTGTATTCTCGACAACCCGATCACATGTAATTCCTTAATATTCTACCAACTTACAACATGAAATGTAAATGATTTCTATCCTAACCTCTTTATAGGTATAAAGTAAATGCAATTTCTAGAAGTTGAAGAAATGATAAAACCTGGAAATTGGCTGGATATGTTGAAGTTGAGAATCACAAATTCTTTCCTTTGGAATTTGGGTAGTAGCATCCAAAGGAATTATTTTCCTTTCTTTCTTCGTGTCTATGCATAGTATTACCAAAGAAACAACTAACTGTTTCTTCCTTTTCTATGAAACAATTTTTACTTTTCTGTTCGAATCTTCACACAAGCCAAACAAAACTTTGTTCTTTCCGGTCTTGTACCACTGAGACAGTAACCCAATGAAACAAAGGTTTCTTTCTATTTGTCCCGGTATAAACTTACCAATTAAACCAATGAGACGACACCAATCGTTTCATTCCTCTTTGGCTCTGTCCAAGATCAAACATAAACACCAACCGTGTTCCTTCCTTTGATCTTATTCGCCGTATAGTAGATAACACAAGGTTATATGGGAGTCAAACGGATGAAATGACAAAGTTTAAGCGGTGGATAACATCCATTTTCATTCTAAATGCCTAAATTAGAACTTGTATTATCGCTTAAATTGACCACCGACTCCGTGAGAACAACGATCAACTCTGACCATGCTAGAGCAAGTTAACTATTAAACTCCTGTACCAAACACTTAATTTTTTGTTGATAAAACTGGTCCATGAATTCAATTTAATTAATTAATGTGATTCATCTTGGAACTCATGAGTCCGTCTAAGAATTATTTTAATCATCCAGTCCTACACCGGTCTTCAACAAGGCCCACTTTAATTCTAATAAAACAAACAAGCAGCCTAATATATTCCATGTATTGACCTAACCTCAGGATAAAACTTCCAGCAGCCAACGAAAACATTCCTAGCCCAAGTTCCATTTAAATATTAAAATAGATATGGCTTGTGTGAATTACGAAATTAAACCATGAACATCGGCGTCACAAATCAAACCATGAACATTGCGTGAATTACGAAATTAAACAGAACCCAAGCAAGTCATGCGACGGTTTCCTTTTCTTAGTCGAGAATTACGAAAATTACGAACTAACCCAATTTCTTTCCAATTAGACCACAATAACCGCAAATCAGAGTAAATAATTAAGCACCAACGAAAAGAGTTTGATCTTTGTTGGATTATAGTTAGAACGTACCGGTTACTTGCAACGAATCGAAATTGCGGATGTGATTGTAGAGATGAAGAACACCAAAATTAAACATGGATTCCTCTTGGAATCGTGATACACTTTCAGATCAAACTATTTGTGGGTACACACAAAAGTTCAACCGGATAAGACCAAGAGGTTTTCAAGAACGGACTTGATTTTTGTTTGAGAAAACCATACCATTCATACGTTCTGTCCTATTCGTATATCACGACTATAACTGTCGCATCTAATTCATCTTTATTTTGTCGACCAAATCCCTATATGTGGCTCCACATGACCCATCGGTTTATGGGTTTTCAATTATTCAAAAACAAATAGGCCCAAAAGTTATAGCCTAATAAATATATAAAGTAATCAGATTAATAAACGATATAATCTGATCCATAGGCTTAAAATTACAAGGTCCAACAAATGCAATTTTATATTTAAAGAAAACCAAAGATTTTTGTCATATATATATATACACAACTTTATATTTAAAACAAACCGATACCCGATCTTATTAAATTAAATCGAGCCTGCACTCTCGCATCTCCTAACTCGTTTAATTTTAGCAAGACCGATTTAGTCAACAAGTTAATCCAATAGCATTAAAATCCGTTGATAACACTAAAATTACCAACATTTAACATTCGGCATCTTTGTAGTTTTAGGTACCAGTTTTTTTCTCACACGGTTTCTATATTTTATATACAAGTTTATTGTTCGGAAAAAAAAATACAGACAATGATTGGTGAGACTTATTGTTCTTGAAATTGGTGTTCCCTTTTAGGAATAGTTAATTAAATATATATTTTTGTAACGTTATATCTCGGACAGAGAAGTCATTTTCTTTACCAATACTTCTTGTCGTATATGTACAACTCTACATATTTAACATTTTATAGTGTATTCAGTATATCTAGAAATATAAACTAAACATGTAATCTGACAAAATTCTTTTACATCATCGGTAGTGGCCAAAAAACATTCTTGATTCTTCTGTTGAAATTTGAATCTTTTTGCACCTTCCCCCTTGTTAGATTAAACGGGGGAATCATTGTCCTTTTCCATTAAATATAAAGTGATAGAACATATAAAAACATCTGAAATTATGAAAAAGGATTCAAGATAACTAAGTAACAACTTCTTTGTAGAAGAACATGTCATACTTCATCCATGCTTCTTTAAAGACTTGGCCCTCCATAACCATAACCTGCATTTCTGGTTAATATTTGCTTAATTTCTTCTGAACTTGTTATCATATGTTCTGGTGCCTGAAAAGCCATCACTTTATATTATTAAAAAAACATATAGTATATTATAGGGATCATGTTTTGAAAGTGATGACTGATTATAATATATGAAATCATCATTTTAGATATTTTTTATGATTTTATTTTTTAGAACGGTGACTTTCTTATATTAGGGGACTGAGGTGGGAGATTTTTTCTCCATGATAGGCAAGTTTCACGAGTGACGGGAACAAATAATAAACCACCGCCACCATGCACTTTTATCACGTGAAGAACAATTTCCCTGAAAAAATTCACGAGTGATGGCTTGTGAGTGATGGAACATGTGAGGGGGTACTGTGAGGGTTTATTGTTGGGTGTTGTGAGTGATGACCATTGCCACTAAAAAAGGTTGTGAGTGATGGAAAAATGGTTGATGACATGGCGGAACTTGATTGGATGTTGTGAGTGATGAAATTTTTGCAAGTGATAACCACCCCCACTCCCCTTAGGCTAGCGCACTCTCCTATTTGAAGAGTCCCGTTGCCCCATTTCGCCCAGACTATGTTGTCTTAACCGGGCCCACGCTAGCTTCAGAGTTTGGCTTGGTCGTTCTATCGGGAAACCATTTTAGATAATCAAGTGTAACAAAACTGACATATGACATAGTATTTGTACTAGTGTGATTCGCCGCGCGTTGCGGCGGACATTCGGTCAGTATGGTTTTGGTTTATTACAACAACGCATGTACAATACCAACACACACTATGACAACCAAAAAAGATACGCCCAAAATGATATCTACACGTGTTTTATAACGATCGATCGAAAACGATAAAACAAATAACGGTGCCTGTTTGAATAATACAGATACCGGTATTGATGACCAATACGGTTCATAAAGCATTTAGCTATATCATAAAAATAACTACAAGAGTAAACAACGCCAATTTTTATATAAAAAACAACTTTTATTGAAATGTAAATAAAAGTAACCACGTTGCAACGGTTATTGGGAAATTTATACAACATTTAACTATTTTATTAAAATAACGAAAATTAGTTAATTGCGTCAGTTTATATAAAAAATTAAACCGTTAGACAACTTTTATGACATATTTGTTTGTGTTTCGATTACGTGTATATTATTATCGTTTACAACTCGGTTTTAAGTAAAATTTATATTGAGACATAGATAAAATTAAGAATATTGTAAGAGCATAGTCAAATATTAAAATAAATATCGTATTTTAAAAACTTTGAGAAATTAAAATTCTCTAAAAAAATAATTATGATAATAAAATAATATTAAATATTAATATCGTTGAACTTGTTAATTATAATATTGTATATAAAGTTTAGTTTGAATGTAAAAAATAAAGTAGAGGCTAACTCTATTGCCCAAATAAAAAACCCTCAAGTTGTGGTCAAAAACAAAAATATCAAAACTTGTTTGTGGTAAAAAACAAAAATATCTAGAGTTATTTGTAGCTAAAAATGTTATTTAATATATATAGTAATAATAGTAATACGTTTATGTTGTTCCTATTCGAGTAACTAGATCTGATTGTCTAAAACTTGAATTACAAATGACGGAAACTGATAATTTTTTAAATCATATTTGGATAATCTACTCGCTAATTAATTACGCCCAACCTGATCATTATTTTACACTCAGATGCAATTTGCGTCCATGCAAAAACTAAAAATAATAATAGATTTGTTTATATCACAATAATAAGATCTGATTGTCTCATTGGGAGCGGTCTTTCTATGTGCTAGAATAGAGGTAAAGTTATCCCTGATCTCACCCTTCCTACTTCCCCATATCCTTTTCTAGGAGTGGAATATTACTGGTTATGTATGTTTGTTTGCAAAAACTAAAATAAATGAAAGGAAAATGTACCTCAGAACAAGAAGCTTGAAAGGTAAAATCACCAAAACAACTCATGACACAATTTTGAATGTCCAGACCTAACACTTCGAGTGCGTTTACTGTTGATAGCAGCAATCCGGGTTTCGTTGAACAACAAATCTGAACGTGGGTCTCTGTGTTTCTCCGCTCTACTTCAAACTAGGAAAATTGTATCAACAAATTAATAGATGTGTTCATATGAAATATGGGAAGAGTTAAAATATGAATTTGACACCTTTGGTAGATTTCTTGGTTTTGCTTCATTAACTATCAAGTTCAAGCTATTAGAATCTGATCCCACATCTTGTCCTTTCAAAGTACTGATCTTTTCCATTAGTTCTTTCATATACTCTATTGTATCCCCAAGTATTGATGTCCTGTCCATCTGGTTGTCATTTTTTTCATCATAAAAACGAGTAAAAATATGATATTTTTTAGTTATTATTATTGTGAAAAGAAAGCAGATGAAGGGTGTTGTTTGTCACCTTGCTTATTCTAGGAACAATTGATCTGAGCATTGAAAGACGGTCATTTAACCGCTTTCTTCGCCTTCTTTCAGCCATTAAATTCTTGGAGGGCTGCCCTTCAACCTTCTTAGATTTGCTCTTCTTTTCCCCATTAACTGCCTGCTTTTCTTCATGAATTTTGTCATCTTTTTCTTCGATCATTCTTGGATATCCTTCTTGAAATGAAGCCACTGGCTTTGGTTTATCGTCATGTCCATATATCTTTTGCTCAAATGAACTTGAATTCGGAATATTAACCGCAGCGAAGCTGTTAAGATTTGGATCATAAGTTGGTTGTAAAGAGGATGATATATGTTCCATAAATGTAGAAGATGAAGAAGCTAAATATGAATCATCTTCTTCGTTAAAAGTGTTATCACCAAAACTATGAAGAAAACCAACATCTTCATAAGGAAATGTGGTCCAAGTGTGTGTGATTGGAATGAAAAGGTCTTGAAGAAGACCTTGTTGTTGCTTACTGGGATGCTGCATTTGCATCTAGTAAATTTTGGAAGGATAGAAAGAGGGTTTGTGCTTTTGGCCTATATAATATATGGGAATTTTAGCTATGCAATTATAAGGTAGATGATGAGGTTTGGTTTCTTGGAAATGTTGCAAAGGAATATAAAAAATCTAGTGATATGGGGACGAGGTAACTAGCTTTGACCCACAGGTGTGTCTGCAGACTGTACTTATGCACCGAAAACATTGGGCCTCGGCTACTTGGACCATGTCAGGCTGGTTGTGCCCCATGACTCATCACTCTATGCTAGCATGTATGGTTAATGGTTGCATACATGTGTATAACTTTGGGTAAATATGCTAAAAACATGTAGCATACTTTCCTATAATAAAAGTAATTGTTTGTAGTTTAGTGATATTTTTTTTAACGGCGAATCGCTTTATATATAGATATAAAGAGCCAGCAAGGGGTTGAAAAATACAAACAAAAGAACCCAAAAACGAACAGGGAACATTAGACACACTCAATTACATTGAACTCGACCCATTTTTCCCAAGGGGGAGCCTTCCTCCCTGGTGCCAATTTCTCGACGAATATCCTTAACAGAGAAGTCAATACCCGATTCATTCTCCTACTTCCAGACATCTTATCTTTTTGATTACTCAGCTTGATTCGGTCAAGGATGTGCATAAGCTCATCCAGCTGAATTCATTCTTCATCGTTGGCGGGGCTTTTGGCCCAATCCCCGGCCCAGAGGGCTTCACCCATGAGCGACGAAAAACAGGAGGCAACAGAGCTTGATTTATTGGCAGCAAGACGGAATAATCTTGGGAACCTATCTTTCAGCGGCTGGTCCATTGCCCAGATATCCTTCCAGACACTCACGTGATCCCCGTTCCATATCTTCACGGTAAGTTTTTCCCGAATCTGAACCCCCATTTTCCCCAAGATTTTGTCCACTTCTCCTATATCCTTCCAAGTACCAGGCAGGTGCTTTTTAACTGGGATCATTTTATCATTTGAGTCAGAGTCGTGTATCGCTTTCACCACTTCAACCCATAATTGATTTGGGTTGTCTTTAAGGCGCCACCACCACTTTGAAAGCATAGCGATATTGAAATCTTTGATGCTTCCTATCCCGATTCCACCAAATCTCTTGGGTTTAATCATCTTGTTCCAACGAATCCATCTCACCTTATTCCCTCTGTTTGTTTTCCCCCAAATGAAGTCCCTTCTCAACCCTTCCAGTTTTTTAATAATTACCTTCGGAGCCGAGAACAGGGACAGATAATAGGATGGAAGACTGCCGAGAACCGCTTTAGCATGCGTAACGCGACCTGCCATGGAAAGGTTCTTAACCTTCCAAGCTGAAAGTTTTCGGTTGAACTTCTCGATAATCGGCTGCCAATGTTTAACTCTCTTCATGTTAGTGCCTATAGGAATGCCCATATAAGTGAAAGGAAAGGAAAGGACCCGACCCTGCACTTTAAAATACTCGCCATCCGACTAATCTCTTCTTCATCCACTCCGACTCCAAACAAATGACATTTGTGGTAATTAACTTGAAGCCCAGAAATAAGGTGTAAGCAAATGAGAAACCGATTCTGGCTAGTGATATTCTGCTCAGACCATTCCCCGGCGAAGAGAAAATCGTCCGCATAGCATAAGTGAGAAATAGTCGGGCCATTATTTGGAAGCTTGATTCCCTGAAATAAGCCTACATCCACAGCCTTGTTCATGAGCATATTGACTACCTCCAAAGCAATGATAAAAAGAAACGGAGATAGGGGGTCTCCTTGTCTCAACCCCCGCTTGAACGGGAACTCATCCGTGGGCGATCCGTTGACCAACACCGAGCCTCTCCCCGATTTTAGGCAGCCTTTGATCCATAAAACCCACTTCTCCGGGAACCCCATGTACTCCATAACTTGGAAGAGGAACTTCCAATTTAGAGAATCATAAGCGCGTTGGAAGTCAACCTTGAAGATAAGAACCTTCCGCTTGTTTTTCTTTGCCCAGGAGATCAATTCACTAACGATAAGGGGGCTGTCCAGGATATACCTCCCTCCGACGAAGGCAGACTATGTAGGGGAAATAATGGGGTCCATAACACCCTTGAGTCTGATCATAAGGGTCTTAGAAATAATTTTATACAGGGATCCCACCAGCGAAATGGGACGGAAGTCAGTGAAAACCTGGGGATCAGTAGACTTGGGGATGAGAGCAATGAAAGAAGCGTTGCACCCAAACGATATCTCGCCAGTATTAAATAATTCGTCCATCATTGCTATGACAACCGGTTTTAAAGAATACCAATAATTCTTGTAAAACTTCATCGTGAAACCATCAGGGCCTGGGGGCTTGCCCCCGTTGCAACTCTTTATAGCATCCCAGATTTCAGCTGACGAGAAAGGCTGGACCAAGGCCTCCAAATGAGTATCGTTCAGTTTCGGAAGACCAAGATTCTGGAACTTAGGTCTTCTTCTAATGGGTTAATAAGGTGTTTCGAATCATGGCGAATATATTTATCGATTTAAGAGTAGGATTGGACAGTCAAAGTAATTGTTTGTAGTTTAGTGATATTAAAGTGAGTTAATAAGTGTTTCTTCTAATGGTGAATATAGTTGTCGACTTAAGAGTAGGATTGGACAGTCGGTTGTTAGCCATTTAAAAAACATACTATCCTTTTTTTTTATGAAGTTTTTCAACTTATTATGTGTGTATAAAAATCTCCTAACATGTAGGAAAAATGAAAAAAAAAAAAAAGTCATTCATCCCAAATTTGCTATATCAAAATTCCAAAACTTATACAAAATGAATGTAATAGTTAAAAATATTTAAAATTAATAATATTTTGTTACTACTTAAACGGGGAGAATTTTCTTAAGTAACATTCAACTTTCTTACATCGAAAGTTTATACCTTTTATTTTGAAGAATTTAAGTGTAACAAATTATATTCTAAATATATTTTCACAAGTACGTGTATTCTAAGTATCAAAGTTATACTTGGCTCGGTCACAATCACATGTCACAATCGCCGTTTGCAATCACCAGTGGATACAATCATCGTTATCCTCATTCGATTGCTATTAAAAAACAAAAATTTTCTTCATCTTCATTAGTTATAGATAGCAAATCGCTTGTGTTAATCGTTTTTTATCTTCCTGTCATCATGCATCTCATTTCGTGACACCGCTGAGTAACTCCCCGTGTTTTTTGATGTAACACCCGTATTTTTTAACACATAATTTTAATAATGGAAGTTATTTATGGTCTAAGATTATGTAATGGATGGTTAGGTTGGGCAATGAAAATACTAAATCAGTTAAAAAGGGTGTTTGAAAGTCGAAGGATTAAAACTGCCAAAATTGTAAACTTCAAGTCATGGTCCAAAATTTTCATTTTTGAAAAGATGACATTACAAACTATAATGGTCCACCCTTACATGCTTAGGTTCCTAGATACACAATCAAATCTTAAAACAACGTTATTTGGCTATTGTTTTGGATTACAGTCTGTAAGGCTGATGAGTAGACCTCCAACTTTAGACACGTTTTGGAACACCGTGGGAGCCTTCTTCTCAAGCTGCCACACCTCTAGACGCATGTTCATCCATGGTTAACATTTTTTTTAATAAACAACACCTCCATACTACCTTTATAACCTTTCCACTCTCAAAGTTGAAATTAAGTATGAACATGATGTTCTTTATTGTTCCTAAAAAGCTTGTGGCTCCATTGATGGTTTTTAAAGCCAAAGATTGTGAGTCCTTCGTTTTCAGAAGGAATTCCTAGTCTCTTTGTTCTATTTATACGTACCATTCCATGCGGTATGAACGATCTAATTCGTGTTTATTCTTTAAACACCTTTTTAGAATTTCTATGTGATTAAGCTTTGATTGTGTATCTAGGAACCTAAGCATGTTAGGGTTACATCTTGAATTTCAAGTCTTTCATTTCCAGTCAAGGTATATAATCACAACCTTGAATCATTTATTAATACCCTTCCATTGATCACTTTTGTCAAAAACAAAAAAGAAAAAGAAAATGAAGATGAAAATTTGGTTACGAACCGTAATGGTCATACAATAAAGGGCATAACGTTCCTATTCTTGACCTAAAATTTGAAATTAGACTGTAATGCCTAGATGACAATTCGTAATGTAACAATTTTGACCTAAGCTAATTAAAAATATTGGGTTATGAACCATAAAGCCCTAGATTATGGTCTATAAAGTGTCATTTTTGAACCTATTTACTATAACTGTATTAACGGACTTTAAGCCTCTTGAATACGGTTTGCAATGTGTTGCTTTTGAATATGTTTTTCAAAATAGGGCCATGGACCGTAAGACTCTTAAATACGATCCTAAGTGTCATACTTAAAACCTAATTTTCACAATTGGGTTACGAAGCGTAGGTCCTTAGATGATGATCTGTAATGTGTCACCTTTACCCAAACTATACATGTTTTCCATACATATATCCTTGCATTTTGACTATTTTTATTTCAAATTCATGTGATTATGGTACTTGTTTTTCTATTTATTGAATTTGTAGTAATAAGTAAAGAAACGAGGAGGGGAAATCAAAGCCGGAGCGAAGACTCGGCAAAAGATGGAAAAACTGATAAAAAAAAATTATGTTAAGAAAGCCTGTCATAGACCACCATTGAATGTGGTAGCGATCTGCTATAAACCTTCATCCGCCATTTAAAAGTCAAAGTTGCTGACTGCGTGTCAGAAACATCATAGCAGACCCCCAAAACTTTTGGTACCGTTCGGCTACCACCATGACGATCTAGAAATAATAGGTTTTGGTTAACTGGTTTTGAAGGCTTTCTTCTGCTACATTCAATTAGAGGCAATTGTTGACGATGGAAGTGGAGGTTTTGGAGTAGTGTGCAAGGATTGGAAGCTTTAGCTTGAAGATCTGATCGTTGGTTAAACATCAATTTTCATTCTTATTCATCTATTATCCAATTTCCGAACTTGTTTTCATCGTGTCTATGACTTTTTATGGATTTGGAATGTTATTAGAAATCATGAGTAGTTAGACTTGTTAAACTACATAGACTTCTAATAAATAATGTACAAAATTGATTGTTTTTGTTTTGGTAATCAGTTGGCTTAATGTTTTCATAAAGAATCTGTTTGTTACTGTTTTAGTAAAAAATTACCTAAGCAATTTAGTGATCAAATTAGTTAAGTGAGGTAGTGTGCTAAGAATGTGTGTTGTAAATATGCTGAATTGATTGTTTGTTAAAACAGGTTCAGGATATAGCTCAGGATATCGAGCTATATCTACGATCAAACAATGAGCAAAAAGTAAAGGGGGCGACACGAGATATACGAGGAAAGCCCTTGATCAATCTAGATCGCCGGCACAAAACCTCGGGAGCTGATAATCGCAGCTGCCTTGTTCTTCTTATTACTTCAAACGTCAGGATACAGTGCAGGATATTGATCAGATTGCTAAGTGTTACAATGCTTTTTGTGAAAGTGAGAGTTGCGAGAGAGTTGAGGTGTTAGAGAGAAGTGAGTGTTGTTGTGTCCTATTCGATCTGATTTATCCATCTATTTATAGCTAAGAAATGAAAACAAAATCTCCTATAAATGGGCGATGCCTTCGAATATTCCTTAGTAAATGTTGGAGACCAAGTAAAGCGGGTTCAACGTCTTTCTTCGAACAACTTAGAACGAGTCTTCCGGGGAAAAGGTCCTCATGAACGTTGCAAGCTTGGACTCGCGTTCCTGCACATAATCCATTAGTGATCCTTAGGATACCATATCAGGATGTTACCAATATCCTGAATCAGCATCCCGGGCATGAACATATATCATATAATCAAGATATAATTTAAGATATTATCCAGGATATGGGCTCAGAATTTCACCCATAACAATTGTCCCAAAAAATGTTACCGTTAAGTATCCTGATACTAACGGTTACATTTTTTCATGAATAACGAGGTAATTAAGAGATAAGACCTTGATGTGACTAGTTGTAACCACGCAGCCTATAATTACTCATTACATCCCTTTAACTTCGCATCCTCATCATCATTTAACCTTTACCGAAGAGAAAAAAGGTAAAAATTTCTCTCTCATTTCCACCTTCCTCCTCCATTCTGTCCAACATTCCGGCAACCATATGGCGAGACAGACAAGATCGAGTTCCGGTGACTCTGCTCCCACGTTCATCCACTAGAATATTCTCCAAGATCCGGAGAAGGAAATATGTTCCTTTGATAGTGCCCACTTGTTGGCTCTCAAAACCTCCGGCATCTTCCCGAAAGGGACGGTGTTCTGGCCGTTTGACCGGGAAATCCGGTCGGACATGGTTTCCGACGAGTGGTTGTGTTTTAATGCCTTTCCCTTTACCTTAGGGTTGCAATTTCCCTTTCCAGATTTCATCACTGAGTTCTTTAATATCACAAAAATCTGTTTTAGTCAAACAATGCCGATGCTCTGGCGAGTCTTGTCTGTTCTTGATCAAATCAAGAAGAACCATATCCCTGACCTTTCCATTCATGACCTCCCCTTAGCGTACCGGCTTAGATGCCATGGTTCTTGTTGATTCTTGTTTTATTCCACTTCCAGCGATCCACTGATACTCCGAGCCACCAGGAATGAAGAGGAGTGGAAATCCAAGTTTTTCTTTGTAAAAAGAGATTCAATCCCTGGTGGAGTGGATTATCCGGTGAAGTGGTGGAGAAAGGGTAGGATTTAGGGTTTTAGGATGATCCTGTCTTGTATCCTGTTTCATATCTTGTACTAACTCTTTTTATTTTCTTGTACTCAGCCGATTTCAGGAAGCTTGCACCTCCCTTAGCCGACTCACAGAAGAGAATCGACGCCCTTAGACTCCTCCCAAAGGCTGAAATAAGTTTCAATCCGTTTCCACCATCTCCCAGGCCACTCTCCAGTTCAAACATGTCTCGTAAGGATCCTGCACAATATCCTGCATACATGTTTTTATTTGATATGTTCAGGAAAGAGTTTTACTCCCTGTATGCAGACTCCGGCAAAGTTCCAATCCTCCTGGATCTTGATGAGCTTGATAGTTACCCCACTCCAGTCAACGTCAAGAAAGAGACTCCTGCTACTACCAGCTCCAAACCGCTCCCGGCTCCTAAGCCCAACCCGAGAACTCGTGCTTCCACCGCCAAGAAGAGGAAAGGCTCTGAAGTCAGCACCCCAGGATCTGAAGGGTTCTCCTATGAAGAACTCAGCTTCACTGACTCCTTGGAGCCGATGACATCCTTCCTCAATAAGGTAATATCCTGATACTATATCCTGCACACATATCCTGATAGAATATCCTGACAGGATATCCTGGTTAATGGATTTTGACTTATACCTGAATTTTGACTTGCAGGGCCTCAAGCATCTGCTCCACCTTTACACCGATGCTTGCAGCATGAACAAGTTTCAAGAGGCCAGGATCAAGCAGCTCGAGACCACTGTTGCTGACCAAGGTACCATTACTGAAGTCAAGACCCGACATTACGAGGATAAGCTGAAGAAGGTCACTAAGGATGCTGAGATAAAGCTGGCTGCCGTCCAAGTGGAGCACGAACAGGCCATGGTCTCCTTCCGGGAAGGGATCAAAAACTCAGCTGTCGTCTCCCTGCTACAAGCTCACATTAGGATGGCTTATGAGGCCAATGAGACAGGCCTGGAGTGTCCATCCTGGCCGGTAGATTCCTGGGTGGCAAAGCTGAAAGTGCTTGGAGGCAAAGCTATGCCGTATCCTGCCGAGACTGGTGAGTCCTCTAAGTCAGCAGAGGTGGTGGACAAGGCTAGAGAAAAGAAGGATGCTGGGACGAATGCAGGTGAGGATGCTGCTCAGGATGCTAAGGCTGAGAAGACAGAGAAGGCTGGTGAAGATGCCACCGTGTGAGGGCATTCGAGTGGGCGATGATGGATGTTGATGCCTAGGCCGGAGCCCACTTTTTTAAATTTGAATGTTGGGGTGTAACCCTAAAACAATTTACTTTTCCTGCATTTGAACAATTTATATTTTCTGCACGCATTTTGAACAATACAACAGTTGGAGGTGGATGGGTCTCGGTTCGAGATGAAGCCTTCAACTGTTATGTAAATATAACTATGAACCTATTGGGCTTTTGGTGATGGATCTCGGTTTGAGATGAAACCAAAAGCACAAACTTTTGCCATGTTAATAATATAACTCTCTTTTGGCTTTATTTCTGTTGTTATAACTTTACTGCACAAATTTTACTTATGAAAATAGTTTTGTTTGAACATTCTTGGGAACATATTGTAAGAGTATCCTGTGAGATATCCTGCTCAGGATACTGCCACATAACTTATAAAACTTAAGTTATCCAAATAAAAATGAGAGACCATACCAAAGATTCCTAGAGAGTCAATTCCAATCTTCCATCATAGGAATGTCCCCAGTGCACATTTATAAGTTTGAATCCATCCTTTGAATTGTATGATGTATGTCCCCTGCGTTCAGCATATTTGAAGACTTAGGAATGCAAACATAGTCATACTTTAGCTTTTCTGTAGATAAATCCTGAATATCCTGGGGATAAACCCTTAATATCCTGGGTATAAACCCTTAATATCCTGGGGATAACCCTGTTTTTCATGCGCTACAGGCTGGAGTGTATAAACTCCAATACTTAGAAAGGTGAAAACCTTTAAACCTTAGAGAGTATGAAAATACCCTTTCATGAGAGAGGGTGATCAATCCTCATATACCTTTAGGATCCAGGATATAGCCAATAGTAACGAAATTGTCAGCCACTTTTACATGAACTGGTCCCGCTACCTTGAACTATCCCTAGATAACTTGTGCTCCAGGCGGGGTGTTTAAACCCAATTCATAAGAAAGGTGAATACCTTTAAACCTTTGAAGGGATTAGAATCCCTTATACGTGAGAGAGGGGGCCAATCCTCTAATCTTTTGAAATATCCTGAGCGTGTACCCTGGAGCTATATCCTGAGGCATATTCTGCAAAATAATCTTAAACTAAGGTAACACCCCTCCGATGCTTAAGTCTGTATTGGGTTCGAAATAATAAACACATTCAAATATATTTAAAAGAGGTAGAATCCATACCATCCTGAGATAGAAATTAAATTCTAATCTTACTTGAAATAGAGCTTTAAGTGTATAGCATTCCAGGATCTTGGCAGTATATCCCCCTCCATATTCTTGAGTCGGTATGCTCCTTTGCCAGATTCTGATTCAACCTCATATGGTCCTTCCCACTTTGGAGCTGACTTTTCATCGGCAGGATTAGTAGTATTATGAAAAGGCTTTCTTAATACCCAATCCCCAACTTGAAATCTTCTAGTCCTTATATTCTTGTTATACGCTCCGGATATCCTCTGTTGGTATGCTGCCATCCTTAGATTTGCTGCATCTCTTGTCTCGTCCACTTTATCCAATTCTTGGCAAAAAGCTTCAGGATTCTGCTCAGGATCCCGGAGGTTAGATCTTGCTGTAGGTATCACCATTTCTGTTGGGATCACCGCTTCCGCTCCAAATACTAAGGAGAATGGAGTCTGGCCAGTTGCACTTTTTATTGCCGTTCTATCAGCCCATAAAACAAAGGGTAGTTCTTCTGCCCATCTTCCCTTCTTAGCTCCAAGTCTTTTCTTCAGATTGTTGACAATTATCTTGTTTGAAGATTCTGCTTGTCCATTTGCTTGAGGATGTACCGGAGTAGATATGATCATTTTAATTCCCCAACACTTGCAAAAGTCAATAGTCCTCTTGCTTATAAACTGAGATCCATTGTCACAAATGATTTCAGCTGGTACTCCAAACCTGGTCAGGATATTCCTTTTTATGAAGGATACTACTTCTTGGTCTCTAACTTGAACAAATGCTTCAGCTTCAACCCATTAAGAAAAATAGTCAGTCATTGCCAGCATAAAGACTTTTCCTCCCGGAGCTTTCGGCAATTTCCCCACTATGTCCATTCCCCACTTCATAAATGGCCAAGGGGAAGCTATAGGATATAATGGTTCAGCTGGTTGATGTAATATGTTACTATGCCTTTGACATGCATCACATCTCCGAGCATATTCTGTAGCATCTTTCTTCATTGTCGGCCAATAGTATCCAGTTCTCAATACTTTTTAGAATAATGACCTGCCCCCAGTGTGGTTACCACAATCTCCTTCGTGTATATCCTGAAGCACTTCTTTAGCTTCAGGATCTTCCAAGCATCTCAGGTATGGTCCTGTAAGAGATTTCTTGTACAAAACATTATTTATAATGATGAATCGCGATACCTTCATCCTAAATGCCTTAGGGTTTTCATCCTTAGGGATGTGTCCTTCCTTGAAATATCTTATGATTGGAGCCATCCAGGATTTAGTATCCTCATCAGGATCATGACCAAGATCTTGAATGCTTGTTACCTCATTATCCTGAGCTTTGAAGAGATCCACAGCAGGATACAAGATGTAAAGTATTGGTATTTGGGTTCCTTCTGGTATCCTGACTGATGATCCTAGGTTTGCCAAGGCATCCGCTTCAGCATTTTCTTCTCTTGGTACCTGTTCAAGTGTAAAAACATCAAAATATCCTGCTAATTTTTTGAGAATATCGAGATACTCGATTAACTTCTCACCTTTAACTACATAGGATCCATTAAAATGTTTAGTAATTAATAAGGAGTCAACATATACTTGCAAACTCTTAATATTCATGTTTTTAGCCAACTCTAATCCTGCAATTAAAGCCTAATATTCTGCTTCATTATTTGTGGCAGGAAATTCACATCTAATAGCCTGGGGTAATATGTCCCCCTGTGGCGATTTTAGTAGTATTCCCAATTCTACACCTCTAACATTAGATGCACCATCAATATATAATGTCTAGGATTCTGAGGTTTCTCCTAGTTGTTGAACTTCTAGGTCTACATCATTTTGAATGTCACTACTGAAATCAGCCACAAAGTCGGCTAGAGCCTGTGACTTTATGGCATTTCTAGGTTCATACACTAGGTCATAAGCACTCAACTTTACTGACCACTTAGCCATTCTACCTGACATCTCAGGTTTCCTAAGCACATTTTTAACAGGATAATTGGTTTTAACATGAATCCTATGTGTTTCGAAGTAATGTCTAAGTTTTGTTGATGCCATAACTAGGGCTAATATTAGTTTTTCTAAATGAGAATATCTAGTTTCAGTATCTAATAAACTTTTGCTAACATAATAGACAGGATATTGCTGACCTTCATGATCCTTTATAAGGACGGCACTTACAGCATCCCCTGATACTGCGAGGTATAGGGATAATGGTTCACCATTTTCAAGCTTCATCAATAGAGGTGCAGTTAAAAGATACTGCTTCAAATCCTGCAAGGCTGCTTCATGCTTCTCTCCCCATTCGAACTTCTTGTTCTTCTTCAGGATATCATAAAATTCCTTGCATTTTTCTGAGGATCTTGAGATAAATCTGTTCAATGCTGCTACTCTTCCTGTTAGTCTTTGAACATCTTTCATGTTAGAAGGTGATTTGATATCCAAGATGGCTTTGATCTATTATGGGCTTGCTTCTATATCTCTTTTAGTCACCATATATCCTAAAAACTTTCCTGCCCCCAATCCAAAATGACACTTAGCAGGATTCAGCTTCATGTTATACTGATCCAGGATATCAAATGATCCCTTAATATCCTGGAGGTGATCCTCAGCCTTCTTAGATTTCACTACCATGTCATCGATGTACACCTCCATGGTGTCCCCCAGCTTGTCTTTGAACATCATGTTTACCAATCTTTGGTATATTGCACCTGCATTTTTCAAACCAAAAGGCATAGCAGTATAACAATAAATACCTGTTGGTGTCATGAAAGCAGTATCCTCCTGGTCTGAAGGTTCCATTTGGATCTGCTGGAATCCTGAGGATGCATCCATGAAGGTTAACATCTCATGGCCGGCAGTAGCATCCACCATTGAATCAATATGAGGTAGAGGAAACGGGTCTTTGGGACAAGCTTTGTCCAAGTCTGTGTAATATACACAAACTCTCCATTTCCCATTTTTCTTCTGCACCACAACTACATTTGCTAGCCATCTTGGGAATTTGACCTCCCTGATCATCTTGGATTTCAATAACCTTTCAACCTCCTCCTGTATGATCGCATTTATTTCAGGAGCAAACTTCCTTCTCTTTTGTTGAACGGGCTTGAAAGACCTGTCAATCCCAAGTTTATGAGTTATAACATCTTTTGATATACCTGTCATGTCTTCGTGTTTCCATGCAAACGTTGACATCCTGCATTTTAAAAAATTGGTCAATTGATCTTCAATATCCTGAGGGATATTGGTCCCTACGAGCATCGAGATATGCGGATTATCCTGATCCAGGATAATTTTCTTTACATCCTGCGCTGTAGCCTCCACGATATCCTGGGCCCGCATCTTTAATTGCTATGCTGCATCAGGCTTGGTTGAGGATTTCATCGAGGATGAGTAACATTCTTTTGCCTCCTCCTGATCACTATCTACCTTGACAACCCCCAAGGCGTACGGATCGTGATGCATTGATGATAGGTTGACGAGACAACTTTCATATCATGGATCCATGGCCTACCCAATATGATATTATAGCAGGATAGCGAGTCCATCACACAGAAGCGTTGCATTGAGTTGACCCCTTCAACGTATACAGGTAACTTTATCTCCCCCATTGTGTTCCTAGCCTCTCCACTGAACCCAACAAGCACAGTGGACTTCGAAGTGATATCCATTGGAGATACGTTCATTCTCTTCAATGTTTCTAGTTGGATTATGTTGACGGAGCTGCCATTATCCACTAGTATCCTGCGTACAAAATGGTTAGCCACACATAATGTTATTACCAGAGCATCATGGTGAGGATCCTGGACAGTATCCCTTTCATCATTGTCAAAAGTGATCACTTTATCAGTTGTGAGGGTCGTCATCCTAATTGGCTTTTCTCCCCTTTCAGCCTTAGCCTCCTTTGCATGTCTATTGGCCGCAGAATGAAGTCCTACAAATGTCGGACCCTCGTGAAATAAAATTAATTATTTTGGCATCCGTAGGAGGTGATGCTGCTCGTTCAGGATCCTTCTCAGTATCCTGTCGCTTGTTCTTATTTCTTCCCAGGAGATCCTTCAGATATCCCTTGCTCAAGAGATAACTTATTTATTTCCTCAGAGCAATGCAATCCTCAGTAACATGTCTGAAATCCTCATGGAAGGCACACCATTTGGACTTATCCTTCCAATCAGCTTTTTGGTGATTCTTCCGAGGCCACCTGGCTTTGTCTCCTAAACCCTGCATAGCATACATCAGTTCAGGTATGTTAACAGAAAAACAATATTCAGATAATTCAGGATACTCCTCAGGATCCTCGTCTTCAACAGCATTCACTTTCTTGCTAGCATTTCTGCCATATGGCTTGGAGCGATATGGTTTGTACGAGGATTCTGATTTCCTATTGGTTGATTCATAGGTTGTGGAAGAATCCATCCTCTCTTGCATCTTTTTGTCTTCCTCCAGTCGAATATATCTTAAAGCCCTGTTCCGAGCTTCATCCAGGTTCCTGCATGGGTTCATCACAAGATCCTGGTAAAATTGAGAATCTTTTTGTAACCCCATCTTGAATGCCTGCACAACTGTTGCAACATCAAGATGTGGAATATCCAAGGATTCACGGCTAAACTTGTTCACATAATCTCTTAAGGATTCCTGAGGTCCTTGAGTTATCTTGTAGAGATCAGTTGTTAGTTTTTCAAAACTTCGACTGCAAGAAAATTGACTGTTAAATAAATTGACTAAGTGAGCAAATGATGTAATTGAATGAGGAGGAACGTTTAAGAGCCATTTCAAGGCTGATCCTGTTAGGGTAGAACTAAAACCCTTGCATAGGCATGCTTCCTTGAGGTTTGGAGGGATAGGGTTGATCTCCATCTTTTCCCTATACTGGGCAATTTGCTCTTCAGGATCCGTAGTTCCGTCATATAGCTTCATATTGGGAGTTTGCAATCTTTTTGGGATTTCAGCATCACAAATAGGATATGCAAACCGGGATATCCTGTGGCTATCTTGGGACACTTCCGGAATTGGCTGAACCACCCCAGGTATGCTGGATATCATGTCCTTCAACTTTTGAAGCTCCCTAGAAAATGCTGATGTCATACCTGCATCATGCAAAGATCCAATACCATTAGTAGCAAGAGTGTTATTATTATTTGACACGTTACCAGTCTGAGGATTCTGGCCATATCCTGAAGCATATCCTGAGCTTCTAACAGTTGACACGCTGACTGAAGAGGGTATCTCAGGAGTATGATTCTGAGAATGGCTAGGCACAATATTTCCCCTGTTATCCTCAGTATATACTGCAGAACTGAAGTTCAAGGCTCTGGGTTGCAAGGGAGTGACAGTATCCTAGGTGGGCCTGCTTGAGCTAGATTTCAAGAGTTGTATTTCTCTTATCAGCATTTGGTTGGTCTCCTGTTGTTGTTTCATCTGTTCCTGTATACTACCAAATAAAGTTAAAATTTCATCATTAGAAGCCAAAACAGGACCAGATCCCTGGATGTTCCGAGTAGGGATAATATCCTAAGGCTGTGTGGAGGCTTGCGTCCTTGGAGGAGGTGGAGGAAGCACCAAACCAACTGTTGTAGAGGTTGTAGCAGACACGGTGGAGGAGCTCATGTTTGATCTTGAGGCCATTGAAAATAGTGTAGCAAAAAGTTTTGAAAATATAAAACCAAGTAATGATTTTACAAAAGCTTCTAGTAGAAATAGCACCACTTGCCCCACTGTGGGCGCCAAATTGTTTTGGTAAAAAATTACCTAAGTAATTTAGTGATCAAATTAGTTAAGTGAGGTAGTGTGCTAAGAATGTGTGTTGTAAATATGCTGAATTGATTATTTGTTAAAACAGTTTCAGGATATAGCTCAGGATATTGAGCTATATCTACGATCAAACAATGAGCAAAAAGTAAAGGGGGCGACACGAGATATACGAGGAAAGCCCTTGATCAATCTAGATCGCCGACACAAAACCTCGGGAGCTGACAATCGCAGCTGCCTTGTTCTTCTTATTACTTCAAATGTCAGGATACAGTGCAGGATATTGATCAGATCGTTAAGTGTTACAATGCTTTCTGTGAAAGTGAGAGTTGCGAGAGAGTTGAGGTGTTAGAGAGCAGTGAGTGTCGTTGTGTCCTATTCGATCTGATTTATCCATCTATTTATAGCTAAGAAATGAAAACAAAATCTCCTATAAATGGGGGATGCCTTCGAATATTCCTTAGTAAACGTTGGAGACCAAGAAAAGCGGGTTAAACGTCTTTCTTCGAACAACTTAGACCGAGTCTTCCAGGGAAAATGTCCTCATGAACGTTGCAAGCTTGGACTCGCGTTCCTGCACATAATCCGTTAGTGATCCTCAGGATACCATATCAGGATGTTACCAATATCCTGAATCAGCATGCTGGGCATGAACAAATATCATATAATCAAGATATAATTTAAGATATTATCCAGGATATGGGCTCAGAATTTCACCCATAACAGTTACTATTCTGTTGAGTGTTTGAATGTTGTGATTATGATTAATATTTGTGCCATTATCCTCGTGTGATTCTAGTTGATCCATTGATTATTTTTGGGTAGCATTGCATGTTTATGTCCCTACTTGGTGTTTGTGATGTTTTTGTGGTTAAGCTAGAGAAAGGTAACCCTAGGAATAGGTTCGTTTGTTGGTCAAGATAAGTTTTCTACCATTTTTGAGACAAAGATGTGATAGAGTGTTGGCTTGTCTTTTGTCATTTGGTGTTTGGGTGGTATTTGCATAAGAGTTGGTTATTTTGTTTTTTACCTATGATCCTTGCAATCACGATTCATAGTCATTATATTTAGATGTAGGTCCAAAGACACTGGTCTATTGTGCTAGTGATGATATAAATATAGATCTATGTCCAAAACATTAATCGGGTTGATGTTTGAAAAGTGTGATAAAGTTAAAAACGCAAAGAACACGATAAAGAACATCCATAAAATTCCACTTAGTAGTCCAAAAGATGATTACTCGATGATCCCTACTTGCTATTACAATCTAATCGAATCTGATACTATCTAACACACACATGAAGGTGGAATTGTTTAAAAGCTTAACTACAAATAAAATAAAATGGCTCACAATATTTAGACAGTTGAGTGTGTCGCATGGGCCACTGCGACACTATGAGTGTCGCATATCTAACATGTAACCAATCAAAGTCTTCAACTCTTCCAGGTGTGACTACGACACTTCAGAGTGTCGTAGTGAGTGTCACTAGGGTTTTCTAAAACTCTATTTCATTAAGTGCTTAGCTAGATCTTTGGCATTGGTATATAACAGTCTTTAAGACCTAACATTAGATTACTCCTTTACATCTTCAGGTGTATTGTGATTGGTGAGAACAAGTGGTGAATTAATCTTTGAATACTTAAACATTCCATAGCTTGGTGAGAACGAGAGGAGATCCTTACTTTACCCTGTTGATTTTTACGTGTCCCTTAGTTTCATTTAGTTGTGTTAGTGAGACGGGGAGGTGATCTACAATACCTTAGTGATTCCTGAGTCAGTCGTACCTTTTGATCCAGGTACCGATTGATTATTTATTTCCAGAAGCAATTAATTTTGTTAATATGATTTCTTGTCTAGATAGTTTCTTCCTCTATATCTGATACCACTTTATAAGTAAGTTGATTTTCGATTTCTTCTCATCTCTTTATTTGTTAGCTTTAGTTATTAGCTGTTATTCAAAACCCATTCTTATTAACTATACTTGGAGTCGATAGAAGTAAAAACTAGTTCCACATAGTGATATCTGGTTCTTACCATTAGTTATATTGCATTAGATAGGTACACTTGCCTTTCATGTGTAGGCAAATGTAAAACTCGGAACATAGCGTGTGTACTTAATGGATACACAATATAAACCAAGATCAAGTATTTTCTGATCAAATGTATAAAGTACTATTACACTTATGATCAAAATATGTGTTAACTTTTATATTTTTGAAACATGTATGTCACGTGTAATTACCAGCGAAAGCTGATGTATTTTTAAGTATGTATCCTAGGTAAACATTAGATGAGTTTAAAATTAGATGAAAACTCGGAACATGGCATGTGTATCTAGTGGAGACAAAATATAGACCAATATAAAGTATTTACTGATCAAATGTATAAACTAATATTAGACCTATGATCAAGATATTTGTTATCTCTTATATTTTTAGAACATATATGTCAAGTGTATTTACCAGAAAAAGTTAACGTATTTATAAGCATGTCTCTCAGGTAAAGATTAGACACAAAAAAACTGGAATATTTGGTTTAAGGTGAACCTTATTGTCTTGTCGATAATAAGTCCAAAACCGTACGAGGTATCACCCAAGACTAGGGATGAGAATTTGGTACCGAATACCGGTACTGTACTAAACTAGTACCATATCCATAGATTCAATACAATATTCATTACCCACTTTTTCTAGAAATTCGGTATCTATAAATTTGATACCAATACCAGTACCAATACCTGTACAGTATCAATTCTATAAAGAGATGTGTGTTTTGTAACGAGTACCAGTATCGCATCGGTACCATACCGATAAATACAGTATGCTATTCGGTATTCGATTTTTTCATAAATTCAATATCCATATTTTTGGTACGGGTACCAATCTCAATTCCAAGACTGTTTAGGAAGCTCGTCATTAGGAGACTTCGGCAAAAATTAGTATTGACATGAAGAAAGGTTGTTCATATCGTTAACCCTTGAAACGCTTATGTAGTTCAAATTTTTGCAAACATTTAGACTTCCATTTTATTTAGAAATAAAGGTTTCGTATTTTTGTAATTCCAATTGTATGTCTATTCCCTCCAAAATTAGGGGTGTAACACATTGTGGAACACCCTAACAGATGGCGAAAACATCGGCGCGTCACGAATAAATTGTTCATAGCACATGATCACTAGTTAAAGTTTAAATGTATGTTAATTTCATTTAAAGTATCCTACTAACAACTTGTTCACAAAAATAAACATAACATATTCCGTATTAAATAAAAACTAGGTCCAAGAGCATCCTAAGTGTTTTGGTCAAAAATCACAAAAGGATAATGTAACCAAATTTGATTTTTGTGAGGTATGATGCTTGGTTAATTGAACAAATATGTAAACAACAAATGAATGAAATGAATGTTGAATACAAGGATTTGTACGAGGAAAAAAATCCTTGATCAATGAATGATCTCCTGCATAAAAAATCTCGGGTGATGGAAACTACCAATCACCAACGATATTCAATAAAAAATGTTTACAACTCGGGATGATAACAAGCTTTGTACAATGATTTCTAAAGTGTTAGTGTGTAATCGCCATTGGTTTGCAGAGAGTTCGAGTTCGAGAGAGTTCAGTGTATGGATGTGTCTAATATTTCTAAATAAAGCTTGCTATCCCCTTTAAAATTAGGAAAATAACTAAGTAACAAACTATTCGAATAAAGTGCCAGCTTCCCCACGATCACCATAACATTCACGAAGCTATTGCACGTGCACAAATGCCATGCATATTCCCTTAGAATCTTGGCAAGACCAAGTCTTCTTCAAATACACCTGCAAAACAATTCAAAACATGATGGAAACAATTGTTAGTTTAGAACAACAATGAGGATCTTGGATCCTTAGCTTCCCTGTATCATCTCCTGAGGATCCTCGATCCATACTAAACTGAGGATCCATGATCCAGGCCACACTTGAGGATCCATGATCCACATGCTACAAAATTCTATCCCTAACAATTGCCCCCAAACATGACTAGTTGATATCCGATTAGATAGTCATGTTTGAACGATTTTCGGACTAGCTGTTGCAAGTGGATATACCTGTTACATCAATGATTTCAGCAACAGTCATTCCTGCAACAATAATCATTATAAATAGGTTTGAGATAAGGATCAAAATCTGCATTTATATTTGAGACCCTCTCCTTTAAATCCTTATTAGAAGATCTTATCAGGTATTTCCTTCTCCCTTCTCTCTTATTTCCTTTTATCTGATCCTCTGTTCTTCGAATATCCATGGCAAAAATGAGTACCCGTTATTCTCCTACCAAGGATCCTAAGCAAGAGAGTCCTCCCAAAAGTTAGGGTCGAACTAAAAACCCTTCAATGGAACTATGCCATTACGCTGATCCTGAGATCGATCAGCTACGCCACTGTTTTCCTGATGGCACTATTTTCCGTCCCTTTGATTCTTCAACCAAAAGTGATTGCATCTCTGATGTCTGGATCACCTTCCTTGCAGCCCCTTTCAGATAGGGTCTACATATCCTTTCCCTGTTCTCACACAGGGTTTCTTTACACTCACCGGCTTATTCTATGTCAAAGCTATGCCAATGGTGTGGAGGGTCCTATACACACTCGAGCACATTATAGAGCAGGAAGGTATAGACATAGGCATGTCTGAGTTGAGACAACTGTACAATCTTGTAAGCCAGGGTTCCTACTGATACCTCTTCAAGTCCAAACCAAAGCAATCTCACCCAATCCTTAAGACCACAAAGAATGACACCAACTGGAGGAATTAATTCTTCTTTATGAGGAGGGATTCTATTCCAAACGGAAGTCATCTTCCCAAAAACTGGAATACAGATGGTAGGATATAGGATCCTTAGATTAGGACAACGATAAGAACTTTTGTTTTCTTGTTGAGGATAACTGATCCTTTATTTTTGTCTATGCACCTATCACCATGTCACATATTCAAGAATCTCCTGCACCAAGGGAAGAGTAGAAGCCTTTTGGAAGCTTGACCCTGCTATCAGAACATTCCTACCAAAGATAAAGGATTCAGAAGAAGTTTTGTCCACCTCCTATACCATGTCAAGTAAGTATCCATATATGTGTATATACAAATGTTTAATAAAATTAGAATATGAATACTTATTTGTATATTATACTTGTAGGTGCTGGTAAATCTTCCAAGTCTGCTTCCAGGTTCAGCGTCGCCGATCTTCAGGGCATTGCATCCTCTCGGTCCATCAAAAAGGAGCTGGCTACAATCCCAAGCAACTCGGACCCTAAGGGTATGAGCACCAGGGGTAAAGGAGCTAAAAGGAAGAAGCCAGCCGAACCCACTGAAGGCCTCCCCCTCATGGAAGCTAGCTTCAAGAGTATGTCTCCGAGGCAAGAATATTGTATCCTGAAATTTGTACTTCCTTTGAGGATATAGGATCCTGAATGTTGAACACCTTTTTTGTAGAAATTTGCTGAGGTTTAGATCCTCCTTGATTAACACATGGTTGAGGCTGAAGAGAAAATCCTTGATATGCAGAAGATCTCACTGGCCAAGGATAAGAAGATTTCCTCTCTTGAAAAGGACAACAACAACCTGCACAAGGAGTTGATTCTTGTCGAGATTACAGTCAACAAGAAGGTGGAGATCATGGATGGAGCCAAGCTGTCAGCTACTATTGCCATGCTGAAGATCAAGCTCCAAATGGCCAAAGAAGCTGCTGATTCTGCTTTTGACAGGTCTGAGTGGGACTTGGAGGCTTGGGCGAAGATGCTAGCTGAGCTTGAAGATGAGGATGAGCCTGAAGAGGTGCTAGCTCTTGAAGACGGAGGTCGTGGACTGAAGGATCCTGAGGAGGCAGCAGCTGGTGGTAGTGGCAAGGATGGTGATGGGAAGGTTAATGATGCAGCGAAGGTGTAGGCTGCAGAAATGGGCGATGATGGAAATTTCTAGACGTGGCCGGAGCCCATTTTTTATGGTTTGATAATTTGTTTTGATGGTGTTTTAATTTCAAACAATCATGGTCTGTAATAATTTCAACAATAGTTGTTAGGGTTAAGGATCACTGATCCTTGGGACAATAGGGGGGGGGGGGTAGCAAAGGTGGATGGGTCCTTCTATTTGTGGAGGATGAAGCCTTTGATGCCCCTTATCTTTTGATTGCCTCCACTTAACGAACCTTTAGTATGGACACTCTTTGCCGACCCAAGTGGACGGGCCACGTTTTGTTGGTAGAAACTTGGGTAGGCAATTTTGACAACCTTTTAAAGGGTTAACGTAATAAATAAAACTTTAACTTTTGGCTGCTTCTTGTGTTGTTGATTTTGTGTTGTTTCATGTACATTTACTTATCAATTGTCATTGCATAATTTTATAACTTACAAATTATTAGTAAAAGTATGAAATGAATGCCTTAATCAGTTTATGTCAAAGAATTTAGGATAAGATCAAGGATCACATATCCTCAAAAGATTTTTGGAAACTTATATCCGTATCGAACTCGTATTCCACCTCCGACTTCATAATTCGCAACTTTATCGTATTGAAACTTAATCATTTTTATTTAAATTATACTTTGATTAATCGTACTTGTTTTACATTCAACTCATATACATACTTGATACTTGTTCTTTATTCTCGTAAACACGTACTTACCTTACAAGCAAATTTTCGTAAAATACGTATTTTATACTCTTTACCCATAGAAATACTTGTTCATACTCTCACAATAACTCAATCTATGCTCTCATATATGTATCATACTTAAAATATGTTAATATTACAAGGTTATACCTTAAAGCACCCCAAACATCAAACACAAGGGACCATAAGTGTCAAAACTTGAAAGTTCTAGGTTGGAACCTGCCGCGACTCATGGAAGCCACCAAAACTTGAAAGTCCATGACACGCGGGTTAAACCGATCTGTAGCCAATCCGATTCTTAATGCGCATTGGTCCATTTCATTCACTCAACGACCACCTAACTCACTTTAATTCACTCTTAATTCCTAACCCTAATCCCCCACTATAAATACACCTATTCTAACACTCATTTTCACTTTCCAAATCTCACAAAGACACTCAAATTCTCTCAAGAACTCTCCAAATATTCTGATTTTGAGTAGAAAGTTTCAAGGGTTTAAAAGTGAGTTCTAGCTCACTTCTTCCTTCAATCTTACTTGTTTCTTCTTCTATTTTACTTGGGTAACCTCTAGGAAGGTTTTCACAAGTTTGCCATGGCAAACTAAGGTGAAACCTCACCATATTTGAGGTCCAAAGTAAGATCTATTTTCTGTTTTTGTTCATGTTTATGTAACTTCATTTTCTTTGCTAAAACTTGGTGGAATCTTGTACCCACTGTTAGGGGTTAATTTTTATACTTATGGATAACTCATCCTGAGATCCGCCTGGATCACGGATCCTTAAAGTCTAATGCAGGAAGTCCGAGGATAACGGATCCTTATTATTTTCTTAACTTAACTAAAAGTTGTTCCTTGTATATTTTCGTAGTGGCATGCAGGCCGTGGGCAATGTGACTCAGTCATGGCGAGAATATCGGACTAGAATCGTTGAAGATGCTGCACATATGGAATTGGCTTAACGTTAACTTAGTTGGACGTGGTCTTGCATGAATTCCGAACTTGTTTGTTGTTTCTAATTTAAGGGGTTGATCAAGTATAGATAACACATTACGTTATAAGCAGAAAACACACTCTCTCTCTCTCTCTCGTGAATATCAGCTCTCAAACATACTAACACTTTAGCAAGATTTGTAGAACACTTGATCCACTTTCGAAGTTGTAAGCTCTTACTTGTTTAATACATTTGATAGTGATAGTTTTCACTATCCGAGGTTTTTTGTGTCGGATATCATATTGTTATCAAGGGATTTTTCCTTGTACAAATCCTTGTGTTCATTGTTCATTACATTTCACATTTGATCATTCAATTGTCAAACAAACAAGCACACTACCTTACAAAATCAGATTTGGTTACATTATCCTTTGTTTGATTTTTGACCAAAACAGTTTGGTGCCCACCGTGGGGTAAGTGGTGCTTCCATTTTTGAAAAAAATCTGCTTTTTGATTCATTTTTGTTCATCATCATCATCACCTTCCATGGCTTCTCAAGGAAAATCCACTTTAAGTGCCATGCCGGCGGTTACCTCATCCCAAACCAGTGCATCATTGCCTCCAATTCCACCACAATTCTAGAAAATCCGGATAACATTCAGAAGAAGACTTCATCAGTCTTCCAAGGATCAATAGTTTCTACTAGTTATTCTTCTACTAATACTAACAATGATATTTCTGTTTTGTTTTTGCAGATAAAGAGCTATATGGAACAACAGGACAAGACTAACCAGAGAATCCTCTGCGAGATTAATGACATCAAGAAACAGAAGAGGCCAGTAGAGGATCACTCTCCAATGGTGCCCGCGATGTTGGACTTTGTCACGCCAGCAAATGCAGCTCAGCAGTCCAGGATGCCCAACTCGCAGCCTTAAGGATCCTCCATTCCACAATAGCGATCACTGGCAATGACCCTTCCTCAAGGATCATCGATCCATCAGCCTGGATCATTGGCCACGACCCTTCCCCAAGGATCCTCTATCCATCAGCATGGAACTTTGACAACAAGCCAGCATCAAGGATCCTTCATCCGGTCTGGAAGGATACACGGAGGCATTTCCAGCTCAAGGATCCTATTTCAACAATTTCCTCATCCGACGTTCAAGGATTTAAGGATCACACATCCAGACCTACAATGCAGACATACTCTGGTCCTAATGTCTTTTAGGATTAAGGATCCTTAGGCAAATAGTCTTGGGGAAGCTTTGAAATTCATGAAGGGGATTTCATCCCAATGCAGACTATTGCTTCTTCTAGACCTATAGTTTTTGCCAGACACATCTTACCCTCAATATAGCTCTAGCATACCAACTTTGAATCAATCAGGAGGTAACAATTTAAATACTTCTTTAAACACTAACTTTGGTTATATGCAGGATGCAAGAATCAGTCAAGCTATGGCCAGAGAACTAAAAAAGCTCAAGGATATGGTATCCAGTGTTGTAGGGGTGGTTAAACCTATTCCTAAGATCCTGGATGGAAGTCATAGGATATCTCGGTTTGCACATCCCATATGCAATGCTGAGATACCAAAACATTTTCAAACCCCTAATATGAAGTTATATGATGGAACTACTGACCCAGAAGAACATGTAGCTCAATATAGAGAAAGAATGGAAATCAATCCCATTCTTGAAAGACTAAAAGAAACCTATTTATGAAAAGGCTTTGGATCTACACTTACTGGATCATCATTGAAATGGCTGCTAAGTCTTCCTCCCTACTCTATAACTTCATTCTTTCATTTAGTTAACTAATTTAACAATCAATTATCATGTAGTAGAACACTTGAAAGGTTAATTAGTGACTTGTATAGGATCACCCAAGGCCATGATGAATCACTTAGAGATTATGTTACTAAATTTCGTAGAGAATCCTTAGAAATCCAAAACTTAGATATAGCCACTGCTGTAGAAGCATTTAAAATGGGATTACAAAAAGATTCTCCTTTCTATGATGATCTTGTAATGACACCATGCAAGAACTTGGATGAAGTAAGAAATAGGGCTCTAAGGTTCATCCGCCTAGAGGATGACAGAAGGATCCAGGATAGAATATCTGGATCATCCAAACAGGAGAAGCAAGGATCATATTTCAAGAACAATCGATCCAAGCAAAACTCAAAACAGGATAATCAGAATGTTCACTCTGTTGAACAAGAAGAAGATGAGGAAGAATATCCTCACAAATCTGAATATTGTTTTTCTGTTGACAATAATGAATTGATGCTTGCTTTAAAGAATTTAGGTGAGAAAGCTAGATGGCCTAAGAAGAATGAAAAGCCTACATCATACATGGATAAGTCAAAATGGTGTGCATTCCATGAAGACTTTGGCCATCTCACTGATGAGTGCATTGCACTAAGGAAGGAAATTGGCTATCTCCTAAGCAAGGGTCATTTAAAAGAGTTGTTGGGAAGGAAGAAGTCAAGGATCCAGGATCCTGACAAACTGCCAGAAAGAGCCCCTGCTCCACCTGCAGATGCTCAAATCATCAACTTCGCTCAAATCATCAACTTCCTTTCCGGAGGTTCTGATATATGTGGAACATCATTCTCTGAACCTAAAAGACATGCTAAGGTGACTAAGCTGGAAAATGGAGAAAGGCCCATCCAAACTTCAACTCTAACTCAGCAGAAAATCATATCCTTTGATGAGGATGACCCTTTTGACATCCAGGATCCTCATCACGACGGTTTAGTCATTACTTTATTTATTTCTAACCATTTTGTTCGCAGGATCCTAATTGATGGTGGGAGCTCAGTGAACAAAATACAATTAGATGTCCTCAAAAGGATGAACAACCCGGAATCAGAAATTGTTTCGAGAGCATCTGTCCTAGTAGGATTCAGCGGAGAGACAATGAATACGCTGGGGGACATCAAACTCCCGATATATGATGAGGGGGTAAACTCGGTACAAAAATTTTGTGTTATTGACTATTTGTCTTGTTGCAATGTGATCCCTGGCAGGCCAAGGATACATGATATGAAAGCTGTGCCGTCTACATATCATCAATGTGTGAAACTACCAATTCCCTGGGGAGTAGTGATGATCGAAAGTGATTAAGAGGAGGCCAAGAACTGTTATACCTCCTCCATGAAGCCAGCTTCAAAACCAAGGGCAGCATGGCAATTAAAGCATCCTCCAAGAGATCTTATGGAGGTGAGAGAGCAGGACATCAAGGAGATAACACTGAGCCCCGAGGATCCTGAATCCAAAATTTTTATAGGATCTGAGATACATGACAGTATTGAGCAGGATCCGGTATCCTTCCTCAATAGAAGAAAATCTACCTTCGCTTGGAAGCATGAGGATATAACCGGAATATCCAAAGATGTTATTACTCACAAGCTTGGCATTGATAAATATTTCAGGCCAATTCACCAAAAAAGGAGGAAGTTTGCACATGAAAGAAATGCCATTACCCAAGAAGAGGTGGATAAACTGTTAAAGGCATGTATGATTAGGGAAGTTAAGTATCCAAAATGGTTAGCCAATGTGGGTGTTGTTCAAAAGAAAAATGGAAAGTGGAGGGTATGTGTTGATTTTACTGATTTAAATAAAGCATGTCCCAAGGATCCTTTCCCGTTAACACACATTGACTCCATGGCAGATGCAACAACGGGCCATGAATTGCTTACTTTCATGGATGCTTCATCTGGATTTCAACAAATCCAAATGGAACCATCTGATCAGGTTGATACAACATTTATGACCCCAACAGGCATGTACTGTTATATTGCTATGCCTTTTCGATTGAGAAATGTAGGTGCCACTTATCAAAGACTAGTGAATATGATGTTCAAAGAGCAACTTGGAGACACTATGGAAGTATACATTGATGACATGGTGGTGAAGTCCAAGAAGGCTGTGGATCATCTCAAGGATCTCGAAGTGGCATTCAACATCCTTGACCAATACAATATGAAGCTAAATCCTTCAAAATGTCACTTTGGTGTCAAAGCTGGGAAGTTCCTAGGATACATGGTGACCAAAAGGGGGATTGAAGCTAGTCCTGAACAGATCAAAGCAATAGTTAACATGAAGTCTCCAACCAATGCAAAGGATGTTCAGAGATTAACAGGAAGGATTGCAGCATTGAACAGATTCATCTCAAAGTCATCAGAAATGTGCAAGGATTTTTATGACATACTGAGGAAGAATAAGAAGTTCGAGTGGACTCAAAATTAAGGATTACCTATCCTCAGCACCAGCCCAGATGAAACCAGAAGATGGTGAACCACTATCCTTGTACCTAGCTGTATCAGGTAAGGCAATAAGTGCTGTCTTAGTTAAGGATCATGAAGGCCAACAACATCCTATGTACAATGTAAGTAAAAGCCTTCTTGATGCTGAAACCAGGTATTCTCACTTAGAGAAGTTAATTCTTGGTTTGATTATGGATTCCACTAAACTTAGACATTACTTTGAAACACATATTAATATTGTGAAGACTAATTTTCCTATTAAGAATGTTCTCAGGAAGCCTGAAATGTTAGGCAGAATGGCAAAATGGGCAGTTAAACTTAGTGCATATAACATAAAGTATGAATCTAGGACTGCCATTAAGTCTCAAACTCTAGCTGACTTTGTGGCTGATTTCAGTAGTGATCTACAAAGGGAAGCTGAATTAGAGGTAGAACAACTTGAGGAGACCAAGGATCCTTGGATACTCTTCACAGATGGAGCCTCAAATGTCAAAGGATCTGGACTAGGCTTACTACTAAAATCACCACAGGAGGATATAATACCCCAATCTATTGCATGTGAGTTTCAAGCAACTAATAATGAAGTAGAATATGAGGCCTTAATAGCAGGTCTACAATTAGCTAAACATATGAGGATCAGGTATCTTCAAGTATATATTGATTCATTATCGATTACTAATCATTTTAATGGATCATATGCTGTTAAAGGTGAGAAGCTAATTAAATATTTAGAAATAGTCAAGAGATTGGGAAATTCTTTCGATTTTTTCAGCATAACACAGGTACCTAGAGAAGAAAATGCAGAGGCAGATGCCCTGGAAAATCTAGGATCATCATTAAAGATACCAGAAGATATCAGCATTCCTATCATTCATGTCCTTTCTCCTACAATTGAAGAAAATGATGCGAAGAAGATAGTTGAGGATACTGCAATTGTACCAAGTGATGATACACACCCGAATTCAGGATCCTGGATCCTTCCAATCATGAAATACATCCAAAATGGGGAAATCCCTACAGGGGGAAATCCTAGAGCTTTCAGGATCAAGGTATCTCAATTTACTATAATGAATAACATGCTATACAAGAGATCCCTTCCAGGTCCCTATTTGAGGTGCATTAAAGATCTAGAAATCTAAGAAGTCTTAAAGGACTTTCATGAAGGAGATTGTGGGTATCACACAGGGGGCAAAGCACTACTCTCAAGGATCCTCAGAGCAGGATACTATTGGCCTACAATGAAAAAGGATGTTGTGAAATATGCAAGGAAGTGTGATGCCTGCCAAAGACATAGCAACATACTTCACCAACCAATAGAACCTTTATATCCAGTGGCTTCCTCTTGGCCATTCATGAAGTGGGGAATGGATATAGTAGGTAAACTCCCGAAAGCAACTAGAGGAAAAGTATTCATGTTAGCCATGACAGACTACTTCTCCAAATGGATAGAAGCGGAAGCTTTTGTTCAAGTAAGGGAAAAGGAAGTCATATCCTTCATTAAACGAAATATGATTGCTAGGTTTGGAATTCCTACTGAAATTATTTGTGACAATGGATGCCAATTTATTGGGAACAGAACTACTAACTTTTGTAAGAGCTGGGGGATTACGATGATAACATCTACACCAGTCCACCCCCAAGCTATTGGTCAGGTAGAATCCAGTAACAAGATCATCATCAAAGAATGCCACAAGCCAAACTCCATTCTCTCTTGTCTTTGGAACTGAGGCTGTGATCCCTACAGAAATGGTGGTTCCTACAGCAAGAATAAAGATCTGTGATCTTGAAGCAAATGCTGAAAGCATGATTCAAGACCTAGACACAGTAGATGAGCTCAGAGATTTAGCAAGAATGAGGATGGCTAGCAACCACCAACGAGTGGCAGGATCTTACAACAAGAATGTTAGGCTTAGAAGATTTCAAGTTGGTGATTTGGTGTTAAGGAAGGCATTCCAAAACACTACAAATCCAGCTGATGGAAAACTAGCACCAAAGTGGGAAGGCCCCTATTTAATAGAAGCAGAAGCAGGAAAGGGGGCATATCGCTTGCTAACCATGGATGGTGATCTCCTACCAAGAGCTTGGAATGCTGTTCATCTCAAAAAATACTTCATGTAAGAAGGATCAGGGATCCTGAGTGATTCTAGTATTCTGATTAGGGATCTGGGATCCTCAAAGGATACATGATTCTCTCTTTGGTAACATTTTACTTTCATTGTCATTTATCTTATACTTATTACTTATCATAGCTCAAAGATGTTAAAAACATAACATCTGTTTTCATAAAGTTTAAGATTTTGCAGAGTTATGTTGATTTTATGGAAGATCAAAGTGGTTGGCCAACTCTCTAAATTTTTTGGGTTTATCCCCAGTTTTTGGGCTTGTCCCTAGCTAAGGTATCTTATACATTCTAAGGTTTAAAGGTTTTCACCTTTAACAGTTAACATCATCAGATTTCCAACAACTTTAGAGTTGATTGGCAATGATATTTTTAATAGAAAACATAGACATAACAATAAAGGAAACATAAAGAGTAAAAGAACAACAGCAGATGTAGCCAAAAAAATTTTAATATTATTTAAACCCGTTCATATATACCAAAATCACCTGGCATGGATTTCACCAGCAAAACGTGGACCATCCACCCAGGCCAGATAAGGGCTAGCTAATAGTTAATTGTTCATGCAGGAAAAAAAATGCAGGAAAGTAAAGACGCAGGATAACAGTGGCTTTATCCCCCAAACAGAGGATCCCTCCACCAACTGTCATCCTACCTATTGTTCAAAAGATCAGTGATCCTTAACCCTAGCAACTATTGTTAAAGATTATTACAAACCAAACTTTAAAACATCAACAGCCACAAAAAAAAACATAAAAAATGGGTTGCAACCTAGGCACAAATATCCATCATCGCCCATTTACGTAGCATGACCAGCAGCTGCTTCATCCCCTCCAGCTTCTCCACCAGCATCACCTTCCACTGCATCCACAGGCTCCTTGACTCTGCTCGGACCAGCCTCCAAAGTTAGCACCTACTCCTCCTCACCATCACCCCCGAGGTTCTGAAGGGCCATCTTCCATCCATCCACATTCCAGCTGGAGCGGTCGAAGGAAGGATCTATGGCTTCCTAAGCCATTTTGATCCTGCCTTGCAAGACAGTCTTGGCAGCACATACCTTTACCCCCTCAGCAGCCTCCAGCTCCACCTTGTTAGCCTCGATCTCAGCAACCATGATTTTCTTTTCTAGACTATTGATCTCCTTCTTTAGTTGGGAGATCCTCTTATCTTTGGTTGTGGCAGCGGCACAGAGATCAGAAAGCTTTTGCTCAGCTTTGGCCAGATTCTTGTCATGGATGATTTGAAGACGGACAAACCCCTAAAGAATACACGTAAAGTAGATCAGGATCAGGGATCCTTAACAACAGAAGATAAAACATTTATGAGGATCCATGATCCTTACCTCAGTGATCACTTCATGGAAGTGACGCTCAACTTGGGAGCCATCATCGGTGTTGTGAGAAGGCTTCTTCCTTTTAGAGCCGGTCCTGGAACCCGTTGACACCGCCTTCGGCTTAGGTTGGCTTTGGCCCCTGGCCAGCTCCTTCCTTAATGAGCGTGGAGAAATCAGGTTATCAATGTCACCAAGGTCAAACTTGGACATACACTTGGAACCAGACTTTAAAGCACCTATTCAGATAACAACAAAAAGATAAGTATACGTGATCCTTAACTTTCATATATGCATTACATCATAACAATTACTAATACTTAATTGACATTGTTAAGGAAGTTGAGGATGCTTCTGCAAGATCTTTGGGTTTTGGCTGGAAGGTTCTGATAGTGGAATCTAAAGCCCACAATGCTGCTAAACGCTGTTTAGTATCAGGTTGCTCAACTAGCGAAGAGAAGTTATCCACTACAAAAAAAAATAACAAAATAAACAGGATCAGTTATCCTCAACATAAAAGTGAACACTCCTACAGTTCTATCATAAGGATCCTATATCCTACCCTTCAAGACCCACTTCTTAGGGAGGGTGTTCCATAAGGGAATGGTGTATCTCCTAACGAAGAAAAACTGGTTTTTGAGGAGTGGGAGTGGATGTTGTGGCTTGGCTTTGAACAAGAATCTATGAGAACCTTGGGAGACCAGATTATAAAGGAATGCTAGTTCAGAAAGGTTGTAGCTCAACCCTTCATCTTTGATGAGTCGCTCAAAGGTGTACAACACTCTCCATAACATCAGCATGGCCTGACTATATGACAGACCAGTCAATGTAAAAAAGGGCTGGGTGAACTCAGGGAAAGGGTATGAGTAGCATGTTTGGAACGGGGCTGCTGGAAAACAAACCCATGTTGAGTATACGGAATCGCTTTTGGCTGAAGAATCAAAAGCATGAAATATAGTATTTGGTGGAAAACGGCTATGAAACTGATCAACTTCAGGATCAGTGAATCAACACAATTCTGAAGATGGGTTCTTCAGAAGATTTTGACTCTTGGGAGGACTACCCAGGTCTAGACCTTTGTTTGGTGAAGACCTGGTGACCATCTTAGTCATAACTGATGCTGGAAGTTGAAGAAGGATTACGAAGAAAATAGTGGATTTTTGGAGAAGAAGAGTATACCTGATTTTGCTCTGGATGATGGATAATAAAAAGCCTCTTCTGAATTTAAATGATCTCTTGATCTTATATCCATCCTATATAACCGCAATGATAAGCTAGACCTATAAAATTGACTAACGTCACTTCGCTGTAACGGCTAGTTGCATCCGTAATGGCTAGTCCTATTTAATGTGAAATATGATTGATCAACCCGGTTAAAAATCAACCATATTTGGGGGCAATTGTTGGGGGTTAATTTTTATACTTATGGATCACTTATCCTTAGACCCGCCTGGATCACATATCCTTAAAGTCTGATGCAGGAAGTCTGAGGATCACATATCCTTATTATTTTCTTAACTTAACTAACAGTTGTTCCTTGTATATTTTCGTAGTAGCATGCATGTCATGGGAAATGTGGACTGAGTTATGGCGAGAATATCGGACTGGAATCGTTGAAGATGTTGCACGTGTGGAATTGGCTTAACATTAACTTAGTTGGACGTGGTCTTGCATGGATTTTGGACTTGTTTGTTGTTTCTAATTTTAAGGGGTTGATAAAGTATAGATAACACATTATGCTATAAGCAGAAAACATACACTCTTTCTCTCTCTCGAAGACACTAACACTTTAGCAACATTTGTACAACACTTTAGCAACATTTGTACAACACTTGATCAACTTCCGAAGTTGTAAACTCTTACTTGTTTAATACATTTGATAGTGATAATTTTCACTATCCGAGGTTTTTTGTGTCAGAGATCATATTGTGATCAAGGGCTTTTTCGTTGTACAAATCCTTGTGTTCATTGTTCATTACATTTCACATTTGATCATTCAATTGTCAAACATACAAGCACACTACCTCACAAAATCAGATTTGGTTACATTATCCTTTGTTTGATTTTTGATCAAAACACCCACCAAGCTCACACCTTAGCCTATAGTTGTGGGTTTTTGTTGAGATGATTTCCATCAAGTTATGAGTTCAAAACTCTTTACTTTAAAGTTCATACATGTTATAATCTGAGTGTTGAAAACAATCACGATTCATCATCTTCCTTATGTTGAACTTGTGACTTGTAAAAGTGTGAACCGTGGGAGCTTTGGCCTTCCAATCTAGTTCCACTACCTCACTTGTGAACCTTGTGTATGTACACTCAAGTGGTTTCCTAGTATCAAAGTAACATAACCTCGCCTAGCTTCCAACACTTTGTTAACTCTTTCCATGTCGTGGTGTTTCACCCGAGTTAGGATTTACTTGGCTACTTGAGCATGCATTAGTTAGATTTATTTCTTGTTTTTCATGACTCTCCGAATCATTCTTGTGATGATTTGTGCAATGGTGAATCATACAAAGAGGTTAATCCTCCATGCTTGACTTATATGACAATCTATGATTGACTTAGTTTCAGGTTAATATTATAACTATATAAATAACTATATATATATATATGAACATGGCTGAATTTATGATCATAATCGAGTCATGGTTATTCGTCATAAACTTAAGCTATTTTATCTACGAGTCTAAGTCACTCGTTGATGATTCTAATGGGCAAACTAGGACCCATGATATCATATACAAATTAGTGTCAAAAACGAGTATTTGGACTAGATATACTTTTATGCATACATACTTTTGTACTCAAATTCTAAATCCGAAATCTAATTACTTAATGAATGTCGTATAACCATACCTTCAATCCGTTATTCACAAAAAACTCGTCATTATAATCGGAAAGCTTTTACAATATTGTGATTATACTCGAACACCCTTTTTCATTTTACACTTTTGGGTGCAATATATTTACTTTTTTGACTTACACAATCACTTATACTTTTATGCGATCACACAAACGATCCAATACATGCATACTAATATGTTATACTTGATTCGTGTTTCTGGGTGATTCTAATGTGATAAACTTTTCATTAACTTCGTACGAGCCTCCCCTTAACATGTATAGCGCTATAGGAGTAACGCATCGCCCGTGAATGTGAGGTTATGTTAAGTTATTCATTTATTTATACTTGCGGTAATTAGAGGGTTGACTTGTTAATCGCATGCTAGTTTTACGTTAATCTTGATAACTAGGTGTGCCATGTGGATTTGTTTCAATTTTTTTATAATTATGCTATGTATCAAACTTGTATACTCGCCAATACTTTGTATTGAACTATGCTTTTAAACATGTTAAAGGTTGATGAGGTTGATGCATATGGAATCTAGTAGGATATGCTTATATACACACATAGACTATTAATGATGTTATTGTATTTTGATCCTTTAAGTTTGTTTTATTTCATTCATTAAGTCTTGTACTTTGAATTTCCATGTATTGTATTAGACAACAGTTATCAATGAAATGAAAATTGTTTATTAAATACTTGTCACAAATAGTGTTATGAAGTCTCGAGCAATCTCGTTCGTCTCACTCTGATGTTTCCGCCATCGGTTGGGGTGTGATAGATTAGTCTCAAAGCCATAACTATAGGAATTAAGAAGACTGCCATGCTTTTGACCTAGTCTATAGTTAAACAACCATACTTGATTTATGTGCTAAATTCTTGAAATGCCTTTTATGTGCTCATATTTGTTTTACTATTTCAAAACATACACCTTTCTTAAGACCACTTTACACGATTATGTGAACACACGAAAACACACATATTATACAAAACGAGACGACTTCACCAAAATAGGCGTCACACCCACAATTTGGTGAACGACTCTCAATCCACTTATTTTTTTTGAACAAAATTCGCCATCAAGTTAGGAGTGAAATTCTCACCTTGTTGAAGAATTTCCATTTCAAATCTAGTGGACCCTCGTTAACGCGTTGGAATTAACTTTCTTGACCTGATGAGCACTAACCACACTTAGGGTAAGATGTTGCCAAGTTAGGGGTGAAACCCTCATCTTGTCAACTAGTCCCACTCCTCGATTTTCAAAATCTCGCCAAGTCTCGAACTTTCAATTGATTGGGACATGTAGTAACCGGAAGGGGTGAGTACTGTTAACCGAAATTTCGGTGAGAGTATTCTACATATTAATCTAAAGTATGCTTCCCAAACTCAAAAGAACTTTCGATCACTTTGGTTTAGTCGAAGCTCCATTTCAGAACAATCCAATTTTAATCAAACCTCCATTTCACTATTGTCAATCTTATGGTTAACACGATACAAATGTCTCCTTTTCAAAATTCAAATTATTTTCACAATGGTATCACACACATCATACTAAATCTTTTCATATACCTATACGTTATTTTCATGCGTGATTTCAAATCGTCACCAACAATATTTACGCTACTCATAATCCCAAAATGGAGGCATATCATAAAGATAGGAGTGATTCCCTTACCTTGAAGATTAACTCCACTCCTTCCCTTTTTAAAACGACCTCACCAATGCGATTGGGGGTGATTCCCTTACCTTAGTGATCGTTACCTATTCTCTTTGTGTCAAAGAAACATTATTATGCCAACCACACGATCGATTCTTGCAGTCAAATCTTTTATCCTTTGTCAAACTTTCTACTTATGCAAAAATCTTAAATCTCATTGTTTTATCAAATGCATTTCTTACCATACAATCTATTTTACAAAAATCACGTACAAAAAATTCCTAATCGTACCTTAAATGTTTTATCACCCAATTTTCGAAATCTTATGAAATGCTACCTATCAATTTAGTCGGTCTAATCAATCTCCTGTCCACAAAATTCGTATCCAACACATTATACTAAAGACATTTGTTCTCAATCGAGAACCAAACCAACTTTTTTCTCACATGCTTATAAAATCTTATAGATGTTATAAGATTATTTTGCTAAAACTCTTTTCAAAATCAATAAGATCATTTTGCTAAAACTCTTTTCAAAATCATTAAGTTCATTTTGCTAAAATCCTATTCAAAACCAAAGTTTTCACAAGAATTTTCGAAATACAACTTTTCTTATTTTTAATAAAAGATCTTTTAAATGATGCAAACTTACTGTTTTCAAAGACCTTTTTAGACACTATAAATACACAATTCTCAATCCAAACAAGGAGACTTCATAGGAACTGAAAATCTCCAACATACGTAAATCCTTTTGAGACAAAAGTAGCATTCTGATGTGCTTAAAATACAAAATATAAATTATATCAAATACGGCATAAAATCAACCCTTTTTCAGTACTAATGTTGGAGAAAGCCCATTTCTTTTTTCCTTTTTAATTAACAGGGTTAAAAGATCTTAATTGACTAAAAAGAGCAAAATAATAGCAAAAGCCAACATAAAATTCAATCAAGAAGGATTGGCGCAACTCGTTAAGCCCCCGTCCACATCCAAACCAAAGAAATAACAAAATCAGAAGCTCTAGCACGGGGCCGTGTTCACCTAGCACGGGCCGTGCCCAGTGGGAATTCTTTGCAGTAGAAAAAGACAACAACTAAAGACAAATTCAAAGCTCAACACGGGGCAGTGCTAAGGCAACACGAGGCATGGTCGACTCTAGGATTTCTAGAATCTGAGGTAGCACAACAAGTACATTGGCCACGGGCCATGCCATTGACACACGGGGCCGTGTTAGTACAAAGTCTGACACTGCAGTTAATGAAGAAGAGAGAGACTGATGGCCACGGGGCCGTGCCAGGCGGGCACAGGCCGTGGTGGAATTTCTGTTTTCAGCTATAAATAGGGGTGCTTGGTTTCATTCCAAACTATCAATTGGCAAACCACTTCTCTCTCACTTGCCACCACTCCACCACCACTACAACACCATCATCCACCACTATCATCCATCTTCCATCATTTAGAGTGTGTGTAGTAGTATCGGGATCCAAGATCGATAGTAAGAGTCTTTGTCAAACAAAGGCCATGCTGGGCTAAACTCTTACATCACTTGGTGAAGGCAAATCGTTTATGTATTTTCTTTTATGATTCCAATCTTTGGAAACTTTTTAATTGGGTATGTATTAATGACTTTGATAACTAGTCTTTTATATTGAAGGCAAATTTATCTAATCATTCTTCATATGTTGTTAATTCACATATTCATGTCTTTACGGTCTATATAAAGCGCGTTAATTGCCTGGAAGGGGGTTAGAGGGGTGGTTGGGTAAATTTTATGTTCCGTTCAGTGTATAGATCCTGCGAGAACCTGGTCGCAGCTTACTAACACTTCACGAGTCAGAGCGGACATTACCCACCACGAGAGAAGTGAAAAATGCTTGAACCCCTTATCTATAAACTACTATTAAAACTTTAAACCAACCCTACGAGGACTGTATCCGTGCTGACTCAGACCAAAGGGTTGAGGGTGATCGCTGCCTAGAAGGGGGCCCGCCACTTTTCGGATTAATAACTTACATAATTATTTTTCAATAATCCGACCTAGTGGGACTGTATCCTTGCAGACTCAGACCACTAGGTTGAGGGTAACGTCGCCTTCACAAGAGGGGCCTACTACTATAACTAAGATAATCTCTTAAAATGCCCAAAGTGCGGAAATTATCAAAAGGACACATGAAAGATGAGTCGGAACCAAGTGATTCTTTCTTGTCTATCTGTTTTTACTTTTATTTTATTTTCTATTTTTATTTTATCTTTTTAATGTTTTAAAAACCTTTTCTCAAAGTTTGGTTCGATTAGACGTTGACGATAAGCTGGTATTAAAAACTCTTGTGTCCTTGGGCGACCTCGGTATCTCGCCATTACTATACTACGTCCACGATGGGTGCACTTGCCCTAACCTGTGTGTAGAGTGATAGTAGAATATCGTGTTTTAAAATTTAAAACTTGAATTGGCGAGTAAAGATAGCTAAAAATATAACTAAAAATATACCCTCATGCACGCACGTCACATTCCTTTTTACAAAACGCATCTCGCATAACAAATAGATACTTTATATTCTTTTGTCTTTCACAAACTTTATTCTCCACTCCCGTCAAACTCAATCCATTTTGATTCAATAACTCAACGATTTGCTCAAACAACTACACTTGCATATCATCGTACACGCTTTAGTCAAAATTTCACGACAATCTCACACATATCATTCATTTTACATACTCAAAATCTCTTGATCATTTTATATGCTTAAATTCATTGTGTTTCAAATTTATACTATATGCGCAATCATCATCATTCATACTTATACTTATATTCATACATTCGTACCTATACGTGAGCATAACCCGAGTGGTTCCCTTACGTTGGCCGCATGCATACTTAAACATAATCACACTCACATGCTTAACTTTCATACGCTATCACACGCACACATTCTCATTTTCAAAGTTACTGTATACCCTGACTCATACACAACTAGTACAAACTATGTAACACCCCGATCGCGTAAAACAATAAACCGTGGCGGAAACATCGGAGAGTCACGTAACAGGAAATTGTTTTACAACACATGGTACTTAAAGTTTTGTTTTATTGAATTAATAAATTAAATTGTCTTGGGAAAACATAAATAAAACACAAAAATTGAATTATATGTTTTAAGGTAAACTAAGGCCTCCGTCCATCCTATGTGTAGCATGCATTCAAGTCATCAAACAATGGCTCCTGAAACATATGTGAAAAGACAGTCAACATAAAAAGCTGGCGAGTACATAGGTTTTGTGCATCAAATTCATGGCTTTGCATTCATATTGCAATACCGCATCCGACTTCGAGAGTCGACGAGTATGAACCTTGAAATCAAAAAGTGTTTGATATTGCAATATATATTTAACCAACTTTACAACTTAATATAAGTAAAAGAAAACCTTGTAGCCATGAATCTTGACCAAAAACATTTCTTTTTAAAACCGAGAGGTAAATCGATTTAAAAGAAAACAATGTATGGTTTATATCTTTAAGTGAAAATTGTTGCGTGACATCGTTCAAAACCATTTGTCCAAGTGATTTGGATAACACTACGATATGTAATACGATGTCACACCCCCCGCGAGGACCGCTGCCCCCGGGAGGGCGGGCGGCCCGCGGGAGGCTGCGGTTTCACAGAGCCGGTGGTATCGGTGTTTATTAATTTGGCAGCGGAAATGAGACATCAGAACCGTAGTTAGGAAATGTTATCAGAGATTCAAAACACCAAACTTTTATAATAAACAAATGGGATAAAACCCAAGTTTCACTGATAATACATTTGTAGGGATAGAACCCTATTTTATTGAAAACATAAACTCCTTTTGTTTAGGTAACTTTTTTATAGCCACTTCTTTAAGCCCTCAGTGCTCTCCAGCTGGCTTCTAATAGCTTTCAAATTAAGTTACCTGAAACGCGTTTTAAAAAGGATTTATCAGCAAGAAAATACTGGCGAGTACATCCCAGTTTTATCAAAACTGTTTAAATAACTTCATAGTATTGAGAGCGATTACAATGTTTATATCTACACAGTTACTCATTCAGTATGGTCAATTCTCGACTTGTGGTCATGTTACTCATTGGCTAACTCGTTGTCCAATAGTAACGGATTTCAAGTAATGTACAAAACCCCAGCATACTGGCAGTAATTGTAGAACACATAGACTCAATCACTGTTAAGTATGATTAAAACATTTGAGGTTTTGGTAAAACAGTTTGGTAGAAAAAGAGAATGACTCACTTTGTTTACTTAGGTAATACTTTAGCTTCCTAATGATTCTCCTGGTTACTATCTATTAAAAATTAAATAATACACACGTGTTAGTAAGATAACCCAAATTGCATTAGTCATACAACCGAGACAGAACTCCAACGAACTGAGTCAGGAAGAGCCTTGACATGCGTTACGGAGCCCTAGATCAATCGGGTATGGTAACTAATACATAACCGGGGGTTATAATACTTACAACAAAGCAGAGATTCGCTTTGTAGGGTTATTATTCCTGAGAGTTTATACAAACAGAAAGTTGAGAGAGAATTTCAGAATTTAAACTTTGAACAAATGAGGTCGTCGACCTCTATTTATAGGCTGGTCGAAGGCGGATTGCGGCCCACGACCAACTCAGGGTCGGCCTTCACGGCCCACGATGAAGGTAGGTTAGGCCGTAGGCTTCGCCAGTCAGCGAATATAGCCTTGGCACGTGTTGACACGTGGCGGCATGGGTGTCCGGCAAGTTACTGGGCCTCGCGCCCCGCGAAAACTTTCGAGCAACGGGTCGCGGCTCTCGAGGGCACCTAGTTTGGGCTTTTATTTGATTATTACAAATATTAAGGTATTTAGGGCTGTTTAAAGCGTATACAAGGTATATAAGGAATGTTTAGGGTCACGTTAAGGGGTCTTAGAAGGGTTGTTATATCCTCCCCATCTTGTTTTAGATCTCGTCCTCGAGGTCTACTTGAACAGGTGTGGGTATTTCTTTTGCATCTCTAACTCGAGTTCCTAAGTATATTCTGGTCCTCTCTTGGAATCCCATTTTACTTTTACCAGAACTAGTCTCTTGTGCTTGAGATTCTTGATCTTTCTATCTTCAATCTGAATAGTTTTCTCTATAAACTTAAGTTTCTCATTTACCTCTATATCCTTTAGAGGTACTACTAATGATTCGTCTACTAAGCATTTCTTGAGGTTACATACATTAAACACATCATGTATTCCTGTCATTTCCTCTGGCAATTGTATATGATAAGCTACTGGTCCTATTCTTTTAATAATCTCAAAAGGTCCTACATACCTTGGGCTTAGGTTTCCTTTTTTAATGAATCTAACCACTCATTTCCATGGGGAAACTTTTAACAATCTCCAACATGAAATTCTAACGGTTTTCGTCTATTATCTGCATAACTCTTTTGACGATCTCGTGCTGCTTTTAGTCTTTCCTTGACTTGAATAATCTTGTCCGTTGTTTCTTGCACTATCTCTGGTCCAGATAGTTGCTTTTTTCCAATCTCTGCCCAACAGACTGGAGTTCAGCACTTTCGTACATAAAGTGCTTCAAACGGTGCAGCATTGATGCTGGTATGATAGCTGTTATTGTAGGAAACTTCTATTAATGGTAAGTGATCGTCCCAATTTCCTCTGAAATCAAATACATAGTCTCTAAGCATATCTTACATCATTTAAATTGTCCTTTCGCTTTGTCCATCCATTTGAGGATGATAAGCGGTGCTTAGATTTATCCTGGTTCCCATCGGTTTTTGGAAACTTGTCCAAAAATGAGATGTAAAACGACTCTCTCTATCTGATACAATAGATAAAGGAATTCCAGGTAATGAAATTACTTCATTTACATATAGCTTGGCTAACTGTTCCATACTGAAAGTTTTCTTCATAGGTATGAAATGAGCAGATTTGGTTAATCTGTCAACAATCACCCATATTGTATTATTACCTTTTCGTGTCTTGGGTAATTTGGTAACAAAGTCCATTGTTATTAATTCCCATTTTCATATTGGCATTTCTAATTGCTGTAATAACCCTGAAGGTTTCTGATGTTCAGCTTTAACCTAAGAACAAGTTAGACATTTAGCAACATAGTTTGCTACATCCTTTTTCATTCCTATCCACCAGAAATTCTTTCTTAAGTCTTGATACATCATATCACTACCGGGATGTATCGTATACTTAAACTTATGGGATTCTTCTAAGATTCGGTAGCATAGGTTTCCTTGCTTAGGTATCCAAATCCTTTCCTTATGGAATCTACAAATTCCATCTTTTCCCTGTTCTGATTCCTTAATCATTCCATTTAATCTTTCAGCATCGTCCTTGATTACTGTTTTCTGTACCTCTCTAATTTGCTCATTTAAATCTATCTGCAGATTTAATCTGAGAGAGTGTACTCGTTTTGGCTTTTCATGATACTTTCGACTTAAAGCATCAGATACTGCATTAGCCTTTCATTCATGATACTGGATATCACAATCATAATCACTAAGAATCTCCATCCAGTGTCTCTGTCTCATATTTAATTCCTTTTGCCCAAAAATATATCTTAAACACTTATGGTATGTGAAAAAAACAAACTTACTACCGTAAAGATAGTGTCTCCAAATCTTAAGGGCAAAAATTATGGTTCCTAACTCTAGATCATGGGTTGTATAATTTTCTTCATGTTTCTTAAGCTGTCTAGAAGCATAAGCTAAAACCTTTTGACTTTGCATCAACACACATCCATATCCTAACTTAGATGTGTCACAATAAACTATCAAATCTTCAGTTCCTTCTAGTAACGCGAGTATAGGTGCGTTGGTTAAACTTTGCTTTAAAATTTTAAAGGCTTCTTCTTATCTTGGTCCTCATTCAAACTTAACTGATTTGCAAGTCAGTTTGGTTAATGAAATGGCTATTCTAGAAAAATCTTGAATAAAACATCTATAATATTCGGCCAATCCAAGAAAACTTCTTACTTCCATTGGTGATTCAGGGACTTTCCATTTGGTAATCGCCTCGATCTTTGTGGGATCCACATGAGTTCCTTCATGATTAACCAGATGTCCAAGGAATTGCACTTCTTGAATCCAGAATTCGTATTTTGAGAATTTAGCATAAAGCTTTTCTTTTCTTAATAATGTTAGAAGTATATGCAGATGCTCTGCATGATCCTCTTTACTCTTATAGTAAATTAGAATATCATCTATAAAGATAATTAAGAATTCATCCAAGTATGGTTTACATATCTTGTTCATCATGTCCATAAATGCAGTTGGGGCATTGGTTAAACCAAATGGCAGGACTGTAAATTCATAATGGCCGTACCTTGATCTAAAAGTAGCTTTAGGAATGTCCTCTTCCTTTACTTTCAAATGATGATATCCTGAGCGTAAGTCGATTTTAGAAAAGAATCATGCTCCTTAAAGTTGATCGAACACATCAATGATTCTCGGTAGTGGGTACCGATTTTTAATCGTAACCTTGTTTAATTTTCTGTAATCAATGCACATACGCATCGATCCATCCTTCTTTTTGACAAATAACACCGGTGCTCCCCACAGTGAAGAACTAGGTTGTATAAAACCTTTGTCAAGTAATTCGTCCAACTGTTTCTTCAGTTCCTGCATCTCCGTTGGTGCTAGTTGATATGGCGCTTTGGCAATCGGTGCCGTCCCTGGTATTAGGTGAATCCTAAATTCAACCTCTCGATCTGGCGGTAATCCAGGCAACTCTTCTGGAAAAACATCTAAGAATTTTGAAACTACGGGAATATCTTTTAATTCTTTTCTTTTAGTGTTAATGATAAAGGAAATATTGTACACTATTCCTCCTTTACTTTCATAACTTGCAGCTTTCATCACAAAGATGAATTTTGTTAACCTGGTTGGCTTATCTCCTTTAATTGTGATCGTTTCACACTTTGGTGTACTTACTTGTACTGACTTTTGATCACATAAAATATTAGCACTATTGGCTACCAACCAATCCATTCCTAATACAACATCGAATCCTGCTAGATTCATTGGGTAAAGATTAGCAGTAAAATTATGGTTTAGAATTTCTATCCTTGCTCCCTGCAGGATTTCGCTTATCTTAATAGAATCTCCATTTGCTGTCTGCACCAGACAGTCTTGTTGAAGTTTAGATAATGGTTGGTTGAGAAGTTTGTAGAAAGTAGTATTGATAAAACTTTGGTTTGCACCAGAGTTAAATAATACTTTAGCAAAAATGTCATTAACTAAAAACGTACGGCAATCACATTCGGAATCATCTTGGCTTCCTCAGCTGTTAGAACAAATGCTCTGGCATTCTTCTTGGGCCCTTCAGTTGCTTTAGCTTTGTTGGTTGTTGCTAGATCTAGTTTTGGGCAGTTTGGTTTGATATGACCAGCTTCTCCACAATTGAAGCATAACCTATTGCTAGCTTTCTTCATGCAATATTCTTCCTTATGTCCAGATATTTTGAAAAAGTTGCAATATATTGAGCACCTTCCTGAGTGCTTCTTTTTGCAATACTTGCAATAGGGTGAAGAGGTAGAACCTGTACCTTTTCCACGGTTGAAATTACCGTAACGAAATTCTTGGGTAAGCCTTTGGGCTAGGTTCCTTTTCTGGTTTTCCTCTTGTGTACGTATCAATTCATCAGTCAAGGTGTTGGCTAGTTCTACTGCTTCTTCTATGGTTTATGGTCTAGCTGCCTTGACTATATGTCTGATCTCACTGATTAATCCCCAATTGAAACGGGAAATTAATACTGGCTCAGGTAAGGCTAAGGTTGGCACTATCCTAGCATATTCAAAGAATATGGTAGTGTAACCTTTACAGTCTATTTCAGTCATTTTAAGATTTAATAACTTATTGGCAATCAGTTGTTTTTCATAAGGAGGACAGAAATTTCTTTCAACTTTTTCCTTAAAGTCAATCCATTCCATATTATAAGCTCTGTCACTTCCCTTAGACTGGAGAATAGTATTCAACCATTCTAAGGCTGCATTCTTAAAAAGATTAGAAGCAAACATAATCTTATCTTCTTCTACACATTTACTTATTTTTAATACTGCTTCTGTCTTTTCTATCCAGCGTAAGGCTGCAATGGCTCCTTTATTGCCTAAGAATTCTATGGGTTTACATGCCCAAAATTCCTTATAAGAACAACCATATGAGGTAGTCCTTCTTCTTTTTGGAATTGGCATTTGGATAAGTGGCCCATGATTTTCATTCACGCTATGACTTGGTTCAGTGAGTGCACGTTTACTTCCAGTTACAGATTTATTATTTTCTGCTTCCTTAACAGTCTTCATAATATATGTGTCACATCCCGACCGCGTAAAACAACAAACCGCGGCTGAAACATCGGGGAATGGAGCGACAGAATTATTGTTTCAACAACCATGGTAATTAAAGTTTTGTATTATTAGGATTAAAGTTTACATTGTCTTATGAATTAACGAAAACATAACATAATTAACTGTCTTTTAAGTCACTAAGGCCCAAGTCCGCCTAAGTGTAGCACAAACATCATCATGCATTATCCACCATGCTTTTATCATATAACACATAGCCTTGTTATATAAGTCACTTATCAATAATCAACCAAAATATCTTGTTTAAAATAAATGTCAAAATGTTTATGTGTAAATCATGTTCAATGTCATGTGTAAAATGTATCATGTATATCCAAATGTAATGTATGGCAAGTAGAAAGTATCTACTCAAACCATATGTATAATGTCAATGTGAAAACAAATGTCATGTATGGTGAATAAATAGTATTTACTCAACCCCATAGGTAAATGTACAAAACAAAGTTTTTGAATAAACCTAAGTTTAAATCAAATGTTATGTTTTGCAGAAAACAATGCTTTATGGATACGAACATTTATGCAGTAATGTTTATCGCATACATTCAAGCCTTGCGACTGTTTGGACAAACCCTTAAACGAATTAAAGGTTTATCAAGTTATGTATATCGGATTCTGTCATTCCCAACTTCCAAACAAACCTAGGAAATCGGAAATGGGATTTGTCAAGTCCTATGGTACCATTACATACTACCGAGCTCCGTGATTAATGTTAATGAATGTATTATTGTCCCGATTAAACATACCAAATGTCATACCAATGTAAGCATGCTAAATGAAAATCATGTACTAAGTATGCTAAGCAAACATACCTAGTAGAAATGTTCATGAAATGAATGTGCTAGCTTGCTCAGTAAACATACATAGCAGAAATGTAATGTAAAACAATGTGTCCATATGTTGAGTAAACATATGCAACAAAGTGTCTTATGAAATCAATGTGCTAGCATGCTCAGTCAACATACACAGCAAAACATAGTTGAAATCATGTACTATAGGTGTACTAGGTGAAACTAGCATGTTTATGTCATAAAAGCAATGAAAAGCACGAAAGTAACAAGTATGCACATGTTTATCACCCCAAAGTATTTGAAAGCAGTAAAAGAGGGGACTATGTACTCACTTGGGATTGCTTATTAGTCTTGAGAATAAGACCAAATAAAGCTCCAAGGATCACGAAATCAAACGGCACCTAATATAGGTAACTACGTTAATAATCGGATCCTAAATCGGGAGATAGGATAGAATGAGGTTCTATAAATCAAATGAGTATTTGAACTCATATGGCATGATTTAATAGACCTAGCATTCTGATTTGGAAGTCTACCTAAGTGCTTTTGACCCGTTTCGACCCGTTACGGTAGTTTAAGCTACTATACTGTGTCGTTTGCGTAAAACTAAGGTCGGATGGTTAGCTATGTGCTATGTCAAGTCTTATGTGCCCAATTATGCCTAAATATGTTACTAAATCAGATTATATGTCAAACACTTGATCACATATGCAAAATATGAATTTATGCTTCAAAAGGGCATTTTGGTCAATTTCTATGGGCATATAATCTACTTAACAAATAACTAACCAACCTATGTGATCATAAGGTATAACCTCAGTAGGTTATTCCCTATGCAACTATGATCACTAAACATGCTTGGTCGGATCCTAATGATCGACCAAATGGGTCGGGTTCGAAAGTCTAAGCGGTTGTCGAGACCGCTTAACTTACGACCCTAAACAAGCACTAAACTAGTAGTGACGAGTTAAACATGCAAAATGTGCGTAAATACGCATTTTGACCGAAACTTTGACTCGTCACTACACCTAGTTAACGTGGTAATCAGTAGGTATAATCGCTAAGGATTATAACCATCGTGATTACAATCACGTTGCAAAGTTCAATTGAACTTTGACTTGACCAATTGATGGTCAAAACCGAAAGTCAAACTATTGGTCAAACAGCTTGACTTTCAGCTTAAATAGCTAAAAATAACTACTAAGCCATGAAAGAACACTTACAAGGTGTTCTAAGGCTAGAAGAAAGGTTTTAAAACTCAGGTAGGTGGCTCCTTAGTAGGGATTCCTCCACTTAGAGTTTCAAAATGAGAAATGAGCAATGAACAAGGAAGAAAGGATGGGTATTTATACTTGTAGAGGATGAACAAGATCATTACAAGTGTTAATTTGGCCACCAAGCAATGAATCTCAGCCATACAAGTGTTTAGGGACAGCTAGCATGACTTGGAGAGATGTTAACTTGCTCATCACACAAAGAAATTGCAAGAATGGTCCCTGAATTAACAAACTGCTGCTGAAAATGATATTTCTGTCCAGATTAGGGGGTGGCGTGGCGCCACAGCACAGCCCCTAGGCTGTGGCGCGACGCGAGGGGTAGGCTGCAACTTTCAGAAGATGGCAGAAACAGCCCCTGCACACTCTAACTTGCATTTTCGACGTATTTAACCTCCGTTAAGCCATTTTCAAGGCTCTACAAGGTCGTCAAAGTATAGGGGACCTGAAATATGCTCAGAAATATCACGGATGTCGGTTCGTTTGGTCGTACGGTCATGTTGTTTGGTTAATTACGACGAAACTCGAACGGACGCGAAAACGATCCAAATTAAGCGACGAATAGTATTTTTGCATTCCAATCACTAAAATAAAATATTTTAGTGTCTACAAAAAATTTTGGATGTCTGGATGTGGTCAGAACGTAGGATATGCGCGTAAATGCAAACTTACGCCGTTTTTGACGCTTTTTGTCCCTGTTTGATCAAATAAGCGTATTCTCGCATACCGAACCACTCAAAGCTTATTTCTAAGCTATGTCAAGGTTATTTATGGTATGTTTAGCTTATGATCATGTTCCGGAATGTTCGTTGCCATACGAAACGACATACTTTTGCAGTTTGACGCAAATAGTCCCTGTAAGCGAACAAACTTGTTTTTGCCATACCAAACCCTTTAAAACTTATTTCTAAGTTATGTAAAGGTTATTTAAGGTATGTTAAGCTTATGTTGCTATTTCGGAGTGTTTGTCGCGTTAAACTGATTACGTTTACGCATCAGTTTGTGTATAACTTTCCAGAAAGCGATATAGAGTTCAAAATCGATCAAAAATCAAAACGTGCAAAAAAAATGTCAAACATAAATAACAAATGTTGGGATCCAAAGCACATTGTTTTATTGATATTGAATTGTTCAGAGTTTGTACAATGGTTACACAAGCACAAATGTCACAATATGGCATAGCATCTATAGTTCCTTGTGCTACTATGTGTTCGATGGCACTGTTATTGACTGGATTTATGTTATTATCGTTATTCTGGTTTTCCTGATTTACTTCGTTATCCATCTGAATTATAAACATTTATCAGGTATCAATATCACAGAGTAATATTGAATACAAACAATCATACAAGCAGATTTATCAAAAACGTCGAGCATTGCGACTTACTCTTTTTATATATATCTATGCATATGTATCCATTACAACTAAAAATTAAACACATTAGTAACTATGCATCGATAGGTATTAGGTTATCTATTCTAATTGATATTATATATATATATATATATATATATATATATATATTTATAATTACACACATATTCATATATTATTCTAGGTATCGTTCATCCAATACTGCATTTCATGTTCGTCGTATTTCCACACAATCTTCTCTCCTATCTGACGAATCCTATTTCATTCATCTACTAAATTTTCACATTACTGGCGAAGTTCCAACACATGTTCTCGGCTCGTTGGTGGGTTTACTGGTGGGGCTGGCACTGGTTCTTCGGGAGTATATAATGCTGAATATGACCTATTGTCATTCCACCATCGATCATATTCTAAAGGGGTTGGGGTTGGGATTCTAGGTAACTCATTGGGGTCAAATGTTGGAATTGGGAATTGGTTTTCCTGGTTTGGTTCTAACATTTGTTGGTCTGGGAATAAGGGTAAAAGGTTCTAGTTCATCATTTAGATTAAGGTCTGCTTCAGTGGTTGCTAACATGTGGAAATCAGCTAATTGCCTATCAATTTCCTCTTCCCATAATGGTCTATTAACTGCTTCCTGGGTTTGGTTATTCACTTCTCTATTGGCTTTTGCTAGTGCTCTTTGTTGTTGTAATTTCTCCATCCTTTTTCTCCTCTCATGCGCTCCTCTACTAAACCAACCTCTCTTTTTAGTAGTAAACGGTTCCTCAGATTATGCCTTAAAAACAAAGATTCCTTCCTCAGTATCAGCAGAGTATCCTGAGGAAGTTGGCTGAGATGAGGTTCCTTCATTTTTTGGGGAACTAGCTAATTGACGGTAAGCGTCGGATGTACCTTGCTCACTCATACTGTAAAGTAACAAATTGTTAAATAACACAAAATAATAATAATACACATAATCATATAAATTATTTCCTAACACATTTGATTAAAATCTTGGTGTCAGCAGAGCACCTCATTGACTTAAACTAGTGGCTATGGATCTGATACCGCCTTCTGTCGCACCGCCCGAGAGGACCCCTGCCCCCGGGAGGGCGGGCGGCCCAAGGGAGACTGCGGTTTCACAGAGCCGGTGGTATCGTTGTTTATTAATTTGGCAGCAGAAATGAGACATTAGAACCGTAGTTAGGATATGTTATCAGAGTTTCAAAGCACCAAACTTTTATAATAAACAAATGGGATAAAACCCAAGTTTCACTGATAATACATTTATAGGGATAGAACCCTATTTTATTGAAAACATAAACTCCTTTTGTTTAGGTAACTTTTTATAGCCACTTCATTAAGCCCTCAGTGCTCTCCAGCTGGCTTCTAATAGCTTTCACATTAAGTGACCTGAAACGCGTTTTAAAAAGGTTTTATCAGCAAGAAATACTGGCGAGTACATCCTGGTTTAATCAAAACAATTTAAATAACTTCACAATATTGAGAACGATTACAATGTTTATATCTACACAGTTACTCATTCAGTATGGTCAATTCCCAACTTGTGGTCATGTTACTCATTGGCTAACTCGTTGTCCAATAGTAATGGATTTCAGGTAATGTACAAAACCCTAGCATACCGGCAGTAATTGTAGAACACATAGACTCAATCATTGTTAAATATGATTAAAACATTTGAGGTTTTGGTAAAACAGTTTGGTAGAAAAAGAGAATGACTCACTTTGTTTACTTAGGTAATACTTTAGCTTCCTGATGATTCTCCTCGTTACTATCTACTAAAAATTAAACAATACACACGTGTTAGTAAGATAACCCAAATTACATTAGCCATACAACCGAGACAAAACTCCAACGAACTGAGTCAGGCAGAGCCTTGACATGCATTACGGAGCCGGGGAACACTAATAAAAATTTAACTTAACAATTTAACTTAACATGTTAAAAATATAGTGTAAGGTTCATTGGGGAACACTAAAAAAGTGGGGAACCGGGGAACACTCTTAAAAATTTAACTTAACATGTTAAAAATTAATTTTTTAAACATCTTTTTCGGCGCTTCTTCTTATATATACTTGTAGAAGCATTTTTAATAAAAAAAATCAAAAACTAAAAATATTAAAAAAAACAATTAAAAAAAGGCTAAAAATTGTTTTTTTTAGAAAAAAATATTTTTTTACTCGACTAGATTCTCCTCCTTTTTATAAAGAAAAGCGCTGAAAATTTTTAAAAAAAAATTATTTTTAACATGTTAAGTTAATTCTATAAGATAAAACTGTTTTTTAAACATTTTTTTTATATTTTTAGTTTTTGATTTTTTTATCAAAAATGTTTCTACTTGTATTTATAAGAAAAAGCGCCGAAAAAAAATTAGAAAAATATTTTTTTTAACATGTTAAGTATAATTTTTAAAAGTGTTCCCCCATTCCCCACTTTTTTAGTGTTCCCCAATGAACCCTCCCCTATATATATATATATATATATATATATATATATATAAGTCCATAAGTGTCCATAAATTGTCCAAGTTCAATAATATGTTAAGGAATATATTTTCGTCAATATATTTTCTTGTATTTGTCTATGAACTTCCTTGTGAGGAATTTTGTGCACTTGTACACTTTAGTATTCTCATATATTTGTATGTGTATTTTGGTATTTATACTCCTTGAGAGTATTTAATGTATTGTCAAGTTCCTAATACACTACTACATATAATACATATAATATACACTTAGCACAAAATTGGGTGATCACTAAATATATATATTTTTCCTAATATATATATAATTAATATAATTTTTACTTGAAGAAATCATTATCTCTTAACATGTAATTTCATACAAAAATTAGGGAAACCTTGTTAAATATTTTTAGGTGAAATTTTGGTGAATAAGTTTCACCAAAACCTATATTTTTAATTATAAGTGTCAAAATTTTTACAAAATTTTATAAAAATTTTGACATAGTTTCCAAAAAAAATGGAGGTTTCCCGTGTTTTCAAAACATATGTTTATTTTTTTCCAACACCAAAACAATTTTCCAACAATAATCACCAACAACATACACTAATTTCTTCATATGAAACATTATGATGAACTTAGTTTTTGTTAAAAATGTGTAGTCTTTTAGATCTACACTTCACATATAATGATCTTTCCAAAAATAAGTGTTCTTGAGTATTTTAAACAAAATTTTATGAGACTTTAATTTACCAACTCAATCATCCATTAGTTTAATGGTTTCAAAGTTTGTAAATCATGTTCTAAAACCATTTTTATGTTCATTAGAAAGATCATTATGTTCAACTTCATGTTTCACCATGGATCAAGATCCATGCTTAACATCTTTAGATCTTTCATAAATAAGTTTTATGTTAGACTTTTTAACAAACTTTTCATGGGTTTTAGCTTCAAAATTTTGTTCTACATACACTTTACTACTTCAAGATTACAAGTTTATGCATAAAAATTCATTTTTCATGTTCACATAATGCTTAATATGTTCATCTTCAAGTTTAACCATTGATCCTTCAAGATCCATGCTTAAACTTGTTAGATCTAAGCTTCTAACAAGCTTAACGTATTTGATCTAAATATTAACACAAGATATAACATCAACAACTTCATTACATACACTAAAAATTACTTTAACCACTTGTTTTCTTCATTAATATGTTAGATCTTCTCATTTTCTTCTTTAAAAGTTTAGTTGTTTAGATTGTGAGACGTGTAAATAACATAAACATGAACTAATATAGTGATCAAGAGGCTTACTACTAGCTCTAATGGCTAGGGAAGTGGCACAAGAATGATAAAGATGAATATGAAAGAAAATGAGAGGTCAAAAGCTCCACAAAGAGGTCCTTCAAGTTCTAGTACTCCAAGACTCCTTAGATAGCCTCTGTACACCATCTAGTGACCTTGGATTGCCTTATAATGAAGTGAAAATGATGGATGTGTGGGTGTGTGTTTGAGCCGAGACCAAGAGAAAGAGGAGGAAGAAGATGAAGTGAAAATGATGAAAGATACACTTGTTTACTACCTTAAGGTCTTTATAAAAGAAATCTCCAACATATAAATCTTCTTTAGGACCTTGCATATAATTAAGGGGACAAGAGTAAATAAAATAATCAGAAGATGGGTGGGTCCCTTTTGGGGCCGGTTGCAACATGGGGGGGGGGTAAAATGTAATTTTTTGGAAGTTGAGGGTTTAAAGTGCAAACGAGAAGGTTTAAGTTAGTTTAAGTGTGTTTTGGTGTTTTCTTGATTTTTAAGGTGTTCTACCATCCATACTAACTTAATATCATAAAAACATTACTTCTAATCAAATTTTGATGTCTCAGATAGTGTCCGGTGGTTCGTTTCGTTAAAGTGCTAAATTGCGCAGTTTCACTAAGTATGAAGCACCTTTTGTGGCAGTTTCAATTTCTGATACTTTGTAAGTTATTTTGGACAATAAAACATAAATTATGCATGATATTTCAGTATTAAAATGCTGTTTATAGCTGAATTATTGCTTATTTATGCAGGATTCTGCGTTTAAAGTGAGTTTCGGGTGTCTTTTAGTGCATAGTTTAGCTTCCGGAAAGTTTATATGTTAACCCTTGTATCCATACTTGGGTTTTAAGGTATTTTAAATGTTTGACCTACTCCTAGGCCCTAATTCTATTGTCTGACTGCTTTGCGCTGAATTGCTGATAAAGTGTGTCTTACTGGTGAGTTTACTAGTCTTTCTGACGCAATGCTTAAAGCAAGGCACAAGGAAATATTTGAAGTATAAAACATGCATGAATTCATATGTATAGCAAGTATTCAAACAATGTTGATATTTAAGCACATAATTGCAGATAATAAATAATATTAGCATAATACGGAAATTAACGGTTTTGTGCCAGTTGTCACATATATAATCCGATGGTCAAATATGTCCTATGATGAGTCTTATATGCCAAAAAAAGTTTGATTATGTTATAACATCAATTTAGATGTCAAAACTTTGGTTACATATGGTTAAAACCAATTTATGCGCAAAAAGAGCATTTTGGTCATTTTAAAGTACATAACAATTGACTCATCATATAACTAACAAAACCTTATGACTATAAGGTATAACCTCAGAGGGTTATTTTCTATATAACTATTGTCATAAAAATGCGTTTGGTCGAATTCTAAGATTGACCAAACTAGTCGGTTTCAAAAGTCAAAGCGGTGGTTAAACCGCTCGACTTACGACTAAATAAAAACACTAAACTAGAAGTGACGAGTTAGACATGTTGAAACATGTCTAATTAAGTTATAAAACTGATTTGGTGTCAAAGCTTTGAGTTTTAAAACCCGAAAACCATTTCTTCATAAAATGCGCTTATGTGCATCTTTGACTCGTCACTTCGCCTAGTAAACGTGGTAATCAGAAGGTGCAATCGCAAGGGATTATAACCTTCGTGACTACTATCACGTTGAAAAGTTCAATTAAACTTTGATTTGACCAAAAATGGTCAGAACAGAAAGTCAAATAGAAAGTCAAACTGATTGACTTTTGGCTAAAAAATGCCAAAATAATGAAAGAACTAGGAAGATTACTTACTTGTGTTGAAGAATACTATAAGAACTCAGAGTAGGAGGTCTCCAAAAGCTGGAAGCAAGCTCCAAGAGAGTGGGAGAAGAGAATTTATGAAATGAGCAATTTGGAAGTGAAGATTTCATGGCTATTTATAATGTTTTGAGGCTCATAAGATCATTACAAGTGTCCAACATGTGTCATGATTAGAGGGAGGTTATAACACACGTCAAAAGATGGTAGAAACCTGGAAATTTCGTGAACTTGGAGAGCAAGGCTTTCAACAAGAAGATGACACATTTCTGTTGTGCTCGGCACCCCTTACGGACCATAAGGGGTGTGTGTATACGGTCCGCAAGCAGGTCCTGCGTGCCATGTTTTGCTTTTTGGCAGATTTGCCCCTGGACTTGTATTGTTGGGTTTTGTCACTTTTAACCCCTTTTAACCTAATATATAGGTTATGTAAAGGTGTTAAGGAATCTGTAACTTGGATTTTGTTTGGAAAAATCATGGATGTCGGTTCTTTCGATCGTACGGTTACGCGTTTCGCAAATAAAGTATAAGACTTTATCGAACACGGAAATGATCGAAATTGTGCAACGATTGAAATTATGCATTCTTGCAAATAAAATACAAGATTTTATTGAATACCAAAATGTTCAGATTTATACATACGGTCTGTAAGCTAGGGCTTAGGGCAGACTTTTGCATTTTGTCAAAAATAACACCTGGACTGGTATAAACGTGTTTTTGCCATACCTAACCCTTCAAAACTTATGTGTAAGTTATTTAAAGGGTATTTAGGGTATGTGTATCTTATGTCCTTGTTCTGGGGTGTATGTTACGTTAAACTGATTAAGTTTAAGTATCGGTTAACGAATTACTTTCAAAAGAAAAGTTTTTGAAAGTTCGGAATTATGCACAAGGGTTAAAGTCTCCCCTACTTTAGGGAATTTCTTCCCGAAATTTAATTAGAGGAAACTTGTGAGAAAAGATGTGGGTATTTCGCTTTCAATTGATCCTGCCATTCCCAAGTAAACTTTGGGCCACATTTGGATTCCCAGCCAACATTAACAATTGGTATTCGTCTGTGCTTGAATTTCTTGACTTCATGGTCCAATATCTCCACGGTTTCTCGACAAAGTGCATAGTGTTATCAACAAGAATTTCATCGAGAGGAATGTGGAGGTTTATATCGGCTAAACACTTTTTCAGATTGGACACGTGGAATGTTGGGTGAACATTCCCAAGTTCAGGTGGTAGATCAAGCTTGTAGGCCACCTTTCTGATCCTCTCAACGATCTTAAATGGTCCCGTATATCGAGGTGCAAGTTTTCCTTTCTTTCCTAATCTAATCACACCTTTCCAAGGGGATACCTTGAGAAGGACATGATCACTGAGTTTGAATTCCAAGGGCTTGCGTTGTTTGTCCACATAACTCTTTTGACGACTTCTAGCTGTCAAAAGTTTATTGCGAATTTTCTTAACTTTGTCTGTTGTTTCTAGAATGAGTTCAGGTCCAGTGAGTTGAGCTTCACTGACCTCATTCCAGCAGACAGGTGAGCGACATTTTCGACCATATAGAGCTTCGAAAGGTGCCATGTTGATGTGGAGTGTTAACTATTGTTGTAGGAGAATTCGATCAAAGGTAGGTGCAAATCTCACTACTACCCAAATCAATCACATAAGCTCTAAGTATGGTTTCAAGTGTTTGGATTGTTCATTCGGTTTGTCTATCTGTTTGAGGATGATAAGCAGTGCTCACATCTAGTTTGGTTCCCATGGCAGATTGCATGGTTTTTCCAAAAATGAGATGAGACACGAGTGTCATGATCTATTATTTTGTTCCAAGGAACACCATGACGTGATGTAAACTCACTGACATAAATCTTAGCATGTTTGCTAACAGAGGAATCCTCATGAATTGACAAATATTGTGCTGACCTAGTCAGACGTTCAATGATTACCTAACTGGCATCATGACTTTTAGATGTGCGCGGTGATTTTAGTGGTGAGATCCATAGTAATGTTTTCTCATTTCTGCACCGGCACTTTTGGTTGGTCAAGCAAACCGAAGGGATGTTTTTTCCTTTAGAGCTTATGAATTTGAAAAGGGTGTGAATTTGAAAAAGGGGTATTAGAGTATTGAATAACAGATGGAAGGATGTTTATAGAGGTTCCCTATGAAGACTATTACAGGAAACTTATGTGTGTGTTCGAAGTTAGAGATGGAAAGTGTAAGAGAAAATTTGATTGGAAGGTTTCGTTAGATTCAAGAATGTATGTTTTAAATGCATCACTATAGGTCCTATTAAATCACACATGACAAAACTTACTGTGGTTTCTATGCACCGAATTTTTATTATTATATGTGCACCCATAATTACTCAATTCTTTGCATAGTCCTCATGGTTCATTTTGTGATGTGTGGGGAAAATTAAACAAATAAGTTCAAGAAAACATGTGAATCAAATAATGTTTGGGATAGTATCTTAAAATCCAAGGGCCTAACTATTTACATAGAAAAGGCCATTAAGGATTTAGGATAGTACTTTGGGATCCAGAGATCTAACTATTTGTATAGGAAGATCAATCATGGATTTGGGATTTGTGTTTTGTTTCGTCTCAAAATTTGCACAAAAACATGTTGTATGAGACCAATCAAGGACTTGTGAAAGTACCCTTAGAAATCCAGTCAAGGATTATAAAGTAGTACTTTGAGTATCCATTAATGATTCTAACTTGTACCTTGTTCTTTGTTTCTCAGGGAAAATGAGTACATAAGTTTTTCGTAGAGATCGCGAGCGATCTCAAAAATAGAAGAAACCACGAGAGTAGTTTGACTTGCAAGGAACCATATCCTTGGTGTTGGTATCGTAGAGGTATGTCACACATACATGTAATCATACTAGTTTTGTAAATAAAATGGGAATAACAAGGTTTATTTATAAAACAACCAAAGTGTTTCAAGGTTCTTGGAAAATAAACAGAAAACATAAAAGTTTAAGTGTTTATTTTGACTGATGGTGCATGCGTCTGTCGACTTCATCTTGTATCGAGTCTTGTTTGTATTTAGATAGATCAGGGCACGTTATACGAGAAAAAATGTCAAATATAGGATGAGAGGCAACTTTAAACGGAATTAGAAGTTGTAATTCCGTTTGAAATGGCCAAGTCAAGTTCAAACGAAATCAAGTGATTCCGCTTGAATGTGATTTCGCTTGAAGCATTTCAAGCGGAATTACCAGCCTATATATATATGTGATGCCTGATTTCGTTTGAGTTAGTTCTGGAATTCCGGTTTGAGCAACGAAGTGCTGCCGAAGTGTCTACTCGCTGTAAATCTTTGCCAAATCAATATATAGACAGTTTAAAGTGATATTTTTGCTGAATTGAACTCAATATGTTTGTTTCCGCCTTTCGTATTGAGAAAAACTCTTCTGATCGACTCGTTCGGGTCTAAAAACGATCCTACAAGTGGTATCAGAGCTCAGGAGGAAGAGTTCTTACCAATTCAGCTGCAAATTCTGATTTCTACACCTTCTTTTCAAAATTAAACAAGTTTTCACGGTCAAAATGTCTTGAAATTCACACATTTTGTGCGCAACAGTGTTTTAACAAATCCTTGAAAGTATTAGGCCTTAATTCGATCTAAAAGTGGTAAAATTTGTAATTTCGTTTCAAAAACAGCTCGAGATTGATGACATCAGCAATATTCCGTTTGAAATAGCATCCTGATTCCGTTTGAATTCAACTATTTCGTTTCAAAGTTGTTATTCCGTTTGAGTGATTTCGTTTGAAATTAGCTATTCCGCTCCAACTTGTAATTCCGTTTGAGCATTTCATACGGAATTAGTGATTTCGTTTGAAAAGTGTGTTAGTTCATACGGAATTAGGTATTCCGTTTGAAAGGATATTTTGCTTCAAAGAGATCTCGTTTGAGAGTGTTGATTCCGCTTGGAAGAAGTTATTTCGTTTGAATAGGATAATTCCGTGTGAAGTGGGATTTCGTTTGAAAGCGCTGATTTTGTGAACTTGAAAACCAAAACATGGAAGAGGAATTTTATAACGCTTTTGCTACTACCCCGACTACTCCGGCTAGTGTTACTCAGAACTTGACCATGGAAAATGAAACGGGCACTATGCAAAAACCGCCAAAGCTTATGAACATTGAGGAGTATAAAGGATGGGAAGAACGTTTTGAGAATTGGGTGCAAGCAAATTATTTGGATGCTTGGGAATGTATTGCGACAAAATATGTTAGACCGACGAATGATGACGAAGAGGAGATTGCTATCAAAGATATGAGTGTAGATGAGAAAAAGAAATACAAAAACGAAAAGATGATGATCAGTTTATTGCAACAAGCTATTAAAGAGGATATTTTGGTTTTATTGCAACATACTGGAAGTGCATATTCAATATGGAAAGCATTAAGATCCAAGTTCGTTGGAAGTCAAGAAATGATAAAAAACAAAAAATCGCTTTTGAAGAAAGAGTTTGATCTATTTCGTGGTTTGAAAAATGAGAGCACAAAGCAGATCATTGAAAGATATTGTAATTTGTTAGTCAACATGAAGAGAGTAAGCATCAACAAGGATAATGAAGAATTGATTGAGAAGTTGGCTGATGCTTTGCCACATGAAACTTGGGGTACATATCTCATGATGTTGAGGAACAAGAAAGGGTTTAACAATTTAACTTTGAGCAAGTTCATTAAGAAGTTAGAAGCTCAGGAGATGGAACAAAGGAAGATCTCGAGAATGAAAGATTTTGATGGTGAACAAGATATCGGTCTTTATTACAAAGCTGGTATAAATGACAAGACCAACATATCACCAAAGGTTGAAACAACTTTCAATGCTAAGAGTTCATTGGGAGGTTCTTCTAAAGGATCAAACAGCAAAACGAGTTTTTCGTCATATCCATCATTTGATCCAAACGTGTCAGCAACCAAGAATGGCAGAAAGTTACAATGCAACATTGTTTTGAATCTTGAGAATGATCAAGATTATTCTGAAGAAGTTGCAAAAAGTCACATGTCTTTGTTGGGGACTGTTTTAGAGTCATATGGTAGTTTAGTTGCAGGTCGGATCGGGAATCCAATGCTTACAAAAGAGGATTATGATCAGATTGATGCTGAAGAAATGGAATTGATGGATATTAAGTGGTGTTTGGCAAGTGTGTTGAGGAGAGCTGAGAAGTTCAAACAAATCACAGGAAGAGATGATTTCCGTGATGCATGTGTTTCTAATTTGGGTTTTGATAAATCTAAAGTTACTTGTTTTCGTTACAGGGAAAAAGGACACTTCAAGAGGGAGTGCACTAATCGCGAAGCAAGTGGAGTCCAAAATCCGTTCAACAACAATGATTACTACCGGAAGGCCATCTATCATCAAGTTGCTCAACAACAACAAGAACCACAAGTGGCACATGGTAGAAAAACAATAGAGGAGTCTTCAAAGAGAGCATGTTTGGTAAATCAAAATGATAAAAAATCGTCTAACGGTTTCAGTTGGGACAAATATATTTCAACTGATGGTAAAGCATGTCTGATAGATCAAGATGATGAAAAGTTACCTGAAGGGTTTAGCTGCGAAGGTTTTAGTTGGGATGATTATTGTCCAGATAAAGATATTTTAAAAGCAAAAGCTTTTGTTGCTCGTATTAAAGAAGATAGTGATGATGATAATGAGTATTATGCAAAACGAATGCAGAAACATTTGAAAATGATGGAGGAAAGTGACAGTGAAGATGAAAAAGCGAAAAAGAAAAAGAAAAAGATCAAAACACCCGTTAGCAGTGATGATGAGGAAGTTCCAGTGATAAAGAGAAAGGTAAAGGAAGTTCCAAAATTCAAAGTTGATGAAGAAGTTGATGCACGAAAGATTCCTGTGAATTGTGAAACGTGTGAGATCATGAAAAGAAAAACAGCGAATTGATTAATAATATGAACAGGTTGAAGGAATCATACGATGTTCTGAACAAAGCCATGAATCAATACAATCAATCAAGTGATGAACAAGCAACAGCCATGAAAACACTTCAAGGAGCTTTCATGACAAAGTAGAAAGTGGTGAACAATTACATTGAGAAGTGTGCTGTGCTAGAACAAAAACTGGAAACACAAAGAATTGAAACTGAAAGAGTTAATCGATAATTAAAAAGTTACTCATGTACTTCTTATGTCATTGACAGGATTTATCCAACTGTTGAAGGCATGAAGGCATTTGAGGATGATGAAGTAACTGAAGAACAGATAGTATCTGAAGAAAAGACTTCTAAAAAGAACAAGGAAAAGAAGAAGGAAACTGAAGTTAAGACATCTGGTAAGAAACAAGGTGTCGGTTACAACAAGTGTCCACCCCCGCTTGAAAATGGATATTCTCCGAGAAATCCAAATTCAGAAAGAGTCGAAAAGGCAACAAACTTACAGTGGGAGTCGGAGTCTTCAGTTAACTTGCCAGAAAATATTGATGTCATTTTTACATCGTCTGACACTGATCAACAATCTCAATTGATGAAGAAAGTGGTGGATCATGTGTTAGATAACGATGAAATGGAGGAGTCAAAGTCGGAGTCTAAATCAGAGTCAAAGTCTAAATCTGACATGTCAAGTCCTTCAGTCAAAAGGGAGAAACGGGTTTACAATAAAGAATTTCTTCTATCAAAATCTAATTTGAATGACGAAACATTCAAAGTTGCATATACATTGAATGATTCTGACAAATTATATTCTGATGAGGAATTTCCAATAAGAGGTGTCAAACCTGACATGATCAAAAAGGTTTTCAAACTAACAAAAATTAATATTTATGAAACAAAAGATGTAAATCTTTCAGAAAAACCTAAAAAAATACACCTCAAGAATTCAACAAAGAGAAAACAAGAAAAAAGGTTACAGTTCTGGTTCAGGTTATCGAAAGAAACCAAATGTGACATCTGTGCCTCCATGGCCATCAAACAAATACCAAATCAACGAAATATTGTATTTCATACTTGGGATTTGTATAAATATGTGTATCATTTGCACATATCAATTCTCGTTCGATTTCGAGCTCTAAATCGCTTTCTGGAAAGTTATACGCGAACTGGTGCGTAAACGTAATCAGTTTAACACGAAAAAACACTCCAGAACAGTGACATAGGCTTAACATACCTTAAATAACCTTTACATAACTTAGAAATAAGTTTTGGAAGGTTTGGTGTGTCGAAATCAAGTTTATTCGCTTACAGGGACTAATTTGGACAAACTGAGAAATTATGCCGATTTTTACTGTAATGAACATTCCGGAACATGACCATAAGTTAAACATACCCTAAATATCCTTTACATAGCTTAGAAATAGGCTTTGAGGGGTTCGGTGTGCTAAAATAAACTTTTTGGTCATTCGGGGACTAAAAGCGTCAAAAGTGCATAAGTATGCATTTTCGCGCATATCTTACGTTCTGAATACATCCGGACATCCAAAACTTTATGTAATCATTAAAATATTTTATTTTAGTGATTGGCATGATAAAATTCCATTCGTCGCGTAATTTGGATCGTTTTTGCATTTGTTACGACTTCCGTCGTAATTAACCGAACAACGCAACCGTACGACCAAACGAACCGACATCCGAGATATTTTTGAGCATGTTTTGAGTTCCCTGTACTTTAACTTCATTTTAGAGCCTTGAAATGAGGTTAACGGGTCTTAAACGTGTAAAAAATGAGCCGAAATGCAAGATTCTGAAGTTCAGGGACCAAAATTGTCATTCTGCCATAGTTATCTTAGGAAGGGACCAAAATGAAAAATCTAAATTCCAGCTTGTTCCAGCTGTTCCCCTCATTTGCACATGGTTTTAATGAAACTATGGGCTCCCATGGTTTCACAAAACCATGGGCACATGTGTACGGATGAGATCGAAGCTCGTTTTACGATGAACGATCCTAACGGTTCTAGTTTTCCTATATATACCCATCTCCTTTCACTTGCAAAACCCACAATGATCTGATTTTGGCTCTCTAAGTTGAAGTTTATGCTTCATACCTGAGAGTAAATCGGATCATAGCTTGTGGGGACCTTTTGTAAGTATTCTTTCGTTCTTTTATCGCTTTTCGAGTCTGAAAGTCAAATGCCTTGACCAGTTTATGGTCAATGCGAAGTTCGTTTGAACTTCATAACGTGAGCGTAATCACGATGGTTATAGTCCCTAGTGACTATACCTACTGATTACCACGTTATCTAGGTGTAGTGACGAGTCGTAGTTTCGGCCAAAATGCGTATTCTTGCGTATTTTGTAACCAAACTACTTTTGGGTATCAAAACCTTTTGTTTTGATACCAAACCTGTTTTCTAACTTAACTAAACATGTTTTAGGATGTTTAGCTCATCACTTTTAGTTTAGTGCTTGTGTAGAGTCGTAAGTCAAAACGGACTAAACACCCGCTTAGACTTTCGAACTAGACCCGTTTGGTCGATCATTAGGATCCGACCAAGCATGTTTAGTGACCATAGTTACATAGGGAATAACCTTCCGAGGTTATACCTTATGGTCACTTAGGTTTAATTAGTTGTATGATAGGTAGTTTATATGCCTTAGGTAAATGACCAAAATGCCCTTTTCATGCATAATTGGTAATTAAGCATATGTAACATAAACTTTTGTCACTTAATCGATTATGCAACATGTTTAGGCATATAATACTTGTCATAGGACTAGTTAGACATCTCGAACGCGCTTTGCGCGCACGACGCGTTAAAGTAGCGTAAGCTACCTTAATGGGTCACAATGGGTCGAAAGCACTTAGGTTAGGTTTCGATTTAGAATGTAGGATTTGTTAAACCATGCCATATGAGTTCCAATACTCATTTGGTTTACAAAACCTCATCCTATCCGATCTTCCGACTTAGGTCCGGTTTATTTATATAGTTATTAGGTTGCCGATTAATTCCGTGCTCCCTCTAGCTTTGCTTGGTTGTTGTTCAAGACCTCTAAGCATTCTCAGGTGAGTACATAGTTCCCCTATTTTACTGTTTTCAATTGTTTTGGGGTGATTCATATGTGCTAAATGTTTTCGAGGTTTTAACGATGGTTTTCAAAACGATTTTCGATATTATAACAATGGTTTCAAAAACGATTAAAATGGTTTATATTAAATTAATAACGATTTCGATATAGTAAACAAACTTGTTGGTTGTATTTACATAACGAATAATATCCATTAGTTTTGGCCGAACCGACCAGTATTAGGTTATGGTACCATAGGATCTGACAAATCCCGTTATCAGACTGCACCCATGGTTATGTGTGGGTTAGGTGGGTAACGACTGAATCTGTGATTGTTAATTTACCCTTTGGTGGTTTATTAATGCGAGAAGCGATAGGCGAGTTGCGAAGGTTTGGATGTTATTAGCGAGACAATCAAAAGTAGTTTTCACGATTTAAAACGAAAATGATTTAAACGACTCAAGCGATTTTTAACGAATTAAACGATTTGGGTAAACGATTGGTTTTTGGTTAGTGTTTAGATAACGGAACGGGTGTAATGTGATGAAAGCATGGTGGATATGCCGCTGGTACTTCCTATATATATATATATATATATATGTTTTTATCGTATTACATACCGTGGTGTTATTTTGTTCACTTGGGTAAACGATTTTGAAACGATGTCACACAAACGAGGTTTTCGAAATGATATAAACCATACGAGTTTTATTAAACGAGATTTATTAACGAGTTTTATTAACGAGATTTATTAACGAGTTTTATTAACGAGTTTTATTAACGAGTTTTATTAACGAGAATTATTAACGAGTTTTATTAACGAGTTTTATTAAAGAATTTTATTAAATAAATGTTTTGGGTTAAGAATCATGGCTACGAGATTTTATAAATTATAACCAACTTGATTTGAGTTGGTTAATTATGTCGCAATACAATACTTTTCAAAACAAGGTTTTTAATTAAGTATTGCAACATGTAAACTAGCCATGAATCCGACACTCTCATAAACCTATGTACTCGCCAGCATTTCTTTGCTGACTTTGTTTTCACATATGTTTCAGGTGTTGTTGAATGATGTTGATTGCTAGGATGCATGCTCACATAGGACTGGACGAGGCCTTAGTGACTTAATAACAATGATAGACTACGTTTAACTTGTTTATTTAGATTTCCAGACGATGTAAATATTTAATGTTTAATAAAACGAAACTTCAAATTTCCGTGTGTTTTGAAACAATGATTCTGGTACAACACTCCCCGACGATTCCGCCGCGATTTGTTGTTTTACGCGGTCGGGGTGTGACACCAAACCATAACGGTAATTTCAAAAAGAAAGGTCTAGGTTTTAAACCACCAGAAAATTATAAAAATGAAAAATATGTTCGAGATTTTAAATCAAAAATGATATTTGTTTCAGGTACATCTTCTGAAGAGGAAAAGGAAAATTTGTTCAGAAAGCAGTCGAACAAAGAATTCCTTGCGAAGAAGCAAGAAGAAATGGAGAAGATGGTTGATCAAAAGAAGAAGGAGACTCGAACCTGTTTTAAATGTGGTAAAATTGGACATCTAGCTGTGAAATGTTCACAAGCAATTCAAACCAAATAGGGAGTTTCTAAACTGAAAGAAAAAATGGTTGAGTTTGAACCACCAATTGAGAGAACTAAACTTTTCAAAAATTCAAAATTTGAAATTGGTGAATGTTCAAAGAGGTTTTACAAGAAAAGTGCAAATTTTGATAACCAAAAATGGGTTGTTAAGAAATCTGATGATGGGTCTAGCGATGAATCTGATTTCACAAAGGGGAACATCTCTCGGATATATGGGTAACACCCGAAATCTTGTTTGAAAGGTCCTTCTTTCTGAGATACTAGGTCTTTATACCCAGTGATATCTGGGGTATTATCCCGGGACTTCTGATTTTGCGGAAGCAATGGCCTAGTCCCCGGAGAATACTTTCTGCTTGCTTGAATTATAGCATCGCCCTCAGTACAAAAAATGATGAAACATTGAAAAATGCTAATCATGTGTTGTTGAAACAAAAGATCCTCTAAAGGGGACACACCAAAAGGCGAAGCCGTCATCTCTTTGCTGAACGGAAGTTCTGACCTGAGCTCTCACGATCTTCGCAATTTAACCCTTTACAGATATCATCTGTGGTATACTCACCTGTAAGACTGAATATTGGGATCTGGATACAGGAGTATATTCTGAGGTGGGACACGCGAATAAGTTTAAGTGCATAAAACATTAATCTCGTATCTCGAAACAGTTGAATTTTGTGTGAAAATTTAAATGGATAAGTATACTGACAATCTAAGTGAATCGTTTAGAATTTAAATTGTTTAAAGCTTAATGGTGTTGGTGATTTGTCTCAAAAACTAATATGATCCTCTTACACAAACTCACAAAAATATTGTTTGTAAATATTTTTTTTTCATTGCATGTTATTCAAAAATCCAAAAAGATTTTGAGTGAGTTTTAGCATAAATTTTTGAAAATTCAAAAAGATTTTAGACAGCTGATGTTGGAGAGCTGTTTTTCAAGATTCCAAAGTGCTGAACATGATGACATTCGGTGAGGGGGAGTCAGTTTGAAAGATGAAAAAGTTTTTGAATAGAAAAATGATATTTCTTCAAGAGGTTTATCAGAGTTTAATATTGTAAAATCATTTATTGATTTGTGTATACAAGTGGTGAGTAGAGAATAAATTTGTCAAAATGTTAAATTTGTGAAATTTATTTCTGGGTTAAGAATATGCAGGTTAGCTAGATTCTGATTTCTGAGGATCATGTGGCTTCAAGAGAGCCAGATTTCGATTCTAAGCAGAATGTTAGCCAGGTCACAATTCTGATATTGAAAGAGCCAGTGTCTGATCTTGGACCTGAAGTTCACACAAGCTGATGATGCTGATGAACTTAAGGAATCAAGAGATCTGATCAAGAGAATTAGGAAGATCAATATTCGAGGGGGAGATTAGTTGATGCAAAGATTGAGGATGCTTTACATTGTTAGATACTTCAGAAGAGGTCAAGAAGACTGATAAAGACTGAAGATGTTGAAGACTCGACACTGAAGACTCGTCAACATTCAAGGGGGAGTCTGTTGGTGCATGCGTCTGTCGACTTCTTCTTGTATCGAGTCTTGTTTGTATTTAGATAGATCCGGGCACGTTATACGAGAAAAATGTCAAATATAGGATGAGAGGAAACTTCAAACGGAATTAGAAGTTGTAATTCCGTTTGAAATGGCCAAGTTAAGTTCAAACGAAATCATGTGATTCCGCTTGAATGTGATTTCGCTTGAAGCAGTTTCAAGCGGAATTACCAGCCTATATATATGTGATGCCTGATTTCGTTTGAGTTAGTTCTGGAATTCTGGTTTGAGCAACGAAGTGCTGCCGAAGTGTCTACTCGTTGTAAATCTTTGTCAAATCAATATATAGACAGTTTAAAGTGATATTTTGTTGAATTGAACTCAATATGTCTGTTTTCGCCTTTCGTATTGAGAAAAACTCTTCTGATCGACTCGTTCGGGTCTAAAAACGATCCTACATTGACATTAGCCCAAGCCTTGACATTTCCAGTGTTAATCTTGTGCCCATATGTTGAGTCGTTATTTGCCAGCCTAGGTTAATTGAAGTGATTAGGATAACCACAATTGAAGTAGATTCCATGTGGGTAGTTAGGAAAAACAGGTATCGCATGAGGAGTTGCGATAAGTTGAGTAGGAACTGCCATAGCTTTGTTTTGTGTAGCGGCTAAACGACATACATTAGCTGTGTGACCAAAACATCCACAGTTTAAACATTTTCTACAAAGAACACTGGCATAGTGATGAAGGTTACATTGATTGCACAGAGGCGCTTTTCCTCTGTATGGCTTCTTAGCGGGTGGTGGGGCCACCTGATTATGATCCACTCGATTAAGTATAATTGGAGCAGTAACAGAAAAAATTTTCTAAGCTTTATGCTTCCTTTAGTTTTTAGAAGGCTTAGCTCGTATCTTCTTTGGTGCCTCATGAGTAGTCTCATCATCAAGACTAGACATGGCTACAGCTAACTCAATGGTTCCACTGAGTAGTATGCCTATTTGTTGGGTGATTTTAGCAGCCAAATCAGCTATTTGAGTATTGTCGGGTAGAGGAGGCATTCTAAAAGAGCAGGGAAATATGAGGGAAAACGAATGAGATCGGTATAAGATAGTCAGAAAGAAACGTCAAAAATATCGATGAAGCATAAGGATTGTGATTATTTGTTTTTTTACTTAAAACAAATAAATAACTCAGTGACCAATCAAAGTAAACGGGTCTTTATAATGCATCGCGAAGACATGCTTTAGCCTATAAGTGGACACTCACCCCAAGGGTTCCTAGGTAAGAGTGGTTGGTCTGATAATGCGGATTTGTATGAACACTCTAGCCTTAGACAGAAAACTTAGGGTACATGCATCCACTCTTCCGGATTGCACATGTTCACATTATTAAAGCCCAAACCTTGACGAGAATTTGAAAACTTTGAAGGCTTAAAACCAAAAATAAATCATCTAAGGATAGATGATTGATTTTCAAAACGAATTTTTGTAACTTGTGGATTTGTTTTCGTAATCAGCTAAGGATAGGTGATGGTATTGTTTTAAGAATCTAAACACAAGATAAATTGTGTTAGGTTCCTAGAAAGGTTATAGTCTAGGTCAAAAGTATTACTAATAACCTAATTCCCTATAACCATGGCTCTGATAACAAACTCTGTAACACCCCGATCGCGTAAACCAACAAACCACGGCGGAAACATCGGGGAGTCACGTTAAATGAAATCGTATAACAACGCATGGTACTTAAAGTTTTGTTTTATTGAATTAATAAATTACATTGTCTTGGGAAAACATATATAAAACACAACAATTGTCTTTCATGTTTTAAGGTAAACCAAGGCCCGCGTCCATCCTATGTATAGCATGCATTCAAATCATCAAACAATGGCTCCTGAAACATATATGAAAAGATAGTCAGCATAAAAAGCTGGCGAGTACATAGGTTTTATGTGTCAAATTCATGGCTTTGTATTCATATTGCAATACCTCGTCCGACTTCGAGAGTTGACAAGTATGAACCTTGAAATGAAAAAGTGTTTGATATTGTAATATATATTTAACCAACTTGACAAGTTGATATAAGTAAATGAAAACCTTGTAGCCATGACTCTTGACCAAAAAACATTTCTTTTGTAAAACCGAGTGGTAAATCGATTTAAAAGAAAACATTGTACGGTTTATATCTTTAAGTGAAAATCATTGCGTGACATCGTTCAAAATCATTTGTCCAAGTGATTTGGATAACGCTACGATATGTAATATGATAAAAGCACTTATATATAGGAAGTACCAGGGGCGTATCCTCCATGCTTTTATCATATTACACCCGTCTCGTTATCTAAATCACTTACCATAAACCAATCGTCCAATCATCCGTGTTATAAATAAGTTGTCCGTGTTATAAACCAATCGTCCGTGTTATAAACCATTTGTCCGTTTTTTAATTGTGAAATTTTTTGTCGTTCTTTAATGAACACATTCAAACCTGTGTTGACTAGACCACCAAAGGGTCTCTTTAACTAGACCACCAAAGGGTCTCTTTAAATTGATTAACAAACCACAAAAGGGTTTATTAACCATAAACAGTTTCTGTCATTCCCCAAACTTCCACCAAATCCAGTGGACAGTCTGGTAATGGGATTGTCAGTCCTATGGTACCATAACATACTACTGGTCGGCTCGGCCAAAGCTAATGAATGTCATTCATGTTATGGATAACGCACCAACAAGTTGTTCACATTATTGAAATCATATTGTTTTATATAAACCATAGACTTTGTTTTGAAATCTTTAAAATGGTTTAGCACATATGAGTCACCCCAAAACATTTAGAAAACGTAAAATATGGGAGCTATGTACTCACTTGGTATTGCGTATGTGCTTTTGATCAATGGAACAAACAATGCTCAAGTGCGTCCTAATGTGTCAGATAACTATGTTAGAGTGTCTCGAGACTTTAATTGGAGGATTCAAGTAGAATGAAGTGTTACAAATCAAACAAGTGTTGGGACTCATATGATATGGCTTAATAAACTTAACATTCTGATTTGAAAGTGATCCTAAGTGCTTTTGACCCGTTAGGACTCGTTAAGGTAGTTTACGCTACTTTAACAGGTTATAAGCGTAATTATATGATTGGATGGTCAAATATGTCCTATGATGAGTCTTATATGCCAAAAAAGTTTGATTATGTTATAACATCAGTTTAGATGTCAAAACTTTGGTTACATATGCCTAAAACGAATTTATGCGCAAAAATGGCATTTTGGTCATTTTAAAGTACATAACAATCGACTCATCATATAACTAACCACACCTTATGACCATAAGGTATAACCTTAGAGGGATATTTCCTATATAACTATGGTCATAAAAATGCGCTTAGTCGAATCCTAAGATCGACCAAATGGGTTGGTTTCGAAAGTCAAAGCGTTGGTCAAACCGCTCGACCTAAGACTAAATAAAAGCATTAAACTAGAAGTGACGAGTTAGACATGTTGAAACATGTCTAATTAAGTTATAAAACTGATTTGGTGTCAAAACTTTGAGTTTTAAAACCCGAAAACCATTTCGTCATAAAATGCACTTATGCGCATCTTTGACTAAAACTTTGACTCATCACTTCGCCTAGTAAACGTGGTAATTAGAAGGTGCAATCGCAAGGGATTATAACCTTCGTGATTACGATCACATTGCGAAGTTCAATTGAACTTTGACTTGACCAAAAATGTTCAGAACCAAAAGTTAAATAGAAAGTCAAATTGTTTGACATTTGGCTCAAAAATGCCAAAATAATGAAAGAACTAGGAAGAATACTTACTTGTGTTGAAGAACACTATAAGAACTCAGAGTAGGAGGCCTCCAAAAGCTGGAAGCAAGCTCTAAGAGAGTGGGAGAAGAGAATTTGTGAAATGAGCAATTTGGAAGTGAAGATTTCATGGCTATTTATAGTGTTTTGAAGCCCATAAGATCATTACAAGTGTCCAACATGTGTCATGATCAGAGGGAGGTCATAACACGTTAAAAGATGGTAGAAACCTGGAAATTTCATGAACTTGGAGACCAAGGCTTTGAACAAGAAGATGACACGTTTCTGCTGTGCTGGACACCCCGAACGGACCGTAAGGGGTACGTGTATACGGTCCGCACGCAGGTCCTAGGGGACAAGTTTTGCTTTTTGGCAGATTTGACCCTTGGACTTGTATTGTTGCGTTTTGTCACTTTTAACCCCTTTTAACCTAATATTTAGGTTATATAAAGGTGTTAAGGCATGTGTAACTTGGATTTTGTTTGAAAATGTCGTGGATGTCAGTTCGTTCGATCGTACGGTTACGCGTTTCGGAAATAAATTATAAGACTTTATCCAACACGAAAATGATCAAAATTGTGCAACGGTTGAAATTATGCATTCTCGCAAATAAAATACAAGATTTTATTGAATAAGAAAATGTTTGTATTTGTACATACGGTTGTATAAACATGTTTTTGTGATACCTAACCCTTCAAAACTTATGTCTATGTTATGTAAAGGGTATTTAGGGTATGTGTAGCTTGTGCCCTTGTTTCAGAGTGTATGTTACATTAAACAGATTACGTTTATGTATCGGTTAACGAATTACCTTCAAAAGAAAATTTTCTGAAAGTTCGGAATTTTTCACAAGGGTTACAAACTATGCGGATCATGTGACGACCAATATAATCGCGAGTGCACACAGGATTATAGTGGTAGGCGTATCAAAATTGACGTGCGTGTGGATGTGTATATTTTTAGCTCTTTTTACTCGCCGATTTCAAATTTTAAATTTATAAAACTCAATATTCTACTATCACTCTACACACACGCTAGGGCAAGTTCACCCATCGCGGACGTAGTATAGTGATGGTAAGATACAGAGGTCGTCCAAGGACACAAGAGCTTTTAATACCGGCTTATCGTCAACTTCTAATCGAACCAAACTTTTAGAAAATATTTTTAAACTAATAAAAAGATAAACACAAAAAATAAAACAAAATTAAAAATAGATAGATAAGAAAGAATCACTTGGATCCGACTTATCTTTCATGTACCCTTTTGATGATTTCCGCACTTTGGACATTTTAAGAGATTATCTTAGTTATAGTAGAAGGCCCCTCTTGTGAAGGCGACGTTACCCTCAACCTAGTGGTTTGAGTTAGCAAGTGTGACAACTGTAAAAAATCCAGGTATTCGTACAATTAATTAACCATGATTAGTGCCTAAGGACTGTGCTGAATTACAATTAAGTGCTTTCTCATTATTGCCATATACATACACGTGCATCATAGATTGTTTAATGTCATACCAATATTGCATGAAAGCTGTATTGCCTTAAATGATGCATTAAGTACAGTTAGCACAGTTATCTGATAAATCAAGAAAATGCGGACAGAACTCAGCACGTAGACAGACAGTGCATTAAGACACAGAATGAGTCAGAAACTAAGTACCACACTAGTGTAGTGTGTAGGAAAGTAAGGATCACAAAACTGCCTTTATAGTGATAGCTTAAGTGCCGGAAAGTGCCTAAAACTCACCCAAAGTGCTGAATTCAGCAAAAAACAGCAAAAATCAGCATTCTAACAATCTAATATTATGCAGAAACATGGTTAAATGGTCCTGAATGCTTTCCTAAGTGTCGGGAATCAAAAGTGTTACAAAAAGATGCATAAAGCACCCTAAACTGCAAGGTTTAGCACTTTAACAAACCAGTAACCAACCGAACAACCGGACACTACCCGAAACATCAAATTTACACTAGAAGCACTGTTTTAACATTCCCAAGCTAGTTATGGTCCCCGAACATCATAACACCTCCTAAAAATATCTAATAACTAAAACATGTAACTAATACTTGGATTTAAACTAGTAAGTAACCAACTTGTTTAAAACCTATCCTACTACCCCCCCCCCCCATGTCTACGGCCCAACATGGCCCCCACAATGTGGACTTTATTTCAATATTTAAATGGATATCTAGATGCTTTACTAAACATAGTATCCAAGAGTTAAAATGTTAGAATGGGTTATAAGAAGGCACATAAGGTTCATGATTTCATTTCTCACACACACTAACACACACTTACTCTCCTATTCCCCTATCTTGTTCTCGGCCGACCCCAAGCACCACCACCACCACCTTCATTCATCCATCCTCATATATTCTACATATTCACAAGGGTGCTAGAGACCATACAAAGAAGCTAGGAGCTTGTGGAAGTAGAAGGACTTTGTTCATTTGCTTTTATCCAGTTGTTTTCTACACTTGAATCATCCCTAGCCTTGAGCTAGTGGTAAGAACCTTGTACACTCCATATTACTTCTATATTTAGTGGTTAAAGGAGAATCAAAATAAAAAAAACTTAAAGAACACTAAAGATCATAAGAATGAAACTTCAACATAAGCATGTTTAATGAAGTAATCTTGATGAATATGAGTTGTTATGCGTGTTGATAATTGATTGTTTGTAGGAATGATGTTGATCATCATAAGATCTTGCTAGATCATGATTAAAAACATAATCTAGCAAGATGAGAAAGTAGAAATATGGTAGGATGATGGATCATCCATATATGAATCATGAACTTGAATGACTAAATGGTTTTCTTGAAAATAATGATCAAAGTGAGTAGTAACAGTTGTAGATCTATAGATTTATGAATGGTCTTTCAAAGAAACCAAGTTAAAAATACAAGTTTTATTAAATCTTGGTTCTTACAAAAACAAACTCTATTTTTAGTGGTTAAACAAGTGTAGAAACACTTGTGAAACAAGAAAATTTCATAAAGAAACATTTTTAGAAAATGTGACAAGAAGTTGTAAACATCTAACTTCTTTAAAAATAAAGTTTTTAAAGAACTAATCACATTTTAAAGGGTAACAAGACTTACTAATAACACTAGTAAGTTCATACAAATTTTTACAAATATTCAAGTTCATGAAGTGGTAGATTATTACTTATTTTTGGCAAATTGGTAAGTAAAGGTTGTTTATTATTGTTGGTGGATTGATTGTGATGATTTTTACAAAAGAAAATTATATGCTTGAAAGCATGGAAACCTCCTATCTTAGGGGAAACTATGGCAAAATTTTCTAAAAATCCAAACACTTAGAAAAATATTCATTAACCTACACTTACAAGTGTATTTTAAACCATGAGTTTCCTACAAAAACTTTGCCATAATTTTTGTTGCAAAAATATAATTATTGGAGGTTGATTTTCATAAATAAAAATGACTAAATATGTATTTAGGAAATATATATATAGAAGACACCATGTGTGTGATTATTTGTATATTTTGTGTATTAGTTATATTATTTTAGGACATGAAATGATATAACACATCTAAATACCAAAAATTACAATCCAAAATATTACCAAAATTCCAACAAATAAATATACATATTTACACCAAATATTGGTGAAACCGAACTTTGGAATAAGACTTACAAAAATATTCCGGAATTTATTCACAAAGTATATTTTGGTAAATAATATTTTGGACACAAGGAAACAAAAATATGATTTTTACAATTACTGCAAGGGTATATCATATGTTCACAAGGAAAAATATATTATTTTTGACAAGTAGGGAATATACATTTTTCTTGGAATTTTTAGAAAATATCTTATTTTTAAGAAATATATATTTTCTTACACAAACATAAAATATATTAAAGATATATTTTCTCATATAAATATGAAATATATCATTGTTGGAGAAAAATGAGTTTATATATATATTTTCCAAGTGGGACTTCAAAATATATTAATTTTTGAACTTATGAGAAAATACAAATATTTTTGCCAAAGAAAAATTATAAATAATTTTTCTGAGTAACATCCCTTAAAATATGTATTTTGGAAATATATATTGGATCTTTATTAAAGATAATATTTCAGAATAATTAATATGAAATTAAGTATAAGAATACTTAAGGAATACAGTAAAAATACGTATTCTCGTACGTATAAATACACACCGGAATACGACCCCAATACAAGGCAAAAATATATAAAGTATAAGAATACAAATACAAAAACCCCCATCCTTGGGAAGGAAATACAAGCGTAAATACTTGGGAAGTATTAAGTTACAGTAGTATTGTTTTAACAATTATTCCAAAATTTAATAAATATAATTTAAGTTAAAATATTATTTATTTTAACAAATAATTATATAACTTGGAATAATACCGAAGATACAAGAAACGTAACTCAAAGACATCAATACTAAGTCAAGGCACGACCCGCTCGTCTAATAGATCATAGTACGTTGTAGGTAGTCGTGTTCACCGAAGGAGCTTGAGTTACGATTGTTGAAGACGCAAGACTGTGAGTTCGTGACCCCCTTTTCTTTTAACTGTTTTCAGTTTTATAACTTCGGGGGTTAAGTACATGTTACAACTGCTTACAAACATTACTAATTGGTATGGTTAGCTAAGGAAGGGTACTTCTAGATCATGTGAGTGGTGGGAATGACGCTTAAGGCCATTAATCCTCTTTGTAGGACCGAGGGACATGAGTGATAGATCTATTCGGGTGTAGCGAGCCCCGCCCATGTTGGACCAGGGTGGCCCATGGGTTGACTATGTCTTACAGCCGGAGGCCCGGTGCAAAGTCTGCTAGGTTTGAGCTTTCCTGCATCACGTAACACATATTAATGGCCTTGCAAACCATTAATGGATCTGTTTTTCCTTGTTGCTTTCATACCGGGATTTACAAACTTATATACATACTTACAATGTTTTCAAATGTTTATTCATACATGCAACCTAACACACGAACTCGCTCAAATTTTGTTAATGTTTTCAAAATACATGTATTTCAGGGAATTAGTTGTGGATCTGGCGGGCGTTCGGAAGTTCCAAGTGTGGTTTAAGAATAAAAGATGTCATCCATGGTCTTCGGGTTTGGTTAGGGTGTCTTACTCCTGGACGAGACGCATCTTCCAAATCCTGGTTTTATTTAATGTCATCTGTCGAGTCTTTGTGATCTCTTGAACAAGTTGCTTGGTTTGTACTCGAATTTGAATTTCTATGTTTTAAGACAATATTGTTATGTTTTTAAACTTATCTAAAGGATGACAATCTATGGGTTTCATCATATAGTTGTTGTTATAATTGAATGCAATGATATTAAGAAAGTCACACCATAATCACGCTTTCGCAAAAGTCAGGGTGTGACAGCAAGGATACAATCCCACTAAGCCGGATTATTGAAAGATAATTAAGTAAGTTATTATTGCAAAATGTGGTGAGCCCCCTTCCAGGAAGCGATCACCATCAACCCGTTGGTCTGAGTCAGCAGGGATACAGTCCTCGTGGGGTTGGTTTAAAGTTTTAATAGTAGTTTATGAATAAGGGATTCAAGTGGTTTCTTACTTTCAGTCAGGCCAGTCATTCTCGGCCAATCCTTGGAGTAATACTTGAACTAGGTTCTCGCAGGATCTATACACTGAACAAGACATAGAATTACCCAACCACCCTTCTAACCCCCTTCGAAATAGTTAACGTGCTTTATATAGACCGTAAAGACACGAATATGTGAATCAACGACATATGAAGAATGGTTAAGTAAATTTGCCTTCAATATAAATAACTAATTATTAAATTTATTAATACATACCCAATTAAAAAGTTGCCAAAGATTGGAAATCATAAAAGAAAATACATAAAAGATATGTCTTCACCAAGTGATGCAAGAGTTTAGCCAAGCATGGCCTTTGTTTGACAAAGACTCTTACTATCAATCTTGGATCTCGGGACTACACACACACTTTAAAAGATGGAAAATGGATGATGGTGGTGGATGATGGTGTTGTAGTGGTGGCAAGTGAGAGAGAAGTGGTTTGCCAATGGGTGGTTTGGAATGGAACCAAGCACATCTATTTATAGCTGTCTTCGGAAGTTTCACCACGGCCCGTGCCCGCCCGGCATGGCCCCGTGGCCATCTCTCTCACTTCCTCATTAACTGCTTGTCAGGTCTTGTACTAATGCGGCCCAGTGTGTCAATGGCATGACCCGTGGCCAATGTACTTGCTGTACTATTAAAGATTCTGAAAATCTTTGAGTTCACCATGCCCCGTGTTGGCTTAGCACGGCCCTGTGTCGGCTGCCAGTTTTGTCCTTTGTTGTTGTCTTTTCTTCTGCACAGCATCCATCTCCGGTCACGGCCCGTGTCTGGTGGACACGACCCCGTGTCAAGTCTTCTGTTCTTGCTATTTTGTTGTTTGGATGTGAATCGGGGCTTGGCAAGTTGCGTTAATTCCTCCTTCTTTACTTTTATATTGGTTTTTGATGTCTTTTTGTGTAAGTCCCAAAACAACACAATCGGATATCAAAACACTAATCAAAGTGCGGAATACTGAGAAAAGTGTAGTAGAACAAAAACAATCAATCGATTAAATTTTCAAAGTGCACACGGATTCTAAGAACCGTCTGGTACACTTCGGAGAATTCGATCAAGAAGAACTGAAAATATGAACAGCCAACCAAATAATGACCTAGGTTCACCCTATTTATAGTTACATAGGGTGACCTAGTTACAAGTTGGGCCAAGCCCACAAGCACATTACTAACCAAACAAGCCCAAATCCCTTAATTAGCCCACATGGCTTATTCCATTACTATCTAACCCACTACAAGGCTAAGCCCAATAGCCTATATTTGTGTTTGATAAAGATAAGCGTAAACCTACCCAATTATAGGGCCTTACAATATCCCCCTAGGTTTATGCTGTCTTTATCAAACTGCAGTCTTCATCATGTTTCGGTGGGAAGATACTTTATCTGTTAATCTTCAAACTTGGGCTTTTAGTTCTTCTAAATCACGATCAACTTTACTTGAAAAAACTTGTTGAAAAGAATGCAAGCGGAGGATTCTCAGCAACTCTTCTCTTTGTCAATGTCTTCAATTTCAAGCACGTTCACAGGTACTTCTTCAAATGCACTATCACTGTCAGATGATGACTTGTATCTGGTTCTTCTGACTCAGGCACATCTTGTTGTTGTGATGCTTCATGCTTTATCAGCAACCAACAACATCTCATTCTTCAATAACCCCTGTTTCTTGATTTAAATCAAATTCTGCACTTGCTCAGAAATTCATAAGCAACATTTCTAAACAACAGAGGGAAAGTACCACATGAACACTCGGTACATCCAAGTATTTGTACTCGGATTTCACTATTAAATTTCATTCAATTTATGATGATCAATCAAATCTTCAAGAACGGTTAAAATTTTTAGTAAAACAAGAAAGCACTCTATTTTTGGATTTTTGATTTTATAATAGACTAACAATATAAACTAAAACAGAAATAAACAAAGAAAGAAACTAATATACAATTACAAATTGCAATGGGATCAAATCACAGTGTTTCAGGCTAGACTACACTTATCAACACTAATTTACTTTGGGTGATCCGAGCGATTGCCAATATAACGGTCTGTAACTGATTTATCATGTTTTCATTTTAATTAATATGAACACTCAATTCAATCACAATCAAATCCTGGAATTTTTAATCTGAACACGCTATCATACATGCAGTTTCCCTACCACATATTTCACAAGCCCGTTCTAGAATTCTTAAACCTTGACTGGGACTGGATTGAGAGAAGAACAAAATAGATCATTTGCAGAGATGGATATAATATACAGATCAAATGAGTTTTCTCAGTTTGATATACGTTTTTTTGGGTTTCTTTTGGGCACTAGAGGGCCTCTTTCGGGTTTATTTGATCTATAGCGTGACAACGTACAGCTAGGTCTTTGCTCACGCAAAACAGAAGCTGACGTTGCCTAGCACCTCCAGGTCTTTGCTCACGCAAAACAAAGGAGATACACGAGTTGGTCAGAAAAGATTTCAGAAATACAACGGAATTGTGTGTATCGGGACGTCACACACGCATTCAAATAGCCATGTCCTAATTCCAAGTGACGTTATTTCCTGAGGTCATAGAATAATATTAGTGTTCTACGTAGAACCAGTCAAAGAATCCAGCCATCAGGATAAAGCCTACCAACATATCGCTCTAGAGTCAGACCATTTCAATATTGGTCTTACGTGAGTCAGCCTTATCCACATAGTGAAGTTATTTCACTTCCTATTTATGCAACAAATATTTTGAATTTTCTGTTTTTCGAATGTTTTTGTAATTTTTTTAATTTTTCTCTATTTACATATATCTCTAGATATCCCCCGAAATTTGTGCGTAAATTTTACGTGCAAATTTACCTAATAACAAACACGTATGTACAACGAGAAACACAAAAGAAAATGAAAATATTTTTGTTGTTTTTGCCTAACCGTTCCATCATAAGATTCAATGACTCATCAGTATCAAAATTTGATCACAAAATTTAAATTGTACCTTTTTCGCTTATCTTGTCTTACCTTTTTTATCTCCTTCAAACGAAACATATCAACTGAAAAGATATGTACATTTTGAAACAGTGAAATGTTACCCGTTATGTCTCTGCAACAACCGCTATCAACATCCAAGGATTGTCAACAGCTCCTCCATGGTTGTCCCTGAAAAGTAAGGAGATTAGTAAGACATTGGTACCCAGGCCATTGTGGTCCTGGGTATTCCTGAAGCATCAACGTAAGATACTTCTCTAAAGCACATGTTCCCTTTTGATGCAAGGACTGGTGATGTTGCTGCATTATTTTTTGCCCTCCAAACTTGTTTAGGCTTCTCTAATTTCTTAGGTGTCTTTGGCAAAACTATTTGCTTTTCAACCTTTTTATTCTTCAGAACTTGTTTAGGTTTCAAAGCTTGTTTCCTTTTATTTTTCGCAGCATTCCAGTCCCCATCAGATGGTTTAACCTTGGGACTCTTATTCATCATTGCCTTAGGTTTTTCAACCTTCTTCGGCTTAGAATAAGATCTATCCCTTGATGTAACCTTCTGATGTTGTGCATAGTATGGCACATAGGGTCGATGTGTGCAGTTTCTTGCAATGTGACCGGGTATGCCGCAATTGTAGCAGGTCTGCTTCTTCACATAAGGGGCATATCCCGATCCATTCCATCCAACTGATACTGAGTATGAGTTATAAAATTTGTTGGATGATTTGTTTGCAGCCTGCTCAGCCTTGTTTCCCTGCTTCATCTGTTTGTATTTACAACAGTTAGCACATTTACTGTTAGGGTTAGCATTTTCATTTCTAACTATTGGCTTTGGAGGCACATACTAGTTTGAAGGGCCACTCAAAGCTGGCTTAGAAACAACCTTTCTCACATATGGAGGGCCATCAGCAGACAAACTTGATGTTTTTGAACAAACATCATCAACCTTTTGGCAAACAATATCATCCCCCTCAACCCAATCCTCAATTACTACCTCATCTGCACATGAAGTGGAAGCATCAGTAACAATCACTTGTTCACAAATGGTGTCAGGAGAATCCGTAGTAACATGTTCATTCTCGAGTGACAACGCTTGTTCAGTAGTTTCAAAATCATCAATATTCAAAGATGGAGCGGAGGCTTCTGTTGTCAATTCACCACTAGTCTCAACAGAAGCTCCTGATGTCGATTCTAATTCTACTTTTATCTGTTCTGATTCAACTTCTTCAGGTGATTCGTTACTAGACTCGGCTGAATCAACTAACTCTAACTTTTCACAGTTAGCTGTCTCTGAGTCACATGACGAATCAGATGAAGAAGTCGATTCCTTTTGTTTGCTAGACCATTTAAAAAACTCATTCAACATAGCAAACTGAAGATTGGTCGATTTAATTTGAGACTCTTCCCTTTTATTTTGCAATTCAGATGGTTTTTGAGAAATTGTTGATTCAGTATTATCTAACACTTGAAAATGCTTATCAACATCAGCATTTTTCTCAAAATTTAAAGTCTCAGTGTGCTTTGAAACTTCAGCAGGTTTCACGAAAGTTTTATCAAACGCCTGTTTTTCTAGAATAATTTTAGTTTTATCTGGCCTTGTGATTTTAACTTTCTTTGGCTTAACAGGCTCAGCCTTCCTATCCCCGGGCTTCCCATATTCCATTTCAGGCAAGTCAGCTATCTCCTCCTCAGTCATAGGAATAGAGGTGTAATTATGATTGTATGGTGGAGGTATGCATACAAATCCCAATCCCTTATTCCTTACTTCCTTTTTGCTATACTTTAACTGTTGATTTATCATCCTTTCGACCTTTTCACTTGAAACATCAAACTTTTTAAAATTAAATTCAGTATTTTCAAAAGTTGATTTTAAGTCATTTAATTCAACAGTTAACTTTTCAGATAGCTCCTGGAAGTGGAGATATCGACAGTTCGCTTCGCTTAGATCGCTATGCAACTTTCGGATATCACGCTTTTGCGCCTCCACCATATCCTTATAACCATCCAGTTTATTTTTGACTTCATAACTACTGGATCTGGTATATTGAAGTTGCATAACGAGCGAGTCTGCCTGCTCTTTGAACCCTTTTACCTTTTCCCTACACTTTGAAGTACAACAAACATCATCTGCACATACCTCGGCCTCAGAAGGAGTAGTCGTTCATTTGAGTACCTGAACAGCAACCTGATTCTGAATTTTGTGATGAATCAGCAGAAGTGGATGAGAAAACTGCAGCAGGCAATGGAGCAGTAGGAGTAGAAGTGGGTTAGCTAACTGCATCAGATGTGTTGCCTTGAGTATACTGCTTGTCAGCATTGTCATATGATTTGATGAGTGAGATCAGCTCATCCGGCTTCATTTTGTAACAGTAGCAGTTGGTAGTCACAATTATCTGATTAACATTTCTAAACCAACTACAGTTTGCCTGATCTGGAATCCTTTTTATAGCATCCAGAAGCTTTCTGTTGCTCGTGTGATTAGACACCACTATCTCTGCCTTCTCCATTTCAGAGAGCAGTTCAGCAAACCAGCCTGTAAGTGCTTTTATAGATTCACCATATGAGTATCTGAATCCTTGGAGTTCCTGCTCAAGCACCTCTCTCTTAGAAGACATTTTTAAGATTTGATCCCTCGAAAATGTGATCCCCCGAAAATGTGATTCCCCAAAGATGTGATCCCCCAAACATGTGATCCCCCAAAAGTGTGATCCCCCAAAAATGTGCGCCTTTAACTGTTTCCACAACACAAGCCCAAAGCAAGAACCCGTGTACTTGCTAATTCAAACCCGTTGCCACACACACAAATCAACTTTCTGTACCGCGCCTTCAAACCTGTCCAAACTTATCACCAACAAACAAACCCTTTTTTTATTAGAATAATATTATACTAAACTATGATTATAATTATTAATTCTTAATAAAAAACTATTATAATTTATATTAATGATTAAGAAAAGATAATCTAATAATTAAAACTAATGTTATTAAATAGTTAAATTTTATAAAGAAACCTTAAAAAAAACTCACTGATTACGAGACCCAACCCAAATTTCAATTTGCCTAGACCTTTCCTGACAACAAGTAAGTGTCACAACAACCCAAAAGAACTTGTGTCTTCTTCTTCGCTAATTCACCTGGACCGAACCCTAATTCAAAACCAAAAGCAGCCGCCACACACTCTGTTTCTTCTTCTTCCCGACCTGTGACCGGAGATGATAGACAAAACGCAGGGCCGGCCCGTAAGGCTTATCAACCTAGGCTAAGGCCTAGGGCCACCAAAAAACAAGGGCCACCAATTTTATTTCCTTTCATATATTAGACTTGTTTTTTGCCATTTAAATGACGTTTCTAGGCCCAAGATTTAGGATTTACACTAGGACTCTGCATTGTCCACGCACACAACACATCAACCCTCGTTACTTGCGGTGTCTTTTGAGTAACCAGGTTTTCACTGATTGCGGATTGAGCGAAATTTGGGCCAAGATTAGGAAAAATCATCGCTATGGTTATTCAATGTCTCAAATCTCAATCTCAATTCCTTTATACCAATTCAATAGGGCCCTGACTTTATAGTTCGCTTAGGGCCTCCAAAAATGTTGGAACGGCTCTGACAAAACGACGAAGAAGATGTTCGTTGTGCGATGTTGTAAGATGGTCGGTGTATGTCAACTGTGGTGGTTGCAGGTGAAGGTAGTCGGAGACGATGATGAAGGTAATCGATAGGTTTTAGCAGGTTGGTAATGATGATGAACGATGCGGTAGTGTGTTGACGTGATGTTGCAGGTTGATGAAGGTGGTCGATGATGACGATGGTTGAAGGTGATTTCACGGTGATGATGAACGGAGTTAGTTGCTGGTGGTGATGAAGATGCTGACTGGGGTGACGATGTTAACCGGAGACGATGATGATGTTATGGTGGTTAATGTGAGTGCTGATGTGACGGTGTAAACACGACCTCGAACTCGAAACGATGTGCGGGTTCAGAGTCGGTAAGGTGGAGATTGGAGGTGATTTTTGTTACGGTGGTGTTGTGGTGGTTGATGGCGATGTATGATGGACGATTTAACGTTGATAGGGTGTCGAATGATGGTTATCGGACAGAGGAGGTCGTCGGAGATGATGAAACGATGACCTGAGATGAACGATGATGAGTGTTGATGATGGAGAATCACAGTCGCACAAGTTTGATGTTGACGTCACTTCAATCGCACAAGCCAAGTATGGTTCGGTTGCACAAGATCAACTTATTGGATCGCACAAGAATCCCGTAGTCGCACAAGACGGAAATTCAGTCGCACAAGATTGGAATGTTGTAATCGCACAAGTTAAAATTTGTAGTCGCACAAGACCAGTTGCTTCAATCGCACAAGAATAAAGTAGTTTGTTGAATTGAAAATGATGATTGGTGATCGCACAAGTATAGTCGCACAATTTAACTTTTTGTTGCAATTTTTGTAGATAATTCCACTAATCAAATCCCCAAGAATCAAGGAATTGATTTGAAATTCAGTCTCTTTGTTTTATTTCCACCAATAACTTTCGAAAAATATGCAAACACTTTGACTCTTTCCCAAAACAAGATCGAACCACCAATTTTCAACTGTTCTTCGTATCTTCAAGTGTGTTCTTCGCGTTCTTCGAATCTTCAAATAATATCCGACTAAAACCGAGCCTTCGCAAGACTACTTAGGCTCTGATACCAATTGTAAGTCCCAAAACAACACAATCGGATATAAAAACACTAATCAAAGTGCGGAATACTAAGAAAAGTGTAGAAGAACAAGAACAATCAATCGATTAATTATTCAAAGTGCACACGGATTCTAAGAACCGTCTGGTACACTTCAGAGAATTCGATCAAGAAGAACAGAAAATATGAACATCCAACCAAATAATGACCTAGGTTCACCCTATTTATAGTTACATAGGGTGAACTAGTTACAAGTTGGGCCAAGCCCACAAGCACATTACTAACCAAACAAGCCCAAATCCCTTACTTAGCCCACATGGCTTATTCCATTACTATCTAACCCACTACAAGGCTAAGCCCAATAGCCTATATTTGTGTTTGATAAAGATAAGCATAAACCTACCCAATTATAGGGCCTTACATTTTGCTCCTTTTGCACATTTAAGCTCTTTTGATCCTGAAAATTAAAAAGGAACAGCAAACCAAGCTTTTTCAAACATTAGTACTGAAAAATGGTTGATTTTACGCTGTATTTGATATAATTTATATGTTGTATTTTAAGCACATAAAAAATCATAGGGTGTTCTACTGTGTATGGTAAGACATGGAACATAACATGACACCGAATAATGAAACGGACGTAACATGGTTAAAACATGGCGGATATGCCACTAGTACTTCTTATATATAAGTGTTTATATCACGTTACCAACCTTTCGTAAAACGTCCCATGAGAAATTCGGTGTTTTACAAACCTTGTTTAAACACGATTACATAAACTTTAATGACACACAAATACACCGCTAAACGCGCGATATCCGATTATCCATAACGAAACCTCATCCTTAATGCCTCATATTCATTTTATATCCAAAATTCATACCATTCCTATCAATGCATTCATCTATTGGATTGTTCGTTCACTCACATACCCGAATATTCCAAACTATTCTCTTGATATTTTATGGAAACCTTATTTACAATAAATCGGTTCAAATGTTCAAACCCTAAAATACCTCCTTACTTATTAAAACTATCTTCCATTCTTTATTTATGCGCAAACATACTTAGTCAGTCCGTTACCCCCAAAACTTTTGATAAATACCTAACCTTCTCATTTCTCAACATAAAAACAATTTTCTACAAACATGTGATTTTACTGATGCTCCTTAAAACCGATAAAACTTTCTTACAAACTACGATGTGGGTCGCACTTTCATAAAAATGCCAACTTTTTTACCCGAAAACTTTTCTTCTTAGGAACATTTCTAAAATAATTCCCCCATTGAGTTACTCAAACTCACTATACCTATACACACACATGCACGTTTTACCCGTACTTACGATTAATGCCTCAAGTCGCCTTAGCCAACGAACTATTTTTACGAACCTACCATTTTTGCTCCCCAAAAGTCCCATACATTTTCAAAACCCTTCAAACTTCAATTTTTTTTTTTTATTTTAGCCAAAATGTCTTTTTACAAAGTCTTCCTCTTGGATAAATTTCAGGACGAAATTTCCTAAAGGAGGGGAGACTTCAACACCTCGCTTTTTAAAACTTACCTTAATTAGAAAGACTGTTTACATTCCTATTTTTGGAAACTTATATCCGTATCAGATTCGTATTAAACTTCTGACTTCATAATTCACAACTTTGTTTGTAATAAAACTTAATCATTTTATTTAAATTATACTTCGATTAATCATACTTGTTTTACATTCAAATCATATACATACTTGATACTTGTTCTTCACTCTCATAAACACGTACTTATCATACAAGTAAATTGTCATAAAATACGTATTTTATAGTCTTTACCCATACAAATACTTGTTCATACGCTCACAATAACTCAATCTATGCTCTCATATATGTATCATAATTAAAATATGTTAATATTACAAGGTTATACCTTAAAGCACCCCAAACATCAAACACAAGGGACCATAAGTGTCAAAACTTGAAAGTTCTCGGCTGGAACCAGCCGCGACTCGCGGAAGCCACCAAGCCCCCATCTGCGACACGTGGGTGAACCCGATCTGCAGCCAATCTGATTTTGAATCCGCATTGGTCCATTTCATTCACTTAACCACCACCTAACTCACTTTATTTCTCTCTTAACTCCTAACCCTAATCCCCCAGTATAAATACACCTATTCTAACACTCATTTTCACTTTCCAAACCTCACAAACACCCTCAAATTCTCTCAAGAACTCTCCAAATATTCTGATTTTGAGTAGAAAGTTTCAAGGTTTTAAAAGTGAGTTCTAGCTCACTTCTTCCTTCAATCTTGCTTGTTTCTTCTTCTGTTTTACTTGGATAACCTCTAGGAAGGTTTTAACAAGTTTGTCATAGCAAACTAAGGTGAAACCTCACCATATTTTAATTCCAAAGTAAGATCTATTTTTTATTTTTGTTCATGTTTATGTAACTTCATTTTCTTTGCTAAAACTAGGTGGAATATTGTACCCACCAAGCTCACAACTTAGCCTATAGTTGTGGGTTTGTGTTGAGGTGATTTCCATCAAGTTATGAGTTCAAAACTCTTTACTTTAAAGTTCATACATGTTATAATCTGAGTGTTGAAAACAATCACGATTCATCATCTTCCTTATGTTGAACTTGTGACTTGTAAAAGTGTGAACCGTGGGAGCTTTGGCCTTCCAATCTAGTTCCACTACCTCACTTGTGAACCTTGTGTATGTACACTCAAGTGGTTTCCTAGTATCAAAGTAACATAACCTCGCCTAGCTTCCAACACTTTGTTAACTCTTTCCATGTCGTGGTGTTTCACCCGAGTTAGGATTTACTTGGCTACTTGAGCATGCATTAGTTAGATTTATTTCTTGTTTTTCATGACTCTCCGAATCATTCTTGTGATGATTTGTACAATGGTGAATCATACAAAGAGGTTAATCCTCCATGCTTGACTTATATGACAATCTATGATTGACTTAGTTTCAGGTTAATATTATAACTATATAAATAACTATATATATATATATATATATATATATATATATATATATATATATATGAACATGGCTGAATTTATGATCATAATCGAGTCATGGTTATTCGTCATAAACTTAAGCTATTTTATCTACGAGTCTAAGTCACTCGTTGATGATTCTAATGGGCAAATTAGGACCCATGAAATCATATACAAATTAGTGTCAAAAACGAGTATTTGGACTAGATATACTTTTATGCATACATACTTTTGTACTCAAATTCTGAATCCCAAATCTAATTACTTAATGAATGTCATATAACCATACCTTCAATCCGTTATTCACAAAAAAACTCGTCATTATAATCGGAAAGCTTTTACAATATTGTGATTACACCCTTTTTCATTTTACACTTTTGGGTGCAATATAATCGGAAAGGTTTTTGTTGAGATGATTTCCATCAAGTTATGAGTTCAAAACTCTTTACTTTAAAGTTCATACAAGTTATAATCCGGGTGTTGAATACAATCACGATTCATCATCTTCCATATGTTGAACTTGTGATTTGTAAAAGTGTGAACCGTGGGAGCTTTGGCTTTCCAATCTAGTTCCATTACCTCACTTGTGAACCTTGTGTATGAACACTCAAGTGGTTTCCTAGTATCAAAGTAACATAACCCCTCCTAGCCTCCGACACTTAGTTAACTCTTTCCATGTCGTGGTGGTTCACCCGGGTTAGGATTTAATTGGCTACTTGAGCATGCATTAATTAATTTTATTTCTTGTTATTCATGATCCTCCGAATCATCCTTGTGATGATTTGTGTAGTGGTGAATCATACAAAGAGGTTAATCCTCCATGCTTGACTTATATGACAATCTATGATGAACTTAGTTTTAGGTTAATATTATAACTATATAAATACATATATAAATATGAACAGGGCTGAATTTATGATGATAATCGATTCATGGTTATTCGTCATAAACTTAGGCTATTTTATCTACGAGTCTAAGTCACTCATTGATGATTCTAATGGGCAAACTAGGACCCATGAAATCACATACAACTTAGTGTCAAAAACGAGTACTTGGACTAGATATACTTTTATGCATAACATACTTTTATACTCAAATTCTAAATCCCAAATATAATTACTTCATGAACCTCGTATAACCATACCTTCAATCCCTTACTCACAAACAACTCGTCACTCACGAATAATCGGAAAGCTTTTGCAATATTGTGAGTATAATCGAACACCCTTTTTCATTTTACACTTTTGGGTGCAATATGTTTACTTATTCGACTTACACAATCACTTATACTTTTATGCAATCACACAAACAATCCAATACATACATACTAATACGTTATACTTGATTCGTGTTACTGGGTGATTCTTATTTGATAAACTTGTCATTAACTTCGTACGAGCTTCCCCTTAACATGTATAGCGTTGTAGGAGTAACGCACCGCCCGTGAACATGAGGTCATGTTAAGTTATTCATTCATTTATACTTACGGTAATCAGAGGGTTGACTTGTTAATCGCATGACAGTTTTACGTTAATCTTGATAACTAGGTGTGCCAGTGGATTTGTTTTAATTTTTTATACTTTTGTTGTGTATCAAACTTGTATACACGTCAATACTTTGTATTGAACTATGCTTTTAAATATATTGCAGGTTGACGATGTTGATGCATATGGAATCTAGTAGGATATGCTTAGATACACATGTAGACTATTAATGATGTCATTGTATTTTGATTCCTTATGTTTATTGTATTTCGTTCATCAAGTGTGTACTTTGAATTTTCAAGTATTGTATTTGACAACCGTTATTAATGAAATGAAACTTGTTTATTAAATACTTGTCACAAATAGTGTTATTAAGTCCCCAGCAAATCTCGTTCGTCTCACTCCGATGTTTCCGCCATCAGTTGCGGTGTGATAGATAATATGTTGTTTCAATCAACCGTGTCATCTAATAGGGTGAGTTCATCAACCTATGGAGCTATAATCTACTACAGTTGGAAACACTGGAAATTGGCAATAGTTAAACAAAGTTGTTTAAGACATATAGTAAAACAAATAACATATAAGATATAGTTGTGAATTGTAGTATTTCAAAATAGTAGATCCAAATAATTGAATGTGTATATGGACACATGATTCACCCAAAAGTTAAAAATGAAGAAAAGGGGCTATGTAAACTGTTAGATTTGAGAGTTAGTGAATTGTGTGTGTTTTTGATAAAACAGTTTGAGATTCAAGCAAAATAGTTAATACAAACACATCATCATAGACACTGCTAGATTCAGGAATGATTGACAAATGATTCATATATTATTCATATATCAGATTACAATCAATTGTACAATAGTACTCCCCCTCACCAGGCGAACTCTTTTCTAGTTTTTTTACTTTTCATCTCATAGAGTTAATTTTAAAAATTACAGAGTGAACTATTTATAGAGGAAAGAACTGCTTGTGACATCACCATGAAAGCGACCCAAAACAACCCATTAAATGTTGTAACTACCAGCAGTTGTGCAAAACTGCTGGACATTTAGTAAATAAACAACAAAAAAAAAAACTGCTACAAAATTACAAGTAAACGACTGGGATTCCAAAATTGATGGTGGATTCTAGCACTTTTGGAATCCAGTACTTCTGGTCTTTCTTTGACTTGTTGACTTGGTCTTCTCGTCTTCAATCTTCACCTTGTTGACTTTGACTGTTACCTGGTTGACCAAACACTTTTCAATCCAACAGTTGCACTTGTTGTCTTGTGTAAAAGACTGGGAGTTCGGTTGCTCGAACACGCTCAGACCAGATTAGCAGCTACAAGATAGTGCGGAATCCGAAAATGTAGTAGGAGAGAGAAATACAACACAGACACTCTTAAACATCTTCATTCTCATTGATAATCAACAACTGTTACAAGTTCCGGAGAGAATTGGGCAGGGCTTCGCCAATGGTGTCAGAAAGAACTGTTACAAACGAGCACCATGACCACCATCCGGATGGGATTATGTCCATCCATCCGGATGGACTCCATCCTGTCCGAATGGACTTACAAAACACACTAACCTTTCGTTTCATCCCGGATTTGCTACAAAACATACATTAAACTGTACATAGACCACAAACAGGTAAATATAGACTCGATACAGACGAAAGCTACAGACATATGTATCTACAGACTCCTCCTTGGATGTAGTTGCAGTCTTTCTTCCTGTATAGCCTTGATCATGCCTTCCAGTTGCGTCTCCATTCTTTAGCCTTCCTTCTTCTTTCTTCTTTGCGTTCTTCCAGCATTCTTTGTCTGGTTGGTCTTCCCACATTGATCCACCATTTTCTGTATTCCTTATCACTATCTCTAGCCTTTGACCACCATGGAATCTTTCGTTCTTCTTTTTTCAATTGGCGTTTTGTAACAACCCTCGGTAAAACCTACACCCTCATAAAATTTCAGATACTCTAATATAGTTTAAAATGTCTCAATATGTCTTAAAATATACCCCGTATGTGAAAACCAAGCCCGAAATATGTTATAGTATTAGAAATAAAAATATAAAATCTGAATTCTGAGTTGAGGCGGGCCGCGTAGGATCCCACCTCAATGTCACGCGGGCCGTATGAGAGTGCTGACCGGACTCCGCTGAATTCTTTAGTTCAAGCGGGCCGCGTAAGTTTAAGTTTAAGTTGACGCGGGCCGCGCGTGTTCCAAATGGTGGCAGATCCATGAGCCGACACGTGTCGACTTCGTGTCAAACCTAGTTGATGACCGGACTAAGCTACTGCGTTGACTCATGTTGACGCGGGCCGCGTACATGTTCCTTGTCTGTTACGCGGACCGCGTGGAAACCCAATTACACAAGTATAAATAGCAGGCATCAGTTTTCAGTTTTCGTCGCTCATTTCTTATTCTCAATCTCGAATTCTGAAAGTATAGGCATAATATTTCGGGTATTATACCCCTAATTAGCGAGGTTCTGCTCCGTTGTAAGTATTATAACCCCAGTTTCATAATAGTTACGCTGCCCGATTGATTTAGGGTTCCGTAACAACTGTCGTGGTTCTGCCCGACGTAGTTGTTGGAATGCCGTCTCGGGGAGGGTATTATTAATATTTTCAAAGGGTTATGATACTAATCAATGTACATTTGTATAAATTATAGATTATATCCAGGAAACCCTCATGCGAAGTCTAAGATAGCAAAGTGAGTAATCCTTATTTTGTATAAACCTTTTTGTTAACTGTTGTTACAAAACCTCATACAATTAAATTTGTTACCACCTGGTCAAGGAGTAACATTAAACAGTAATTGAGTATTTGTAAGAATACAATTATAGTGGGTATGTTGGGGTTTTGTATACAAAATTTGTTACCACCTGGTCAAGGAGTAACATTACCACAAGTTGAGTATGACAGTACCACTGATGTTAATTGATATATCTTGGAAACAAATGTAATTGCGGATGTGCCCTCAATACTGTACACTGTGAAATGAATTTTTATGTAAACTTTATTAAACTGGGATTCACTCACCAGTATTTCTTGCTGATAAAATGTTTTAAACACGTGTTTCAGGTAACTTAGTGTGAAGCCTATAAAAGCCAGCTGGAGAGCACTGAAGGCTTGGAAAAGTGGCAATAAAGTTACCTAAAATAAAATAGATGTTTTTATTAAATAAAATAGGATTTATTCCTATGAAAACGTGTGTACTATGAACTTGGGTTTCATCCCATTTGTTTAATATTATAAAAATATGGTGGTTTTACTCTGATAAATATTTCCTAACTACGGTCCTGATGTAAATTCCGCTGCAAGACTAAACAAACTGATACCACCAAAATCTGTGATCACGTCCGCCCGTTCCCGGGACAGATAGGGATCGGGGGTTGTGACAGAAGGAGGTATCAGAGCCTAGCCACTGGCTCAAGCCAAAGAAGTGTTCTGCTGACACTTAAAGTTATATTTTGTGTTAGGAAATAAATTATGAAAATACATGCATAATTGTAATTATTATGATGTGTTATTTGACTATTTGTTAGTTTACAGTATGAGTAAGAGAAGAATTTTGGACATATATCATAAACTAGATAGTTCACCCAAAGAAAAGGGAAGTTCATCTCAAACAAATTCCTCAAGATACTCAACAGATACTGAGGAAGGAATATTTGTCCGTAAAGCTCAGTATGAAAATCCACTTACCCCTAGTAAAAGAAGCCGGATTCTTAGAAAAAGTCAAGAGAATATGAAAAAGTCTCAGGAAAACCAGAAAATAGGCAGTAACCCACCTTGGGAAGATAAATTAGACGAAAAATGGACAAATCTCTACATGTTAGCCACTACAGCAGTAAATGTTAACCTATAGTTAAATTGTCAAATTAGTGCCAGTACTCATGCCACCCACGAGCTAAAAACTTTAAAAGAACTTCGTTCATTTGATAACAACCTAGTAAGAAGAAAGAGATAGAATAAACCTTACATAAAAATGCATGTTGAGCATAATACTCCTATAACCCAGTTAGACTAAAATAAGTTACGGATGTATAACCAATAATATATTTCGAATTCCAGTTCTAGTTTGTAATAAATATATAAATCGCAATATTTCATTTTAATCAATCTGTTCGTATAATTGTACTAGATATTCGTTTATGATAAATAAACATTCGGATGAACAACAAAAGTGAACCAAGAAAACTAGAATAAGGTCTAGAAGTACAAGAGAATTTTTAATGATATGCCTTAATATGAAACTTTGAGATAAACCAATTGCTTGCATAAATAAAGTGTGATGGTTATTGGTATCCTGTAAGGATAATGACTAGAACAGTGCCTGTATGATAAATAAGTAATAACACTTGGCCACTGTTATTTCTTGTTTATTGATACTACTCAGTTCTAGAATATGATCCCTCATGAGAATACTAATTTCATTGTTTCTTGATGTAAATGATACTTTTCTTTAAAATCATGATTTGAAATAAGTTTACGGGTGGAAAATACTATGATAATGATCTCTTCGGTAAAACTGGGCATGGTATGGTAGATTCTCCAGCTTGTCCGGGTGAGATAGGGTTACCTTTCCGGCAAGACCGGGTGAAATGGGGTTACCTTTCCGGCAAGACCGGGTGAGATGGGGTTACCTCTCCGGCAAGACCGGGTGAGATGGGGTATATGTTATGATAATAGAATTATCTAAATAGTACTATGACCTGATGTTTGACTTGTAAGTTTGTTTACATTATGGATAATGTGCATACTACAGTATATGCACTATTGTATAGACATGTATGTCTATGAGGAAATTCAAAAGATCCTAAAAATTGATAATGAGGAATAAATTACGGACAGAGGTGTCAATTATGAATTTAGATTTGTCAGAAATCTCTAGTATATATATATATAAATTCTGATGATAAACATTATTTGATTATCAATCTATGCGATAAAATGAAACGGTAGTAATAATAATATAATAAAATAAAATATGTGTGTACAGATGCATACTATTTTATTTCTGTTGGTATTGTAATTTTTATTTTAGTACTAGTATGCAATAGACACATAGTATATGAAAAGAGTATAGTAGTAATGATCGACGCTTTTGGCAAAAATGCATATCATGTGATTAACTATAGTAAGATATTAATTGTGATATTAATATGGGATAAATGTTTAAAATTCAGATGGCCGACGAAGAAAATCAAGGAAATCTGAATAACGATAACCAGAGTAACAGTAACGTGGTTAATGATAATCCGAGTATCAATAACAATGGAAATCAAGTGAATAATAGTGCTATTCAACACATAGTGGCACAGGGAATTATAGATGCTATGCCATTTATTATTCAAACTGTTAAGGATGCTGATAATAAAAGTAAACATAGCAGTAAGCGACCCGTTGAACCAGAAAACAGTGTAAACAATGGACCGGTATTTCAATTGCCTATTCCCAAAAGAAGAAGAACCATGCCTTATGGTTGTTCTTATAAAGAATTCTGGTCTTGTAAACCAATGGAATTCTCGGGCAATGAAGGGGCCATTGCAACCTTACGCTGGATAGAGAAGACTGAGGCAGTCTTAAGGATAAGTAAGTGTGCTGAAGAAGACAAGATATTATTTGCTTCTAATCTGTTAAAGAATGCAGCATTAGAATGGTGGAACACTATCCTCCAGACAAGAGGAAGTGATAAAACATATAATATGGAATGGGAAGAATTTAAAGAAAAGGTAGAAAGGAAATTCTGCCCACCCAATGAAAAGGAACAGATAGCAAACAAGTTCCTCAACCTTAGAATGACTGGTGTAGATAGTAAAGGGTACACTACTACATTCTTTGAATATGCTAGGATAGTACCAACCCTTGCATCACCAGAACCGGTATTAATCTCCCGTTACATCTGGGGATTAATTGGAGAAATTAGACATGTAGTCAAGGCAACCAGACCCCAAACCATAGAAGAAGCCGTAGAACTAGCCAATACCTTGACTGATGAACTAGTTCGTACTAGAGAAGAGGATCAGAGGAGGAACTTAACTCAAAGGCTTACACAAGAATTTCATTCTGGGAATTTCAATCGTAGGAACATAGATTCTACCTTTGCACCGTATTGCGAGATCTGCAAAAAGAAGCATTCTGGAAAATGCTCCACTCACTGCAATTTCTGCAAAGCACCAGGACACAATGAAGAGAACTGCAGGAGGAAATCCAGTAATGGATTGTGTTTTAACTGTGGAGAAAAAGGTCATATCAAGCCAAACTGTCCAAAACTGGCTCCAGCTACGAACAACAAGAATACTAAAAATGCTAGAGCATTTGTTCTGACTGCAGATGAAGCCAAGATGATTCCAGATGTCATCACTGGTACGTTTTTAGTTAATGATGTCTTTTGCTAAAGTATTATTTGACTCTGGTGCAAACCAAAGTTTTATTAATACATCGTTTTGCAAATTTCTAAAACAGTCATTAACTAAACTCCCACACGAATGCTTAGTAGAGACAGCTAATGAAGAAACCATTAGGATTTCTGAAATCTTGCAGGGAGCAAGAATAGAAATTTTAAACCAAACGTCTAGGGCAAACCTTTATCCAATGAATCTAGCCATATTTGATATTGTTTTAGGAATGGATTTGTTAAATAACCAATAAAGCTAGTATTTTATGTGATCAAAAGTCAATTCAAGTAAATTCATCTAAAGGTAAAATGATCACAATTAAAGGAAATAAACCATCTAGATCCACAAAATTCATCTTTGTGATGAAAAGTGCAAATTCTATAAGAAAAGGTTCTATAATGTATTTTATTTCTATAATCACTAACACTAAAGGAAAAGAACTAAAAGACATTCCAGTAGTATCTTAGTTTTCAGATGTTTTCCCTAAAGAATTACCTGGACTACCTCCCGACAGAGAAGTTAAATTCAGAATTCACCTGCTACCAGGAACATCGCCAATTGCCAAAACACTCTACTGTTTGACAACCGCCGAAATACAGGAATTAAAGAAACAATTCGATGAATTGTGGGAGAAAGGATTCATACAACCGAATTCGTCACCATAGGGAGCATCGATATTATTCGTTAAAAAGAAGGACGGATCAATGCGTTTGTTCATTGATTACTGTGAATTAAACAAAGTCACGATTAAGAATCGGTACCCATTACCGAGAATCAATGATTTGTTTGATCAACTATCAGGAGCTCAATTTTTCTCTAAAAATCGATTTAAGGTCAGGATATTATCAATTAAAGGTACAGGAAGAGGACATTCCTAAGACCGCATTTAGAATAAGGTATAATTATTATGAATTTACTGTCATACCATTTGGTTTAACCAATGCCCCAGCTGCATTTATGGACATGATGAACCAAATATGAAAGCCATATTTGGATAAATTCATAATTTTATTCATAGATGATATTCTAATTTATTCTAAAAAAAATAAAAAAGGATCATGCAAGACCATTGCACGCACTTTTAAGTTTATTAAGAAAGAAAATAGTACAATCTGGGTGATTGTAGATAGGCTAACCAAGTCAGCTTATTTCCCACAAATGAAAAAGAAATATCCGCATGTATTCCAGTAGATCTCGAGGACGAGCTCTAAATTAAGGTGGGGAGAATGTAACAACCCTCGGTAAAACCGACACCCTCATAAAATTTCAGATACTCTAATATAGTTTAAAATGTCTCAATATGTCTTAAAATATACCCGTATGTGAAAACCGAGCCCGAAATATGTTATAGTATTAGAAATAAAAATATAAAATCTGAATTCTGAGTTGAGGCGGGCCGCGTAGGATCCCACCTCAATCTCACGCGGGCCGTATGAGAGTGCTGACCGGACTCCGCTGAATTCTTTACTTCAAGCGGGCCGCGTATGTTTAAGTTTAAGTTGACGCGGGCCGCGCGTGTTCCAAATGGTGGCAGATCCATGAGCCGACACGTGTCGACTTCGTGTCAAACCTAGTTGATGACCGCACTAAGCTACTGCGTTGACTCATGTTGACGCGGGCCGCCTACATGTTCCTTGTCTGTTACGCGGGCCGCGTGGAAACCTAATTACACAAGTATAAATAGCAGGCATCAGTTTTCAGTTTCCGTCGCTCATTTCTTATTCTCAATCTCGAATTCTGAAAGTATAGGCATAATATTTCGGGTATTATACCCCTAATTAGCGAGGTTCTGCTCCGTTGTAAGTATTATAACCCCAGTTTCATAATAGCTACGCTGCCCGATTGATTTAGGGTTCCGTAACAACTGTCGTGGTTCTGCCCGACGTAGTTGTTGGAATGCCGTCTCGGGGAGGGTATTATTAATATTTTCAAAGGGTTATGATACTAATCAATGTACATTTGTATAAATTATAGATTATATCCAGGAAACCCTCACGCGAAGTCTAAGATAGCAAAGTGAGTAATCCTTATTTTGTATAAACCTTTTTGTTAACTGTTGTTACAAAACCTCATACAATTAAATTTGTTACCACCTGGTCAAGGAGTAACATTAAACAGTAATTGAGTATTTGTAAGAATACAATTATAGTGGGTATGTTGGGGTTTTGTATACAAAATTTGTTACCGCCTGGTCAAGGAGTAACATTACCACAAGTTGAGTATGACAGTACCACTGATGTTAATTGATATATCTTGGAAACAAATGTAATTGCGGATGTGCCCTCAATACAGTACACTGTGAAATGAATTTTTATGTAAACTTGATTAAACTGGGATTCACTCACCAGTATTTCTTGCTGATAAAATGTTTTAAACACGTGTTTCAGGTAACTTAGTGTGAAGCCTATAAAAGCCAGCTGGAGAGCACTGAAGGCTTGGAAAAGTGGCAATAAAGTTACCTAAAATAAAATAGATGTTTTTATTAAATAAAATAGGATTTATTCCTATGAAAACGTGTGTACTATGAACTTGGGTTTCATCCCATTTGTTTAATATTATAAAAATATGGTGGTTTTACTCTGATAAATATTTCCTAACTACGGTCCTGATGTAAATTCCGCTGCAAGACTAAACAAACTGATACCACCAAAGTCTGTGATCACGTCCGCCCATTCCCGGGATAGATAGGGATCGGGGGTTGTGATACGTTTGGTCAGGCGGAACTGGCTTCTCCAAACCCAATCTCCATCTAGCTCTCTTAGTAGATTCTACTATCTTCTTTTCCATCTTCTCATTATGACGTTCTTTCTTGAGAAATTCTGCCAACTCAAAATCTCTCCACTTAGACCCTAAGTAACGACCAGAGTTGATATATTTTGCAAAACAGACATTCACCAGCTTCTGGTACCTTTGTGCTTGCTGTTTGTCAACTTCATTATAAACAATCTTGTTGAAGAAGAGACACTCTATATCTTTCTTCGAACAATTGACAAGCATCATAGGATCCAAGACATGAATATGCCTCCAGTCACCTGTTTTCCCATCTAACAGAGTTATCACCACCTCACACGTACTTGGATTGAAGATCTAACCTTTGAAGTCTTTATAGAAATCTTGTTCCATTTCTCTTAGAGGCATGTTCTTCAAACATCTTGGACATTTGATGTGTACCGTGATATCCTTCTCTCCTGTAACTAGACCAATCTTCACTATTTGTTTAGGTTATTGTGGTTTCTAATCTGGAAAATTCAACTTAGCTTGCTGCTTGAAATAATCCCACAACCTTTGTTCATGACATTTCACTTCAGGACCATAATAGTATTGCTTTATGTTCTTCATCTTCACCAACTCTTCAACATCCCACCACGGAAGAGTCTTTATATCATGAAGAACTCAAAGTACTGAACACCATACTCACGCTTGATTGCATAAACTTTCAAATCTTCTAAGTAAAGAACTTCAACGGCCTCTTGAACTTCCTCTCTTCTGGCATTGCCCTAAACCATTTCTTCTTTTCTTCTTGAAGATCTTCTTTTGAAATTGTTTTTAGAATACCATCTGTAGCGATCTTCTCAGACACTTTCCTTCGAAGTTCATCTTCATTATGCGATCAAAACAATTCATCAAAAGTAGGAAAATCATCATCTAGACCAGTATAATGGAATGGAACATCCTGGTCAGAATTTGATCCCTCTTCAATAATCACATCATCAAAATTATCTGCCTCATTTACCAGTTTGAACACATATTCATGATCTGGAGTAAGTGGAATTTCTTTTTCGATATCAAACTTGAATTTATCATCATCCATATCAAGAGTTTCCAACATAGACTCCCTAGTCCAATTTTCTACTAATTCTCCCTCTTCTTCAGTAAGATTAAGATAAATAACTTTTGGAGTGTTAGAGAATACCTTATGAAGATCAGTATGCGTAGTTCTAGAAGCAGACCCTCCCTGATGTTCAGCTTCATCTCGTTCCTCATTTTGCTCATCATTCAAATAATCATCAACTTGACTCGTACCTGATGGTTTCACATTCAAAGCACCACCAGCACCACTTTGATCATCGTCGTCATCTTTATCCTCTTTCTTATCATCATGGCGATCATCATCATCGTCATCTTCGAACTTTCTCATCTTAGCCCTTAGTCGACGTCGTTCGACTTCAATTCTTCTTAAGCTAACTTTTTTGCTATACAATATCTCCATCGGCATACCAATCAGAATGAAGAACTGAACAGGAACAGTAGCAAGATCATTGTTAACTTCATCCTCTGTAACTTTCATTTCAATCTCTACAGCAGTAACTTCAACCTCTGCATCTTTCATTTCAACATCTTCAACATTGGAAACAGTTACCTCAACATCAGGTTGTGATTGCTCTGGTTGAGTCGACGATCCAAGAATTCCTTCTGTATCAACTACAGAACCCTTTCCTTTGTCTTTTAGAGCTTCTGCAGCTTCCTCAGCATTCTTCTTTTCTTTCGCCATCCTCCGTAACTTAGCTCTTTGGATTTCTATCTCGTCAAACGCCGCATGAACATTTATACCAAGGATATTTTCTATCACTGCATATAACATCTTGATCTGTTCATCTTTGATTTCTTTGTTTGCTCTCAAATCTGCTACATCTTTCTTCAAAATTTCATTTGCATTCGTCATTGATACCTGCAAATCACAATGCATCTCTAATATCATCTTATGTGACTCATCCATTGCTTTGTAGCGAGCTTCAATATCTAGAATCTTTTCTGTCAACACTTCAACTTCATTTCTTAACATGACATTGTCTGCCTCAACACCCTTTAGCTTTTCTTTCGTTGCTTTGAGCTCTGCTTCATACTCTGCTTTAGCTTTTTCTAACAAACCAACTTTTGTGGAGTTGGACCTTTCTTCGTCGTATATCCAGGTTCTTCAACTATCTTTGTCGGTTGTTCTGGTTTCGTCTCATGGACTTCTTCTTGAAGTGGAACAGATTACTGTGTTGGAAAAGGTGGTTGTGTTGCTATTCTGAATTCAGTTTGAATTGGAATCTCCACTTCAACACTTTCAATTTGTTCAACCTCTGGAATTTTTTCTGGAATAGAAGTTGTGACTTTTCTAACTTTCTGTCTCTTTGGAACTTCACCAGTTGGACGAGCTTTTCGCTTTCTAATCCCTTTCTTTTTCAACTTCTCTTTCTCTGCAGGTGTAGGCTCGTATGTTGCATCTTCTTCATCGGAATCTTTCTTCTTCTTTGGAGTTCTTTTCAGTTTCAACTTTCCACTAACCAACTTTGACACATCTAATTCTGACTGTGTTTCACTCGAATTTGTGTGAACTACTCCTTCAACTTCTATTTCTTGTACTGCTTCACCACCTGTTGCTGTTTCAACATCGACACCACCAGTTTGTGGAGTAGTCTTAGCAATTTTAGCATCTTTAGCAGCTGATAATACTTCTTAGTCGGCAAATGTCATGTTAAGTAGATCAACACCTCTATAAATCACTTCTTGTGGAGCAATGACAGGTTTATCAACCAAATGAGGTAGTGATTTCTGCTTCTTTGAATCTTTCTTTGCAGCAGCTTTAGGAATTGAAACTTGGGGAGTTCTCTTTCTCGACTTCTTATATTTCTTAACCAACCATCTGGTCTTCTTGAGAACAACTAGTTCCATTTTCTTTGTCTCATCATCAGAATCGCTATTGTCATGTCTCTACTTATCGTCTTCAGGAGCTTCATAGTCTACTTTCTTTATTGCTGCAAACTTCTCACTAAACTTCGGTTCATCCCTTTTTTTAACACCTCTATACACATCTAACCGCTTCCAAGTCTCATTATCCATGTGCTCTAGCTTTAACTTATCACTATCAGCTTTTGGCAGATTTTGAATTTGATCATCAAGAAGCATCTGCACGAACCTCAGATATTGCACGTACTTTTCACCTTTGATATTGTCTAACATATGATTGAAGATCACTTGCGATATGTTGTAGGGCCTGTTCAGAATCAAACAAGTAATAATATTCATAATGTAATCAGGAGATTCATCGTAAGCACCTTTTCTGTGACCCAGTGCGTGTATCACACAATAAACCAAGAATTTATAAGGTCTTGAAAACTTCGACTTTGTATATGCTGGATTGTAACAACTGTGCTTGTAATCACTATGAACAGTTCTGTTATCAATAAAACAATGTTATTTTATCACAATGTTTGTTTTGTTATGTTTTACATTTTTCATGTTTTGACTTTTATCCAATTCCAAACTCTACGTCACTTTCTGGAGAGTTATACGCAAACTGGTGCGTAAACGTACTCAGTTTAATGCGAGAAATACTCCGAAACATCAACATATACTCAACATACCTTAAATAACCTTTACATAACTTAGAAATAAGTTTTGAAGGCTTTGGTATGGCAAAAACAAGTTAATTCGTTTACAGGGACTAAACTTGACAAACTGCGAAAGTATGTCAATTTGAACTGTAACGAACATTCCGGAACATGACCATAAGTTAAACACACCTTAAATATCCTTTACATATCTTAGAAATAGGCTTTGAGGGGTTTGGTGTGCTAAAATAAACTTTTGGGACATTCAGGGACTAAAAGTGTCAAAAAGTGCACAAGTTTGCATTTTCGCGCATAACTTACGTTTTGAATACATCCGGACATCCAAAAATTTATGTAAGCATGACTATATTATATTTTAGTGTTCGCCTTAAGAAAAATCCATTCGTCGCGTCATTTGGATCGTTTTTCGCACTTATGCGCATTCCGTCGTAATTAAGCGAACATCGCGTTCGTACGACCAAACGAACCATCATCCGACATATTTTTGAACATGTTTCATGTCCAAAATGTTTAGGCAACATTTTAGGGCCTTAAAGTTGGCTTTACGGGCCTTAGAAGTGTCGGAAATGGCCTTAAACACGTGCAGGGACCTAAACTGTCATTTTTGAAAGTTGTTTCTGATCTGACATGCTCAGGCGGCCCGCATTGTGTTTGGCTGATCCTAAAGCGGGCCGCTTCCCACCTTCTGACCAGATTAAGTGTATTTAAACACAAGTTACAGCTGGTTAATTGTCATCCACACATTCCCAAGAGTCTAGTCAGCTGATAAGGATGGCATTTTGTCACCACAACTTGCCGACACTTGTACGGTTATGATCGAAACACGTTTTTCCTTAAAATGATCTCAACGGTTCACCGAAAACTATATATACCCCATCACCCCTTTGCAAAACTTACTAGAATTTCAATTTGAGAAACTCTAAGTTGAAACCTTTGTTTCATACCTGAGATTTTTGAATTGAGATTAGCATTCGGGGACCCTGGGTTAGTATTCTTTCGTTCTTTTCCTTATTTTACTGCTTTTCGAGTCAGAAAGTCAAACTTTGTTTGACTTTCAGCGTTGACCAGTAATGGTCAATGCGAAGTTCGTTAGAACTTCGCAACGTGATTGTAATCACGATGGTCATAGTCCCTTGGGACTATGCCTACTGATTACCACGTTGTCTAGGGTCGTAGGGTAAGCGATCTGATCAATCGCTTATACCTTCGAACCCGACCCAGTTTGGTCGATCATTAGGATCCGACCAAATACATTAGGTGACCATAGTGTAGGGAATAACCTTCCGAGGTTATACCCTATGGTCACATCGTTTAAGTAGTTGTATGATAGGTAGTTTATATGCCTTAGGTAAATTACCAGAATACCCTTTTCATGTATAATTGGTAATTAAGCATATGTAACCTAAACCTTTGTCACATAACTGATTATGTAACATGTATAGGCATATAATACTTGTCATAGGACTAGTTAGGCGGTCCAAACGCGTTTTACGCGCACGACACGTTAAAGTAGCATAAGCTTCCTAAACGGGTCGTAAAGGGTCGATAAGACTTAGGTTAAGTTTCTTTTAGTATGTAGGCTTTGTTAAACCATGTCACGTGAGTTCCTACACTCATTTGGTTTACAAACCCTAATGCTACCCAGTCTTCCGATATAGGTCCGGTTTATTAACATAGTTACCTATATTAGGTGCCGTTTGATTCCGAGATCTAGCATTGCTTGGTGATTATCTTTATACATCTGAGCAATCTCAAGTGAGTACATAGACCCCTCTTTTACTGTTTTCCAAACTGTTTTGGGGTGGAACACATGTGCCTATTTGTTACTTTCATGCTTTCCTGTTTTCACATCATATACCTGCTATGTTTGATAGTACATTATAGTACATGATTTCATTTCAGTTCATGCTATGTATGCCCATTGTGTGCCTACTTAGTACATTGTTTTACATGACATTTCATGCTAGGTGTGCCCATTGTGTGCATTACTTAGTACATTGTTTTACATAACATTTCATGCTAGGTGTGCCCATTGTGTGCATTACTTAGTACATTGTTTTACATGACATTTCATGCTAGGTGTGCCCATTGTGTGCATTACTTAGTACATTGTTTTACATGACATTTCATGCTAGGTGTGCCCATTGTGTGCATTACTTAGTACATCGTTTTACATGACATTTCACGCTATGTATGTTCATCTGATTACATACTTAGTGCATTGTTTTTCACATGCTTACATTTTGGTATGACATTTGGGTTGTTTACATGGGACAATACATTCATTAACATTAGCTACGCCGTTCGTTAGTAGGTAGTGGTACCATAGGAATTGACAACTCCCGTTCCGGACATCCCAGGGTAAGGGGACAGAAAGGAATGACCGAATTCGATGATATTTAGACAGATAGACCTTTAATTTGTTTAAAGGTTTATCACCACAGTCACAAGGCTTGGATGTATGCATATTCACAATACCACATAAATGTTCATATTCAGTACAGCATGCATAGACATTTTAACATGATTGACAATTGATCATGCATTTTCCACAAGACATAATATTGATTTAAACCATGTTTTACTTCAATACTTTGTTTTTATGCATATGGTTTAGTTGAGACATTTCACTTGCCATACATGACATTTTGACATAGACATTTTACACAAAGACATTTGACATAGACATTTGACATGGATATTTGACATAGACATTTGACATGGATATTTGACATAGACATTTGACATGGATATTTGACATAGACATTTGACATGATTTACATTTGACACATCACATGTTTGACAATTGGTTGGTTTGGTTTGATTAAATGATTAAGTAACGATGCGTGTGTAATATGATACAAGCATGGTGGATACGCCGCTGGTACTTCCTATATATAAGTGTTTGTATGGTATTACATGTCGTAACGTTATTTGAATCATTTCAGTTTGAGACATAGACATTTTATACAAATAACATACTTTTCACAAGACATTGATTTACAAACAACTTATCTTATACGAATACATTTTTACATGGTTATTTATTTAACCTGACATTTACTTATACATATCATCTGATCTTATTGTTTTCAAATGATTTACAAGACAAAGCAAATTACAAGATTCATGACTAAACATTCTCTTAAACATAAGTCATGAATCCTATTTTCACAAACCTATGTATCTCACAGGCATTTTTATGCTGACGTACCTATTTTCACATGTGTTTTCAGGTGCTTTTCCATAGGATGTGATCACGATACTAGGGCGGACCTGTGCCTTAGAAACATAAAACGAAGATAGACTTTGTATAATTATGTTATAAACTCTGTATCATCTGTTTTTGAATGAATTTTTACAAGGTTTTGAACCCTCAATTGTAAGGTTTTGAACCCTCTGTTATATGGTTTTGAACCCTTTTCAGTATTGGTTTTTGGCCTTGTGCCTTCAAATTTTCAAAATCTCGTCAAGGTTTTGGGTTTTAAATAATGTGAACATGTGCAAACTGGAAGGGTGAATGCCTGTATTCTGGGTTTTCTGTCTAGGCAAGCACTTCGTATACATCTCAACCAGACGCGAGACCAGTTGTGCTTACCTGGGAATTCTTGGAGTGAGTGTTCACTTATAGGCGAGCATGTCTTCATTATACATTATTTTTGACCCATTTACTTTGATTAGTCACTGTGAGTCATTTGTTTGCTTTGTGATACGAACGAATGACCACCATCTATGCTGTTTGCAATTCTTGTTTTTATCATCTCATTCTTTTCATCCAATCATCTCACTCGTTTTCTTTCATGTTTTCCTCTTTTAGAATGCCTCCTCGACGCGAGAACCAGATAGCTACTGCCGAGTTGGCAGAAATTATTGCGCAGCAGATGGCTGCTCAATTCCCAAATCTCTTTGCTCAATGGAACCAAGCCAACAACAACAACAACAACAATGTTCCATGCAAGTACAAGGATTTTAATCAGGCTAAACCACTCAAGTTTAGTGGTTCTGAGGGAGCGACTGGGCTTCTTCAGTGGTTCGAGAGCATAGAGAATACTTTTCGCCATGTGCAGTGTCCGGATAATCGCAAGGTCGAGTTCTCCTCGAGCGTATTTCAGAAGAGGGCTTTGACATGGTGGAACGGGGTTATGAGAGACAGGGGTGCAGAAGTTGCTCTTGCACAGACTTGGGCTGAACTTAGAGCCCTTATGATGAGGGAATTCTGTCCTCGTCATGAGCAACGAGCATTGGAAAAGGAGTTTGATGAGCTGAAGCAAGATAGTGGTGAGCACAGGGCTTATACGGATCGGTTTGAAGAGTTGAGTTTGCTTTGCCCGACTATGGTTACTCCACTTGACAAGGCTATCGAAAGATACATCGATGGTCTACCTGACTCGGTACAAGACATTCTTACTGGTAGTAACCCTGCCACACTTCGTCAGGCGATAGAGTTATCTGCGACATTGACTGAGTCGCAGATCCGGAAGAACAAGTTACACCGGAAGGGTGACAAGGGCAAGAAACAGTTGGCTGACAAGGGTGATAGCAAGAAAGGTCAAAACTTGAATGGAAAGAACTCTGGTTCTTCGAAGAGGTCAAGGAAGCGTAGGGCTTCCCAAAACTATGCTGTCACTGCCCAAGCTAACCAGGCAGCTCCCAACCAACCCGCACAGCCTCCAGCAAAGAAACCCTATACAGGGAATGCACCTTTGTGCAATAGATGCAACAGTCACCACCAGCCGCAACTTCCGTGCCGTTTCTGTACTAGCTGTGGGAAATCAGGTCATCTTACTGATGTTTGTCGGTTTGCTCAAAACCGGGCAGTTCAGTACCCGGCTCAACAGGTTGCTCAGCCTCCTGCTCCGCAACAGGGTCAAGCTGCACGACCACAATACCCACCGGGTGCTTGTTATAATTGTGGGGATCTGACCCACTACAGAAACCGGTGCCCAAGGCTAGCCAATCAGAACCAGAACCAGAATCCAGCTCCGGCTCGAGGACGAGTTTTTAACATGAATGCCCAAGAGGCACAGGCTGACGATAATGTGGTGAACGGTACGTTCTTTATTAATAATCAGCCTGCATCTGTTCTTTTCGATTCCGGTGCCGATAAAAGTTTCGTGTCTTTGTCTTTTGAGCCTATGCTTCGAGTGTCTAGAACGAAACTAGGAAAACCTTTGACAGTAGAGGTTGCTAGTGGTGAACCCGTTATTCTTGATTCTGTTCTACGCAACTGCCAGTTGAACCTAAATGATCATCTTTTCCCTATCGATCTCACGCCTATGCAACTCGGAAGCTTTGACGTTATTGTGGGAATGGATTGGTTATCCAAGCATCACGCAGAGATAGTTTGTTCTGAGAAGATTGTTCATGTGCCGCTTTCGACAGGCGAGATTCTGCAGGTTCAAGGTGAGAAGCCTACCGTTGGTCTCAAACTCATGTCTTGTTTTAAAGCTCGGAAATATCTGCAGAAGAACTATGTGGCTTTCTTAGCACATGTTACAGAAGATAAAGGCAAGGGTAAGTCTATTTCAGATATTCCTGTCGTTCGGGATTATTCTGAAGTGTTCCCTGAAGATTTACCTGGTCTACCTCCAGCACGTCAAGTCGAGTTCCGCATTGATCTCGTACCTGGTGCAAACCCCATTGCTAGAGCTCCATATCGTCTTGCACCGTCTGAGATGCAAGAGTTGTCTAAACAACTTCAGGAACTCTCCGACAAAGGTTTCATCCGTCCCAGTTTTTCACCTTGGGGTGCTCCCATTCTTTTTGTCAAGAAGAAGGATGGATCCTTTAGGATGTGTATCGATTATCGTGAGCTTAACAAGCTTACCATCAAGAATCGATATCCCCTACCTCGCATAGACGACCTCTTTGATCAGTTACAGGGCGCTTCTTATTTCTCGAAGATTGATCTGCGATCTGGATATCATCAACTTCGCGTGCAAGAAGAAGATATTCCGAAGACAGCGTTCCGTACTCGTTATGGGCATTATGAGTTCACAGTCATGCCATTCGGTTTGACTAATGCTCCTGCTGTTTTCATGGACCTAATGAATAGGGTCTGCAAACCTTATTTGGATCAGTTCGTCATTGTTTTTATTGACGACATCTTGATTTACTCTAAGACGCGAGCTGATCACGAGCAACATCTTCGTCTTACCCTAGAACTCCTGAAGAAAGAGCAACTTTTCGCCAAATTCTCCAAGTGCGAATTTTGGCTTAAAGAAGTTCAATTTTTAGGACACATTATCAACGAACGAGGTATTCATGTAGATCCCTCCAAGATCAGTGCGATCAAGGATTGGGATACACCTACTACTCCTACTGAAGTTCGTTCTTTTCTTGGTCTAGCGGGTTATTATCGCCGCTTCATTGAAAACTTCTCTAAGATTGCAGTTCCTCTAACTGCTCTAACTCAGAAGAAAATGCCCTTTTACTGGGGATTCAAACAAGAGGAAGCTTTTCAACACCTGAAGCAGAAGCTTTGCGATGCGCCTGTTCTATCATTGCCTGAGGGTGATGATGATTTTGTTGTGTATTGTGATGCATCAAAATTGGGTCTTGGCTGTGTTCTTATGCAAAGGAACAAAGTCATAGCCTATGCATCGAGGCAGTTGAAGATTCATGAGAAGAACTACACCACTCATGATCTTGAGTTAGGTGCAGTTGTCTTTGCTCTCAAGATCTGGAGACACTATTTGTACGGTACAAAATGTGTGGTTTTCACTGACCACAAAAGTCTTCAGCATATCTTCAACCAGAAAGAACTCAACATGAGACAGCGACGTTGGGTTGAGCTTTTAAACGACTATGACTGCGAAATTCGCTACCATCCTGGTAAGGCGAATGTCGTAGCTGATGCATTGAGTCGTAAGGAACGTACTAAGCTTCATTGTGTACGTGTTCAATCTGTTATTCAAGCTCGATCTGATATCCAAGCACGCATTTCTCAAGCTCAACAATCTTGTGTTTCACAAGGTTTGATGGATAAGGAATTTCCTTATCATATAACACCTACACTGGAACTGAAGGACAATGGATCATATTACTTCATGGACCGTTTGTGGGTCCCAAGCCAGGATGATCTTCGTGCCTTGCTTATGGATGAAGCCCATAAGTCTCGTTATTCTATTCATCCGGGTTCAGATAAGATGTATAAGGATCTTCGTACTCACTATTGGTGGCCTGGTATGAAGAAAGACATTGCCTTATACGTATCAAAATGCCTTACTTGTCTTAAGGTTAAGGCTGAACATCAGCGTCCTTCTGGTTTATTGGAACAACCAGAGATCCCAGTTTGGAAATGGGAAAACATTACTATGGATCTCGTTACCAAACTTCCACGCACAAAGAAAGGTCATGATGCCATCTGGGTAGTCGTTGATCGTCTTACAAAGTCAGCACATTTCTTGCCAATCCGTGAGGATTTTTCTGCTGACAGACTTGCTCAAATTTATGTGGATGAAATTGTAGCTCGACATGGTGTTCCTTTGAACATTATTTCTGACAGAGATGCTCGTTTCACTTCTCATTTTTGGAGAACCATGCAATCTGCTATGGGGACCCAACTTAATCTGAGCACGGCTTATCAACCGCAAACGGATGGTCAATCTGAGAGAACAATCCAGACTCTGGAGGATATGCTTAGAGCTTGTGTGATCGATTTTGGTGGTAGTTGGGATTCACATCTTAAATTGATTGAATTCTCCTACAACAACAGTTATCACACTAGCATCAATATGGCTCCTTTCGAGGCTCTCTATGGTCGAAAATGTCGTTCACCAGTCTGCTGGAATGAGATTGGCGAGGCTCAACTTACTGGACCTGCCCTCATTTTAGAGACAACTGATAAGGTCAAGAAAGTTCGTGATAACCTTCAGGCAGCTAGAAGCCGTCAGAAGATTTACGCGGACCCAAAACGCAAAGCCTTGGAATTTCAAGTCGGTGATCGAGTATTACTTAAGGTCTCACCTTGGAAAGGTGTGATCAGATTTGGAAAGAAAGGAAAACTTGCACCTAGATATGTTGGACCATTCAAGATCATCGAAAGAATCGGTAAGGTAGCCTACAGACTTGAGTTACCTCCTGAACTGGGAAATGTTCATCCAACTTTTCACGTGTCCAATCTCAAGAAGTGTACAGCTGATGAGAACTACTCCATACCGCTTGACGAAATTCGTGTTGGCAAAACACTGAAATTCGTTGAGAAACCAGTGGAAATCATGGAACGTGAAGTCAAGTGGCTTAAACGCAAGCGCATTCCTTTGGTCAAAGTTCGCTGGGAAGCTAAACGTGGACCTGAGTTTACTTGGGAACGCGAAGATCAAATGAAGGCAAAATATCCACATCTTTTTCCACGAGTTTCCTCTAAATAAATTTCGGGACGAAATTTCCACAAGTAGGGGAGACTGTAACAACTGTGCTTGTAATCACTATGAACAGTTCTGTTATCAATAAAACAATGTTATTTTATCACAATGTTTGTTTTGTTATGTTTTACATTTTTCATGTTTTGACTTTTATCCAATTCCAAACTCTACGTCACTTTCTGGAGAGTTATACGCAAACTGGTGCGTAAACGTACTCAGTTTAATGCGAGAAATACTCCGAAACATCAACATATACTCAACATACCTTAAAAAACCTTTACATAACTTAGAAATAAGTTTTGAAGGCTTTGGTATGGCAAAAACAAGTTAATTCGTTTACAGGGACTAAACTTGACAAACTGCGAAAGTATGTCAATTTGAACTGTAACGAACATTCCGGAACATGACCATAAGTTAAACACACCTTAAATATCCTTTACATATCTTAGAAATAGGCTTTGAGGGGTTTGGTGTGCTAAAATAAACTTTTGGGACATTCAGGGACTAAAAGTGTCAAAAAGTGCACAAGTTTGCATTTTCGCGCATAACTTACGTTTTGAATACATCCGGACATCCAAAAATTTATGTAAGCATGACTATATTATATTTTAGTGTTCGCCTTAAGAAAAATCCATTCGTCGCGTCATTTGGATCGTTTTTCGCACTTATGCGCATTCCGTCGTAATTAAGCGAACATCGCGTTCGTACGACCAAACGAACCATCATCCGACATATTTTTGAACATGTTTCATGTCCAAAATGTTTAGGCAACATTTTAGGGCCTTAAAGTTGGCTTTACGGGCCTTAGAAGTGTCGGAAATGGCCTTAAACACGTGCAGGGACCTAAACTGTCATTTTTGAAAGTTGTTTCTGATCTGACATGCTCAGGCGGCCCGCATTGTGTTTGGCTGATCCTAAAGCGGGCCGCTTCCCACCTTCTGACCAGATTAAGTGTATTTAAACACAAGTTACAGCTGGTTAATTGTCATCCACACATTCCCAAGAGTCTAGTCAGCTGATAAGGATGGCATTTTGTCACCACAACTTGCCGACACTTGTACGGTTATGATCGAAACACGTTTTTCCTTAAAATGATCTCAACGGTTCACCGAAAACTATATATACCCCATCACCCCTTTGCAAAACTTACTAGAATTTCAATTTGAGAAACTCTAAGTTGAAACCTTTGTTTCATACCTGAGATTTTTGAATTGAGATTAGCATTCGGGGACCCTGGGTTAGTATTCTTTCGTTCTTTTCCTTATTTTACTGCTTTTCGAGTCAGAAAGTCAAACTTTGTTTGACTTTCAGCGTTGACCAGTAATGGTCAATGCGAAGTTCGTTAGAACTTCGCAACGTGATTGTAATCACGATGGTCATAGTCCCTTGGGACTATGCCTACTGATTACCACGTTGTCTAGGGTCGTAGGGTAAGCGATCTGATCAATCGCTTATACCTTCGAACCCGACCCAGTTTGGTCGATCATTAGGATCCGACCAAATACATTAGGTGACCATAGTGTAGGGAATAACCTTCCGAGGTTATACCCTATGGTCACATCGTTTAAGTAGTTGTATGATAGGTAGTTTATATGCCTTAGGTAAATTACCAGAATACCCTTTTCATGTATAATTGGTAATTAAGCATATGTAACCTAAACCTTTGTCACATAACTGATTATGTAACATGTATAGGCATATAATACTTGTCATAGGACTAGTTAGGCGGTCCAAACGCGTTTTACGCGCACGACACGTTAAAGTAGCATAAGCTTCCTAAACGGGTCGTAAAGGGTCGATAAGACTTAGGTTAAGTTTCTTTTAGTATGTAGGCTTTGTTAAACCATGTCACGTGAGTTCCTACACTCATTTGGTTTACAAACCCTAATGCTACCCAGTCTTCCGATATAGGTCCGGTTTATTAACATAGTTACCTATATTAGGTGCCGTTTGATTCCGAGATCTAGCATTGCTTGGTGATTATCTTTATACATCTGAGCAATCTCAAGTGAGTACATAGACCCCTCTTTTACTGTTTTCCAAACTGTTTTGGGGTGGAACACATGTGCCTATTTGTTACTTTCATGCTTTCCTGTTTTCACATCATATACCTGCTATGTTTGATAGTACATTATAGTACATGATTTCATTTCAGTTCATGCTATGTATGCCCATTGTGTGCCTACTTAGTACATTGTTTTACATGACATTTCATGCTAGGTGTGCCCATTGTGTGCATTACTTAGTACATTGTTTTACATGACATTTCATGCTAGGTGTGCCCATTGTGTGCATTACTTAGTACATTGTTTTACATGACATTTCATGCTAGGTGTGCCCATTGTGTGCATTACTTAGTACATTGTTTTACATGACATTTCATGCTAGGTGTGCCCATTGTGTGCATTACTTAGTACATCGTTTTACATGACATTTCACGCTATGTATGTTCATCTGATTACATACTTAGTGCATTGTTTTTCACATGCTTACATTTTGGTATGACATTTGGGTTGTTTACATGGGACAATACATTCATTAACATTAGCTACGCCGTTCGTTAGTAGGTAGTGGTACCATAGGAATTGACAACTCCCGTTCCGGACATCCCAGGGTAAGGGGACAGAAAGGAATGACCGAATTCGATGATATTTAGACAGATAGACCTTTAATTTGTTTAAAGGTTTATCACCACAGTCACAAGGCTTGGATGTATGCATATTCACAATACCACATAAATGTTCATATTCAGTACAGCATGCATAGACATTTTAACATGATTGACAATTGATCATGCATTTTCCACAAGACATAATATTGATTTAAACCATGTTTTACTTCAATACTTTGTTTTTGTGCATATGGTTTAGTTGAGACATTTCACTTGCCATACATGACATTTTGACATAGACATTTTACACAAAGACATTTGACATAGACATTTGACATGGATATTTGACATAGACATTTGACATGGATATTTGACATAGACATTTGACATGGATATTTGACATAGACATTTGACATGATTTACATTTGACACATCACATGTTTGACAATTGGTTGGTTTGGTTTGATTAAATGATTAAGTAACGATGCGTGTGTAATATGATACAAGCATGGTGGATACGCCGCTGGTACTTCCTATATATAAGTGTTTGTATGGTATTACATGTCGTAACGTTATTTGAATCATTTCAGTTTGAGACATAGACATTTTATACAAATAACATACTTTTCACAAGACATTGATTTACAAACAACTTATCTTATACGAATACATTTTTACATGGTTATTTATTTAACCTGACATTTACTTATACATATCATCTGATCTTATTGTTTTCAAATGATTTACAAGACAAAGCAAATTACAAGATTCATGACTAAACATTCTCTTAAACATAAGTCATGAATCCTATTTTCACAAACCTATGTATCTCACAGGCATTTTTATGCTGACGTACCTATTTTCACATGTGTTTTCAGGTGCTTTTCCATAGGATGTGATCACGATACTAGGGCGGACCTGTGCCTTAGAAACATAAAACGAAGATAGACTTTGTATAATTATGTTATAAACTCTGTATTTCCTGTTTAAGACAATGTAACATCCTTGTTTAATAAATAAAATACAACTTTGTATGCCATGGTTATGAAACAATTTATTCTGTTACGACACGCCCCGATGTTTCCGCCGCGATTTGTTGTTTTACGCGGTCGGGGTGTGACATGGATCGTTGATGAACCCAGCGTATCCCATTCTCATCCAAAGTCGCTTGCAAAATCTTTCAGAACCAATGATTGGATCCTCATCATTGTCTTTTAAATCCAGAACTCTCCTGACATCACCAACTGTAATCTTCATTGGAATATCAACATCTTTATCATTCTTGTCTTTAATTCTCACAGCTGACTGAATAGCCTTTTCATCTTCAACGTAGTGTGCTGCACTCCAGAACATCCTCAGGTGCGATCCATAGCATTTGTGTTTCTCTGTTAATGCTTTACATATCCTGCTATCTTTTAAAAACTTCAAAACCTCCTTGAATGGTTCTATATTTGGATACTTCTCATCCATTACACAACAAATGTTGTGTTTAGTGTGAAAATCTGAACCCTTTGCCTGCAAAACTAACATTATCAGAACATGCACGCTTATCGAGACACATAGTGCACATTGAAAACTTTTCCAACACTTAGAAAAAATTTAAGATTATCAACACTATGCATTCCATCGGGATGGACTTGGTCCGAATGGGTATAACATGCATATGGTCCGGATGGGCATATGGTCCGAATGGACTCATCCGGATGAATATGGTCCGGATAAACACATTATCCAGATGGACATGTCCGGATGGGCATCTGGTTCGAATAGGCATCTTTGGATTGCTATATGGTCCGAATGGGCCATACGGATGAACTCCGATGAACATTCAAACACAATCAATCAATTTTTTTGCAAGTTTTTATCAAATTCAACCTTAATTCTCTTAAAGAATGTGCCGATAAGCCTTAATCTATGTTCAATTTCATCAAATTCATCCTAACAAACCCTAGATCTAAGAAAAACGATTGTCAGCTATCTGAATGATAAAACGATGAAATCTAAACAAGATTTGATGGAATTGAAGCCTAAATCTCTTAAAACTAAGGCAGATTAACATATATCTAAGATCAATTTTATGAAAAACAACCTAACATGGCCTAGATCTAAAGAAACCTAAGTGTCGGCTAACCGAATGGATAATAAAGGCATTAATCGTTGAAACTGAAAGTACTTACTTTCACCATTGCAAGTGTTGTGCCGACCAACACCCGTAGGTCTAAAATCCGGCAGTCTAACGGCTCAAAATCGTCATATAAAGTTGAGAGAAAATGAGAGTCTCCGAATGTGTTTATGGTCCAAATGAGACTCAATTAGTCCGAATGGCTATATATAGCCCTCAAACCACCATTCGTCCGGATGGCTTATGGTCCGGATGGACCATCTGCCTAGATAGCTTATGGTCCGGATGGACCATCCGCCCGAATGGGTTTTTGAAATTCAAACTTTTCAACTTTTCAAAATTTTTACCACGTTTATCAAATTTTAACATCCACTCAAGTATCCAGGTCCAAGTTAATGACCCTGGTTATTCGATTTGTCGACCAAGTCCAAGTTAATGACCTTGGTTGACCCGATAATGAACCATCTGACACTTTTGATCAAAATTTTCAACTTTTTCAAAAATACAAGTTACAACTTCTTGAATAGCTTTTCAGTTTCTCAACATTTTCAGATTAACACCAACCCAGTCGTTCAGGATCTTTCTCTTCAACTCAGAATCTGAAGATCAGCTCTCCACCACTGGTTTGTCGAAAATAATGTAGAAATAAAATCTTTTTGTATTTTACAAACTTTATGCTAAAACACACTGAAAATCTTTTTGGGTTTTAATCTGAAAAGAAACAACAATAAACTATTTACAAACATATTTTTGTGAGTTGTGTTAGAGAATCATATCAGCTACCGATGAGTCACAAGCATCGTTGAGCTTATTACACACTTAGTTTTAAAGGATTCACCTAGATTGTCGATATACTGATCCACTTAAATTCTCACACAGAATTCAACTGATTCAAGATACGGGATTAATGTTTTAAACACTTAACTTATTCTCGTGTCCCACCTCAGAATATACTCTCGTATCCAGATTCCCCATATTCAGTCTAACAGGTGAATATACTATAATGATATTTGTTCTCTTGGTAATGCGAGACCATGAGAGCTCAGGTAAGAACTTGCGTTCAGACAAAGAGATGATGGCTCTACTTTAGGAGTGCCCCACTTAGGGATCTTCTTTACAACAGCAGTTGATTTGTATGTTTCGATATTTTATCAATTTTTATGCTAAGGGAAAACATTATTCAAAGCGCATAAAGTATTATACGAGGACTAGACCATTACTGATGCAAAATCAGAAGTCCTGGTATAATACCACAGATATCACTAAGTATAAAGACCTAGTATCTCAGAAATAGGCAATCTTTCAAACAAGATTTCAGGGGTTACCTATATATCTGAGAGATGTTCCCCACGAAATAAGCAAGATATAGTATTAGGTTTATATCCCAAATTCAGTTTACTAAATGTGTAAAAAGCTATCAACACATCATCAGTGAGACCGCTTAACGCTTTTTAACTTTCCAAATCTTTAGTGTACCGTGACAGTCTAGCTAATATACTATCATTTCCTCTTTTACACTAACTCATTTTGGGTTTTTTCTATTTTTTTACATTTTAAAAATTTTCTATTGTTTTGAATTTTTACATTTTTTAATGTTTTTGTATTTTCTATAACAATTTCTCCCCCTAAAGAACAAAACATTTAAAAATGTGACAAACCAGAGTAGAATGCTTCCCAACGTCCTCAGCTTTGGTTTCTTCATCAACGCCAATAGTATCTCCCCCTAACGACAAAAGCTTCATCCCGTTTAATTTTAAAAGATAATAAAACCGAGTTTTATCAAACGGTTTTGTGTGAAGGTCAGCTTTTTGTTCGTCGGTGTGGATTTTTTCAATTTGAATCAACTTCTTCTCGTAGCAATCACGGATGAAGTGATATCGAATTTCAATATGTTTTGTTTTTGCGTGATGAACATGATTTTTTGTTATATTAGTTGCTGCCTCGTTATCTACAAAAATGGGTGAAGTAAGAAATTGCAAAGCATAATCCATCTTTTGCTACTGGATCCACAAAATCTGTGAACAACAACTGCTAGCCAAGACGTACTCAGCTTCGCAGGTAGAGAGCGCGACTGTGGTTTGTTTCTTACATTGCCATGTTACCAGTCGTGGACCGAAGAATTGGCAACCCGCAGTTGTAGACTTTGAATTCAGTTTGCAACATCCGAAATCTGAGTCTGAATAGCCCTCAAGTCTGAAATCCCGGTCTTTTGGATACCACAACTCCAAGCTTGGACTTCCTTTCCGGTAGTGTAGAATCCATTTGACGATGACCATATGAGAAGATCTTGGACTGGACTGATATCGGGTCGCGAGGCAGGTAGGGTACATTATACCAGGTCATGATGCAGAGAGATACATAAGCGTACCAATAATCGAAGGGTAAAAATTTTTGCCGACCTTTTCTCCGGTGAGATCAGGATTGATACCATGGTTGGTTGCTAATGGGGTTGACATTGGAGCAGTCCCTAACATACCGAATTTCTCCAGAACGTCATGAACATACTTTGTTTGATGTATGAAGATCCCCTCCGGCAGTTGATCGACCTGCAGACCGAGGAAGAACTTAATTTCCCCCATTGAACTCATTTCAAACTTCTGCTTCATCACTTTCTCAAATTCTTTGTAGAGTTCATCATTTGTAGACCCAAAGATAATGTCATGAACGTAAATTTGAATAATCAAAAGATGACCAACGACTTCCTTTGTGAATAGAGTGGCATCCACCTTCCCTCGTATAAAGCCATTGGATAACAGGTATTGAGAGAGCGTCTCATACCAGGCTCTCGGGGCCTGGTGCAACCCGTATAAGGCTTTGTCAAGAAGATATACTTTATCTTTGTGAATTGGGTCAGTAAAGCCCGGTGGCTGACCGACGTAAACCTCATCTTTCACCTTTCCATACAAGAATGCCGACTTTACATCTTACTAATATACTTTAAAGCCTTTCCATGACGAGAACGCTAGAAAAATGCGGATAGCTTCCAGCCTAGCTACCGGAGCATATACTTCGGTGAAATCAATTCCTTCTTGTGGGCTGAAACCCTGAACTACCAGGAGAGCTTTATTACGAACCACTACTCCTCGATTATCTCGCTTGCATTTAAACACCCATTTTGTAGTGATTTTCCTGTGACCATCAGCTAAATCTACTAGCTTCCAAACTCCAAGTTTTTAAAATTGACCAAGCTCCTCCTTCATAGCATTCACCCACGATTCCTCAGTCAGCGCCTCTTTGTAGGTACTTGGTTCAACCTGTGAAATGAAACAACTGAGAGAAAAATCGTTTTGTAAAAGAGCAATTGTTGTATCAAAACAAGAAAAGCCTTGATCAATCTGATGTCACGTTCTAACTCCTAAATGCAATTCTCCTATAATCAACTCCTCTGGGTGGTATGATCGCGTCCTCGGCATTACCTCACTAGGAACATTCACCTCACTTTCCAGATTAGTAACATTCTGTTCTGCAACCTGATCATCAACTTGGATTGTCCGACCTGTAGACTGGATCTGCTCCCCCCCAGACTCTGAATCTCCTCTATCAAATGTTGGACTATCTGAGTCTGATTCTGATTCATCATACATCACTGTTTGATTATCTGGAACAGGTTCTTGTTCTGAAGTCGACTGAATTTGTTGAACTTCTGCATCACTTTGACCAATGAGACTTGGACCAGCTTCATGATCATTAGCACTATGTTGTTGTTTAGAAGACTTGGTCAGACATCTGTTCACCTGAGTATCATCATAATCCTGATACAACTTTATTTGATTGAAAAATGATGGTTCTTCAGGAAGATGGAACGACTCCCACAACATTTCATAGTTGAATAACCATGAGTCACCAGGATTTTGAGTTGGCATAGTATAACCTTGACACTCCACATGTTGAGTGTCAATAACTTTGTTGAGACTTGGAAGATACACCCGTCTGAGCGGACTAGAGTACCCCACAAAGAATCCGTCCAAACATTTAGATATTCCCGTCAGGGTCTATTACCGTGCATGGTGACCCGAACGGCTCTAGATATTCAAGATTCGGCTTTCTATTGTTGAGCAGCTTAAAACATGTTTTGTTGAATTTTTTCACAGTTAGCACCCGATTCAAGGTATAGCAAGCAGCTGATACGGCTTCTCCCCAAAAATTTACCGGAAGCTTTGAGTCAGCCAACATAGTATGTATTGTTTCTATCAGTGTCTGATTCTTCCTCTCTACCACTCCATTTTGTTGCAGAGTGTACGGAGCACTGAATTCTTGCAAAATAATCTTTTTATCACAGAACTCTTCCGTTTGACTGTTTTTGAATTATGTACCATTATCGCTTCGAAGTTGACAAATAGGATTTTGGTACAGATTCTCTAATTTCCGTAACAAATTCAACAAACTCATAAAGGTTTCATCTTTGGACTTCAAGAACGTGACCCACAAGAACCTCAAATAATCATCCGTAACCAACAGGCAATAGAGATCTCCGGTTATACTCTTCACATTCACAGGACCGAAAAGATACATGTGTAACCTTTCCAACGCTCTCGTGATCGAATTTTCAAGCTTTCTGGGGTGAGACTTCTTGGTTTGTTTACCTTTCTTGCAACTGATACATTCACCTTCCAAGTGAAAACTTTTCAAATTTACACCTCTGACCAAATCTTTATGCACCAAATGCTTCATCTTCCGTAGGTGTATATGGCCCATCTTGCGATGCCACAGCATCGACTCTTTTTCGGTAGCTTTAGAAACGAAACATCGAGGATGACCAGTTGTTATAGTCATTGTGCTCATGTCGAGAACATACAAATCATTCTCTCTTGGTGCTCGCATTATGATCCACTCTTCAGGGACAACAAACCTCAGCTTCAGAATCAGACATTCTTTATCGGTGAAATGAGTTGTATACATCTTGTCACATATCTGGGAAATGCTAAGTAAGTTGTTCTCTAGCTCTGGAATGTAATTGACTCTTTCAAATACACAAGACCTTTCGATAACGTCCCTTCCCCGGTTATTCGACCTCCCTGATTACCAGCGAAACCTACACTACCTCCATTGAAACCTCATACATCGTACAGCAGGGTTTTCCTCCCTGTCATGTGCTTGGATGCTCCACTATCCATTATCCATTTAGATATCGATCTCGGGAGCTCCTGCACGTTTCAAAAATGATTAGTTGTGTGAAGCAACCCAAGTCTCGGGTGACGCGAGTAGCTTAACGTTTAGACGAGTGGTAGTTGAGTAAAGATCTGAGAAATTCTTATCATTTAATTCCAAATCATTTTCAATTTTCTCTTCAAATTCCACTTTTGTCAAATTTATCAGAGGAACATACGATTTTGGATCAAACTTCTCAAAATGTGCAGTTGAGGAAGTTTTTTACTTTTTGATTTCATTATCACCAACATTTTCAACATTTTCCTTGACTTGATTAGTCAAAGAAGTTTGGTTTAGTTTTATTTCAGATGTTTTGGCTTGAATATTGGGCTTCCAATTTTGCTGACTTAACACAGATTGTTTCACACCGGTTGTTTGTTTTCGAAATTCACCAGTTTTCTTAACCCCATGGTTTACTGGTTTCACTGGTTGTGGATTGATTTTAGGTTTGGTTTCTTTATTTGGAAACTTTCTGTCAGCAAACATTGGCGCCTTGCGTTTGACATCTGTTTGAAATCTTCTGTTGTTCTCAAAAACAGACTTAGGTTTGGAGTTGGTGCACCTTCGTGTAATATGTCCAACCTTGTTGCATTTAAAGCACGTCCGGTTATCAAAAACCTGACTGGTACCTTCAGTCTGTGTTTGGAACTTTTTCTTAGCAAAGAATTCTTCATTTGATTTGGAAAATATTTCAGATTATTGATCTTTCATGGAACTCGAGCTTTTCACAAATGTAGTTTGCTTCACAAATTTTGATTTCTGAAAATTTCCTCTTTGTTGTTGCTTACCAGCCCACTGCCCATTGTACCCTCTGTTATGATTATTGTTTTTAAAACGTGGTGGATTTTTAGGCTTTTGATAGTAAGCTTTATCGTTTTGAAAATTTAGAACTCTTTTGGAACTTGACAACCTATCAACTTCTGACACATCAATCTCCACAAGTTTAAAAACTTTCTCAAGTTTATCCACCTTTACATTTTCAATTAAAAATTCCTTATCCGAGTGCAACTTATCAGAACCACACATCTGATACATGATCAGAGTAGGTTCATCCTTTAAGTTGTTCTTGTACTTGAACTTTGGAAGATAATTGTTTAGAAAACAATGATCAACCTCATTTGAGACTGTGGAATCACTATCAGTTTTCAAAACATTTTCAGCCACATTTTTCACAACCTCAGATTCAACACTGTCCTCATCAGATGATTCACTAAATGTGATATCTATGTTTTCTGGCAGGTTATCAACTTCACTTTTAACATTGACGTTCAACTCTTTTTCCAACCCAGATTGTTTCTAAGTAAAGTTGTTGTTCTTGGGTGGTGGAATTTTATGATACCCGACCCCATTTCCATCTTGATACAAAGCTTCACCATCTTTGTTCTTCCCTATAGGTTTCCGGACAATATGTTGCAGAACATAGCTGGCGGAGTGGTAAGTGTTCAACTTCAGATTGATTCGTTCATTCTCAATCTTGACTTCTTGGATCTGAAGTTTTAAGTTTGCAATTTCATCCAGATGATTGTTAACATGTTTTTCCTTTTCTTGAATTAAAAATTTTAATTGAGTGTTTTCTTTCTGAGTTTGAAAATCTCTTGCATCTGAATCTTTAATTGTTCATTTTAGTTTTTCAAAATCCTCAGTTAATTTTCTGTCATCAAGAACAAATTTTTCATCATTTTTAATCTTTTTTGTTAATTCATCAATTCTTTCTTTTGAACTTTTTACAAGTTTATCTTTTAACACCATGTCATTCTTCAAGTTGTTGATTTTACGGGTTAAGTCCTGGATGTTAGAGTTTAGCACAGACTCATTTGTATTATAAACTTTGCATGCCTTCATGCAATTTCTGCAATCACTCTCAGTTTCTGTTTTCTGAGCCTTACCTGATTCAACATTTGGACTGACCGAACTGACCTTGCTAGATGACTAAGACTCAGAAGCAGATTTGGTGTCTACCTCAAGCGCTTTAGCCATCAAAACTTGATCAGCCATTTTCTTCAAGTTTTCTGCCGTCATTTCTACATTCACATCAAAATTTTCTCTCCTCTCCTTCCCGGCCTTCGCTTCAGCTTCTCTATTCTGTATCTCCTCTGCTTTAGTTGGAATCGACTTCGCTAGAGCATCAAAATCGATCGTTTTTTGGGTCTGTGCAAACATTTCGCTTTGAATCTAGATAACACTCTCTGCCAGGATCCCATATTTTTGCCTTAACTACTTCTTTGTAAGCTCTATGAATTTTGTTCATTCTTATATGTGCAAGTTCTCTCTCTGTTGAAAGTCACTAGTGTTACTTCAGCCATGAAAGCAGATCCTATCTGATCTTCATCTGGAATAAAATCATTCCAGTTGAAACCCTCATCGTCTTGGATAACTGCTAATGCCCTCGACTTTTCTTTCACCGGGTTGTCTTCAATCTGTCTTATCTTTGGTGGTTCCTCTTTATTCCTGTGATAAAGCACTTTCAGATAATATTCTTCTTGGAACGGATTGGCAGTTTCATCCACAGCAGAATTCTTGCATCTCTTTTAAAATTACCCTTTTGTTTGCACTTAAAGCAGGTCACTTTTGATTTAACAAAACCCAGCTTTGTCGATGGTCCACCGATTGACTGTCTCCCTGTAATTTCCATAAGGCGTTGAGCATGACGAATCACGCAGACCATACACCACCTTATGTCAATAAGCTCCATTTCTTTAGGATCAATCTGGTCATACTCCTCTTTTGTCAGATTGGTATTCCCGATCTTTCTTGCGACTAGGATCTAATATGACTCAAGAATCGAGGCCAAAAAGACCATTTGCTGCTTTGCGGTTTCAACATTGAATTTTTTAGCACTATTGAGGTTCACAACAGTGTTACATTGGATAACATTTGAATTAGGAGCACTTTAATTCTGCTGAGCATTTGGAGTAGATTGTTTTGACGTGCTTGATCCTGAACTATGATAACCAAAACCACTTGTACCCGAAGATCCACTTCCTGAGTTATCTTTCGAAGTATTGTTTGAATTCTCAGCACTAAATGCCATTTTTGACGATGAAGTGTTGGAGATCATGCTCCCACGGTAATAAAGGTTCACGTTTTGCTGATAAGTAGCATTGTTCATTTTATTTTACTTTTTAATTTCGAGTTCGTGACCTTCTAACTTTTCGATTAACCAATTCAGTGTTATTTCTTTCATTGGTTTGGTATTTTTAGCACAATTGCATAATATTGCCAGTCTTGCTCATTGGGTAATGCTTCGAATAGTTTCTCGACAATCTCCTCCTGATCCTTTTATTATCTCAAACCTGTCAAGTTCAGCTTTCAGATGACAGAACCTCTCGATCATCTGTCAAAAGTTTTCACCCTTCATGCACACAAACAAATCGAATTCAATCTTGAGTAATGATTTCTTGTTTTTCACAATTTCATCACCTCCTGTGCACTTCTTCTTTAGGGTCTCCCACAATTCTTTCGATGTGGTATAATCAAGCAATGAAATGATATCATCCCGGACTGATTGATGAAGCAGTGCTATTGCTTTCTCTTTAGCTATAAACAAATCTTGCTCGTCCGACCCCAAATTTATAAACTCTGTTCGTGTACTCATTTACCCTACTTGTACCAGTTTCCAACTCTCATACGCGAATGCCCTCAGCCAGTTGTCAAATATTTTTGCCCATCAGTTATAATCTTTAATATTCATCAACTTTGGAGGTTTATTGTATGTTCCATATGCGTTATCAACATTGAGCGATTCAGAAATCACCTTCGTTGCTGTTTTCGGATTTGCGTCAGAAGTAGTTGATTCATTACTGTTGAAAGCATACGAGTTGAAAAATGGGTTCATGAATTCATCATCCATGTTTGCAAGTACCTGAAAAGTCAAACAAAGTCAAACTTGATTGAATACAAAGTGAAAAACACTGATGATCCGGATGACCAATTTTCCGGATGAGTAAAGTATAACACTTCTCTGGATGACCTTGGTCCGAATGGCCAAATTTCCGAAAGGAACCTTGTCCGGATTGGTTCTTTCGGATGGGTCCTTCCGGATGATCAAGAACAATAAAACAAAAATCCAAGCAATAACAAGTCTATCTGTCTGGATGGGCTACCCTATCGTCCGGATGGATGATGACATCAGCAAAACTTGTTTGAAAATTCATAGTTTTTCAATGATTTTGATATGGTTTAGTTCGAATTAAGTTCTGAATCTTTGTAGGATTAATCTCTAACAGATTGCGCACAACATGTTCAAATTTTAGGTACTTTTATCCATGAATTCAGTGTTTAATTTGTGTTTTTCTATGTAAAAGTTAAGAAAAGTAAGAATGGAGTAGAAATCAGAGATGTAGATCTGAAAATGGTAAGAATCTCTGGTAAATCCGTTGTAAATCTCCTCCGAATCCGGCCTCAAAGCTCTGATACCACTTGTGAAGGACCGGGAGTTCGGTTGCTCGAACGCGCTCAAACCGGATTAGCAGCTACAAGATCGTGCGAAATCCGAAAATGTAATAGGAGAGAGAAATACAACACAGACACCGTTAAACATCTTCATTCTCATTGATAATCAACAACTATTACAAGTTCCGGAGAGAATTGGGCGGGGCTTCGCCAAGGGTGTCAGAAAGAACTGTTACAAATGAGCACCATGACCACCAATTTATAGGCGAAGCCATCCCGATGAAACCTATCTAACCCATCCGTCTGGATGGGATTATGTCCATCCATTCAGATGGACTCCATCCGTCTGGATGGACTTACAAAACACACTAACCTTTCATTTCATCCCGGATTTGCTACAAAACATACATTAAACTTTACATAGACCACAAACAGGTAAATATAGACTTGATATAGACGAAAGCTACAAACATATGTATCTACATCTTGTATCTTTAGGGCAGCATTTCTTTATTCTGGTAGTTTAGGTGGTTGTTTGGATAATTTTCATGGGAGGAAACTTTTGGACAATGAATTGTATTCTAACTTATTCCATCAGACAGGGAGATGGTTTCCCTTGGGTTTTCGCTATCAACGTCATCAGATCTTATATGACCCAACAATCTCCCCCTACATCTGTTGATGCCAAAATCTCTCTTATTTGGCATGTCTTTTATTCTCTTATTTGTTGATGCCCAACAATCTTTCCCTGATCATTCCTTTGATGCCAAGTTACATATTCAGGGCTTGATTATCATCTTCATCTTCATCTTTTTCTCGTTCTTGATCTACTATGACTTTTATGTCATCTATGCTAAAACTGAGGACATAATACCCATCCACCTAGATTCTAGAGCCATCTTCTCTAAATATTTCTACCTCATTTGAGTCTTTCCTTGCTTTCTATCTCTTAATTCTTTTGTTAGGGAGGATTTGAGACAATTCTAGGACTTTAGTGGGTGGAGGTGAATCTGCCCTTAAAGGCACTGTTAACCCTTAGTGTGACACTGATTGAGATAGTAGATCATGTAGATCTTCTTTTGGGGATTCAACCATTGCAAATTTATAGGTGCTATCAGCTATGTCTTGAGTTGTTCTGAACACATGTGTAGTTTCAAGCATGCAGTTAACAAGGATCATCTTTTCATCTTCTTGTAAATCTACAATCCATTTCGTAGAGCCATGTTTTTCTTTGAGATTGTTCAAGTAATTTTCCATGAATTTTGGATTGTAGTAGAGGATTTCTTGAGGCTTGAATGGAACAAAAACAAACTTCGTCTTCTTATTAGCAAGGTAGATCTATGTGTTCTCCTAATTTAGTGGTGGTGGAAATTTTTTAGGATTTCTCTTTCTAGCACTGAGACAATCCATATATTTTTTTGATAATGTTGATTCCTTCCACCTTACAATTGAACTCTTTGCTACCCAATCAGCATGAATGAGTTCTTGCCTCATCTTAAAGGTCCTTGTAACCTCTTCTAAAGTTGGCATCTTTTATTGCCAAGTTTCCATTTTGGAGGAATGACCTTAATGCTCGAATCAGCCAACATTTTCTTTACCCTTGCAACCTTTGGCAATAGGTTCTGGGCATCCCAGTTTTGAAAGACAGAGAAATTCTTTTCTGGATAAGGTACATTCTTCTTTAGCCATTCTATGCTCTCTTGTTTGGAACTGTTGTCAAGTGATTTGTTTTTTAATGGAGGAATTTGAGAGAGCTTTTGATATTCTTGAAACATGTGTTGTTGATAGGCTTGAATTTCTCTCATCCTCGTGTCCATGACATATTGGGCCTTCCTGTAAGTCGTTCTTTCTTGATTTTCAGAAAATTCTTTTATGGCTTCTTCTTCCATTCTTCTCACATTTTATTCATAATTTGATTTGTTATCTTCAGAAATGACAACTTTTAAAGTGATCCATTAAAGTTAAGAGAATGAGGATGATCTTCTACTGTTTTAAGAACTGTTGGTACTATTGTTGTAGTTGTGGTTGATGATGTTGGAACAGATGATTGAGTTTAATCTGCTTCATCTTGAAGAATCAGCTTCCTTCTTTTTGATGGTTGTACTATTAATTTCTCAGGAAGTGTTAATTTAAGTGGAATTGTTGGTTTTGTTAATACTGGTTTTGTACCAGTAGTTGTGACAATAGTTGGTTTGTCATATATTTTGCCTTAGGATTTACATATCTTGTCTTGATTGGTTGACTTGGTGTAGTAGTTTTTCCTTGTCCAGCTGTTTAGGTTTTGACCCCATTTGTTTGGCCTTTGGTTGTATCAACTACTAGTTGCTTTCTCTTGACTTCCAGTTCTTCAACAATTCTAGCCTTACTTATCTTAGTTGGTATCCTCATATAAATTTTGACATCTTTGTTGGCTTTTATGCCTTTTCTTGTTGCTATTTCTTTGGCTCTATGGTCTTCAATCTTTTGTTTTTACCAAAGCTGCACTCAACCTTTTCAGTTCTCCTTTAAATTCAATAGTGTTCTCTGCCAACTTTACATCACCAACATGTTTTTCTTTTCTTTGTTGCATCAGCACCTGCATTAATGATATCTAGCTTATTATCCTTCTCCACTTTTTGGCATCAACAGTTTCCTAGCATTGCATGAAATGGTGTAACCATGGTCTAGGAGCAAAAGTACTAAATACCTAGGCATCAAAATTGTTAAGATAACTCTAAAACATAGGCTCAAGGATGTTCTGAAAAGTAGTATGGACCTCCCCTACTAGAAATGATGTGGAGTCTTTATCCTCACCAACAATTTGGCTTTCTATAGCCGGTGGTTGTTGAGATGTGAGGATTTGTGACATATAGTTAAGCTCCTTTAGTGAGGAGGCTAGCTGTTGGGTACATTGTTTCCTTAGCTAGTCTTTAGCATGGAGCATTTTGGTGACCAACTCTTTGAGTTTCGAGACCGTGGCACCAAGTTGTTTTGTCAATTCATCTAACTGTTGGTTTTAGGAATCTTCCAAGTTAATGGAATCATCTGCTCCCCCACTAAAGGTGGTTGTATAAGTAGGTGTGTGTGGCTTTTTACCTTCTGATGCCCCTTTTTCTCGGTCCTTTAGATCTCCAGTACTTTCTTCTCCAAATTCCTTAGAAGAATGGATAGATTTAGTGTTTGTTGCCTGCAGGGTGGTCTTAGGTATGGTTCTACTGTCTTCATGTGAACTAATGGGTTCATCAGGAATAGTAGAAGCCACCTCTGCAATCTTTCCATCAGGATTTACTAGAGCAGGATGAGCCTTTTCATTATGTGGGTTAGGAATGGGTTCCTCTTGTACCTGAGCATTTTTATGAGGCTTCATCTCTATGATTTTTGGTTCAGATCTGCCCATTGTATGGTACAAGGGTGTTCCTTCTTTCATGAGTTCATGATCAAAACTGCTGTGTCACACCCCGATATTTCCGCGTATTACCGGTGGGCCCAGTGGGGAGTATCGTGACGTAGTTGATATCATCATAGTCAATAATCACAGTTTAATGCACAGCGGAAGTCTAAAAGTAAATTATTACAAACCGATTCGAAAGTACAATAAAATATTATACAACGGGTTGTAAGATGGATCCACAGGCGGATCAAAACAAAAGAAGTATTGTTCAACAGACTTACAGTGATAAAAGCTTGCAAGACTCCTTATTTAATCACTCAGGAGTTCCAGCCCATTACGCTTAGTACCTACACTTAACCTTTTGAAAATACGTCAGTTTACACTGGTAAATACAATTAACTGACTCTTTTGAAAAGCGTTTATAAAAATTGATTTAAATGCACAAGGCATAAATATTCTTTATTAACTTCGGATAATTATTTAAAAATAATCTTGTATACAGTTTTACATGTTTGTCGTCCATTTAGGACCCGATTAGAAGAGTCGGTTAAGATTAATAGACACACCACTTTGTATAATACCCACAAGAAGTTCCCTTACAAGTGGGGTACCTTTTTACATACGCAACTGTCAGGTGTATGCCTACACCCCGTGCTTAAGTCGTGGCCATTTCTAATGAATGAGCCGATGATATCCAGGACATGGTCATTAACCCCCCAAAGGCATTGCATCAAACAAAACAGATTAAAACGGGTTATGTAAATGTATTAATCACAATCCGATTTAAATAACTACATACCCGACCAAGCGGTATTATTATAATACCGTATCCCAAGCCCGTATAAGGGAAAATAAGTTAAAAGTATTTACCTGAGAAAAATATAATTTTAATCTCAGCCATATAACAATCAGCAAACACAGGTAGCTTTTACTGGGCTCCTAATCTGGAACGAAGGTTTTAATAACCTATTAGATTCCTAAGGGGTCTTATTTAAGTCTTAACTTAGACCGGTTAGTTTTAATGAAAGATTTACGGTTCAAAACGCAAGATTAAGCGAAGACCGGATTAGAATGTGATTTAGACCTGACAAGTCTGAAGACTTGTATAATATGGGTAAACTAAACACATTCTGGATTTTGAAGTAAAACTGATAAGGTTTGACCCGTTTCGGTTAATTTATGCAAACTAGTTACATAAACCGTACCGAACGCGAAAAATGCATAACGGGTAACCAAATGAGTCATGTACAGGTTCCACAAGTTACTATGCTTTAAATATGTTGTGATATCAGTAGGATATCTCTCATTATGCCCAAAACGAATTTAAAACCAATTCATGCCCCGTAGGGGTATTTTGGTCATTTTAAAGTTCATAAAAGAGGTTAAATAATAATCTGAGGTTCTGCTCTAAAACAATCAGTAAAAATATTTATTTTAATAAGTTATATCAGTAAGATATCATACATATGTGAATTTTATCATTTATCGCCAAACTATGCACCGTAGGGGCATTTTGGTCATTTCACATATGCTATAAGGGTCAAATTTGGACATCTGAGTTCAAAACTTTTACTTACTATTAAAGTATAAAAATTTATCCATAACATCAGTAGGTAACAAGCTTTAGGTGCCAAATATGGTTTTAAACCATACTATGCGCCTAAATCGCATAAAAGTCGGTATTTGACGATATTCGGGTTGATTAAGGAAATCTGAGATTTTGATCAGCCTTTACTATTTAAAATAACTTATTTAATATATAAAATCAGTAGAAAAAGGTTTGACATGTAAAGGATGTGTAAAACTCATTTTATTAGCAAAAAGGGCGTTATCGTCAATTACCGAGTCTATGCAAGAACCTATGTTATGATCAGTTTAAAATTTAATAAAAATCTCCAAAAATCCCTAAATATTATATTACATCAGTGGGTAAAAGGTTTGGTGTCAAAATTGGGGTTTAATTAGGATTTATGTCAAAATTGCCATTTAATTAATAAAAAGGCTTTCATTTACGATATTGAGCATAACTCTCATTTTAGACCATAAACTGATGTCAAACTTTTAGTACATGCTTAAATATCAATAATAAAGGTTTTTATCCTCTCACATTTTCAAAAATCTTGTTTTAATATCAAAAGGGCATAAGGGTCAACTTTTAAGCATTTAACGGAAACATGCAATGAACTAGGATTTCTATGGAACCAAGTTGTATAACCTCAAAGGGATATACTAATCTGTAATATGGTCCTAAAGGAACCCTAAGGAATATCTAAAACAAGCTAAATTGGGTCAGAACTAAAATTCAAAGCAAAAGTCTACTTTTGCGACTTTCAGTTCCGAATCGAGCCTAAACTCAGAATTGTCGGGTTGAACATGCTTAGACATGTTCTTATATTATTTACCAAGTTATTTATGTGTTAAATCATGTTCCATAACCTCGGCATTAATAGTTATGAATTAATTTGTAAAACTGACCCGTTTAACTTTTTATTAACAAGTTTGACCCGACAATTGACCAAGTAAAAGTGATAATCAGTAGGTGCCCTTTTAAGGGTTTATTACCTACATAATTACCAATTCATAGCCACTTTCAATTCGAATAATGGCTGGACCGTTTGTGATTAATCACAAAGTCAAAGCTTAATTACGATAACTTTGACTTTCGGTCATTAAGCTAATAAAACTTCAACTTAGGGAGCTAAGAACACTTACTATGGTCCTTAGCACGAATATTGAACAGAAGAAAGCTCTCTTAAACTCCCGGAAGCTCCAGAGAAAGAGTTTTGAAGTGAAAACCAATGTGTGCAATTGAAAAAGTGAAAACAAGGGTCTTATATAGGAACTTTGATGCATCAAGATCAAACCACATGTCCCTACATTGATCCCAGATGTTGCCAGGTGTCCCTAGTGCATGAAAAACAGTTGGCTCAGACCCTGGTATCGAATTCAGGCATGCAAAGGCGGTGGAACAGGCTGAACATGCAGCTGTGCATTTTTTGGTTGCTGGTGCTTCTCTCGCGGGCCGCGTAAGACTCTTAAAGAGTCTACGTAGGCCGCGAGAACCTCCTGATCCGGTAAAAAGTTTGTAAATCTTGCAATTTCAGTCCCTGGTCCATTTTAACTTTATTTAACTTTCTTTTATTGCACTCAGGACCCCCATAGTTAACTATTAAGGGCCTTGGGTGATTTTTTAACTCCGTTAACCTACCGGTTAGTTATAAGATCACCCGAAAAGTCTTGTTTTCATCAAAACTTCAAAAAATTACTATCCAGTATTCTTGAGAGCACAATATACAATTATTACAATGCTTTCGGGATCGTTAAAAGGTCACTCAGAGGTAACTTTTAACATGTTGACCCTTTTAACCCCTATGCTTCGTAAAGTTTTAAATTTAAGCGCAAACGGCTTTCAATGTCTGATAATTTTATTCATCAAGAATACGAACATCTTATGAGATCATTCAGAGGCATGAGTTAGGCATGATGACACGTTTGATCCTTTTACTTACATATTTACATTGTTTGGCAATTGTAGTCCCTCCAGGTCAATCCATTACACGTTTAAAGTCCATGACACGTGTCTTTATTATATTGGACGTGATTTTATGAGATCTTACATCCTCACCCCCTTAAAAGAAATCTCGACCTCGAGATTTACTGAAATAAATGAGGGTACTTCTGTTTCATTATGGATTCAACCTCCCACGTGTATTCTGGGCCTCTTCGGGCATCCCATTTTACCTTTACAATCGGCACATGCTTCTTTCGAAGTTTCTTAACCTGTCGATCCTCGATCGACAAAGGTTTTTCAACAAATTTCAAGCTTTCATCTTTCTGCACGTCCTTATGTGACATTGCTAGCGATTCATTGGCTAGACATTTCTTTAAGTTGCAGATGTGGAATACATTATGAATTCCACTAAGCTCTTCTGGCAAATTTAGCTTGTAAGCTACAATTCTGACACATTCGATGATCTCGAATGGTCCAATATATCTTGGGCTTAGCTTACCCTTTTTGCCAAAATGCATCACCCCTTTCCAGGGTGACACCTTAAGTAACACCTTATCGCCAACTTCAAACTTTAAAGGTTTGCGCCTCATATCGGCATAACTTTTCTGCCTGTCCCTGGCAGCTTTCAGACAATCACGGATTTGGACAATCCTGTCTGTCATCTCCAGGACTATATCAGGTCCTGTCAGTTGGACTTCTCCAACTTCCGCCCAATAAACGGGCGTTCTACACTTCCTTTCGTACAAAGCTTCGAAAGGCGCTGCATGAATACTCGAGTGATAGCTATTATTGTACGAAAATTCAATCAACGGAAGATGGTCATCCCAACTCCCTCCTAAATCAATAACACAAGCTCGTAGCATATCCTCTAGCGTTTGAATCATACGCTCGCTTTGCCCATCCGTTTGAGGATGATATGAAGTGATGAAATTTAATCGAGTGCCTAAAGATTGCTGAAAGCATTTCCAAAAATGCGATGTGTATCTTGTATCCCTATCAGGGATAATGGACACTGGCACTCTGTGAAGAGATACAATCTCATCCACGTACAGCTGAGCTAACTTGTCGGAGCTGTGCGTTTCTTTAATCGGCAAGAAGTGGGCTAACTTGGTCAATCTATCGATTATTACCCAAATATTATCATTCCCACGTTTTGTCTTCGGTAACTTAGTGATAAAATCCATAGTTACCATTTCCCATTTCCAAGTGGGAAGTTCAGGTTGTTGCAGCAAGCCTGACGGTTTCTGATGCTCTTCTTTAACTTGCGCGCATGTCAGACATTTAGCTACATAAGTGGCTATAGATTTCTTCAAACCTATCCACAAATAATTTGTCTTTAAATCTTGGTACATCTTATCACTACCAGGATGAACTGAATATTTGGAGCTATGAGCTTCTTGAAAAATCACATCTCGGAGTCCTGCATAAATTGGATCCCATATTCGACCATTCAACCTTAGGATTCCATCCTTGCCGTATGATAACTGGTCCGCATTTACTCCTAAGTTCTCATTCAGATAGTTAGCTTCTAATACAGCTTCCTTTTGAGCGGCTAACAACCTTTCATTCAAGTTGTTCTTTAGTTCAATGCTTTTGGCATTGATCCTAATGGGCTTAACCCTTCCCTTCCTGCTCAAAGCATCAGCGAATACATTCGCTTTGCCTGGATGATATCGGATTTCAGAGTCATAATCATTCAGTGCCTCCATCCATCGACGTTGTCCCATGTTAAGATCCTTCTGATTAAATAGATGTTGAAGGCTCTTGTGATCAGAATAGATCACACACTTAGTTCCATAAAGAAAATGCCGCCCAAGCTTTAGTGCAAATACAACGGCACCTAATTCCAAATCGTGGGTGGTGTAATTCTTTTCATGCACCTTTAATTGATGTGAGGCATAGGAAATAACCTTGCCTTTCTGCATAAGCACACAACCCATGCCAGTGTGCGATGCGTCACAGTAAACCACAAACTCTTCAATTCCCTCTGGTAATGTCAACACAAGAGCATTGCTTAATTTCTGCTTAAGAATATCAAAGGATTCTTGCTGCTTCGAACCCCAATCAAACTTTATATTCTTGCGAGTCAACGAAGTTAGGGGTGCAGCAATCCTTGAAAATTTTTCAATGAAACGCCTGTAGTAACCTGCTAGACCCAAAAAAGTTGCGTATCTCTGTAGGAGTCTTAGGCTCTTGCCAATTCATAATCACTTAAATCTTGGCGGGATCCACCTGGATACCACGCTCACTTACCACATGTCCAAGAAATTAGACTTCTCGAAGCCAAAACTCGCATTTCGAAAACTTGGCGTAGAGCTTTTTTTGCTGTAGAAGTTCAAGGATACACCGAAGATGTCTTTCATGATCGGCTTGACTCTTTGAGTAAATAAGAATGTCATCAATGAAGACAATGACAAAATTGTCCAAGTATGGCTTGCAAATGCGATTCATGAGATCCATGAATGCTGCAGGTGCATTAGGGAGCCCGAAAGGCATCACCAAGAACTCATAGTGACCATAGCGAGTTCTGAATGCAGTTTTATGCACATTTTCATCTCTGACCTTCAGTTGATGGTAACCTGACCTTAAATCAATCTTGGAGAAATAACTTTCCCCTTGCAGTTGATCGAACAGATCGTTGATCCTGGGTAACGGATACCTGTTCTTGATTGTCACTTTATTCAGCTCACGATAATCGATGCATAGACGCATCGAGCCATCCTTCTTTTTCACAAACAGAATCGGTGCTCCCCAAGGGGACGAGCTAGGTCTAATAAAACCCTTTGCCAACAAATCATCCAACTGAGTCTTTAACTCTTTCATCTCAGTTGGTGCCAACCGATAAGGTGCTCTTGCAATTGGTGCTTCTCCAGGAATGATATCGATTCTAAATTCCACTTGCCTGTCTGGAGGTAAACCAGGTAGTTCTTCAGGAAAAACGTCTGGATATTCAGAAATAACGGGGATGTCTTCAATCTTGGGCTTTGGCTCATCGATAGTTACTTGTGCCATGTAAATGACACAACCTTTCTTCATACACCTTGATGCCTTAAGCATAGACCCTTGCTTAGGCAAACCGTACTGTGTATCTCCTTGTATTGTAAGTGGTTCACCATAAGGAGTCTTGATAACCCAATTCCTTCATACGCCGGTGCAGCGGCGTATAACCCTTTTGAGCAGCCAGCTTATCCTGGCTACAACTACTACAATGCCCCTGTCGTCGACCCGTACCTTGAGGCAGCCAACTACAATGCTCTCCATCCGGAAGGGCCTTACGCAGCTCCATACCAGTCTGGGTACCAAGCATATGGGTATCAATACCCACCACCCCCTTAACCTCCGCAGCAGCAGCTGCCACAACCGCCACTGATCCACGCAGCAGTAGGAGATTCTTCAGAGGTTGAACCAGGTGGAACGAGAGGTTCAAGAGGAGTGTAGAAGCCGCCGAGGACTACTTAAGGGCTTGGCAGACTTAATAAAGGGGAAGAAGAAGAAGAAGAGGGATTATTGAAATTCCTTATTTATTTGTTTTGTAATTTTTAAATTTCAATTAAGTCCCTGCGTGGACATTTTTATTTAAGTAATAGGTCCCTACGAGGACTAGTATTTCTTATTTTAGCCCCTACGTGGACAATGTTATTTCTTTCAAGTCCCGTTTAGGGCAATTATGTACTGCTTTTAAATTTATTGGAATGTTTTATTTAAATTTCATTTGTCATCTTATGCATGAATATAAAATTTGAAATAAATCAAAATCTCATTCCTTTTGTAATTAATCTGCCAATATATATTAAAAAAGAATCTTAAAAGGTATAACCTAGCCTAAATGTCATTATAGACCTGGCCAAGATGGTAAAACCTATTTAAAAGATTCAAATCCTTGTTAACATTTGAAAACATGTTAGCACTCCTGGGAAATGTGATTCAGTAAAAGTCACACATGTCATCCTTAGATTGGATTCTTCCAAGCCTAATGATCTAGAAATCATGGGTTCAAATCATCAATTAAGATGATCATATATGAGACATCCATTAGTGATGCAGTGTCTACGGGCTATAATAATTATCAAATAAGACAAAAGACAGTTGTAGTCTACGACTCCCTGTCAATAAAAGGTAATGAACTACGTTCAAACCTTAATACCTCGATTCTATGAAATCATGGCTTAAAATTGTCCTTGTGACTAGGCCTTATGTGCCATTGATAATACCCTTAATGTTTTGTAACTAGGGATTAATTATAACAAAAAGTTTAAAATAAAAGCTTGATTAACAAATTAACCAATATGGTTTATATTACCATGGTTAATGAGTCATCAAAAATGATGATTCCATAATAACCTCTGAATAAAATATTGTAAATTGTTTTGTAGCAATCAAGCTACATGGCTGAATCAGATGAGGTTAACAGTCACCCGAGGGAGAATAATGATACCACCAGAATTAATGTAGCTGGTGCAGATCTTCAGGCATTGATAGACAATGCTGTTACTAGGGCACTTGACAGACAGTTCAAGGAATCAAGTGGTATACGCTCTAAGACTCAATCTGTGGCTCATAGTAAGCCCCCTTCTAAAACACACGAGTCAAAGAAGGACGATGCTCATCACTCGTCAAATCAGCAAAGTATCCCGTCTAAGAAAATTGTACTCAATCAAGAGCCGCGTGTTAAGACCTGCTCTTATAAATATTTCATCTCCTGCAAGCAAGAGACTTCACACGGGAGAAAGGAGCCATTGACTGTATGAGATGGCTTGATGAAATGGATACAGTGGTTGATATTAGTGGTTGTGCAGAGCAGGATATTGTGAAGTTTGTTTCACAATCTTTTAAAGGAGAAGCTTTAGCTTGGTGGAGGTCCCTAATCCAAGCTATAGGGAAGATCCCGTTGTATAGCATGACTTGGGATCAGTTTGTTGCGTTGATCAAAGAGAATTCCTGTCCACAACATGAAGTTGAGAAAATTGAGACTGACTTCTTGACCTTGGTCATGAAGAACTTAGATTGTCAGGCGTATCTTACGAGTTTCAACACCATGTCACGATTGGTTCCATACTTGGTCACACCAGAACCAAAACGCATAGCTCGTTTTATTGGAGGTTTGGCTCCAGAAATTAAGGCAAGAGTGAAAGCATCAAGACCTACTACCTTTAGGTCAGTGGATGATCTGTCCTTATCTCTTACTCTAGATGCGGTTAGGCAGAGATCGCTCAAGAGTTCTAAAGAAGGGAAAAGGAAACGTGAGGATGAGAACTCACGACGTTCTGATAAGAAACACAAAGGGAACTCTGATCACAAGAAGAGTTCAGGGTTCAAGAAAGACAACCAACAGTCGGGTGAGAAACCTAAGCGCAAAACCTGCCATAAGCATCACTTTGGGAAGTGCATATTGGAATCGAAGTCGCAGTCACAATCAAAGACTTTTGAATGTGGGATCTGCAAGTCCAAGGAACATAAGACTTTGGATTGCAAGAAATTGAAAAATGCAACTTGTTACAATTGTAACGAGAAGGGGCATGTCAAGACTAACTGCCCCAAATATGTGAAGAAGCCTGAGGAGGCTAAGAAGACCAATGCTCGGGTCTTTCAAATGAATGCTCAAGAAGCCATTCAGAATGACAATGTGATAACAGGTACTTTTCTTATCAATGATGTTTATGCTAGAGTATTGTTTGATTCTGGTGCAGACAAGTCTTTTGTAGACAATAAGTTTTGTAAATTGTTAAATCTGGCTGTTAAAACTCAAGCTCCAGAGAAAGAGTTTTGAAGTGAAAACCAATGTGTGCAATTGAACAAGTGAAAACAAGTGTCTTATATAGGAACTTTGATGCATCAAGATCAAACCACATGTCCCTACATTGATCCCAGATGTTACCAGGTGTCCTTAGTGCATGAAAAAATGTTGGCTCAGACCCTTGAATCGAATTCAGGCATGCAAAGGCAGTGGAACAGGCTAAACATGCACCTGTGCATTTTTTGGTTGCTGGTGCTTCGCTCGCGGGCCGCGTAAGACTCTTAGAGAGTCTACGCGGGATGCGAGAACCTCCTGATCCGGTAAAAAGTTTGTAAATCTTTCAATTTCAGTCCCTGGTCCATTTTAACTTTTTTTTCACTTTCTTTTATTGCACCTAGGACCCCCATAGTTAACTATTAAGGGCCTTGGGTCATTTTTTAACTCCGTTGAGCTCCCGGTTAGTTATAAGATCACCCGAAAAGTCTTGTTTTCATAAAATTACTATCCAATATTCTTGAGAGCACAATATACAATTATTACAATGCTTTCAGGATCATTAAAAGGTCACTCAGAGGTAACTTTTAACATGTTGACCCTTTTAACCCCTATGCTTCGTAAAGTTTTAAATTTAAGCGCAAACGGCTTTCAATGTCCGATAATTTTATTCATCAAGAATACGAACATCTTATGAGATCATTCAGAGGTAGGAGTTTGGCATGATGACACGTTTGATCCTTTTACTTACATATTTACATTGTTTGGCAATTGTAGTCCCTCCAGGTCAATCCATTACACATTTAAAGTCCATGACATGTGTCTTTATTATATTGGACGTGATTTTACGAGGTGTTACATGCTGGTTGAATTAGGTTCTGGTTTTTGTACAACAGAACTCTTTTATAAGAACTTCTTAGGAGTTAGGTTGGTTTGAGGTTGAGAGGACTAATGTGAAGAAGTAACATCAACCTCAAACTGCTGACTTTGTGTTTTAGCAAGGTTCCCAAGGACCTCATCTTCCTGAGTAACCTTTGTTTTGGCTCTTTTTGAGCATTTGGCAAAGGTTTTGGATTTTGAGGGAATAGAAGACTTATTTGAAGTAGAATTCTTCCTCTTTTTAGTAAATGTTTTTGTGGGTTGCTCAAGAAGAGGTTTATATTTTAGGTCAGCAGGAGCAATTAGCTTAGATGATTGTTAAATATCAACTATTGGTTGTGCAGGATCATCAACCTGCATAGGCTCTATTTCTTCATTATTAGGCTCATTTTGACTTTTCCCATTCTAATAAAAGTTTGAGCCAAAAGTAATTTAATGGGAAGAATCTGACCCTTTTTGAAGACTTCATTAGATAGCTCAAATTTTAAAATAGCCATGATTAGTCTAGAATACATCAAAAATTTTATTCTAGATGTGACATTTAAGCATAACTCTTTGAAAATTTGATTAGAAAATTTAAATATAGACTCTGTTAAAATTAATAAATGCAACCCGTATTGAGTTATGTGTGGAACTTCATTCCAAGTTCCAGATTTACCTAAGAGGCACTGCATGATAGTGTGAAATAAGAATTTAAGACCAATAGGACAATCACTCTTTTGGTAAGTGCCATACTTGGTTGCCCCATTATAACCCTGTTCAATGAATTCCATGTCCATCTTTGTTTTTGAAAATTTATCAACTCCTTTAGCATCCCCAAGTTGAATTCGGGCAGTTAAGACTTTAGGGGTGATCACAACTTTAGATTTTCCTACTGTTGCATTGATGGCCAACACTTTCCCCTTTTTATTCCATTTCAGTTTTGCTATTGACCAGAACTCGACAAGGGGTGTTTTATAGATAAGAGGGTGAACAGTGAGTGCATGATAGCATGGGGATTTTTAATGAGATCAATATATTTACGATATTGAGGGTGATCTTTTTCTTTGATTAAGTAAGGAAGAAGATTATGAGTTGGTCGAAGAGCTAGTTTAGCCATGATTGATTTCAGCGCATTTTTGAAGGCACATGGAAAGAAATTTGAAGTTAGGTTATGATTTGGTCGAAGAGCTAGGTCAACCATGATTGATTTCAGCGCATTTTTGAAGGCACATCGAAAGAATTTTGAAGTTAGGTTATCTGCTTGATCACAAGACGATTGTGAAGAGGGTGAGAGAAACCCAAACTACTGAAAGGAGTATTTATAGTGTTTATGGAACGATTATAAGGGTATGATCCAACAGTTGTCAGTCAAGAGTCATGAAAAGCAGCAGTTTTCATGATAAAGATTATCCTTTTCATTTCTTAAATTATTATACGGAAGAACAATTGACATTCAAAAACAACTTTTTATTTTATTTTAATAAAGTGCCCAGCCTTGTGGCCTGCTTGCCTCTAAACTACACTGGTTTGATATATTTAAAGATATCTTAACGTTGTGTGAAGATCCAGCAGCTGTTAATTCAGTATGTGATATAGTGTAGAAACCAATAGTTTTATTTGTGCTTTGGTCAGAAATTTCTCTTATGATTTCCAAACCCAGCACTTCAAAATTCTTGTCACCCTAATCCATGTCAATTATTTCAAAATGCGTATCATTCAAATCCTCAGGCAAACTGCTCCAATCTATAAAGCTTTGAGTGAAACAGCTTCGCTGTATAGTTTCTAATGTAGCGGAACCAGTAGTTTGGGAAACTACTGGTATATGTGCCAGGGATTGATTTTGTGGTTGTGAGGTGAATGGACATGTTCTTGTGACATATTAACCTATGGCCTATGATATTGAGAAGGGTCATTCACATATGGATATGAACTTTGAGTAGTTCCATGTGCAAAATAATGGATTGTGTGTTAAGGGTGTTTCAAGAAAAAATTGATGTGCATTTTGAAAGCTTGAGACTGACCAGTAGTTGATTTATTCATTTGATTAGCATAGGTCACACTTGGTAATGAGGTTTGTGTAAGATATTTGCACTCCTCGGCAAAGTGGTCTAACCTATGACACTTATAACATTCTACGATGGATTTATCTTTCACAAACTTACCCCTATCCTCCAATCCACAAAATCTCCTACCGGTTTTATTGCAAAACTTGTTTGATTAAATTATCAAACGTGCAAGTTGGTCTAAGAGATCAAATTCTTCCTGGTCAATTGGGCCCATGGGTTTCTGATCAAACATCATAAAAGCATAATTTTGATTTCTAGAATGTGATGTGTCATACTGAGAATTTAAGCCAGCAGTTATATCAACAAAGTGATCATAATCTATTCATTTATTATGTTGGATGATTTGAGACAATTCTAGGACTTTAGTGGGTAGATGTGAATCTGCCCTTAAAGGCACTGTTTGTGACAACCCGAGTTTTCAAGGTCTTTCCTCGACATGTTATTTGTTTCACAATTGTGTTTGCATAATTTGTTTGCCTTGTAATTGTGCACGTTTGTTATATGTTGAGATATTGTGTTATTGTTTGGTTATTGATGGAAATTTACTAACAATTTGAGTTATGAATTGTTTGAGTATAAACCATGTATTCTAACCTTCATAACCACGAAACCCATACTTTCGCCACACACCTCACAAGACGAAACCTAGGAGTTTCTCCGTATATCTTACCCGATGAAACCTTGGTGTTTCGCCATGATCATCACGACGAAACATTGGAGTTTCGTCCAATGGAGTTTCGCCAAAATGGGCTTTTGGCCCATGTGAGGCCCAAAGGTGATTTAGCTATAAGAACTGTGTGTACGCATAGGTTACGTAAGTTGATATTAGCGAAACCCTAGAGTCTCTCTCCCTATCCCCTGTGCGACGGCAACCTTGAGTCCTCGAAGCACTCTCTATCGATCAATTCATTGTTCCTCCTATCTCGGTTAGTATTTAACCATTATTGATTGTTGGATTGAAATCATCATTGACTGTTTGTTTGGAATCATTATTAACTGTTGCTCTGTAATGCTTAGGATCATGATTGGATGATGATTTTGTTAATAAGTCATTAGATCTATGTGATTACCTCGATTGTGGATGGTGTGTAAATTAGGGCTTATGATTATGACGGTATGTTTAGAACAGGTGGATTGTTAATGCTTGGTTATTGTATGTGACGGATAATTAGCAACTAGATAATCATCGATGATTAATCGATTGGATTAGAACTTACAGTTGAGGCCCCTATGATTTGTATTCATTCATGATTCACTGCTCATAGTTGATGTTCCTGTTTGATGTTTACATTATATGTTATCAGTTGTTTTTGTTATATCAATGAATGGGTGATATGATATGTACATGATGATGATATGTTAATCTAGGGTTCATGTCTAGGGTTGCTTGTTTGATCAGCTTTGGGGAAGTTGGGGAGTGTTTGCGAGTTTTACGGGAGTAGTTAAGGCTAATGATTGAAACTGTTAACATCTCACGGAGTTTCGCCATTTGTGTGGTCGACGAAACTCTATATGTTTCGTCACATGTTAACTCGACGAAACTCTATAAGTTTCGTCACCTGGCATCTCGATGAAACTCTATAAGTTTCGCCGTTTGGAGTTTCGCCGCCCTGTGTGTAGTCACAACAGACTGTAGGTTAGATCACTTAAGATAAATAAATAACTATGTTGTTATTGATGATAGTGAAGACTGGTTTTGCATGAACTTGAATGACTGTTAAGATGTTCGAATGCACACTGTGATTGTATGTTATACGTGAACCTTGTGAATGTAAACTGATTCCGTATGTATGCATACTATAGGCTTTGACTGATTAACTGTGAATAAGTAACTTAACAAACCGAGCAAACCAAGGTGAGATCACACTTTCTATAAGGCATGGGATTCCCGGTGGTTTGGGAATGGGTTAAGAAACTAAAACGAAACCTGCATATTCCCCTTGGGTAGAATATGTACCTCCATCCTCGTTGGGAAGGATGACAACATTAAACCTGCGTACTCTCCTTGGGTAGATTACGTACCTCCGTCCTCCATAGGAAGGATGCCAACATATAACTTACTAGACAAAACTCTATCATGATGTCCCTCATTTTTATATCGACTTAATCGCCGTGCCAATGGCGAGCGGGTCATTAGTTAAATAGCGCTATTAGGTTTGACAAGCCTCACACCGTGCCGTAGAGGACGGGAGTGGACTAATGGATCTGGGCTCTTAGTCAATGATGATAGACATTGACGTAGGGCACAACTTACTCCAGTCAGTTGTTGATATGGTAACGGTCTAGTGGTTAAATGGGGTAGCCCCCACTGGTTATTGTTTAGGAAACAAGGAACTGATTAACTACTGGTTTTCGAATGAACTTATGGTTTTTGGAACAACTTTAAAATGGAAAACCAACTGTGAACTCGCTCAACTTTGTTGTTGACTCGTTGTTACATGCCTTGCAGGTCATTAGATGTTAGCTGGAGCTTGCAGGGGAGCAGGAGTCGTTGTGGGACATGGACTGTTGAGTTCCATGTTAAACATTTAACTTTTAAACTTATACTTTGGTTTTGGGTTTAAATCTTCATACTTCCGCTGATAACTTGAATTTGATTAACTTCCACCAGTTATATTGTGTGGTTGGACTTTTATTTATTTAATTACATTGTTCAATATGATTGGTGGCTGGATCCTAGTCAGTCACGCCTCCTGCGGTGATACTCCGCTTGTGGATTTTGGGGGTGTGACAGATTGGTATCAGAGCCATTGGTTATAGTGAATTTGGTTTTAAAAAGGGAAAAGCTTTTTGACAAAACCAAACTATAACCTGTACAGTGCTCAACGATCCACAACGACGCTTCGCTCCACGTGCAAGACTCAACACTATAGGTGATATGGTTTATATTTATATTACCTGTCTATTAGTTTGCATAATGCATTGTTCATGGTGTGCTTAGTCAACGTAACGACTATTGTTTGAAACCCTGTGTGCTTACTCTCTTCTGTCATCCCATACTTATGCACTTTCGTGACACTTCTCTCACTTGTGTTTCTTCTGATATGAAGATCATGAGTGGACGTTTGAACTTGACTCAAGCCCAGCTGACGGCTCTAATCAACGAACGAGTTGCTAAGGCACTCGCAGCAGCCCCTGCAGGAGGTATAACATGCCATTTCGACCTATCTTAGGATGTTTAGATCCAACTCTCGCAAACCAACTCTTGTGCTTAACCTTATCTTTTTCTTTCTCGCGCGACAGGTCAGCATGCTCAACCTCCCGTATGTACATTTAAGACCTTTATGGACTGTCGACCTAGTACCTTCAGTGTTACAGAAGGAGCTGTAGGTCTTCTCACTGGTTCGAGAAAGTCGAGTCTATCTTTGAAATGTGTGAATGCCCTGAGGCTCGTAGGGTGAAATTTGCTACTGGAACACTCGAAGGTGCTGCGTTGTCATGGTGGAACGCGCAAGTACAAATGCTAGGGTTGGCAGCTGCTAATGCCACCCCATGGAACAACTTTAAGGATATAATCAAATAGGAGTACTGTCATGGTGACGACATTCATAAGCTAGAGGTGGAGTTTTACAATTTGAAGATGGCGGGGTCTGAAATCGAGGCGTATACGAAGAGATCGAACGTATCGAGCTGTACCTCAAGGGTTTAGTGCCAGAGATTCAGAGCCATGTGACTGCAGCTAACCTCCCTACCATCCAGCAAGTCATACGGTTAGCCCATCGTCTCACTGATCAGGCAGTTGAGCAGAACAAGCTGCCCAAGCGTATTAGTGATACCACTACTTCAGATGCTCCTAGTGACAACAAGCACAAATAGGATGGAAATTCAAGCAAAGGTTCTACTTCTGTTCAGTCTCAGTCTCAGCAGCGAAGGACTGACGACTACAAGAGCCTCAGTCAGTAGTCTTCTGGGAATCAGGGTCAGAGTGGGTACAAGGGAAATCACCCCAAGTGCAATCGATGTAACTTGCACCATAACGGGCCGTGCAACAAGGGTTGTTGTCAGAGATGTAACAAGCTTGGTCATGCAGCCAAGGATTGCAGGAGGCCATATCCTGCGAATCAGAATTGTCAACAGCAGCCACAAGCTCCACAGAACCAGCCGCAGCAACAACAGCAGGGTAATAAGGGATGTTTTCAGTGTGGTGCTGAGGGTCACTTCAAGAGACACTGTCCACAGCTGAACCAGAATCAGAACAACAATAAAAACCAGGGGAATGGGAACAACAATGGGGGTAACAATGATGGCAACGGTGCCAGGGGACGTGTTTTCGTGATTGGTCAGGGTGATGCAAGGAACGATCCCAACGTTGTGACGGGTAAGTTCCTACTGGACGACTTCTATGTTTCTGTTTTATTCGATTCGGGTGCCGATACTAGTTATGTGTCCTTAAAAGTTAGTCAGATGCTTAAGCGTACCCCAATTCCCTTAAACACCAAGCATGTTGTAGAACTAGCAAATGGTAAAAATCTTGAGGCCACACACATAGTTAAGGGTTGTAATCTTGTTCTTACTGATCAGACCTTCTCTATCGACCTCATTCCTATCGTTCTGGGTAGCTTTGACGTTGTCATTGGGATGGATTGGTTATCTCAACATCAAGCGGAAATTCTTTGCAAGGAGAAAATTATCCGCATCCCTCGTTCTGGTGAAGAACCCCTCGTGATTCGTGGTGACAAGAGTGGTGCAGTAGTAGGCATCATATCCTACCTTAAGGCCCAGAAGTGCTTACAAAAGGGCCACACAACTATTTTAGCCCTCGTTACTGACACCTCAATGAAAGAGAAGAAGATAGAAGACATTCCCATTGTACGCGACTTTCCTGAGGTGTTTCCTGAGGAATTACCTGGTCTCCCGCCTCATCGTCAAGTCGAGTTTCAAATCGAGCTAACTCCTGGAGCAGCGCCCATAGCTTGTGCACCTTATTGATTAGACCCATCAGAACTAGAAGAACTATCCGCACAACTACAAGAGCTCTTGGACAGAGGTTTTATTCATCCTAGATTTTCACCCTGGGGAGCTCCAGTCTTGTTTGTGAAAAGAAAGACAGTACCTTCCGAATGTGTATTGACTATCGTGAACTCAATAAGGTGACCGTGAAGAATCGTTATCCTCTTCCACGTATTGATGACCTGTTCGACCAGTTGCAAGGGTCGAGCTTCTACTCAAAGATTGATCTGAGATCGGGCTATCATAAACTGAGAGTCTGAGACGAGGACATCTCCAAGACAGCGTTCAGGACTCGTTATGGACACTGCGAGTTTCTGGTCATGCCTTTCGGATTGACAAACGCACCTGCGGTCTTCATGGATCTCATGAACCGAGTGTGCAAGCCTTACCTGGATAAGTTCGTTATTGTTTTCATCGACGACATCCTGATCTATTCTAAGAGTCAGGAGGAGCACGAGCATCATCTGCGACTTATTTTGGAACTCCTTCGAGCAGAGCAGCTGTATGCTAAGTTTTCAAAATGTGACTTTTGGCTTCGTGAAGTCCATTTCCTAGGCCACGTGGTAAACGGGGATGGGATTCATGTGGATTCATCCAAGGTTGACTCGATCAAGAACTGGCCTGCACCCCATACACCAACTGAAATCTGCCAATTCTTGGGTTTGGTGGGTTACTATAGAAGGTTTATCAAGGTTTTCTCAAAGATTACGCAACCTCACACTTCACTAACTCAGAAGGGTGTCACCTATCGTTGGGGTGATGCCCAGGAATCCGCATTTCAGCACTTAAAGAAGAGACTTTGTAGCGCACCTATTCTCTCGTTACCTGAAGGCACCGACGATTTCGTGGGGTGTTACGACGCGTCAATCCAAGGACTTGGTTGTGTGTTGATGCAATGTGAGAAAGTCATTGCTTATGCATCACGCCAACTTAAGGTTTATGAAAGGAACTACACTACCCACGATCTGGAGCTGGGAGCTGTTGTTTTCGCACTCAAGATATGGATACATTACCTGTACGGTACCAAGTGCACCATTTACACCGATCACAGGAGTCTTCGACATATCTTCGAACAGAAGGAGTTGAACATGCGACAACGTCGGTGGGTCGAACTTCTGAATGATTACGAATGCGCGATCAAGTACCATCCGGGCAAAGCCAATGTTGTGGCTGACGCTCTCAGTCGAAAGGAGACTAAACCTAAGCGAGTACGTGCGTTACCGCTTACCATTCACTCTAGTCTTCCTACTCAGATACGAGAAGCTCAGGCCGAAGCATTGAAAGCAGAGAACATCAGGGCTGAGTCCCTGCGAGGATCGAAGAAACGGTTAGAACAAAAGGAAGACGGCGCTTACTACGTGACAGGGTGAATCTGGTTCCATTTTATGGTAATCTACGTGAGCTTGTGATGGATGAAGCACACAACTCTCGTTACTCGGTACATCCTGGTTCGGATAAGATGTACCACGATCTCAAGACTATGTACTGGTGGCCCCACATGAAAGCTAACATAGCGACCTATGTTAGTAAATGTTTGACTTGTTTGAGAGTCAAGGTTGAATACCAGAAACCATCAGGCGTACTTCAACAACCAGAGATCCCGACATGGAAATGGGAGCAAATTTCCATGGATTTCGTTACTGGCCTACCTAGATCTCAACGGGGAAATGATACCATTTGGGTGATCGTGGATCGACTGACAAAATCTGCACATTTTCTGGCTATCAAGGAAATGAATAAGTTTTCTACACTTGCAGACATCTACCTGAAAGAAGTGGTTTCTAGGCACGGGGTGCCAACCTCCATCATATCTGATCGTGACGCACGTTTTACTTCTGAGTTGTGGCAAGCGATGCACAAATCTTTTGGTTCCCGTCTAGACATGAGTACAGCATATCACCCGCAGACGGATGGGCAGTCTGAGCACACCATCCAAACCCTTGAAGACATGCTTCGAGCATGTGTAATCGACTTTGGTAACGGCTGGGAAACACACCTTCCTTTAGTGGAGTTTTCCTTTAACAACAGTTACCAAACCAGTATCCAGGCTGCTCCATTTGAGGCATTGTACAGACGTAAGTGCCAATCACCTCTTTGTTGGGCGGAAGTTGGCGACAGCCAAATCACTGGCCCAGAACTCGTAGTAGACACAACAGAAAAGATTGCTCAAATACGACAACGAATGGCGGCAGCACGTGACCGTCAATAAAGCTACGCTGATAAGCGCAGGAAACCACTCGAGTTCCAGGTTGGGGATCGAGTACTACTTAAAGTCTCACCTTGGAAATGTGTAGTTCACTTTGGTAAACGAGGCAAACTCAACCCGCGATATGTCGGACCTTTCGAAATCACTGAGAAAATTGGAAAAGTGGCCTATAGACTGAATCTACCTGAAGAACTCAGCGGAGTTCACAACGTATTCCATGTGTCGAATCTGAAGAAGTGTCTATCAGATGAGACCCTCATAGTTCCTCTCAAGGAGCTCACCATCGACGATCAGTTGCAATTCGTCAAGGAACCAGTAGAGATTACTGACCGAGACGTTAAGGTTTTCAAGCGTACTAGGATACCTCTTGTTCGAGTTCGTTGGAACTCCCATCGTGGCCCAGAGTTTACCTGGGAACGAGAAGACCAAATGAAACACAAATATCCCCAGTTGTTCGAGAAAAGCGAAACCACTACTGAGGCTGAAGCTACTGCGGAATTTCGGGACGAAATTCCAAACCAACGGGGGGATGATGTGACACCCCAGGAAAACCAGGAAACCACGCAACTTAACTAGCTTCCTTAGTAACCACGTGCTAAGTTTCAGGATGAAATTTCTTTCAAGTTGGGGATGATGTGACAACCCGAGTTTTTAAGGTCTTTCCTCGACACGTTATTTGTTTTACAATTGTGTTTGCATAATTTGTTTGCATTGTAATTGTGCACGTTTGTTATATGTTGAGATATTGTGTTATTGTTTGGTTATTGATGGAAATTTACTAACAATTTGAGTTATGAATTGTTTGAGTATAAACCATGTATTCTCACCTTCATGACCACGAAACCCAAACTTTCGCCACACACCTCACAAGATGAAACCTAGGAGTTTCGCCGTATATCTTACCCGACGAAACCTTGGTGTTTCGCCATGATCATCATGACGAAACATTGGAGTTTCGTCCAATGGAGTTTCGCCAAAATGGGCTTTTGGCCCATGTGAGGCCCAAAGGTGATTTAGCTATAAGAACTGTGTGTACGCATAGGTTACGTAAGTTGATATTAGCGAAACCCTAGAGTCTCTCTCCCTATCCCCTGTGCGACGGCAACCTTGAGTCCTCGAAGCCCTCTCGATCGATCAATTCATTGTTCCTCCTATCTCGGTTAGTGTTTAACCATTATTGATTTTTGGATTGAAATCATCATTGACTGTTTATTTGGAATCATTTTTAACTGTTGCTATGTAATGCTTAGGATCATGATTGGATGATGATTTTGTTAATAAGTCATTAGATCTATGTGATTACCTCGGTTGCGGATGGTGTGTAAATTAGGGCTTATGATTATGAAGGTATGTTTAGAACAGGTGGATTGTTAATGCTTGGTTATTGTATGTGACGGATAATTAGCAACAAGATAACCATCGATGATTAATCGATTGGATTAGAACTTACAGTTGAGGCCCCTATGATTTGTATTCATTCATGATTCACTACTCATAGTTGATGTTCCTGTTTGATGTTTACATTATATGTTATCAGTTGTTTTTGTTATATCAATGAATGGGTTATATGATATGTACATGATGATGATCTGTTAATCTAGGGTTCATGTCTAGGGTTGCTTATTTGATCTGCTTTGGGGAAGTTGGGGAGTGTTTGCGAGTTTTACGGGAGTAGTTAAGGCTAATGATTGAAACTGTTACCATCTCAGGGAGTTTTACCATTTGTGTGGTCGACGAAACTCTATATGTTTCGTCACATGTTAACTCGACGAAACTCTATAAGTTTCGTCAACTGGCATCTCGAAGAAACTCTATAAGTTTCGCTGTTTGGAGTTTCGCCGCCCTGTGTGTAGTCACAACAGACTGTAGGTTAGATCACTTAAGATAAATAAATAACTATGTTGTTATTGATGATAGTGTAGACTGGTTTTGCATGAACTTGAATGACTGTTAAGATGTTCGAATGCACACTGTGATTGTATGTTATACGTGAACCTTGTGAATGTAAACTGATTTCGTATGTATGCATACTATAGGCTTTGACTGATTAACTGTGAACAAGTAACTTAACAAACCGAGCAAACCAAGGTGTGTTCACACTTTCTATAAGGCATGGGATTCCCGGTGGTTTGGGAATAGGTTAAGAAACTAAAACGGAACCTGCATATTCCCCTTGGGTAGAATATGTACCTCCATCCTCATTGGGAAGGATGACAACATTAAACCTGCGTACTCTCCTTGGGTAGATTACGTACCTCTGTCCTCCATAGGAAGGACGACAACATATAACTTACTAGACAAAACTCTATCATGAAGTCCCTCATTTTTATATCGACTTAATCGCCGGGCCAATGGCGAGCGGGTCATTAGTTAAATATCGCTATTAGGTTTGACAAGCCTCACACCGTGCCGTAGAGGACGGGAGTGGACTAATGGATCTGGGCATTTAGTCAATGATGATAGACATTGACGTAGGGCACAACTTGCTCCAGTCAGTTGTCGATATGGTAATGGTCTAGTGGTTACATGGGGTAGCCCCCACTGGTAATGGTTTGGGAAACAAGGAACTGATTAACTACTGGTTTTCGAATGAACTTATGGTTTTTGGAACAACTTTAAAATGGACAACCAACTGTGAACTCGCTCAACTTTGTTGTTGACTCGTTGTTACATGCCTTGCAGGTCGTTAGATGTTAGCTGGAGGTTGCAGGGGAGCAGGAGTCGTTGTGGGACATGGACTGTTGAGTTCCATGTTAAACATTGAACTTTTAAACTTATACTTTGGTTTTGGGTTTAAATCTTTATACTTCCGCTGATAACTTGAATTTGATTAACTTGTTTTGGAACACCAGTTATATTGTGTGGTTGGCCTTTTATTTATTTAATTACATTGTTCAATATGATTGGTGGCTGGATCCTGGTTAGTCACGCCTCCTGCGGTGATACTCCGCTTGTGGATTTTGGGGGTGTGACACTATTAACCCTTAGTGTGCCACTGATTGAGGTAGTAGATCATGTGGATCTTCTTTTGGGGATTCAACCATTTCAACTTTATAGGTGCTATCAGCTATGTCTTGAGTTGTTCTGAACATATGTATAGTTTCAAGCATGCAGTTAACAAGGATCATCTTTTCATCTTCTTGTAAATCTACAATCCATTTCACAGAGCCATGTTTTTCTTTCAGATTGTTCAAGTAATTTTCCATGAATTTTGGATTATAGTAGAGGATTTCTTGAGGCTTGAATGGAACAACAACAGACTTCGTCTTCTTATTAGCAAGGTAGATCTATGTTTCTCGTAATTTAGTGGTGGTGGAAATTTTTCAGGATCTCTCTTTCTAGGACTGAGATAATCCATATATTTTTTTTATAATGTTGATTCCTTCCACCTTACAATTGAACTCTTTGCTACCCAATCAGCATGAATGAGTTCTTGCCTCATCTTAAAGGTCCTTGTAGCCTCTTCTAAAGTTTGCATCTTTTATTGCCAAGTTTCCAATTTGGAGGAATGACCTTAATGCTTGGATCAACCAACATTTTCTTTACCCTTGCAACCTTTGGCAATAGGTTCTGGGCATCCCAGTTTTGAAAGACACAGAAATTCTTTTCTGGATAAGGTACATTCTTCTTTAGCCATTCTATGCTATCTTGTTTGGAACTGTTATCAAGTGATTGGTTTTTGAATGGAGGAATTTGAGAGAGCTTTTGATATTCTTGAAACATGTGTTGTTGATAGGCTTGAATTTCTCTCATCCTCGTGTCCATGACATATTGGGCCTTCCCGTAAGTCGTTCTTTCTTGATTTTCATAAAATTCTTTTATGGCTTCTTCTTCCATTCTTCTCACATTTTATTCATAATTCGATTTGTTATCTTCAGAAATGACAACTTTTGAAGTGATGCATTAAAGTTAAGAGAAGGAGGATGATCTTCTACTGTTTTAAGAACTGATGGTACTATTGTTGTAGTTGTGGTTGAAGATGTTGGAACAGATGATTGAGTTTAATCTGCTTCATCTTGCAGAATCAGCTTCCTTCTTTTTGATGGTTGTACTATTAATTTCTCAGGAAGTGTTAATTTAAGTGGAATTGTTGGTTTTGTTAATACTGGTTTTGTACCAGTAGTTGTGACAATAGTTGGTATGTCATATATTTTGCCTTAGGATTTACATATCTTTTCTTGATTGGTTGACTTGGTGTAGTAGTTTTTCCTTGTCCAGCTGTTTAGGTTTTGACCCCATTTGTTTGGCCTTTGGTTGTATCAACTACAAGTTGCTTTCTCTTGACTTCCTGTTCTTCAACAATTCTAGCCTTACTTATCTTAGTTAGTATCCTCATATAAATTTTGACATCTTTGCTGGCTTTGATGCCTTTTCTTGTAGTTATTTCTTTGGCTCTGTGGTATTCAATCTTTTGTTTTTACCAAAGCTGCACTCAACCTGTAACAATCCTCAAATAACCAGATACTCTCATAATAATTCTGACGCCCTAGTATATCTTAAAATGTCTCAATATGCCTTATACTACAAACCGTATGTGAAAACCAAGCCCGAAATACAATATAGTATTAAAAATAAAGGAAAAACAAGAAAATAGTAGTTGAGGCGGGCCGCGTAGACCCACCTGAATCCTTACGCGGGTGGTATCAAGGTTAGAACCTGATTTCGTTGGTTTTCTTTAGTTTAGACGGGCCGCGTAAGACCCATGTTAAGTGTACGCGGGCCGCGATAGATCAAGAACGTAGAGACACCCTGAGCTAACACGTGTCGACATCGTGGCGGACATACATGAAGAGCCAGACAAGCTAGTCCGTTGACTAGCTTTGACGCGGGCCGCGTAGACTCCTTTCTACCCTTACGCGGGCCGTGTGGAGATCAGAATTCAGCACTATATAAGAAGGCCATCGGGTTCAACCAGAAATCGTTCATTTTCATTTCTCAATCTCGAAATATCTGATATAGGCTTTATTATACGGGTGTTATACCCCCTAATTAGCGACGTTCTGCTCCGTTGTAAGTATTATAACCCCAGTTTCGTAATAGATACAATGCCCGATTGATTTAGGGTTCCGTAACAACTGTCATGGTTCTGCCCGACGTAGTTGTTGGAATGTCGTCTCGGGGAGGGTATCATTAATATTTTCAAAGGGTTATGATACTAACCTATGTACATTTGTGTAAATTATAGATTATTCCCAGGAAACCCTTACGCAAAGTCTAAGATAACAATGTGAGTTTATCCTCTTTTTGTTAACCTTTTTGGAATATTTTACAAAACCTTAATTATTTTACAATGTGATTAAGAGGTGATTGAGTCTTTGTAGTTCTTCAATTACTGCCGGTATGTTGGGGTTTTGTATACAAAATTTACTACTACGTGTAGTAAGTCGGGATGACAGTACGTTACCATTGGACAACGAGTTAGCCAATGTGTAATATGACCCGCAAGTCAGGATTGACAGTACTGAATGAGTAATTGTGTAGAAATAAACAATGTGATCGCTCTCAATACTGTTTTAATTGATAAAATGTTTCTTGATTAAACTGGGATTCACTCACCGGTATTTCCCAGTGACAAATGTTTTTAAAATGCGTTTCAGGTAACACAATGTGACAGCCAATTAGTAAAAAGCCAGCTGGAGAGCACTGAAGGCTTGGGAAAAATGTGGCTATAAAAGTTACCTAATAAACGATGTTTTAAATTCAATAAAATAGGGTTTATCCCTATAAATGTATTGTAATAAGAAACTTGGGTTTTACCCATGTGATTATTAATATCAAATATGGTGGTTTTACTCTGATAAACATTTCCTAACTACGGTCCTGATGTAATTTCCGCTGCCAAATTAACCAACCTGATACCACCAAAAATCTGAGTTCGCGTCCGCCCGTTCCCGGGACAGATAAGGGATCGGGGGTTGCGACAGAAGGTGGTATCAGAGCCTAGCCACTGGTCTGAGCCAAAGAAGTGTTCTGCTGACACTTAAATTCTAAAAATTTTGTGTTAGGAAATAAATTATGGAATTACGTGCATAACTGTATTTATTTGTTATGTGTTATTTGACTATTTGTTAGTTTACAGTATGAGTGATCAAGGACCCTCAGACATGAGTCGTCAGTTGTCTGATTCAACTAGGAGTGAAGGTACCTCTTCACAGCCTGCCCTTTCTGGGTATTCTGCTAATCAGGAAGAATGGATGTTTGCCTTTAAAGCTCAGTCAGAAGAGCCATTCCCTCATAAGAAACGAGGATGGTTCAGTAAGGAAGCCTTTGCACGTAGGAAAAGAATGCGAAAGTTGCAACAGCAAAGAGTTTTAGCAGCCGCTAAGCAAAAGTCAGATGCCCATACACAGGATATGCTTAATAGAAGCCTAGCTAATTTTCATATCCTAGCTACAACTGCTGCTGACCCAAGTCTGGAACAACTAGTAGCCCCACAACCACTAATCCCAGACCAACCCATGGAGATAGAAAACCCTGAAAACCAAGTGGAGATGCTTGACTTCAACACAGAGGAAATCCCTAGGGTACCTGCACCAAACCCCCTAGACCCAAATTACGACCCCTGGTGGGACGATAATAGGGACTTTGTGCAACGTTACCCGATACATGAAGACACACCCATACAGAACATAGGATCCTACCCAGGTATGGACCCTTTAGATCCCTATTACCACGATGAATATATTAGGGAGATCTTAGAAGATCCTTACCGATTTCAGGCACTTTCACCCCCATATCAGGAACCCGCACCCCATATTCCGAACCCAGTCCTAGAACCTGCACCCCCAATGAGTGCAGAAAACGTCCAAGAACTTAGGACTTTTGGGGAGGAAATTTTAGAAAGTAGTGAGAGAATGCGACAGGTGGGAGAGCGTCTCGTATGGAAATACGATGAACGCAATATGGATTTTTGGATAAATCCATATCCGTGATGTGATAGAGGAGACGGTAATAGTAGTAATAATATAATATAATAAAATAAAAATAAAAATAAAATATGTGTGTACGGATGCATATTACTATTAGTGTGATTCTATTTCTGTTGGTATTGTAATTTTTATTTCAGTACTAGTGTGTAATAGATGCATAATAATATATGGAAATAGAGTAAAAGTAGCAATGATTTAGGTTTTTGGCTAGATTGGGTATCATGTGATTAACTATATTAAATATTATCTTGTGATATTAATATGGGATAAATGTTTAAAATTCAGATGGCCGATGACGGAAATCAAGGAAATCTGAATAATGATAACCATAGTAACATTAACGTGGTTAATGAGAATCCAAGCATCAATAACAATGGAAACCAAATGGATAATAGTGCTGTTCAACATATAGTGGCACAAGGAATCATAGATGCAATGCAATTTATTATTCAAACGATTCAAGAAGCGAATAATAAAAGTAAGCATAGCAGTAAGCGACCAATTGAACCCGAAAACAGTGTAAACAATGGACTTGTACTTCAAATGCCCATTCCCAAAAGGAGAAGAACTGTGTCTTACGGTTGTTCTTATAAAGAACTCTAGTCTTGTAAACCAATGGAATTCTCGGGCAACGAAGGGGCCATTGCAACCCTACGCTGGATAGAGAAAACTGAGGCAGTCTTAAGAATAAGCAAGTGTGCTGAAGAAGATAAGATATTGTTTGCTTCTAATCTGTTTAAGAATTCAGCACTAGAATGGTGGAACACTATCCTCCAATCAAGAGGAAGTGATAGAACCTACAATATGGAATGGGAAGAATTTAAGAACAAGGTAGAAAGGAAATTCTGCCCACCCAATGAGAAGGAACAGATAGCAAACAAGTTCCTAAACCTCAGAATGACTGGTGTGGATAGTAAGGGATACACTAAAATATTCTTTGAATCTGCTAGAATAGTGCCAACTCTTGCTTCACCTGAACCAGTATTAATCTCCCGTTATATCTGGGGATTAATTGGGGAAATAAGACACGTAGTCAAGGCAGCTAGACCTCAAACCATAGAAGAAGCTGTAGAACTAGCAAATACCTTGATAGATGAATTAGTTCGTACCCGAGAGGAGGATCAAAAGAGGAACCTAACCCAGAAACTCACACAAGAATTTCGTTCTGGAAATTTTAATCGTGGGAAAAATATAGGTTCTACCTCTACACCTTACTGTAAGAATTGCAAAAGAAAGCATTCAGGAAAATGCTCTATAAACTGTAACTTTTGCAAAATATTAGGACACAAGGAAGAAAACTGCAGGAAGAAAGTTAACAACAGGATATGTTACAACTATGGAGAACAAGGTCATATCAAGCTTAATTGTCCGAAATTAGCTCCAGCTACGAACAACAAGAATACTCAAAATGCTAGAGCATTTGTTCTAACTGTAGATGAAGCTAAGATGATTCCAGATGTCATCGCTGGTACGTTTTTAGTTAATGATATTTTTGCTAAAGTATTATTTGACTCTGGTGCTAACCAAAGTTTTTTTAATACATCATTTTGCAAATTCCTAAATCAATCATTAACTAAACTACCACAAGAATGCTTAGTAGAGACAGCTAATGGAGAAACTGTTAGGATTTCTGAAATCTTGCAAGGAGCAAGCATAGAAATTTTAAATCATAAATTTATTGCAAATCTTGATCCCATGAATCTGGCAGGATTCGATGTTGTTTTAGGAATGGATTGGTTAATAGCCAATAAAGCCAGTATTTTATGTGATCAAAAGTCAATTCAAATAAATTCACCAAAAGATAAACCGGTCACAATTAAAGGAGATAAACCATCTAGAACTACAAAATTCATCTCAGTGATGAAAACTGCAAGTTATATAAGAAAAGGTTCTATAGTGTATTTGATTTCCATAATCACTAACACTAAAGGAAAAGAACTAAAAGATATTCCAGTAGTATCCCAGTTTTCAGATGTATTTCCAGAAGAATTGCCAGGGCAACCTCCAGAAAGGGAAGTTGAATTCAGAATCCATTTAATACCAGGAACATCACCGATTGCCAAAGCACCCTATCGTTTGGCACCCGCTGAAATGCAGGAACTGAAGAAACAATTGGATGAATTGTTAGAGAAAGGATTTATACAGCCAAGTTCGTCGCCATGGGGAGCGCCGATACTGTTTGTTAAAAAGAAGGACGGATCGACGCGTATGTGCATTGACTACCGTGAATTAAACAAGGTTACGATTAAGAATCGGTACCCATTACCGAGAATCGATGATCTGTTTGGTCAACTACAAGGAGCTCGATTTTTCTCTAAAATCGATTTAAGGTCAGGATATCATCAATAAAAGGTATAGGAAGAGGATATTCCTAAAACCGCATTCAGAACGAGGTATGGTCATTATGAATTACTGTCATGCCATTTGGTTTAACCAATGCCCCAGCTGCATTTATGGACATGATGAACCGAATATGTAAGCCATATTTGGATAAATTCATAATAGTCTTCATAGATGATATTCTCATTTACTCTAAGAATAAAGAGGATCATGCAAAGCATTTGCACGCACTTTTAAGTCTATTAAGAAAGGAAAAGCTTTATGCTAAATTTTCTAAGTGCGAATTTTGGTTAGAACATGTACAATTTCTTGGACATTTAGTTAATCATGAAGGAATTCATGTGGATCCCACAAAGACCGAGGCAATTACTAAATGGAAAACCCCTGAGTCACCAACTGAGGTTAGAAGTTTCTTAGGATTGGCCGGTTATTATAGAAGGTTTATTCGAGTTTTTCTAGAATAGCCATTCCTTTAACTCAGCTAACCTGTAAATCTGTTAAGTTTGAATGGGGATTAAAACAAGAAGAAGCCTTTAGAATTCTTAAGCAAGGATTAACACATACACCCATATTAGCGTTACCAGAAGGAACAGAAGACTTTGTAGTCTATTGTGACGCTTCTAAATTAGGTTATGGATGTGTATTGATGCAACGACAAACGGTTATAGCATATGCATCTAGACAACTTAAGAACCATGAAGAGAATTATTCAACACATGATTTAGAGTTAGGAGCTATAATTTTTGCTCTTATAATTTGGAGACATTACCTTTATGGTAGTAAGTTTACCATATTCACCGATCATAAGAGTTTAAGGTATATTTTCAAGCAAAAGGAATTAAATATGAGATAAAGACGCTGAATGGAGATGCTTAGTGATTATGATTGTAAGATCCAGTATCATGAAGGAAAAGCAAATGTTGTGGCAGAAACTTTAAGCCGAAAATATCATGAAAAGTCAAAAAGGGTACGTTCTCTTAAATTAAATCTGCAAGTAGATTTAAATGATCAAATAAGAGAAGCACAAGAATCAGTAATCAAAGAAGATACTGAAAAGCTAAAAGGTATGCTAAAAGAATTAAAACAAGGAACAAATGGAATTTGGAGATTCCATACAAAGAGAATGTGGATACCTAAATTAGGAAACCTACGTCATAGTATATTAGAAGAAGCCCATAAGTCTAAGTATACGATACACCCAGGAAATGATAAAATGTACCAGGAATTAAGGAAAAATTTCTGGTGGATAGGAATGAAGAATGACATAGCAGCCTATGTTTCTAAATGTTTAACTTGTTCTCAAGTCAAAGCTGAACACCAGAAACCCTCAGGATTTCTACAACAGTTAGAAATGCTAGTGTGGAAATGGGAATTAATAACAATGGATTTTGTTACTAAATTACCCAAAACAAAGAAAGGAAATGATACAATCTGGGTGATTGTAGATAGGCTAACCAAGTCAGCTCATTTCCTACCAATGAAGGAAACTTTCAGTATGGAACAATTAGCTAAGTTATATGTAAATGAAATTGTTTCTTTACATGGAATTCCTTTATCAATTTTTTCTGATAGGGATAGCCGATTTACCTCTCATTTTTGGTCAAGTTTCCAAAAGGCAATGGGAACCAAGTTAAATTTGAGCATGGCTTATCACCCTCAAACAGATGGACAAAGTGAAAGGACAATTCAGACAATGGAGAACATGCTTAGAGCTTGTGTAATTGACTTTGGAGGTCATTGGGACGATCACTTACCTTTAATAGAATTTTCTTATAATAATAGTTATCACACAAGTATCAATGTTGCACCATTCGAAGCACTTTATGGACGAAAGTGCCGAACCCCAATCTGTTGGGCAGAAATTGGGGAAAAGCAACTATCTGGACCTGAGATAGTACAAGAAACAACCGACAAGATCATTCAAGTTAAGGAACGACTGAAAGCAGCACGTGATCGACAAAAGAGCTATGCAGATAACCGACGCAAACCCTTGGAATTTCAAGTAGGGGACAAAGTATTATTGAAGGTCTCTCCTTGGAAAGGAATAGTAAGATTCCAGGTATGTTGGACCTTTTGAGATTATTAGAAGAATACGACCTGTAGCCTATCAGCTAAAACTGCCAGAAGAAATGGAAGGAATACATGATGTATTTCATGTATCTAATCTCAAAAAGTGTTTAGCTGATGAATCACTGATAGTACCTCTTAAGGATATAGAGGTAAATGAACAACTCAAGTTTGTAGAAAGGCCTCTACAAATTGAAGACAGGAAAGTCAAGAAACTCAAGCATAAGAGACTAGTTCTGGTCAAAGTGAAGTGGGACTCCAAAAGAGGACCTGAGTATACATGGGAGCTTGAATCTGAAACGCAACGGAAATATCCGCACTTGTTCCAGTAGATCTCGAGGACAAGCTCTAAAACAAGGTGGGGAGAATGTAACAATCCTCAAATAACCCGACACTCTCATAATAATTCCGACGCCCTAGTATATCTTAAAATGTCTCAATATGCCTTATAATACAAACCGTATGTGAAAACCAAGCCCGAAATACAATATAGTATTAAAAATAAAGGAAAAACAAGAAAATAGTAGTTGAGGCGGGCCGCGTAGACCCACCTCAATCCTTACGCGAGCGGTATCAAGGTTAGAACCTGATTTCATTGGTTTTCTTTAGTTTAGACGGGCCGCGTAAGACCCATGTTAAGTGTACGCGGGCCGCGATAGATCAAGAACGTAGAGACACCCTGAGCTGACACGTGTCGACATCGTGGCGGACCGACATGATGAGCCGGACAAGCTAGTCCGTTGACTAGCTTTGACGCGGGCCACGTAGACTCCTGTCTACCCTTACGCGGGCCGCGTGGAGATCAGAATTCAGCACAATATAAGAAGGCCATCGGGTTCAACCAGAAATCGTTCATTTTCATTTCTCAATCTCGAAATCTCTGATATAGGCTTTATTATACGGGTATTATACCCCCTAATTAGCGAGGTTCTGCTCCGTTGTAAGTATTATAACCCCAGTTTCATAATAGATACAATGCTTGATTGATTTAGGGTTCTGTAACAACTGTCGTGGTTCAGCCCGACGTAGTTGTTGGAATGCCATCTCGGGGAGGGTATCATTAATATTTTCAAAGGGTTATGATACTAACCTATGTACATTTTTGTAAATTATAAATTATTCCCAGGAAACCCTTACGCGAAGTCTAAGATAGCAATGTGAGTTTATCCTCTTTTTGTTAACCTTTTTGGAATATTTTACAAAACCTTAATTATTTTACAATGTGATTAAGCGGTGATTGAGTCTTTGTAGTTCTTCAATTACTGCCGGTATGTTCGGGTTTTGTATACAAAATTTACTACTGCGTGTAGTAAGTCGTGATGACAGTACGTTACCATTGGACAACGAGTTAGCCAATGTGTAATATGACCCGCATGTCAGGATTGACAGTACTGAATGAGTAATTGTGTAGAAATGAACAATGTGATCGCTCTCAATACTGTTTTAATTGATAAAATGTTTCTTGATTAAACTGGGATTCACTCACCAGTATTTCCCACTGACAAATGTTTTTAAAACGTGTTTCAGGTAACACAATGTGACAGCCAATTAGTAAAAAGCCAACTGGAGAGCACTGATGGCTTGGGAAAAATGTGGCTATAAAAGTTACCTAATAAACGATGTTTTAAATTCAATAAAATAGGGTTTATCCCTATAAATGTATTGTAATAAGAAACTTGGGTTTTACCCATGTGATTATTAATATCAAATATGGTGGTTTTACTCTGATAAACATTTCCTAACTACGGTCCTGATGTAATTTCCGCTGCCAAATTAACCAACCTGATACCACCGAAAATCTGAGTTCGCGTCCGCCCTTTCCCGGGACAGATAAGGGATCGGGGGTTGCGACACAACCTTTTCTGTTCTCCTTTAAATTCAATAGAGTTCTCTGCTAACTTTACATCACCAACATGTTTTTCTTTTCTTTGTTGCATCAGCACCTGCATTAATGATATCTAGCTTATTATCCTTCTCCCACTTTTTGGCTTCAATAGTTTCCTACCATTGCATGAAGTGGTGTAACCATGGTCTAGGAGCAAAAGTACCAAATACCTAGGCATCAAAATTGTTAAGATAACTCTAAAACATAGGCTCAAGGATGTTCTAAAAACTAGTATGGAGCTCCCCTACTAGAAATGATATGGAGGCTTTATGTTCACCAATAATTTGGCTTTCTATGGCTGGTGATTGTTGAGATGTGAGGATTTGTGACATAGAGTTAAGCTCCTTTAGTGAGGAGGCTAGTTGTTGGGTACATTGTTTCCTTAGCTAGTCTTTAGCATGGGGCATTTTGGTGACCAACTCTTTGAGTTTCGAGACCGTACCACCTAGTTGTTTTGTCAATTCATCTAACTGTTGGTTTTGGGAATCTTCCAAGTTAACGGAATCATTTGCTCCCCCACTAAAGGTGCTTGTATAAGTAGGTGTGTGTGGCTTTTTACATAGAGGAACACCTTCTGATGCCCCTTTTTTCGGTCCTTTAGATCTCTAGTACTTTCTTCTCCAAATTCCTTAGAAGAATGGATAGATTTAGTGTTTGTTGCCGGCAGGGTGGTGTTAGGTATGGTTCTACTGTCTTCATGTGAACTAATAGGTTCATCAGGAATAGTAGAAGCCACCTCTGCAATCTTTGCATCAGGATTTACCAGAGCAGGATGAGCCTTTTCATTATGTGGGTTAGGAATGGGTTCCTCTTGTACTTGAGCATTTTTATGAGGCTTCATCTCTATGATTTTTGGTTCAGATGTGCCCATTGTATGGTACAAGGGTGTTCCTTCTTTCATGAGTTCATGATCAAAACTGCTGGTTGAATTAGGTGCTGGTTTTTGTACAACAGAACTCTTTTATGAGAACTTCTGAGGAGTTAGGTTGGTTTGAGGTTGAGAGGACTAATGTGAAGAAGTAACATCAACCTCAAACTGCTGACTTTGTGTTTCAGCAAGGTTCCCAGGGACTTTATGTTCCTGAGTAACCTTTGTTTTGGCTCTTTTTGAGGATTTGGCAAAGGTTTTGGATTTTGAGGGAGTAGAATACTTATTTGAAGTAGAATTCTTCCTCTTTTTAGTAAATGTTTTTGTGGGTTCCTCAAGAATAGGTTTATCTTTTAGGTCAGCAGGAGCAATTAGCTTAGATGATTGTTAAATATCAACTATTGGTTGTGAAGGATCATTAACCTGCATAGGCTCTATTTCATCTTTATTAGGCTCATTTTGACTTTTTCCATTTTAATAAAAGTTTGAGCCAAAAGTGACTTAATGGGAAGAATCTGACCCTTTTTGAAGACTTCATTAGATAGCTCAAATTTTAAAATAGCCATGATTAGTCTAGGATACATCAAAAGTTTTATTCTAGATGTGACATTTAAGCATAACTCTATGAAAATTTGATTAGAAAATTTAAATATAGACTCTGTTAAAATTAATAAATGCAACGTATTGAGTTGTCTGTGGAACTTCATTCCAAGTTCCAGATTTACCTAAGAGGCACTGCATGATAGTGTGAAATAAGAATTTAAGACCAATAGGACAATCACACTTTTGGTAAGTGGCATACTTGGTTGCCCTATTATAACCCTGTTCAATGAATTCCATGCCCATCTTTGTTTTTGAAAATTTATCAACTCCTTTAGGGGTGATCACAACTTTAGATTTTCCTACTATTGCATTGATGGCCAACACTTTCCCCTTTTTATTCGATGTCAGTTTTGCTATTGACCCGAACTCGAAAAGGGGTGTTTTATAGATTAGTGGGTGAACAGTGAGTGCATGATAGAATGGGGATTTTCAATGAGATAAATATATTTACGATATTGAGGGTGATCATTTTCATTGATTAAGTAAGGAAGAAGATTATGTGTTGGTCGAAGAGCTAGATTAGTGATGATTGATTTCAGCGCATTTTTTAAGGCACATGGAAAGAAATTTGAAGTTAGGTTATGAGTTGGTCGAAGAGTTAGGTTAGCCATGATTGATTTCAGCGCATTTTTGAAGGCACATGGAAAGAAATTTGAAGTTAGGTTATCTGATTGATCACAAGATGATTGTGAAGAAGGTGAGAGAAACCCAAACTACTAAAAAGAGTATTTATAGTGTTTATGGAACGGTTATAAGGGTATGATCCAACAGTTGTGAGTCAAGAGTCACGAAAAGCAGCAGTTTTCATGATAAAGATTATCCTTTTCATTTCCTAAATTATTATACGGAACAACAATTGACATTCAAAAACAACTTTTTATTTTATTGTAGTAAAGAGCCCAACCTTGTGGCCTGCTTCCCTCTAAACTACACTGGTTTGATATATTTGGAGATATCTTAACGTTGTGTGAAGATCCAGCAGCTGTTCATTCAGTATGTGATATAGTGTAGAAACCAGTAGTTTTATTTGTGCTTTGGTCAGAAATTTCTCTTATGGTATCCAAACCCAGCACTTCAAAATTCTTGTTACCCTAATCCATGTCAATTATTTCAAAATGCGTATCATTCAAATCCTCAGGAAAACTGCTCCAATTTGCAAAGCTTTGAGTGAAACAGCTTCACTATATAGTTTCTGGTGTAGCGAAACCAGTAGTTTGGGAAACTACGAGTATATGTGCCAGGGATTGATTTTGTGGTTGTCAGGTGAATGGATATGTGCTTGTGACATATTAACCTATGGCATGTGATATTGAGAAGGATCATTCACATATGGATATGAAATTTGAGTAGTTCCATGTGCAAAATAAGATATGGATTATGTGTTAGTGTTTCAGGAAAAAAATTGATGTGCATTTTGAAAGCTTGAGACTAACCAACAGTTGATTTATTCATTTGATTAGCATAGGTCACACTTGGTAATGATGTTTGTGCAAGATATCTGCACTCCCCGGCAAAGTGGTCTAACCTATGACACTTATAACATTCTACGCTGGATTTATCTTTCTCAAATTTACCCCTATCCTCCAATCCACGAAATCTCCTACCAGTTTTATTGCAAAACTTGTTTGATTAAATGATCAAACGTGCAAGTTGGTCTAAGAGATCAAATTCTTCCTGGTCAATTGGGTCCATGGGTTTCTGATCAAACATCATCAAAGCATAATTTTGATTTCTAGAATGTGATGTGTCATACTGAGAATTTAAGCCAGCAGTTATATCAACAAAGTGATCATAATTTATTCATTTATTATGTTGGATGAATTGAGACAATTCTAGGACTTTAGTGGGTGGAGGTGAATCTGCCCTTAAAGGCACTGTTAACCCTTAGTGTGCCACTGATTGAGGTAGTTGATCATGTGGATCTTCTTTGGGGATTCAACCATTGCAACTTTATAGGTGCTAGCAGATATGTCTTGAGTTGTTCTGAACACATGTGTAGTTTCAAGCATGCAGTTAACAAGGATCATCTTTTCATCTCCTTGTAAATCTACAATCCATTTCGCAGAGCCATGTTTTTTTGAGATTGTTCAAGTAATTTTCCATGAATTTTGGATTGGAGTAGAGGATTTATTGAGGCTTGAATGGAACAACAACAGACTTTGTTTTCTTATTAGCAAGGTAGATCTATGTGTTCTCCTAATTTGTGGTGGTGGAAATTTTTCAGGATTTCTCTTTCTAGCACTGAGATAATCCATATATTTTTTTTGATAATGTTGATTCCTTCCACCTTACAATTGAACTCTTTGCTACCAAATCAACATGAATGAGTTCTTGCCTCATCTTAAAGGTCCTTGTAGCCTCTTCTAAAGTTGGCATCTTTTATTGCCAAGTTTCTCAACACATATGCAGCTCTATCACACTTATCAGGAAGAGATCTCATAAATTTGTGACTCAGAGCAGAATTTGTGTAAGTTTGATCTACAAGCCTTAGCTAACTAATTAGACAGTTATACCGCTCAAACTGTTGAGTCTGAGATTCGCCCTTGATATGGGTAAATGTTTCATACTTCTGATTCATAATCTACCTATTGTTTTCCGAAACCTCTTCTGTACCACCAAATTATTCATTCAAAGCATCCCACAACTCCTTGATATTCTCATAATGGAGCAATCCAACATAGATTTCACTGGGTAAGGCTATGACCAGTATCCCGAATGCCTTAGCATCGAGCTCCAACTTTTGCAAATCCTGCTCGGAAATCAGCTGGGTTATTAGGAATATTAACAGCTGGTCTTTCAATACTCGGAACAGAGGGAACATGAGGGCCATATACCAATGATCTCCAGCAACTTGTGTTCTTCTTGGACAAGTGGTGACCCATCCTTCATTGCCATATCCTGAATTTATGACAGACAAGCATCCGAGGCTTGTTTACCGATCCGGTATTGTAAGGATCATGAGTGATTGAAATCTCTATGAATTCTATTAAGTTTAACTTAGAAAACAGAGCATCGAAAACAAATTAATGATCCAACTGGTCTAATTATTCTCTATGTCCTTGATCATTCAATCAATTATCAATCTGAGCTAGTTTATTTTCTGAATCAACGGTGAAGTCAATTCAGTGAAACATGCTCTGATACCATTTGAGATTCAAGCTAAACAGTTAAAAAAACACATCATCATAGACACTACTGGATTTGGGAATGACTGAGAAATGATTCATATATTATTCATATATCATATTACAATCAATTGTACAACAGTACTCCCCCTCGCCCGGGGAACTCTCTCTCTCTCTATCTCTATCTCTCTCTCTCTCTCTCTCTTAGTTCTTTTGCTTTTCAACTCTCAGAGTTGCTTTTACACATTACAAAGTGAAATATTTATAGAGGAGAGAAGAGAATTTTTGGTGACATCACCATGAAAGCAACCCAAAATAACTCATTAAATGTTGTAATTGCCAGTTAGTTGTGCAAAACTGTTGACAGTTAGTAAATAAACAACTAAAACAAAATTTCTATTAAATTACAACTAAACGACTGGGATTCCAATATTGCTGGTGGATTCCATTACTTTTTGAATCCAGTCCTTCTGGTCTTTCTTTGACTAGCTGACTTGGTCTTCTGGTCTTCTGTCTTCGCCTTTTTGACGTTGCCTGTTAACTAGTTGACCCAACACTTTTCATTCTAGCACTTGTACTTGTTGACTTGTATCTTTTGGGCAACAGTTCTTTGTTCTCATAGTTTAGGTGGTTCTTTGAATAAATTTTCAAGGGATGAAACTTTTGGACAATGAATTGTATTCTAACTTATTCCATTAGGCTGTGAGATGGTTTCTCTTGGGTTTTGACTTTCATCATCAGCAGATCATATATAGCTTAACATAAACTCACCTTAGGTAGCAAAGTCACACAAATCTTGCCTATAATGTTGGTGTTGGAAGAATCCCAAAATGTTATCCTATCAAATTCATTGTTTAATTGGTAATGAACCAGTGTTAAAGTCTACAACATGCTTGGACTATAGAAAATTATGGGTTCTAGATTTGATTTAAGAAATGCTAGGGTTTTAAGATTTATGAAAGGATTAATTAATTAATTATTTAAAATAATTAATTTATAGGTAAAAAGGTTATAAGATATGATATAATTAATTTATGCAATAATTGTGAAAGGATCTAGTGTGTTGGATAGAAATACAAATGATTGTTTATTTATCAGTAAACAGTTCTAAGGCATGATTAATTTTTTTTTTTGAAAGGTGTGAATTATTCGCGAATGTCAGGAGGTCTAGCATCCGTTGTCTTAACCGGGTCCGCGCTAGAGAGCCCCCTCGCACAATAGATCCCCAATTTAAACCCCTCAATGAGAAACCCCTATCACCAAGACTCGAACTTGAGACCTTGAGGGGAAAACTCACCCGGGCCCACCATAAGTGGAACTTAAATACCCGTGGCCACCACTAGAGCACTAGTGATGGTTAAGGCATGATTAATTGAATAAGTAAATAAAATACCTTGGTTGGATATAAAATATCAAACTTGTATCCATCATTAACTTTTATATATCCATGTAATTATGGAAAGTATTTTACAAGTAAAAGATATAAAATTTTACATAGTTCAAGAAACCATACATGTTTTATACAATAGTTTATTAAATAAGTAAATAAAGTGTATATGTAAAAGCGTTCACAACTCGTACGCTATTTTTACCTATAAATACACTAAAAATAATTACATTTCTTCTTTCAATGAAATACTATTTTTTTATTTTTATTATTACCTTTTGTTAGGTAACCACTACAAACCCCCTCTATCACTTCAATAATAATAATAATAATAATAATAATAATAATAATAATAATAGTAGTAGTAGTAATAGTAATAGTAATAATAATAATAATAGGTAATTTTGTAGAATAGTAACCAAGTTTAAAAGTGTTCCAATCAGATTACTAATCAGGTCATTAAACATTCATTTTTTATTAAAATTAAGGATTTTTTCATCTATTTCATAGGTAACCGTGGTGATATGGATTTTTATTTCTTTTTTTCCTTTTTTTTAGATGCTAACCTCAAGTGATGATGTGGATTTTAACTAGTTTTTTTAATTTTTAATGTAATTAAAGTGTTTTTATTTTTAATAAATATAATCTCATATCTGACCCTAGCATTTTATGCTCTATTTTTTTCTTGACATATGAAAAAAGCACATGGCTCAATTTGAATGTTATGTTATCTAATTAGAACAAAAACGATGCGAGTTACCTAATTAAAATACTTTTAAAACTTGGTTATTCTATGACATTTTCGCTAATAATAATAATAATTTTATTTAGATGAAAAACTAAAATATTGTCATGACTTCCTGTAGGTTTCATCATATTCCTGATTTATAACTTTTTGTTCTAAGAATTTCGGTTACCTTAAATACTTTTTAATATTAGATTTCTTTAGAATATATTCGAAGATTAAGAGCATAAAAAATATACTTATCTTGCATCTAACCAAGCTTTCCTTTTGGTTTTGATGGTCTATATTCCATTCCCATCCACCATAAACATAGCCTCTGAAAAATTCTAACAAAAAAGTCTTGAAAAGACATAGCTTGACATTGAAGTGCTGAAAGAATAACCACAAGGTACATCAAATAATTGTATCAAAACCAAGATTTTTTTTTTTTTAAGGAAATGTGTGAATTATTCGAGAATGTTGAAAGGTCTAGCATACGTTGTCTTAATTAGATACGCGCTAGAGAGCCCCATCACACAATAGATCCCCAATTTAAACCGTAAATGAGAAACCCCTATCACTCAGACTCAAACTTGAGACCTGAAAGGGAAAACTCATTCGAACCCATCATAGGTGTAACTTAAATACTCATGGCCACCACCACTAGAGTAAATAAACAATATTTTAATTCTTTTAAAAGCAATAAATAAATATACAACTCTAATTTTAATAATAGAAAGAAAAAATATAGATTGATCGAGAAACACCTTTAGTTCACTTTATTCAACTTTACCAATCATAAAAACGGTGTGACCCAATTTTCTTCAAATCAGACCTTTAATTTCCTCTATATATATTCAACTCAACCACACCACCCCACACCATTCATCACAGTCCCTACTGCTTTGTAAACATCATGAATGAGCCAAAATATGCTTATCCTTACCCTGCTCCTGCTCAAGGTACTACTAGTTTTACTATTTTTGATTGTTTAATTATTTCTTTAACTTCCAAGTTTCAGTAAATATGATTGTATTCTGCAGGAGGAGGAGGATATTATCAAGGGCCGCCTGTGATGGCTCCGCCGCAATACGCAGCCGCGCCTCCTCCTAGAAGAGAACCTGGTTTCCTTGAAGGCTGGTACGGTTTTATGATAATATGCATTTTGTAGTTATTTTTTTAAAGTTTTATTTATGTTAAATATAATATGTTGATTTTGGTGCAGTCTGGCTGCTCTGTGTTGCTGTTGCCTTCTTGATGAGTGTTGTTGTGACCCAACCATCATTTTCTACTAGATTATTCATGGCTACTTGTTACCATAAATAGAAAGTTGTACTGTATGTGACTATGTTCATCTCGTTTTAGGGTTCTTCATCATGTATCAAATGTTGATTGGTTACTTGGGTTCTATATTTGTGTATTTGAATTGCTTTCATTTGAACTGGTTGATCAGGTCGGATTTTTTTTTTTTTTTAATTACTACTGGGTATTGGTCGCTACCACTCTCAACTGTCACTTTAACTCTCACTACTCCCAACTTAATATTTTGCGTATTGTGTCACTCCACAGGTGAACATTTCTTAGCGTTTGACTTGTGTTATTGGTGATATTAGGCTAACACTTTGTGAATTACTAATGACCACATGTGCATCTGCTCCTAAAAGACAAAAGTGGAGCAAAAAACCACTAAACCTGAGTAACACACACACAAAGTATTAAGTTGGGAGTGTTGGAAGCCAGAGTGATAGTTAGGAGTGACAATAGACAATACTCGATAGTTAGGAGTAATAAAATCCAATTACTTTTTTTATACTTTTCAAAATGCCATGTTATTATGATCAATTTACTACTTTAATTTATTAATATTGCAACTCCAAAGTAAAATAATGTATTCCTATTATTCAATTATTATCGACGTTGTTACCAATATTCAATTTTTATGGATCTCAGACGATGTAAAACACATTAGATATCATTCGGGTACATCACAACTTCATATTTTTTTATTTCTTTTTCGGTTGTTATATCGAGTGCCGGTACCATACCAATATCATAATGAACTAAACCAATATCAACCAAATTCTCGTTGCAACGCGTGAGAGAATTTTACTAGTTACTAACAAAAGTTAAATGGCACATAAATTTTGTTTCTTTCATCTATCATATTATTATATATTCTATAATGATTTGTGTTCATTAATTTAAAAAAATACATATATGTGCTTAATTTTTTTTTTTTTGTCAATGTTCCGATCTAAATTAATTGAAAACGGATTTGTATTAATATAAAGTATTTTTTGGTATTGTAAACTATACCGAGTATTGTTACAATGCTGAACCGAACTGATACCGGCCAAACAACATCGATACTGGCACAAGCATTCATGTTTATGGTTTTGGGTTTCAATACAAGTTGGTTTCAGTATCTTACGGTTTTTTACTATCCTTATTGAACTGATATTGTACTTCCATGATCGGTACGTTGTTTGGTTTACATTTTTACTCATTTGTGGATTCAATATTTTCAGTACTAGTATACCGAGTCTCAGTACCAAACTAGACTGTAAGAATCCGAACCAATAACGATATTTTTTTTTCAATCGATGTGAAATACATGTTAATATCACCATGGAGTCAACGGAGGCATTGGGTGTTTCGGTGTCTAGTGGGGTTTGGATCTTGCTTACGATGTCGGGAATGACCTTAGCCATTTGTTTTGCGATGAGCTTCTTGAGATCCTTCTTCAATATCGACTCATTGTTGTTGGAAGCTTTCTTTTGTCCAGATTGACTTCTTCTTGCTGAGGGAGTTGGAGATACGTTGAGAAAACATCTAGAGAATCGAAAATAGAGGGAAGTGATGAGACTTGATCACAACATGTTTATAAAAATTCCTGTTTCTGCATGTATGAGCATGTAAGGAGCCACGTAGCACATATGATTCATATAATTTGCATGAGCGTAACAAGTATTCAAAAAGCATAAACACGTACGAAGGCGTAAAGGAGTATAAATTTAGTTTGTTCACGAGAATTATTAATGTTTTTGATTGTGAAAGACGTGCGAATTGTGCGTCGGTTTCGAAATGAACGATGTAACAAGTATAAAACATATTAAAATTGAGATAACATAAAAGAGAGGTAACGTAAAATATGGAGTGTCACGGAACATAAATAAGACTTTTCGAAAGTAAATCGAAGATCCTTTCAAATTAAGGAAACGCGCTTTGGCCGATAGGTAAAATACTCTCGTCGAGAAGTGATTAACAGTGTTTTACCTTCCAGTTACTACACGTCCCTAATCGATTGAAAAATCAAAACTTTGTCGGGATTGAAAATCAAGGAATGAGACTAGTTGACAAGATGCAGGTTTCACCCCTAGCTTGACAACATCGTACCCTAAGTGTGGTTGGTACTCGTCGGGTCAAGAAAGATAATTCCGACACTTTGACGAGGGTCCACTAGAGTTGGAGTTGAAAATTTACCATCAAGATGTGGATTTCATTCCTAACTTGATGGCATAATTTCATGCAAAAATCAGATTGGCGGATTGAGAGTCATTCACCAAAGTATGGGTTTCAGGCATATTTTGGTGAAGTCGTCTCGTTTGCATGACACGAGTGGCTTCAAGTCTTCAACGTGTATGCTGTGTAACATGTCTTAGGAAAGACATATGTATATGTATTAAGACAAAAGAAGTGGTAGAAGCAAATAGGAAGAATTAACATATTAAACAAGAACCAAGAATGGTCAAAGTTTGGTGCTGACTATAGACTAGGTCGAACATGGAAATTCTACTTAATTCCCAATAGTTATGGCTCTGATACCAATCTGTCACACCCTAACCGATGGTGGAAACATCGGAGTGAGACGAACGAGATTGGTCGAGACTTCATAACACTATTGGACAGTATTTAATACAAAGCTGATTTCATTCATCGGTAACAAATTGTCATATTACAACATAAGAAATCAAATACAACATTGTTTCAAAGATACAACAACAATACAAGAAATAAAATACAATATTGTTCAACATGATACATCAATGCAACAACCTAATCTAGTATTTCAAAATGGGTATCTAAAGTATCCATACTAGATTTCATCATCTCAACATCATCAACCTGCAATATGTTTAAAATACATGGTTCAATACGAAACTACAAAAGTATTGGCGAGTATACAAGTTTAATACATAACATAAGTATAAAAGATTTAAACGAATCCACATGGCAAACTTTAGTTATCAAGATTAACGTAAAACTGGCATGAGAATATACAAGTCAATTCTATGATTACTGCAAGTATTAAACTTAACAAGACCACAAGACTACGGGCGGTGCGTTACTCCTATAACACTATACATGTTAAGGGGAGGCTCGTACGAAGTTAATGACAAGTTTATCACCTAGAATACTTCAGAAACACGAATCAAGTATAACGTATTAGCATACATGTGTTGGATTGTTTGTGTATTTGAATAAAATTCTAAGTGTAACTGTGTAGGTTTAATAGTAAACATATTGCACCCAAAGTGTGAAAAGTAAAAAGGGCGTTCGAGTATACTCACGGTTTTGCTAAATCTTCTTTAGTTAATCCCGTGAGCGAAAAGTTGTTGACGAGGGTTGGAACACCGAGGTTACCCTACAGGTGGGTAAATGAATGTGTGAGTGTTGGAGTTGAACGGAGGATTTGGATTCGGACTTAAAGTAAGTAGTACATACTATGAAAATATAACTTAAACAGTAAAATACATTATGTCCATGCACTCGTTAAGACACTGAGTTTCTATGATTTCACGGGTCCTGATTTGCCCGTCAGAATCAGTAACGAGGAACGCAGAAACGGAATAAATGGAAACTGAAACAACACAAACGATTCGGGCGACTGGACAGTTCGCACGACAGGGAACTCCTTTCGCGCGAAAGGGGTATCCTTCCGTGCGACAAGGGCCTGTTTGGTGCGTTCTGAACTTCGTTTTGAACGTTTAACCATTAGTCGACTATGTTTGTGTGTCCAGTTGTGTTATTTAATTATAATATATAGTCTAATAGTCCAGAATGTTCATATAGTTCATAGAAGTCATGCATGGAGGTATTAACCTCGTTATAGTTCAACAAAGCACAAGTTAGTTAACAAGGTTAACTAACCGGTTGGTCATGAATAACAGAAATGTAAATGACAGCAATTTAATAATCAAATGACCGAACACGAACAACCAGGGTGTGCCGTCTCAACATGGAAAGAGTGAACTAAGTGTTGGAGGCTAGACGAAGTTAACTTATTCTAGGTCTAGGAGATTGTTTGCGTGTTCATTTTACATGTTCAAGTGAGGTGGTGGAACTAGATTGGAAACCAAGGCTTCCACGATTTACACACTGTTATATCAGAATCGTTCATACCAAAAATGATGAACTGATTAGCATACAACACTTAGAAAATGTTGGAACAAGGTGAAACAACACCTTTCGTGCGAGAATGTGTCCCTGTCACGCCAAAGGGGTATCCTTTCGTGCGACAGGATTGCCTTTCGTGCAGGAGACTCTGTTTCGAGAGAAAACAACTCATTTTGGTTGAACTATTCATCTTCTTGGCTGGAATCGACCCTAACACTAACCCACTGCCATGAACTTAACTTATGAGCTTGGTGAGTCTCTGATTCGGCCAAGTTTAGTAACAGAAGGTTTATTTTATAAAACGTTTGAAAGATCAACTTCACTTATTCATCTTGGTCCTCATTATTGAGAGTTATAATCAGATTGCCAGGGCAAATCTGATAAACCAAGTGTTTAAGATTGAAGAATGTAGAAAGAAGTAGAGAAATTAGATGTATTAAGGTGTTAGTGAGTTGCAAATTCACCTAGAATAGTTCTGGAAATAGCTCAGCTGAATAGTGCGAAATCAGTAAGCTGAGAGAATTTTTGCAGTTGTGGAAGGTGAGAAATGAAGGTATGGGTGTGTATTTATAGGGTTATGTGAGGTTTGGGACGAGAGGGAATCGGGCGACAAGGACCTTCGGTGCGAAAGGGCCTTTCGCACGAGAGGGTGATCCCCTATTGCACGAAGTTTCAAGTTTGTTGTTTTGCGCTCGTTTTGTCGATTCTAAGCGTTTTAACCGCGTAAGTGCAATGCATAAGTGTAATGTATGAAAAAATGAATAATATAAAATTGAATTTGCATGTATAAACAAGTAAGGATTTGCGTATAAATCGTATCAAGTATGCATGTATAATGAATGTATGACAAGTATTTACGAATTAGGTATAACAAGATGTATAAAAAGATCAAGCTTTCATTATGATTCAAGCCTCGGAATACAATGATTGAAAGGAAATATGAATACAAAGAGAATACAAGTTTCCAAAAATAGAATATAAGACAAACTTTCTAAATAAGGAAAGTTACAAAAAGCAAGGCGTTACACCGGGTGGTAAGATTGGTGTGGTGGTTGGCGTGGGGCTTCAAGAACATCAACACACCACCCTGAGGCGTGGCGTGGAGGTGGCATGGGGGCACAGGCGTGGAGTGTAATTGTGTCGAGTTTTAGTCGGGTTCTTTTGTTAATCGAGCCACATATTGGTTTGTTTACATTGGGGTTTTATAGTTTTCTGGAAGGTTTTGGTTAGTTTTTACATTGGGGTTTTTAGTTTACTTAATGTTTTTGTTGGTTTACATTGGTTTTTTTAGGTTGCACGTCAGATTTGGGCATTTTTTATGGACGAAGATGAGCAAGATCAAAATCAAGGATTGAAGACATTTTGTTTTTATATATGTAACTAGTAGTAAACCCCGTGTGCCACACGGGGCGGTGTTTAGAAATTTTACATACCACATTTTATTAGAAATTATGTTAGAAATGGCACGTCTAAGTTATATCAATGGCACTATTGACTATTTGACCATGCTTCATTTAACTTTGACAAAACGTAAAGAACCATTCTGAATGATTTGAGTTTATCAACAATGGCAATTGCTACTTCTAACTCCATACTCAAGACCACACACGAGCCAACTATTACAAACATAAAACCTATTCAAAGTCCAAGCAAACTAAAACAACCAAATCAAGACAAAATACAATTCAAACAAAAAACCATCAATCCTCAAAACTCTATCGGCTTCCATAGTTGATGCTCCTCAAAACTCTATCGGCTTCCATAGTCGACGCAAAGGTAATTTATACGTTGTCTAAAGAGTCCAAGCTCATAAGCAAAAGTCATAGTTTCCAGAGGCGCAAGGCTCAAGGAGGCGTATCTAACTCGCCTCAATCAAGTTGCACCATTATTCAATATATTATATTATTCCTGATATAGCATAAACACAGCAGTCCGGAAAGTATAATAATTAAATTTTCATATTTAACAATAATGTTTATTAATAGTCATATTATGAATTAACTTTTTCAATAGTCAGATTGCAAAGAGTGTTACCTTTCCAAGATAGATAATGCTTCTAAACTTCTTAACAAAGGGAGATCTTGCTTCTTCTAATTTCTGAATTAAACTACAACAGTAGTCATTAATCAAATACTATCACAAATTCAAAGCAATATAACATGACACATTAATATGGAAAACAAAAGCATTCAAAAGAGTAACATATTACATATTTAGATTGATGTTTTTAATATTGACGTAAATATTCATGAAGCACAAAGAATATTTTTTTACTAATTACATCATGTTCTTAAATACACATCTAAAAGTACCAGATTACTGTTGTTGATATGCCAAATAATAAGAGCTATAAATTGAAGGTAATTCAACAGAAGTGATAGAAACTTTTCAATGAATAAGTAACAAAAATAATTCAACAGAAGTGATAGAAACTTCTTAATGAAAAAAGAATATACATGTAATAATTTAAAATTTTCTCATTAGTTTGATAATTTGATTACAGTTAACTACATAAAGATCTTAATTTATTGGTTTGACAAATTACATGTCCTAATTCCTAAAGGTCATAATTTATTGCTTTAACAATAATAAAATTCTTAATAAACAGCCAAGACTCATGATTCAGACGTTAAACTTTAATCACCATAAAAAAGAAAGGTGTTAAACTTTAAAGTGAGTTAAACCAGTTGGACCTCAAGGAAAGTACTGTGATGCAAAATCTCTTACTATATAAATAATGAACAGTGCAATTTGTCTCTATAATTGACATTACAAAATATGTAATAATAATATAAAGATAGAGATGAAAAGGCATACATAAGTGTCATCAGATCCATATATCAATAGTGAGCCATTTGAGTTCCATGCAATAGTGTTTACACATCCCCGATGCCCCTGAAAGAACACAAATAAACACGTTGATCGAAATTTAAATTCCATCTGAAAAGTATCCCTTGCAAGATATACCAAGATTTAAACACACATCCAGCTCTCTTTCTAGAGAAAGCCTTCTAAGGAATGACGAATGACGAATGCAACTGCAGACTGTGACTTATATCTTGCAAACACATCTTAAATGATTATTCTATCAATCATCCGAAAATTTCATCAGCATATTCATACAAATCTGTTTCCATGAGCATATCCATGAAAAATAACAGCAGCGATTCTCATCCAAAATTGTTAACTACTTCAGTAAAATAGTTATAAAAAGATAAAGAAAAGCATGTATGAGGATTCATTTGGGTTATAGCGACTGATAGCGTAAATAGGGACAATTTTTTTATTTTTATTTTTATGTAAATAGCAATTAGATGTAAATGCAGGTCCATTTGTACCACCCATAATATTTATCTCTTCTTTTCTATTTGTCGCTATTCGTTATTGACAACTATGGACTCACCATTTCAAAACCATAGCTTCCATCAATAAGTAACAGTGCAAGATTAGCATATTTAGCAGCATCAATCATCCCATTAATATCATTTGGGCACTCAACAAACTGTAGTCGTCTGCCTATTGTGAAACAAAGAAGTTGTGTCACAAACTTCATAATGTAAAAAACAATACATTAAATTTCTAACACACGTACGTACCTGATACGATAGTAATTGGACCTTTTATTCTGATACACTATGCCTAGTTCAATAAGTTTGGTAAGGAAACCAGGAAACCAATTTTTCGTTTTGGGCTGAACCTGATTTGGCCACTTACCTATCCAACCTGTTAGCATCTGACCCACCCATTTATTCACATGTAATTTATAATACAACTTGATGTTTACGGCATAGCAGTTTCTGAGTTGTTTGTCTTGTTCTACACGATTGTGCTCCAAATACTTATTATGATTCATATTATGGTGGGATGATGGCAGCTTACCAAATGTGAAACAGGAAAAACTAACACAATGATTTTAAACAGAATTTAACAATTTTATTCCAAATTTTGTGAAACAAAGAATGAAAATAGTGTCCACATACCTTAAGATAAGCAAAATAAGCTACAATGGAAACTGAATATGCCTCAGAAATTTTTGTTTGTCCTTCAGCTTCTGCATAAAAATTTATAAAAGGGAAAAAAAATTCAATCGCAAGAATAATCAATATATTTAGAAGACTACAAACTAATTAAAAATGTTAAACATTGTTTTTTTCAATCTGGGAGCAGACTGCTGTACTTCTAAACCACAAAAAACCATTTTTTTTAATCTCAAACAGCTCTATTTGCGTTGATTAGAACGGAATCTGAACACTCCTTACATCCCATTTCTTATATGTACAATTACACAAATGAAGTTATATAGTTAAATTATACTTATAAACTAAAAAAATAGTCGGTAAAAGGTAATGACCATTTTCGTTACTACCTTTGATAGCGGACATGAATCGGAAAGTGGGCATTTGCTCATGGCCTAATTGGTTTTCTGGCCTCCAGGTGCCCTGCCCTGGTAGAACACTAATGTCTTTTTTAGCCTGAGCTGCTTATTTGTTTGGATAAAGGGAGAATATCTTGTGATCTGACCCAGTTGTCTTCCAATACCCGTTAGTGGTGGTTCGGTTTGGACAGCTCTACAATCAAAACAATGAAAAGTTAGCTTTGTTCCAAGGGTTATGATGCGAGATCTGATCGATCTGGGTCTTGTGAGATCTGATCGATTGAGGCGATTGCCTTCCCTCTCAAAACTATATCACCGCCTGCATTTTGGCAACAAAATGATGAATACAAACTCCATATCAGATTTCCAACAAATATTGCAAAACTGTACAACATTTATCAGGATAAATTCATGCAACTTATGGTTTGACAAATTCATGATGTTCGCAAAACTGTACACACTATTATTACCCAAAGAAAATACTCTCTAAACCTCATGATGTTAGGTGTCGAAGCGATCTTTGATTTATGACTTCTTGAGCAACATTTTCATCAATCTACAACCAAAAAACCAACACATACCCTCTTTATATTCTGCCTATAGATCAATCAATATCCAAAGTTATATAAAAAACAAATATATAAAAACAAACAAATGACATTAATATTAAAACTAATCAAAGGCCATTAATCAACCCAAATTAACCCATTTAGAATAGAGAACCAAACATTACACCAGATCTTGATCTATGTTAAACCTCCGTATCCATTGCAAATCCTCACACATCACATAAATCCAATAAACACCCTTGAAAACATTGGAAATAGAGAAATTAATAGATCTCATTCATTTTTTTCTTTCTAAACGTTAATCAAAATGTTAATTTTATGAAAATCCAGATCAGAACCTGCAAAAAATATATATATATATTTCAAGAACTGCATTTATGCAGTCGAATTTGAAGATTTTTTAGATATTCAATGGCTTCATCCAACATTGAAGCCTTATCAGTATAAAGCACAAGTCAAGAAAAAAGAAAACCCTAATTTACACCAAGAAATGCTGCAATTCATAAACAAATTCTAGGATTAGTTCTATGTTCAAAACCCTAACCTTATATGAATCTGGAATCAGTTTTTGTAAGGCCTTCATCTTCTCATTATCCGTTTTCTTCTCCTCTGTACACTACAGTAAATCAATTTCAAAAACCTTAAATTACAAAGCAAATTGTAAGTGCAAAATGAGGATGGAAGCAATCAAGCAAACATTTTCTGATAAATTAGAAACCTGTAGTTTGTTTTGAAAGATTTCGAGTAGGTTAAATTTTGGATATGAAAAAAACTACCAGCTATAAATCGGTATGAATATTACAAATACCCAATCTTACCTCTTCGTAGATCTGACTCTTCACCACTCTCATCCTCGAGTTGAGTTTATTCGCTGACCATCGTCTTTTGCTGTGTTTCTGGTTTGTGATCATTGTTGTTTATTGTGTTTCTCGTTTGTGATTGTTTGAGTTTTGTGGTGGTGGAACTGAACTGAGAGAGAAAGAGGGGATGGTTTGAATTTTGAGAGATGGTCTTGATTTGAGAGAGAGAAAGAGACAGGTATTGAAATGATATACATTTGGGCGGACTTTGAAAGATGAGAGGCAGATTTGATTTTGAATTTTGAACTTCCTCAACTTTTGTATTTTAATTGTATTTTAAAAGAATTAAAAAGTATTTAAATTAGTGATTTATGATGTAATAAATACATAAGAAAATCCTAGTTGGCATATCTAAGAGATTGACACAAAAGCTTTTCTTATGTCAGCATTTAATCTCCTTTTACAGAGAAGATAGATGTATTTTTCTATATAAAAATATGATGTAAATTTTTTTTTACGATAGTGTAAATATTGGATATCTAATGTAACTTGTTCATTATTCTTAGAGTGAGAATGGACATTTAAAAAAGATTGACTTTTGTCGATGTTTGTGTGATGGGAGCGAGCACAAGTGGTGTTTTTACAACGTTTCCCTTTGTACAACATTATCTCCGATAGAAAAAAGAAAAGCAACCAAGTAATGTTGAAAGTCAAAGGCAAGATCACAGCCATTGATGCCAAATGATTAAGGGTCTACATTTAGTTCTCTAGTTCTCGCATGAATAAGTAGTTTCTATTTTAACCATTCCCTCTATATATAATATATTTATTTTTGTTTTATTTGTTTAAACGTTTTTATAGTAAAAATGAGAGTACCCTTGTGTGATCTGATTTAATAAAAAAAATAACTGAATTAATACCAAAGGACACAGCGTGCAGAATTTTAAAACATTAAGTACAAAACATATAAAATTTTGATTATGTAGGAAGCTTAGTTTGTGTGAGGGATTAAGATTATATTTTATTTTTAGTTTAAATTGGTAGAGAATTAGGATTAACATTATATTGGTGTTTTTGGTTTAAGGGTGGCAGCCGGTCAAGATGGTGATGGTGGTAGGTGGGATGGTGATGGGCTGTTAATGATGGTGGTGATAGAGATGCAGAGATAGGGGTAGACTATTTATTATATATTACTTAGATTTATTTTTTTTATTTGTTTAAACGCTTTTTTACTAAAACGACTAAAGTACCTTTGTCTGATCTGATTTAACAAAAAAAATTAACTAGGTTCAGACCAAAGGACAAAGTGTGCATGCTTTAAAACATTAAGTACAAAACATATAAATTTTAAAGAAAAAGACACTACCTAAAATTAATTATAAAGATAAAGGATAAAAATTGTAATTCACTTTAAATAAAAATATGGAGACATAACTGTGTATTCAGAATTTTATTATAAACATTATAAATTAAAAGTTATAAGAAAAATACAAAAAAGACGTAACTGTGTATTCAGAATATTATAAACATTATAAATTAAAAGTTATAAGAAGAATAAAAAAAATTGAGTAATGTGTCAAAAGTTGGTTGGGCAAAAATGAAAAATAAAAAAAAAAAACCAGAAAAGTTTGGTATATAAAGTAGGGGTGTTTATCGAATAGAATAACGAATTTCCGAATTAACTGGATCGATTTTTTTTGAATAATTATTTTTTTACTTGAATTTGTATTCGATTAGATTCATATTGGAAACTCGAATTCGAATTGAATTCGAACCGAATTCGAATAAATACGATTTATTTCAAATTCACCGTAAACAATAAATTATTTTACATTAATTTTTAAAACTACTGCAAACTAATTATATTTAACATAAAATATAATTATCTTCAAAATTAATTAACTATCAATATGTCAAAACACCAAAATTTCGAAGATAGGTTGGTTACTGGTAGCGGTTTAAGTTAGGTAAAAAAGTAGAAATAAGTAGTATCTGGTATTTGTCATTAGGTTTGGTAATGTTTACTTACGGATGTAATTCATACTTTGGCCAAGTTTAGAAGTTAAATGTGTGTATATAGATATATATGTGTGTGTGTCTATATATATATATATATATATTATTTTTTATATATAAATTGAATTCGAATTTCGAATCAAATCGAATTGAAAACCATAAATTCGTATTCGATTACCATAATCGAATATGAATTCACTTGAATTCGAACCTTGATAATCGAATTCGAATCGAGTCGAACTTTGAATTTTTCGAATCTAAATCGAATTGCCTTCAACCATCTACCACCTACCACAACCATCCACCACCACCACAACCATCCACTGTCGCAACCACCAGAATCATCATCATCATCGACATCATCGACATAATCATCATCATCATCAACATCATCATCACCGTCATACCCCACCGCAGCCGCTGTTCCGCTGCTGTGAGGGCATTTCTGGTCGTCGGAGACGGCGATTCAGCCGTCTCTCATTCTCCTTCGTCTCTCTCTCTCATCAATCAGTCTCTCTCTCTCATCGGGTTCTTTCTCTCTCTCTTCCGATCTCCCTCTCTCTCTCATTGGGTTCTTTCTCTCTCTCTTCCGATCTCCCTCTCTCTCGCTGTCTGTACCGTCGCCGCCGTACACCACCACCAACCGGTGGTGGCCGGCTGTTCACTTAAGGGAGAACGGGGGCTGTGGGGTGGGTAGGTTTGGTAGGAGGTAATTGGGGGTGTCGGGTGGCGGAGACGTGGTGGCGGAGATGTGGTAGTGGATTTGGTGGCGGAGATGTGGTGGCGGAGATGTGGTGGTGGAGGTGTGGTGGTGAGAAGAGGTCTCATGGGTGTGTTTTGAAATGGGAGAGAAGAGAAGAGGTCTGCAGAGGTGTGCAGACATGAGTTTAAGTCTGCGTGGGGAAGAGGTGAGGCAGACGTTATTGGTGAGAAGCTCTTCCGGAAAACAAACGAGCTGCAGACCTCAAATGTCTGCGCGCGTCTGCGCGACGCAGACATAAGTGGCCAGAAGTGCTTCTGGCCAAAAAACAAACACCACGTAAGTAACTTTTAAGATCATGAAACCCGCATTTTCATAGCTTTTTTGTTGTAAATCTTTCTTAGAATAGATTAAATATTTGTTTTAAAGTGATTTGCGGATTCCTAGGTAAAATAAAGGATTTTTGGGCCAGATAAAGATGTCACTGAAGAAGGTCGGCCCAGTCAACAACCATATGGGTCATGAGCTAGTGAGTGACTACGAGTCGTGGGCCTAAAGTGAGTTACACAGCCATAATGATTTGAACCCTAATGAGATAACGTATGATGTGGCGGACTTATGGGCAGTTCCTGAGGAGTTGGTTATGGGTCGTACCTGACCGGAAGCTACCTAGGCCCTATTTAAATTAAGAGATGTCGTTGTAAATGTCACATCCCAATCGATGGCAGAAGCGTCGGGGCAGGACTAGGACGAGATTTCTCGATACTTCATAACACTATTGCAACGATATTTAATTAAAAACCGATTTCATTTCATACCAATGATTGTCATATGCAACATTTGAAATTCATAATACAACAAGTGAAATGGAAAATACAACATCAATACAAGAAGCAAAGTACAACATGTTTCTTAAACAAAACTACAACATAACTAGAGTTATAATGTGTGTATCTAGTCATCCTACTATCTTCCATCAACATTGACGTGCTGGCGGTGTGAGTAATTTTTAGATATATTTTAAGCACTTTTTACTCGCGAATCAAGCTTTAAATTTATAAAACACGATATAATACTATCACTCTACACACGTTAGGGTAAGTGCACCCATCGTATACGTAGTATAGTGATGGAAAGATACCGAGGTCGTCCAAGGACACAAGAGCTTTTAATACCGGATTATCATTAACGTCTAATCTAACTAAATTTTGATAAAAGTTTTGAAAGTTTTAAAAGATAAACTAGAAAAAATATAAATATAAGGAAAACAAATAGACAAGAAGGAATCAATTGGTTACAACTCCTCTTTTATGTATCCTTTGATTATTTTCGCACTTTAGGTTTTTTAAGAGATTATCTTAGTTATAGTGGAAGGCCCCCTTCCAGGCAACGTTACCCTCAACCTATCGGTCTGAGTCAGCAGGGATACAGTCCTGCAAGGTTGGATTATTGAAAGATAATTAAGTAAGTTATTAATGCGAAAAGTGGTAGGCCCCCTTCTAGGCAGCGTTACCCTCAACCTATTGGTCTTAGTCAGCAGGGATACAGTCCAGCAAGGTCGATTTAATGTTTTAATAGTAGTTTATAGATAAGGGATTACAAGCGGTTCTTACTTCCCCTGATTTAATGCTATCTGCCTCAAGGGAAGTCATACTAAGCTTGAATCAGGTCCTCGCAGGATCTGTACACTGAACGAGGCAAGAACTTTACCCAAACACCCTTCTAACCCCCTTCAAGGCTGTTAACGCGCTTTATATAGACCGTAAAGACACGAATGAGTGAATCAACAAAACATGAAGAAATGATTATGTAAAGTTCACCTTCAATATAAAAACCTAGTTATTAAAGTCATTAATACATACCCAAATAAAAAGTTGCCAAAGATTGGAAATCAAAATTAATACCTAAAAGATTTGTCTTCACCAAATGATGTAAGAGATTTAGCCAAGCATGGCCTTTGTTTGACAAGAACTCTTACGATCGATCTTGGATCCTAAGACTACTACACACTCTAAAAGATGAAAGATGGATGATGGTGCTTGGTGTTGGTGTTGTAGTGTTGGTGGACTGATGGTAAGTGTCGCAACCCCCGCCCCCTAATTCCCTGGGAATGGGCGGCCGCGAGATCAGTTTCGCTGGTATCGGTGTTTATCATTTTGGTAGCGGAAATTAAATCAGTATCGTAGTTAGGATATATCTTATCAGAGTAAAATACCACGCTTTTATAATATTAAACACATGGAAAAATCCCAGGTTTCAAGTACACACATTTTTATAGGGATAAACCCTATTTTATTTAAATAAAACATCTCTTTATTTTAGGTAACTTTATAGCCACTTTTCCAAGCCTTCAGTGCTGTCCAGCTAGCTTCTATTTGGCTTTCACATTTTGTTACCTGAAACGCATTTAAAAAAATTTTGTCAGTGGGAAATACTGGTGAGTGAATTCCAGTTTAATGAAGACATGTAAAAACCATTGTACAGTATTGAGGGCGGTCGCGCAATTACATTTGTTTCCATCTACTTTAATTACCACCCACGGTATTTTCAACCCGACTTGTGGTCATGTTACTACTGACAATGTAGTAACAAATTTTGTATACAAAACCCCAACATACCGACGATAATTGTAGAATACAAATACTCATTCACTGTTTAATATAATGTTAATCATATGAGGTTTTGTAAAAACAGTTTGCAAAAAGGAGATTACTCACATTGCTGTCTTAGGGTTTTCCTTAAGGATTTCCTGGTGATTATATATTAATTACACAAATGAACACGCGTTAGTATAATAACCCAATATTTACATTAGTAATACCCTCCTCGAGACGGCATTCCAACAACTACGTCGGGCAGAACCTCGACAGCCGTTACAGAACCCTAGATCAATCGGGCAGCGTATCTAATACGTAACCGGGGGTTATGATACTTACAACGAGGCAGAACTTCATTAATTAGGGGGGTATTATGCCCGGGTATAGTGCCTACTATGTAGAAATTGTGAGAGAAAGTTGAGAAATGAACGACGTAAACTGAAGGCCTGAGCTCCCATTATATAGGGCTGGTCGACCAGGTTCTCGCGGCCCGCGAAAGAGAAAGGGAGGGCCTACGCGGCCCGCAACATAGGGTCCGTAGGGCCTAGCCTTGATTTGTCACCGATCTAGCTTCGCCATGTGTTGACACGTGGCGGCTTCCGGGTTAGGTCGCATGTCAGGGCGCTCCCGGCCCGCGTAAGATGGAGAGTGGGTCTTTGCGGCCCACGATAAATCTTAAAAATGGATTTTTATTTAATTTTTAATTATATAAGGGTATTTGGGCTCGATTTTCGTATACGGGGTATGTTTTAAGACATATAGGGACACTTTAAACATATTAGGGGTGTCGAACAAATTTATTTAGGAGGGTTGTTATATCCTCCCCACCTTGTTTTAGAGCTCGTCCTCGAGGTCTACTCGAATAAGTGTGGATATTTCTTTTGCATTTCTGATTCAAGCTCCCCATGTGTATTCTGGTTCTCGTTTAGATTCCCATTTCACTTTCACCAGAACTAATCTCTTGTGTTTGAGATTCTTGACTTTCCTGTCTTCAATTAGTAGAGGCCTCTCTACAAATTTAAGTTGTTCATTTGCCTCCATATCCGTAAGAGGTACTATCAGTAATTCATCGGCTAAGCATTTCTTGAGATTACATACATGAAATACATCATGTATTCCTGCCATTTCTTCTCGCAGTTGTAGCTGATAGGCTACAGGTCCTATTCTTTTAATAATCTCAAAAGGTCCAACATACCCGGGGGCTTAGTTTTCCCCTCTTGATGAATCTGACTACTCCTTTCCAAGGAGAGACTTTCAATAACACCTTGTCTCCTACCTGAAATTCCAAGGGTTTTCGTCTGTTATCAGCATAGCTCTTTTGTCGATCATATGCTGCTTTCAGTTGTTCTTTGACTTGAATGATTTTGTCGGTCATTTCTTGCACTATTTTAGGTCCAGATAGTTGCTTTTCTCCATCTTCTGCCCAACAGACTGGAGTTCGGCACTTTCGTCCCAATTACCTCCGAAATCAATTACACAATTACCTCCGAAATCAATTACACAATTACCTCCGAAATCTTTCGAATGGTGCAGTATTGATGCTTGTGTGATAGCTGTTATTATAAGAAAATTCTATTAATGGTAAGTGATCGTCCCAATTACCTCCGAAATCAATTACACAAGCTCTATGCATATCTTCCATCGTCTGAATTGTCCTTTCACTTTGTCTGTTCGTTTGAGGAAGATAAGCGGTGCTTAGATTCAACTTGGTTCCCATGGCTTTTTGGAAACTTGTCAAAAAATGAGAGGTAAAACGGCTATCTCTATCAGAAACAATTGATAAAGGACTTCCATGTAATGAAACTATTTTAGTTACATACAATTTAGCTAACTTTTCCATACTGAAGGTTTCTTTCATTGGTAGGAAATGGGCTGACTTAGTTAGCCTGTCTACAATCACCCAGATTGTATCATTATCTTTCTTTGTTTTGGGTAATTTAATAACAAAATCCATTGTTATCAATTCCCACTTCCATACTGTCATTTCTAATTGCTGTAATAAACCTGAGGGTTTCTAATGTTCAGCTTTGACTTGTGAGCATGTCAAACACTTAGAAACATAAGCTGCTATGTCTTTCTTCATTCCTATCCACCAGAAATTCTTTCTTAAATCCTGGTACATCTTATCACTTCCAGGATGCATCGTATACTTAGATTTATGGGCTTCCTCTAAGATACGGTGGCGTAGGTTTCCTACTTTAGGTATCCACATTCTTTTCTTATGGAATCTCCAAATTCCATTTGTTCCTTGTTCTAAGTCCTTAATCATCCCTTTCAATTTCTCATTATCATCCTTAATTACTAATTCTTGTGCCTTTCTAATCCGTTCATTTAAATCTACCTATAAATTTAATTTAAGAGAACGTACTCTTTTTGGCTTTTCATGATACTTTCTACTTAAAGAATCAGCCACTATATTAGCTTTTCCTGCATGATACTGGATATTGCAATCATAATCACTAAGAATTTCCATCCAGCGTCTCTGTCTCATATTCAACTCCTTTTGCCTGAAGACATATCTTAAACTCTTGTGAGCGGTAAAAATGGTAAACTTACTACCGTAAAGGTAATATCTCCAAATTTTAAGGACAAAGATTATGGCAACTAACTCTAGATCATGGGTTGAATAATTCTCTTCATGATTCTTAAGTTGTCTAGATGCGTAAGCTATAAACTTTTGACGTTGCATCAATACACATCCATAACCTAATTTAGAAGCGTCACAATAGACTACAAAGACTTCAGTTCCTTCTTGTAACGCTAGTATGGGTGCGTTGGTTAATCTTTGCTTAAGAATTCTAAAGGCTTCTTCATGTTTTGTTCCCCATTCAAACTTAATAGATTTAAGGGTTAGCTTAGTTAAAGGAATGACTATTCTAGAAAAATCTCAAATAAATCTTCTATAATAACCGGCCAATCCTAAGAAACTTTTAACCTCGGTTGGTGACTCAGGGTTTTTCCATTTGGTAATCGCCTCGATCTTGGTGGGATCCACATGAATTCCTTCATGATTGGCTAAATGTCCAAGAAACTGTACCTGTTCTAACCAAAACTCGCACTTCGAAAACTTAGCATAAACCTTTTCCTTTCTCAATAAACTTAGAAGTGCGTGCAGATGCCTTGCATGTTCCTCTTTGCTCTTGGAGTAAATGAGAATATCATTTATAAAAACAATTATGAATTTATCCAAATATCTTATATATTCGATTCATCATGTCCATAAATGCAGCTGGGGCATTGGTTAAACCAAATGGCATGACAGTAAATTCATAATGACCATACCTTGTTCTAAAAGCGGTTTTAGGAATGTCCTCTTCCTGTACCTTTAATTGATGATATCCTGACCGTAAATCGATTTTTGAGAAAAATCGAGCTCCTTGCAATTGATCGAACAGATCATCGATTCTCGGTAATGGGTACCGATTCTTAATCGTAACATTGTTCAATTCGCGGTAGTCAATGCACATACGCATTGATCCGTCTTTCTTCTTGACAAACAAGATTGACGCTCCCTATGGCGATGAACTTGGCTGTATGAATCCTTTTTCTAACAATTCGTCTAACTGTTTCTTCACTTCCTGCATTTCTGCGGGTGCCAAACGATAAGGGGCTTTGGCAATTGGTGCTGTCCCTGGTAGCAGATGGATTCTGAATTCAACTTCTCTGTCTGGCGGTAGTCCTGGTAATTCTTCTGGAAACACATCTGGGAACTGAGATACTACAGGAATATCTTTCAATTCTTTTCCTTTAGTGTTAGTGATTATGGAAATCAAATACACTAATGATACTTTTCTTATATAACTTGCTGTTTTCATCACAGAGATGAATTTTGTAGATCTAAATGACTTTTCTCCTTTAATTGTGATATTTTCACTCCTTGGTGAATTTATTTGAATTGACTTTTTGATCACATAGAATACTGGCTTTATTGGTTATTAACCAATCCATTCCTAATACAACATCAAATCCTGCCGGATTCATTGGATAAAGGTTTGCAATAAACTTTTGATTTAAAACTTCGATTCTTGCTCCCTGCAAGATTTTAGAAATCTTAATGGTTTCTCCATTGGCTGTCTCTACTAGACATTCTTGTGGAAGTTTAGTTAATGATTGATTGAGAAGTTTGCAAAATGAAGTATTAATAAAACTTTGGTTTGCACCAGAGTCAAATAATACTTTAGCAAAAACATCATTAACTAAAAACGTAACAGCTATCACGTCCGGAATCATCTTGGCTTCATCTGCAGTCAGATAAAATGCTCTAGCATTTTTAGTATTCTTGTTGCCCATGGCTGGAGCTAGTTTCGGACAGTTCGGCTTGATGTGACCTTTTTCTCCACAGTTAAAGCACATTCCATTATTAGGTTTCTTCCTACAATCTTCTTCCTTGTGTCCTGGTATCTTGTAGAAATTGCACTGGTGGAGCATCTTCCCGAATGCTTCTTCTTGCAGGCCTTGCAATAAGATGCAGAGGTAGAACCTACATTTTTCCCATAGTTGGAATTTCCATAACGAAATTCTTGGGTAAGCCTTTGAGCTAGGTTTCTCCTTTGGTCCTCTTCTTGGGTACGTACTAATTCATCAGTCAGGGTGTTTGCTAGTTCTACAGCTTCTTCTATAGTTTAAGGTCTAGCTGCCTTGACTACATGCCTAATCTCACTGATTAATCCCCAGATGTAACGGTAGATTAATACTGGTCCAGGTGATGCAAGGGTCGGCATTATTCTAGCATATTCAAAGAATAATTTAGTGTAACCCTTACTATCCACTCTAGTCATTCTAAGGTTTAAGAATTTATTTGCTATCTGTTCTTTTTCATTGGGAGGGCATAATTTCCTTTCTACTATGTTTTTAAATTCTTCCCATTCCATATTGTAAACCCTGTCACTTCCCCTAGACTGGAGAATAGTGTTCCACCATTCTAGTGCTGAGTTCTTAAACAGATTGGAAGCAAACATTATCTTATTCTCTTCCGCGCATTTGCTTATTTTTAAGACTGCCTCAGTCTTTTCTATCCAGCGTAGAGCTGCAATGGCCCCTTCATTGCCCGAGAATTCCATTGGTTTACAGTACCAAAATTCTTTATAAGAACAACCATAAGACATGGTTCTTCTTCTTTTGGGAATGGGCACTTGAAGTATGGGTCCATTGTTTACGCTTTGTTCAGGTTCAGTGGGTCGTTTACGCTGTGTTCAGGTCCATTGGCTGTGTAGGAAACAAGGGTTATTGAGGTGCTATGAGTTGCTCCAGGTTAGGGTCGGCAGCTGTGGTTGCTAGGATATGGAAATTTGCTAAACTCCTATTGAGCATATCATGTGTGTGAGCATCTGTTTCTCTCTTAACGGCTGCTAAAGCTCGCTGCTGTTGTAACTTTTTCATTCTCTTCCTACGTTCATGTGCTCCTCTACTGAACCATCCTCTTTTCTTAGGAGGGAATGACTCTTCAGACTGAGCCTTAAACACAAATATCCCATCTTCATTGTCCGTTGAATACCCTGAGAGGGTAGGCTGTGAAGAGGTGCCTTCGCTCCTAGGTGAGCTGGAAAACTGACGGTAGGCGTCGGAAGGTCCTTGGTCTCTCATACTGTAAACTAACAAATAGTCAAATAACACACAACAATAAAATACAGATATGCACGTAGTTTCGTAATTAATTTCCTAACATTTCGAAAAATATCTTGGTGTCAGCAGAACACTTCTGTGGCTGAATTAGTGGCTTAGCTCTGATACCACCTTCTATCGCAACCCCCGCCCCCTAATTCCCTGGGAACATGCGGCCGCGAGATCAGTTTCGGTGGTATCGGTGTTTATCATTTTGGCAGCGGAAATTACATCAGGATCGTAGTTAGGAAATATCTTATCAGAGTAAAATACCACACTTTTATAATATTAAACACATGGAAAAATCCCAGGTTTCAAGTACACACATTTTTATAGGGATAAACCCTATTTTATTTAAATAAAACATCTCTTTATTTTAGGTAACTTTATAGCCACTTTTCCAAGCCTTCAGTGCTGTCTAGCTGACATTTATTTGGCTTTCACATTTTGTTACCAGAAATGCGTTTAAAAATATTTCGTCAATGGGAAATACTGGTGAGTGAATCCCAATTTAATGAAGACATGTAAAAACCATTGTACAGTATTGAGGGCGGTCGCGCAATTACATTTGTTTCCATCTACTTTAATTACCACCCACGGTATTGTCAACCCGACTTGTGGTCATGTTACTACTCACAATGTAGCAACAAATTTTGTATACAAAACCCCAACATACTGACAATAATTGTAGTATACAAATACTCAATCACTGTTTAATTTAATGTTAATCATATGAGGTTTTGTAAAAACAGTTTGCAAAATGGAGATTACTCACATTGCTGTCTTAGGGTTTTCCTTAAGGATTTCCTGGTGATTATCTATTAATTACACAAATGCACATGCGTTAGTATAATAACCCAATATTTACATTAGTAATACCCTCCCCGAGACGGCATTCCAACGACTACGTCGGGCAGAAAAACCCAATATTTCCTCGACAGCCGTTACGGAACCCTAGATCAATCGGGCAGCGTATCTAATACCTAACAAGGGGTTATGATACTTACAACGAGGAAGAACTTCATTAATTAGGGGGGGTATTATGCCCGGGTATAGTGCCTACTATGTAAAAAATTGAGAGAGAAAGTTGAAAAATGAACGACGTAAACTGAAGGCCTGAGCTCCCATTATATAGGGCTGGTCGACCAGGTTCTCGCGGCCCGCGAAAGAAAAAGGGAGGGCCTACGCAGCCCACGACATAGGGTCCGTAGGGCCTAGCCTTGATTTGTCACCGATCTAGCTTCGCCACGTGTTGACACGTGGCGGCTTCCGGGTTAGGCCGCATGTCAGGGCGCTCGCGGCCCGCGTAAGATGGAGAGTGGGTCTTTGCGGCCCGCGATAAGTCTTAAAAATGGATTTTTATTTAATTTTTAATTATAAGGGTATTTGGGCTCGGTTTTCGTATACGGGGTATGTTTTAAGACATATAGGGACACTTTAAACATATTAGGGGTGTCGAAAAAAATTATTTAGGAGGGTTGTTATAGTAAGTGTGAGAGAAGTGGTTTGCCAAGGGATGAGTTGGAATGAAACCAAGCACCCCTAATTTTAGCTGGAAACAGATCATTCACACGACCCCGTGCCCACCTGGCACGGCCCCATGGTCTTCACTTTCTCTCCCTTCATTAACTACAGATGTCAGGTCTTTGTACTAACACGCCCCATGGTGCAAAACACGGGCACATGGCCCCGTGGTGATTTTACTTGTTGTACTATCTCGATTATGCAAATCTTAGAGTTGACCATGGCCCATGTTGACTTGACACGACCCCGTGTTGGTTTATCTTTTCCTGTTATCTTTTTCTGTGTGGAATCTTGACTGGGCACGACCCCATGCCTGGTGGGCAAGGCCCCGTTCCTAAGCTTCTGTTTTTGTAATTTTTTTATTTGGATGTGGATGGGTTCAACGAGTCGTGTCAATCTTTCTTCTTTTTATTTATGTTGGTTTCTACTGTTAATTTGTTCCTTTTGTTGTTTTAAGCTCTTTTGATCCTGTAAATTAATAGTAAACAAAGAAACATACTTTTCCAACATTAGTACCGAAAAAGGGTTAATTTTACGTCTTGTTTGATGTAATTTATATGTTGCATTTTACACACATCAAACATCGACATCATCAACCTGCAATATGTTTTAAAGTATAGTTCAATACACAATGTATTGGCGAGTATACAAGTTTAATAATAAAATATGTATGAAAATGATTTAAACGAATCCACATGGCAAACTTTGTTATCTAGATTAACGTAAAACTGGCATGCGATTAAAGTGTCAAACCAAAGATTACCGCTAGTGTAATCCTATCAAAGAAACGACAGGACCGTTCTGTTTTAAGGGGATGCTCTTACGAAGTTAATGACAAGTTTATCACATAAGAATGTTCCAGAAACACGAATCAAGTATAACGTATTAAGCATGCATGATTGGATTGTTTGTGTGATTGCATAAAGTACTTGTGTAATTTGAATAAGTAAACATATTGCACCCAAAAGTGTAAAGCGAAAGGGGTGTTCGAGTATACTCACGGTTTTGAAAATCTTCGTTTGTTAAATCCCGCGAGTTGTGAGTAGTTGACGAGAGCGCTGGAACACCGAGGTTACACTACAATCGGGTAAACAAAGGTGTGAGTTGTTAGAGTGGATTGGAGGATTCGGATTTGGAATATAAGGTATATAAGTATATAACTATAAAGTATGATAAAACAGAAATTATATTTCGTCTAGGCACTTGTTACGACACTAAGTTATTGTGATTTCATGAGTCCTGATTTGTCTGTTAGAATCAGTAACGAGGAATGTAGAACTGAAATAAACGGAAACCGAAATATCACAACTCCGTTCGAGCAACTGGACCATTCGCACGATCAGAAAGTACCCTTCGCGCGAGTGGGAGTCCCCTTCGCGCGAATGGTGGCTATTTGTGAGGGCAGAACTTCGTTTCGAACGTTTTAACTATTAACTAGTTACATTGTGGGTTCAGTCATGTCTCGTATTATATTATATAGCATAGTAATAGTCCAGAATGTCATATAGATCACAGAAGTTATGTATGGAGGTAATAACCTCTTTGTAACTTCACCAAAGCACAAGTTTATTAACTAAGTTAACAAACCGGTTGGACATGAATAACAGAATGTTAATGACAGAATGTAAATAACAAATAGCTAAACAAGGACAACCCTGATATGCCGTCTCAACATGGAAGGTATGAACCAAGTGTTGGAGACTGGACGAGGTTAACTCATTCTAGGTCTAGGAGACTGTTTGGGTGTTCGTTTACAAGTTTAAGTGAGGCGATGGAACTAGATTGGAAGCCAAGGCTTTCACGGTTCACACCCTGTTAACACAGAATCGTCCATATTGAAAATGGGGATCTGAGTTGCATTCAACACTTAGAAAATTGTCAGAACGAAAGGAAACAAACCCTTCGCGCGAATGGGGGACCCATTCGTGCGAATGGCTTTGTTTTGGAGATGAAACAGTTCAGTTTTGTTTGAATAGCTCATCTTCTTGGCTGGAATCATCCTCAACACAAACCCACAGCTATAGACTTAGCTTGTGAGCTCGGTGAGTTCTCGATTCTACCAAATTCAAAAAGTTGTTTAAAAAAGTATTGGAAAGTATTCTTCAATATTCAACTTGGTTAATGTGCTTGAGCTTGTCAACAGACTGCCATGGTCAGTCTGTGAAACCAGGTTGCAAGGATTGAAGAAAAGTTCAGGAAATGTTCAGCTGCAAGTGCTCGAATTCAGAAAGTTAGAGAGAATTCCAGAGTGTGGATGTTGAGAAATGAGGGTGAAGGTTCGTATTTAGAGGCTGAAGGGGGCCTTGGGACGGATGGGCTTTGGGCGACTGGGCCTTGGGGCAGATGGCCCTTTCGTGCGAATGGGGCTCCCTTTACACGAAGGTTCAATTTTGTCATTTTCGCGTATTTCAGCCGATTTTAAGCATTTTAAGCATGTAAGTGCAATGCATAAGTGTAATGTATGAATAAATGTATGTATAAACTGATTTTGCATATATAACAACCATGAGTCTGCGTATAAATATGTATCAAGTTTGCACATATAACGAATATTGTAACGAATGTATAACAAGTATATACGAAATACGAATAACACAATTTGTAAAAAATCGAGTTTTATTATGATTCCAGACTCGGGTTACAATGCTTGGAAATGATAAACGAATACAAGAGAACTACAAGTTTCGATAAATAGAAATACAAACAAACTTTCTAAATAAGGAAAGTTCAAAAAAAGCAAAGTGTTACTGGAAACCCTAAGTTATGAACTTAGCAGCAAGAATCATGAAAAAGGGTTGTTCCAAAGAGGAAGATTCAAGATTTGATCAACGTGATAAGTATTCAAGGAAGAATAGTATTAGTACACTTAATGTCTGATGCTTGCGTCTTTGTACATGTTGTTATGTATAGGTAGCACAGTCGTGTAGGTTAGATTTGAGTTTGAATGAAATGTAAAGGACTCATACGTGCGCAGGAGTCCTACGCACGTGTGAGTACCTAGAACACAGAAGTCTTGCGCACGAAGGACCAAGGTCTATATATATGTTCATCCGTGCGCATGAGCTCATAATTTTGGTTTTGTAAAAGGAGAGCAAGTGATCATGAAGTGCTGCCAAAATTTATACAATCAAGTCTTAGTTGGAACCTAAGCATTACATAACATTGTTAATTTATATATGGGTAACATTATTGATATTATCGAAGCGAATACCTTTATTCATTTTAAGGTTTTTGATCAATGTAAAACACGACTTTATTATTTGGGTTACTTTAGACAACTTTTGTGTAATGAAACCATTGTAAATAGACTTTTCTTTGGTAATACTCGGTATGGTAATGCACTGAGTTATGTTCATGTTCCGATTGCTTGTAGTGTACTGGTAAAGAAATGAATTGAACAGATACCGATTGACCAATGTCACTACCCGTATTATTCTTATTAGAATCGGTGTCGGTATTTGATTTTGTGGTTTTCGATTGATGTAGCATTTTTTTCTTTCCAATTATAACGTTTCCACACATATTTTATTCATTAGGGTGTACGGGGTGGGTTTGGCAAAGGTAATCGACATACCTTTTGCCGATTGGGGCGTCCACCACCAAAGGAAGATGGAGGAGACTTTTCGGGGAATGCTTGCCGCTTGCGGCAAAAAAGAGGGAAAGGGTAAGTGGTGGGCCCAGAGTTATATCAACCAATCATCCATTTTCTCTTTTTTATTTTAAATTAGTTTGTCTAATCTCATTTTAGGCATACACCCCTTATGTTTTTTGGGCATTAGGCAAGAATGAGAGGGAAATTACATGGCACAACATGATTGGGTGGGGGGAAGTTTGACTAATCTCAATGGACATGCACCCTTTACGCTCTTACCGAACATGTGCAACGCTTAAGATAACTTAGTTGTTGATACCAGTTTAAAACCTTTCAAATTGTGATTATAAAATCATTTTGACCAATTAGAAGGGTTTATAAAACGTTTATATCAAAATTTAGTTTTTGGTCAACTTCTTAAAGTTATTAAACTTATATCCACTAACTTTCATACAACACATACTCACGGGTGTAAATCACTATTTTTGACTCAATTACACCTAATTCAGATCCTCATGTCTTGACACATAACAAAGTAGAATTGCATATAGTTCTAGCATAAAAAAAGTTGTGGTAGATTTTATATGATTTTTGTACAAAAAGTAGTGTTTGGGCCGACATTTAACATCCTACACATTATTTCTATCTAATGGATTCGATATTAAGCTTCTTCTTCATATGTAAGGATTGTACAAAACTACCATTCGTAAAAGTCACGGGAGACATGTCTAATTGATGGAAATGGGTACACATTTTTGGAAGGCTAGTTCGGTGTTTGCAAGTAATTATGACTAAAATATGTTGTCTTGATGATTTCCAATCTAAGTGATTTTATCCGTGAAGTTCCAGAGATTAGGGCCGCAGACTGTAATCTCAGTTAGATCTTGTGGATGCTTCGAAAATCTGAACCTGCAAGATGAACAAACCGTTAGGCTCGCTGCAGAGATGGGAGGGCCACTCTGCGACCACTCTCCAGCGTGAGGATCAGTATTTGATAGAGAGAGAAAGTAGAGAGAGAAAGTAGGACGAAGGTTCAGAAAATCGTACTTGGGTTGTACTCGAATGGGGTATTTATATTGGTCAACCGTGATGACGTCATCCGGCTGGACGTACCTATTAGTGGTTTGTCTGTTGGCGATTAGGGGACAGGGCTTTTGGGATATTCGTCCCTTAGATTCAGTCTGTCCCTCCTGAGGAAGGTCCGTCCTCGGATATGTATCTTCAAGTCCCCCAGTTTACCAAGTTCAGATATCGACTTGGTTAAATTTTGTATTTCATTCTAGACGGATGACGTGGTGATTTTAGTGCGGTGCTGATGTGGCGTTTGTGAGATAAGAAAATTGTCTGTCAGTCACCGCCCAGTACCTATATTGTTTCCTGTCTTAGGAATCGTGAACAGCGCGTGATGCAACCCTTGATTGGACATTACAGCTGTCACCGACTTACTTCTCTATATAAAAGGTAGTTTTCATTTTCACTTTTCACTTTTTACTTCTCAAAACTTCTTCTCTTGTGTTATCCTCTTGATTTTTTCCTCTAAAATCATCTTCTTCTACAAGGTGCGTACCATCTACATTTAGTTTATAATGACTCCCGAAAAGGATAATCTTTCCGAAAGCTTCAGCGTTATGACGCAGAAGCAACTAGACAAGTTTATCCGAGAGTTCCATATTCCGACCGATCTTAATTCAGAGCTTCCGCCCCGTAACAAACCGATATACCCTTTTCTTTCTGGGAAATACCCCTTTTACACATGTGTTTATAATTTTTCCAATTACCGTGTACCTTTTACGAAAATTTTTATGAAGGTCCTCAAGTTCTTCCAAGTCCATCTTTGTGAGGTTAACCCGTTCGGACTCAGTCGGGTTAACCATTTTGAAATTTCCTGTAGGGCTTTAGGTTTCAAGCCAGACCTAAATGTGTTTAGATATTTTTATGAGTTTATCACGGCCGGAGACTGGTGCACCTTTGCTCACCGGAAGGGTATTCCCAGTCCCGCAGGAGATGAGAAAGCTTGAAAAACTAGAAAGATAATTGCTTCTGGTTGGATGATCTTTGCCTTCCGGCCGATATGGTGTGGAGGTTCAAAGATCAGTCCATGGACTTCGACCTTGGAGAAAATTTTTCTTTTAATCAGAAAATGGCCCGGGATTTAATTGATAATCGGAGCCCTATCTGTCCCCTTCCTGAGCATATATTACTTTTAGGCTGAGTGTGCCATTTTTGGAACCGAGGGGACAGTGAATGGCCGGTGATCCACAAGAGTGGTGAAAGTAAGTAACCCGACCTATTTTCTTCCCTTCGGTACCTCATAATCTTTATATTTTGCTTATGTCTTCTTTCTTTTTTGACTTTCAGGAGACAAGATTTCGCTTAGGGACGCGCTGAAGGTGCATAGCTTTTCTACTTTGGATTTTGATTTTGAGGAAATAGCGGCGGATGAAGAACCTTTTATAAAACTATAACAACCCTCCAAAATATTTCCGACACTTATAAATTATTTAAAAGGTCCCTATATGTCTTAACATATACCCCGTATGCGAAAACCGAGCCCGAAATACACTATATAATTAAAAATAAAATAAAAACAAGATTTATTCCTCGCTCGCGGGCCGTGACAGCTCGTAGTCAGGGCGAACCCCCAGGCCGCCATGTGGCAGCCTCGTGTTACGCCTAGTGGCCGAATCAGCACAGCTAGGGCTTACCCTAGCTAGCCTCGCGGGCCGCGAAGAACTTGGCTGGAATCTATGCGGGGCGTGACGAAGACGAAAATCAGCACTATAAATAGATGCATTCGGCCGTTCATTCAAATCGTTCAAACTTTCTTTCTCTCTTGAATTTCTACATAGCTAAAGCAAATTTTAGGGCATAATACCCCCTAAATAACGAAGTTATGCCTCGTTGTAAGTATCATAACCCTGGTTACGTATTAGATACGCTGCCCAATTGATCCAGGGTTCCGTAACGGCTGTCGTGGTTCTGCCCGACGTAGTCGTTGGAATGCTGTCTCGGGGAGGGTATTACTAATGTAAATATTGGGTTATTATACCAACGCGTGTGCATTTGTGTAATTAATAGATAATCAACAGGAAATCCTTAAGGAAAATCCTAAGACAACAATGTGAGTAATCTCCTTTTTACAAACTGTTTTTTACAAAACCTTACTTAATTAATAATATATTAAACAGTGATTGAGTATTTGTATTCTACAGTTATCGTCGGTATGTTGGGGTTTTGTATACAAAATTTGTTACTACACTGTGAGTAGTAACATGACCACAAGTCGGGTTGACAATAACGTGGGTGGTAATTAAAGTAGATGGGAACAAATGTAATTGCGCGGCCGCCCTCAATACTGTACAATGGTTTTTATATGTCTTGATTAAACTGGGATTCACTCACTAGTATTTACCACTGATAAAATGTTTTTAAACGTGTTTTCAGGTAACAAAATGTGAAAGCCAAATAGAAGCCAGCTGGACAGCACCGAAGGCTTGGAAAAGTGGCTATAAAGTTACCTAAAATAAAAGAGATGTTTTATTTAAATAAAATAGGGTTTATCCCTATAAAAATGTGTGGACTTGAAACCTGAGATTTTTCGATGTGTTTAATATTATAAAAGCGTGGTAGTTTACTCTGATAAGATATTTCCTAACTACGATCCTGATGTAATTTCCGCTGCCAAAATGATAAACACCGATACCACCGAAACTGGCCGCGGCTGCCCGTTCCCAGAGAGTTAGGGGGCAGGGGTTGCGACAAAAACAGATAGCCTCTGCCGTTCAAGAGATCAGGCTTCCAATTGACCCAAAAGATTCTTCAGTCATTCCCTTGGGACTGGAATCTAAAGCGGAGGCGGCAGGATCCTCGGGTGTCCAAGTTAGGGTGGATCCTCCAGAGGTGACTTAATATAGCGATCCGGAGATACGGGGCCTAGACCAGGAGCTGTTATATCCATCTTCTGGCAATGTTGGTAAAGACAAGGGTTCTTCGTCCGGTTCCAAGTTTAAAGGATTGGTTCATCGAAAACGAAAGGCTGAAACTCTTCAGATTAGATCCAAGGACCCTCTTCCACTTCCGTAGATGGTTAAGAAAATAAAAAAGACCCCTTTGTCTTCCGCTGACCATGTTTTGACAGATCTTTCAAGGCATCTTTCCGGAGGAAAATCTTCTAGGGAAGAGGTTGCAAGGGCCCAGTCAGCTCTGTCAATTACTTTCTCCGGCGGCTATCTCCCGGTGGATGAAGGGGAAGGAATGGAGACTGAGGAGGCGGTGGTTACGAGCAAGGCGGAAAGGAAGGTTGTAGGAGAAGGAAAAGTTGTGAGTTTTCAGGTACTATTTTAGTTTCTTCTTTGGGTCCAGATTGTTTTTTGGAGGATGATGAGGATCAGGTGTCCTCACTTCCTTCATCTTGGTTTGGACCTCGAGTGATGACCTTTTTCCAGTATGCAGATGTATTTTCTGATGAGATGGAGGTGGATCCAGTGACGGCCGATGAGAAGTTCGTCCCAGACTGGGACATAAAAAACAAAGATTCGGTGATGGATGCCCTTACAGTGAAGATGTTTCTGTTTGGTATAAACACTCCGGTGGATCATTCCCGGAGCCGGAGGATGAAGAGCCAAGATCTGGGGATGGCGGTTTTAGCCAATCAAGCTCAGTCAAATATGTATGTGGTTGAACTGTACCGTAGGTGGGTGGAGGCCGAATCGGTAAGGGAGAACTTAGAGAATGAAATACTTTCTGTAAAACGTAAGTTGCAGAGAACTCCTGACACGGAAAAGAAGCTTACCCAACTTACCCAAGATCTGGCCGCTCAAAGAGTGAAGATAAAATCTTTGTCTGCGTTGAACCAATCCACCCAAGCCGCGGCCACTTCTGCCTGTGAAAAGAGGGATAAAACTGCGGCCGAGCTAGCCAGTTTTATGACTTCAATGAAGGAGAAGGACGAGGAGCACAAGAACGTTATGGCGAAAGTAGAGGAATCGTTAGTGCAGGCTCGTAATGCATATGGCCGGATGCTTGCAGGTTCGGTTCCGTTCCTAATTTATCTTGCTTTTGCCTTGTATTTTTTCTAACATGTTTCATACAGAGGGACATGCACAAAACAGGTGAAGCAGGTCTTAAAGGCAAGGAAGGAGGAGCTGAAGAAGAATCATGAAGCTGAGATTGAGGATTTGAAGCTGGAAAGCGCTGATTTGAGCAAAAGAGTGGAGGAGCTTCGATCGACGAAAGTCTTGTTGCTAACCGAGGGTGCTCAGCTCTTGGCATAGCACATCCATAAGGGCTGGAGATGACCAAAGAGGTTGCAGCAGTTAATAATGCGATGAGCGTCGTTGGTGTTAATACCGGGGTTCACGGGGGGTACGTGCATGCTCTAAAGAAAAAGACTCCTTATGGTGAAGTCCCCCTTCTGAACAGGAATGCTGAAGCCGAACTGAATACCGCCATTGCTTGCTTCAACACCCTTAGCTTCTCCCTGATTAACGGCCTTCCGAACTTGGTTGACGAGCCTCTTCCCCAGATTCAGGAAGATTTGAATTTCAAGGATGAAACTGCTGATGATAAGTGAAGTTTGAGGTGGACATGCCCGACTCCTTGGGGTATGCACCTTTGGTTCTTGATGAAGATGAACGACATAGGTGGACATATCCGGCACCTTGGGATATGCACCTTTATGTTTTAGTGTTGTTTAGATTTTTCTCATGTTACCGACTGTAAATATTGACAATTATCCTTTTTTGAATAATTATGTGTTTTCCGGATCTTTTAAGCCCGGTTATTTTGATGCAAACTTTTATTTTTGTAACGTCATGCGTCCATGCATTGTTGTGATTGCATTTTCCTTGATCTTGGAACGTTCATATGCTTGTGCGGAATCCATCTTAACTTATAACTTAGGATAATTTTTTGTATTTCTTTTTTGAAAATAAAGGGCGGACATTTGCTAGTTCGTCTTTATTTTTTAGGGTTTGAATCCCTTTGCTAGCCGATGAATGATTTTATGCCACAACTAATTTATGAAATAAGAAACATTCATTTCATTAATTATAAAGATGTGACGGGGTATATCCCTCCCGGTAGTACAAGGAATCGGTAACAAAATGTGCGGGCATACCACCCGCAGTACATTAAAAAGTAAGAAAGACTTTTTTTTAAAGTTTTAGGAAACTTGGGAGATTCTTCAAATGTAGCATTTCTTCAGGTGCATCCCATTCCAAGTACGGGGAACGGGAGTTCCATCTACCTTGATTAAGGCATATTCTCCATTCTTTTCGGATGTTTTGACCACATATGGTCCTTCCCATTTCGGGGCCATTTTTCCGGTACCTTCAACCAGGCTGGCATCGTTCCTCCGCATAACATAGTCACCCTCTTTGAAGCGGACCTCTTTGACCTTGGAGTTGTAGTGTTTTTCCAACTCCTTCTTGTAATTGGCCTCTCTGATGGCCGCAAGTTCTCTTCTTTCTTCAACGAGGTCAAGGTTCAGACGAAGTTGTTGTTCGTTCTCTTCTTGACTTTGCAACATTCGGCGTGTGGGCATGCCTACTTCGGCCGGAATCACAGCCTCCGTGCCGAAGGTCAAGCTGAAGGGAGTTTCCCTTGTACTTGTTTTTTGCATCGTGTGGTGCGCCCAGAGAACGTAAGGAAGTTCGTCTGCCCAAGAGACTCCTTCTCTTCCTAACCGTCTCTTGATACCATCTCAATACTTTGATTAGCTCTTTCAACCTACCCATTTGCTTGGGGATGGGTAATAGAAGCAAAGCTCTGTTCTATGTGCATCTTTTCGCACCAGGTCTTGAACGGCTTTTCGGAGAACTGTTTTCCGTTGTTATTTACAATGCAAAGGGGTATCCCATATCGACAAACAATATTTTCCCAGATGAACCGGAGGATTTGATCTCCGGTGGTGGTCTGAAGTGGTTTTGACTCCATCCATTTAGTGAAATAATCTATAGCGACCAACAAGAATCTTACACCTCCGGTTGAAACAGGGAAGGGCCCAACTATATCAATCCCCACTTCGGAAAGGGCCAAGCGAACGTTACGGGTACCGGATGGTTTTTGGCGTGGTGGTTGACCAAAGCATTTCGCTGACAATCTTTACAAGCTTGTAATTCATTTACGGTGCTTTGGTGCATGCCCAGCCAGTAGTATCCGACATTCATGGCTTTTGCAATAACCATCCTCGGCCCTGAGTGAATGCCGCAGATCCCCCAATGAATTTCTCTAATCACATAGTTGGCCTCTTCCGGCGTCAAACACCTTAGGAGTGGTCCCAAGAATGTCTTCCAGTATAGCTTACCATCATGAATTTGGTACTGGAGTGCCATAACTTTTAGTTTCCTTTCCTGACCTTTATCTTCCGGGAGTTTACCATTTATCAGATATTCCAAGATTGCAGTCATCCATGACTCTTCTTGTATGGATATTGCCATGACTGCTACTCCTTGGATTATAGCCGGAGGTTGTAAAGTTTCAACCAGGACCTCTTTGGATAAGTGACAGAACGAGACTGAAGCCAGTTTGCTTAAAGCATCAGATATTTTGTTCTTGCTCCTCGGAATATGGACCACTTTGCATGCGTCGAAGGTGGCGATCAGGCTGTTCACTTGGTTTAGATACCGGATCATGTTCTCTTCTCGTGCCTCATACTCCCCGTTGACTTGATTAGCGACTAATAAAGAATCCACATAAGCAAGGACGGAGCTTGCTCTGACCTTGGTAGCAGTTTGGAGTCCAGCGAGAAGAGCTTCATACTCTGCTTCGTTGTTTGACGTCTTAAAATCGAAATGAAGGGCTTAGGTGTACTCAATCCCTTCAGGGTAGATTAGAATTAAACCGGCTCCGGCCCCTTCTTTGCTGGAAGCCCCATCCGTATATAAATTCTAGACCCTCGGAAGGGCAGGTCTTTCTTTCATGTTATCTCCGGTGGGTACTTCCGTTAGAAAATCTGCAACTGCTTGAGCTTTCACCGGACCCTTGTTCGGTAGGTGATGTCGAAGGCGCTGAGTTCAATGGCCCATTTTGTGAGGCGTCTGGAAATCTCAGGCTTTCGTAGAACTTGTTGGATTTGCAGATTGGTCTGCACTTCTATGTTGAAAGCTTGAAAATATCTTCAGAGCCTTCTTGAAGCATGCACAAAGTCCAGTGCTAGCGTTTCGTACATGGGGTACTTGGTTTTGTAATCTTTCAGGACGTGGCAAACGTAATACACCGAGATTTGGGCCTGATTCTGATAGACTACTAGTACTGCACTGATGGCGAAGTGAGAAGCAGATAAGTATACAGTGACTGGTTCGCCAGTTATCGGAGTGGTTAAAGTGTGAAGGGATCCCAAACAAACATTTAACTCTAGGAAAGCTGCATCAGCTTCTACTGTCCATTCGATTTGCCCCTTTCCGGTGCTTTTTTTAGGATGTTCATGAAAGGTATGGTGCGGTCTGTGGCTTTGGAGATGAAGGGGTGTAGTGCAACTAGGTTACCATTTAACGATTGGACATCTTTCACAGTCTTCAGAGGCTGCATGGTGATCATGGCTTGCACTTTGTTCGGATGTGCTTGAATTCCGAATTGGGTTACCCATACTCCTAGAAATTTTCCCTCTTCAAGACCGAAAGAACACTTATTTGGATTTAACTTTAAGTTTATACTCCGAAGCCTCGTGAAGGTTTCGAGTATGTCATCTATCATGTCGTCTTCAGCCGCACTTTTGATGACTAGATCGTCCACGTAAATCTCCAGATTGCTACTGATTTGGTTTCTGAAGGCTTTGTCCATTAATCTCTGATAAGTTTCCCCGGTGTTTTTGTGACAACTCGAGTTTCCGACTTTCACTTTCGCATTATATGCACGTTGACTTTGACTGTGTAGTTGTTTGACTTGTTTGACTTGTAATGTACACATTGTGTTACGATGAAACAAATTGTGTTTGCTTGATTTAGTGTTTGGTTGTATATGTATAACATGAGACTTAATAGGAAAACACTTAAACTATTAACCTGTGAACGAACTCCGACGAAACAAGTGATTCGCCGTGACCCAACCCGACGAAACAGATTGTGTTTCGCTGAGCCCAGTTCCGCCGAAGCCCAGCAAGGGCCCAACACGTTACGTAATTATATACCGGACTTTCTGTTTCATTCGTCACTTTAGCAAGAACAGAAAACCCTAGAACTCTCTTGTGTGTGACGGCAGCCCTGTATTTCCCCAAGCTCTCTCTAGCGATCAAAACCATCATCTTCGATACCTCGGTTAGTTTGATAGTTAATACATATTTGCGTATTTACTTGATTGATGAAACAGCTGTGAATGTATGCCTTTGCTTTTGTTTTGATTGATGGATTCGTTCTAGAAGATCACGATCTCATGATGAATCTTGCTCGTATTGATCTTGTTCGTATGCGAAGTTTATTTGAATGTTATATAACGATTGGGTTTTTTTTATTAGCTTGTAAAATAGAATGTTGTTTTATGAGGTTTAGGGTTGACTGATATGCATGTGTATTGTCTCGAATGTGCAGCCAAAGTGGATTCACTTTATAAATGTCGGCCATAACATTCAGATTTTTGCATGTGAGTTTGTCAGATGTGCCATATGTATGTGTGCAACTTATAAATATCATGCAAGCATAATTGAATTGGAAGTAATCAATTTAGTACTCATGTAAATTGATGATATCATGGTTATGTGTGTTGTCAGAATATGTTAATTGTTTGTGTATGTGTCATCGATTTATGAAGATAAGGATCACCCCATGGATTGTCGGCCATTGTAAATATTTTAATGATGACCAACCGATTGAATTGTGATGTTGTTCTCATTGAAACTGTCACTATTGAATTAGGGTTCATGCTAGATATAATTACCATGATGATGATTATGATAGGGTACCGATGATTGCTGGTAGATGGCGTATAACGGCTGTTAGTGATGGTTAGGGTTTCTGTGATTAATTGAATAATCGACGTAACTGATATTTCAGACGAAACGCATATGACGAATCAAATATGTTTCGCCGAGGGAAATTGTGACGAAACAGGAGTGTTTCGCCGAATGTGTAATCAGTACAGTAACTTAGTCTATTTCTGTTAAGACTTAACTGAGGTAACTAACTGAGGTTAAATGATACGCATGACTTGTATGATCTTGAATGCATGCAATGTGTTACTTGGTGATTTTAATGTGCTGTCTACTATGATTATACTTACGTGCCAACTTCGTGAATATAAACTGATTTTGTACACGTGCGTACTTTAGGACGTGATTGATTAACTGTGAGCACATACATTAGCATACCGAGCAAACAAAGGTGAGTTCACACTCTTACCAAGGCATGGGATTCCCCGGTGGGTTGGGAATGGGATTGAATAATTACTTGTACTTACATCACTACTAGACTACTTACCACGGTCCTCGGATTGGGAAGGATGCCTGTGCCAAACTCTACGTAAAGCCTACGTACTGTCCTCGGATTGGGAAGGACACTAGTGTTTAGACCTACGTAAATCCTACGTACTACTGTCCTCGGATTGGGAAGGACACCAGCACTAAACCTACGTAAAACCTACGTACTACCGTCCTCGGATTGGGAAGGACGCCAGCGCTAAATCTACGTACTCGCTATGTACCACTGTCCTCGGTTAGGAAGGGCACTTACGTAAAACCTACATAAACTTATGCTTACTACTATCCTCGGATTGGGAAGGATACTTATGGATACAGCTAGTCTAGTAAATTACAGCATGGGAAGCCCCCACTAATTGAACTTATAACATGGGAAGCCCCCACTAGATGAACATACAAATGGCCTAGTGATACACGGCATGGTTATAAACGAACTTACGATTTGTTAAACGAACTTATTACTGAACAACCAACTGTGAACTCGCTCAACTTTGTTGTTGACTCTCTGTTACATGCCTTGCAGGACCTTAGGTACACATGGAGCTTGCACGGGAGGCGCAGTCGTTGTGGAACATGGATTGTGGATGCCATGTTAAACTTTTATGACATTATAAACTTATTACTTATGTTGGGTTTTACATTTATGCTTCCGCTAAACATTGAAACTATACTTTTGATTTGATCACCTTTCATATTGTTTGGTTGGATTACATTTACTATTACATTGTTCAATATGATTGGTGGCTTGATCCTGGTCAGTCACGCCTCCAAGCGGTGATACTCCGCGTGTGGATTTTGGGGGTGTGACAGATTGGTATCAGAGCCATTGGTTATAGAGAACTCGGTTTTAATAAGGGGAAAACGTTTTAATTAAAACCAGACTATAACCTGTACAGTGCTCAACGATCCACAACGACGCCTCGCTCCACGTGCAAGACTCAACATCCTAGGTAATATGGTACATGTTTTATTGCCTACTTGCTAGAATTGCATAGAACTTTGCTCAGGGTATGCTTAGATTAACGTAACACTATTGCTTGAGAACACTTGTGTGCTTACTCTCTTCTGTCATCGCACTTTCGCGAACCCCTCTCACTCATGCTTCCTTTGAGATAAAGATCATGAGTGGACGCGTTAACCTAACACAAGCCCAGTTGGCGGCTTTGATCACTGAACAAGTTACTGCAGCACTCGCAGTTGCCCAGGCAGGAGGTATAGCCTGCCATCACAACTCACTCTAGGATCTTTAGATCCTACTCTCGTAACTCAACACTTGTGCTTAATTTTGTTTACTCTTACGCACACGACAAGTCAACACGCTCAGCCACCTGTATGCACATTCAAGACTTTTATGGACTGTCGTCCTACTACTTTCAGCGGCACTGAAGGAGCTGTAGGACTCCTCCACTGGTTCGGGAAGCTCGAATCAATCTTTGAAATGTGTGAATGCCCCGAGGCTCGTAGGGAGCAATATGCCACTGGTACTCTCGAAGGCACTGCGCTAACTTGGTGGAACACGCAAGTTCAGATGCTGGGGCTGGCGGCTGCTAATGCCACCCCATGAAGTGATACTAAGGAACTGAATCAAACGTGAATACTGTAGTCGTGATGACATCCACTAGTTGGAAGTGGAGTTCTTTAACCTGAAGATGACGGGGTCAGAGATAGAAGCGTACGCTAAACGATCCAAGGAACTGGCAGTGTTATGCCCAACTGTGGTGGGTCCCCCACCAAACGCATCGAGTTGTTCCTCAAAAGCTTAGTACCAGAGATTCGAAGCCATGTGACTACTGCTAACCTTGCTACTATCCAGGATGTTACACGCCCCACAAACCAGGCAGTGGAACAGAACAGACTACCTAAGCGTATAGGTACTACCACTACTACTACTTCTGCTACCCCAGTGACAACAAACGAAAGTGGGATGGAACCCCTAGCAAGGGTTCGACTACGGTTCCGTCCCAGGCACAGCAGTGAAAGATCGATGAAACCAAAGTCCTGGTCAGCAACCTTTTGGTAGTCAAGGGCAGGATGGATACAGGGGAAACCACCCTAAGTGCAAACGATGTAAATTGCACCACAGCGGGCAGTGCAACCGAAATCATTGAAAATGATGCAACACGCTTGGTCATGGAGCCAAAGATGGTAGAAGCTCACGTCCTGCAAACCAGAACCGACAACAGCAGCCGCAAGATCTAAAGAATCAGCAGCAACAACAGGGTAACAAGGGATGTTATCAGTGTGATGCTAAAGGTCACTTCAAGAGACACTGCTCACAATTGAACCAGAACCAGAATCAGAATCACAACCAAGGAAACAGGAACAATAATGGAGGCAACAATGGGGGTAATAACGATGGCAATGGTGCCAGGGGTCGAGTGTTCGTGATTGGTCAGGGTTATACTAGGAATGACCCCAACGTTGTGATGGTTTCGACATCTATATTGGTATAGATTGGCTACCTCAACATCGAGCAGAGATTCTTGGTAAAGAAAAGAACGTCCGCATTCCTCGTGCTGGTTAAGAACCTTTGGTAACAAGCTCCAGGAGCAGCCCCCAGAGCTCGAGCACCTTATCGCTTAGCTCCAACGGAACTGGAAGAGCTGTCTAAGCAATTACAAGAACTCTTGGAAAAGGGTTTCATACGTCCTAGCTCTTCGCCCTGGGGAGCTCCAGTACTATTTGTAAAGAAGAAGGACGGTACCTTCAGCATGTGTATAGACTACCGCGAACTGAACAAGGTGACTGTAAAGAATCGCTATCCTCTTCCACACATCGACGACTTATTCAACCAGATGCAAGGGTCGAGCTATTACTCGAAGATTGATCTGAGGTCAGGCTATCACCAACTGAGAGTCCGGGATGAGGACGTCTCCAAAACAGCATTCAGAACACGCTACGGCCACTACGAGTTTCTAGTCATGCCATTGGGGTTAACGAACGCGCCTGCGATTTTCATGGACCTTATGAACAGGGTGTGCAAACCCTATCTTGACAAGTTTGTTATTGTTTTCATTGATGACATCCTGATCTACTCGAAGAGTCGGGAGGAACACGAGCAGCACTTACGACTTATTTTGGAACTCCTACGAACGGAACAACTATACGCTAAGTTTTCAAAATGTGACTTCTGGCTTCGTGAAGTCCACTTTCTAGGCCATGTGGTAAACAAGGATGGGATTCATGTCGATCAATCCAAGGTAGATTCGATCAAGAACTGGCCTGCACCTCGCACACCAACCGAAATATGCCAATTCTTGGGTTTGGCGGGTTATTATAGAAGGTTCATCAAAGATTTCTCAAAGATTGCACAGCCGCTCACATTACTGACACAGAAAGGTGTTGTTTATCGTTGGGGTAATACACAGGAAACAGCATTTCAGCACTTAAAGGATAGACTTTGTAGCGCACCTATCCTCTCATTGCTTGAAGGCACGGACGATTTTGTAGTCTACTGCGACGCATCTATTAAGGGTCTTGGATGCGTGTTGATGCAGCGGGATAAAGTCATTGCTTATGCTTCTCGCCAACTTAAGATTCACGAACGGAATTACACCACACACGATTTAGAGCTGGGAGCTGTTGTTTTTGCGCTCAAGATATGGCGACATTACCTGTATGGCACTAAATGCACCATCTACACCGATCACAGGAGTCTCGAGCATATTTTCAAGCAGAAAAAGTTGAACATGTGACAACGTAGATGGGTCGAGCTACTGAACGATTACGAGTGTGCCATAAAGTACCATCCGGGCAAAGCCAATGTGGTGGCCGAGGCCCTCAGTCGAAAGGATACTACACCTAGGCGTGTACGAGCGTTGCAACTCACTATTCAGTCTAGTCTTCCGTCACAGATACGAGATGCTCAGGTAGAAGCATTGAAACCAGAAAACGTCAGGGCTGAAGCTCTACGCGGCTCAAGGCAACGGTTAGAACAAAAGGCAGACGGAGCCTACTATGTAACAGGACGCATCTGGGTCCCACTCTATGGCAACTTACGCGAGCTTGTAATGGAAGAAACTCATAAGTCTTGCTACTCAGTACATCCTGGTTCAGATAAGATGTACCACGACCTCAGAACTACATATTGGTGGCCTAGCATGAAAGCTCACATAGCAACATATGTTAGCAAATGCTTGACTTGTGCGAGAGTCAAGGCGGAATATCAGAAACCTTCAGGCCCACTCCAACAACCTGAGATACCACAATGGAAATGGGAACAAATTTCTATGGATTTTGTTACTGGCCTACCTAGATCTCAGCGTGGGAATGATACTATTTGGGTGATCGTGGATCGACTCACTAAGTCTGCACACTTCCTGGCTATTAAGGAAACAGACAAGTTCTCTACCTTAGCAGACATCTACTTAAAAGAAGTGGTTTCAAGGAACGGGGTGCCAACCTCCATTATCTCTGATCGGGATGCACGTTTTACTTCAGAAATGTGGCAAGCAATGCACAAATCTTTTGGCTCTCGTTTAGACATGAGCACAGCTTATCACCCTCAGACGGATGGGCAGTCTGAGCGCACTATTCAAACTTTAGAAGACATGCTTCGTGCATGTGTAATCGATTTCAGCAACGGCTGGAAAAAACACCTCCCGTTAGTGGAGTTCTCGTATAACAACAGCTACCACACCAACATTAAAGCTGCTCCATTCGAGGCATTGTACGGACGTAAATGCCGGCCACCTCTTTGTTGGGCAGAGGTAGGTGATAGTCAGATCACAGGTCCAGAAATGGTAGTTGATACTACTGAAGAGATTGCTCAAATACGACAACGCATGGCGGCAGCTCGTGACCGTCAGAAAGCATACGCCGATAAATACAGGAAACTACTCGAGTTCCAGGTTGGGGATCGAGTGCTACTCAAAGTTTCACCATGGAAGGGTGTTGTTCGTTTTGGCAAACGAGGCAAGCTCAATCCACGATACGTCGGACCTTTCGAAGTCATAGAGAAAATAGGCAAAGTGGCCTACAGACTGAACTTACCAGCTGAACTCAGTGCAGTTCACAACGTCTTTCACGTGTCGAATCTGAAGAAGTGTCTGTCAGATGAGACCCTCATAGTTCCTTTGAAGGAACTCACTATCGACGAACAGTTACACTTCGTCGAGGAACCTGTTGAAATCACGGACCGAGATGTTAAGGTCCTCAAGAACACTAGAATACCTCTTGTTCGAGTTCGTTGGAACTCCCGTCGTGGCCCAGAGTATACCTGGGAACGAGAAGACCAAATGGAACTCAAGTATCCCCAGTTATTCGGAAACAATGCAACCACTACTGAGGCTGAAGCTACTACAGAATTTCGGGACGAAATTCCAAATCAACAGGGGGATGATGTGACACCCCAGGAAAACCAGTAAAACTACGCAACACTACTAGCTTCCTCAGTAGCCACATGCTAAATTTCGGGACGAAATTTCTTTCAAGTTGGGGATAATGTGACAACTCGAGTTTCCGACTTTCACTTTCGCATTATATGCACGTTGACTTTGACTGTGTAGTTGTTTGACTTGTTTGACTTGTAATGTACACATTGTGTTACGATGAAACAAATTGTGTTTGCTTGATTTAGTGTTTGGTTGTATATGTATAACATGAGACTTAATAGGAAAACACTTAAACTATTAACCTGTGAACGAACTCCGACGAAACAGATTGTGTTTCGCTGAGCCCAGTTCCGCCGAAGCCCAGTAAGGGCCCAACACGTTACGTAATTATATACCGGACTTTCTGTTTCATTCGTCACTTTAGCAAGAACAAAAAACCCTAGAACTCTCTTGTGTGTGACGGCAGCCCTGTATTTCCCCAAGCTCTCTCTAGCGATCAAAACCATCATCTTCGATACCTCGGTTAGTTTGATAGTTAATACATATTTGCGTATTTACTTGATTGATGAAACGGTTGTGAATGTATGCCTTTGCTTTTGTTTTGATTGATGGATTCGTTCTAGAAGATCACGATCTCATGATGAATCTTGCTCGTATTGATCTTGTTCGTATGCGAAGTTTATTTGAATGTTATATAACAATTGGTTTTTTTTTTATTAGCTTGTAAAATAGAATGTTGTTTTATGAGGTTTAGGGTTGACTGATATGCATGTGTATTGTCTCGAATGTGCAGCCAAAGTGGATTCACTTTATAAATGTCGGCCATAACATTCAGATTTTTGCATGTGAGTTTGTCAGATGTGCCATATGTATGTGTGCAACTTATAAATATCATGCAAGCATAATTGAATTGGAAGTAATCAATTTAGTACTCATGTAAATTGATGATATCATGGTTATGTGTGTTGTCAAAATATGTTAATTGTTTGTTTATGTGTCATCGATTTGTGAAGATAAGGATCACCCCATGGATTGTCGTCCATTGTAAATATTTTAATGATGACCAACCGATTGAATTGTGATGTTGTTCTCATTGAAACTGTCACTATTGAATTAGGGTTCATGCTAGATATTATGTACCATGATGTTGATTATGATAAGGTACCGATGATTGCTGGTAGATGGCGTATAACGGCTGTTAGTGATGGTTAGGGTTTCTGTGATTAATTGAATAATCGACGTAACTGATATTTCAGACGAAACGCATATGACGAATCAAATATGTTTCGCCGAGGGAAATTGTGACGAAACAGGAGTGTTTCGCCGAATGTGTAATCAGTACAGCAACTTAGTCTATTTCTGTTAAGACTTAACTGAGGTTAAATGATACGCATGACTTGTATGATCTTGAACGCATGCAATGTGTTACTTGGTGATTTTAATGTGCTGTCTACTATGATTATACTTACGTGCCAACTTCGTGAATACAAACTGATTTTGTACACGTGCGTACTTTAGGACGTGATTGATTAACTGTGAGCACATACATTAGCATACCGAGCAAACCAAGGTGAGTTCACACTCTTACCAAGGAATGGGATTCCCCGGTGGATTGGGAATGGGATTGTATAATTACTTGTACTTACATCACTACTAGACTACTTACCACGGTCCTCGGATTGGGAAGGATGCCTGTGCCAAACTCTACGTAAAGCCTACGTACTGTCCTCGGATTGGGAAGGACACTAGTGTTTAGACCTACGTAAATCCTACGTACTACTGTCCTCGGATTGGGAAGGACACCAGCACTAAACCTACGTAAAACCTACGTAAAACCTACGTACTACCGTCCTCGGATTGGGAAGGACGCCAGCGCTAAATCTACGTACTCGCTACGTACCACTGTCCTCGGTTGGGAAGGGCACTTACGTAAAACCTACGTAAACTTATGCTTACTACTATCCTCGGATTGGGAAGGATACTTATGGATACAGCTAGTCTAGTAAATTACAGCATGGGAAGCCCCCACTAATTGAACTTATAACATGGGAAGCCCCCACTAGATGAACATACAAATGGCCTAGTGATACACGGCATGGTTATAAACGAACTTATGATTTGTTAAACGAACTTATTACTGAACAACCAACTGTGAACTCGCTCAACTTTGTTGTTGACTCTCTGTTACATGCCTTGCAGGACCTTAGGTACACATGGAGCTTGCACGGGAGGCGCAGTCGTTGTGGAACATGGATTGTGGATGCCATGTTAAACTTTTATGACATTATAAACTTATTACTTATGTTGGGTTTTACATTTTTGCTTCCGCTAAACATTGAAACTATACTTTTGATTTGATCACCTTTCATATTGTTTGGTTGGATTACATTTACTATTACATTGTTCAATATGATTGGTGGCTTGATCCTGGTCAGTCACGCCTCCAAGCGGTGATACTCCGCGTGTGGATTTTGGGGGTGTGACAGTTTTTTTGGCCTAATGTCATCTTTGTATAGCAGAACAAACCTTCATTTGTCACGAATGTTGTCTTATGCTCGTCTTCTAAAGCTATATGTATCTGATGATAGCCTTTGTATGCGTCCAAGAAGCATTTTAGACAGAAGCTTGCCAAAGAAACAATTTTCAAATCAATCTCCGGTATCGGATAACAGTCTTTCAGAAATGCGTTATTGAGGTTAGAGAAATCCACACACATCCTCCATGTGTTGTCTTTTTTGGTGACCATTACAGGGTTTGAAACCCATGTTTGGTACCGCACCTCTCTGATGATACCGGCATTTAGTAGTTTTCGTACATCCTCGGTAATGGTTTAGTTCCTTGCCGGAGCCATGTGTAACAACCCGTACTTCGGTTGTTCATACTTTTGTCGCCTTTTCTTCGTAAACGCTTGTACTCTTGGGATTAGATTAACGCTATGGGTTAAATCATATTTTCAACGCATTTTAAAACGCATATTACGACGCTTACTTAATCACGATTGTCATATTTAAACGCTATTAATAACACTTGTTACTTAAAACACTAACACATCGCAAACTCAATGCAAAATCGAAACGCGGATCATTTATACTATGTGTGCTATTTGTGTGAGTACTTTTCTAGAATGCTATGTGGTTATCAACGCAACACTTATACGCTCAAACGCTCACTCGCAAATCAATTAAACGCAATGCAACACTTAACAAACGAACCAAAGTTGGAAAACTAACCAACGCGCACCCGGCCGTCCGAATGATATCCGTCCGGATGACCATCCGTTCGGATGGAGCCATCCGGACACTGCCACTCGCCCTCCACTATAAATACTAGCCGTACACCCTCATTTCAACACTTTGACACTCCCATCCGCTCCCCAAGTCTCAGACGTGATTCAAGGCATTTTTGTAAGCTTTTTCTCTCAAATCTCCTTCAATCTTCATCTCTATTCACTTCTACACCATCTTCTTCATCCAAATCACACACACACTTCAACTTTTTCTCTAAATCACTGATTTTGGACCTCTCGAAGGTGGATATCACTCATTTTTCTTTGGCAAACTGTTGTGGAACACCATTCAATCGAGGTTGGTTCAAGGTCTAAAGGATTTCACACTTTTCAACTTAGTTATGAAAGATTTCAACACGTTTTTAACTTGTTTTCAACTTGTTTTGAACTCTTCTTCTGTTTTTACACAATATTGATGGAATCTGGACTTAATCAGACTCTCGATTCGTTCCTTAGTCTAGAACCGGCTTGAAAACGGATTACCACCAAAGAGATGGACTGATTAACGGGTCAAACATGAATCTTCATCAAGAACAACATGTTTGTCCGAATGGGCAGGGCCCATCTGGCCGAATGAACTGGATTTGGTATTTTCTATTATTTGAAACGTCGTCACACCGTCTCCGTTAACTTAAAAACTTTTACTTAGAAAATTTTACAAAACCTCAACTACAGATCACTCGCCCGAATGGCCATCCGTTCGGATGACCATCCGTCCGAATGACCTAACTCTGACAATCTCCGTTGTTTCTACGCTTTTAACTAAACCTCAAATTTTAACGGTTCATAAACAACCACAGCCTATCCGAATAGCCATCCGTCCAAATGGCCATCCGCCCGGATGGCCATACGCCCGGATGGCCATCCGTCCGGATGGGACCCTTTCGTTCGGATAGACTGTTGAACACTTATCCCATCCGACATTCTGTTGATGGCCATTCAGCCATGAGGAAGACTTATGCTTCTGTTTCCGTGCATAGGCTGACCCGACGCGCTCCCTTCAATTCAATCCAGATTGTGTTTACTTGCTAAACACACACTATGAGTATACCAGAACCCATTTTCATTTAAATGCACTTTTGGGTGTTACATACGTTCTATATCAAAACACAACACACAACGCAAACACTTTATAAAAGCTAACCGCTCCTGCATGCTATATGTGATTTATTGAATGCCTGTTACTATGCTATACAGTGTTACACTAGACCGCCTCTAGCAACGATAGTACTATAGTTTAGACTCAGCACATGTTGAGACAGGGGTTACTAGGGATCACATTACTTTACTTCACGTGTTCACTTCGGTGAGCATGTGTCACTGACACTCTACAATGCAGTCTCCTGGTTAGGTTGTATTATTTTTTATAGTTACATGCTTCACCGGTTACATGTTACATGCTGGTTATGCGTAAATGCTTTTTATACTATTATTATGCAAACTTGTGTACTCACCCTTACTTTATGTATTGACTTTTATTTTAACGTATGTGACAGGTTGATAGGATGTTGTACTACAAACAAGTTAGGAGTCTAGAAACCTGCTAAATAAAATCTGAGTTGTCGGAATTGAACTTGTTTTTTAGACTGAATATTTGTAATGACTGTTATGCTTTATTTGTTTAATAGTATGGGATATTGAACCTTAAAAATATGCCACTAATAGTTGTTATGGATTCTCATGAACAATCTGTTTCGCTCAGTGCCACCCCCCGATGATTCCACCATTGGTTGGGGTGTGACAGATTGGTATCAGAGCCATAACTATTGGGAATCAGGTCGAGTCGTGTAGAACTGACCTAGTCTATAGTCTAAGTACCAATGGACCAACTTCGTGCAAACCTTGTAGGGTTTCGTACGAACCCGCTTTTGATACTCTCATTCAAACTCGCGAAAACTACATCTTCGCACGAACTCGCATACTACAGCTTTGTGCGAAGACAACCTTTCCTAAGGTTGAAAATTATTTTGCCTTTCCTAACGCTAACACAATTCATACGTTTTGGAAAATGCTCGCATAACACAACCGAATGATTGGGTCGAGATTAGGTGTGAAAACCTGGAACTCTCGATAAGATCACTCACTCTACGCGTATTTTTACTCTCCGCATGAGAACCTCTGTTGAGTTAGGAGTGACATCCATACCTCAACAGAGATCTCCATCTCTATCTCATGGTTGTCTAACCACACACAGGGACAAAGTTGTTAAGTTAGGGGTGAAACCCGCATCTTAATGACTAGTTCCACTCCCTACTTTGATTTTCACAAATCTCACCGAAGTCTCAACTATCCCAATGATTCGAGTCTCATAGTAACTGGAAGGATGAGTGTCGTTCGTCGTATTTCGGTGAGAGCACAATCTATTAGGCTAAAGCGTGTACTTGAACTTGTTGGGAATAATCGAACCACTTTGGGAAGTCGACGTCTAACACCCAGGACACTCCATTTTAGTTCTAGCCTACAGTCGCCGATTTTACACATTCTCGTTTGGTTTTGTCTATAAATGGAGCAGTACTCTGTACTGTTACATTTGATTCGTTTTGAGAGAGTTCTTCTCCTCAATTCAATCCTTTCATCTTGGACAATCCAACCTTGGGGCATCAGGCTGAGGGGGAGGTTAGTTTGTAAGCATGTCTGTAATCTTTTGCTTTGATTTGTAATCTTTTGACTCTATGAGAAGCAAATGTTATCAAACTATTTTCTCCTTGATTGTGTTTACAAAGTTTGTATTCATTTCCGCTGCACTTTTCATGTTTTCATATTCACAAATTGTTCAAATCATACAAACAAACATAATCATAAGAGCCTCCGATCCTAACACTTCTCTTGTGGCCAAGGAAATGGCTAAGGTCATACGACAGATTGTCAGTGAAATCAATGAGGTCAGCAGCAAATCATCTGTCAAATCGAAGAATAAAGCGCCTCAAACTCCTTTCAGCTTTAAACAATTCAAAGCCTGCGGTCCTACGAACTTCACTTGCGAAGATGGACCCAGTGTTATGTTTCAGTGGTTTGACTCTATCGAAGTCACCTTCAAGCAAAGCGGATGCCCAGAGAACCTACGCACTGTGAATGCTACCAGAGTCTTCCAGTCCAGAGCGCTGGATTTGTGGACTGCTGAGCGCGACAGGCGTGGTAACGATGCAGCTTATGGCTTCTCATGGGAGGAACTCAGGGAGCTTATGATGAAGGAGTTCTGTCCTCTTCACGAGATTCAAAAGCTGGAGAATGAATTCTGGCACATCAAGCAGGAAGGAGGTGACGACGCTGGTCTCACCACTCGTTTCAAACAGCTGAGTATTATCTGTCCTAACTAGCTGGACACGCCTGATAAGACAATCAAGAAGTACATTCGAGCTCTCCCCGACTGTGTAGCTAATTTGTTCAGGCAGCTAGACCCGCCACTATCGAGGAAACCTACCAACTCACCCTTGAGATTAACGACAAGCGAGTCTTGGCTGGATTTTTCAAAACCTCGACCAAGAGTCTCAATCAGGCAACCGCAACTCCCAGGGCCAATAATGCAGCATCTCAAGGTTCAAAGTCTTCATGCCAGAGCCGCAAGCGAAAGAACAACAACAACAATAACAACAACAAAAACAACAACAAGAATTATGCTACTACCGCCGCTCCACTCAACACCGTCCTCGTACAGCCCAACAACCAGAATTGTCAAGCTACTGTTACCAACGCACCGCCTGCTAAGTGTGCGTACACTGGTATCTACCCTCTGTGCCCTACCAACACCTATCATCATCCGACATGAGTCAACTGCCGCTTCTGAGCAAACTGCAACATCTATGGGCATTTTACTGCTTACTGCCATTCAGGCCCACGTCAGCAAGCTGCTCAAGCTCTTCCAGCACCACTAGCTCAACCCCTTGCTCTTCAGGGTAACCCAGCAGTTCCAGCACCCATTGCAAATGCTCGAACTTGCTACACTTGTGGTGACCCTAACCATTTTACTAATGTCTGCCCGCTTCGCGTTCTGAAACAAGAACCACAGCAACAACCACCACAGCAACAACCACCACAGCAGCAACAACAACAACAGCATCAGCAGCAGCAGCAACCAAAACCAGCAGCCCACGGAAGAACTTTCAATATTAACGTCCGCCAGGCTCAGACTGACAACAATGTTGTCAATGGTACATTACTCGTTAACGGTATTTATGCTTCGTGTTTATTTGATACTGGAGCCGATAACTGTTTTGTGTCGTTTGAATTCGAAAAGCTCCTAAAACGTAAACGCGCTAACCTCCCAACGACCTTCGACGTAGAAATTGCCACCGGAAGAACCGTCACCGTCAGCTCTATTCTCCGTGATTGTACCCTTACACTCAACAATCACGGTTTCCCGATCGATCTCATCCCAATGCAGCTTGGTAGTTTCGATGTTATAGTAGGTATGAATTTTCTTCATGAGAAGCGTGCCGAAGTCTTTTTCTTCGAAAAGATGATTCGTTTCTCCCTCTCAAACGGTGATCAACTCTGTGTTTATGGCAAAGTATCCTCGAAGGAACTGAAACTTATATCGTGTATCCAAGCAAGCAAGTATCTCCGCAAGGAATACTTGGCTTTCTTAGCCCACATAGTAGTAGCGAAGGAGGAAAAGAAGCTGATGGAAAAGGTACTTGTGGTTCGTGATTTTCTTAATGTCTTTCCTGACGATTTACCTGGTCTACCATCTACCCGCGATATCGACTTTTGTATCGACCTTATTCCTAGAGCTAACCCTGTTGCTAAAGCCCCTTAGCGCCTCGCACCGTCCAAAATGCGTGAACTTTCTAGCCAACTCCAGGAGTTACTTGATAAAGGCTTCATACGCCCTAGCACATCCCCATGGGGCGCACCTGTCCTTTTCGTGAAAAAGAAGGATGGATCATTCCGAATGTGCATCGATTACAGGGAACTCAATATGCTTACTATCAAGAATCGTTACCCTCTACCCCGAATCGATGACTTATTTGATCAACTGCAAGGCGCTACGTGCTTCTCTAAGATCGATCTACATTCTGGTTATCATCAACTGTGCATTCAGGAGCAATACATCCCTAAAACCGCTTTCCGTACCCGTTATGGCCATTACGAATTCGTGGTCATGCCTTTTGGTCTCACAAACGCCCCCGCGGTCTTCATGGATTTGATGAACCGTGTGTGTAAACCCTTCTTGGATCGTTTCGTTATCGTGTTTATCAATGACATCCTTATCTACTTGAAGTCGAGAGTCGAACATGCGCAACATCTTCATTTAGTTCTCGAGCTTCTTCAAGTGAATCGCCTATGCCAAGTTCTCCAAGTGTGAATTTTTGATCGAGGAGGTTCATTTCCTCAGTCACATCGTTAATAGTCAAGGAATTCATGTCGATCCCGCGTAGATTGAAGTAGTTAAGAGGTTGATTACACCGAAAATCCTGTCTGAAGTTCGCTCTTTTCTCGGATTGGAGGGTTATTACCGTCGATTTATCGCTGATTTCTCTAAAATCGTTGTTCCTCTCACCTCCCTAACGCATAAAGACAAGCTTGTTGTTTGGGGAACTGAACAAGAGGATGCATTTCAAACTCTAAAGTGTATGCTTTGCAACACTCCCAAACTCGCGCTACCCAATGGAAACAACGACTTTGTTGTTTATTGCGACGCCTCCAACCTAGGTCTTGGTTGTGTTCTTATGCAATGAGACAAGGTTATTGCGTATGCATCTCGCCAACTCAAGGTCCACAAGAAGAACTACACAACCCACGATCTCGAACTCGGTGCAGTTGTTTTTGCGTTAAAGATATGGCGACACTACCTGTATGGTACCAAGTGTACGGTCTTCAACGACCATAAGAGCCTACAACACATCTTGAACCAGAAAGAACTAAACATGCGCCAACGCAGATGGGTTGAACTTCTCAACGACTATGACTATGAGATACGCTACCACCTAGGTAAGGAAAATGTCGTTACTGATGCTCTTAGCCGACGAAGCTATTTAAATAGTGTTCAAAACGTTCAAGCCCAACACGACCTCGAAACCCTCATTTGCGACGCGCAACACGCTTGTTTTTTCGAGAAAACCTTAAAGGAAGAAAGAATCTGTGGAATCGAAAATCAGTTAGTGAATAAACCGAATGGTATTTTTCACTATCTCGACCGCATTTGGATCCTTAGTCGCAATAATCTCTGAGAGATTTTGCTGACTGAAGCTCATAAGTCCTGAAATTCCATTCACCCAGGTGTCGACAAGATGTACCAGGACCTTCGCTCCAGGTATTGGTGGCCAGGAATGAAGAAGTATATCGCTCTCTATGTTTCGAAATGCCTAACTTGCTCGAAAGTTAAGGCCGAACATCAGCGACCCTCTTGCCTACTTGAACAACCCGAAATCCCGATGTGTAAATGGGAGAGTATTTCCATGGACTTCATTATGAAACTCCCCCGTACGCCATCAGGTCACGATAGCATTTGGGTTACGTTGATCGTCTTACGAAATCCGCTCATTTCTTACCTATATGAGAAGACTTCAAGGTTGAACGATTGGCACGAATCTATACCGACAAAGTCATTTGTCGACATGGGACGCCTCGTGACATCATCTCTGACCGCGATGGTCGATTTACCTCGCATCTCTGGGAGACATTCCAGGCCGCTCTTGGTACAACCCTCAATCTCAGTACCGCATTTCATCCCCAGACCGATGGTCAGACTGAGCGCATGATCCGCACCCTTGAAGACATGCTAGTAATTCTCGTACATTGGGATTCGCATTTACCTTTAGTAGAATTGTCGTACAATAACAGTTATCATGCTAGTATTCAAATGGCACCCTTTGAAGCATTATATGGTAGAAAATGTCGATCGCCTATCGTATGGCACGAGATCGGAGACGCTCAGATCACCGGTCCTGAGCTGTTACAAGAATCGACTGACAAGATCCTCCAAATACGGGACAATCTCTTGAAAGCTCGAAGTCATCAAAAGAGCTACGCCGATAAACGCCGCAAGCCCCTTGAGTTCGAAGTTGGCGATCACGTACTCCTAAAGATTTCACCTTGGAAGGCGGTCATCCAATTCAGCAAGAAAGGAAAGCTAGCGCCACGATATGTGGTCCCTTTAAGATTCTTGAAAGAATTGGCAAAGTGGCCTACCGACTTGAATTACCAAAGGAACTCAGCAACGTACATCCGACTTTCCACGTCTCGAACCTCAAAAAGTGCCTAGCTGAAGAAAATCTTCACGTGCCCCTTGAAGATTTGCAAATAAACGAGACCCTGCACTTTGTGGAAAAGCCAGTAGAAATCATGGATCGGGAGACCAAGAAACTTCGACGCTCTCGCATTCCTATATTGAAGGTTCAATAGGAAGGCAAACATGGCGCCGAGTTCACTTGGGAACTCAAAAGTGATATGAAAGCTAAATATCCGCAACACTTTGTCACGTCCACTACTTAATTTCGAGACGAAATTCCCTAAAGTAGGGGAGACTGTAACAACCCGTACTTTAGTTGTTCCTACTTTTGTCGCCTTTTCTTTGTAAACGCTTGTACTCTTGGGATTCAATTAACGCTATGGGTTAAATCATATTTTCAATGCATTTTAAAACGCATATTACGACGCTTACTTAATCATGATTGTCTCATTTAAATGCTATTTATAACGCTTGTTACCTAAAACACTAACGCAACACAAACTCAAAACGCGGATCATTTATACTATGTGTGCTATTTGTGTGAGTACTTGTCTAGAATGTTATGTGGTTATCAACGCAACCCTTATACGCTCAAACGCTCACTAGCAAATCGATTAAACGCAACGCTTAACAAACGAACCAAAGTTGGAAAACTAACCAACGCGCACCCGACCGTCCGAATGGACATCCCCCCGGATGACCATCCGTTCGGATGGAGCCATCCGGACACTGCCACTCACCACTGACTTAAACCTCGCCCTCCACTATAAATACAAGCCGTACACCCTCATTTCAACACTTTGATACCCCCATCCGCTCCCCAAGTCTCAAACGTGATTCAAGGCCTTTTTGTAAGCTTTTTCTCTCAAATCTCCTTCAATAGTTATCTCTATTCACTTCTACTCCATCTTCTTCATCAAAATCACACGCACACTTCAACTTTTTCTCGAAATCACTGATTTTGGACCTGTCGAAGGTGGATTTCACTCATTATGCTTAGGCAAACTGTTGTGGAACACCATTCAATCGAGGTTGGTTCAAGGTCTAAAGGATTTCAGACTTTTTAACTTAGTTATGAAAGATTTCAACACTTTTTCAACTTGTTTTGAACTCTTCTTTGGTTTTTACACAATATTGATGGAATCTGGACTCAATCAGACTCTCGACTCATTTCTTAGTCGAGAGCCGGCTTGAAAACAGATTCCCCCCAAAGAGATGGACCGATTAATGGGTCAAACATGAATCTTCATCAAGAATAGCATGTTTGTCCGAATGGGCTGGGCCCATCTGGTCGAATGAACTGGATTTGGTATTTTCTGTTGTTTGACACGTCGTCACGCCGTCTCCGTTAACTTAAAAACGTTTACTTAGAAAATTTTACAAAACCTCAACTACAGATCACTCGCCCGAATGGCCATCCATTCGGATGGCTATCCGTCTGAATGATCTGACTCTGACAATCTCCGTTGTTTAAATGCTTTTAACTAAACCTCAAATATTAACGGTTCACAAACAACCACAGCCTATCCGAATGGCCATCCGCCCATATGGCCATCCGGGCGGTTGGGACCCATCCGTTCGGATAGACTATTGAACACTTATCCCGTCTGACATTCTGTTTACGACTATTCAGCCATGAGGAAGACTTATGCTTCTGTTTCAGTGCATAGGCTTACCCGACGCGCTCCCTTCAATCCAATCCAAATTGTGTTTACTTGTTAAACACACACTGTGAGTATACTAGAACCCATTTTCTTTTAAACACACTTTTGGGTGTTACATACGTTCTATATCAAAACACAACACAAAACGCAAATACTTTATAAACGCTAACCGCTCCCGCATGCTATATGTGATTTGTTTAATGCATGTTACTATGCTATACAGTGTTACACTAGACCACCTCTAGCAAAGATAGTACTATAGTTTAGACTCAGCACATGTTGTGACAGGGGTTGCTAGGGATCACATTACTTTACTTCACGTGTTCACTTCGGTGAGCATGTGTCGCTGACACTCTACAACCCAGTCTCATGGTTAGGTTGTATCATTTTTATAGTTACATGCTTCACCAGTTACGTGTTACATGCTGGTTATGCGTAAACGCTTTTTATACTATTATTATGCAAACTTGTGTACTCACCCTTACTTTATGTATTGACTTTTATTTTAACGTATGTGACAGGTTGATAGGATGTTGTGCTACAAACAAGTTAGGAATCTAGAAACCCACTAAATAAAATCTGAGTTGTCGGAATGGAACTTGTTTTTGAGACTGAATATTTTTAATGACTGTTATGCTTTATTTGTTTAATAGTATGGGATATTAAACCTTAAAAATTTTTGTCATTAATAGTTGTTATGGATTCTCATGAACAATCTGTTTCGCTCAGTGCCACGCTCCGATGATTCCGCTATCGGTTGGGGTGTGACACCAGGTTTCTTTTTCTTTGGGCTACCGGCTTGACAGCGTGCGATACTTTCAACTTGTGCTCAGCCAATACCCTGGGAACTCCGACCATGTCCTAGGTTTGCCAAGCAAAAACGTCCAGAGAATTTGAAAACAATTTCCGTAATCTTTGCTTTGTTCGATCGGGTAGTTATGCGCCGATGATGACCTTTTGTTCTGGAAAGTTAGGATGGATTGCCCATTCTTCAGTGAGTATTGCCGGAGGTTGCGAGCTACTTCCTTCACTTTTTCTGACTTCGGCGACGCACATTGTTGACTCAGAATGCAAAGTCGCTATACCAGCTTCGGTTGGGAATTTCAACGAACCGTGGATAGTGGAGCTAATAATGCCGAAGGCACACATCCCTGGCCCCAACAACCAAAAAGGTCAGATTTACTGTTCTTGCCAAATTTCTGGTACCCAAAGTTGTAGGTAGGGTAATTTGCCCAATGGGCTGGACCACCTCTCTGGAGAAACTTACCAACGGCATGGACACCTGAATCAATTTTGCTTTGGTTTGTGGAGCCAACTATTGAAAACATTGTTGGTACATACTTTCGGAGGCACTCCCAGTGTCTACATAGATTCGCCGGACCTTGTGTCCTGCAATGACTGCGGACACGATGATGGGTCTGTCCTTGATTTCTTCGGGGGTGATGGGAGGGAAGGCAATCGGCTGATGCATCCAGGCGGCCAAGTGCTGATTGGACCATTTGATGCCTTGGCTATTTACCTTCCGGATCATGCAGATTCTAGAGTGGTTGTTTGGATTATCAATCGAAGTTGTTGTAGACTTGACTTCTTTAATTTCTTTTACCAAATGTGATAATTTCCTGGACCAAAGAACTTTTTCGATTTCTTGTTTCAAAGACCAATAATCGTCAGTATTGTGACCTTTTGCTCGGTGATAACCACAATACTTCTTGGAATTTTTGTCACCTGCATTCCGGAGCTTTGGTAGCATGGAGTAACTTGCTCCATCGGTGATGAGAATTTCCTTAGGAGTTTTGGAGAGATCCGGTAGGTTATAAAACCGTGGATTAGTACTCCTTCCTCGTTGGGATCGGTCATTTTTGTTATAGGGGTGTGTTCGTCCCCTATTCTTGACCGGAGGTTTATCAAAGACGGATCCTTCGTTCTTTTTCCAGGAAGATATTTTTTTCTCTGTTTCAGCCACCGAGCTACATGCATTCTTTCCTCGAGTGAATGCTCTGGCACGTTCCATCAATACTTCCATCGTTTTGGGGAGATTTTCGTGCAACTTCTCTACCAACTGATTGTTTCGGACTCCATGACCAAAGCCAGAGACTCGCAGTTGGTCAACTACTCCACTGATTTGCATACTTTCTCGATTGAACCTTTTTATGAAGCTATCGAGAGTCTCTCCATGCCTTCTTTAGATGTTATGTACTTAGGTAATCTCTTTTGAGTAGTGCCTCTGCTTGCTAAAATTCCAGAGGAATAACCTCCGGAGGTCCTCGAAATCATTGATTTCCCCTTCATTCAGTGCGTCAAACCATACACATGTTGCCCCGGTTAAGGTCTGAGGGAACATAAAACACTAAGCTAGCATTGACCATTGTTCGACTTTTGCAGCCCCATCGAAATCGAACATATGGTCGTCCGGATCTGTGGTGCCATCATATTTTTTCACCATGGATGGCATTTTTAACTTCGGAGGGAGCTTAGCATGGACTATGCGGGCCCTGAATTTTGATTTTGCGGTCATTAATATCGGATGATATTGCTTTGTGAGCTCTGGATCATTGTGAAGACCAATCGAAGGTCTGCACGTATCATGACTGCCAGAGATGGTCCAGTAGATCCCTGCATACAATAATTGTTATAGGTTTCTCCTTTCGGAGTAACAATTGTGGAGAAAGTAGGAAAGGCGAATGCCGTAGGACCCATAGTCCTTACCGGTGTTTCGTCTTGAAAAAGCCCGGTTCGTAAACCAAGAATCTGCTCATCTCGGGCTTGCTAAGTCTTCAATCGTTGTAAAAGACTGCCATTTTTGGCGAGGAACTCTGCGTCGAATTATGAAAATGGCGGAGTTGGCATCATTATGAATGGAAACGATGTTCCGGGTCCCGAACTCAAGGGAGCTGAAACCATGGAAGTCGTACTTGTAGGATCTGTAGTTTTTGAACTAAAAGTAGTGGATCCCAAATTCAAGGAACCTTGGGCTGCCATAGATCAGTTGATTTTTCGCTCAAGAAGTTCAACTAGGTGAAAGACTGTGAGCTGTGAAATCGGATGGCGCCAATTAAAGATCCAGAGATTAGGGCTGAAGACTGTAATCTCAGTTAGATCTTATGGATGCTTCAAAAATTTGAACCTGCAAGATAAACAAACCGTTAGGCTCGCCGCAGAGATGGGAGGGCCCCTCTGTGACCACCCTCCGGCATGAAGATTTGTACTTGATAGAGAGAGAAAGTAGAGAAAGAAAGTAGGACGAAGGTTCAGAAAATCGTACTTGGGTTGTACCTGAATGGGTTATTTATATTGGTCAACTGTGATGACGTCATCTGGCTGGATGCACCTATTAGTGATCCATCTATTGGTGATGGGGGGACGGGGCTTTTGGGATTTTCGTCCCTTATGATTCGGTCCGGCCCTCCTGAGGAAGGTCCGTCCTCAGATATGTATCTTCAATCCGTATCCCACATGAATCATTCTAAACGATTAACTGGATGTGTGATATCTCATAATGTTGTAATTTTCTTCTCATATGGTATATATGAGAAGAGGATTATAAACTAATAGTCATTGTGTTATCCAAATTTAAAAGTTAATTTTAATTCTACAAAAAAGGTTAAGCCGTCCTTGTTGAAGATCCAAAGAATGGTAAAATGTAATTACATTTTTGGTAAAATGAGCAAATTACATTTTTGGCCCCATTTGTTTAATGAGGGTTAACTTTGGCTATTAAGTATCGCACGTGAGTTGTACTTGAGGGCTAATTTAATAAAACTAGTTATCCCCTCTCTTATTTTTCTTATGCATCTATCGATGCCCTAAATATATATAAGATAATCAAGTTTAGAGAAAGGTTGGATTTGATACAATCACTCATCCCTCATGCCTAATTAGATTTCCATCTTCTTCTAACAACAAGTTCTTTCAACCTCTTTAGACTTCACTTTGTAAAAAAAATCGATTTATTTCACCCTCTTTGATTAAAAATCACGACTTCCACATCTAGTTCATCATTAGAAGTTGCCCTGATCTACAAATTATCTTCTTCTACGTACGCATCTCCATCTTCATTTTCATCATCATTCCATGGTTACCCAGACACTCTCTTAAGGGTTTTTGGGTTGAAAGGGACAACAAGGTAATTTTACTAAAATTACCCCTCGTGTGCAATTCACGTGAGACAATTAACCACCTAATATAGCCCTTGTTAGACTAAGAGACCATTTACGAAAGTAAACAAAGACTAGAGAAATCAAACCCGTAAAAATCAAAACTCGTGTATCAAATCCGTAATCTTACTAAAATACCTTAGGGTGAGGGGGCGCATGCCTAACCCCTTTAGGCAAAGTTTTCCCCCACCCAATTGAAGTGTGCCATGTAATTTGCCTAAAGTTTTTGCCTATTACCCAAAAATCACAAGGAGTACATGCCTAAATAGAGATTAGGCAAACCATTTAAAAAAACAAAACATAAAGATGTGATTAGTATGGGCCTCACCTTCTCTTTCTCTCCTTCTCTTTCCCACAGCGGCATACACCTGCCGATTTCTTCCCCTCTTTCTTCTTGCCGATCCTCACCTTCTTCTTGGCGGAGGTCTATCGAATTGGCAAGAGGTTTATCATTCACCTTTGCCACGACCACCCCAATGGCCCTTAGAACAAACATGTAATTTCCCAACAAAGAACTCTATACGTGTCCACGTGTCAACTACAAAACCCTCCATCTCATTCAGTTGCGGGCAGTTTCCAAACCACACATCAATCCATCAAAACCAAATCCACCCAAGGGAGAGACTTGCTGTTCTAAGGGACTCAGGTTCGATTCCTGCCCTCCCCATTTTCTGCGGCATCTGGTGATGATGGGAGACTAGGCGAATAGGTGGAGATCGCTAGTTCGATCTTTGAACTAAGTGGGGTTTACCTCACCGCACTGTCCTGCCTTCGGGCAAATGTTCACGGGTTTCGGCCCTAGGTGAGGATTTTCCCCGGTTCGGAGGCGAGTGTATATGCCGATGTGGTGAATTTCTTCAGTAAAGCTGGAGGGCGTAGGTGCGGTAACATTGTGCGGGGAGGAGTTCACCGAGCGGGTATTGTGCTGTCGGCACCCTTGCGGTGTTCGGTAAAGTGTTTTCGCGGTGACTATTTACCGAAGTGGGGAAGAGAAGAGATATAGGAGAGAGAGGGGGTTAATGGTGGCCAACCCCTTTCAACCAATCACATTTTTTTAAAATTGTTTACCACTCTCCATGTGTTTGACCATTGCTAGTGATTGAGTGCAAAATGAGGAGTGGAGTGGGGACTTGACATGGCATGACATGACGTTATTAGTTAGAAAATAAGTTTACCACTCTCCAAATGGTGACCACTCCCTCCACCCTAACCCATTTGGAGGATAAAAACCAAAATCTACGGCTCACAATTTGCCCAAACATAATACCGGGTAGATCCCCTGCCCTATAAATTCAACATGATAGCGACATATGTATCTCACTCCTTTTATTATATAAAACCCTCACCCCACCGTCTCCGGCACCATACTCCGGCGAACCTTTTTCTGGTGATTAGCCCTGTAAGTCCCAAAAACCGGATCATTCAATGTTATCAAACAATCACCAAGTTTGTGCCGAATCTAAACTTGGTGAGATTCAAGGAAAACTAAAAACAAGAAATACGAAGAACACAACGAATCACCTTTCAAAACTTGCACACGATTCTATTACTTGAACAAGCAAAACCATTTAGTACAAGTGTTCTTCACAATCAAATAGCCTCTCTCTCTGACTCTCTAGAATTTGTGAAACAATGAGGCTCAAACCCTAAAACAAGTTGTTTATATACCTACTCAAGCCCACTTCCCCACATGGGCTCCCCTTGGGCTTGGTTGGCCAACATGGCCTAAAGCTTGGGCCAAGTGACCTATAAAGGTCCAAAACCTAATATTAACTAACCCGGTAAGGCCCAGTTTGTAACCATAGCCTGTTGTGTTAATTTGATGTGTTAGTCTCACACTTTAGGGCCTAACAATCTCCCCCTAGAGTGATGCCATCAAATTGTCTTCATAATCTGAATTCAGCAACGTCTTCAACGAAGTCTATGGATGTCACTATGCTACAGATGTTGTGGAAGTTCTTGACCTCTGAACTCTCAGCACTGGGTCTCTTTCTTCAGCTCTTGTGGTTAGCTTCATATCAGGATCACGATCAGCTTTGCTTGAAACATCTTTGCCAAAAAGAATGTGAGAGGAGGATTCTCAACAACTATTTTCGTCTTCAGTCTTTCTCTTTCAAGCAGGTTCACGGTACTTCTTCAAATGTACTTTCACTATCAGACGACGTTTCGTATCCAGTTCTTCTGACTCAGGTACATTTTGTCGTTGTGATGCTTCATGCTATGTCAGCAGCTAACGGCATCTCAATCTTCATCAACCCCTGTTCTTCATTGAAATCAAGTTCTGCACATGCTCAGAAATTCATAAGCAAAAATTTCTATGCAACAAAGGAATGTACCACATGAACACTCGGTACATCCAAGTACTTGTACTCGGTTTTCACAATTTAAGTTCCATTATTTTTTGAGTCGCAATCTATTTCCCTCCACGGTTTCAAGTATCATCTATTTGTGGTTTCGAGTCAATTAATTTCCTGGTTTCGAGTCCTACGTTTTTTGAGTCGCAACCATTGTTTTTGAGTCATCAATTTCACAAAGAATCTCAGTCGCAACCTCTTATCATCTTCCACCAATCAACCAGAAGCTACAGTCATCATCATTCATTCCGACTCGCAACAACGTTTGACTCTTAATCATCACCAAATTCACTGTTCATCATCACTACAAGATCAAGGTGTCGAGATATCATCGTTTTCGAGTCGCAACCTCTGAATCGCAACCTTCACAGTCACAATCGCAAAGTGATCTCGAGTCATCATCTTCCAAAACGGTCTCGAGTCTTTGATCTTTACAAGTCGCAATCAACATTTCGAGTCGGAACAAGAGGTTTTGAAGTTTTGAGGTTTCGAGTCTGCGTTTTTCACAAAAGGTCTCGAGTCGCAACCTTCTTCATCTGAGATTTCGAGTCACCTCCACCGTTCCGACTCGCAACCACCTCCACCGTTCCGACTCCACCATATCTGACTCGCAATCATCTCCATTGTTTCGAGTCAGCATCGAGGTTTTGTAGGAACCGTTTGCGTAAATTAAATAAAATAAACAAATTTAATTATAAGATTACAATTCAGAAATAAAGAAAGCAAAATTACAGGTACAATTACAACTGAAAAATAAATCAAAATGCAAGAATGGTGTAGAAGCAGAGTGGCTGAGGCACGTGTTCAACACGCTTCCCTTAAAACAAATTCTGAGTCTCCCAGGAGTACTCGTTTTGTTTCCCAGGGTACAACAGCCGGAGCAGTAGTACTGCCGGAATTAGCCTACAACCCGAAGGCTACCTTGAAACTTGCAGGAAGAAGATCAGAAGACTGTTGAGAGAAATTATAGTTTGCTGTTGTGTTGCTGGTATCTTCTGAAGTGGGTATGGAGCTGTATATATATACAGCTCCTAAGTCGAAACAGTCAAAAAACGAATTAAAGAGAGGTTTAAATTGCATTAAACGTCTTCAATGCAATTTAATACGTCATTTAATTCTCAGTCAAAGCCAGTTAACTCGTCAGTTACGAAGCTGGACTGAAACTGCTCTGTTATTCAATGCTGGAAGCTTTCTGCGCGCGCGCGCGTGCCCATGCGCGGTGCGGCCTCTTGGCTCATAGCCATGCGCGCATGCGCCACGTCACCATGCGTGGTGCGTCCTCTTGGCTCAAGTCCATGCGCGCGTGCGCCACGTCACCTGTGAGCCTATACGAGCGCGCCACACAGTCGCGCCGTATTGGCTCACTCTGGTGCGCCGCGCACGACACAGCAGGACACATGCACCATGCGCGCAACCGCGCGCCTCCGTGCCATGTGTACTCGCGCGCGCATGCGCATGACTGCCACGTCATGCGCCGCATCACCTACCACTTGGTCCTTGCAACCCTTGTGCTCCACCACGTGCACGCGGTCAAAAATACAAAGGCGGCTCTCAAGCGGCTCGCGGCGATGCGAGCGTGTGAAGTGCAAAGCGCGCCATCAAAGCGCCACATTGCGCCTCATCGCCCACGCCACGCGCGCGCGCGCGAGCGTGTGCGAGTGCGAGTGCGAGTTAGGGTGCTCCGCACCCTTCGCGAGGACACTAGTGTGTGCTTCCATGAAACAATAAGGATGGAGAGTTCCACCTTAAATACCCATTTAAGTTCCATCTCTCCTCCTATGTGGGACAAGGTGCTACTTTCCCTTTTGTTTCAGCGTTGAATGTTCCAAACACCCAACTTTGAGCATCGATATCTCATTCATCTTAGCTCGGTTTTGGACGTGGTTTAGTTCGTTGCAAAGCTCTTCCAACATAGAACACAAACCCACAAATAAATATATAAAACCCGCTCATTTTATTATATTTATTTCTAGTCCAAAATAGGAAAAAAACATTTTCCTATATTTGTGAAAAATGCTATTTTCACCTATTTTTCCAACAATCCCCCACATGAAAAATGCTATTTTCATCAAATTTCCAACAATCCCCCACATGTATGGAAATGGATCTTTTCCTTACACTTTTCAACGATAAACTTCGACAGTTGAGTATTGCAAGATAGGTAGGTTGTCACCTTTGAACCTTCTTTTGTGAAGCGCACTTAGCTTACTAGCGGTGTGTAGACGCGATGTCCTTGAACATACCCCCATTTGTGTAAACGACAATACGCTTCACACAATACTCTCCCTGGTTTGGCCAACTCCTCATTGTCGTGTCCTATTATGGTCCTGGAACACTAGCCTGGTTCTGCGAGAGCTCTAGGATTTGCGCACCCCACAAATCCATTTGAAGCGACCCTACTTCTCTCTAACATAGGTGATTCCTCTGAATCATTAAAAGCATCATGGTTATTTGATTTCCCGAGATCGTTAACCTTAATATGCTTAGCCTCACATCAATGTCACTGATTGGAATGGACTAGGAAGTATAAATAACTCCCTTTTTATTTAGTTTGGGGTACTCCCCCACAGTGACTCCGTTTGGTAATATGATTAAGTTGTCCTATTGAACTTAGATCTTGGGATCTCCAGTCAACTAAGTTAGGTTTCCCTCATATTCCCATTTACCACGGGCTTTAGTCCCATTCCTCTTGACGACGTTTCTACTAACTCTCTGCTTAAGCCTTTTGTAAACGGGTCCGCAATGTTATCCGCTGATCTCACATAATCAATTGTGATAACACCCGTTGAGAGTAGTTGTCGTATCGTGTTATGTCTACGTCGCATATGCCTTGATCTGCCATTGTACATCAAGCTTTGAGCTCTACCAATCGCTGATTGGCTATCACAATGTACGCATATGGCTGGCAAAGGCTTTGGCCATCTTGGAATATCTTCCATGAATTGACGTAGCCATTCCGCCTCCTCGCCTGACTTATCCAAGGCGATAAATTTGGATTCCATTGTGGATCTTGCTATCACCGATTGCTTAGAAGACTTCCAAGCAATAGCAGCTCCTCCAAGTGTAAACACGTAACCACTTGTTGATTTGGAATCTTTATTATCCGATATCCAGTTTACATCAGTGTATCCTTCGATCACTGCTGGTTGTCGGGTATAATGCAGTCCATAATCTCTTGTGTATCTTATGTATTTAAGCACCCTCGTAAAAGCTTTCCAATGATCCGCGCACGGATTGCTGGTGTATCTACTTAGCCTACTCACCGCGTAAGCCAAGTCGGGTCTAGTACATGTCATTAGATACATTAGACTACCAATAATTCTTGAATACTCTAACTGAGCAACTCCATCTCCCTTATTCTTCTTAAGATGTTGGGAGGTATCAACTGGAGTTCGAGCTACACTCGTATCTCCCGAGTTGAATTTTTCAAGAATTTTATCCACATAGTGAGATTGACTTAAGACAAGACCATCTTGGGTTCTTATGATCTTTACTCCAAGAATCACATCCGCTAAACCCATGTCTTTCATATCAAATCTCGCTTTCAACATGTTTTTAGTAGCCTTGATAATTCTATCATTACTCCCAATGATAAGCATATCATCTACGTAAAGACATAAGATTACATAACCTTCATTTGTGTCTTTGAAATAAACACATTTGTCGCACTCATTTATTTTGAAACCATTGTCAAGCATGACATGATCAAACTTTTGGTGCCATTGTTTTGGTGCTTGCTTCAAGCCATACAAAGACTTGACGAGTTTACATACTTTACCCTCTTGACCTGGGGCGGAGAAACCTTCAGGTTGCTCCATGTAAATCTCTTCTTCTAAATCACCATTTAGAAATGCGGTTTTAACATCCATTTGGTGAACTGCCAAATTTCTTAAAGCCGCTATAGCAAGAACCAATCTAATCGAGGTTATGCGCGTCACAGGCGAGTAGGTATCAAAGTAATCTAGACCTTCCTTTTGTCTAAATCCTTTAATCACCAACCTAGCCTTGTATTTATCAATACTTCCATCAGTTTTCATCTTCCTTTTGAATATCCAACGATATCCAAGTGGTTTGCAACCAGGTGGAAGATCTACTAACTCCCAAGTATGATTTTGCAATATAGAATCAATCTCGTTCTTTATTGCTTCTTTCCATTGAGGTCCTTCCGAAGAAGAAACCGCTTCGCGATATGTATTGGGGTCGCCCTCAACCATATAGCTAACAAAGTCAGGACCGAAGGATTTTTCAACCCTTGGCCTTTTGCTTCGCCTACGATCACCCTCGTCAACCTCAGGTTGATCGTGTGTTTCATCTATCCGCGTAGATGAACTTGGACCCGCTTCATCTAACCATGTAGATGAACTTGTATGTGTTTGTCTTCTCAAAGGAAACACATTTTCAAATACGAAACAACGTTAGGATTCACCTCCATGATAGTGTCTTTGTGTACATCAGGATTCCTGGACTCATGTACAAGAAAGTGATGTGCACTACTTTGATGCGCATACCCAATGAATATGCAATCAACAGTTTTGGGTCCTATCCTAAGAGCCTTAGGAGGTGGCACAGTCACCTTTGCTAGGCACCTCCACACTTTCAAGTATTTGTAGGAAGGTTTTTTCCTTTTCCATAACTCATATGGAGTTTCGTCTCTCTTTTTTAGTGGTATCTTATTCAAAAGATAGTTAGCCGAGAGAATGGCTTCCCCCCACATGTCATGGCTCACCCCAGAACTTATCAACATGGCGTTCATCATTTCTTTCAATGTGCGGTTCTTTCGTTCCGCAACGCCATTTGATTGTGGAGAATAAGGAGGTGTACACTCATGTACAATGCCACTTTTTGCGCATAAATCCGCAAAAGGTGCAACATATTCGCTTCCTCGATCGCTTCGCAAAGCTTTTATCTTCTTTTGAAGTTGATTCTCAACTTCATTTTTATACAAGATAAATTTACTTATTGCTTCATCTTTACTTTTTAGTAAATATACATAGCAATATTTAGTACTATCGTCAATAAACGTGATGAAGTACTTATTTCCACCTCTTGTGGGTACCGCTTTTAAATCACAAATATCAGTGTGAATTAAATCAAGGGGTTCGGTTATTCGTTCAACCGATTTCAATGATGTTCTTGTAAGTTTGGATTCAACGCATGTTTCACATTTATAGTGTGAATCAATATGGAATGTTGGTATACAATTTAAATTAATTAAACGGCGTATAGAATTAAAATTTACGTGACCTAATCTACCATGCCATTTATTCGAATCAGAAAACTCAAGCATATAAGTAGAAGTAGTAGCAATTTTATTCATCTTCTTGACTACCATTACATTCAATTTAAACATGCCGTTTTGGGCGTAGCCCTTACCAACATACATTCCTCGTTTAGTAAGCACAAATTAATCGCTCTCAAATACTAAACGAAATCCAAACTTGTTAAGCAACCATCCCGAGACTAGATTCTTCCTCAAGTCCGGGACATACAACACGTTGCTTAAAGTGAGCTCCTTCCCTGAAGTCCACTTCAAGATCACCGTTCCTTCACCCATGATGTCAGCGGTGGCTGCATTGCCCATATACAGCTTCTCATCTCCTTCAGGCGCCTTGAAGGTGGTAAAGAGGGTTTTTTCTGCACAAACATGACGGGTCGCTCCCGTATCAACCCACCAACCTTTTGGAGTATTGGTCACCGTATTGACCTCATCCATCATTGCGCTTTTGTCAGAAATCATTGCCACCAAAGGCATTCCGTCTTCATCCACCATGTGCGCACGCTCACGCTTTGGTTTCTTGCATTGGTTAGCCCGATGCCCCGGCTCGTCACAGTTGTAACAAGTCCCTTGGAACGTTGGAGGTTTCTTTTTCACAACCCCTTTCTTCGGTCCAAGTTTGCTAGCCTTTGCTTTCCCCTTGTCCTTTTTCCCCTTGCCCTTGGCGCCTTTAGAGGATTGCCCATGCTCGACCAGATTTGCGCTAGCACTAGGCTGCACAAGGCTGTTTTTTAGGGCGATCCTATTCTCCTCTTCTATACGAAGACGAAGAACAAGGTCCTCCACCGACATTTCCTTCCGCTTGTGTTTAAGATAATTCTTAAAATCCAACCAAGCAGGAGGTAATTTCTCAATCATGGCTGCCACTTGAAATGTCTCGCTAAGTACCATTCCCTCGGCATGGATGTCATTTAGTATAATTTGCAACTCTTGGAATTGGTTCATAACCGGCTTGTTATCAACCATTTTGATGTCCAAGAAACGGGCGACAACAAATTTCTTTGTTCCCGCATCCTCCGTTTTGTACTTTTTCTCCAAGGACTCCCATAACTCTTTGGAAGTCTTGATATTATAGTACACATTATACAGGGCATCCGAGAGACCGTTGAGTACATAGCCTCGACATATGAAATCCAAATGCTTCCACGCATCTACCGCGCTCAGAGCCTGAGCGTCGGTCTCCCCTTCCGCAGGTTGGGGAGCGGTTTCCGTCAAGAACCTCGCAAGGTTCATGGTGGTCAAGTAGAAGAACATCTTCTGTTGCCACCGCTTGAAGTGTAGACCTGAGAACTTCTCAGGTCTTTCAGCATGATTTGCCACTGTGGACGCTCCCACAGTGTTGGCAGGGGTTCCAACGACAACGTTCGTATTGTTGTTGTTTGAGGTCGACATTCTGAAAAAATTAAAATTAACATTTTTAGTCAAAAAATTCTGATTTACGCACAAACCAGAAGGAAAGTACTAAATTTTAATTTTACCACAATTTACTGTTTCGGCTTCTAAGTCCAACTTTGAAGACCAAAAACAGAAAATTTATAATTTTTAGAACTTACTAATTGGCTTCTAAGTCCAACTTTGAAGACCAAATCAGAAAGTTTAGCAAATTTTAGGACAAATGCTGAATGTAACCAGAATGGTTTTCAACCAAAGTCACTCCTTTGAAGATGAAAACCAAAAAAAAAAAAATATGTTTTTAAAACACAAACTGAGTGAAACAAAACTGGTTTGAAACACAAACAGGATGGTTTTGACTACACGAACGGTTTTAAAATTTGTTTTAAGATTGTAGGAACCGTTCGCGTAAATTAAATAAAATAAACAAATTTAATTATAAGATTACAATTCAGAAATAAAGAAAGCAAAATTACAGGTACAATTACAACTGAAAAATAAATCAAAATGCAAGAATGGTGTAGAAGCAGAGTGGCTGAGGCAAGTGTTCAACACGCTTCCCTTAAAACAAATTCCGAGTCTCCCAGGAGTACTCGTTTTGTTTCCCAGGGTACAACAGCCGGAGCAGTAGTACTGCCGGAATTAGCCTACAACCCGAAGGCTACCTTGAAACTTGCAGGAAGAAGATCAGAAGACTGTTGAGAGAAATTATAGTTTGCTGTTGTGTTGCTGGTATCTTCTGAAGTGGGTATGGAGCTGTATATATATACAGCTCCTAAGTCGAAACAGTCAAAAAACGAATTAAAGAGAGGTTTAAATTGCATTAAACGTCTTCAATGCAATTTAATACGTCATTTAATTCTCAGTTAAAGCCAGTTAACTCGTCAGTTACGAAGCTGGACTGAAACTGCTCTGTTATTCAATGCTGGAAGCTTTCTGCGCGCGCGCGCGCGCCCATGCGTGGTGCGGCCTCTTGGCTCACAGCCATGCGCGCATGCGCCACGTCACCATGCGCGGTGCGTCCTCTTGGCTCAAGTCCATGCGCGCGTGCGCCACGTCACCTGTGAGCCTATACGAGCGCGCCACACAGTCGCGCCGTATTGGCTCACTCTGGTGCGCCGTGCACGACACAGCAGGACACATGCACCATGCGCGCAACCGCGCGCCTCCGTGCCATGTGTACTCGCGCACGCATGCGCATGACTGCCACGTCATGCGCCGCATCACCTACCACTTGGTCCTTGCAACCCTTGTGCTCCACCACGCGCACGCGGTCAAAAATACAAAGGCGGCTCTCAAGCGGCTCGCGGCGATGCGAGCGTGCGAAGTGCAAAGTGCGCCATCAAAGCACCACATTGCGCCTCATCGCCCACGCCACGCGCGCGCGCGCGAGCGTGTGCGAGTGCGAGTTAGGGTGCTCCGCACCCTTCGCGAGGACACTAGTGTGTGCTTCCATGAAACAATAAGGATGGAGAGTTCCACCTTAAATACCCATTTAAGTTCCATCTCTCCTCCTATGTGGGACAAGGTGCTACTTTCCCTTTTGTTTCAGCATTGAATGTTCCAAACACCCAACTTTGTGCATCGATATCTCATTCATCTTAGCTCGGTTTTGGACGTGGTTTAGTTCGTTGCAAAGCTCTTCCAACATAGAACACAAACCCACAAATAAATATATAAAACCCGCTCATTTTATTATATTTATTTCTAGTCCAAAATAGGAAAAAAACATTTTCCTATATTTGTGAAAAATGCTATTTTCACCTATTTTTCCAACAGGTTTCAAACTCTCCGGTGACCTTCAACAACCTGCAACTCATCACTCCGATCACCATCTTGAGTCCGTCATCGTTTATCTTTTGGACGTCGAAACTCCTTTCATCACATTGTTCGACTACACAACTAATCTAGACCATTCTGACAACCTCCGCCGGGTCACCGTATCGTAAACTCCGGCGAATATCTTCCTCAGCGTATATATACCCAATCCCCATTCTCATCGATATATATTCATCATTGTTACAACCTTTACTGTCGTAACCTCCAAGTCGAACCAATTGAACAACCTCCACGTACACCATCACTGAACCGTCATTGACCTACTTCATCTTCTCCGAGCAACACCTGCAACAACTTCATTATCGCTCATCACCATTCATCTTTTTTGTCGTTAGTCACCACCATTAACCACCTCCGGTCCTTCGTTCATCGTCATTATCGACCACTGTGAATCTTCATCTCCGTCACATCCATTGCCTCCGCTCATATCCATTACTTCCGATCACTGTTCCGTTATCGTTGTAGGTGATGGCGCATGAGAATTGAAATTAGGGTTTGTGCGTTTAGTTTTGTGACGAAGAAGACGGTGACGGGACGTTTCGCTTAGGTTTTGATTTTAGTATAATAATTATAATAATTATTATTAAGTAATATCACTAAATCATTAGTTAATTATAATAATCATTATTTAATAACAATAATAATATTAAATATTAATAATAATAATTAGGTTTTACTTTTATATAAAAAAGGTAAAATAAAATAAAAATAAAAAAAATAGAAATAAAAATTGTTTTGTTGGTTTTGTGATAACGGACTGACAGGTTTCGAGGTGCAGTTCAGAAAGCGGGTTCATTCGATCGCTTGCAAAGGGTTTGAGTTCACGAGTACACGGGTTCTCGTTTTAGCTTGTGTTTTGAGGGAAAGAACAAAAGTGTCAACCACCCACTGACATTATGGCATTCATGTTTAACAAACCCTTGGCTCAGTCTCAAGGAATTACTGCTGAAGATATAAGTTTTGTTTTCTGTACTCCTAAATGTCGTGGTAAAGTTGAAGCTTACCGGTTACACAACGCAGAATTGATTCAAGATTACAAAGATATAAAAAACAAAAATTTTACTTTAGTAAAAAATGAATAGCTTTATAAAGAAAAAAATGTAGCTCAAAAGAAGGATATCGCTAAATTAAAAGAGGATCTCAGTGTTAAAAGTTGTAACCATAAGTATGGCAAAGTGATCATGAATAATTTGATCAAAGAGCTAGAAGAGATCAAGGTAAAATACACTACGTCAAAAAAGGCTTACAGCCACACAAAAAAAGTGTGACCATTCGCCACACTTTTTTTTTCCAACTCAAGTGTGACCAAAGGTCGAGTCATCATAGGTATCATACGGTCACATTCACGTTTAGTGGCCTTAGCAACTTAAAAGTGTGGCTAAATGGTACCACTATTTCTTGCTAGAATCATACATTCTATACAATAAGTGGCTAATGGGTAGCAACAGCCACATGAATTTAATGTAAGTGTGGCCATTTCTATTATATAGTCACATAAAAGTTTGTTTTAGACACATCAATTAAAAAATAATATGGCAAAAAGAGTTGTTGTTGTAATCAAGCATTCTATCCATTAAATGTAGCTAAAGGGTAGCAACAGCCACATGAATTTACTGTGAGTGTGACCGGTTCTATTATATAGTCAAATGAATTTACTATACGTATGGCTGAAAACTTTTACTAGACACATAACACTTTTGTAATTATAAGTGTGGCTATTGTCTAACCGTTGGTCACATATATTTGTTTTTCCCGTGACATTTGTTATCATCTAGTCACACAAAAAAAAAACAATATCACGAAAGTGTGGCTAATGGATAGCCACATGAAACTTTGTGATTTTAAGCGTAACAATTGTCTAACATTTGGCCACACATAACTTTCTTTTCCATGACGTTTGGTGTTATTCCGTCGCACAAACAAGAAACAAAGAGATTATGGTATGGCTAATGGTTATTTATAGCGACACAAAATTTTGTAATTTTAAGTGTCATTATTTTCTAATCTTTGGTCACACATAATTTTCTTTTCCCATAATGCTTGGTATCATTTCGTCACACAGACAAAAAGACAAGGTGGCTGTGGTGTGGCAAACGGTTATTTATAGCCACACAAAATTATGTAATTTTAAACGTGACTATTATCTATCATTTGGCCACACATACTAGTTGTGATTCTACTTGGCCATTTTCATATAACTAGCAAATCTTATTTCAAATAATCAAATGTTTGTAAAACTAAAACAATAGTAAACATGAACAAAACTAAAAACGAACTAATGATATTAACAATATAATAAACCAAAATTCATACATAAGTTTTCAATTCAAATACTAAGTACATAAACTTCTAATCAAATGTAATCTACAAATGATGCAGCAACTGCAACATAACCTGCGTCACTCCTAGCAGCACTTGTGTCTCAACCTGCATCACTTCTAGCATCACTTGCAACAACAATAGTCGCATCTCCTTGTGCAATACATTGTGATTCACTACGCTACATGTGTGCATGAATAGGAGTTAAACATCTTTATTGGTTTCTCTGTTCAGAAAATTCAAAGTATTAATATATCATGAGAACCAAGTTACAATGTTACCAAAACAAACATCAATTCAGACTTCTAATACATGAGGCTAACAAATAGTAATGTACATTACAACTAAGGTAATTATCGAATGAACTAAACATGCAATTAAATTATCATGTGCATTACCCGTATAAATTGAAGCCTCATGAGCAGCGACAAGCATATTAGATGTATTGGCAATAAGTGTGTTACGTTTCATAACAGATTCTCCACAGCCATCAGGAAAAGTTGTGGTCAATTGAGGAAAATCCATGAGAACCTGCAAAGTTATTATAAACAATGAGGACGAAAGTGCATCTATAAATGAAGCAAAAAATACAATAATATATTCAATGGATATACTTCTACTATTTCATTTCCTCTTTCCCCTCAACCAACATAAACAGCAGTGTCTGAATTCGAGTACCAACATTAATGTCTAATCATTCAAATGAGTCATGAAGAACTAATTATTGAGAATACCTTAGATAGAGCTTGACTAATAACTGTTTTCCCACAACCAAATGCACCAGGAATGGCACACATCCCACCAAGAACTAAAGGGAAGAGGGCATCAAGAACAAGCGCTAGGCATAGAAGAGATTATTAGTAAACGTTATAAGCAAAATGGATAATGATAGAAAGAAAAAATAAACAAGAATGGTATAAATATAATGATGGATACATGTCCGTGGGGTGTGAATTTCTGACATGACCCGAAAACATGACACAAACCTAACACGGAATTCGCGGGTTTAGGTTTACTCTAAATGGGTTCGGGTCAGTTTCAGGTTGAACCCACGAACCCGTTTAGGTTAACGGGTCGGGTTCGGGTCAACCTGGTCAGGTTGGCGGGTTGACCCATTTAACACATTTATATTATATTATATATTTTTTACAATATATGTTATGTAATAATTTAAAGAGAGTGTGTATTTTATGTCGTAATTATAAATTAAAAGGAGAAATTAACGTAAGATTTTATAATTCAAATATAATTGTGTTATATACATTTGTGTTTTTTAAGAAAATTTTAATTCTAACATATCAATTTTAGAAAAAAAAAATTAAAAAACTCGGGTTGAGCGGGTCGTGTTCGGGTCAACCCTCAAAACTTTGGGTCGTGTTCGGGTTTATATGTATGATACGATTTTTGGGTTCGGGTTGGGTTCATGTAAAATTTTCGGGTTCAGGTCGGGTTGAACCCGCTAACACGACCCGTTTAGCACCCTAGTGTCCAGTAATAAGAGGAGTATGTGTAGCAAGTTTTGATGCAATAGGCCTAGGCCAAGTATGTGAAGTGCAAAGATAACAATTCACAACTGCATTATTACAATCACTCTCGAAACTTAAAAAAATTATCATCAAACTAAAAAAAGAGACGGAAAACTTGACGCATGGTGTATTTCTTTTTGACACCTTGGAACATTCTTCATAACATGAACAGCAAGTTAGAATCAACATAACGATTTGTTAAATTGAGCATGATAAGAGATTAAAAAGGGCAACAAATAAGAGCTACTTACCATAGTATACGGACCGCTTATGTTGAACCTTTTCATAACTCGAGTAAAGTGAAGAAAACTTGAAGTAAATGATTGGCTATCCTATCTGCTTCAGAGGCTGATATCCGGCCTAACTCATCATCAGTAGGGCATACCTCAGCAATTAAGATTCGTTAAAAATCCATATACAGGTATACAACCACAATATCCACTAAAAAGGTAAATAAAATAACATATCACTTTAACCTGATATCAGCATAACATTATTCAGCGAATGCTTCATCGCACTGCTACACAAATCAGCATTGTTTAAAAATCTACAACTTCACATTATCCATTAACAGATGCTTAAAACCCAAGACTGTGTCCTGTACAATAACACAAAAATAGTTGATACTCAGAAATAGTTGTACAAGTGTAGTTAAAGATACAGATGCCTAAAGGAGTTTAAAAGGAAAACCTTCAATGAGTATTGACCAGATAGTGCAATATATGTTAATAAGCGATGAACAAATGAGATCCACTGTTGACCCAGACCGACCCGGTGTAACTGTTTACTCAAACATCCAACCTGTTGGATCTGAGTTTCTTTCTGATTGTATTTTCGTTTGAAATTAAGATGGAAATGAAAGAGTTGTGCAGCGGAATTAATATGAAAACAAACTTTGCATACAATCAAATGAGAGTATTGCTTTGATCAAGACATTTTTAACTAGGAATCGAATGATTGAATTAACTTTCAACAACGATTACAAGTAATGCTTGAATACAAACTCCCCCTCAGCCAGAGCTCAGCGTTTGTTCGTGCAAAGAAGACGGTATTGCAAGAGCTAATAGAACAGTACAAAGTACTGAACTATTTATAGGCACTAGCAAACTACTGAGCATCTTTAGCTGACGTCACCATGAAAGTGACATCTAACCTCCTAACAAACTCTAACCTCTGATCTATACAAACACTGATGTACTAACTACTGCTATTACAATCCATTACATAAAAGACACTTAAACAGCTGCTGCATCCTTCCACTGCTGTGAACCCAGCAGTGCCTGTCCGGGTCAGCAGTACTTGACTCAAGGCAGTAGATTGAGTCAGCAGAGCTTTGGTCTTCCATCAGTCTTTGACATTGGTCAGTAGATGCAAAGCAGCAGTTGTAGGTCAGCACTTAGTAAGATCAGCAGATAGGAGGTCAGCAGATACAAAGCCACTTTCAAGGGGAGAGATTTGCATGAACTAACTGTAATCGTCTGCTTATTCTGGATCCACTGCTCTGATCCAGTTTTGGCTTTAATTATCTGTTCCTCTGATAGGGTTTAATCCCAACAATCTCCCCCTGGAACAGATAATGCCAAAACTCTTCATTATTTGTGGAAAACTTTATTGCCTCATCAACAGTTCCCTTATCTGACCTTTAAATTGTAATTCAAAGTCTAGGGCATCTGTATCTTCATCATCCCTGCTAAGTGGAAGATCAAGGAGATCCTGCAAATCTTCAAGACTCAGGCCAAGAGCTTGTTCCCTTGATATTTTCTCCACTTCTCCACCAAACCTGAGCAAAGTCAATACGCAGGTCTGTTTGTCAGTTTCCCACTTTTGTATTTTTGAGCCTGGTGGGTTTCTTGGGAGATGTTTATTTGCAGAAGTATTTGCAGAGGCTGGCCTATTCATGACTGGCTGAGCAGTACTTGCAGTTTGTTCCAATTCAAGATCTTCTTTTATCATTACTTTCATGCCTTCTTTTACAATGGCATCTCCAGCTAATAGATCTTGAATTGTTTCCATACTAAACTGGTTTTTGCTCCTTCTTTTGTAGATGGCAGCACCAGCTGGAGCAGTGGTTCTTTTGACTTGCAGCTTTGGTGGTCTTTTTGAAACCGCTGCTTCAGGATAGTCAGGCTTTTGAGGAACTGTGGGATCTTTCTTTCTTAACTGTTCCAACTTTTTGTAAGTAGCCCTGACCACATCTTCTTTCCATCTAGCAACTTGTCTTTTGTTTCCATAATCAGCTGCTACCAATTCCTCTTTCATTCTCCTCAGCTCTTCCTGTTTGTCAGGTACATTCTTTCTAAACTTTGCCCAGTTAGGAGGAGTGTGAGTGACATTCCTTTTTATCATGTCTTGAATTCTTGCTGCTTCATTTTCAAGTTCAGGAATAGTCCACTCTTTGTACATGTATCTCTCTCCTTTGTACTTCTTGTGAGCCATGATGCTTTCAATGTAGTCTTTCTTCAGAGTTTCAGCTGCTCTTTCAGAAATTTGTTGACTAACATTTTTTGCAAATTGCTCTAGGGATCTGACTTGTGTGAGCAAATATTGACTTCTCTGTGCAATCTCTTTATCAGATTTCCCTTGTGTATTTTTCTTTGAGATATCCTCTGCTTGCTTGGCCTTGATTTCCAAATATTCATCAACATTTCTAGGCCAGGGATATCCTTTTATTGATGGCAAACTCCTTTTGGCAGGGTCATCCTCAAAGTAAAAAGATTTTATTTCTTCTCTAACAGCTGCTAATTCAAGAGGAAATTGAACACCTGTAGGAGGTAAGGGCTTGTACATTTTAACTGAAGAGAGAGGAACAGGTTTTGGAATTGTGACAAGTGCTAAAGATTTTGAAGATGTTTGTGGTGGTGAATTGTCATCATCTTTGAGAATTAGTCTTCTTCTTTTTGTAGGAGGGACTGATGATGTTTTGGATGGAACAGTGGTGGAAGATGTAGTGACAGTGGATTGTGATTGACTAACAGCTGTTGAAACAACTGGTGTTTCAACCACTGTTGTCATTACAACAGATGTTATAACTTCTGCTGTCTTCTGCTGTATGTCAGCAGGTGTTGCTTTTGGTGGTGATGATGGTAAAGCAGTGGATGTTGTGTGTGTTGAAGTGGTGTGTGTTGATGGAACAACTGTTTGGCAAGCAGTAGTTTTTGTAACTTCTGGTGCGTCAGCTGTTTTGTATGGTGGTTTTTTAGCAGACTTTGAACGTCTGGTTGGAATGGATTTGGGTTGCCTTACTTTTCTAGTAGGCTTCTTCTTTTCCTCAACAGGATTTTCATGATCCCTTGACCCAGAAGTTCCCTGATCTGGATGATCCATTCTGTCCACCCTGGCTTTCCTTTTGGCCTCTCTATCCCTTTTTACACTTGCAACTGCTTCTGTTAGTGCATTTGTTGTCACATCAATTTTCTTGCTGCCATTTGGCAAAGGGATCTTTTTGGTCATGTTTGAATTTTCTGGTTCAAGATAGAGACCATCCTCTATACCCTTCTTTTTCCACTCGTTAATTTTCTCCCCCTTTTTGGCATTATCTTCTGGGAGTTGATAAATGTAGTGTACTTTTGGAGGAGCAGTGCCAGTGGTGTGCAAGATCTGAGTTTTGAGAGCCTTCAGATCAGCCTGAGTGTTCTTGAACCTTGACTCCATTGCATTTCTCCGCTGTTGGACATGTTTTTCATGTTGCTGATCTGCTAATTGTGCTTGTTGATGGAGAAAAGGTTGAAACAAATTCCAGAGCTCATTTGTAGCAGGTGCCCTTTGTGGAGCAGGTGCTTGAGGTGGAACAGCAGTTGATTGTACCTTTTGTACTTGTAACACCTGTTGTAGCATATCTTTGAGTTCTACAACAGAATTATCAAGCTTTGCAATACGATCCGTCAATTTCTGGTACTTTAAACCATCACCCAAGTTAATGGGATCATCTGATTTCCCACTAGCAGTGGTTTTATCAGTAGTTGATGTAGGGAGTATACTCCAAACATTAACCACTGATGCCCCTTTGTCTTGGTACTGGGGTCTTCTTCCTTCAACACTTGACAACCTTTTGATGTTGCCAGTAGGATAAATAAATCCACTGGTGGTTGACAGAGGTGCTATAAAAGGAATTTCCTCCAAGGAAGTCTTATTAATGTAACCACTGTTCAAATGTAACCCAGTGGGTGTAACAGTTGTAGTGGCTGCTTCACTTGGATTACCACCAAGAGTTACTTGTAACTCAAGGGGTCTAACCTCCTCAGGTTGTGTTGGGGGGTTAGCAAAGATTGATACATCAGACCCAGTCAGTTGTTGAGGCATATTCTCATTGATAGGTGATTGAGAAGGACTGGTTAATGCCTGGTTCAAATCAATTTCATCCAACAGCAGTTTAGTTGGTGTGGGAATTGTGGATGTGAAGGGTGGCGTAGAAAGTGGAATTACCCCGGGTATTGAGCTGTGGATGATAGAAACAAGTGTTTCCAGAGCATCATGATGTGGAGACCCTATTTGTACAACTTGTTCTTTTTGTGAAGAAGCAGGAGGAGTTTCGGTTATGGGTTGAGATATTTGTACCAACTGCTGTGAGGAAGTAGCAGCAGTGGTTTCTTGTGACTTTTGTGTTGTCACTGGCAGAAGCTCTGGTATCTCATCCTCCAGAGATGCCTTTTTGATGGTTTTGGGGGGTTTTTGTGGTTTTCTTTTTGTTGGCTTTTTGGTGAGTTTAGGTGTGGGTTTCAAAACAGTTGTTCTGCTGCTTTGATCACCTTGAGCAGTGGGCTCAGCAGCAGATACCTGAGGAGCAGTTGTAGCTGCTAAAATCTGCTCAGGCACCTCTGCTTGTGTTTTGCAAGGTGCTAACATTCTTGAAAAAGTTTCAGTTGTTAAACTGTTTATTTGAGTAGAATCACCTTGGTTTATTATAGCCAAATCATCCTTACTGAATTTCTTTGTAAAATAGTAACTTAAAAACCTTGGAAACAGTAAGAATGATTTTGTTTCAACATTTTTAACCAAATCTTTAAAAATTTCCTGTGAGTAGTTAAAATTTTCTCCTTGAAGAATTGCATATCCCAGGTTTTGAATCTTTAAAGGGATTTCATTGAAAGAAGTGGTTTTGTTTGAAACACATAGTAGGAGGGTATGAAATAAAAATCTGGTTGCAGACGGAAAATAACCTTTTTCTAAGGTAATTTTCTTCATCATTGTGGCTTCATACCCTCTCTCAATGAAGTCAGTTTGTAACTCGTTTTTAGTGAAATAAATTTTACCTTCCTGATCACCGAGTTGAAAGACTTCTGAAATGGATTGTGGCGTTATTTGGACAGCTTTACCCTTTATAGAAGAGTTTATGGTGGTTGCAGTGTCTCCTTGTTTTTCAAGGGTTGCATTTTTCCAGAACTCCCTTTGGGTCGCCAAATAGATTGGTGCATCGGCAGTGAACAAAGTTTTGTACTTTGATTTTGCCATGAGATCAATGATGGAATCGAAAACTTTGGTGGTTCCTGGTTTTGTGAGAAGACCCAGGAGATTGTGAGATGGTTTATGTGTAATTTCAGTGGAAATTGCCTTTTGAGAGGCTGTTTTCGATGAAGATTTGGATGAGGGTTTTGAAGATGACTTCGATTTTGTCATTTTGAGGATGAATGATCGAAGAAATTTGTGAGAGATGAGAAGAAAAACTGCTTTGAGAAGAGAATTTTTAAGAATTCAATTCGACAGTAAAACCCTGTTTTGGTTGTGAGTGGGGGATTTTATAGGGAAGAAAGTGAATGCTGAAGTGGCAGCCGTTACAAAAGGTCTGACCAATATGTACTGCCCACGTGACAACCCCTGGTGAAATTGAAGGACAGTACTTGTGTGATAGGGACTGATGAAGGCAGTGGTATGAAAGCAGTGGATGATTTTCACTATCAGTGGATAGCATATCAGTGGATAAGACACTGCTTTTGAACAACAGAGTTTATCAAAGTAATGAGAGAACAGGGGTTGACTTTCAGCAGTGGACAGACTTTTGAAGTAAAGCAGACTTTTGAACAATCAGTGGTTAATGGCAGACTTTTAAGGATTTTAATGAAGAATTTCATTTTTAGCTATTTTTAAGGATGGAGTTTTGATTTTCTGAAAACACTTTGTTGCTTTTATTCATAGAAAAACAAGATGTTGCTTGTTATTCCATGTTCAGCATCCCAATCCTAGAGACCAAACTTTCAAAAGTGGCTGTATCAAGTGCTTTTGTGAGCACATCAGCTAACTGGTCTTTAGTTGGGACATGATGCAGAGAAATCAAACCTTTTTCATAGCAATCCCTCACAAAGTGATGTCTGATGTCGATGTGTTTGGTGGTTGAATGGGAAACTGGATTTTTGATGATATTTTCTGCTGCCTGGCTATCCAACATGAGTGGTGTCTTTAAGGCAGTGATACCAAAATCCAGTAACTGATTTTGAAGCCACAGGAGTTGGGCTGTACAGCTTGCAGCAGCAATGTATTCAGCTTCAGCAGTGGATGTTGAAACAGCTGCTTGCTTTTTGCTTTGCCATGACACTAAGCAATCACCTAGAAACTGGCACCCTCCTGATGTGGACTTCCTTGTGGTGTGACATCCAGCAAAGTCACTGTCTGAGAAACCTGAAAGCTTGATGTTCCCATTAGCTGGATACTAGATACCAAGTGTGGGAGCACCTTTTATGTATCTGAAGATCCTTTTTACAGTTATGAGATTTGATTTTCTGGGAGCTGATTGACTTCTTGCACAGACACATGTTGCAAACATGATGTCTGGTCTAGATGCAGTTAGGTACAATAAAGACACAATCATGCTTCTATAAAGTGTTTGGTCAATCAGCTCATCTTTTTCATCAGACATAACCAGCTTATTTGTTGCCATGGGTGTGCTGCATGGTTTACAATCATTCATATCAAATTTGGTTAAAAGTTCTTTAGCATATTTGCTTTGATGAATGAAAGTTCCATTTTGCATTTGCTGTACTTGGAGACCAAGAAAGCATTGCAGCTCACCCATTGCACTCATTTCAAACTCAGCTGTCATGATTTCTCTAAACTCTTCACACATTGAGTTACATGTGCTTCCAAAAATAATGTCATCCACATAAATCTGGACAATCATTAAATCCTTCCCTCTCCATTTTAAAAACAGTGTTGTATCAATGGTACCTCTTTTGAAACCATTTGAGAGTAGGAAGTTGGAAAGAGTTTCATACCAGGCCCTTGGTGCTTGTTTCAAGCCATACAAGGCTTTGTTTAGCCTGTAGACATGATCTGGATAAAATGGATCCTCAAAACCTGGAGGTTGACAAACATACACCTCTTCTTGAATTGTACCATAGAGGAAAGCACTTTTGATATCCATTTGAAACACCTTCATATTGTGGTTGACAGCAAAGGCCAGGAACAGTCTAATGGCTTCCAATCTTGCAACAGGGGCAAATGTTTCATCATAATCAATCCCCTCTTCCTGTCTGTAACCTTGAACCACTAGCCTGGCTTTATTCTTGACAACAATACCCCTTTCATCAGTTTTGTTCTTGAAGACCCACTTTGTGCCAATGGGACTAACCTCTTCTGGCAGTGGTACAAGCTCCCATACTTGTTGTCTTTTAAACTGTTGGAGCTCCTCTTGCATGGCTTCTACCCAGCTGTTGTCTTTCAGTGCCTCTTGGTACTTGACTGGCTGATGGAGTGATAGAAAACCAGCAAAAAGACAAATGTTTTGGGTTTGACTTCTTGTGAGTACCCCTTCATTTATGTTGCCAATAATTTGATCAGGTGGATGAGATCGCAAGAAGATTAAATCTCCTTGGTATGGTATGATGGCATTTGTTGGTGAAGGTTGCAAATTTGTATCATCTGAGCTAACCACTGCTGGGGACTTTGATGATCCAGCAGTGGCTTCAAAAGGTGGTGGAATAGGAGGTAATGAAGTGGACAGCTGCTGACTTTTATCCACTGTTTGAGGACTTGTGTTAGCAGTGTTTGAGGATGTGGAAGCAGTGGTTGATGGGCTACTTTGGTCAACAACTGTTGAGGTAGCAGTGGTTGAGCTTTGACAACTGTTTTGAACAGCTGGTGCTTTTCCCTTTGTGGCAGACCTTTGAGGGATGATGATTTCATACCCATAGTCTGGTGTTGTATCCTCTGATGGACCTGCACTGTTAGTCTTGACAGCAGTATTTTCAAAAGTGAATTTTTCAAGATCAAACAGATCTGCAGGGTTTGCTGGGATTTTCATTGATGAAAGTTCATTGAACTTTACATTCAAAGTCTCCTCCACTGCCTTGGTCCGTGTATTGAACACTTTGTAGGCCTTGGCAGTGGTTGAGTATCCCAAATGATAACCACAATCAATTTTAGCTGCAAATTTTGAAATGGAATCTTTTAAGTTCAAAATAAAGCATGGGCAGCCAAACACTTTGAAATATGAGATCAGTGGTTTGATTTTATACAGAATTTCATAGGCAGTCTTTTTGTGTCTGGGGTTTATTAAAACTCTGTTCTGAACATAGCAAGCAGTGTTTACTGCCTCTGCCCAGAAAGTTAATGGCAAACCTGAATCTGCAAGCATGGTTCTGGCAGCCTCAATCAGAGTTCTGTTCTTCCTTTCCACTACCCCATTCTGCTCTGGTGTTCTTGGGATGCTGTACTGCCTTACAATCCCTTTCTTCACACAGAAGGCATCCAACTCCCTATTTTTGAATTCTGTGCCATTGTCACTCCTGAAGCTTTTCACTGGAAGGTCAAATTGCTTTTCAACCTGTATTACAAAGTCTTGCAAAATGCCTGCAGTTTCATCTTTTGAGTGCAAAAAGAAAGTCCATGTAAACCTAGAAAAGTCATCAACAATAACCAAACAATATCTTTTCTTTTTGAGACTCATGACTTGAACTGGGCCAAACAAATCCATGTGTAGCATTTGCAAACACTGGGTTGTTTTGGACTCTTCAATGGACTTGTAAGAACTTTTATGCTGTTTTCCTTTTAAACAGGAAATGCGTGTTCAGGACATGAAAACAATTTTTGTGGTAGGCCTCTCACCAAACCATTTTTTGATATTTCTGTGATTGTCTTAAGATTTATGTGCCCCAGCCTTCTGTGCCAAAGTTCTGTCTCTTTGTTAGAGGCAGCTGAGAACAGACAGGCATCAGCTCTGGGACACTCCTTTGACATGTCAACAACATAAACATTGCCACTTCTTTGAGCAACAAGTTTAGTTTGACCAGAGTTGATTATTGCTTCAATCTTTTTGACCATTTCTGGTCCAACAATCCTACAACAGTCTTTTGTGAAGAATGACCCAAATCCCTTGTCACTCATTTGGGACACACTCAGAAGGTTGAATTTTAGATTGTCTATTAGATTGACATTTTCAAATTTTACTTTTCCAGACTCCACTGTACCCGACCCCAGAACTTTTCCTTTACTATTATTCCCAAAGGATATATCACCCCCTCCATGGATTTTAAAGTCTTTGAGGAGGGCTTTACATCCTGTCATGTGCTTGGAGCCTCCACTATCTACATACCAAAGACTATCAAAGCATGCAGAAGCTCCCTGCACATGAAGTAAAAGGATTAGTTCATTAAGGTCTCCAAAGCCAACAAGGCTTTGGATGGGGTCTCAACAGTGTCTGGGATGGATGCAGAATGATGGACAGTGGTTAGATCAGGAGTTTGAACTGTTTTAGGACAGTGTTTCTCTAACCACTGTTGTGGGTCCTGACCAATCATCTGCTGGTAACCAAAAGGATGCTTGTTCACTTTGGGTTTAGAGGGCCTTTTGTAGGCCTCATAAACGTGAGGAATCCTTTGGTAAGACTGTTTTTCTCTGCCTTTTCTGAACTGATTGGCAGGGGGTGCATCAGTAACCTGAACATCTCTTTTGACAGATGTTTGGTTCAGCTGTTTTGTAACAGCTGTTTGAACTGGCACAAACAGTGGTTGTTTCTTGGTGAATTTGACAGATCGTGATGATGATGATGGACTCAAGGATGTTTTAGCCATGTACTCATTCTTTTTCACATCAAAGTTTTTGAGATACACACATGCTTGAGTTTTGTGGTTAGTTTTTCCACAAACAATGCAGCTTTCTGCTGAAACAATGACACTTGTTCTGTTTAAATCATAAGCTTTTAAGTGGAAACAGTCTTTTGTTAGATGATTCCTTTTCTCACAGAATTCACAAAACAAGTTGTCAATTTTTTCTTTCTTCTTTCTCTTTTCAAACTCCTTTGCAGCAGAGGTTTTAACCACTGCTGGGATGTCTTTGAGAGGTATGACTTTAGCTTTTGGAGCTTTAACACCATCAGTTGATGTAAAGTCCATTGGCTTGAAATTTTCAAGAATATCACACTCATCAGACCATCTTGGTTTGAACTGATGATCTTCAAGCTCCTTGAAAGTGGAGGATTCCATTGGTCTGTCAAGTGTGATTTTGTTACCAAGTTTGTCAGTGATTTTCACTTCTTGGCCATTCTTGTTTGTGGGGATGAACTCAGTGGTTACATCAGTAGTTTGAACAGAGTTTTCAAAAGCAGTGTTTTCATCATCATGTTTTCTATAACCAACCCCAAATTTCACATTGCTTTTTCTCTGTTTTTCAAGCATAACCTCATATCCTTTGTAGGATTCCACCCATCTTTCACAAGTAATCTGGGCGGACTCCAACTCCTTTTTGCAAACTTGGTATTTTTCTACCATAGTTTGAAGTTGGGTTTTGGTTATACTTTGCTCTTCTTTTAGACAGCTGTTCTCTTTTTCTTTTTCAGTCAATTTGTTTTCAAGTTCTTTTAAAGACCTTTCAAATTTGACCTCATCAGACAAGATTTTATCCTGAAGGTTTTCATTCACCTCTTTAATGTTAGCAAAAGCAATTATGCGATTGTCAGAACACAGTTTTTCAAGAACTTGAGGAGATACCTTGGCAGCTGCCATCATTGCACAATCACATTGATGATCTTCTTCATCATCAGCTTTCACCTTCTTTTCACCAGCCTTTTCTTCTTTCTCTTCTTCTTTGTCCTCTACGGACCATGGATCTGTCATTGGTTCAACCAGGGTACCTGAACTTTCTCCCAACAGTAGTTCACCAGCCACAGCAGTAACCACTGCTTCAGTCACCTCTTCCACTGTTTCAAAGCTCTGCTGTTCCTCCTCAGTTTCAACCCCTTCACTAAGGTCTTCAGGCATACTGCTCCAGTCAACAAACCCTTGAGTGAAAAAGCTTTGTTGATCTGGTTGTACTTCTGCTGGAGCAGTGGTTTGAGGTGCAACTGGTTGCACTTGTACCTGTGGAGCAGGGGTTTGAACATATTGGATCTGTGGAACAGTAGTTTGGACATAGTGCACTGGCACAGGGGCAGCAGCATAGTGAGCGGTGTTCACTTGAGCTGCAGGGGTATATTGGGTATAGTGCACAGTGTTTTGACTTTGTGGTCTAGGGTTAGAGCTAGGATGAGTAACTATTGGTCCATTGTTTTGACTTCTGCATTCCCTAGCAAAGTGCCCTAACCTATTACACTTGTAACACTTGATTTTCGATTTATCCAACCCAACCCTCAAATTCCCATGAAGTCCTGGGAATTTTCTCCCTGTTCTTTTGTAGAATTTGCTAGTTCTAACACTTAGCAAAGCCAATTGGTGCAGGATATCCATCTCTTCTAAGTCAGTGGGATCAAAATGTTGTAAATCATTGAGTTCAAAGCTTAGATTGTCTGACATCTGGTTTTTGTTTGCAGTGAATGCAAAACATGCAGAGTGAGGATCAGGGTTGTTAAAATTTGCACCAGCGGTTATGTCAATGAAGTGATCATAACCGTGATCCTTACCACTGTTCCCAGATTCTTCTTGACCCAGAAGAGCAGTATTACCGAAAGTGTAATCATCAGTAACTTTTCCTGACTCTTGTAACCTCCTTTTCTAGTTCAACTCCCTTTCGTAGGTCAGGAGTCGACCATGGAGTTGGGTCAAGGTCAGATCCTTGAACTCAGGTGAGTTTCTGGTGACAAAAGCTATTGTGTCCCATTTTTCTGGCAGTGACCTGAGGAACCTGCTATTTTGAGTTGAGTTTGTAAAAGTAGTGTTAACAAGCCTAAGTTCACTGATGAGACAACTGAGACGCTCAAATTGTTGAGTTAGTGATTCACCTTTAACGTAGCAAAATGTTTCATACTGTTGGTTCAGGATTTCCCTATTGTTTTCTTTGACTTCCTCGGTTCCCCCAAACTGTTCCTTAAGTGCGTCCCATAACTCTTTGGCACTGTTACAGTGTAACAGTCCAGCATATATTTCATTGGGCAGCGCTGATGCTACGATGCTAAACGCTTTAGCATCTAGTTCGATCTTTTGAAAGTCGGTTTCGGTATAATTTTCAACTGGTTTTGGAACGAACTTTTTAGCATCTTCAGCGCTTGGCACTGAAGGAACATGGGGACCATAAATGATGGACTTCCAACAACCTGTGCTTTGTTGAGCAAGGATGTGACCCATCCTTCTCTGCCAGATGTTGTACTCATTTCTTTTTAGCATAGGTGGTTTAAAAAGCGAGCCGATGTTGTTTTTATCATCTTGAGATTGTGACATCATTCTTGTTGTTTTACAGACACTGAGAAATCAACTTTAATGGTGATTAATCCTTGCTCTGTTTTTCAACGGACGAACAAACGATCAGTATCAACTGTTATGAGCTGAACTATTTACGTCAAAATGATTGTTAAATCAAATTTGACTGTCCAAGCTCTGATACCAATTGTTGGATCTGAGTTTCTTTCTGATTGTATTTTCGTTTGAAATTAAGATGGAAATGAAAGAGTTGTGCAGCGGAATTAATATGAAAACAAACTTTGCATACAATCAAATGAGAGTATTGCTTTGATCAAGACCTTTTTAACTAGGAATCGAATGATTGAATTAACTTTCAACAACGATTACAAGTAATGCTTGAATACAAACTCCCCCTCAGCCAGAGCTCAGCGTTTGTTCGTGCAAAGAAGACGGTATTGCAAGAGCTAATAGAACAGTACAAAGTACTGAACTATTTATAGGCACTAGCAAACTACTGAGCATCTTTAGCTAACGTCACCATGAAAGTGACATCTAACCTCCTAACAAACTCTAACCTCTGATCTATACAAACACTGATGTACTAACTACTGCTATTACAATCCATTACATAAAAGACACTTAAACAGCTGCTGCATCCTTCCACTGCTGTGAACCCAGCAGTGCCTGTCCGGATCAGCAGTACTTGACTCAAGGCAGTAGATTGAGTCAGCAGAGCTTTGGTCTTCCGTCAGTCTTTGACATTGGTCAGTAGATGCAAAGCAGCAGTTGTAGGTCAGCACTTAGTAAGATCAGCAGATAGGAGGTCAGCAGATACAAAGCCACTTTCAAGGGGAGAGATTTGCATGAACTAACTGTAATCGTCTGCTTATTCTGGATCCACTGCTCTGATCCAGTTTTGGCTTTAATTATCTGTTCCTCTGATAGGGTTTAATCCCAACACAACCGACTCATTTTGCCCCTTTAGTACAGATGAGAAATAAACGCATACCGAAAGTAGCAGCCCCACCAAGGGGAAGGAGAATAGTAACTTGGAATGCGGAGGTATGACCTTCGACAGCCCCGCCTTGGGGAAGAAGAATACAAGATAAGTTCATTACTTCAATAACTTGTGCAAGATAAAAATAACTAAATAACTACGCTGCTTCGTTTAACTTATCTTGTATTTGTTCATCACTTCATTAATTTCTAATCAATGTTGACATTTCCATAATACACAATCTATCTAATAACAATTCAAAATTTTATTATTCACTAGTCAATGTTAAAACTTCACTCTTCCTCTTAATTCATATCCGATCACATATGTACATGATGTTTATTCTCCGCTAATCAACATTAAACCTCCTGATTAGACAATCTCTAGCAACAATTCAAAACGCAAACTCAAATTAAACAATATACCAGAAACATACGTACAATAAGAGGCAAAAAAATCTCCAACAACCGTCCCTTTAGCCGACCAAACTGTGGACAGAACCTAACACAACCACACCATTGGCGAACCAAGCGATGTTCCCTGTCCCAAGCGTGATTATTCTAAAGCACCAGACCTACAACTTCGTTGGCTCCAATAGCGTGATTATTCACTAGACACCAACGACCACCACGAGAACCATCGCCACCGTGTCTCTCATAACCTTTCCCAATACCAGACTCCTCAATGACACCTTGAACACCAAATAACCCTCTATTACCAAATGATTGTTCATTGTTGCTTGAGCCTCAATTGAACCCGACCTCGCCCGTATCCATGGCCACCACCACGACCTCGCCTGTTCTTCAATCTATCAAATAATTTCGATTAAGATTATTTGACAGACAAACAATTCAACAATTCGATCCAAACCCTATCAATACAATGTAATGACCATTAGATAGGGTTTGAATCCCTATCTTCTATGAGGCTGACCAGATCTTGTCATGTTGAAACCCTAGAAATTTAGATAACGAAGGAATTGAGCAGAACAACCGAAGACGAAGAGATATCTATCGCTAGCAGAAGAGACAAGGTGTATGCGGCTGATTTTGTTTGGAGGTGTATTCAGGGTTCAAAACATAGGTTAAGAAAATAGAGGGAATTAGATATTTTTTGGGTAAATGGTGAGGAAAATAGAGGGAAATACGAAATTTTTTACGCAAGACTGTGGGAATGAAAATTAAAGTTCATTTTTTATCTTTTATATACAATTTTTTAGGTAAATTGTGAGAATCAAAATTAAAGTTCATTTTTAATATTTATAAAAAAATAATAAAAAACATATAAAAGAAAATAATATTATTTTTTTTGTTTTTTGAATTAAAAATAAATTTTATTCCAACCAACAGGGCAAATTACATAAAGATAGCAGGTAGATGAGCAACAAACTGAGATCCCTTTCTGAATAGAAAACCCTAATATACTAAAAACAAAGTCTCGCCCCTGAGGGGTTGAAAAGTTATGTGGACCGCACGCTGAACTCTAGCCAAGAACCGAACCGCCTCCTGCGCCAAGGAGCCGAAAGTGTCAAATGCAAGGGGACAAAGGCATGATGATTATAATCACAAGCTTTCGCGTGCTTTTTCACATTCTTTGACTCTGCTTTCAGTACCGCTTGCCCCACCACAAACCCATTATCCCGGAACCCGGCAAGGGGGGATACACCTGTGAGATCGACAGAAGCATGTTTCCCGCTCCCCAACCTATTGTCTGTTAAGGCCCAATATGGTTTAATACGGTTCATTATGGTTCATTACAGATACATGATCCACTATTGGCAGTTATGATCTATTAAGACTCAATATGGTTTATTAACCCATATATGATTCAGTACTTGCAATCCATCAAGGCCCAATACGGTCAATTAAAACATATATGATTTATTATTGTTCATCGTGATCCATAAGACCCAATATGGTCCATTAAGATATATATGATCCACTATTATCCATTGTGAGACATTAAGGCCCAATATGGTTCATTAACCCATATATGATTCACTACTTGTGATCCATCAAGGCCCAACATGGTCCATTGAGACCCAATATGGTCCACTAAGATACATATGATCCACAATTGTCCATTGTAATCCATTAAGGTCCAATATGGTTCATTAACCCATATATGACTCACTATTATCCATTGTGATCCATTAAGGCCCTATATGGTCCATTAAGACCCAATATGGTCCACTAAGATACATATGATCCACTATTATCCATTGTGATCCATTAAGGTCCAATATGGTTTATTAACCCATATGTGACTCACTATTAGCCAATGTGATCCAATAAGGCCCTATATGGTCCACTGAGACATATATGATCCATTATTGTCCATCGTGCTCCATTAAGGCCCAACATGCTCCATTAAGACTTGTATGATCTACTATTGTCTATTGTGATTCACTAAGGCCCACTATGGTTCATTAACACATATATGATCCACTATTTGTCATTGTGGTCTGTTTAGGCCCAATATGGTCTACTAAAACACGTATGATCCACTATTAGCTATTGTAATCCACTAAGGGCCAATACGGTCCAGTAAGACATGCTTGATCCACTATTAGCCATTGTGATCTATTTAGGCCTAACATGGTCCATTAAGACATTCTTGATCTATTATTGTTCATTGTGATCCATTAAGGCCCAATATGGTCCATTAACACATCTATGACCTGTTATTGCCCATTGTGATCCGTTAAGGCCTAGTATGCTTTATTAATACATATATGATTAGGGATGAGCTTGATACCTGTACCGGGCATACCGATACCGAAAATACTAATACAAAAACTCATAAAATAGGAGTACAGTCGTACAGGCTCTGGTATTTGAAAATTAATTTGAGTAAAATACTGGTACCGTACTGAACCAAAAGTACCTGTACCGAAAACTCCAAAAAATGGGTACCGAAAAGAATTCGATACGGGAAATTCTATACCGGTACAATTAATTTACATACATTAAAAACGTATCTAAACGTAATAATATGCATACGTTAATGTCACGCCCCAACAGATGGCGGAATCATCGGGGCATGGCACTGAGCGAAACAGATTGTCTAGAAGTTTCCATAACAATTATCAATACTATTCAATTTAAATGATACGTCCCATACCGTATCTCAAATAGTAAATTAATTATTACAGACATAAATCTAGGCAAATATTCTGTTCCGACAACTCAGATTTATACATAAATAGTTTATTTATTGGTTTCTAGGACCTCTTTTCCTAGCTTCAATTTCATCACAGCACAGAGAGCATCCTAGACCTTTCCTAACCTCAAGTTCACAGCATGCTAAGCATGTAAACTTCCTAAGCACCTGTCACATACGTTAAAATAAAGTCAATAAATAAAATGTAAAGGTGAGCATACAAGTTTGATAATAGCATATAAAGTTCAAATTCGTTTACGCATAACCAGCACGTACACATAGTGAAATGAAGCACGTTAGTTATCGACATAGTTCCATCGATACCAATGACTGCGGGTTGACGGCCCGAGGCAGTTCGCAATACATGATTACCACCATAATCCATGCAAGTAATGGTCCTTAACAACCCCGTTGTGAACGGGTGCTGAGTCCAAACTATAGTACTATCGTTGCTAAGGCAGGTAGACAGCATTCCATGTGTAAACATAACAAACAAGCATTCATAAGCCACGTATAACATGCATTAACGGTTAGCGTTCAAATAGTATTGAGTAGTGTGATTGTTGTAGTTTGAATATTCGTAACGTATGTAACACCCAAAAGTGCGTAAAGCAAAAAGGGATCGAGTGTACTCACAGCGGTGAATGGATTGAAGGGAGTGCTTAGCGAGTGAGGTTAGTCTGAATAGATTTGATAGCATAACGATAAGTGACTCGTAAAACGATACAAAGTGCGGATGGATCGGATGGTAGTCCGAGCGGACACAATCCGTGCAGGTGACAATCCGTTCGGATGGTCATCCGGTCGGACGGCAACTTAGTGGTGAGATTACTTAGTGAAGACAAGTTCTCAACAGAAGTATCACTCGATCGGATGTCCATCCGATCGGGTGGCAACTCTGGTAATGAACATGTTGAAAATTGTTTAAGTCTTGAAAGTCTTAGTATCTCATGATCCGAAGAGTAATCCAGTCAGATGGTCATCCGATCGGATTGCAATTCGTTCGATACTCAAACTTCAGATAAGATTATTTAAAAGGTGGGACCCAAGTGTGATCCGTTCGGATGGCAATCCGTTCGTCCTACACTTGTTCGTTTTCATGGTTTGTCGTTATTTCGAGACGCCTTGACAACGTGTTAACCAACAGAACCCCCAGTTCGACCTAGATGACCAACTCGACCAGGAATCACCCTAGTCCGGCCGGTTACCGGCTCGAGTCGGTTGTTTTTGTTTAACCTGAAATCGGTAGTCTCGTGGGTAGGATCTAGATCTGAACCGGTACAACACTAAGGATGAGTAGGAGACTAGATCAGAACCCGATTCTACCGGTTTTGAGTGTTTTGAGTGTAAAAGAGTTGAAAGAAAGTTAAAAACCATCTCTCAATCCTTTTTCACCACACTTGTGTCGAGATCTTTACAAGATCTTTGTGGAAATCGGTTAGATCTAAGTTGTTCTTGGTGGATTGAGGCCAAAACATGAAGTTCTTGAAGAACACGTGATGACATCATCCTAGAACACCCGAAATCTAGTGATTTCATGGTTAAAAGTTAAGATTTAAAAGATAGAAAGGTGTAGGAGTGCGTGTAGATCAAGAAAGTACAAGATTTAGGGCGATTCGATCGGATGACACACCGCTCGGATGGCTTATCCGATCGGGTGACATTCCGGTCGGATGGCATCTGATCTGCGGACAAGGTGCGATCCGGTCGGATGGCTATCCGGCCGGATGGCACTTGGTTGAATGTTTGACGCGATGATTTTTGGCGTTTCGACTTCGATTACGAGGGGTTCGATACGATAGGGTTTCCTAGTCAAATTACTTTTAGTCCCAACTACTAAATATCATAGTTCGATTGTGATTCGTGTTCGAGTTCGATTTCGAGTTTCGATTGAGTTCGATTGCATTTCGAGTTAGATTGCGTTTCGTTTGATTACCACAACACAGCATAAATAAACATGCACAAGTAACACATAAACCACACACACACGTATAACAACAAGTAAAATACGTAGCTCGAGTTGCGATTCGTTGTCGATTCGATTAGCATAGTTTGATTATTAATTGATTAACATTATCGCATTGTTACTTCCTATAATTCACAGTCGATTAGTCAATTGGATAACACGTCGATGGCTTGTAATTAACAACACTTACTCCACATAATACAAATAAAATAAAGAAATTTCTACAAGTCAAATCCGTATGACCGGTCGTTGACTTTGACCTTGACTTTGACTTTGACTTATGAAAACACGGGGTGTTACAGCCTCCCCTTGTTTAGGTAATTTCGTCCCGAAATTAGGCTAGAAGTTGTACACGCCGTGATTCATGTTTGAGAACTTTCTCTTTTTAGACTTTCTCTTCGAACAACTGCGGGTACTTCACCTTCATGTCGCTTTCGAGTTCCCAAGTGAACTCTGCGCCTCGTTTGCCTTCCCATCGGAATTTCACGATAGGAATGCGAGAGCGTTTGAGTTGCTTGGTTTGGCGATCCTTGATTTCGACAGGCTTTTCCACGAAGTGTAATGTTTCGTTCACTTGCAGATCATCGAGAGAAACGTGTAAGTCGTGGTCGGCTAGGCACTTTCGGAGGTTCGACATGTGGAAAGTCGGGTGGACATTACTAAGTTCCTCCGGTAGTTCGAGTCTGTAGGCGACTTTTCCGGTCCTTTCCAGAAACTTAAAAGGTCCAACATATCGAGGCTCGAGCTTTCCCTTTTTGCCGAATCGGACTACACCCTTCCAAGGTGATACCTTTAGGAGTACGTAGTCACCAACATCAAATTCACGGGGCTTGCGTTGTTTATCGGCGTAACTTTTCTGCCGATTCCGAGCTTTCACCAGGTTGTCTCGAATTTGGAAAATTTTTTCTGTCGTTTCTTGTAATAACTCAGGACCGGTTAATTGCGAATGACCGATCTCGTGCCACACAATAGGCGACCGACATCTTCTTCCGTATAATGCCTCGAATGGTGCCATTTGGATGCTAGAATGATAGCTGTTGTTATACGAGAATTCGACTAACGGCAGGTATTTATCCCAATTACCACCGAAGTCTAAGACACACGAACGGAGCATGTCTTCAAGAGTACGAATCGTTCTTTCAGTCTGACCGTCGGTTTGAGGGTGGAAAGCGGTTCTTAGATTAAGCGATGTACCGAGTGCCATTTGAAACTTTCCCACAGTCGCGAGGTAAACCGAGCATCACGCTCAGAGATGATGTCACGAGGCGTCCCATGATTACAAATGATCTCGTCAGTGTAGATTCGGGCTAATCGTTCTACCTTGTTGTCTTCCCGTATTGGAAAAAAGTGAGCTGATTTAGTTAAATGGTCGACCACAACCCAAATGCTGTCGTGACCTGATGACGTGTGTGGTAGCTTGGTTATAAAGTCCATGGCTATACTTTCCCACTTCCACATGGGAATTGGTGGTTGTTCGAGTAAGCCAGAGGGTCTTTGATGTTCAGCCTTGACTCTAGCACAAGTTAGACATTTTCCGACGTAGAGAGCGATATCCCTTTTCATACCCGGCCACCAGTACTTATAACGAAGGTCCTTGTACATTTTATCAGCACCGGGATGAATAGAATACCGGGATTTGTGGGCTTCGTCCATCAAGATCTGTCACAAATTGGTTCGTTTGGGAATCCAGATTCGGTCCAGAAAGTGGAATATCCCGTTCGATTTGCTCACAAGCAGGGCTCCATCGTGGTAGATTCTTTCTTTCTTCAGGGTGTGTTCGTTAAAACATGCATGTTGAGCGTCGCGGATGAGGGTTTCGAGATCGTGTTGGGCTTGAATATTACGAGTGCTAAGCAGATAGCTCCGTCTGCTAAGTGCGTCGGCAACAACATTTGCCTTGCCTGGGTGATAACGGATTTCACAGTCGTAATCGTTGAGAAGTTCTACCCATCGGCGTTGACGCATATTAAGTTCCTTCTGATTAAAGATGTGTTGTAGGCTCCTATGATCGGTGAAGATCGTACACTTGGTACCATACAGGGAGTGTCGCCAAATCTTTAATGCAAAAACAACTGCGCCTAGCTCGAGGTCAAGGGTTGTATAGTTCTTTTCGTGGATCTTGCGCTGACGAGATGCGTAAGCTATGACCTTGTCCCGTTGCATGAGAACACAGCCAAGACCAAGGTTGGAAGCATCACAATAGACAATGAAATCATTGTTTCCGTCGGGTAATGTGAGAACAGGAGCGTTGCAAATCATGTGCTTGAGGGTTTGAAAGGCAGACTCTTGTTCGGTTTTCCAAACAAAAGGCTTGTCTTTATGCGTGAGAGAGGTAAGCGGAACAGCGATCTTTGAGAATCCTTCGAAAAATCATCGATAATAGCCCGCTAGTCCAAGGAAAGAGCGGACTTCAGACGGGTTCTTAGGCGTAACCCAGCTCTTAACAGCTTTAATCTTCGCAGGATCGACGTGAATACCTTGAATATTAATAATGTGACCCCGAAACTGAACTTCCTCCAACCAGAATTCGCACTTGGAGAACTTTGCATAGAGTTGGTTCCCCTGGAGTAACTCGAGAACCAAACGTAGATGTTGCGCATGTTAGGCTTTCGATTTGGAATAGATCAAGACATCGTCGATGAATACGATGACGAAATGGTCGAGATATGGTTTACACACGCGATTCATCAGATCCATGAAAACCGCTGGTGCGTTGGTTAAACCAAAAGGCATGACAACGAATTCGTAATGGCCGTAACGAGTGCAAAACGCGGTTTTGGGTATATCCTCCTCTTGTATACGCAGTTGGTGATAGCCTGAACGTAGGTCGATCTTTGAGAAACACGTAGCGCCTTGTAGTTGATCAAACAAATCGTCGATGCGAGGTAGGGGATAACGGTTCTTGATAGTTAACTTATTAAATTCCCGATAGTCGATGCACATCCTGAACGACCCATCCTTCTTTTTGACGAAAAGGACTGGCGCTCCCCAAGGAGAGGTGCTCGGGCGAATGAAGCCTTTCTCAAGTAATTCCTGGAGTTGGGTTGAGAGTTCGCGCATTTCGGACGGCACCAGTCGGTAGGGAGCTTTGGCAATAGGGTTGGCTCCAGGAATGAGGTCAATAAGAAAGTCGATATCACGACTTGGCGGTAGTCCGGGAAGATCCTCTGGAAAAACATTAGGAAATTCTCGAACCACACGAACGTCTTCCACTTCATTCTTCTCTTTCTTTTCCTTCTCCGCTACTACAATGTTAGCCAAGAAAGCACTGTATTCCTTGCGGAGATACTTGCTAGCTTTGACACATGACATGAGCTTAAGACCCTTTGAAGTAGTATCACCGTATACACATAATAAGTCACCATTCGTGAGCGAAAATCGAATCATGTTGTCGAAGCACATAACTTCAGCATGGTTTTCTCGAAGAAAGTCCATGCCTATTATGACGTCAAAACTTCCGAGTTGCATCGGAATAAGGTTGATTGGGAAGATGTGATTGTTGAGCTCAAGAGTACAATCACGAAGAACAGAATTAACGGGCGATGGTTCTTCCGGTAGCGACTTCAACATCGAACGTCGAGGAGAGTTGGGAGCGTTTACGACTAAGGAGTTTCTCGAATTAGAACGACACAAAGCAATTATCGGCTCCAGTATCAAACAAACATGAAGCATAAATACCATTCACAAGGAACGTATCATTGACAACGTTGTTGTCGGCCTGGGCATGACGCACATTGAGGTTGAAAGTTCTGGCGCGTGCGGCCTGTTGTTGCTGCTACTGTTGTTGTTGCTGCTGAGGCTGCTGTTGCTGAGGCTCTTGTTTCACGACCCTGTTTGGGCACATGTTGGCGAAATGGTTTGGGTCGCCACATGCAAAGCAGGCTCTGGCTTTGACCGCGGGTGTCGGAGGAGCTTGTTGACCCTGTGGGGCAGTGAGTAGAGCTTGATGAGCAGGAGCTTGTCGAATACGGCAGTTGGCAGTAAAATGGCCGTATACATTGCAATGAGCACAAAAACGGCAAGCAATGGCAGTTGGATGGTGGTAGGTACAAGTAGGGCAGAGCGGGTGTGGCCCAGTGTATGCACGCTTTGCAGGCGGTGCATTAGCCACAGGCGCCGCTACTTGACGCTGTTGGGCTGGTACAGCTTGAATCGGTGCAGCAGTGATCGCACAGTTCTTGTTGCTGGAGCTGTTCTTTCTCTTGTTCTTTCTCTTGTTGCTCGATGAGGTGGATTCAGCAGTTGGTGCGGTGGCGGTAGCTTGATGCAGGTGCTTCAAAGTTTTATCCCAGACACCAGCCTTAACCCTTTTGTCGTTGATTTCGGCGGCCAGTAGGTAAGTTTCTTCGATCGTCTTAGTCTTAGCCGCTTGCACGAAATCTACGACGCAGTCGGGCAAAGCTCGGATGTACTTCTTGATTGTGATCTCCGGAGTCTTGACTTGATCGGGGCAGATGACGCTGAGCTGCTTGAAACAAGCAGTGAGAGCAGCATTGTCACCTTCGTGCTGATGTATGTGCCAAAATTCATCCTCTAGCTTTTGACGTTCATGAGGAGGGCAGAATTCCTCTAGCATCACTTCCTTGAGCTCATCCCACGACAGACCGTAGGCTGCATCGTTCCCTGGCTTGTTCCTCTCGGCCGTCCACCAGTCTAGTGCACGGGACTGGAAAACGCTGGTAGCATTCAGAGTTCGAAGGTCATCAGGGCAACCACTCTGTCACAGAGTGACCTCAATGGAATCAAACCATTGGAATAGTGCAGTAGGACCTCCTTCACCAGTGAATTCCTTTGGCCCACACGACTTGAAATTGAAGAACTTGGCAGTAGCTTTAGGAGCATCGGTCCTCGATTCCTCAGATGACTTGCTGGCATTCTCGTAAACATCACTCACGGCCTTTGCCACACTTTTTGCGATGATGGCAGCAAGGCGTTTGTCCCTCTTTTCTTGACGAGAAAGTGCGTGACGGGATCCAGACGACATTGTCTACAATAGGCATCGTCACAGGACTCAACACATTACATTCGAATCTCACCACACACGTCTACTACTTAATAAAGCTCAGGAACACACGTATTCACGTAAACACATAACACATAGAGCACAAAATCACATAAGCATGTAGAGCACATAATCACATAACACCTAAGCACATAAAGCAAGGAAGCAAGGAAACACATATGCATTTAATCACTAGAGGCAGTCAGAAAACAGAGCTCTAGATCCCTTGGCCTATAAATAGGAACCTATGGTGTTATGTTTAGAACTTTTGACACTTTTGGTACTTGGAGAATTGAAGAGCTCTAGATCTAGAGAGAGAAACTAGAGAGAGAAAGTGGCATCGTGATTCAGGTGCTTTGTACGATTTCAGATCTATCAATAGAATCACTGATTATATTACGTTCTCGTGTGTTCGGTCACGTTCGTGTACGGATTCCACACGTCACACGTTCGGTTCGCAATCGTTTCGGAGAGAAAACTGGGACCTAATATGAGCGTATATCGTAGTATAAAGTCGCCCATAATTTAACGATTTGTTAACGTTTGGGGTAGAATTACAGTGCGAGTCGAGTGTGTCGATCGAAGCGAAGGCACAAATCGATTAATTAGTCCAAAATTAAGCACATAAACAGGTAATAGCTCATAAAACACATAAAAGTCGAGGGATAGATTGTCTGCGGCTAGTAGACTTGGACTAACCAAGGTGGTTCAACTATTCACAAGGACTTGTCATTCATGTCTGACCTTCAGAACTGTGTTTTTTCCTCGATTCTTGGGCGCTTGGCACACATCCCGTTAGTTATATCAAGATTCCAGGTCATTGGAGTCCGTCGAGACCTTGGTGAGAGTTTTGTAAAATGTGCGAAACAAGTCATCAAGGTTAGGGTTTCACCCCTGGCTTGACAACTTCGTCCCTATTTTAATGAAATAGAGGAGATTATTCATCAAAATATGGGTTTCACCCCTGATTTGGTATAATTTCCCCCACTAAACAGACGTTCGTTATTGAAAAAGAATGAAGAATTATTAATAAGTTGATAAAACATCATTGATCAAGCAATTTAGTTGAGAGTTTGCGGTTTTCACACCTAATCTCGACTTTATCGCCTATTTGAGTGCAGTGATAGTGTAGCATAAGCGAGAATAGCGAGAAGTAAGCTCGTACATAGTCCCTACCGGACATGCACAAGTTGGTCTGTTGGTTCTTAACTATAGTCTAGGTATCTAAGACTTCGACCCGGACTAGGTCGAGTCTTGCCTAATTCCTTATAGTTATGGCTCTGATACCAATCTGTCACACCCCAACCGATGGCGGAATCATCGGGGCATGGCACTGAGCGAAACAGATTGTCCAGAAGTTTCCATAACAATTATCAATACTATTCAATTTAAATGATACGTCCCATACCGTATCTCAAACAATAAATTAATTATTACAGACATAAATCCAGGCAAATATTCTGTTCCGATAACTCAGATTTATACATAAATAGTTTATTTATTGGTTTCTAGGACCTCTTTTCCTAGCTTCAATTTCATCACAGCACAGAGAGCATCCTAGACCTTTCCTAGCCTCAAGTTTACAGCATGCTAAGCATGTAAACTTCCTAAGCACCTGTCACATACGTTAAAATAAAGTCAATACATAAAATGTAAAGGTGAGCATACAAGTTTGATAATAGCATATAAAGTTCGAATTCGTTTACGCATAACCAGCACGTACACATAGTGAAATGAAGCACGTTAGTTATCGACATAGTTCCATCGATACCAATGACTGCGGCTTGACTGCCCGAGGCAGTTCGCAATACATGATTACCACCGTAGTCCATGCAAGTAATGGTCCTTAACAACCCTCGTGTGAACGGGTGCTGAGTCCAAACTATAGTACTATCGTTGCTAAGGCAGGTAGACAGCATACCATGTGTAAACATAACAAACAAGCATTCATAAGCCACGTATAACATGCCTTAACGGTTAGCGTTCAAATAGTATTGAGTAGTGTGATTGTTGTAGTTTGAATATTCGTAACGTATGTAACACCCAAAAGTGCGTAAAGCAAAAAGGGATCGAGTATACTCACAACGGTGAATGGATTGAAGGGAGCGCTTAGCGAGTAAGGTTAGTCTGAATAGATTTGATAGCATAACGATAAGTGACTCGTAAAATGATACAAAGTGCGTATGGATCGGATGGTAGTTCGTTCGGATGGGAGTCCGAGCGGACAGCAATCCGTGCGGGTGACAATCCGTTCGGATGGTCATCCGGTCGGACAGCTTGTCCGGTCGGATGACGATTCGAGTGGATTGTTTCTTCCTATAAGAAGAATGTGTTTGTGTATGATGGCTTGACTTTTGAAGTTTTCATTGTAGTATTTTGAAAACATTGAAATATCTCTATCCATCAAGTCGTTCGATCGGATGGCGGGTCGTGTGGATGACAATCCGTTCGGGTGGTCATCCGGTCGGACGGTGGTCCGGTCGGACGACAACTTAGTGGTGAGATTACTTAGTGAAGACAAGTTCTCAACAGAAGTGTCACTCGAGCGGATGTCCATCCGATCGGGTGGCAACTCTGGTAATGAACATGTTGAAAATTGTTTAAGTCTTTAAAGTCTTAGTATCTCATGATCCGAAGAGTAATCCAGTCAGATGGTCGTCCGATCGGATTGCAATTCGTTTGATACTCAAACTTCAGATAAGATTATTTAAAAGGTGGGACCCAAGTGTGATCCGTTCGGATGGCAATCCGTTCGGATGACCTATCCGATCGGACAGCAATACGTTCCGATTGTTTCGTTCGTCCTACACTTGGTCGTTTTGATGGTCTGTCGTTATTTCGAGACGTCTTAACAACGTGTTAACCAACAGAACCCCCAGCTCGACCTAGATGACCAACCCGACCAGGAATCACTCTAGTCCGGCCGTTACCGGCTCGAGTCGGTTGTTTTTGTTTAACCCAAAATCGGTAGTCTCGTGGGTAGGATCTGGATCTGAACCGGTACAACACTAAGGATGAGTAGGAGACTAGATCAGAACCCGATTCTACCGGTTTTGAGTGTTTTAAGTGTAAAAGAGTTGAAAGAAAGTTAAAAACCATCTGTCAATCCTTTTTCACCACACTTGTGTCGAGATCATTACAAGATCTTAGTGGAAATCGGTTAGATCTAAGTTGTTCTTGGTGGATTGAGGCCAAAACAAGAAGTTCTTGAAGAACACGTGATGACATCAACCTAGAACACCCGAAATCTAGTGATTTCACGGTTAAAAGTTAAGATTTAAAAGATAGAAAGGTGTAGGAGTGCGTGTAGATCAAGAAAGTACAAGATTTAGGGCTAGATCTTACCTTGATCGAGAGAAATCGAAGAAAAGGTGGGGAGCACGAGCTGTTCGGACAGAGGGTTTCCAAAAGTAGAAAGAATGACAATGACAGGGGTATTTATAGGATTCCAAAAGAGGAAAGGGTGATCCGATCGGATGACACACCGCTCGGATGGCTTATCCGATCGGGTGACATTCCGGTCGGATGGCGTCTGATCTGCGGACAAGGTGCGATCCGGTCGGATGGCTATCCGGCCGGATGGCACTTGGTTGAATGTTTGACGCGACGATTTTTGGCGTTTCGACTTCGATTACGAGCGGTTCGATACGATAGGGTTTCCTAGTCAAATTACTTTTAGTCCCAACTACTAAATATCATAGTTCGATTGTGATTCGTGTTCGAGTTCGATTTCGAGTTTCGATTGAGTTCGATTGCATTTCGAGTTAGATTGCGTTTCGTTTGATTACCACAACACAGCATAAATAAACATGCACAAGTAACACATAAAGCACACACACACACGTATAACAACAAGTAAAATACGTAGCTCGAGTTGCGATTCGTTGTCGATTCGATTAGCATAGTTTGATTATTAATTGATTAACTTTATCGCATTGTTACTTCCTATAATTCACAGTCGATTTGTCAATTGGATAACACGTCGATGGCTTGTAATTAACAACACTTACTCCACATAATACAAATAAAATAAAGAAATTTCTACAAGTCAAATCCGTATGACCGGTCGTTGACTTTGACCTTGACTTTGACTTTGACTTGTGAAAACACAGGTTGTTACAGTTAGCATATTATTTAGAAGGTTTAGAGTATATAATATTTAATAATAGGTTGAACTTTTAGATATGTAGTGAGGGTTTTTTAATATTAAATAATATAATTTTTTAAATGGGAATATTATTTGAGAGGAAACTTTCGAATGAAACATTTTGGGGGGAAGTTTAAGTTTTAGGATAAATATTTTACGGGGGGGGGGGGGGGGATTTTAGAATGAAATATTTTGGGGGGAAGTTTAATTTTTAGAATGAAGTATTTTGGGGGGAATTTTAAAAGATGTAGTAAGTTTACCATTTTGTCACACATTTTTTCCATGACATTTGATAAGATTTTGTCATACGAAATAACCAAAGTGAAGATGGTGTGACGAATGTTTAAGTAAATCCATATGAAATTTTGTAATTTTAAGTGTGACTATTGTCTAACCTTTGGTTACACAAAACAATATACGTGGCCATATGTATTAGATTTTAGGCACATTATAAACATATAATGTGATCTTAAATCACATTTGGCCACACTTTTTTAGTGTGACTGTTTTTTCTTAGTGTGTGGCTAAAGGTTTCAAATAAATCTATTTTCGTCATATGAAACAAATATTGTGTCCGTAGATCACATTGGCCACACTTTTTAGTGTGATTCATAAATGTCACAGTTTTTTACTTAAAATGTGACTAAAGGTTTTGAATATACATATGTTATTGGTCACATGAAAACAAATACTGTGATCGTAGATAAGAATTTGCCACACTTTTTCTAGAGTGACATAAGTTTTTTTCTTAAAGTGTGACTAAGTGTGTCAAATACATGTGTTTTTTGTCACGTGAAACAAAAATATGTGGCCATAGATCACATTTTAATCCACACATTTCAATTTGTGGCTATTTTTTTTGTTAAAAGTGTAGCTAAAGGTTCTAAACTAGTATAAATGGTCACATCAATAATAAAATGTGTTGCTGAAGGTGTTTTAAAATGTGAAAAATTACCTTTGGCCACACATTTTTTCAAATGTGTGGCAGGGCGGTTATGCCAAAAGTGTGACCATAGCTCTTTTTTCACGTAGTGATATCAAATTAATGAAATCAATATTAAAAAAATTTGATACTTCTAGCAAATTGGTCAAGGATATTTGTGACATTCAATCGGAATACAAGCAAAAGAAAGGGTGTGGTTTGGGTTATAAGAAGGTCACTCCTCCTTACAATCATAACTAAACCTACATGCCCTACTCTGTGGAGGAGCTGATTAATGAGGATACGATGACTTATGGTCCAAAAACTGATAAGTCATCGATCAATAGCAAATCAGTTGAAAATCGAAAGACTCATCCGATACAATTTGTTTCCAAAGGTGTATTTGATCCTAATGCTTCGTCATCCCGTGCAGATGAAGTAATTGAAGTAAAGTTTGAAGATGTTCTTGGGAATGAAGAAGATTCAAATTCTGATTTTTCTAAAACTTCGATAAATGAAACTGAGTCTGGTTGTGTTTTTGGACAAGTTTTCCTTAATTCGTTTCATAGTTATGTGTCGTCTAGTGGGCCTGATGTTTTGGGCAAGACAGTTGATGCTTGTGATGAATAATTTAATAATGTGTCTGATAATGGTTGTTTTTCAGTAGTTAATGATGATGCTTCTAACTTTACAGCTACTGATAGTGTGATAGGGGAGTTCCCTCAGGATACATTCAGTGAAACCACTGAAACTTCTTCTCAAGAAAATCAACAATGTTCTGATTCTTCTTCTGAATTGTTCTCACTGGATGTCCCTAATGTTGAATCTAGTGGGACCACATTGAAAACCGAAGTTGAAAGTGAACCTCTATTAAACTCACATGATACATGTGTTGATGAAACTTCTACATCTTCTGAAATTAAAACTGAACAAGATTTTGTAAAAGAAGAGGTGGTCACTTTAAATGAAAAGTCACAAGAAAATTTTCTTGAAAAAGAAATTAAAATTGAATCGTCTTCCGAAAATAAACTTGATAAAGATTTTAAAGACAAAAATCATCATCAGTCTAAATCTCATACATGTGCTAGTTCTGATTAACAGGTACCGAGACACTCAGAAAAGGCACATGGAACACAAGCAAAGCAATCTAGACAAGCTCATTCATCCAAACCCATCAGATCTGCTACTGCCGCTAGCTCTTCGAATCTCCATACATTGAAGCGACAGACATGTTTCAACTGTGGAATTCCTGGACATATTGCTAGAAATTATATTCATCGTCCAAACATGCAACATAATGCTAATACTCACTCTTGTGCTGATGTTTGTGAGCCGGTTCACAACACTCAAAAGGAGCTAAAACGAGCAGATCAAAATCGAGGGTATAAGAAGTCTGCTCATCAAGGACAAGGCAGCAATAATCCTCATAAGGCTCGTGACAAGGTGAATGAAAGATCCAATCAAGGAGAAAAGATGAAAAATGGTGCTCAGAGCAACAAGACTTCTGCAAACAGAAAATAGAAGCACCCAAATTTGTCTTCGTCTAAGAGTAATGTGCAGGCGCATCCAACGCAAAAAGGATCGGTTTGTCCTTCAGGACCTGCTACAGCAAATCAAGCTGCTCAAAATATCTTTCCTATGAAAAGACAAACTTGCTACAACTGTGGCATTGTGGGTCATATTACTAGAAATTGCACACGGCGTCCCTATGTACCCTACTATATGCAAAATCAAAGGGTTACACCAAAGGAAAACTACCATTCTAAGCCAACGAAGGTATCTTCACCTAAGGCAATGAAGAATGTGAATCCCAAGGATAAACCCTCTGATAGGGATTGGAACGCTACTAAAAACAAACGTAAAGCTAATTAACTTGAAAAAGCTAAAGTTGCTCAACCGAAGGCAACAAACGCATTTGTTAAACCAAAACAGATTTGGAAACCCAAATCCAAAGCTGCAACGTCACCAATCCGTGAAACGAAAGGGGACTTCTGTTTAAAAGAAGCGTCTTATTTTGATGCTTCACGAAATCCCAGGACTACGATGGCCAAGGTACCAATGTCTTACTAATCTCCTTACTTTTCAGGAACAACTAAGGAGGAGCCGTTAACAATCTCTAGAATCTTGATAGCGGTTGTTCCAGAGATAAAACGGGTAACATTTCACTGCTGCAAAAAGTTAAAAAAAATTTACAGATGATATGTTTCCTTTGGAGAAGATAAGAGAAGTAAGTTAAGATCAGCGCAAAAGGTACAGTTTAAATTCAGTACTTTGATTTGAAATTGATTAGTCTTCAATCTGATGACAGAACGGTTAAGCAAAAATATGTTTTTTTTTCTCTTTCTTAGTTCATTGTCTTTTACATAAAGTGTCCTTTCTCTAGTAAATGGTAAATTTGCGCATAAGATTCATGCACAAATTTAGGGGGGAGAGACATATATATGTATATATATATATGTATATATATAGGGAGCCGCTAAAATGAAAACCACCCCCAGTTGTAAGAACCGCGAGAACCACTTTCCACCAATTAGACTTTGCCAACATAAAGGGTAGTTAGGTCATTTACTCCATATGTCATTTCATATCTCTGCTATCTCTCTCTTTTAAAAGCCTCTATACTCTCTTTCTTCATTTAATATATCATCTCTCTCTTTCTTTCTCACAATCTCTCCATCTCTCTCTCCTGATTCATCTTCTTTCGCCCAAATACCCAAACCCAAAATCCCCTTTAAAACTCTCCCACCATCAACAGATTGAATCTTTCAACTGCTCAAACACACACATACCAAAAGCATCGACATCCCCTTCTCCGCCACCCACAACCACCTCCTCCGCCGCCCACAACCACCCTTCTCCACCGCCCACAACCACCCTTCTCCGCCATCCACAACCTACCGCACCACCCTGCCACCGCCCCCAGATATGATGAAGGGAAGAAGAAGGGGGCGGCGGTCATAAGGGGCGATGACGGTGAGATGAACACCGGAGCTGTGCGGCGGCGTGGTTTCATTGTTGATCAGTGGGTGAAAGGTGGTATGGTCGGCGGTGGAAGACGGTGGTGGGAGGTTATTGGTCGATGACGGAAGACGGTGGTGGGTACAAACCCCACCTGCAACTCCGGCCCCCCACAGACCCCACCTGCAACGGAAGACGGCGGTGGGTACAAACCCCACCAGCAACTCCGACGGCGACTGTGGCAGTGGTGGAGAGAAAGGGGACGGCGACGGTGGTGGTGTGGAGGATTGACGGAGACGGTGGTGGTGGGGTTTTTTACGGCGACAGTGGTGGTGGTGAGGATTGACGGATAAGCTTGTGGTAAGGTTTTTTCTTGTTTTTTGCTGGATTTATTGATGTCTTTGGGCTGATTTTGAAATTTTGTGGCTGATTTTGAAATTTTGTGGGTGTTCTTTTGGTGGGTGTTCTTGAAATTTTTGGGCTAATTTTGAAATTTTGTGGCAGTTGATAGGGTTTGATCTGTTAAAAAATGGCTTGCTGGTAGTTTTTTGAATCTTTGATGATAGGGTTTTGATTTTTTGGCAGTTGATATGTGTTTCTCTCTCTATGAAAAATGGTGGGTGTTTGATCTGTGTTCTTGATTCTATGGTGATTTTGAACAGTAAACTATGTGGGTTTGATGTGTTGAATATGATGGTTTTTTGATATGATCGATTGGGTGGCGATAATGCAAAAAAAAAAAAAAAAAAAAAAAAAAAAAACGTAGATTTTGATGACGATGGCGCGGCAAGGACGGCGGAGGGTAGGTTTTTGAATCTGCAACCCCACTTTGCAGCCTTTTTGATAATCGAAAAATCAAAGCCAAACCGCGTTTTTTTTCGAGATACACTTTGTTTTGATGTTGTTGGTTTTTTATATTTTTTTCCCTAGTCGATGACGATAACAATCTATCTGAGACACCTACCGAGTTTGCATTTTCTGGGTGCGTTCGTGTTGCGTCAAAAAGTTTTTGTAAAAAAAATGTTAAACCGTAAACTTTTTAACGTAAAACGTAAACATTTTTTAACGTAAAACGTAAAAACGTAAACCTTTTTAACGTAAAATCGTAAAACGTAAAACGAAAAAACGTAAAACGTAAAAAGTTTTACGAAAAACGTAAAACGTAAAAAGTTTAATGTAAATTGTAAAACCTAAAAAGTTTTACGTAAAACGTAAAAAGTAAAACTTAAAAAGTTTTACGTAAAACGTAAAAAATAAAACGTAAAACGTAAAAAGTTTTACGACGTTAAAAAAACGTAAAACGTAAAACATAAAAAGTTTTACGTAAAACGTAAAAAGTAAAAACGTAAAGCGTAAAACGTAAAAAGTAAAAAATTTAACGTAAAAAATGCCGCTTGAAAAAGCCGAGCGTAAAACGTAAAACGTAAATTTTTTAACGTAAAATGTAAAACGTAAATTTTTAACGTAAAAAAGTAATTTTTTACGTAAAAACGGCGTGAAAGAACGGCGTGAAAAAACGGCGAGTAAAAAATGGAGCGTAAAACGGCGTTAAAAAAACGGCGTGAAAGAACGACATTAAAAAAACAGCGTAAAATCGACGTAAAAAACGGCGTGAAAACGGCATAAAAACGACGTTAAAAAAAGGCGTAAAAACGACGTTTAAAACGGCAAAAAAACGACGTTAAAAAAGCGGCGTGAAAAAACGACGCCTGAAAAAGCCGAGCGTAAAAACGGCGCGAAAAAATGGCGCGTTTAAAATGGAGCGTAAAAACAGGGCGCAAAACGGCGCGTTAAAAACGGGTCGTTAAAAACGTTTTTTTAAACAAATCTTGAAAAGAATTATCAAAAAAACTGATTTAAAAAAATTCTTTAACAAAAAAATATGTTTTTTAATAAAAAATAATTAATGCAATAGGACAAAAATGACAATAAAAAATAATATATATAAAAAGACAAAAAAAAAACAAATTTACTTAAATGCCCTTTAACAATAAAATATTAAAAACATAATAAGACAAAAATAATTTTATAATAGGTTTTATTACTTTTAATCTCATCCATCCAATCCTAAAGATCTAATGGTTAGAAAGTGGTTCTCGTGGTTTTTATAACTAATGGTGGTTTTCATTTTAGCGATCTCCTATATATATATTCATCAAGTCTTATTAATGCAACCATAAATTCCTCTTTCACCATCATTAATGTATTGACTCCTACACAAATTTTACTAGAAATGACAAAATTATTTACAAATTTTGTGTCCTACACATATTTTAGTATTAGTCGCAAAATTATTTAAAAGTGTTTGAATCCTACACATTTTGTATCCTACACCAAAATATTGTTTTAATGGTGTAGGAAACGTTTAAAATTTAAGATCATGTGCATGATTGTTTTTATTATGTAAGGTGCACAACTATTTTATAAGATAGGCTCATTAAAAGATTAGAGTTCATTAATTTGAATGACAAAAATAAATAATAGACTCATTAAATGATTTGTTCAAATTACCTTTGTATCCTTTATTCTTTTTATTCTTAATTTTTAATTCTTCTCATTTGAACTCTCCACTATATATATATTAGGGGGAGAAAACTCAGAAAATCCAAGCATAAATGATCGGTGGTCTTTGTTGTTTCTGTAGCATCGGTGGTCTTACCGAGCATAAATGACGCACGATCGAGTGCTTTCTTCACTAAATTTGATCACTGTACTCTTTATTTCACGAGAGTACAAAAAATTACAAACCGAAACCCTAATCCTAATCCTAATTCCACCAATTTCGTCACCGGAAACACCTGCAGAAACGTTATTCGAAAAATTCATCAGCCGGAATCTTCCGGTTACAGGTACATTACATTCCGTATCAATTCGTACACTAAAATAGAGCTTAACGGATTGAAAAAACGGTTAATTTCGGATCTAGAACGGGTCCGGAACCTCAGGCAGTTCGTTTTTTCGACTCCGATATGTAAACCGAATCATAATGAACTGGAATTACAGGTGCAAACTGCTTCGGTAGAAATTCTGGTAGCTTCTTTCATTGGCCAGAAGCATACGAAGCCGTTGTTACAGCCGGTGAGAGATGCGAAAAAGCCGTGTGGTTGTGTTTCGAATGCGCAGAAGAGGAAGCTTATGATGAGAAAATGTAGTCAAATGTTAGGGAAATTGATGAAGCATACGAATGGTTGGGTGTTTAATAGGTCGGTTGATGTGGTTGCGACGAAGTTGTATGATCATCATAATGTGATTAGTAAACCGATGGATCTTGGGATGATTAAGTCAAAACTCGGTAGGAATGAGTACGATTCGCCACTTGCATTTGCGTTGGATGTTAGATTGACATTTGAGAATGCTATGTTGTATAATGGGAAGGGTTCGGATGTTTTTGTAATGGCGGAGCGGCTTTTGTTGTTGTTTGGGGATATGTTTGGTTTGACGTATCCGAAGCTCGTTGGGAATCAAACGTAGACACGTAATGTACCTGTTGTAGTGGAAACACCAGTGCTTAGTAAGAATTTGGATGCTGAATTGGGGAAACCGATGATCAGGACTGTGAATAAAAGGGAGATGACAGCAGAGGAGAAATCAGAGCTGGCGAAATATTTATGGAATCTTCAATTAGGGCCTCATGGGATGAATCAGTTAGTGGCTATTGTAAAGAAGGGGGCGGGTTTGGAACGAGAAGGGGATGAAATTAAGCTTGATCTTGTGGTTCTTGATAATGAGACGATGTGGAAGTTGCTCAGTTTCATTGGTAGCGCGGCCAGAAAGGAGGCTGCAGCGACTTGTAACATGGTTTCTTCTGTACAGACTGACAATGTAAGTGTTTTGTAGTTAGTACTCTGCATTTGTTGATTGATATTGACTTCTGATGATTGTTGAACGAATTAGATGTTTAGGTGGAAGAACAGTTTAGGGAAAGGGATGCTGGAGAAGAAGATGTGGATATTGGAGAGGAGATGCGGTTAACAAATTTTCCATCAGTTGAGATAGAGAAGGATGGTGTAAATGGTAGTGGTAGTAGTGACTCAAGCTCTGACAGTGATTCCTCATCAAGCGGTACTAACAATCAATCATTTGCTCAAATGTTGTTTGAACATCTTATGTGTGTCCTTAGGTACGCCACCCCACAACCGATACTAGCCGTATGGATCAGACATAATAAGTGATACGGGCCATATGATTACATACAAGTCACATTGGTGGGCGATAAAAAGTGATACGGGCCGTATTGGTCATATCACTGTCATATCAGTCTATCTGGTGAAAAAACTGACAAAGCTGGTATAGGTGTGCGAAAAAAGTGGCACAGGGCCGCATTACTATACGACCTGTATCATGTTAATAGGGGTACCGATATGTACAAGATTTGTAAATGGTGCCATTTTTTTAGCAGATTCTGGATCAGGGACAAGCTATAATGAGGAGGAGGTCAACTCAACACCAAAAGGGGTGGTTCCATGAGGTTTTAAAGAATCTTGGAAACAATACAAAGTACGGGCTTTTGGTGTTTTGATTGAGGTTGAAGTAGGAGCAAATCTTTTGCAGTTTGTAGGGCATATGTAAAGGATTGAAATCAGTTTTACGGGTTAGGATAGTTGATCAGTAAGGTAGTTGATGGTGGTATAACAGTAGGAGACAAGTATGGGCATTTACCCCCAAACAGAAGTCATGAATATGGTAGTAGGCATAAATAATATGTGAATGAAAAACATTTTGTGGGTTCCTGCTTTTTGATTTTGTGGGTGCTATAATATGTCAGATTGTTGAATAAGAAATGAATATGAGTGAAAGAAGGGACCCGGTATGGCATTACAAATTATGATTGTTTAGAATGATTTCTATTGGGGATCCATAGAAACTTACATAAATATTGATGCAGTGAGTGATACGATAATGAAGAACTAATCACGTTGATGCTACGAATACCGGTGATGATATTTCCCAAACCCCCAAAATTTAACCCAAAGAGTAGAGAATTTGAAGTGAAAAGTGATTAATCTCAAAATTGATTTCTGACCATTAGAATTACATGAGAAAAATATAAATAAAGACACAAATTCGAAATGGGGCACAAAAAGGTCATGGCCAAACCCAAGCCCAAAAACAAAATGCATTAAAAACCGAAAAAGCATAAAAGTGTCCATAACTCCCTTCCGGGTCTTTGCCACGACGTGCTCCTCGTTTCAAGTTTCGACTTTACTGGTCAAACGCCTAAAACGGAGACCCGTAGCCAAAGTTATGCTTATTTTCGTAAATCATCATTGAAAGCTCGATCATGGGCCTCCAGAAATGTCATGGCCCGATCTTCTACACTTGGCCTGCATCATTCCTCGATTGGTATGTTGAATCTGGGCCATTGCACACATGACACCATCACCGGATCATCTAGGCTGTTCCACCCCATACTTGGGAAAAAATAGTCACATTTGGCAATGGTAATGTTTTACATATTTCCCTTACTAGTAAATCGTATTACACATTTACACTTATCTTGATCATTGATTACTAGTAATATTGTATAGTTAAGAGATTGTTCAAGAATGATATAGAAAAGATTTCTCTCAAAGATACTTTATTCATTAATCTTGTCATTTAACATAGTAATTATAACTACAAGGCTCTTCTTAGTATTATCACATCTGGATTTCTAATAGTTATGAATTAAAAACAATAACCTAATATTTTTCATACCTTTTATGACAACATTTAGAGAAGCATTTGAGTGGCCGGTGATTGGGATGGTGACTGTTGACGAAGGAGATAGAGTCAACATTGGAGTTCTGATTACCAAAGCCACGTTCAAGGGTTATCTTGGATTAACATTTTTCTAGTTCTTAGTTTTGTGGAAATAAGACATGGTGGTTTAACCATTATTCTAAACTCATTTTTGCTTATAAAATTTTCGCTTATACTGTTAATTTTATCGAAAATTTCGTAAACATTTATTTAGTATAAAATATTGGACTTTTAAGAGTGTGGCTCCACTGATATTGGGAAATCAAATTTGATAACATAAGAGTTAAAACTAAATGGCCTAAAGAAGCACGTGAAATAATGAATCCACGGTTCAAGGTTTTTTTGAACCGCAAAGGTTACATAATCCGTACTTCTAATCAATTAAAATTGATTACAAAGTTTTGTGATATAGGGAATTTGGTTACGATTTCAGGCTATGTCCTGATCGTTATTTCGCTCTCATTGTTACTTACATGCCCATAAATCCAACGGATCAAAGTTAATGCTTGTTTTAAGTTGGTTTCTATAGCCTATTTGCTTCAATCCAGTTGCTCAAAATACGAGTGTTTGAATTCTTAGATCGACTCCATATCACGATCACAGCTCACAATTCATGTTGTGAAAGAAACTCAGTTTTCTCAATCTCTCTTACATCCATTGACATACCATCTAAGGACCATAACTTCTAATTTATAAGTATTAATATAACATAGGTGCATCAGATATTATATAACGGTAATTTTAAGAAAAATACACAAGAATGACGGGGAATAATTATGTAAATGGAGCCGAAAACTGGTTACAGAACAAGTTAGGAGGCAGCATCAATTGAGAAAAGACATGTACATCATGACCATCTTATTGATATCTTCCATTTTGCAACATCCAAATGTTTTACTACAAAATCATAAAAATCTATAGCAAATAAACTGCTTGCTGACAGCTACATCTGAAGTTGAAATTCTTGCTTCCTTTCATTTGTATTTTCACGAATAATCGGTTAAAATAGTGCTGTCTGAAATGTTCTTTCTAACATATGTAGCGAACTTATCAAAGTTGCGTATCATTTAAAACATCCCAAGTAGTGTAGTGAAGGTAGTTTTGCAAGATAGTAACAAAAAGAGACGATGAAGGAAACAAGAAAATCGTTTTCATCTTTACAACAATGAAGCTTTGGAATTACCTCCTAATTATTCTATGCACATATCTAACTGTAAAAAAAAAGTTTTTTAATCACTCCTCATGATACTATCAACATTTAAAAAGCATTTATATCAAAATCTTGAACAATTAGAGTCAAGTTAGAAACCAAAGTACTCAAAATGAGTCATAATTATAGGGGCAGCCGCCCTGATACAGTGATTGATATGGTGAAACCGATGAATTTTACAGGCGGGTTAGAGTTCACGAATCTAACGTATACAGTCATGAAGAAGAAGAAGAATGATGATGGAAAATGGGTGAAGCAAGAAGCTGATTTGTTGAATAAGATCACTGGTTATGCACCCAAAGGGTGCATCACCGCGGTTATGGGTCCTAGTGGTGCTGGCAAATCTACTCTTTTGGATGGATTAGCGGGGCGGATTGCTAGTGGCAGCCTTAAGGGCAAGATGTCCTTGGATGGGGCCGAGATGAGCCCGAGCTTGATCAAGAGAACTTCTGCTTACATTATGCAGGATGATCGGCTCTTCCCAATGCTAACAGTTTATGAAACTTTATTGTTTGCAGCTGATTTTCGGTTAGGATCGATCCCACGGGCTGAAAAGAGGCAGCGTGTAGAAACTTTAATCGAGCAACTAGGCTTATCGGTAAAAATCTAAACATATATTCATATATAATCTCTAACAATTATTTACAAAATCGGTTTTTTTGGCTAGTCGGAACTTGTTGAAAGTGAGTAGCAGAATTAAATTATTTTAACACCAAATAACAAAAAACTAAAGAATCAAAGCTTGAATTGAATGGATCACCAACGATTAATGACTTTTATCAAATCTAAACATATATTCATTCATATATATGCTGACTTTAGCACTATATTCCATTAGGGTGGCTAAAGGGGGAGTGATTCTAGATAAATATAATATATATGTAGGTAATTTAGGCTTTGGGATTATTAGCGGTGCCTTTTATGGTTTATGATTATGCGTAAAACACAAAGATGATAAGTAAATAATAGGATCAAAAGCAGTTTTATCAAGCAAAAAGAGCACAAATTTTATTATACGCTTTGGGGCCCATAAGCTTAAGATGGCCATGTAATACAACACTTATCCGCTGAATTGTTTAAGTGTAGACAGCAAGGAACACATACATAGGGGACGAAGGGACTCGAGGGGTATCAGGGGGTGAGCGTCGTAGGGTGTCGATTGGTGTAGACATCATCCACGGACCATCTTTGCTTTTTCTAGACGAACCCACTTCAGGTTTGGACTCAACCAGTGCTCAGAGCGTGATTGAGAAAGTTCACGACATTGCCAGAACCGGAAGCACCGTCGTTCTAACCATCCATCAGCCTTCGCACCGAATCTTGGTTCTCCTTGACCACCTCATTATATTGGCTCGCGGACAACTCATGTACCAAGGATCCCCGAAAGACGTGGGGCTCCATCTAGGCCGCATGGGCCGAAAACTTCCTAAAGGCGAAAACCCTATTGAGTTTTTAATTGATGTGATACAACAATATGATCAATCCGAATACGGAGTCGATGCAATGGCTGAATTTGTTCTTACGGGTATGAAGCCCCCTCCACTTTCAGAAAGTGAAATGTCGTTTTCGACTATCCATCCTTCTCCGACGCCACCACCGCGACCCGGTAAACCAAGCCATGATCAAGGGGCCTCAGGGAAGAGACTTCACCTCGAAACCGTTGGGCGGTCCGAACAAGAAAAGGATTTTGATCATAGTGTGAGAAGCCCTTGGAATAATAGCGGTAGGTCATGGAGCCAAAGTGGACTCATGGACTCCCTTAAGTTCACTCCTACACGTAAGCGCAATGATCAGAGAATGCAAAATCCTTCGAGGTAAACCACTAAACTGTATTGTTGATGTATTAGTAAGTTTAAACCTATGAAAATCTACCTAACTTTCACAAATTTAATAAGGAATTAAATAAGCTTAATAAACGATAAAACACTATATTTTATTCCTTAAATAATTTTTTCGAATCATATGTCAAAAATATGGAATTAATGAAAGTAAGATTTCGTAAATAGCACGTTTGTAATAACACTTTCATATATTTATTGTTTTATAAGGGCAGTTTTTTGTTTTTTATTAAATTATTTATAATTAAATTGGTAAAAGAACTAAACTACCCTTATGTGATATGATTTAACTGAAAATTTTAACTAAGTTAGTATCAAAACATCTAGAATTTAATGGTTTTAACAAAAAAAAAATACTATAACTGTAATTAATTAAGTTAAAAGTCATCTATTGCATATAAATAGAAAGGACGAAAAGTGTAATTTATGATAATTTATTGCGTTTGCACAATATTGGCACTCTCTTGATTGTAAAAAAAATATATATTTTATTATTATTTAACGCAAGGTTGGCCCTCCCGTTGCACTGGATGTTGCGTAAGACAATTTTTGAGCCCGCATCATGGTATCATTTGATGAAATATATTAGAACTAAATTTAATGGCTATTTTATTAATTTTATTGGTCAAATATTAATTTGTAAAATTTCCTTAAATTATTAGTTTTGTTTTTACTTTATAAAAAAATGAGTTAAATGCTTGGTTGGTCCCTGTGGTTTTCAAAAATTGCAGACTTGGTCCCAATGGTTTACTAATTACATGCGTGGTCCCTGTGGTTTTCAAAAATGCACTCGGTTGCTCCCTAGCCCTAACATCAGTTAAATTTCTTAGTTAACTATGTGTGAAATGACTATATTACCCCTGAACAATTAAAAAAAATAAAAAAAAAATATATAAAGAAGACTCTTCTTCCTCCCCTCTCTCCCTCTAAAAACCCACCACACACCTTCATATTCAAGACGAAGAGAGAGAGGCAGAGAGAGAGAGAGAGAGAGCGCCGGAGATAGGTGCGGCACCGCCGCTCACGTGATGATGACGACGGCGGCGGCGGTGGAGGTCACAGCGGAATCCGAGCGGCAGAATAGGTGGTGCGGTGGTTCTGGTGGCTGCAAGTGATGATGATGTAGGTGATGATGATGATGACGGGGAAGGCGGTTCAGGCCTTGGTTCAATTTCAGAAACACCGGTAAGACCCCCTACTCCCTCTCTTTCGTTTCAGATCTGTGAAGATCTTGGTTTCTCCGGTCGATGTTTCAGTTTTGATGTCATTTGGTTTAGTGTTGCGGGTTTTGGTTCGGATGCGGGTCAGAAAGTCAACTCCGGTCAACCACCGCACTACGGTCAACCGGTCAACGACGGTGAGGGTGCTTGTGACAGTGGTTGTGGTGGGTTTAAGGTGGTGGTTTTACGGTGAAGGTGGAGGCGGTGGGTTGAAGGTGACGGCGGAGGTGGTGGGTTGAAGGTGACGGCGGTGGTGGTGGGTTTATGGTGGAGATGGAGGCGGTGGGTTGAAGGTGTCGATGGAGGTGGAGATGGCGGTGGCGCTGGGTCGAAGGGTATGTGCAGGATGTGTGGATGAAGATGCATCCGGCAACGAGGAAGCTCCGGTTGTCGTGGTTTGAATCTCGGTTTTCACTTGCAGGTTTGGGGAAGATGAAACCCTAAATTCCTTCGACAACCACTCACACACGCACATTCAATTGCAGGTTTGTTTGGGGAAGATGATGCGGTCAAAGGGTATTTTGGTCATTTAACATTGACTTAACTGAGAAATTTAACTGATGTTAGGGCTAGGGACCAACCGAGTGCATTTTTGAAAACCACAGGGACCACGCGTGTAATTAGTAAACCATTGGGACCAAGTCTGCAATTTTTTAAAACCACAGGGACCAACCAAGCATTTAACTCTAAAAAAATCCTTAAATTTTTTAAACATTAATGACTAAATCTGGTATGAACATATGGCAGTCTACTTATTCAATGTGCCCAAAAGTTAATATCTAAATTTCTGAACTTCTGGCCCTTGACTTTGTCTTTTGATACAGTGCATCTCCCTACTACACCAACTCGAGTGATATTATAATAGGAACCCCAACTCCACACAGTAGTGACTACACGGTCAACGAAGACGACTATCTCACCCCAAACAATGCACCAAACACTACAAAATATAACCATCTCGGTCCCAAATTTGCAAACTCATTCTTTGCAGAAACATGGGTTCTGATGCGTAGAAACTTTATAAACATCAGAAGAACCCCTGAACTATTTCTTTCACGGCTCATGGTGCTGACCATCATGGGGTTTATGATGGCCACTTTGTTCTTGAAACCTAAAGCCACAATGCAAGGAATAACTGACCGCCTCAGCTACTTCATCTTTACAGTCTGCCTGTTTTTCTTCTCATCAAATGACGCTGTCCCCGCATTCATCCAAGAGCGGTTTATCTTCGTTCGAGAGACTTCGCATAACGCGTATCGCGCCTCTTCATACACCATTGCAGGGTTGATAACTTATCTACCATTTTTATTACTTCAGGCTGCAGTGTATGCTGGTATCACTTGGTTTGCATTAAAGCTAGAAGGCCCTTTTGTTTATTTCTTGATCATGCTCTATGTGTCACTCCTCACCACAAACTCATTCGTCGTGTTCGTTAGCTCGGTTGTCCCTAATTACATTCTTGGGTATGCGGCTGTTATCGCGTTTACAGCTTTGTTTTTCTTGTTTTGTGGGTATTTCTTGAATAGCAATGATATTCCACCTTACTGGACTTGGATGAATAAGGTTTCGACGATGACATACCCGTATGAGGGGCTGCTGATAAACGAGTACCAAAGAGATGATGAAATTTTCGGTCAGACTCTTATAGGGACAAACGTGACAGGAGTTGACATTCTAAAGTCGCTGAGCATTTATCATGAAAAGAATCCGAAATGGATAAAGATTTACATAATGTTGGGATGGGCGGTCCTATATAGGATCTTGTTTTACGTTGTTCTTCGTTTTGCTTCCAAGAACCAGAGGACATAAGTGGATTACAAGAAAAGGGTGATCTTGAATTAGACGGTTGCAGTTTATGTTTTATTTAATCTTGTTACATATGAGGGGATATGTATGACATGTGAAGTTGATTAGAGTTGTAATTCCCAAAACATAAGTACAAACGGACAAAATGAGGTTCATTCAAATAATATATCAATGACATATTGGCTTGATCATGGTTTCCATAACATTAGATTTGAGAGTATTTCAAACATGCTGGAAGACTAATTAAGGGTAAATCCCCAAAATACACAACTTGATAAAAAAAGTACCTAAAATAGACATGGTAAATTTGTTGGCTCAATTGTTGTTTGGCCCAAGCAAGGGGTCCAACCTGGTAATTAAATGGGTTTAAGCAAAAAGTCACAAGGTGGTGAACTTGAGAACCAAATTTAACAAGTATGTTAAATTGGCTAAGTTTCCTAACTACATTATAATTAATAGGGTTATTGGATTTTATTACCCAAACTATTGGCTACTGGCCGCTGCCACCCCCTACTATCACTTTGACGTCCGTCACCCCCAACTTAACACTTATTGTGTTCTGTCACCACATCGTTAACTGATCACTAACTTATCACTGACTTTTGCGGAAGCGTGATTTGGTGTGACTTGCTTAATATCATTGCATTCAACCATAACAAAAAACTATATGATAAACCAAGATGTTCCTCCATAGATAATTTTCAAAATAATACAACCGTCATTGTTTAACATCAAACTAAGACTTCAAGTTTAGATCACATGACAGCCAAAGCTTAAAGTTCCATACTGGACTTCACAAAAGACACAACCAAACTAGGTTTCGAGCTATGTATCTTATCCATGATAAAATACATAACCCAAACCCTTAGACTTCGGATGACAACTTTTATTAGAGACAACACTTGAAACTTCAACGCCCGCCAGATCCATACTTAGTTTCCTGAAATACATGTAGTTTGAAAACATCAACAAAAGTTGAGCGAGTTCATGTGTGTGTTTGTTAATAAACCTTTGGAACATTTGTAAGTATGTTTGTATGTACTTTAAATCCGGTATGAAAGCAATAAGGAAACAGATCAATTAACGTGTAGCTAATACATTAATATTTGTGACGTGATACAGGAAAACTCAAACCTAGCAGACTTTGTCTATATGACATAGTCACCACATGGTCCACTCGAAGGACTCATGGGTGGGGCTCGCTACACCCAAATAGATCTATCACTCATGTCCCTCGGTCCTACAAAGAGGATTAATGGCCTTAAGCGTCATACCCACCACTCACATGATTTAGCAGTACCTTTCCTTAGCTAACCATACCAAATATAAATGTTTGTAAACAGTTGAAACATTACTTCACCCCCGAAGTTATAAAACCGAAAACAGTTAAAAAAAAGGGGAACATGAACTCACAGGTTTGCGTTCTTCGAATCCGCCTATAACTCAAAGTTTCCTCTGGTGTACACGACTACCTACAACGTACTATGGTCTATTAGACGAGCAGGTCGAGCCTTGACTTAGTATTAATTAGTGCCTTTGAGTTACGTTTCCAAGTGTCTTTATCATTATTCCAAGTTATATAATTATTTGTTAAAATAATAAATATTTTAATTTAAATTATATTTATTAAATTTTTGGAATAATAGTTAAAACAATATATATTTTAACTTGGTACTTTTCAAGTATTTATACTTGTATATCCTTCCCAAGGATGGGTGTATTTGTATTTGTATTCTTACACTTGTATATATTTTTTCCATGTATTAGGGTCGTATTCTGGTGTGTATTTATACGTATAAGAATACGTATTTTTATTGTATTCATTAAGTATTCTTATACTTAATTTCGTATTAATTCTCCGGGATATTATTTTTAATAAAAGTCCACCAATATATATTTCCAAAATATATATTGAAATAAACATTTCTTAGAAAATTTATTTATAATTTTTCTTTTGGCGAAAATATTTGTATTTTCTCATAAGTTTCAAAGATAATATATTGTCATGTCTAACTTGTAAAATATATATATAAACTCATTTTTCTCCAAAAATTATATATTTCATATTTATTCGAGAAAATATATCTTTTACCTCAAAAATATTGTATTTCGTGTTTGTGTAAGAAAATATATATTTCTTTCAAAAATAATATATCTTTTAAGAGCTTCAAGAAAAATATATATTTATACTTGTCAAAAATAATATATTTTTCCCTCGTCAAAATATGATTTATTCTTGTAGTAATTGTAAAAATCATATTTTCGTTTTCCTGGTGTCCAAAATATTATCTACCAAAATATACCTTGTTAATAAATTTTCCGGAATATTTTGGAAGTCTTATTACATAGTTCGGTTTTCACCAATATTTTGTGTACAACTTGTGTATTTATTCCTTGAAATTTTGGTAACATTTTGGAATGTAATTCTTGGTATTTTAATGTGTTATATTATTTCAAGTCCTAAAATAATATAACTATTACACAAAATATACAAATAATAACACACATGGTGTCATCTAAATATATATTTCCTAAATATATATTTAGTCAGTTTTATTTATAAAAACCAACCTCCAATAATTAGGATTTTTGTAACAAAATTTATGGCAAAGTTTTTGTAAATCTCCATGGCTTAGAATATACTTGTAAGTGTATGTTAATAAATATTTTTCTAAGTGTTTAGATTTTTAGAAAATTTTACCATAGTTTCCTCTAAAAATGGAGGTTCTCAAGCTTTCAAGCATATCATTTTCTTTTGTAAAATCAACATAATCAATCCACACTCAACAACAAACAACTTTTACTTACCAACTTTGCCGAAGACAAGTAATAATCTAATACTTCATGAACTTGAAATTTCACAAAAATTTGTAGTAACTTACTAGTGTTATTTGTAGGCCTTGTTATCCTTTAAAGTGTGTTTGATTCTTTAGAAACTTCATTTTAGAAGAAGATTGATCTTTACAACTTATGATCATGTTTTCTAAAAATATTTCTTTATGAATTCTTCTTGTTTCAAAAGTGTTTCTACACTTGTTTAACCACAAAAAATAAGGTTTGTTTATGTAAGAACCAAGATTTAGTAAAACTTATATTTTTAACTTGGTTTCTTTAGAAATCTTTCATAAATCTTTAGATCCATATGATTAACAACTTACTTTGATCATTATTTTTCAAGAAAACCACTTGTTTATTCAAGTTCATGCTTCATGTGTGGATGATCTATCATCCTACAACATTTCTATTTTCTCATCTTGCTAGATTATGTTTTTAATCATGATCTAGCAAGATCACATGATGATCTATATCATATTCATGAACAAATAACAATCAACAAGCAAAACAACACAATAACAACTTAGTTTCTTCATAAACCATGCTTATGTTCAAGTTTACTTCTTGTGATTCTTAGTGTTCTTCAAGATCAACATTATGTATTATCTTTTAACCACTTGAAATAGATGTAAAATGGAAAGATCATGGTTCTTACCACTAGCTCAAGGCTAGGGATGATCAAGAGGAGAAAACAAGTGGATAAAAGCAAATGAGAGAGGTCCTTGAACTTCCGAAGGTTCCAAGCTTCCTTATACACCTTATTACACCTTTGTATATGTGTGAAATCGTTGAATGATGATTGATGATGATGGATGTGTAGGTGGTGGTGTTGGGCCGTAAGTAAGAAGAATAGGAGAGGAGAAATTCAAGTGTTGAGTTTGTGAAGAATGAATGAAGGTCATGATCTCTTGGTTCCTAATAATGAACCAATCTTCCAAATATCTAATGTATTTTATGTTTAGTAAAGTTTAGACAAGATCTATTAAGTTATTCAAATAAAATCTATGGTGGGTCCCTTGTTGGCCAATTTGTAGGTGGGGGGGGGGGGTCTTAGGCTAGGTTGTAATGTTATGGTTAGATCATGGTTGAAATCCAAGTGTCTAGTTAGGTTACTTAGTTATTAGTATGTTGTTTAGTGTGTTATGATGTTCGGGGACCATAACTAGCTTGGTAATGTTAAAACAGTGCTTCTAGTAAAAAATTGATGTTTCGGGTAGTGTCCGGTTGTTCGGTTGATAACTGGTTCGTTAAGGTGCTAAACTTCGCAGTTTAGTGTGCTTTATGTAACCTTTTGTGACAGTTTTGATTCCCGACACTTAGGAAAGTATTCAGGACCATTTAAGTCTATTTCTGCATGATATTATTTTGTTTAAATGCTGAATTCTGCGGAATTCTGCAGTTTATGTAAGTTTTAGGCACTTTCCGGCACTTAAACTATCACTAGAAAGGCAGTTTTGTGATCCTTACTTTCCTACACACTATACTAGTGTAATACTTGGTTTCTGTCTCATTCTGTGTCTCAACACAATGTCTGTCTATCTACTGAGTTCTGTCAGCATTTTTCTGATTTGTCTGATAACTGTGCTAGCTTTGTTTTGTGCATCATTCCAATCAATAAAGTTTGCATGCAATAATGTTATGTCATTTGCAATATATGATGCACATGTATGTATGATCAGAAAACAATTCAAGTCATAATTTGTAAATCAGCACAGTCATTAAACATTAATTATTGTCTAATTAATTGTACGGATGCATGCAAATTTGACAGTTGTCACATTCTCCCCCTGTTAAGAAAATTCCGTCCTCGAAATTTAAACTACATTAACTTCTTAGGGTTACGTTATACATGCATGGATATGAATAATACAGAGGTAGATAACCACAAAACCGAATCAAAACTTATTCGAATCAGGTGAATTCAGGGACATATTACCACAACAAGAACCCATTGGTAAAAAGGTATGTGTTCCAGAATTGATTTCAAAGGACACGAGATGTACAGATGTATAATTTAGTGTAACTCAGTTAACAGAGGTTCAACAAAAAGAGGAGTTTTGACCGATAGAATTCCAAACGATTGTTTACATGCAAACGAGTTTTCAGAAACAATAGCATCCGCTGGATGAATTTAGATTCAATAATTCGAATATGATAATAGCATGAAAATGATTTGTCAACTTTCGAACAAATGAGCGAATAAAATTTGTGTGTTGTCATTACTGAATCGCGAGAATATACCGAAAAGAAATACAATCGTAAATGTGTATTGTTGTCTCAATACGTAGTTGCATCAAGAATGTTTGAATGATAAGTCAAACAAAACTATGTGTAGTTTCGTGTGAAACGGTTGACCATGATTAGCACAAGCTACAAGTTTGTAACGACACCAAAAGGTGTCGTAATGACATAATCCAATGACGGCGGTGACCGAACAAGTTCACCGTATTTGAAATCAATGAAAGTGTACTGAAATAAATCTGAAAATTTGATTTAAACAACGTCATAGGGTTTTCAATCGAATATGGAACATCAAGAACTACTGTTTCCGATCGAAGATGAAAAAGCGATCAATACTGCAAGGCATTCGATTGATAATGAAAGAACCGTTAGGAGGTACACTGGATGATATAAAATGAACTTATGTACCATTGTCTTGACACACAACTGTGTTAAGACTGCTTTAATCATGGTAAACAAAACGGATTTACAGCAAGTCAATAAATAAACAATTAAATCCGTGTATGAGATGCCTAACCGAGATTAGCGCAAGCTTCAATTTAGTGAAAATATCACCACAAGGTGTCGAAACTACTAAACGATTTAATGGAGCCGTAGACCAAACAAGTCTACTACGACTCGAAACAAAAGAAACATTTTCAAAAATGAATTTTGAGTATGATGCTCTCAATACATCATACGGTGTCTTGAATTGAAGATGCGAAATGGACAAGTTCAAGCAATTGAAATTGGTCTCAGCGTGATCTGACAATAAACGTATGTATCGACAAAGGAAATTCGGCATGGTTACAAAGATAAACCATGTATGTAACTTGAAAGAAAAGAAGTTTCAAGAAAGTGTGTTGACTTTATAGCAAAGGGGCCAACATTTACAATAATATGGGTCAATCGAATTACGAATCAATAATTAGATTTAGCAAAATAATATTTGAACTTTGATGAAGCGCTTATTCGAAACGAAACCACATGCATAACAAATGGTGCATGCGTAATATATGACTTTCCAATAAATGAAACAATGAGTATTTGCTAAAACGAAGAAATGATCAAGTATCGAGACAAAGAAGTGTTCGCTTTAATGAAGAAAGTTGTTATGTCGTAACTATCATTAGGAGAAGTAGAGATGCAAAATTCTACTTGATAGAAGCAAAAGCGGAAATTTCAATACAAGAAATTTGAGTGTTTTACCTGTTTGGTTAACTGAAATAGCATATATGTCAGAGTAATAGGGTTTGCTTGAGTTAACAGATGTGGTTCCTAAGTGACAACCTTTAACGAGTTTTGACCTAAGTTCCCAAAGGTCCTAAGTACATGTTTTCTAGGTTCTCAAAGTTTCGTATTCTGTGTAAAACTGTTTTGTGCATCGTGTAGGAAACACAATTTTAGTGTATGTTTAAAACAAATTGCTGACTCACTGTACTTTGGTTATGCTTTTATCCTGAATTCACAGCTAATGATACTCGATCAACGATCGGTCTTAGAATAGCAGTTGGATCCTCACAGTTAGTTAAATAAATAATTCGTTAATCCTCAGCAAGAGTTACCGACTCTTGTTGGTTAGCTTGTTCGGCTCCTGGTAGTTGATGCTCATTTGAAAATCACCGTCCTTCTTGTTGACGAACAGTACTGAAACTCCCTAGGGCAAAAAGCTTGCCTTATAAATCCCCTATCTGGCAACTTCTGAAGCTGTGCTGACAAATCTTGTATCTCAAGAAGTGCAAGTTGGTAGGGTACCTTGGCTAAAGACGCGGTGCCTGGACCAAATCGATGCGAAATTCGACTTGTCGTTGAGGAGATAATCCTGACAATTCTTCGGGGAAGACTTCAGGATATTCCCTTACCTTAGGGGATATCTTCGAACTTAGGTTCTTCGGCTTCTTTGTCCACGACACGAGCCAAGAAGGCAATACACCTTTTACGTAAAAACTTTCGTGCCTTCAAACAACTAATAATTTGTAGAGGCGTATCCTGCTTCTCCCCATGAATCACGATCGTCTCTTCATTCGCCATCGGGCTGCGAAAAAATCCTCTCATGATAAACAATCTATGCACGATTACTCAACAACCAATCCATCCCATTTACGACGTCGAAGCTTCCTAGTTTAACTGGCTGAAGATCTCTCAAAAACTCACGCTCTCCGAGTTCTATCACACAGCCTCTAATTACTTCGTTGGCAACCCACTAGCTTCCCATTAGCTAGTTCTATTAAGTACGGGATATCTACTTACTTTCTACTAAACCAAGTATATTCTTAAACTCTAGAGATATGAAGTTAAAATCGGCACTAGTATATAACGGTGCAGATGCAAAACGTTGACTAATAGGGGACGTACCGATAACCACGTTTGGATCCTGGCATGCTTCCCTAGCTCCGGTGTTGAGCTTTCATACATGTGTCTGAGTATTTTTAGGGCAGTCTTTTCTGAAATCCTTTTTGTTTCCACAGTCAAAACAACCTTGAGCGCGTTTTTGTTTGTCACTCTTCCTGCCTTGATAGTTGCTGTTGTCGTCGTTTCCTTCATGATTCTTGCTGCCATTTTGGCCTTCATTTCCATGTTCAGTACCATGCCTACAAGTCTCCTTGACATGCCCTTTCTTGCCACAGTTATCACATTTTCCATATTTACATCGCCCGACATGATAACGTAGGCAATTGTCGCACTTAGGTAGGATACCCATGTACTCTTTTCCCTTTTTGGCCTTCTTCTTGTTACTCGCCAGAGTACCCTTCTTGAAATTTGCGAACTTCTTCTTGTTATCTCCAGATGGCTCCACAGGAGTCTCTTTTTCTCCTCCGAGGTGGAAATTTTCCCAGTCTAACCGCTTCTTCAGTGAGCGCCACACTTAAGTCTATAGCATCGGTAATTGTCAGAGGTTTAGATGTTGTCACCATGCTTAGAATCGGAGGTGCCAATCCCCAGATGAAGCACTCGATCCTCTTAAATTCTGGTTCCACCAGACGTGGAGCAACTTGCGATAAATCGTGAAATCTCTGCACATACTCGGCTATCTTTGGACCTTCCATTTTCAAGTTCCAGAATTCAGTTTCCAACTTCTGGACTTTTGCCCTCGAGCATCTCTTACGCATCAGCTCTTTCATTTCGTCCCACGTCAAGGCATACGCTGCAGTCTCACCCAACGTCTGAACCTGACACCATGACAGAGCCCCATCTAGAAACAGTCCAGCTATGTACGTGACCTGATGTTCGGGGGCGCATTTACTTTATCGCAAAACATAATCCGTCTTCTCAACCCAACGCACAAAAGCTATGGCACCCCCGGTGCCATCGAAATCCAGGGGCTTGTAGCCCAAGAACTGCTTGTAGGTGCCTGCGACATAAGCAACATCATTCACGTAAGGCATTAGCAAAGAACTCTTGGAAATGTCCAAACGTTTTGTAATGTGTCTTAAGTGACTAAACATTACCGTTGGGTAGGTTATTTCTTGAGGTACCTCCACCGTGTTCGGAGCGAATGGCCTCGTGCTGTGCGATGGCCTGTGAGATGCGCTCTTGTAATTCCGCCTCTGTCGTCGGCAGAGGGTTGTTGGTATCGGTGTTCCTTTGAAGCGACATCTTCTAAGAAGAAGATCGGTTAGGTCAGGTCTTATTAAGGATACGGGCACATAAGCACCTACTTAACGAATAAGACCTAGGAGGTGTATTTACATATGTATATACGCAGTCGTTATAACAAGCAATCATATAACATCACAATTATAGTACAAATTTGTAGATGGGAACATATTTAATGAGAACATAACAAGCAAGCACGTAGCATCACAATTATAGCACACACATGCAGATCAACAACGTGCTTAGTGAGGGCATGGCGACTGAGCTTTCATTAGTCATTGACCACAAAGTATTGTTACATGTTTAATGGGGAATATGACGATTGAGCTTTCATTATTTTCCGACCACAATCACAGTGTCTACAAAGAGTCTCACATCAAAAGGGACACAGGGTCACCCTACCCTTATCCAATAAGTCTATCAGTGTATCAATATCATGTGATCAAAAGTGGTCTTCAAAAGTCTCCAAAATCTCGGCTCATCAGTAGTGTCTTTACCCAAAAGTAATGCAATCCGCATAAAACCAGAAACCAACTATACTGGTGACCGGGGTAGAGGAGGGAAGCAAAGCAAACTGCTAACTTGTGCGAGCTCCACCTCGAGCTTGTATACATGTCGAAATAACTAACTGACCTGCTGCTCGATAGTAAAGAAACGAGCATCAAAACCTGGGAATGGTGTAAGAGCAGCAGGTGAGAGTGCAAAAGGGGACAGATGAATGGGGAGGATCAAAGTTTACTGGCATTGACAGGGTGGAGGACATGGTGTCAGCTCAAACTTCAAAACTCTACGACTCAAAACCTCAAACTGTAGCTGATGTGACAGGAGCAACTCATCCCGTGTGTAGCCTCCATGATGTGAGGAATGGTAGGTGTCTGAAATCAGCATAGTGTATGGTAGGAACCATCGGAATGGCTCGTCCAGCAGTGAAATAATGAAAGGAGCAAACGGTGCAGCCTGAGGGATCTATGGAAAAGCTGTTGAAGCAAAGGGATCGTCGCGCTGGTGCTGACCAGAAGTACCTTCCTCTGGACGGGGTGCGGGTATGTCCTAAAGGAAAAACGATAGACATTTCGGTGCAATGGACATCGGTCTCTATAGGGGGAAAAGGAGCAACATTAGCGGGTGCAGGCGGGGGATAAATAGCTCAACAAAAGGGGAATCAACAGGTGCAGAAACTGGACCAGATATAAGGGGTGCAATGTCTGGTAAACCAAAGGAAACATGGTCAGGATCAGGAATCGGCTCAAGATCAATAGGCGCAACATTAGGCTGACCCAAAAGGAACTGGAACTAGCTCATGAGCAGGCTCTGGGCCGTGTGGAGGTGTGGGATCTTGAGCAGGTGATAGTGCGGTAGCCATAGCGGCGTCATCATCTAACTTAGTTGCAAAAAAGCTGCAGTCCGACCGTCTGTAAAGCTGAAGATGTCACAGACTCAAAGGAGTCTTTCATCATCATGGTCGTCATCAGGGGGACCATCAACAACAAATCAACGTCATCATCAACTAATCGTCGAAAGGCAGATCCTCGGGAGGAATGACCACGAGAGGTACGACATCGAGGATCGGAGCCATGATGTGCTCGCCATCGGGGTGACCAATGATAAGGTGGTCATGGACTGGAACTGGGATGGCAAAAGGATCCTCGTCAGGGAAGCCATCAGCAAGGGTAAATCATCACCAAAGTCTGGTACCGTGAACGGTTGGAAGCCGTCCTCGTCCTCGGACAGCATGTCAGGATCACTCTCAGTGTCTGACGTATATATCTCTGGTGCGACATGACTTCGTCGTCTGACGCGACTGCCTTCAGGTTGCGGGCATCCGACAACCCATTCTCTGAGGATAACATGTGCCTGCAACGTCATAATCCTAACATATGTACGTATAGTAACCACTAACACCCAATATATGCAAACAAAGGCAATTTATCATGTAATCATGTATCCTTGTTATTCCTCATGAAATCTTTCTATCCTTCCTAATCTCCCAGACTAAACCACCTAGTCTCCCAGACTAAACCAACCAGTTTCCCAGACTGAACCACCCAGTCTCCCAGACTAAACCACCTAGTCTCCCAGACTAAACCACCCAGTCTCTCAGACTGAACCACCCAGTCTCTCAGACTGAACCACAAACATAAACCTTGAAATGTGTTTCGTGTCTTTCTTTAGTAAAAATTGTTTGTTTCCCTGGATCTGGGCGTTTCGTGTATGCAATGAAAACATGTTGTAAAAATATTTTCGTGAGAGTCCTAATGATTGTAGTCTAGACTCGAGAAGGAATCCTAGTTCGCTATAATCGAAGCTCTGATACCAAACTGTCACACCTTGACTTTTGCGGAAGCGTGATTTGCTGTGACTTGCTTAATATCATTGCATTCAACCATAACAAACAACTATATGATAAACCAAGATGTTCATCCATAGATAATTTTCAAAATAATACAACCGTCATTGTTTAACATCAAACTAAGACTTCAAGTTTAGATCACATGACAGCCAAAGCTTAAAGTTCCATACTGGACTTCACAAAAGACACAACCAAACTAGGTTTCGAGCCAGATATCTTATCCAAGATAAAATACATAACCCAAACCCTTCGAATCCGGATGACACCTTTTATTAGAGACAACACTTGAAACTTCAACGCCCGCCAGATCCATACTTAGTTTCCTGAAATACATGTAGTTTGAAAACATCAACAAAAGTTGAGCGAGTTCATGTGTGTGTTTGTGAATAAACCTTTCGAACATTTGTAAGTATGTTTGTATGTACTTGAAATCCGGTATGAAAGCAACAAGGAACAGATCAATTAAGGTGTAGCTAATACATTAATATTTGTGACGTGATGCAAGAAAACTCAAACCTAGCAGACTTTATCAATAAGACATAGTCAGCACATGGTCCACTCGACGGACTCATGGGTGGGGCTCGCTACACCCAAATAGATCTATCACTCATGTCCCTCGGTCCTACAAAGAGGATTAATGGCCTTAAGCGTCATACCCACCACTCACATGATCTAGCAGTACCCTTCCTTAGCTAACCATACCATGTATAAATGTTTGTAAACAGTTGAAACATGTACTTCACCCCCAAAGTTATAAAACCGAAAACAGTTAAAAAAAAGGGGGAACATGAACTCACAGGTTTGCGTTCTTCGAATCCGCCTGTAACTCAAAGTTTCCTCTGGTGTACACGACTACCTACAACGTACTATGGTCTATTAGACGAGCAGGTCGAGCCTTGACTTAGTATTAATTAGTGCCTTTGAGTTACGTTTCCAAGTGTCTTTATCATTATTCCAAGTTATATAATTATTTGTTAAAATAATAAATATTTTAATTTAAATTATATTTATTAAATTTTTGGAATAATAGTTAAAACAATATATATTTTAACTTGGTACTTTTCAAGTATTTATACTTGTATATCCTTCCCAAGGATGGGTGTATTTGTATTTGTATTCTTACACTTGTATATTTTTGCCATGTATTAGGGTCGTATTCCGGTGTGTATTTATACGTATGAGAATGCGTATTTTTATTGTATTCATTAAGTATTCTTATACTTAATTTGGTATTAATTCTCTGGGATATTATTTTTAATAAAAGTCCACCAATATATATTTCCAAAATATATATTGTAATAAACATTTCTTAGAAAAATTATTTATAATTTTTCTTTTGGCGAAAATATTTGTATTTTCTCATAAGTTTCAAAGATAATATATTGTCATGTCTAACTTGTAAAATATATATATAAACTCATTTTTCTCCAAAAATTATATAATTCATATTTATTCAAGAAATATATCTTTTACCTCAAAAATATTGTATTTCGTGTTTGTGTAAGAAAATATATATTTCTTTCAAAAATAATATATCATTTAAGAGTTTAAAGAAAAATATATATATTTATACTTGTCAAAAATAATATATTTTTCCCTCGTCAAAATATGATTTATTCTTGTAGCAATTGTAAAAATCATATTTTCGTTTTCTTGGTGTCCAAAATATTATCTACCAAAATATACCTTGTGAATAAATTTTCCGGAATGTTTTGGAAGTCTTATTACATAGTTCGGTTTTCACCAATATTTTGTGTACAACTTGTGTATTTATTCCTTGGAATTTTGGTAATATTTTTGAATGTAATTCTTGGTATTTTGATGTGTTATATTATTTCAAGTCCTAAAATAATATAACTATTACACAAAATATACAAATAATCACACACATGGTGTCATCTAAATATATATTTCCTAAATACATATTTAGTCAGTTTTATTTATAAAAACCAACCTTCAATAATTAGGATTTTTGTAACAAAATTTATGGCAAAGTTTTTGTAAATCTCCACGGTTTAGAATATACTTGTAAGTGTATGTTAATAAATATTTTTCTAAGTGTTTAGATTTTTAGAAAATTTTACCATAGTTTCCCCTAAAAATAGAGGTTCCCATGCTTTCAAGCATATCATTTTCTTTTGTAAAATCAACACAATCAATCCACACTCAACAACAAATAACTTTTACTTACCAACTTTGCCGAAGACAAGTAATAATCTAATACTTCATGAACTTGAAATTTCACAAAAATTTGTAGTAAATTACTAGTGTTATTTGTAGACCTTGTTATCCTTTAAAGTGTGTTTGATTCTTTAGAAACTTCATATTTAAAGAAGATTGATCTTTACAACTTATGATAATGTTTTCTAAAAATATTTCTTTATGAATTCTTCTTGTTTCACAAGTGTTTCTACACTTGTTTAACCACCAAAAATAAGGTTTGTTTATGTAAGAACCAAGATTTAGTAAAACTTATATTTTTAACTAGGTTTCTTTAGAAATCTTCCATAAATCTTTAGATCCATATGATTAACAACTTACTTTGATCATTATTTTTCAAGAAAACCACTTGTTTATTCAAGTTCATGCTTCATGTGTGGATGATCGATCATCCTACAACATTTCTATTTTCTCATCTTGCTAGATTATGTTTTTAATCATGATCTAGAAAGATCACATGATGATCTATATCTTATACATGAACAAATAACAATCAACAAGCAAAATAACACAATAACAACTTAGTTTCTTCATAAACCATGCTTATGTTCAAGTTTACTTCTTGTGATTCTTAGTGTTCTTCAAGATCAACATTATGTATTATCTTTTAACCACTTGAAATAGATGTAAAATGGAAAGATCATGGTTCTTACCACTAGCTCAAGGCTAGGGATGACCAAGAGGAGAAAACAAGTGGATAAAAGCAAATGAGAGAGGTCCTTGAACTTCCGAAGGTTCCAAGCTTCCTTATACACCTTATTACACCATTGTATATGTGTGAAATGGTTGAATGATGATTGAAGATGATGGATGTGTAGGTGGTGGTGTTGGGCCGTAAGTAAGAATAATAGGAGAGGAGAAGTTCAAGTGTTGACACTACGCCAAAAAAGGCTTATGGCCACACACAAAAAATGTGGCCATACGCCTTTCGCCACACCTTTTTTTTCCGGCTCAAGTGTGACCAAAGGTCGAGTCATCGTAGGTATCATACAGCCACATTCAGGTTTAGTGGTCGTAGCAACTCAATAGTGTGGCTAAAGGGTACCACTATTTCTTGCTGAAATCGGATGTTCTATACAATAAGTGTGGCTAAAAGGTAGCAACAGACACATGAATTTATTGTAAGTGTGGCATTTTCTATTATATAGTCACTTAAAAGTTTGTTTTAGCCACATCAATTAAAAATAAATGTGGCAAAAAGAGTTGTTGTAACCAAGCATTTCATCCATTAAGTGTGACTAAATGGTAGTAATGGCCACATGAACTTACTGTAAGTGTAACCATTTTTTTATTTAGTCACATGAGTTTACTATAAGTGTGGCCAAAAACTATTTCTAGACACACAAAACAACTTTGTGATTTTAAATGTGACTATTGTCTAACCTTTAGTCACACATAAAATTTTGTAATTTTAAATGTGACTATTGTTTAACTTTTGGTCACACGTTCTTTTTTTTCACATGACGTTTGCTATCATTCTGTCACACAAAAATACAAAGGGACGATAGTGTGACTAATGTTTATGTAAAGCCACATGATTTTCTTTGTTTTTTAAGTGTGGCTAATGACTAACCTTTGGTCACATATAATTACTTTTCTCATAACGTTTGCTATCATTCTATCACATAAAAAACAAAGTAACGATAATGTGGCTAATGATTATGTAGAGTCACATGAAACTTTATAATTTTAAGTGTGGCTATCATCTAACATCTGGTCACACATGTTCATTTTGTCCATTACGTATGCTAACATTCCATCACATATAAAAAACAAAATACAGATGGCGTGGCTAAAAGATATGTAAAGTCACGTGATTTTTTTTATTATTTTTAAGTGTGGCTATTATGTAACCTTTGGTCACACATAGTATTTTTTATCCATGACGTTTGCTAATAGTTCGTCACACCAAAATAAACAAAATGACCATGGTGTGACTAATGATTATGTAAAGCCACATAAAATATTATAATTTTAAGTGTGACTATTGTCTAATCTTTAGTCACACATAATATTCTTTTCCCGTGACGCTTAGTGTCATTCCGTCACACCAAACAAAAACAAAGTGACTATGATGTGGCTAATGGTTATACTTAGCCACATGAAATTTAGTAATTTTAAGTGTGACTATTGTTTAAGCTTTCACCACGCGTATTTATTGTGGTTCTATGTTGCCATTTTTGAGTAATTAGCTATATTATTTTCAATTTTTTTATTAAATAAAAACAGTTGTGAACGTAAGAAAACCTAAAACCAAATTATATTAAGAATAATAAACCAAAATTCATACATAAGTTTTCAACTTAAGTATTAATAACAAACTTATGATAAAATCTATCTACAAATGTTGAAAAGAGAAATCACAATACACATAAGCTAAAAACTATTTATAGATTGTTTTCTTCATGCCTATATACTCACCACTTTTCGACTTGAAAGTGATCAAAAACTATGATCAGATAATAAAGCATGGCATGTCTTCAGCACTTTTTTTTTATTAACTTCCTATATGCATAGAACCATATACTCCTGTACCACAAATCCAATAACATTAAATGAAGTTTGTTGAGACGTTCAAATCACCATAAAAAATACAAAATAACTTATTGCAAAAGAAAGACATACCAAGTATGTTATTTCCACCGGCAGCTGAACTGAAGCTTGAATGTCTGGCGGCCTTCACATACATTATATATAGATTGATTTAGTTTACTACAATGTAACGCATATTCATCGTGGTGCTTCCGCCATATCTCTATGAAGACATAGCGCTTCACTTTAGTTGCCTGCAATTCAAACAAGACTATACAACATCGAACTTTAATGCGCATGACGTTGGTTTGATGTGTGCTTGAAAAGTGCAGATTATGTATAAAAATACTGGAATCGGACATGTATCAAATTAGATTAAGAAAAATATATAATTATTTTACCTATTGATATTTAGTTATGAAGGCCAATAAGAAACCGGTTATCAAAATTTATTTGACCCATAAATAAGCAGAAGCTGATGTTATTAATCCAAACAGCCCATTAACATATGCTACATTAGCATTACTACCTTTGCATTCATTTAATAGCAGATTTGTTCATTTCATAGCATAAACTTATAAGCCCAATCCATGTCAAACATTTATAGGCTTGCAAGTCCTATGCAACACTTTGCCAAAGGCCAGCTAACTCACTAATAATCATTTCTATAAGGTGAACTGGTGAAGACTGAAGACATTGATAATAGTCTTGTTCCATGTTGGCGTGGTGCATCAACATGCTAGTTTCGTTCTTGGTTTGGCTCGTTTATCTTAACTACCCTAAATTTTGAACTTGAGCGCAGCTTGAAAAAGCTCAAAGCAGCTCGTTTATATTTTAAAAATAATAGTTTTATATTTTTATGCTTATCAATATATAAGAACAAAAGGTAATATTTTTAACACACACATAGTACTGATCAGAACTTATAATTAATGTCTATAACATAAGAATTTAAGTTATAACATTGATTTTGTAAAAAAACTTTCACTATTAACTAATTTGCAGTTAGTTACACAAAGCCATTAACAATTTCAAAATTCTATACCTGTTTTGGTAAAATAAGCCTATTGATTCTTTTGCTTAAGTATGAAGCATTTGTTTGATTTGATGCCTAATCGACAACAGATAAAGAGGATGGATTAAGCATGGTTACCTTTGTTGGAACCGGTGCTGTTGTGGTTTGATTCAGTCCAAGTGTCCAACAACATAGTGACTATCAAGATATGACAATATCCAACCAATGGCTTTTTAACTTCAGCAGCTCGAAGTAAGTGTGCCTGCATTCACTAGCAGAAAATAATCTACATTTTCTGATACACTAATTTAGGTCTGAATATATTAGAATTAAATTATCTTAGAATCACAAATTTCAAAATATGCAAGTTGTCAAAATACATGGATACCTAGAACTACAGGGCGTCTTGCTTAAATTCACCTCAAAGCTTTCAACTTCATTTCAGATTCTATCTTGTGCATGATCTTCACTTTCACTTTCGATTTCGGAAGCAATGTGGCGTAACCAACCATGCATCAGCTCATGAAAAATTAAAAAGAGTTAATAAGTAAAATGTGAAGTTTCACGATGCTAGTCTTTTTTTTATTTCTTGAAAGAAAAATCGAAACTTTTTTAGTTACCATTACGACATAACGAGCCATGCATCAGCTCATGAGCAAGAATAGATCCAGTTAGCAACCTGCAACATTTAATCACCAAAAAGGCTTAAGATTAATTCCCACATGTCCATATGTATGGATAGCGAATAGCGACAAGGTACCTATACGCTACGTAGCAATAGAGATGAAATAGCGCACGCTATTTCGTGCTTAACAATAAGGTAGTTAAAAATTTAATAAATAAAACATAGCTATCTATAACTTTTTTATATATATAATGTTAATTTTACACCTTTTTATGTATAAATTTATAAGTTCAAGGACCAAATGTAAGGTAGTGAAAAAAGTGGGGTTAAATGTTAAAATACACAAACTAATTTTGCACTTTTTATGTAGATTTTTACAAGTTTTAGAGACTAAATGTAAACTAATAAAACATAGAGGGATTAAATGTTAAAATCTATAAAGTTATTTAACCCTAAAAAGTCTCAAACGCAGCCGCTCTTCTTCTTCCTAGTTTCCAGCAACTTTCCGGTAGAAATTGCAGGTTTCCAGCTGGAATTCATCGTCGGAATCCGCTATAATCGCGCTATGGAGTCGCTACACAGCTTATAGCGAGGATTTGGCGCAAAGCGACGCTATTCGCTATAGCGATCGCTATGGCCACTATCGTAACTATGCATGAACACGTTCATTTCCTTAACGAACACACACGGACATAAAATCCCGTTCGGTAAGTGTTCATGAACAGTGCGTGAACAGATATATTTCCTTAACAAATGAACACAAACAATGTCTTGTTCGTGTTCATTTGGTTCGTTTGCAGGCTGCAGCCCTATTTTTAATGAATATTTAACAAGTTAATTATATTTACAAAAACAAAACTCTTACGTTAGTAATCTAAATATTTGATAGAGTTGACAATGCAAATGTTTATGGAAACCAAATAAATACAAAAAAAGCTTCCGATATGATTACAATATAAGGAAAAACTTATCGACTACATGGAAAACAACTAAAGAGAAGCAAACAAATAGGATGAATACTAATGTGACCATTTTTTTACAAGTAATCAGGAGTAAAAGAGCATTTAAAGAGCATATGGTATACCTGAGAGAGCCCAAAGTGCAGAACTGTTGATTCTATGACAATCAGAAACGTTTAAAGAGGATAAGTATTGAAAAGCGCTGAGATATGCCATCCACTCTGCATCAACAGAGCTCTCACCTCTCAGATCAATCTTCTCTACGTTGTATTTGAACACTCTGCACAAATTAATGAAACCTAAATAAATTATAACAATAGGTTTGAGCACAAACTGACATAAGGTTCAGGGGTGGAAGGCATGCAAAAGAAGTCAATTACTGCCAGTAAATCTATGATATGACTAGCACTCTAGCAGTACTATAATAACAACAATATGGCTCATTTACTGACTAGAAGATACCAAACAGAAATGAATAGTTGTCATAAACAAAGATATAATCTATTTTTAAATATATTGAGTTCTCTACAGGATAAACGTCCCACAGGCACATCAATAAAAGAACTGCACTAAAGCGTAGGATATAAACATTCATCTAGTTTATGAGAATTTGGAATTTGCTAATAGCATTTTCCAGTTTCAGAAATTTTGCGTACAAGAAAGGTATCACTGTTACTCTCTATGTTGTCAAAGACGCAAGGCGCAGGCGAGGCGCATCGGCCTCGCCCGGAGCCTAGGCGCAAGGCGAAAAAAAACGTGGACTTTTTTAAGAAAAGATCATATAGAGAAAAAATATAAAAAATATGTTATGCTTTGAAAATAAATAAGATTCCACATATAAAACTAAAAGGACGGTTTTTGCGCCTAGTCGCGCGCCTTTTTGCGCCTCGGCACCGTTTTTTCAACAAAAAAAAACCCCATTTTTGCGCCTAGGCTACCACCAGGCGGGTATAGGTGCGCCTCGCTGCGCCCGAGCGCCTAGGCGCGCGCTTTTTGCGCTTTTGACAACATAGGTTACTCTAGGAAAGAGATCTTGTGATTCAACAATCAACCAAAAGAGCATTTTTCTTTATCAGTTATCACAACTCATGAGCAAATTAAGTAAACACCAAACCTATGTGCAACAAGCCAAAAGACACAGTAAGTAGGGTACACTTCTTTGTACCCCGCATATCCACACATGTGAGCGTGTTCAGATCACTTTTAAGCAATATTGAAACTGTATATAGTAGACTACATAGCTACCGACTTGATACCATATATAAGCTCTGGTATTAGCACAAACTACATGTCATTTACGCAAATGATTGAATTTAACTAAAAAGGTATCCAAAAATGTAACTGGTTAAAGTTACATTTTTCTCCTCAACAATTGCATCATTAAGGGTGTGTCTTTCAACAAGAAGCTTGGGAATTTGTTGATTGAGTCTCATGCCATTCCCTAATATAAGTCTCTAATGGAGTGGTAAAGTGGTTGGCAGGCCCTTATATCCATTATTGAAGATTCCATGCATTCCAGGCGTAAACTCATTCCATCTCCTAAAGAGACGTACCGAACATTCACAGACTACACCAATTTGAAAACACCAGAATTTTATAATTATGAATAACATTCACAGACTGCACCATGTTAAACTCCTTACACTCGGTCTGCATACGCTTCTCCAAATTACGTGTGATTAAATTTGCACTGATGGTGTAATGTAATCAATGGAGCTAATGGATTCGCCTAATAGAACATTGTAATCTAGGGATCTACTACTAAAGAAACAAAAAGGTAACACCAACATCAGACCCTAGACCATCTATCCTCAACATTGATGAAAATGTGTTGTACAACAGATATAAAATGCTAAAGCAGAACTGAAGAATTTCAGAAACAATACAACGATTAATCCAATGTGCCAAATCCCAGTCAAGTCACATATCTCCAAACATGCAACACCACAACGAATTTGATAAAACCAACTAGCTAAATAATTTTATCTAAGCATCTAATAATTATAATAGAGCAAATGTACACATAACCTCTGTGCCGTCTTACAAAAAAACCGAGGCGGGGGGTGTTCAACGATTGATGACATCATCAACGTCTACAACGCCGGTGATTTTGAGCCGGATCCGTGGCGGTGTCCAACCTTACCCTTATACCACCAGATCTATGGCGGTATCCACCGATCCCTCTTCCAACCCTACCCTTATACCACCGGAGTTCAGGAAACAAAACAGGTGATGTGTTCGGTGAGAGAGGGTTTCCAAAAAGGTTTGAATGTGAAAAAAAGAAGAAGCAGGTGATGAGTTTGACGAGTTAATTTTGTGAGAACACATAATTGATTTTAGGTTACAAGGGAGGGAAGGATGAGAGGGAAAAAACAAAACTTAACTTTTGGGATACAGGAATGGGAGGGAAAAAACAAAACTTAACTTTTGGAAGTCACATTTAACTTTTTTTAGGGGATTCATAACTAAGGGATGAGTTCCGTTTTAGTACTGGTATCGAAAATACTCGGTACGGGTACCGTTATTTAAATGTAAAAACTACGAAAATATTGGTACTGTACCGAATCGGTATCATATCGATACCAAAAACGCGAAAATTCGGTACCGAAAATGAACCTGTTCGGTACCGGTATCCGGTACCATTTTCCCATCCCTAGGCTCAAGAACTTCTCCAAATCGGATCAGTAAAAAGCTTAAATTAGCCGAGCTTTTAGCTCGTTTGAAAGTGTTCTCAATTTACGTCCAGGGTCGAGCCAAACCCGACTCTTGTGTTTTACCTTCAAGTCGGGCTCAATCTCAAATAAGTAGGCTCGGACCGAGACAAACTCAAGCCTAGTCGAGTCCATTAAGACATATATGATCTACTATTATCCTTTATGATATAGCATGACTCCTTACTACTCGCGATCTAACAATTTAGGACCTCGTATAACATAATAAGGGCGTTAATGATCAATGATAAGTTGTTAGGACTATTAACACCCAATAAGGACCATTAAGAGTTATTGGTACTATTATAGCCCAATGGGACCCAATAAGACAAACATGATATCCTATTGCCCCTTGTTATCCACTAATACATAGTATGATCCATTAAGACGTATATCCTAAATACGTATTATCACCCAATAACATGTATGCTTTTGTTAATGGGCCGTATTGGGCCTTGATTGGTGTCAGTGGTTCATTACTGCCTATATCGTGTCATAGTTGGTCAAATAGGGTTTTATAGGAGTGTAATGAGTCATAGTTAGGTGTAAACACCCAATAACATGTCATACTTTCATTAATGGGTCGTATTGGGCCTTGGTTTGTGTTAACGGCCCAATATAGCCTCTATCATGTCACAGCTGCTTTAAATAGGTTGCATAGGAGTGTAGTGAGTCATACTAGTCATAGATAGGTGTTATCACCCAATAACATGTCGTACTTTTGTTAATGAGCTGTACTGGGCCTTGATTGGTGTTAATGGCTCATTATAGCCTATATCATGTCATAGTTGGGCAAATAGGGTTTTATGGTAGTGTAATGAGTCATAGTTAGGTGTGAACGCCAAATAACATGTCATGTTTTCATTTATGGGTCGTATTGGGCCTTTATTGGTGTTGGTGGCCCAATATAGTCTCTATTGTATCATTGTCGCTCTAAAAGGTTTGTATAGGAGTGTTGTGAGTCATACTAGTCATAGTTAGGTGTTAACACCTAATAAACATGTTAATGGGCCGTATCGGGCCTTAGTTGGTGTTAGTGACCCATTGTAGCCTATATCATGTCATAGTTGCTATAAGAGGGTTTTATATGAGTATAATGAGTCATAGTTAGGTGTGAACACCCAATAACATGTCATATACTTTCATTAACGGCCCGTATTGGACCTTAATTGGTGTTAGCGGCCCAATATAGTCTATATCGTGTCATTGTTGCTCTAAAAAGGTTGTATAAGAGTGTAATGAGTCATACTAGTCGTAGTTTAGTGTTAACACCCAATGACATGTCATATTTCATGAATGGGCTGTATTGGGCCTTGATTAGTGTTAGTGGCCCAATATAGCCTCTATCATTGTCTATTATGACACACATGATATATAATAATCCATTACGATAAAGTAGTGACTCACCACAATTCACTCTATCCCTAATGTGACATTATAAGGCCCATAAATTTCAACATTGATGCATTTGTTATATATATATATTCAAACCTAAACTAGTTACAACCACACATATAAGTTTGAAACGAAATTACTAATATAATAAAGAGTAAATTACGTTTTTGGCCCCTATGGTTATATCACTTTTACTATATTAGCCAAAAATAATAATTTTTAACATATCTACCCCCATGGTCTCTATAACTAACCATTTTGGCCACTAAGTAATTTACTCTTTATTATAAAATGTAGAGTAAATTACGATTTGGCCCCTGTGGTTAGATTACTTTTACCATTTTAGCCCAAAAAGGAATCTTTTAACATCTGAACCCCAACGTCTTTTTTTTCTAACTCTTTTGGCTCCTAACACTAACTCCATCCATTTACTTTTATGGGCCAAAATGGTTAGTAAAAAAGACCTTGGGGGCCAAAAGGGTTAGAAAAAAAGACATTGGGGGCTCAGATGTTAAAAGATTCCTTTTTGGCTAAAAGGGTAAAAGTGATACAACAACAGGGGCCAAAATCGTAATTTACTAAAAAATGTAAATTTATAACTTTATATATTTTAGAATAATAATATTTTTTAAAAATATTGTGTAAAATAAAGAAAATATATTTTAAAAAATGTATATCAAACGTGACTCATATGTAAACATTGACATATTTTTTTTTTCAACTGCAAACATTGACATATGATGTGGAAGAAAACAATAAAAAAAAATATGATCTAGAAGTTATAATATTTAATAATACTTTGAATTTATGAATATGTAGCAAGATTTTTTGTATCTTTATATTAAACTAGTAAATTTACCCCGCGCTACGGGATTTTCTATTTAGATCTAAACAATTTAGGCCAAAAAATCTAGTTAACGAGAGCTGGTGCTGTAATCAAATGTGCAAAAGAGCCGATATAATAGGGACCAATTATTTATAAACCATTCATCTACAAAAGAAGAGATTCATGAAAGAGGGCATGTTTTTAATGGTCTGCAGGAACCAAGCGTTTGCCAAAGTTGAAACAACTAAAGAACTGGACAACTCCGTGCAAAAGTTTTAAACGACATAACTGATGTAACTTTCCAAAACAAAACATGAAAAAACGACTTCAGTTATCGAGCTTGTTGTTTTCAGTCAATTGTAGCACTGGCATCCACTTCGGCCTCTGTTGTCACAACTTGCGTTGTAGGCTATCCTTGTGCATTTTCATTTGGAGTCAAAAGCGATGTGGTGGGTCTTTGTTTGGAGCCTAGCATTGATTCCAAAAGAATAAAAAGAAGTAGCTATATGTATAAAAACAAAAGAAAAGGTTATCAAGTACAAAACATGAGAAATGTATCATAATATTAGCAAGAAGGATCACAGTGAAAATAAACTTATTAGGTACAAACTGAACAAAATCATGACATTAAGGATGTGATACAATTGGAGTACTGAAATTCAGAAAAACTTACGAATCAACTTGAACGATTAGAATCAACTGATGTGCAAATGGAGGAGCTCGCCTACTTAATCACGACTCCTAACTGAAACCGTTGAGCCGATTGCTTGATTCAGCAACTTGATAATAATTGCAGACAACTAATTGAAATTCAATCGTCTACATAAAATCCTACAAATATAAGTTCAAAATAATTCAACATTCGACACTAAGCTTATTGATAGGAGTAAGACCCCGAATCACCGGTTCAAATCAAACGATAAAAAGAAAAGATAGAACTACGACTCATTTGGATACAGATTCACCACCAAACGAAACCGTAGGGCTGCGATTTCCAACCGAAGATACAGATACACCACTACGGTTAGAGAATCGTGTCTAAGTTCACCACCCAACGCGCCACGGTTGAGCTAGCATAGACCATTAATTTTAACCCATAATCCAATGAGATAAAATCAACACAAAAGTGTTCACAATCGAAAAAACTCTCTGATGTTTCATTGCTCACAAAGTGTTTACATAAAGGAAACTCAACAAAATAACTACCCCAGGTTGCTACATCTTAGGAAAAAGAAAGATTAAAGTACAAACTAAAAAGTAGAAAGTACAACTAAAAAGAGCATGACGAAAACTAAACTAAAAACATGGGCATAAAGAGAAATAACTGGTGTGTGGATTTGCATGGGAGCCTTGAACAACCACCATGCCTTGAACAACCACCATGGATATTCGACCCGATCCGGCTAACCCATGTTGGTGTCATTTCGCATGCTGCTACTGTGCGATGGATCCGTTTTTCTATCGACTCGTCTTTAACGGTTAGCGATCCTACGGCTAACGAGCGTTGGCTCAAGAGGTGCCTATCACTTATATTCTAATTTTGGTACTTTTTGGTGTTTTACCCAATGTCATTTATCAAGAGTAGAACGAAACCAACAAAGGCAAATCCACAAACAAATAGAAGGCACCTCAGAAAACATGTTACAATGCCAAGTATCGATGAACAACTTTAACACTAACAAAATATATGTATTTATCATAAAAACTTTATGAAATCTAAGCAAGATATAAGCAACCCAGTAACAACACAATCAAATGACATATTATGGGGGTAAAATTCCATTCTACATGCCTCTTTGAGAACAGTTTCACCATCATTAACATTCTTAAGAGGACCACACTTGTTTTGCAACACCACATTTCTACCCCTGGAGCTCTGTCACTATGCTCACATTGCCTACACCCAAAACCCATCACCCATTGCAAAATTAGACAATAAAACGTAGTTAATTTTTACCACAAATTAGTAAAAAACAATTTCATGGGGACATCAAAAGTGAAATTGCAACTGACCAGGAAATTGGTTGTAGTCGAACAATCATGATTGAAGTGAATTTCTTTAGCCATGGTTGTAATTGGGTTCAAGGATTGCAAAACTGAAGGAGTACCGCCTTTCACCAGAGCACCTATACCTTGGTTAGATGTTAAGACTGCAACTAAAAGAGGCGTTCTTGGATATGTCTCCTGAAATCGATGAACATGTGAACGTAATATGTGCACAAAGCAAATCAACTTCAGTTTTAAAACCAATGTTAAATAACATCCAAGGAAATTAATTCAGAAAACTAAAATATTATTTGCTTTCATTAACGCTGTGTTCCAGAGATCCACTTAACAGGGGGAGGGGAGGGGAGGGGAGGGAAAATGGTGTTCCAGAGATCCACTTAACAGGGGGAGGGGAGGGAAAATGGGGTTTTTTTTGCCTGAAAATAGTCTTTCCAATTTGGAAAGACATGGAGGGGAGGGGAGGGGAGGGGAGGGAAGGGGAGGGATTTTTAACTCGGGAACACACCGTAAGAGAACCCCTATTCAACCACGTGATAATACAATATGTTTGAATTTCCCCAATACGAAACCCTAGACAGGAGTTCAAACAAAGCATAAATTGAAAGATGAATAAGAAACCAGGGTTTATCTTTTCCGGGAGGCGAGATCACCGGAAATTCCAATCCCCGTAGCCTGCAATTAGAACCAAACCTCAAATATGCTTCACTCGAACTCAACTCTGCATATCTAAAACTCATAATCGAACAATTCGGAAACCTAGCTCATCTCCGATACGGAGGGAACAAAAAATAACACATACGCTTCTGAGAAATTAAAGCTAATCACATAGATAAAAGGAATTCATGTAGTCCATCTTCTCGAATTGGAACTAGGAACAGATCTGGTAAGAGGTGGGAACAGTTATGAGATGATTAAAAGTTTAGATATATAAGTGTGGCCATTGAATATTATTTGGTCATACAGATTTTTTATTTGTGGCATTTGCTATAATATTGTCACACAAAACAAAAATAAAGCGTTAATGGTGAGGCTAATTGTTATGTAAAGCTATATTGCAATTTTAAATGTGACTATTGTTTAACGATGGTGTGATGAATGTTTATGTAAAGTCACATGAAATCTTATAGTTTCGAGTGTGACTATTGTCTAACATTTGATCACACAAAATAGTATATGTGGCCATGTATTACCTTTTAGCCATATTATCACACAAATATTGTGGTTGTATATCATATTTGGTCACACTTTTTTAAGTGTGGCTACTAAATGTTTTAGTTATTTTTTTCCTAAAGATGTGCTTTTAGCTACATCACTAAAAAATACCATCGCCGTAGATTACAGTTGGCCACACATTTCCAGTGTGGCTAATAAATGTCACAGTTTTTCCTTAAAATGTGGCTAAAGGTTTTAAAAACGTGTGTTTTTGGTCACATAAAACAATTATTATGGTTGTAGATTACATTTTGCCACACTTTTTTTAGTGTGACTATTAAAGGTCACTGTTTTTTTCTTAATGTGTGGCTAAAGGTTTTGAGCTTTTATATAATGGCCACACGAATACGTAAAATGTGTGGCGATACATGGGCTGAAAGTTTTTCAAATGTTAGAAATGACCTTTAGCCACACATTTAATCAAAAGTGTGGCTGGACGGTTTGGCCATATGTGTGGCCGTAGGTGGTTTTTGGCATAGTGTGAGTTTGTGAAGAATGAATGAAGGTCATGATCTCTTGGTTCCTTATAATGCACCAATCTTCCAAATATCTAGTGTATTTTATGTTTAGTAAAGTTTAGACAATATCTATTAAGTTATTCAAATAAAATCTATGGTTGGTCCCTTGTTGGCCAATTTGTAGGTGGGGGGGGGGGGGTCTTAGGCTAGGTTGTAATGTTATGGTTAGATCATGGTTGAAATCCATGTGTCTAGTTAGGTTACTTAGATATTAGTATGTTGTATAGTGTTTTATGATGTTCGGGGACCATAACTAGCTTGGTAATGTTAAAACAGTGCTTCTACTAAAAATTTGGTGTTTCGGGTAGTGTCCGGTTGTTCGGTTGATTACTGGTTCGTTAAGGTGCTAAACTTCGCAGTTTAGTGTGCTTTATGTAACCTTTTGTGACGGTTTTGATTCCCGACACTTAGGAAAGTATTCAGGACCATTTAAGCCTATTTCTGCATGAAATTATGTTGTTTAAATGCTGAATTTTGCTGAATTCTGCGGAATTCTGCAGTTTATGTAAGTTTTAGGCACTTTCCGGCACTTAAACTATCACTAGGAAGGCAGTTTTGTGATCCTTACTTTCCTACACACTATACTAGTGTAATACTTGGTTTCTGGCTCATTCTGTGTCTCAATACAATGTCTGTCTATCTACTGAGTTCTGTCAGCATTTTTCTGATTTGTCTGATAACTGTGCTAGCTTTGTTTCATACATCATTTCAATCAATAAAGTTTGCATGCAATAATGTTTTGTCATTTGCAATATATGATGCGCATGTATGTATGATCAGAAAACAATTCAAGTCATAAATTGTAAATCAGCACAGTCATTAATCATTAATTATTGTCTAATTAATAGTACGGATGCATGCAAATTTGACAATTGCCACATTAGGAAGGGATCTTAGAACACCCTAAATGTATAGTAACAGGACCAAAAGTTAGTGATCAGTTAACAACGTGATGACAGAACACACTAAGTGTTAAGTTGGGGGTGACGAGCGTTAAAGTGATAGTTGGGGTTGGCAGTGACCTAATAGTTAGCGGTGATAAAATCCAATAACCCTAATTAATATGGTAATGTCTTGGCCACAAAGTTAGGATTAGTCTATATAAACCAACTTAGGGTTAAACACTCCGAGTTATGATTTGAGAGTTATTGTAATCAAAATTTTGAGTTATATTTTCCTGATTATAATAAAAGTTTCCATTAGTTCTTGTTATCGATTCTTTGATTTGAATTGATATCATAGCCAAGTCCAAGAACCTTAATCGAATAAACCGCCGCCATCAGAAGAAGCAGCCATCACTGGGAGAACACATTGCCTTCAACGGAAGCCGCTGTGTTTTTACGATTATACTAAGCCAAATTCAAATGTTTCCGCTACTACTAGCGTTCTCGTCGATTGAACAATGAAAGAGGTTAGATTGTTGGGTTCTTGGTAACCGCCGGTCATTGTGGTTTTTTGTTTACCTTGTTTTCCGTTTAAAGGTGAAAGAAAGCAAACAGTGGGAAATCTTTGATTGACTTTTATTTTTGGTATCTCAAAATTCAACAATAGTAAAAAAAGTTGTTTTGATTTATCTTGTTGGTGACGTGGGATTCAAAAAAAAAGGAAGAAATACAATAAGTTTATTTATTTATTTATTATTTTTAGTTCAATAAGTTTGGTTTAACCATTAAAAGTTGATTATTATTTGGGATGCGCAAGAGGGTTCAATTCAAGGTTTGTTTTTAATACGGGTTCGTGATGAGGGATTTGCGATCATATTTGAGAGTAGACTGTTCGGTTCTGAAAAGTAGTTCGGGATTGATCGGTTTGTGTTTCTTCCAATGGATTTGAAATGGGGGTTCTACATCGCTAACTTATAATAGACGAGGTAAGATGGCGGATAGTGATCGACTAAATGTTACAGTTAAAGGGAACAATTCAGCTAGTCTTGTATGTCCCATGTTGACTAAAACGAGTACACAAAATGGGGTATGGGAATAAAGGAGATCCTTAATGTGTACGGATTTTGGGAGCAAATTGAACCAGGATCTGTTTTGGATGCCAAGAAAAAACAACATGGCGATAGCATTGCTGTTTCAGGCTATACCCGAAGATCAGATTTTTCAAGTCAGTAATCTTACCACAGCCAAGGAGATGTAGGATGCGTTAATGACCCGTAGTCTTGAGGTCGATCGGGTTGGAGAAGCGATGTTACAAACTTTAATGTCCAACTTTGAGAACCTAAAGATGAATGACCAGAGTTCGGTTGATGAGTTTGCTAGTACGTTATCTGGGTTCGCTTCAAAGCTAGCTTCTTTGAGTTTTACGATTGATGGGCCTAAATTGGCCAAGAAGTTTCTGAACGAGCTACCAAGAAGGTTCATTCATATGGTGGCTTCAATTGAACAGGTAGCTGATCTCTAAATGATTACATTTGATGATGTTGTTGGTTTTTAAAAAGCATACAAAGAACAGATAAAAGAATAGGATATTCAAGAAAATAGTAATTCGTATAAAGGGAAAGGAGGGGGCCGAGGTAACGGCCAAAACCAAGACCGGGATGATGAGGACCAAGATGAAAGTTAAAGCCGAGATGGTCAAGATCATGGGTCATAGCAGATGAGTCAAAGAAGAACCAATGATCGTCAAAAGGGAAGAAAAGATTCATAGGTTCAGTGTTACTGTTGTGATAAATTTGGTCACTTCGTGTCATGGTGTTCTGATCATATGAAAAAACATGAAGAAGCTAACTTAACTGAAACCGATTATTTGTATTCATCATTGTTTATGATGAGATGTGATAAAGAAACAGTTTTTCTGATTGAAGAATGGGTGATTCTTAAGCATTTTGAAACTGAGCTAATGGAGAAAGACATTTGGTATCTTGACAAAGGATCATCAAATCACATGACTGGTAATCAAGCATACTCCCTTGAACTTAACGAACGTGTCACGAGAAAGGTGAAATTCATAGACAGATCTTGTGTTGACATGCGAGGAAAGGGATTGGTATTACTTAAAGGGAAAACACAGGAAAATCGCCCATTGACCGATGTTTACTACATACCTATTTTGCTAATTAATATCATAAGCTTTGGTCAAGAAACAAAAGGTGGATGTGACACTCACATGAAACACGATTTGCTAACCATTCATGATAATACAAGTAAGCTTATGATAAGTTGACAAGGACCAAGAACCATTTGTATATCAACGTCAATATAAAAAGTCCCGGTACACAAGTTAGCATGATTGGAATGAAGAATTTTGCAGATGGGGATCTACAAAAAGTTAAACTGCAAGGTGATACTCCAAGTACGAGTCAGAATTTCTCAAAGATCCAAGTTAAATTGTTAAACCCAAAATTTAGAGTCCAAAGAAAAATGTTAAAGAATCCAAAGAAAATGTTAAGCAATGGATTCAAACCCAAGGAAGTACGTGTAATGATCACAAGAAACAAGTGTTTGTTCAGGCTAAGTAGAGCTTAAAGAACATTGGATAAGTTTCCAAATTACATTATAATCAATATGGTAATGTCTTGGCCACCAAGTTAGGGTTAGATATTATTTAAAACTAGAGATAAACCGAGTTATGGTTTGAGAGTTATTGTAATAAAGTTTTTTAAGTTATATTTTCTTGGTTATAATAAAAGTTCTTGGAGAGTTATTCCATTCATTCTTTTTATCGATTATTGGATTTGAAAATCAACCATTTCTAAACATACCAAACTAGGCAAAGTCTCAAAGATGTTATTGTATAACAAATTATCTTGTGGCTTTATGCATAGGTAATGTCTCACCATCACAACACCACCTACAAAACCACCCACCAAAATTCTTAACCCACTAGAATTAAAAAACGTATCAAAAGAGATACAATCTGTGACAATTTGCACGTTCCATCCTGTATCGTTCCTATTTACGATGAAATCTTGTTATTTGATAAATGGTATTAATATAAAAGGGTTTTATATATATCTGAATTATATGTGGATGTATGTTGTTATTATTATTATTATTATTATTATCACAATCCAGCTGCACAAAGAGTATGGTTGCACACTCTTTTGCTGGTTGCACACCCCATTAGTTGGGCCTGATAGACTGGTGAGCCCAGACTCAAATGGACCCCACACCTGTAAACTGTCTAGACCGCACACTTGAATTTCAAACAAGTGTGCGGCATCTCACAAAGAATGACAACTGGAACCCATTTCCCACATTTGTGTGACATTATTGGAAGGTTATAAATACCCCTCTTGCCCAAAACCCTAGAACCTTTTGCCACAAACATTCTCCTAGCCGTCATACCTCTCTATCTCTCTCTTCCTCTTTTAGAAACATTTCCTTTTTGGTAATCTTCTACTCCAAGGCAGCCATCAAGAGCATCATCTTCATCAAAAGCTCTCGTTTTTCTTGAAGATTATCCTCCTCTCCTTCAAGACTTCTTCTATTCTTCCTACACTATCACAACCGAATCACTTCCAGGTTAGAAATCACATTATTTGAAGGTTATGTTGTTAAAAAATTGTGTTCATGTTTGTCTTGATGATGTATGTTTAAAAAGATGAGTTCTTGGTTTGATGCTTGCTTTTGTTTGCTTTAAATGACTCATAAAACGGTATGATTCCTTGTGTTAAATCTATTAAGATATGAAATATGATAAGACTCGATGTAGGTCCCCTTGATGTGTATGGATCTTTCACAGAATTGTCAATCTAATCAAGAGTGCGGAATCCTCTTGATCAGAATATAGCAGAATGAGTAGAAACAAAAATCACTTTCAAACTGGGTTTCTATTGATTATCGATTACAAGAATTACAATCAATCAAACCCTAACACACTCAAATTCGTCCAAGTCTAGCTCTCACGAATTCTAATGCCTCTCAAACTCTGTTTTTTCTGATTAACCTAAACCCTAAAGCCTAACCTTGTTTGTATAACACAAGGTTTGCTACTTGGGCTTAGATTAAACCTCATGGACTGCGAATTGGACAAGCCCAATTTGCCCCCATACACCCAATTCGTTAGGTTTGGTTAGCCCAAACATTACAACTAACTATTACAAAGCTAAACCCGCTAACCGTTTATCGTTTAACTAATTACAAGATATCCAAAGACCAAATCTAAGCTGTTGTCACAAATATGCACCAACAAACTCCCCCTTGACAATAGCTTTATAAAATAACTTTGTCTTCAGTCTTCTTGCAATCTTCATGTAATCTTACACTGTCTTTGGTCTTTGGATAGCTTCAGCTTCAATAGCTTCTGTCAGCAACAGACTCCCCCTAAGCTGATGCATCCAATCACCAAATCTTCAAAAACTTTAGCGTTTGAGTAAACTCCAGTTAAGCATATGTATAGCAATCTTCAAACTCTTCACTTTGTCTGCAATATAGAAAGGAGGTTCTACCATGCATCCAATCAAACTCTCATCTCTTCACAGCAACTTCTCAGCAACATACAGCTTCAATCTGTATACTATAAAACAAACATCTCGAGAAACCATAAATTATTATTTTTCAAGAGATTATATCACAGATTAAGCATTTTCAATTCATTACCAACACGCAAAACATTTTGTTCAACACACAAGAACCTCATGATTTAAAATTTTGAACTCACTTTCTAACACCGTCTCCCCCTATCAGTAACAATTCCTCCAAGAATAACAATTTTTCGTACGTCAAGAATTTTAAACAGAAAAAGACACTATTTTTGGATTTTTATATTTTTCTGAAAGCAAGTAAATAACAAAAGCAATAAACACTCTATTTTTGTGAGAATCACCGGTAAGAAGATCATATCAGCACAATCAAACTGTTTCACACTATTAGATAATTCTTTATTTAATTTTTCGTGAAAAGCAGTCCAAGACAATTACCAGTATGTTTGTCCACTTAAACAAAATGCATGAACATTTCAAGTACCATTACCATATGATACGTTAAGGTAATTTTATTTCTGATATACTAGTGTGTCCCACTTCAGGATATACCCCCGCGATCAAGGTATGCACAAAGATTCATCGTAGTAGGTGAGTATACTGAATTCATCCGTTTTGTTTTTCAACGATTTGATAATTGGTGATCAGGTCAGTACTTCCGTACAGCAAAGAGACCAAAATATCTAACGAGGGCTAAAACAAATACCATTTTTGGTACGATTTATGCATTTTGCACATTTTGAATGACTCTCTATGAGAGCTTCTTCATTTATGGGATTTGGAATTTTTTGCTCTTTTAAGATATCCTGGGTGTGCCTAAGTCAGCATGTATCTGGATGCAGCAGAAGGACAACCCTGATATCCCCAGATGAAATAACAGTATAAAGACCCAAAACCTCAGATTTTGGCAATCTATCAACGCAAGATTTAAGCTCATTAAACCATACACCACTGATGTGTTCCCCACTCATACACAATTCATTTAGGTTTATATCACATTGGTAAGTTGATTATTTCATGCTTTTTGCCTACTGGTACATCATATGATGAAGCTGCTATAACACTTAAGCAATTTAATTTCAGTTTCAGTGTGACAGTCTAACTTGCTGATGTACTATCATTTCTTATTTTTCACACAGTGATAACTCAATTTTTTGTTTTCTATTTTTTTATGTTTTTGATTTTTTTCAATGTTTTGTATTTTTGATTTTTAAGAAAAGTAGTAAACTATTTACAAAATTCTTATGAAAAACCAGTTATTCAGGATTCCTCATCCCGTTGAGTTCGACTAAATGTTCAAAGCGAGCCCTGTCAAAAGCTTTAGTATAAAGATCTGCCAGGTTATCTAGTGTGTCGACTCAGCACTTTGTACTTCAATTTAAATCATTTAGTATATATATATCAACAATCTCACATCCCCCGTCATGTGCCTAGAGCAGCCATTATCAACATACCATAAGTAGATAATCCTCCTTAGCAGCTCCTGCACACACCAACTAAGAAATTAGTTAGATTGGGGGACCCAAGCCTTAATGGTCTTGGGTCGTCCAAATTCACCAACCACTGGAACATCCATCCAATATCCATTACTCCTAACTGGAGTCTTGGATCTCAGACCTGTTGATGGAAATGGGTTTTTATTTCCATAAGGTCTCTGGTCCTGAGGGTTCCTATATGTATTTGGACTATTTGACCTTTGGAAATTTTGATTTTGATACCATGAGTTTTGATTCCAAGAAGCATTATTGTTATAATTTCTAAAGCCATTGTTATAAAAAGTTCGACCACCATCATTTTGGTATCGATTTTGATATTGACCTTGACTTCTGAAATTATTAGAATTATGATTGTTCATTCTTGGTGAACTGCTTCTAGGTCTCTCATATCTGCCTGGTGGAGATCTAGGCTGAAATCTTGGTTGATTTCTTTGAAAACGAGGAACTTGTGGAGTTCTTGTTCCAGCCTTATCTACACCAACAGCAACATTCTCTGGTTGCTTAGGAGCAGATTTCTTTGGAGAATTTGATCCTTTCTCCTCACTATCACCTTTCTTTTCTGGTGATTTCCCTCTCTGTTTTTCACTAATTTGTGCTTCACTCTTTTTGTTAGGACAGCAGCTAGCTACATATCCCTTTATGTGACACTTGAAGCACGATCTCCTTTTCAAAGACTTCTTAGTTGGAGTCTTTGAGGTAGATCCCTTATCAGATGGTGATGATCCCTTGGAGGAATCTTGTTCAGTTTGCCTAATTTCAGATTTTTCTATGCTCTTATTTTTTGCAAACTTTACATTCGATTCATTTTCAATAACAGCGGTTTCGTTTTTCATATCACTACCTTGAACAAAATTAATCTTTTTAACAAAAGTTTGATTTTTGCTCTTAGGAGGTGAATTTTTCTTTTTCAAAGATTCCCTGTTATTGTTCTTCTTAGCCTCATCACTCTCAGATCCATCACTTTGACTTGATGCGAAACTACTTGGTGCAGTTGTCATAAAGTCTATTAGCTCATTTTCATCAGGCAGGAATGAATAGTCATGACTAAGAGGAGGTGAAACTTCATTAAAGCCCTGGAAGCCCACACTTGTCTTGTCATTACTCTTCTTTAACCAACCCATCATGTGTTTCATAACAAAAGACGAATCTCTGAATTGACTTAATTTCTTTTCAAGTTCAACAATTTTGAGTTGTGCATCTGACAACTCTTTGCATTTTTCAGAAATCTCTTTTGTTTTCTCAGCCATCATGTCATGAGCTAAATCTATTACTTGAAGTTTTCCATTTAACTTGCATGTTAAAGCTTCAATTTCATTTTCATAACCTTTTATCTTCTTCAAGTATATAGATTCGTTTCTTTTAGCAAAAAAAATTGATTCTTTTAAGTTAGACATCTCGCTTAACAGACTTTGGTTTTCTGTTCTCAACCTGTCAATCTCACCCTGTAATTCACGACATCTTAAACACACAGAATTAGATTGTACCTCTTCCTCATGAACTTCTGTAGTTTGATCAGCAATGACCTGTTCAGCTTCACTTTCTCTCTCTACTTCAGCATCCACTTTTGCTTCAGCATTTTTCACTTCAGATTCAGAATCACTCACAGTAGTTTCAGCCTCACCATATGGCACTATCTCTGCCATGAATGCCTGAGTGGCACTCTCATTTCCCTGATTCCGCTTTTGTAATGCATCCCACATATCCTTTGAATTAGTGTACCTTTTGAAGGTATGCTTGATGCTATCAGGTAAGGACATCTTTATCGCAGCCAAGGCTCTCTTTTCAGCCTCATACATCTTTTTATCATCCTCTTGCATGTTCACAAAGTCTGTTCTACGTGGTCTGCCCTCAAAATTGTGTGTTGGGTTTGTGTACCTATCTTCAATACAGATCCACATGCGTGCATCCTGAGATTCAATGAAGGATTTGAAGTTTTCCTTCCATGTAAGATAATTCTCCACCTTCATCATCTTAGGTGCATTCAAATTCGTCATGTTCGACATTTTAACGCAACAGACTGGTAAAAACGTACAAAATATCTCCGAAAACAGTGGTTACCAAATTAAACCTTTAGAATTGTCTCGAAAAGACGAATCCAATGATATATTAATGTCAAAAACCGAATTCGGGATTTTTCCAGAGTTTTTTTTTTTGTCCTAAAAATCACACGAATCCAACCGTGCAAACGGTTTGTCGAGATGAGCTACGGATCACTTTCTATCTTCGAAAACGTTAAATCCTCTATGCGTATCTAATTCCTCTACAAAAATAAATACTCCACCTTTTAAATCCTCTACTAATTTTGCTAGCAAATCAAGTTAATTTCGCTGGGTTACGCTAATTATGCTGGCAAACCAACTTAAATATGCTGATAGAGTAGTTATAATTATGCTGGTAGAGGAATTATAATTATGCTGGTTTTTTAAATTCGCTGGAATAAATATGCTAGCAGATCAAATTCGCTGGTTAATTATGCTACCTTAATTTCGCTGGTTAATTAATTTCGCTAGCACGACGTCTAGTAACTTCGCCGATCACCGTAATAATGTCGCTGAGGACAATAATAACGGTTACCAAAGTCGCCTTTGGATTTAATTTCGCCGGTCACCGATGTTAAATTCGCTGGATCAGATAATTCCTCTGATTTGTCAGCGGAATTGTTAATTATGCCAGAAAATTATGGAAACTCAATAATTTTGAATTTTCTGAAGATTTTCTAGATCCTTCTAACAGTTTCCTGCAAAATTCAACAACCAAATCAGTTCAAAAATTTCGAAAATATGAAGAACACTAAGAATAAACTTCGAATCTTCAAGCCTTTCCAGCCAAAATTCTTCAAGAAATCAAATAAAAACCTATCCCGAAAACCTGTAAATCAGCAAATCAAACACACAGATTGATCAAACACAAACAAAAACGCAGAATTATATCATAAATTCAAAATTTCGAAAACCCTAATTATCAGGTTTAAAATTTTTGAAATTTTCAACCAACTTCCACCCAAATCTACAGTCTGCAATTCTGAACCGAGCCTTCAAGAGCCTAACGCTCTGATACCAATTGTAGGTCCCCTTGATGTGTATGGATCTTTCACAGAATTGTCAATCTAATCAAGAGTGCGGAATCCTCTTGATCAGAATATAGCAGAATGAGTAGAAACATAAATCACTTTCAAACTGGGTTTCTATTGATTATCGATTCCAAGAATTACAATCAATCAAACCCTAACACACTCAAATTCATCCAAGTCTAGCTCTCAGGAATTCTAATGCCTCTCAAACTCTGTTTTTTTTTCTGATTAACCTAAACCCTAATGCCTAACCTTGTTTATATAACACAAGGTTTGCTACTTGGGCTTAGATTAAACCTCATGGACTGCGAATTGGACAAGCCCAATTCGCCCCCATACACCCAATTCGTTGGGTTTGGTTAGCCCAAACATTACAACTAACTATTACAAAGCTAAACCCGCTAACCGTTTATCGTTTAACTAATTACAAGATATCCAAAGACCAAATCTAAGATGTTGTCACAAATATGCACCAACACTCGACATATGTGTGCTAGGATAGATAGAATAGGGTTTTTACATATTTTCAAATATATAAAGAACCCACAGAATTAGTGCTCACAATTTGATTAAATGATTATGGTAGTCCAATTCACTAATGAATAATTTAATGATGTTTCTTTGATTCATGAATGGTGTTAAGAGGTTAGGATTCTTGCTGTATTTTGGTGGATTCATATGACCTCACTGTTGATACTTGTTGATGATGATTCATGAGTGAACTTGATAGGAAATGTTAGAATTAATTCAATGAATGATTTTTGTTTTATAAGTAAGTGACCATGTGATGCGAATGTCAATAATGAATTAGGATGGATATAAGGACTGTGAACATGTTCAAGTGATCATAGAACTTGTAGTTTTAGGATGAATGATTTAAAGGATTATGAGTGAATTGTGTCGTTTGAATCGATAAACCTAAATGAGTGCAACTGTTTGATTTGGATTCTGGTCGCACACTTAGAACGTACCAAATAGACTTCATGATGTACAAGCATTTCCTGCACACCATACACTCAGGGGTCGCACACTCCCAAGTGTACAACCCCTGATGCACGAAGTATAAGGAGTTGTTGCAGGCCGCACACCCAAAAGTTTCGTGCACTCCCTTCGCACAATACACCTAGCTGATGACTGTCGAACGGGTTATGCAAAAACCTAATTAACCTAGGTAGCTAGGGTAAGCAGGGTATCGAATCCAGGGGAGTCTGGTGGAAAGCGTTATGGATTAAGTACTGATTAACTACTTGCAAAAATAAAAAATTGGTTGTTTGAGAGTTTGATTAACTAGCAAATTACAAAATTACCAAGTAATAAACAATAGGTGAGAACAATGGTTCCTCCAGATTTTGTATTCACAGCAAGTTTAGTTTGTGTTTGATTGCTTACAATTACAAAGACATAACTGTATAATTTGATTAACTGATTTGTGATAAAAGAGGACTAAGTACTCTAATTAATTAACAAAGAGAGGTTATCACACGATTATCAATTGAAGATTACCAAACCCAATCCCTATCTAATATATCCCAATTACTAGAACTCTCGGGAATTGAAAGAATCAAAACTAGGTTTTAAGCAAAATCAATCGTTTACAAATGAACCAAAACAAATCAACCGGTAACAAGCATCGAATGCTTATATTATCGGATTTAACGAAGTTTCAAACACATAACCTAGTTCACTTACAAGAATCCTCCACCCGGAGCAAACCACTAGAGAATTAGCCGCTCATCTCGATCACGTGATCTTCAAAAGCTTGATTAACGGATGAAATCATGTTCTTGATCATGGATTTGATGAAAGAGATGATGTTTTATAGGTCCCCTTGGTTCGTACGGATCGTCACAGAATTGTCAATCCAATCCAGAGTGCGGAATCCTCTAGACCAGAATATCACAGAATTGAGTAGAAACAGAAATTCAAATTAAACCGATCTTTATTGATTATCAATCTCACGAATTACAATCAATCAAGATCCTGATTTCGTCCAAGCCTATTACTCTCACGAAAATCCTCACACAAACTGTTTTGGCTGATTAACCTAAACCCTAATGCAAAGCCTTGTTTATATAACACAAGGTTGCTACTTGGGCTAGGGTTTCCTACATGGGCAAAGCCCAAATCATCCCCCCTTGACCCAAACTGGGTTTTGTTTATCCCAAACATTACAACTAACTATTACAAAGCTAAACCCGCTAACCGTTTATCGTTTAACTAATTACAAGATATCCAAAGACCAAATCTAAGCTGTTGTCACAAATATGCACCAAAAAACTCCCCCTTGACAATAGCTTCATAAAATAACTTTGCCATCAGTCATCTTGCATTCTTCATGTAATCTTGCACTGTCTTTGGTCTTTGGATAGCTTCAGCTTTAACAGCTTCTGTCAGCAATTTCTGTCAGCAACAGACTCAGCTTTAATAGTTTCTGTCAGCAACAGAAAGCAACTCCCCCTAAGCTGATGCATCCAATCACCAAATCTTCAAAACGTTAGCACTTGAGTAAACTCCAGTTCAGCATTTGTAAAGCAATCTTCAAACTCTTCAACTTTGTCTGCAATGTAGAAAGGAGGTTCTACCATGCATCCAATCAAACTCTCATCTTCTCAACACAGCAACTTCTTAGCAACATACCGCTTCAATCAGTATACTATTAAACAAACATCTCGAGAAACCATAAGAATTTTTCAACGAAGTTAAATAAATTATTATTATTCAAGAGATAGTTAAACTATATCACAAATTAACCAACACGCAAAACTTTTGTCCAACACACAAGACCCTGTATGATTTAAAATTTTGAACTCACTTTCTAACATCGTCTCCCCCTATTGGTAACAATTCCTCCAACAATAACTGTTTTCCGTACGTTAAGAATTTTAACAGAAAAAGACACTATTTTTGGATTTTTATATTTTCTGAAAGCAAGTAAATAACAAAAGCAATAAACACTCTATTTTTGTGAAAATCACCGGTAAGAAGATCATATCAGCACAATCAAACTGTTTTAACACTATTCGATAATTCTTATATATTTTTTTGTGAAAAGCAGTCCAAGACGATTACCAGTATGTATGTCCACTTAAACAAAATGCATGAACATTTCAAGTACTATTACCATATGATACGTTAAGGTAATATTATTACTGATATACTAGTGTGTCCCACTTCAGGATGTACCCCCGCGATCAAGGTATGCACAAAAATTCATCATAGTAGGTGAGTATACTGAATTCATCCGTTTTGTTTTTCAACGATAGATAATTGGTGATCAGGTCAGTACTTCCGTACAGCAAAGAGACCAAAATATCTAACGAAGGCTATGACAAATACCATTTTTTGGTACGAATTATGCATTTTGCACATTTTGAATGACTCTCTAGGAGAGCTTCTTCATTGCATTTTTAGCTCTTTTAAGATATCCTGGTTGTGCTTAGGTCAGCATGTATCTAGATGCAGCAGAAGGACAACCCTGATATCCCCAGATGAAATAATAGTATAAAGACCCAAAACCTCATATTTTGGCAATCTATCAACGCAAGATTTAAGGTCATTAAACCATACACCACTGATGTGTTCCCCACTCATATTCAGTTCGTTTAGGTTTATATCACATTGGTAAGTTGATTATTTCACGCTTTTCGCCTACTGGTACATCATATGATGAAGCTGCTATCACACTTGAGCAATTTAATTTCAGTTTCAGTGTGACAGTCTAACTTGCTGATGTACTATCATTTCTCCGTTTTCACAAAGTGATAACTCATTTTTTATATTTTATTTTTTTTGTGTTTTTGATTTTTCAATGTTTTTGTATTTTTGTGGTTTTCTAATTTTTTTATTTTTTTATTTTTTAGAAAAACAATAAACTATTTACAAAAATTCTTATGGAAAACCAGTTATTCAGGATTCCTCATCCCGTTGAGTTAGACTAAATGTTCAAAGCGAGCCCTGTCAAAAGCTTTAGTATAAAGATCTGCCAGGTTATCTAGTGTGTCGACTCGGTGTAGTTCAATTAGTCTCTTTTCAGCATAATCCCGTATAAAATGATGACGACTGTCAATATGTTTAGTGCGACTGTGTTTCACGGGATTATTTTTTATAGAAATTGTGGCTTTATTGTCTATCATAATAGGAGTACGAGTGAAATCCAAACTGTAATCGCGCATCTGCTGTTGTATCCAGAGAACCTGAGAGCAGCTGCTACCCGCAGCAATATATTCAGCTTCACACGTAGAGGTAGACCCACAAGATTGCTTCTTGCATTGCCAAGACACAATCCTGCCTCCTAAGAACTGACAACCACCTGCTGTAGACTTCCTGTTTGACTTTCATCCTCCAAAGTCCGAGTCAGTGTACGCAACAAACTTCAAATCACTATCAGCTGGATACCACAACCCAAGTTTAGGTTTCCCCTTCAAGTAATGAAGAATCCGCTTCCCTGCTTTCATGTGCGACTCTTTTGGATTAGCCTGATATCTGGTATACAGACATACGGTAAACATGATGTCAGGTTTTGAAGCAGTCAAGTACATTAGAGAACCAATCATCGCCCTATATTGAGTTGAATCAACATCTTCAGTACTTTCATGATCTGGGCCAAGATTGTGATTTTCGCAAATAGGTGTGTTGAAAGTAGCGCAATCCTCCATTTTGAATCGAGACAAAATGTTATACACACACTTAGTTTGATGTATAAACATCCCATCCTCATTCTGTTTAACTTGTAATCCCAGAAAGTAAGATAGCTTACCCATAGCGCTCATTTCGAACTTGCTCTTCATTGCCTGCTCGAGCTCTTTACACAATGACCCAAAGATGATTGTTGGGATTGAACCCTACCAGAGGAACAGTTAATTAAAGCCAAAACTGGATCAGAACAGTGGATCCAGAATAATCAGTGGATGTATACAAGTCTCTCCCCTTGAAAGTGATTCTAACAACTGATGGCCTCTATCTACTGTCCGTATACAAGTGCTGTTCTACAAACAACTGCTGATCATGAGAAGACTGATGAAGATTGAAGACCTGTTGATCAATCTACTGATATGGGTCAAGCACTGCTGATGATACAAGTACTGCTGGAGTCACAACAGTGGAAGGAGAAGGCAGTAGTTTAGTATTTCCTTTGTTATGTAATGTAATCAGTAGTTTGCTAAACAGTGTTTGTATTAGATCAGTAGTTAGAGTTTGTTAGGAGGTTAGACGTCACTTTCATGGTGACGTCAGCCAAGATGCTTCAGTGGTTTGCTCGTGCCTATAAATAGAACAGTACCCTGTACTGTTCTATTAGCTCTTCCACCACTTGTCTTCCTGCACGAACAATTCTCTGTGAGCTTAGGCTGAGGGGGAGTTTGTATTGCATGCATGCAAAGTTGTAATTAGTGATTGAAATAAATTTAATCATTCGGTTCAATGTTCAAACATGTGTGTTGAAATCATTTCTCCTGTTTGATTGTGTGCAAAGTTTATTTCCTTTTTTTTCCGTTGCAGTTACTTGTTCATCTTCATTAATCTCTAAACAAAAACACAATAAAAAAGAAACTCAGATCCTAACAATTGGTATCAGAGCTCGGACAGTCAAATTTGATCTAACAATCATTTTGACATAAATAGTTCAGCTCACAATCGTTGATACTGATAGTTGTTCATTTTGTTAAAAAACAAAGTAAGGTTTAATCACGATCAAAGTTGATTAATCAGTACCTGTAAAACAACCAGGATGACATCACAATCACAAGATGATAAAAATAACATCGGTTCACTTTTCAAACCACCCATGTTGAAACGAAATGAATACAACATCTGGGAGAGAAGGATGGGTCACATCCTTGCTCAACAGAATACTGGATGTTGGAGATCGGTTGTCTTTGGACCACATGTTCCAATGGTGCCGAGTGCCGAGGACACAAAGAAGTTCGAACCTAAGAAACCTGAAAACTATACTGAAACTGATTTTCAAAAATTCAAACTGGATGCCAAAGCATTTAGCATCATTGCATCTGCACTACCCAATTAAATTTATGTTGGGCTGTTACACTGTAACAGTGCCAAGGAATTGTGGGATGCACTTAAGGAACAATTTGGGGGAACTGAAGAAGTAATTGAAAATAACAGGGAAATTCTGAATCAGTAGTATGAAACCTTTTGTCACATTAAGGGTGAATCATTAACTCAACAGTTTGAGCGATTCAGTTGTCTCATTAGTGAGCTAAGACTTGTTAAAGTTGAATTTCCTAAATCTACACAAAATAGTAGGTTTCTTAGATCACTGCCTGAAAAATGGGATACAATTGCATTTGTAACTAGAAACTCTGTTGAGTTCAAAGATCTAACACTGACCCAACTTCATGGTAGACTCCTGACCTATGAAAGGGAGTTAAAGCAGAAAAAGAAGTTGCAAGAGTCTGAAAAATTTGCAGATGATTATTCATTTGGCAACACAGCTCTTCTGGGTCAAGAAGAGTCTGGCAGTAGTAAGGATCAGAGTTATGATCATTTTATTGACATAACTGCTGGTGGTAATTTCAACTCTGATCCTCACTCATCCAACTTTGCTTTCACAGCAAATGGAGAAAGCCAGAACTCAGATAATCTATGCTTTGAACTCAATGACTTACAGCACTTTGATCCAACTGATCTTGAAGAAATGGATATTTTGCATCAATTGGCTTTGCTTAGTGTAAGAACAAGCAAATTCTATAAAAGGACAGGGAGGAAATTCCTAGGGTTACATGGGAATTTAAAAGTGGGGTTGGATAAGTCAAAGATCAAGTGCTATAAGTGCAATAGGCTAGGTCATTTTGCTCGGGAATGTAGGAGTCAAACCACTGGTCTAATTATTTCTCATCCCAGCTCAAACCCTAGACCACAAAACCAATGCACTATGCACTATTCCCATTATACCCCTGCTGCCCATGTAAACACTGCTCATTATGCAAACCCTATTCCTGTGCATTATGTTCAAACCACTGTCCCTCAAATTCAGTATGTCCAAGCTCCTGTACCTCAGGTTCAAGTGCAACCAGTTGCACCACAACAAGCTGCACCACCAACAGTGGTTCAACCAAATCAGCAAAGCTTTTTCACCCAAGGCTTTGTTGACTAGAGCAGTATGCCTGATGAACTTGGTGATGAAAATTTTGCACTCTATGCTACTAATGATGCTTCTAATGATGAATTTAGTCTTATGGCATTAGAGTCAATACCAGAAGAGCTGGATGTTGAAAAAGGACAGCTAAGTGCTGAAACAGTGGATGAAGTTGCTGAAGCAGTGGTTACTACTGTTTCTGGTGAAATACTGTGTGGAGAAAATTCAGAACCCCTGATAGAACCACTTTCTGATCCCTGGTCTGAAGAAGAAGAGGAGAAACATGGTGAGAAGGAAGAGAAGGTGACTGATGAGAAAGAGCATACTTGTGATTGTGCCATGATGGCTGCAGCTAAGGTATCATCTTAGGTTCTTGAAAATCTGTGTTTAGATAAATGCATCATAGCTTTTGCTAACATTAAAGAGGTGAATGAAAACCTTTGGGATAAAGTGTTGAATGATGAAGTCAAATTTGAAAAGTCTTTAAAAGAACTTAAAAACAAATTGGCTGAAAAGGATAAAGAAATCTCCAGTCTAAAAGAGGAGCATAGCATAACCAAGAACCAACTACAAACAATGGTAGAAAAATATCAAGTTTGCAAAAAGGAGTTGGAATCCACCCAAATCACTTGTGAAAGATGGGTAGAATCTTGCAAAGGTTATTAGGTCATGCTTGAAAAACAGCTTGAAAGCAATGTAAAATTTGGAATAGGGTTTAGAAAATATGATGAAATTGAAAACACTGCTGCAAAACAAGCTGGTACAGTTGAAATAACACCAACCAACAAGAATGGCCAAGAAGTTAAGATAACTGACAAACTTGGTAACAAAATCACTCTGGAAAGATCTGTGGGATCCTCAACCTTTGAGGAAATTGAGAAATACCTATTTAAACCCACATGGTCTGATGAGTGTGACATTCTTGAAAATTTTAAACCAATGGACTTCACAACCACTGATGGTGTAAAAGCTCCTAAAGAAAAGGTCATTCCTCTCAAAGACATCCCAACAGTTGTTCAAAACTCTGTTGCTAAGGAGTCTGAGAAGAAGAAAAGAAGAGAAAAAGTTAAAAACCTGTTTTGTGATTTCTGTGAAAAGAAGAACCCTCTAACAAAAGACTGTTTTCATCTAAAAGCATATGATATCAACAAAACTAGTGTTATTGTACCTGCTGAGAGCTGCACCATCTGTGGTAAAACAAACCACAAAACTCAGGAATGTGTGTATCTCAAATCCTTTGTTGTAAAAAAGAATGAGTACACTGCAAAAACATCCTTGAGTTCATCAACATCATCTGTCAAATTCACCAAGGATCAACCACTGTTTGTGCCAGTTCAAACAGTTGTTACAAAACAGCTGAACCAAACTTCTGTAAAAGAGATATTCAGGTGACTAATGCACCCCCTGCCAACCAATACCGAAGAGGTAAAGATCAAACACCATACCAAAGGATCCCACATGTTTATGAGGTTTACAAAAAGCCTTCTAAACCAAGAGTGAGTAGGCATCCTTTTGGGTACCAGCAGATCATTGGGCAAGACCCCCAGCAGTGGTTAAAGAAAAACAGTACCAAAACTGTCCAAACCCCTGAGCTAACCACTGTCCATCCACTTGAACAAAACACAGACACTGTTGAAACTCCACCCAAAGCCTTGTTGGCTTTGGAGATCCAAATGAACTAATCCTTTTACTTCATGTGCAGGGAGCTTCTGCATGCTTAGATAACCTTTGGTATGTAGATAGTGGAGGCTCTAGGCACATGACAGGATGTAGAGCCCTACTCAAAGATTTCAAATTCCATGGTGGGGGTGATATATCCTTTGGTAATAATAGTAATGGGAAGGTTCTGGGGTTTGGTACAGTAAATTCTGGTAATGTCAAATTTGAAAATGTCAATCTAATAGACAATCTAAAATTCAACCTCCTGAGTGTCTCACAAATGAGTGATAAGGGCTATGGCTCATTCTTCACAAAGGATTGTTGGACCAGAAATGGTTAAAAAGATTGAAGAAATAATGAAAAATGGAAAAACCCAACTTGTTGCTCAAAGATGTTGCAATGTTTATGTAGTTGATATGTCAAAAGTGAGCCCTAGGACTGATGCCTGTCTGTTCTCAGCTGCCTCTAACAAAGAGACAGAATTATGGCAGAGGAGATTGGGGCACACAAATCTCAAGACAATCACTGCTATATCCAAACAGGGGTTAGTAAGAGGTTTACCTCAAAAACTGTTCACCTGTCCTAAGCATTGTGTCTCCTGCCTAAAAGGAAAACAACATAAAAGCTCATACAAATCAATTGAAGAATCCAAAACAACCTAGTGTTTGCAAATGCTTCATATGGATTTGTTTGGCCCAGTTAAAGTCATGAGTCTTAGGAAGTAAAGATATTGCTTGGTTATTATTGATGACTTTTCTAGGTTTACATGGACTTACTTTTTACATTCCAAAGATGAGACTGCAGGCATTCTGCAAGACTTTGTTACACAGGTTGAAAAGCAGTTTGATCTTCCAGTGAAAATCTTTAGGAGTGACAATGGCACAGAGTTCAGAAATAGGGAGTTAGATGATTTCTGTGTGTCAAAAGGAATTGTGAGGCAGTACAGCATTCCAAGAACACCAGAGCAAAATGGGGTTGTTGAGAGAAAGAACAGGACGTTGATTGAGGCTGCCAGAACCATGCTTGCTGATTCAGGTTTGCCATTAACATTCTGGGCAGAGGCAGTAAACACTGCTTGCTATGTTCAGAATAGAGTTTTAATCAACCCTAGACATCAAAAGACTGCTTATGAACTACTGTATAAAATAAAGCCTTGATTTCATATTTCAAAGTTTTTGGTTGCCCATGCTTCATTTAAACTTAAAAGATTCTATCTCAAAGTTTGCAACCACAATTGATTGTGGTTATCATCTGTGATACTCAACCACTGCTAAGGCCTACAAAGTGTTTAACACAAGGACTAAGACAGTGGAAGAGACTTTGAATGTAAAGTTCAATGAACTTTCATCAATGAAAATCCCAGCAAACCCTGCAGAATTGTTTGATCTTGATAAATTTACTTTTGAAAATACTGCTGTCAAGACTAACAGTGTGTGACACCCGGCTTTTCAGGTCGTACCGTACAATTGTAACACGTGTTGTGAATAGGTAACAGGGTTGTATTTGACTGGTTATGATGTTTATTTGTGGAATTTAATGAGTTGGTAAAATTAAACTTTGATAAAAATTATGTTGGCAACGATAAGATAAACGCTTATCGCGTAACGGTTAAAAAGTGAAACGAACGTCGGTGACCACCCAATCAGTGTTAAAATTCTAAAAATAGTCTGTTATGATTAGAATAATAATTTTAATCATATTCATGAGGAAAAATAAATTAAAACGCTAAGAAACTCTATTTTTTGAGTTTAAGCGCGTACCGCGCAATGCAGCACGTATACCGACAAAATACTATCAACACAGTCTGTCAAGGCAACTGATAATCAATTTAGTAATAATTTGATGAGTTTATCACTTTAGAATGATAAAAATAAATAAAAACGCATAAATCCTTATTTTTGTGATTTTAAGCGCGTACCGCGTAGCACAGCTCTTATACTGCCAAATGCCGACAACATCGCCAGTCCTGGCAAACAAAATATTCTTCAATAATATTTTGGTGAGATTATTTTTATAGAGCGATAAAAATAATTTAAAACGCACTAAAACAGGATTAAAACGCTAGATAAAATACCCGGTATCCAGTAAAATACCAGTTTTTACTCTATATTACTTATATATATGTAAAAATTTCGTATATATATGTGTGTGTATTAAATATATGGCAGCCAGGCATAGCATTTCTCTCCCTCTCTCTCCTCCATTTATTGGCCATGAGGGGTGGTGGGTGATGAATATGTATAGAAGATCACACAATATCTTCACAAACCCAAGGCACTTTTCAAAAATCACTCAAACACACACTCTCTCTCTCTCTCTCTCTCTACAATTCAGCCAAAAATCACTTTCACACCTCCATAATTTTCAAAATTTTGATGTTCTTGCAAGAACTAAATTAAATCCAAGGTGTTTCCAAGCTATTTTGATGATCCAAAGGTGCTTTATTGGTGAAACAATCTTTCAAACATCAAAAATCATGTCAAAACCCACTTGAATCTTGAAGGTATAAAAACTAATCTTTTAAAAATGTTCTTGATTCTTGATGACGGAGATGATAGTAAAAAGGTTTCTCTTATTCTTGGAATTAAACACAAACTTGAAACTAATAACAAATGGGTTTTCAAAGAAAATGAAAATGAATGTATGTGTATATGTATGTATAACCGTGACTGTGTGTATACATGTGTATTTGAGTTGAGTTTTGATTTTGATTAATTCTTGCTTGATTTGATTTTCGAAAATGAAATGCATGCATGATCAAATGGTGATTTATGAAAGTTCATATGATTAAAAGATGAACATGATAAAGTGAAGTTTTGAAATCATAAGTGTGTATGTATATGAGTCGTGTATGTATGTATAGGTATGCAGGCATGTGAATTTTTGATGATTAAAGTCTTAAATGTGTAGGGATATAGGCATATGTCTTACTTTTATGAATAAATGATTAGATGATGATAATGTGAAATATGGAATGTTTAAATATTTTAACATGATTTAAATATATGATTAGATATATATTTTAGTTCAAATAAAATGACGATGATGTTATATTGATGCATTTACTTGAAGATGCATGATGATTTGTGATCATGAAATGATGATTTAGATATGATTAGATAAAAATAATTTTGATCAGATTAAAAACACTAAAACAAGATTATTTTTAAGTGTTTAATGATATATAACTTTGTCATAATGTTTACTAGCCTTGCATGTTGTACTTGGTGCTTTGTGAGTTGTAAAATATGTGAAATTACATGATTCAGGTGAGTTACACAAAAACTGCACTAATCTGATTATAACCACTATTTTAATTAGTAAATAACATGTATTGTGTTAAAATATCAAATTATTTCGAGTTGGGATTATTATAGTAACCTTTAACGCAAAACTATTCGTTAAAACGGTCAAAAAATCGGCTTTTCGAGTGATTTTTATAAAACTGATTTAGATCAGTAAGTAAACTGATATTTTTAGTTTAAAAATAAGTATTTTAACTAATTTTAAGTTTATTTGGTGTTTGGTTGGTCATACGTGACTTCCGACGCCCGAAAACGTTACCGAAATACGCATTTTTCAATATACACTAGTGTGGGTAAAATTTTGGGTAAATCTTATGTGATGAAATGTGTTATGTGATTCAAACATGAGAATGTGAAAATATGTTAAGTTTTTAACATGATATTAGAAATCTAACTTACGCATGTATGCTTGTATGTTTTGTGCGGTAGAAACGGTAAAAATTGCGTTAAACGGGAAACTTGTTTGTCAAGCATGAAATTTGACACATATAAAATATTTATGTATATTTGCTTTAAAAATTACAAAATAGATTTGTTAACAACATTTCGCGTGTTTCGGTGTTAAATTATGTGAACGCTTATGTATATATATTACGACGAACAAATCATAGATATATTGCGTATAAACGGGAGAGTTAACGGATTTACAAAATAATGGTCACCAATAAAATCGTTCAAGTTGCAAAATCATATATATATATATATATATATATATGGACTCATATATATTAATGTGCCAACATAATAAAAAATGATAACTTTTCGAGAAAATCTCCAGGTTATGTGAAAATCATAAGAAAACAGAGAAACTTAGGATTTTGTGATCTATATATATATGAATATTAATTTAAACTTGTTCCTACATATAATAGGATGTGTAGAAATCAAACTGTGGGATTGCGCTATTTAAAATACGCATCGAAATCTAACTTACGCATGTATGCTTGTATGTTTTGTGCGGTAGAAACGGTAAAAATTGCGTTAAACGGGAAACTTGTTTGTCAAGCATGAAATTTGTCACATATAAAATATTTATGTATATTTGCTTTAAAAATTACAAAATAGATTTGTTAACAACATTTCGCGTGTTTCGGTGTTAAATTATGTGAACGCTTATGTATATATATTACGACGAACAAATCATAGATATATTGCGTATAAACGGGAGAGTTAACGGATTTACAAAATAATGGTCACCAATAAAATCGTTCAAGTTGCAAAATCATATATATATATATATATATATATATATATATATGGACTCATATATATTAATGTGCCAACATAATAAAAAATGATAACTTTTCGAGAAAATCTCCAGGTTATGTTAAAATCATAAGAAAACAGAGAAACTTAGGATTTTGTGATCTATATATATATGAATATTAATTTAAACTTGTTCCTACATATAATAGGATGTGTAGAAATCAAACTGTGGGATTGCGCTATTTAAAATACGCATCCAAAGGTGAGTGTCACTAAACCCCTCTTTTTACTGCTTTATATATATTTTGGGGGTAGAACACGCCAATAAAAGGGTTTAATAATGTTTTTGGATTAAAACATACCTTTTAATATAAATATATATTTTCGTTGAAAATATATGAGGTTTGATAAATCATACGTTTTGAGATAAAACGTTTTTTATAAATGAATGTTTGGAAGAAATTTGGATGGTACGGTGTTTCCGAAGAGAAACAGACCGTAAAGTTGGGACGGACGCCGGCCTGATCTCAAGGGAGGGGATCAGGGGATTCGTACAACACCGTGTATTAAATTGTCATATTAGTAGGATATATATATTGTACGTGAGGCAGACATCATATTGTTCTTCGAGAGAACCATGCGCCCATGATGTCGTTTATTCATTTAAGTATTGTATGCGAGGAATTGTTGGTAGATCTATCGGGTTGACAACCCCGTCGTGACCGGTCGCCCCGTGTCAAGTCATGCGACGAATTTTGATTCTGTTTACTGTCTAGCTTTGATTATCCCTGCATGGTTAATATATAGTTCGTAACGTCTAGCTAACATACGAGTCTGAAAATTGACGCAATAATTTAATATACAAAACCTGGGTAGTAACAACATTGTCGGGTTCTTGAACTGCGACGGAAAGCCCATGGTATTATTAAGGAAGTAAAATGGACTTTCTAAAATTATATGGATGTTTTCAAATAAACACCTAAACAGAAAGTTTTCCTTGGATTAATATTGTTCGTATGTGAATATGTGAACTCACCTTCCTTTGTGTTGACACTTGATTTTAACGTGTTCTACAGGTACTTGAGTCCGGCTTCGGGAATCATAGCGTATCTTGTGGTTGTTGATGCATGTTTTGTCACTTAATATGTTGGACTAACTTTTAAAATTTCTGGGACAAATGTAATAAGATCCGTAAGGATCAAAACAATTTAATTATGTCATGGTTGTGTAACGTTTTGAAACCTTAAGTTTAAAACTTATGTTTTAATTAAGTTATTATGTCCAACAATTTAATGCTTCGATCATCAAGATATAAATGGGCACAAGCTTCCGTCACCACTATGTTTTATATTCCGCTACGACGTATTTTGGGGTGTGACAGAAGTTGGTATCAGAGCCAATGGTTGTTAGCGAACTAGATGTTGTCAGAGGAAAACACTAGACTTCAACCGAAGAATTTTGAGATGTAAACTCCAAAATTCTCGAAGCCAAGATTTTTAAATAAACATGGAAAATTTTATCATATATGAAAACCCTTATGTGTTTATGTGCATACGTGATTTTCTGTTTATTTGGGGCCTTATGTGTTACTATTCATATTGATCACACACTTACTTTGTAAGGTTATGATATGTCACGTCTCGATCTATAGAGTCATTAGTAGTCCTGCTCACTGAGACTGTCAAGCCTACACTTGAGATTCTTTCGTCCGTCATCACAGAATCGTTTATTCTGCTATTCGAGTCACGTGTTTTGCTACACCTCTTTTAGTCTACACTCGTCGTAGGAAGAGAACTCGACCCATTAGAGAGATCACATCGACTTCGAGAGTTGAGACATCGTCCACTTAGAAGAGGCAGAAAGGGGTTTGGGTCAACTTCTCTCACTGTGATCGTCAGTTCGTCACGTTACGCGGAGGCATGGAGACGATGAAGTACTCAGAGGGACAGATGGACTGTTATGATGAACTAGAAGAGCTTGTTAGGAAGATGTTGGATTTCCAGGGATTAAAGCGTTAGTTGTTGATTGTTTCTGTTGTTTGTTTTGTATGTCTCATTTGATGAACCCTATTTATGGCTTGCATGCAAAATTTTCAGATATTTAGGAGGAAATTTCGTATAGACTTATTGCGGGTGTTGATGTAGATATGCCAAATTTTGATTAGTCTTAGTACTAAAAACAAGCTTTGAAAATTTCTGATATAAATATCGAATGGGTTTCTTTTGGTTTAAGAATTGTTCTCATTATTATGTGGATATTATACATGCACAATGTTTGGTCCAGATATTATACATGCACAATGTTTGGTCCACTACCATTTAATGATTGAATTATAATTGGTTATCGTCTTATGTGATTATTATTGTTGTAAATAATAGAAACGACGAAATGCCGCCAAAAGCGAGACAGGGTTCTTGACTACCTATTACTCCGAAAGAGTTGGCACAACTCATAGCCTAACACGTTAATACTTCCATGGAACAGCACGATGCTAACCAAAATATTGGCCAGGAACGTGGAGTGATGCTCATGGGTGTGGTTTTGGTGGGACACAGATCGGAAACCCTTCAGGTGATATAATGATCGGAAGGTTTTAGTAGTTCCTGTGTTATGATATAATCGGAGTGTAATTCTGATTTTTCATTAACTTTTTGAACAATACATAGATGTACTCATAAAACAATCCAGGGTTGTAACCCAAGATCATTTACTGGTACCCTATGCAATGACGTGGCAACGGTTTGCGTGATGTCGGGCCATCACAGCGGATTGACCATTCAACTTATTCCACATTCCGAGCCTAGGTCTGGGGATTCGCGAAAGCGAAAGTCTGAGAGTTGAGAAACGCAGTTCGGGGAAAGCGTATGTGGATTAACTCTAGTGGTATTGGGAAAGGATAATGCCAGGGATGGCAGGGGTGGTTCTGAGAGGAAGACTCACGAGTATGAGCGGAGAAAGTACGCCAGATGTGGTCGGACTGGACATGTGACCCCCAAGTGTTATGCTAGGAGTACATTGGATATAGTTACGCTCGAGAGATGCTACGTGTGTGGTGAACGAGGACACTGCAAAATAAATAGCCCGAAACCGAAGGGACAGGATGCTGTGGGTAAAGCCGTTGAGGCAAGTGCTGGGAAGGCACGTGAGAATCCTGCTACTATTACTGTGGAGCTGGGGAGCTTTGACGTAGATGTGAAGATGGATTGATTATCTAAGAGCGAAGTGGGGACTATCGTTGGAAGAAGCTAGCTAGGATATCTCGTACTGATGACGGTAGAGAGGTGGTAGTTGTTCACGAAGACCGACCGAGTTGAGTGTCAATTGTTGAGTGTTAAGTGACGTCAGTGTTATGAGGATGCTCAATTTGTTGTGAAAAGGCTGTCCTGCATTCTTTGTTAACATGGTGGATATGAAGGCCAAATGTAGGAATATCAGAGAGATTCCTATTGTTCGCAATTATCCTGTAGTTTTCCTAAAAATACTTACCTGGATTGCCCCCTGCGAGACAGATCGAATTCGGAATCGATCTGGTACCCGATGCTGCACCCATTTGCACAAACTCCTTGTAGATTAAGCACCGTTTGGGATGAAGGAACTGTCGAATCAGCCTCAAGAGCTATCAGACAAGGGTTTCATTCGATCAAGTTATTCATTTGAGGTGCTTCTGTTTTGTTGAAGAGGAAGATGGATGGATCCTTCAGGATGTGAGAGGATTTCAGAGAGCTGTACAAGTTGACTATCAAGAATCGGTACCCTTTACCGAGGATTGACGATTTGTTCGATAAAGCTACCGGGATCCAGCTGCTACACGAAGATCGATCTACGATTGGGATATTGTCGGTTGAAGGTTGCTGACGAAGATATGTTGAGTACTGCTTTTCAAACGTGATATGGCCATTACGAGATATTATTCATGCCTTTTGACTAAATTAATGCACCATCTATAATTATGAATCTCATGAACAGGGTATGGGAACCCTAATCGGATAGATTCGTGATAATACTCATCGATGACATACTTGCCTATGTATGAACCAAGGAGAATCATGAGTAACGTTTGAAGTTAACTATGGAGTTGGTGAATGATGAGGAGCGCCAAAGACCCCGTTGGGAGTATGATGATCCTTATGACTAGCTAGGTGCTATCGGAGATTTATTAAGAATTTCCCTGAATTAGTGTAGCCCTCGACACTAATAACCCCATAAGGAAAAGGGAAATTGATTGGACAGCAAGACAGTAGGAAGCTTTTCGGACCCTTGAAAGAAAAGCTGGGAGCGTGTATGATGGACTCCGAAGGAAATTAAGATACTCACATGCCCTTGGCCGAGTTACCTTACAATAATAATTAACACGCTAGTATTCAGGTTGCTCCATTTGAAGTCTTGCATGGATGGAAGTGTTGATCACCATTATGTTGAGCTAACATGACAAAGGACAATTAACCTGACCTTAGTTTATCTAGGAAACCAGCGACAGGATTTGCCTGGATCGAGGAAAGGTTAAAGGTCGTCAGTTGATCAACAGAAGGATTACACGGACAATTGAAGGAACTATTGCGATTCCAGAGAGAAGAAAAGCTGAGCCACATTGACTTGGTCCTTTCAAAAGCCCATCTTGAGCTGGATCACTTGCTTATAGGCTCAAGCTACCATAAGGATGGAGTAGTGTACATGATGTATTATTTGGGTACAGTTGAGAAAGTGTATAATGGATAATACACTGATTTTGTTCTTTATAGAGATTTGTTTGGAAGATAAACGGAAGTTTATCGAAGCACCGTAGAAGCAGTACGTATAACTAGAAGGGTTATGTTAATAACCGGACAGGCGATTACAACATGCTAGTCGTGTATGCGATTTATTGATTTGGCAATTTGTGGATATCTGAAATGAATGCAAGAAGGAAGGAAGACGAGTTTATGAGATTTGATTCTTTCGAGAGCCCATTTCGAGTTGGATTAATCAGGTGTAAACTCAAACTATCTTAGGTACGGGGTAATGTATATGTAAATATACGTATGTAGAACCCGAATTGGTGGAATTTTGACTTAATATTCTTGATTAAGTGCTCGTAGATGTTGAACCTTGGAAAGGGTGGAGAGCGTTGAGATGTGAGATTAGGAATTGAGAGTGTATGTGATATAGGTCTACGAAGATTCTTCGTAAGAATAAAAGTTTCTCGCAGAAACTACAAGACCATATTCATCAAGCTTGTTTTCACTGTTTTCATCTAGTGTGAAAACAAAACCTGTAGAGTAAAATTTCGGGGACGAAATTTCCTAAACAGGGGGAGACTGTGACACCCGGCTTTTCAGGCCATACCGTACAATTGTAACACGTGTTGTGACTAGGTAACAGGGCTGTATTTGACTGGTTATGATGTTTATTTGTGGAATTTAATGAGTTGGTAAAATTAAACTTTGATAAAAATTATGTTGGCAACGATAAGATAAACGCTTATCGCGTAACGGTTAAAATGCGAAACGAACGTCGGTGACCACCCAGTGTTAAAATCCTAAAAATAGTCTCTTATGATTAGAATAATAATTTTATTCATATTCGTGAGGAAAAATAAATTAAAACGCTAAGAAACTCTATTTTTCGAGTTTAAGCGCGTACCGCTCAATGCAGCGCGTATACCGACAAAATACTATTAACACAGCCTGTCAAGGCAACTGATAATCAATTTAGTAATAATTTGATGAGTTTATCACTTTAGAATGATAAAAATAAATAAAAACACATAAATCCTTATTTTTGCGATTTTAAGCGCGTACGCGCGGCACAGCGCGCATACTGACAAATGCCGACAATGTCGCCAGTCCCGGCAAACAAAATGTTGTTCAATAATATTTTGGTGAGATTATTAAAAGAGTGATAAAAATAATTTAAAACGCATTAAAACGAGATTAAAACGCTAGATAAAATACCCGGTATCTAGTAAAATACCAGTTTTTACTCTATATTACTTATATATAAGTATATGTATGTAAAAATTTCGTATATATATGTGTGTGTGTATTAAATAGATGGCAGCCATGCATAGCATTTCTCTCTCTCTCTCCTCCATTTATTGGCCATGAGGGGTGGTGGGTGATGAATATGCATAGAAGATCACACCATATCTTCACAAACCCAAGGCACTTTTCAAAAATCACTCAAACACACTCTCTCTCTCTCTCTACAATTCAGCCAAAAATCACCTTCACACCTCCATAATTTTCGAAATTTTGATGTTCTTGCAAGAACTAAATTAAATCCAAGGTGTTTCCAAGCTATTTTGATAATCCAAAGGTGCTTTCTTGGTGAAACAAGCTTTCAAACATCAAAATTCATGTCAAAACCCACTTGAATCTTGAAGGTAAAAAAAATAATCTTTTAAAAATGTTCTTGATTCTTGATGATGGAAATGATAGTAAAAAGGGTTCTCTTATTCTTGGAATTAAACACAAACTTGAAACTAATAACAAATGGGTTTTCAAAGAAAATAAAAATGAATGTATGTGTATATGTATGTATAACCGTGAGTGTGTGTATACATGTGTATTTGAGTTGAGTTTTGATTTCGATTAATTCTTGCTTGATTTGATTTTCAAAAATGAATTGCATGCATGATCAAAAGGTGATTTATGAAAGTTTATATGATTAAAAGATTAACATGATAAAGTGAAGTTTTCATAAGTGTGTATGTATATGAGTCGTGTATGTATGTATAGGTATGCATGCATTTGAATTTTTGATGATTAAAGTCTTAAATGTGTAGGGATATAGGCATATGTCTTGCTTTTATGAATAAATGAGTAGATGATGATGATGTGTAGTATGGAATGTTTAAATATTTAAACACGATTTAAATATATGATTAGATATATATTTTAGTTCATATAAAATGACGATGATGTTATATTGATGCATTGGATGCATTTACTTGAACATACATGATGATTTTTGATCATGAAATGATGATTTAGATATGATTAGATAAAAAATAATTTTGATCAGATTATAAACTCTAAAATAAGATTATTTTGAAGTGTTTAATGATGTATAACTTTTTCATAATGTTTAATAGCCTTGCATGTTGTACTTGGTGCTTTGTGAGTTGTAAAATATGTGAAATTACATGATTTAGGTGACATACACAAAAACTTCACTAACCTGAATATAACCACTATTTTAATCAGTAAATAACATGTATTGTGTTAAAATATCAAGTTGTTTCGAGTTGGGATGATTATAGTAACGTTTAACGCAAAATTATGCGTTAAAAGGGTCAAAAAATCGGCTTTTCGAGTGATTTTTATAAAACTGATTTAGATCAGTAAGTAAACTGATATTTTTAGTTTAAAAATAAGTATTTTAACTAATTTTAAGTTTATTTGGTGTTTGGTTGGTCATACGTGACTTCTGACGCCCGAAAACGTTACCGAATCGCTAAAATACGCATTTTTCACTATACACTAGTGTGGGTAAAATTTTGGGTAAATCTTATGTGATAAAATGTGTTATGTGATTCAAACATGAGAATGTGAAAATATGTTAAGTTTTTAACATGATATTAGAAATCTAGCTTACGCATGTATACTTGTACGTTTTGTGAGGTAGAAACGGTAAAAATTACGTTAAACGTGAAACTTGTTTGTCAAGCATGAAATTTGACACATATAAGATATTTATGTATATTTGCTTTAAAAATGACAAAATAGATTTGTTAACAAGATTTCGCGTGTTTCGGTGTTAAATTAGGTGAACGCTTATGTATATATATTACGACGAACAAATCATAGATATATTGCGTATAAACGGGAGAGTTAACGGATTTACACAATAATGGTCACCAATAAAATCGTTCAAGTTGCAAAATCATATATAAATATATATATATATATATATATATATATATATATAGGGGAAGGTTCAAATGAAAACCACTTTTTTTGTGAAAACTCGAAAACTAACTAAAAAAAAGCCTAAAAAACACACAAATTTTTTTTTTCAATTTTTTTTATAAACATCGCTAGTTTTTATATATAAAAAAATTTTTAAAAAAAAATTAAAATTTTTTTTGTAGTACACATACACATGTGTAGTATTACACATGTGCACTACACAAAAAAATTTTTTTTTTTTTTTAAATTTTTTTTTATATAAAAAAACCTCCGAAAATTAGGTTGCACAAAAAAAAAAAAAATTGGTATGTTTTTTTGGCTTTTTTAATTAGTTTTCGAGTTTTTACAATAACTAGTGGTTTTCATTTGAACCTTCCCCTATATATATATATATATATATATATATATATATATATATATATATATATATATATATATATATATATATATATATATATAGGGGATGGATCATGAGAAAACTAGTTTAAATGAGAAAACAAAAAAACTAACCAAAAAAGCCTAAAAAAACCTAAAAACATACCAAAATTTTTTTATTTTTTATTTTTTACATTTTTTTGAAGAAAAATCTGTAACATCCCGAAAATGCAAAACTTTATATTAAAACTATAAAGTGTATAATAAACAAGAAAAAGCTAACTAGGATAAATAACCCAGTTAGTTAGGAGTCTTGTAGTAACATTAGAAGGGGTTAAAACTCCAAAAATATAAACTAAATAGAATGGAGGGGCCTAGGTTGTCAAAATAGAAACTTGTATTACCATTAGTTGATAAAACAAAACCAAACACCCCATTAGAGGGGGTCTGGTCGATCAAGAGCAGGGGAGGGCGACACCCTCATCCTCAAAACCCTAAATCTACTAAACTCTCAAATTGAAGGCCAAAATCCAGTTGAAATCGAAATCTGAGCATAGAATCGTGATCACCTCGTCAAAGGGGTCATAAGGTATGTCGAATTAGGTCATTGTCATTCGATTCAAAATTCATGCATTTGATTAAAATCGAATGTAGAGGTTGATTATGTGTTGTAAACATGAAATTGGAAGTGATATAATGTTTAGGGACAAACCCTAGACGATTTCTTGTAAAATTCTTGCATGATAAGTGTATAGATCAAAATCACCATAGTGGGTGATTAGTAAGATAGTAGAACTTGATAAACACTAGGATTAAAACTCTTGTTCTAGTGTAAACTGAAAATTATGAGGAAATCTCTACATTGTTGATGTTGAAATATGTGTATATAGTCTAATTGGAGTTAATTTGAGTGATAAACTCAAGTCATGAACTTGGTTTATATCATGTAGAAATCTGACCCACTAGGTGCTTTATAAAACGCCTAAAAGAGGGTTAAAATGTTAATTGTCGGCTAAAACGCAGATTTAAATATATTAAGAAATAACGCGTAAAGGCTTATGAAAGAGTTCTAAAACTTGTTATGAATTGAACTCTAAGGCAAGGAATCCGGAACGTCAAGCGGACACACCGGAGGGGATACGCGTGGAAAAGGAGTGCTTTGAAGGTACGTGACTTTAGTCTCGTTATATTATGTAATAATGTTTGGTTTTAGGGTTTAAATGATGTCGTAGTGTAATGGATACGTTTGATGCGTCGTTAAAGTGGCGAAGTTCACTAGACCATCAAACGGGTCAAAATAAAGAATTGAAATCAGGTTTGGCTTACGAATAAAGTGATGGTTTTCACTAGATAGTCAAACGGTTCAAAATAAAGAATTGAAATCAGGTTTGGCTTACCAATAAAGTGATGGTTTTCACTAGATAGCCAAACGGGTCAAAATAAAGAATTGAAATCGGGTTTGGCTTACCAATAAAGTGATGGCTTTCACTAGATAGCCAAACGGGTCAAAATGAGGCTTGTAGAGGAATCAAGTGGGTAGAGACTTGAAAGTTTCATACCTCACTAAGTAATGGACGACACCACACCAATAAAATTTGGTTATGATAGTTTAAGTTTATGAACCCGTGATATCGGGTCAAACACTAAAGGTCAATAAAATGTGTCGTGTGAAATGGAATGATGAATTCCAAGATAGAGAGCTTTTAGTTTCAAGGAAACCTGAAACGATGAATAACGTAAACACACCAAGATGTACAAGCCCGGGAACTTGGGTAATGGCATCTAAAGGGTTGGAATAAGAAATTGGAAACAAACACTTATAGTTGGAATGGGTCGAATAATTGGTAGGTTAGAAACTTTTAACCATACGATCGGTGATTCGATTGATGAAACGATAGTTGAAATGAACATGTCCGTAATAAATTACAGACATACAGGAAAAGAAATGGCCTAAAACGGTATTCGGATTTGAGAGAAATCCACAAAATAGTTAAATGGTAGATTACCAGTGTCCACCGTAAATTACGGTATCACCGTAATTTACGGTGGAGATCAAAGTGTTACGGTGAGTCCTTCCTGTGTTACGGCAGAACCAGGGACATTCAAGGTCTACCGTAACTTACGGTAGACACCGTAAGTTACGGTGGAACCCAGAAAAATTTGTATTTTATTTGTTAATTCTAGATGTCGGAATTCGTTTATATGTAACGTATTAATGTCAAAACTAATGTTTTTAGTGTTTGACCCTAGGTATGGATGAAGTCCTTTCGGATGGTGATCAAGTACATTGTCAAGAACCGAACACGCATTTTGAAGCTTCCGCACTAAACTAAATCTTGTCTAGACTTTTATCAAGATGTAAATGCTTTTGTTATTAGTGTTTGAACCCTTTAAACTAGTTGTTAGTTGACTAGTAAGGGTTAGCTTTAAACTTGTTATGCACTAACTTATGTTTGTTTCGGGTACTACAACAAGTAGATTTGGTCTTTAAACATGAAAATTTTTGTAAACTATGATTTTATATAAAGTTCATATGATTATCGTTTAAATACTGTTCAAAATATTTAGGGTGTTACATGTTGGTAATCAGAGCCCAAGGTTGTTAACTAGTGTGTTCGGTTCAAGCTTGATCAAACATCCGGTAAGAGTTAATTGTTCTAAAGTAAAGCTACTAAGTATAAAAAAAGGGGAAATAATGAATGGAAATGCATGGGAAGAGTGTGTTAACACACTCAAACCCGGAAAGTGCATTAAATAAGAACGGTGAAAACAAGTTATGAACTTGAATAAACCGAAGTAAATAAACCATATGTCATAGATGAAATGTTTAACACTTAATGTAAACATTTCAGTTAAAGATGACGGAGAAAGGTAATGATGATGCGGTGCCAAGAGTCACCGAGCAAACGAGGGAAGTGATTGCTGAAGAGGTAGGAAAAGCAATCGAAAACAGTTTGTCGGGTTTCATTGACAAAATCCAAAACACGGTATTATCGGTGGTGGAAGAAAGAATTAAGAAATTGGAGGATAATACCAATTTAGCAAAGGAGAAGTCGGGAGGACGAAAATCTTTTTCTTATAAAGAGTTCATGGCGTGCAAACCGCCAATTTACAATGGGGAGGTTGACCCGATAATATGCCAACGGTGGCTAGCGATATGGATGGGGTATTCGAAAGGACTCATTGTGATCCAGACGACTACGTAGCCTATGGCACGGGTCAGTTAAGTGGTCAAGCGAAAGATTGGTGGGATAACAAGAAGAAAGAAATTGGAAGCGAAGCGGCTAAAGCTATGACATGGGACGAGTTTAAGACGCCGTTTCTTAAACATCACAGTCCCAAGGCAGTCATTAACAAGATCAAGGAAGAATTCATGCAGCTTCGACACAAGGGCGAATCCATAGATAAAATCACGGGAACATTCATGGATAAAATGAAGTTTTGTGATGATCTCATGACGAATGAAGAGCGGAAAATATATTATTATTATAATATGCTGAGCGCCGAGTATAGGGAGTTTATAACTCCTTCGAAGTATGAGACTCTCACCGAGATTATAAAACGTTGCTCGGGAACGGGAGATAGAGTTGAAGAAACATATAGAAAGAGGCGAAAGAAGGGCACAGGTAGTCAACCCATGCCCGACGAAAAAGGCACGTCCGAACGAATCCTCAAAGAAACAAAAAGGAAAAAGCGGGTCATCAAGCTGCAAGATATGCGGGAAAGGGCACAAGGGTGAGTGCCGGTTTAAGGACAAGCCGTGTCCTATTTGTGGGAAAACCGGGCACACGGCTGCGTTGTGCTCGGGGAAGGTGTCGGTGTGTTACAAATGTTATCAGCCGGGTCACAAGAAATCGGAGTGTCCGGAATTGATCGGAAAGAAAGATGACAAGGATACACGTACTGAGACACCAAGAGCAAAAGCAAGATACTTCCAGTTAACTGCAGCCGAGGCAAAGGTGGAACCCGATGTGGTTTCAGGTATATTTGCTATAAACTCAATTCCCGCACATGTGTTATTTGATACGGGTGCGAATAAATCCTTTGTTTCACATGGATTTATTCGACATCCTTCTTTTGTACTAACAAAATTGCCTATAGCATTAGAGGTAGAAATAGGTGATAACAAAAGTTTCCTTGTATGTGATGTATGTCGAGATTGCAAAATAAGCGTTGATGATGAGGAATATTTAATAGACTTGATCCCTATGTCAATGGGAGAATTTCAAGTAGTGGTAGGGATGGATTGGTTATCCCGACATCATGCAAAGGTGATATGTTTCCGCAAGGAGATACAGTTGACATCTCCAAGTGGAAAGCAAGTCACCATCTATGGCGAAAAAGGGGGCAGTCCCGTTATGTGCTCAATAATAAAAGCTCACAAACTTATGAGGCGCGGATGTAAAGCATTCATGATATACGCAAACGAACCTAATAAAGAGACGCCGAAGATTGAAGACGTACCAGTGGTACGTGAATACGCTGATGTATTTACAGAAGATTTACCGGGAATACCGCCAGAACGGGAGGTAGAGTTCGTAATTGAATTGATTTCGGGCGCGAAACCTGTGGCCAAGGCGCCGTATCGGCTCGCGCCATCAGAATTGCAAGAACTGATGTCCCAAATCCAAGATTTGTTGGACAAGGGATTTATTCGGCTAAGTGTGTCTCCATGGGGCGCACCAGTATTATTCGTGAGGAAGAAGGACGGGAGCATGCGTATGTGCATTGATTACCGGGAGTTGAACAAACTCACGGTAAAGAATCGATATCCGCTTCCAAGAATTGATGACCTATTTGACCAATTACAAGGTGCAAGTTGGTTCTCAAAAATCGACCTCAGATCGGGGTATCATCAGTTGAAAGTCAAGGAGGAGGATGTACCGAAAACGGCTTTCCGTACACGGTACGGACATTACGAGTTTCTCGTGATGTCCTTTGGGTTAACTAATGCACCCGCGGCTTTCATGGATCTCATGAACCGGGTTTGCAAACCCATGCTAGACAAGTCAGTGATAGTGTTCATTGATGACATCTTGATATACTCCAAGAATGAAGCAGAACACGCAAGTCATTTACGTGAAGTGTTGGAGACGCTCAGGAAAGAGAAATTGTATGCAAAATTTTCAAAATGTGCTTTCTGGTTACGAGAGGTGCAATTTATTGGGCACATCATTAGTGCAAACGGGGTGCTAGTAGATCCGTCAAAGATAGAAGCTGTATCAAGATGGACTCCACCAAAGAATCCTTCGGAAATCAGAAGCTTCTTGGGGCTTGCGGGTTATTATCGGAGATTCATACAAGATTTCTCCAAAATTGCTATGCCGTTGACCAAACTAACCCGTAAGGATGAAAAGTTTATTTGGGCCGAGGATCAAGAAAGGGCGTTCCAAACGCTCAAGGAAAAATTGACTGATGCACCGGTATTGTCATTACCGGACGGAACGGAGGATATGGTAGTTTACTCGGATGCATCGCATTCGGGACTTGGCTGCGTTTTGATGCAGCGGGGCAAGGTTATAGCCTGTGCCTCGAGGCAGCTAAAGACTCATGAGAAAAGATATCCTACCCATGACCTCGAGTTGGCAGCAGTGGTGTTTGCCTTGAAAATATGGAGGCATTATTTGTATGGAGTGAAGTGCACTATCTTTACCGACCATAAAAGCTTAAAGTATTTCTTCGATCAGAAGGAATTAAATATGAGGCAGAGGCGGTGGTTAGAAACTGTCAAAAACTTTGATTGTGAAATACATTACCACCCCGGGAAGGCTAATGTAGTGGCAGACGCGTTGAGCCGAAAGACAGACTATACGCCTATTCGAGTACGATCGATGCAACTAATTGTGACATCGGGTTTGCTTGAACAAATCCGGAAATCTCAAATTGAAGCAATCAAGGAGGAAAATGTGAAGAGGGAAAGGATAGTTGGGCAGCTAAAAGACCTGGAGGATAATAACCAAGGATTGAAAACTCGATTTGGGAGAATTTGGGTTCCAAATACGTGTGGGGCCAAGGTGCGTCTACTTGACGAGGCCCATAAATCTCATTATTCAATTCATCCGGGGGCGACCAAAATGTATAATGACTTAAAACAAAACTATTGGTGGCCCGGAATGAAAAGATATATTGTGAAATATGTACAGAAGTGTTTGACTTGTTTACAAGTCAAAGCGGAGCACCAAAAGCCATATGGTAAGTTGCAACCGTTGGATATCCCAGTTTGGAAATGGGAACAAATCACGATGGATTTGTTAACCAAATTGCCCAAAACCAATCGCGGATTTGATGCTATATGGGTAGTCGTGGATAGATTGACGAAAAGTGCTCACTTCATTCCGATTCGTGAGACTTATACATCCGAAAAGATGTCGGAGGTGTACACCAATGAAATCATAGCACGTCATGGAGTGCCGATATCCATTGTGTCAGACAGAGATACGCGGTTCACTTCTAAATTCTGGCGTGAATTCCAAGAGCAAATGGGAACTCACTCTATTCATTAGCACTGCTTACCGTCCACAAACGGATGGGCAAAGTGAGAGAACAATACAAACGTTGGAAGATATGTTGCTGGCTTGCATTATCGACTTCGGGGGTAGTTGGGATGTCCATCTACCCTTGGTCGAATTTTCATATAACAATAGCTATCAATCGAGCATTAAAATGGCCCCGTATGAGATGTTATATGGTAGAAAGTGTCGAACCCCGGTGTGTTGGGGAGAAGTGGGTCCACGAGGATTAGCACCTACTGATATAATCCGAACCACGAATGAGAAGATCGACTTGGTCCGAGCTCACCTAAAGGTGGCTCAGGATCGACAAAAAGCATACACGGAAAAACGGAATAGACCGATTGAATTTCAAGTGGGCGATAAGGTAATGCTGAAAGTATCGCCGTGGAAAGGAATAATACGGTTTAGAAAAAGAGGGAAGTTGAGCCCAAGATTTATTGGGCCATTCAGAATCACCGAACGGGTTGGTAAAGTAGCATATCGTCTTGAACTACCCGATGAGTTGAGTGGGATTCATAACACATTCCACGTGTCACATCTCCGAAAATGTTTAGCAGATGAAACCGCTTGCATTCACTATGATGATATCGAGGTGGATAACAGCCTCAACTATGCAGTAAAGCCAATTGCAATTTTAGATCGTAAAGAGAAGAGTTTGAGGAACAAGGTGATTAACCAAGTGAAGGTTAAATGGGAACACAGGAGGGGTGCGGATACCACATGGGAATCCGAAGAAGAGATGCAACGGCTCTACCCCATACTTTTTGGTACGTAAATTCGGTTTCGGGGACGAAACCCTTTTTAAGGGGGGTGGACTTGTAACATCCCGAAAATGCAAAACTTTATATTAAAACTATAAAGTGTATAATAAACAAGAAAAAGCTAACTAGGATAAATAACCCAGTTAGTTAGGAGTCTTGTAGTAACATTAGAAGGGGTTAAAACTCTAAAAATATAAACTAAATAGAATGGAGGGGCCTAGGTTGTCAAAATAGAAACTTGTATTACCATTAGTTGATAAAACAAAACCAAACACCCCATTATAGGGGGTCTGGTCGATCAAGAGCAGGGGAGGGCGACACCCTCATCCTCAAAACCCTAAATCTACTAAACTCTCAAATTGATGGCCAAAATCCAGTTGAAATCGAAATCTGAGCATAGAATCGTGATCACCTCGTCAAAGGGGTCATAAGGTATGTCGAATTAGGTCATTGTCATTCGATTCAAAATTCATGCATTTGATTAAAATCGAATGTAGAGGTTGATTATGTGTTGTAAACATGAAATTGGAAGTGATATAATGTTTAGGGACAAACCCTAGACGATTTCTTGTAAAATTCTTGCATGATAAGTGTATAGATCAAAATCACCATAGTGGGTGATTAGTAAGATAGTAGAACTTGATAAACACTAGGATTAAAACTCTTGTTCTAGTGTAAACTGAAAATTATGAGGAAATCTCTACATTGTTGATGTTGAAATATGTGTATATAGTCTAATTGGAGTTAATTTGAGTGATAAACTCAAGTCATGAACTTGGTTTATATCATGTAGAAATCTGACCCGCTAGGTGCTTTATAAAACGCCTAAAAGAGGGTTAAAATGTTAATTGTTGGCTAAAACGCAGATTTAAATATATTAAGAAATAACGCGTAAAGGCTTATGAAAGAGTTCTAAAACTTGTTATGAATTGAACTCTAAGGCAAGGAATCCGGAACGTCAAGCAGACACACCGGAGGGGATACGCGTGGAAAAGGAGTGCTTTAAAGGTACGTGACTTTAGTCTCGTTATATTATGTAATAATGTTTGGTTTTAGGGTTTAAATGATGTCGTAGTGTAATGGATGCGTTTGATGCGTCGTTAAAGTGGCGAAGTTCACTAGACCATCAAACGGGTCAAAATAAAGAATTGAAATCAGGTTTGGCTTACGAATAAAGTGATGGTTTTCACTAGATAGTCAAACGGGTCAAAATAAAGAATTGAAATCAGGTTTGGCTTACCAATAAAGTGATGGTTTTCACTAGATAGTCAAACGGGTAAAAATAAAGAATTGAAATCAGGTTTGGCTTACCAATAAAGTGATGGTTTTCACTATATAGCCAAACAGGTCAAAATAAAGAATTGAAATCAGGTTTGGCTTACCAATAAAGTGATGGCTTTCACTAGATAGCCAAACGGGTCAAAATGAGGCTTGTAGAGGAATCAAGTGGGTAGAGACTTGAAAGTTTCATACCTCACTAAGTAATGGACGGCACCACACCAATAAAATTTGGTTATGATAGTTTAAGTTTATGAACCCGTGATATCGGGTCAAACACTAAAGGTCAATAAAATGTGTCATGTGAAATGGAATGATGAATTCCAAGATAGAGAGCTTTCATTTTCAAGGAAACCTGAAACGATGAATAACGTAAACACACCAAGATGTACAAGCCCGGGAACTTGGGTAATGGCATATAAAGGGTTGGAATAAGAAATTGGAAACAAACACTTAGAGTTGGAATGGGTCGAATAATTGGTAGGTTAGAAACTTTTAACCATACGATCGGTGATTCGATTGATGAAATGATAGTTGAAATGAACATGTCCGTAATAAATTACAGACATACAGGAAAAGAAATGGCCTAAAACGGTATTCGGATTTGAGAGAAATCCACAAAATAGTTAAATGGCAGATTACCAGTGTCCACCGTAAATTACGGTATCACCGTAATTTACGGTGGAGATCAAAGTGTTACGGTGAGTCCTTCCTGTGTTACGGCAGAACCAGGGACATTCAAGGTCTACCGTAACTTACGGTAGACACCGTAAGTTACGGTGGAACCCAGAAAAATTTGTATTTTATTTGTTAATTCTAGATGTCGGAATTCTTTTATATGTAACGTATTAATGTCAAAACTAATGTTTTTAGTGTTTGACCCTAGTTATGGATGAAGTCCTTTCGGATGGTGATCAAGTACATTGTCAAGAACCGAACACGCATTTTGAAGCTTCCGCACTAAACTAAATCTTGTCTAGACTTTAATCATGATGTAAATGCTTTTGTTATTAGTGTTTGAACCCTTTAAACTAGTTGTTAGTTGACTAGTAAGGGTTAGCTTTAAACTTGTTATGCACTAACTTATGTTTGTTTCGGGTACTACAACAAGTAGATTTGGTCTTTAAACACGAAAGTTTTTGTAAACTCTGATTTTATATAAAGTTCATATGATTATCGTTTAAATACTGTTCAAAATATTTAGGGTGTTACAAAATCGCTACTTTTTATGAATAGAAAAAAAATTTCAAAAAAAAAAAAAAAAAATTTTTTTTTTGGTTGTACTGCACATGTGCACTAATACATAAAGCTTAAACCACTTAACCCACCCACCACCGACACCCCCCAAAAACCTAAACCCCCCACCCCCCAAAAACCTAAATTCACCCCCCCCACCAAAAGCCTAACCCCCCACCCCCCTACCCTCCCGAAAACCTAAAACTAAACCCTAAACATAAACCCGAAAAAAACCTAACCCCCCCCCCACCCCCACCCCCCAAAAACCTAAACCTCCCCACACCCAAAAACCTAATCCTAATCCTAAACCTCCAAAAAAAACTAACCCTAAAAGCTAAACTAGACTTAAAAAGCTAATTTTAAGCATGTAATGCAATTGTAGTACATGTTATATTGCACATGTGCACTACTATAATAATAGTATTGAAAACAAGACGACACCATAAATCTTTTTTTATGTCATAAAAAATATGCTCGAATATACTTGAATGAAAGATACAAAAATTTGTGATCTTATGGTGCCATTTTTGTTTTAAAAAGATAACGTATGGAGAAATGGGAATTGTTTGAAAAGTTATATATATGTTTTTTCCAATTTTACCCCTCCTTCGTTAAAAGTCCCCCCCCCCCCCCCCCCTCCTTTTTAGTGCTTTTTTGGTTAGTTTTTTGGTTTACTCATTTATATCTAGTTTTCTCATGATTCTCTCCCTATATATATATATATATATATATATATATATATATATATATATGGGATGGTTCAAATGAAAACCACTTTTATTGTGAAAACTCGAAAACTAACTAAAAAAAGCCTAAAAAACACACCAAAAATATATTTTTTTTTCAATTTTTTTTATAAAAAATCGCAGGTTTTTGTGTATAAAAAAACTTTTTTTCAAAAAAAAAAATAAATTTTGTATTACACGTGTATATGTACTAGACATGTGTAGTATTACACATGTACACTACAAAAAAAAAATTTATTTTTTTGAAAATTTTTTTATATACTAAAAGTGACGAAAATTATCATGCAAAAAAAAAAAATTGGTATGTTTTTTTGGCTTTTTTAATTAGTTTTCGAGTTTTAACATTAACTAGTGGTTTTCATTGGGAAGGTTCAAATGAAAACCAATAGTTATTGTAAAAACTCGAAAACTAATTAAAAAAGCCAAAAGAAACATACTAATTTTTTTTTTTTTTTTTGCATAACAATTTTAGTAGTTTTTTATATATAAAAAAATTTCAAAAAAAAAAAAATTGTAGTGCACTTGTGTAATACTACACATGTGTATGTGTACTACACATGTGTATTATTACACATGTGTACTACAAAAAACAAATTTATATAAAAAAACCTGCTATTTTTATAAAAAATTGGAAAAAAAAATTTGGTGTGTTTTTAGGGTTTTTTTTAGTAATTTTCGAGTTTTCACAATAAAAGTGGTTTTCATTTGAACCAATATATATATATACATATATGGACTCATATATATTAATGTGCCAACATAATAAAAAATGATTACTTTTCGAGAAAATCTTAAGGTTATGTGAAAATTCTAAGAAAACATAGAAACTTAGGATTTTGTGATGTATATATATATATATGAATATTGATTTAAAACTCATTCCTACATATAATAGGACGTGTAGAAATCAAACTGTGGGATTGAGCTATTTAAAATACGCACCAAAGGTGAGTGTCACTAAACCACTCTTTTTACTGCTTTATATATATTTTGGGGGTAGAACACGCCAATAAAAGGGTTTAATAATGTTTTTGAATTAAAACATACATTTTAATACAAATATATATTTTCGTTGAAAATATATGAGGTTTGATAAATCATATGTTTCGAGATAAAACGTTTTTGATAAATGAATGTTTGGAAGAAATTTGGATGGTACGTGTTTCCGAAGAGAAACAGACCGTAAAGTTGGGACGGATGCCGGCATGATCTCAAGGGAGGGGATCAGGGGATTCGTACAACACCGTGTATTAGATTGTCATATTAGTAGGATATATATATTGTACGTGAGGCATACATCATATTGTTCTTCGAGAGAACCCTGCGCCCATGATGTCGTTTAATCATTTAAGTATTGTACGCCCTCATTGTTGGTTGATCTATCGGGTAGACAACCCCGTCGTGACCGGTCGCCCCGTGTTAAGTCAAGCGACAAATTTTGATTCTGTTTATTGTCTAGCTTTGATTATCCCTGGATGGTTAGTATATAGTTCGTATCGTCAAGCTAACATACGAGTCTGAAAATTGACGCAATAATTTAATATACAAAACCTGGGTAGTAACAATATTGTCGGGTTCTAGAACTGCGACGGAAGGCCCATGGATTTTTTTAAGGAAGTAAAATGGACTTTCTAAAATTATATGGATGTTTTCAAATAAACACCTAAACAGAAAGTTTTCCTTGGAATAATATTGTTCGTATGTGAATATGTGAACTCACATTCCTTTGTGTTGACACTTGATTTTAACGTGTTCTACAGGTACTTGAGTCCGGCTTCGGGAATCATGGTGTATCTTGTGGTTGTTGATGCATGTTTTGTCACTTAATATGTTGGACTAACTTTTAAAACTTTCTGGGACGAATGTAATAAGATCTGTAAGGACCAAAACAAATTAATTATGTCATGGTTGTGTAACGTTTTGAAACCTTAAGTTTAAAACTTATGTTTTAATTAAGTTATTATATCCAACAATTTAATGCATCGATCATCAAGATATAAATGGGCACCAGCTTCCGTCACCACTACGTTTTATATTCCTCTGCGACGTATTTTGGGGTGTGACACAGTGCAGGTTCATCACAAAGTTCATCATCAGACTACGGATATGAAGTCATCATTCCACAACAAAAGTCTGCATCAATTTGAAGAGCAACAGATGTTCAAAACAGCTGTCAAAGCTCAACCACTGCTACCTCAACAGTTGTTGACCAAAGTAGCCACTCAACCCCTGCTTCCACATCATCAAACACTATTGATAAAAGTCCTCAAACAGTAGATAAAAGTCAACATGTGTCCACACCACTACCTCCTATTCCTCCTCCATTTGAAGCCACTACTGAATCAACAAAGTCACCAGCAGTGGTTAGCTCAGATGATTCACATCTGCAGCCCTCATCATTAAATGCCATTGTTCCATACCAAGGAGATCTAATCTTCTTGAAATCTCATCCACCTGACCAAATCATTGGTAATATCAATGAAGGGGTGCTCACAAGAAAGCAATCCCAAAATATTTGTCTTTTTGTTGGTTTCCTATCTCTCCATCAGCCAGTCAAAATACCAAGAGGCACTGAAAGACAACAGCTGGGTAGAAGCCATGCAAGAGGAGCTCCAACAGTTCAAAAGACAACAAGTTTGGGAGCTTGTACCACTGCCAGAGGGTGTAAGTCCTATTGGCACAAAGTAGGTCTTCAAAAATAAAACTGATGAAAGGGGTATTGTTGTCAAGAATAAAGCTAGGCTTGTGGTTCAAGGGTTCAGACAGGAAGAGGGCATTGACTAAGATGAAACATTTGCCCCTATAGCAAGATTAGAAGCTATCAGACTATTCCTGGCCTTTGTTGTCAACCACAACATCAAGGTGTATCAAATGGATATCAAATGTGCATTCCTCTATGGTATGATTCAAGAAGAGGTTTATGTTTGTCAACCTCCAGGATTTGATGATCCATTTAATCCAAATCATGTCTACAAGCTAAATAAAGCTTTGTATGGCCTGAAACAAGCACAAAGAGCCTGGTATGAAACTCTTTCCACTTTTCTACTTTCCATTGGTTTCACAAGAGGTAAAATAGACAAAACATTGTTTTTAAAATGGAGAGGGAAAGACTTGATGATTGTCCAGATTTATGTGGATGACATCATTTTTGGAAGCACATGTAATAAAATGTGTGAAGAGTTTAGGTAACTCATGACAGCTGAGTTTGAGATGAGTGCAATGGGTGAACTCCAGTGCTTTCTTGGTCTCCAAGTAAGGCAACTGCAAAATGGCACTTTCATTCATCAAGGCAAATATGCCAAAGAACTTTTAAAGAAATTTGAGATGTATGATTGTAAACCATGCAGTACACCCATTGCAACAAATAAAATAGTCATGTTTGATGAAAAGGATCATTTGGTTGATCAAACTTTATATAGAAGCATGATTGGATCTTTATTGTACCTAACTGCATCTAGGCCAGACATCATGTTTGCAACATGTGTTTGTGCAAGATCCCAATCAGCACCTAGAAAGTCAAACCTTATTGCTGGAAAAAGGATATTCAGATACCTAAAAGGTACTCCCACACTTGGTATCTGGTATCCAGCTGATGGAAATATCAAGCTTTCAGGTTTCTTAGATAGTGACTTTGCTAGATGTGACAAGACAAGGAAGTCCACTTCAGGAGGGTGCCAATTCCTAGGCAGTTGCTTAGTGTCCTGGCAAAGCAAAAAGCAAGCAGCTGTTTCCACATCCACTGCTGAGGCAGAGTATATAGCTGCTGCAAGCTGTACAACCCAACTGCTTTGGCTTCAAAATCAGTTGCTGGATTTTGGTATCACTGCCCTAAAGACACCTCTCATGTTGGACAGTCAGGCAGCAGAAAATATCATCAAAAATCCAGTTTCCCATTCAACCACCAAGCACATTGATATCAGACATCACTTTGTGAGTGATTGCTATGAAAAAGGTTTGATTTCTCTGCACCATGTTCCAACTAAAGATCAGCTGGCAGATATGCTAACCAAAGCATTAGACACATCCACCTTTGAAAGCTTGATCTCTAGGATTGGCATGCTGAATATGGAATAACAGGCAAAATCCTGTTTTTCTTTGAATAAAAGCATTAAAATGTTTTCAGAAAATCAAAAATCCATCCTTAAAAATAGCTAAAATGAAATTTTCATTAAAATCCTTAAAAATTTGCCATAACCACTGTTTTGTTTCAAACATCTGTTCTGTTTAAAAGTTATCCACTGCTGAAAGTCAAACTCTGTTCTTTCATTTCCTTGGTAATCACTATTGTTCAAAATCAGTGTTTTATCCACTGATAGGCTATCCACTGATAGTTAAAGTCACCCACTGCTTTTATTCTAACCGTTGCAACCACTGATCTTGTTCCATAAGTGGTTTCCATAAAACAACTGTCTTCTACTATTTCTCAGGGGTTGGCACGTGGACAGTACATGGCAGTCAGATCTTTTGTAACCGCTGCCACGTCAGCATTCACTTTTTCCCCTATAAAACCCTGATCAAAACCCCAAACAGGGTTTTTACTGTCGAATCGAATTCAAAATTCCTTTCTCAAACCAGTTATCATCCATTTTCTCTCAAATCACTCGTCATTCTTCTTCTCAAAATGGCAAAATCACCGTCTTCATCATCTGAGAAATACACTCAAAAGGCCATCGAAATTCCATAAAAAGCTCCTCACAATTATTTGGGTCTACTCACAAAACCCACTCAAACTGAAACCTTCAATTCCATCATTGACGCTCTTTCGTCTTCAAAGTACAAAACTTTGTTGACTGCTGATGCTCCGATTTATCTGAAAACCCAAAGAGAATTTTGGAAGAATGCCACACTTGAATCTCAAGGTGAGACAATCATAGCCATCAATTCCTCAATAAAGGGTAAACCAGCTCAAATCACACCACAATCCATTTCAGAGGTATTCGAACTCGATGATCAGCAAGGTAAAATTTCTTTTCCCAAAATCAAGTATCAAACTGATTTTGTTGAAAGGGGTTATGCTGCAGAAATGAAAAGGGACACCTTACAAAAGGTAGCTTTCCACCTACAACAAGATTTTTATTCCATACCCTCTTGATGTGTGTTTCAAATAAAACAACTGCTTTTAACGAAATACCATTAAAGATCCAATACCTGGGGTATGCTATTTTACATAAAGAAAATTTTAACTACTCCCAGGAGATCTTTGATGACTTTGTCAAAAATGTTACCAGCAAATCTTTCTTACTATTTCCAAGGTTCCTACGCTTTTATTTTCAAAAGAAATTTAGAAAGGATGATGCTCATGTGATCATCCAAGGTGAATCTTTTCAAATAAACAGCTTAACAGCTCAAACTTTTACAAGATTATCAAAACCTTCTAAAACAAAAGCAGCGGCTCCTGAGCAGAATTTAGCAGCTACCACTGCTCCTCAGGCACCTGCTGCTGAGCCCACTGCTCTAGGTGATCACAGCAGCAAAACAACTGCTGTGAAACCCACACCTAAAACCACCAGAAAACCAAGACAAAAGAAAACTCAAAAGCCCCCCAAACCTACAAAAAAGGCAACTCTGGAAGATGAGATCCCAGAGCAACTGCCAGTGACAACACAAAAGTCACCTGAAACCACTGCTTCTACTTCCTCACAGCAGATTGTAGAAAGTTCTCAACCCATACCTCAAACTTCTCCTGCTTTTTCTCAAAAGGAACAGGTTGTAAGAATAGGGACACCACAATATGATGCTCTAGAATCACTTGCTTCCATCATCCACAGCCCACTGCCCAGGGCAAATTCGCTTTCTACACCCATACTCACAGCCACAATTCCCCCACAAACAAAACTTTTGTTGGATGCTCTTGATTTGAACCAGACACAAACCAGTCTTTCTTACTCACCTGTTAATGAGAATATACCTTAACAAGTGACTGGGTCTGGTGTTTCAATCATTGCTAACCCACCAACAACACCTGAGGAGGTTACACCCTTGAGTTATAAGTAACTCTTGGTGGTAGTTCAAGTGAAGCAACCACTACAAGTGCTGAACCCACTGGTTTGGACTTGGACAGTGGTTTCATTAATAAGACTTCCTTGAAGGCAATTTCTTCTCTGGGGACTCTTGTGTATCCAGTGTTCACTAGTTCACTAAAAAGTGTTTCTCATTTTGAAGGAAAAAGTCCCAGTACCAAGACAAAGGGGCATCAGTGGATGATTTTTGGGATACATTCCCTGAGTCAATCACTGTTACAACCACTGAATGTGGGAAATCAGATAATCCCATTAAGTTAGGTGATGGTTTAATGTACCAAGAATTCACGGCTAGAGTTGACAAGCTTGATACATCTGTTGCAGAAATCAAAGAAATGCTGCAACAGTTTTTGAAAGTGCAAAAGGTACCACCCACTGCTGCACCAGCTCCAACAGTTGCTCCATCATCTGCTCCTACTCTAGATGAGTTATGGAGTTTGTTTCAACCTCTGCTACATCACCAAAGAGAATTAGCTGATCAGCAACTTGAGATACAAGTTCAAAAGATCAGAAATCTCATGGAAGCAAGGTTTAAAGACACCCAGGCAGATATCAAGGCTATAAAGGCCCACTTGCTGAATACCACTGGCACTGCTCCTCCCTCTATCATATTTGTGGATAACCCACCACCAGATAATGACAAAAAGGGGGAGAAATTGAAGCAGTTGAAAACGAAGGGATATGAAGATGGCCTGTATGTTGAACCAGACAAGTCAAGCATGCTTGCAGACATTCCCTTGCCAGATGATACTAAAAAGATTGATGTGACCACAAATGCCATTGCTGATGCAAAAGCAAGGGTTAAAAAGGATAAGGATGCAAAGGATAAAGCAAGGTTTGTGCAAGAGAAAAGAGCTTTTATGGAGATGAATGAGCAGGGTACTTCTGTGCCAAAGGATGGAGAAAATCCTGAGCAGAAAAGAAAGAAGCCCACTAGAAAAGTGAGGCAACCCAAGACCACACCATCCAGATCCACAAAACACTCTTCCAAAAGCTCCAAACATCAATCTCCTAAATCAAGAGTTGTTGTAACACCTGCTGTGACAACTGTGTTCTGTAATCGATGTTCAATGTAAAAAAATGTCAATTATTAATAAAAAATGTGCTTTGGTGTTATTATATGTGCTTTGGTGTTATTATATGTGTATTTGTGTTTGTGTTTGATGATTTTACGATTTGGTTCGATTCCGATTTCAAGCTTTAAATCGCTTTCTGGAAGGTTATACGCAAACTGGTACGTAAACGTAATCAGTTTAACGTGAAAAACACTCCGGAATAGTGACATAGGCTTAGCATACCTTAAATAAACTTTACATAACTTAGAAATAAGTTTTGGATGGTTTGGTGTGTTGAAAACAAGTTTGTTCGATCGCAGGGACTATTTGTGTCAAACTGCGAAACTATACCGATTTGCAAAGTAACGAACATTCCGAAACTTGATCATAAGTTAAACATACCCTAAATATCCTTTACATAGCTTAGAAATAGTCTTTGAGTGGTTCGGTATGCTAAAATAAACTTTATTGATCAATAGGGACTAAAAGCGTCAAAAAGTGCATAAGTTTGCATTTTCGCGCATATCTTACGTTATGAATATATCCGGACATCCAAAAATTTATGTAATCATTAAAATATTTTATTTTAGTGATTGTAATGATAAAATTCCATTCGTCGCTTAATTTGGATCGTTTTTGCGTCCGTTACGAGTTTCATCGTAATTAACGAAATAACGCAACCGTACGACCAAACGAGCCGACATTCGAGATGTTTTTGAGCAAGTTTTAAGTTCCTTATACTTTAAAATCATTTTAGAGCTTTGAAATGGGGTTAACAGGGCTTAAACGTGTCAAATATGCATCAATAATCAAGTTTTGCAAGTTCAGGGGCTAAATTGCAATTTCTGGATACTACGTGTGACAACTTTGCTCTGTAATCGATGTACAATGTAAAACAATGTTAATATTAATAAAAAAATGTGTTTTGGTGTTATTATGTGTGTATTTGTGTTTGATGATTTTACGATTTGATTCGATTCCGATTTCAAGCTTTAAATCGCTTTCTGGAAAGTTATAACCAAACTGGTTCGTAAACGCAGTCAGTTTAAAACGACAAACACTTTGGAAGAGTGAAATAGGCTTAACATACCTTAAATAACCTTCAAATAACTTAGAAATAAGTTTTGGATGATTTGGTGTGCTGAAATCAAGTTTGTTCGATCGCAGGGACTATTTGTGTCAAACTGCGAAACTATGCCGATTCGTATGGTATCAAACAATCTGGAACTTAATCATAAGCTAAACATACCATAAATAACCTAAACATAGCTTAGAAATAAGGTTTGAGGGGTTCGGTGTGCGAAAACATGCTTATTTGATCTTACAGGGACTAAAAGTGTCAAAAACGACGTTAGTTTGCATTTTCGCGCATATCTTACGTTCTGACCACATCTGGACATCCAAAATTTTTGTACACACTAAAATATTTTTAATTTAGTGATCGGCATGCAAAAATACCACTCGTCGCTTAATTTGGTTGGTTTTCGCGTCAGTTCGAGTTTCGTCATAAATAACCGAACAACGTGACATCCGTGATATTTCCAAGCATATTTCAGGTGCCCTACACTTTGAAGACCTTGTAGAGCCTTAAAAATGGCTTAACGGAGGTTAAATACGTCAAATACGCGAGTTTGGGTGTGTAGGGACCATTTCTGCCATATTGGCAAACTTTATGGGATCTGGCACATGGTGGCGTTGCGCCACCACCACATGGCACTGCTGTGGCGCGATGCCACGACCTGATCTGGGCAGAAATATGTTTTTCAGCAACAGATTGATAATTCAGGGGCTGTTTTGCAAATTCCTTTGTGTGGTAGCCAAGTTAACACCTCCCCAAGCAAATTAGCTGGCCTCTAACACTTGTAGGGTTGTGATTTAATGCTTGATGGCCACACAAACACTTGTTTTGATCTTGTGAGTTCATGATAAGTATAAATAGCCTAGCATTTCACTTGTTGCAACTCACACTTGATCTAAATTCTCTAAGTTGAGGTTTTATAACTTCATACCTGAGAATTATAAGATCAAGTTCAAGCAAGGACCCTTTGTAAGCCTCCATCATTCTTTTATTGCTTTCCTAGCTTGAAAGTCAAACAGTGTTTGACTTTCAGCTTTGACCACGAGTTGGTCAACGAGAAGTTCGTTTGAACTTCGCAACGTGAGCGTAATCACGATGGTTATAGTCCCTAGTGACTATGCCTACTGATTACCACGTTGACTAGGCGTAGTGACGAGTCGTAGTTTCGGTCAAAATGCGCAGTTACGCGTATTTTGCAACCAAACTACTTTTCGGTATCAAAACACTTTGTTTTGATATCAAAACTTGTTTTCTAACTTAGTTAAGCATGTTTTAACTTGCTTAGCTCGTCACTGTTAGTTTAGTGCTTGTTTAGAGTCGTGAGTCAAGAGGTCTAAACCACCGCTTAGACTTTCGAACTCGACCAGTTTGGTCGATCATTAGGATCCGACCAAGCATGTTTAGTGACCATAGTTGCATAGGGAATAACCTTCCGAGGTTATACCTTATGGTCACGTAGTTTAAGTAGTTATATGATAGGTAATTCATATGCCTTATGTAAAATGACCAAAATGCCCTTTTCATGCATAATTGGATTTTAAGCATATGTAACCTAAACATTTGTCACTTAACTGATTATGCAACTTAATTAAACATGTTTAGGCATATAATACCTGTCATAGAACTAGTTAGACGTCTTGAACGCGCTTTTGCGCGAACGGCGTGTTAAAGTAGCGTAAGCTACCTTAATGGGTCGTAACGGGTCGAAAGCACTTAGATTAGGTTCTGATCTAGAATGTAGGCTTTGTTAAACCATATCACATGAGTTCCAATACTCATTTGGTTTACAAGACCTCATTCTGTCCGATCTTCCGATTTAGTTGTCAATTTATTTACTAGTAATCCGATTACTAGGTACTACTTGAATTTCCTTGGGTTACCTGAGCTTCGCTAAGTTCTTTAGATCAAGGATATCCTTCTATTCAATGTGAGTACATAGTTCCCCTATTTTACTGTTTTCAATTGTTTTGGGGTGATTCATATGTATTATAACAATTTCGATATTTTGACGATGTTTTCAAAAATGATTAACATGGTTTATATTAAACTAATAACGATTTCGATAAGGTGAACAAACTTGTTGGACATATTTACATAACGAATGACATTCATTAGCATTGATCAAGCCGACCAGTACTAGGTTATGGTACCATAGGATCTGACAAATCACGTTATCAGACTACACCCATGGTTATGTGTGGGGGTTATGTAGGTAACGACCGAATCTGATGATTGTTAACTTACCCTTTGGTGATTTGTTAATACGAGAAACGAGATAGTCGAGTCACGAAGGTTTGAATGTTATTAGCGAGACGACCAAAAGTAGTTTCACAATTAAAACGAATACGACTTGGAAACGAGTTAAACAATTTGAAACGACTTAAACGAGATAAACGATTCAATTAAACGATTGGTTTTGGGTAGTGAGTAGATAATGGGATGGGTGTAGCATGATAAAAGCATGGTAGATATGCTGCTGGTACATCTTATATATAAGTGCTTTTATCATATTACATTTCAATGCATTATTTAGTTCACTTGGGAAACGATTTTGAAACGATGTCACACAACGAGGTTTTTAAAATGATATAAACCATACGAGTTTTATTAACGAGTTTATACGAGATGTTTTACGAATTGGTTTACTAAAACAAATGTTTTGGGGTTAAGAATCATGGCTACGAGATTTTATAAACTATAACCATCTTGATTTGAGTTGGTTAATTATGTTGCAATACACTTTTCAAAACGAGGTTTGTACTTTTGACTCTTGTAGTCTAATAAGGTACTGCAACATACAAACGAGCCATGAATCTGAAACTCTCACAAAACCTATGTGCTCGCCAGCATTTCTTTGCTGACTTTGTATTGTTACATATGTTTCAGGTGGTGTTGCGTGATATCGATTGCTAGGATGCATGAGTCACATAGGATCTGGACGAGGCCTTAGTGACTTAATAACGATAATAGACGATGTTTAATTTGTTTTTTTGGTATTAAGACAATGTAATTTACTAAATGAATCAATAAAACGAAACTTTTAATTACCATGGTTGTGAAACGATGATTCTGTTACAACACTCGCCGACGTTTCCGCCACGGTTTGTTGTTTTACGTGGTCGGGGTGTGAAAGAAGAGTTGGTATCAGAGCCAACGGTTATAGGGAATTAAGTTATTAGCAATGCTTTGACCTAGACTATAGCTTTCTAGGACCCCAACGCAAGTTTACTTGCGTTTAGATTTTAAAACAATACCGTCACCTATCCTTAGGTGATAACCACAACGAGAACACAAATTCCGAATCCGCTTTGAAAATTAATCATATGTTCTAGTATGATTGATTACTAGGTTTTGAACCCTCTGTTATAAGGTTTTGAACCCTCTAAATTTTCAAAATCCCGTCAAAGTTTGGGTCTAAATAATGTGAACACGTGCAAACTGGAAGAGTGAATGCCTGTACCCTGAGTTTCTGTCTAAGGCTAGAGTGTTCATACAAATCCGCAGTATCGGACCAGTCACTCTTACCTGGGAACTCTTGGGGTGAGTGTTCACTTATAGGCGAGCATGTCTTCAGCGATACATTATTATGACCTATTTACTTTGATTAGTCACTGCGTGTCATTTGTTTGTTCGAGGCAACAAACGAATGATCGCCTTCCTTGTGTTTTGTCGATGTTTTTAATACCTCTTTTGTTTTTCCAATTGTCGACCTCAGTCATTTCTCATGTTTCCTTGATTAGACAATGCCTCCCCGACGTGATGCTCAACCTTTTACTGCTGAAGAAGTCGCAGCCCTTGTTGCTCAACAAATGGCTGCAGTGCTTCCTTGCGTAGTAACCCAGATCCACGAGTTATACAACAACAATAATAACAACAATAATGCACAATGTAGTTTAAAGAATTTTAATTCTGCTAAGCCGTTGAAGTTTTCTGGGTTGCAAGGAGCAACTGCGCTCCTTCAGTGGTTCAAAAGTTTGGAACGCACATTCAGACATGTGCAATGTCCGAATGAGCGTAAGGTTGAGTTTGCATCTAGTGTATTCGAGAAGCGTGCTCTTACATGGTGGAACAGAGTGATGCGTGATAGGGGTGCCGAAGTGGCATTGGCACAAACATGGGAAGAGCTCCGAGCTCTCATGATGAGAGAGTTCTGTCCCCGTCACGAGATTCGAGCTTTAGAACGAGAATTCGATGATTTGAAACAAGACGGGGGAGAACACCGTGCTTATACGGATCGATTTGAGGAGCTCAATTTGTTGTGTCCTACGATGGTTACCCCGTTGGAGAAGGCAATTGAGAGGTATATCGATGGTTTACCCGATTCTGTGCAAGACATTGTGACGGGCAGTAATCCTACTACTGTTCGCCAAGCGATCGAGTTGTCTGCTACTCTGACCGAATCTCAGGTCAGAAAGGGTAAATTGACCCGTAAGGGTGATAAACGATGTCATTATTTAGTTCACTTGGGAAACGATTTTGAAACGATGTCACACAACGAGGTTTTTAAAATGATATAAACCATACGAGTTTTATTAACGAGTTTATACGAGATGTTTTACGAATTGGTTTACTAAAACAAATGTTTTGGGGTTAAGAATCATGGCTACGAGATTTTATAAACTATAACCATCTTGATTTGAGTTGGTTAATTATGTTGCAATACACTTTTCAAAACGAGGTTTGTACTTTTGACTCTTGTAGTCTAATAAGGTACTGCAACATACAAACGAGCCATGAATCTGAAACTTTCACAAAACCTATGGTAGTGTTTGGTATGCAGGAATGAGAGGTGGAATGGAATGAGTGATTACGAGGGAATGAAGAAAAGAGTGTTTGGTTGGTCAATGGAATGTAATCACCCATTCCAAAAGACATTCCATTCCCTCAAAATCATTCCTTCCACCCCCCATGTTTTTTTTCCATTCCATCCCCTCTTGCACCATTCATCATTAACAACACCACAACCCACAACCTTCGCCACAACCCACCACCACCACCACCCACCACCAACGCCATCACCGCCACCCGCCACCACCTCACCCCGACAGCCACCGCCACCCACTCGCCACCGTTATCACCCACAGCTGTGACCAACCGCCAACGCCACTCGCCGTCGCCGCCCACCCCCATCGTTGACGCCACCACCAACCGCCGCCGCCGCCACCAACCGCCACCTATGCTGCCACCCGCCACCAACGGCCACCTTGTCGCCACACGAAGTTCGTTTGAACTTCGCAATGTGAGCGTAATCACAATGGTTATAGTCCCTAGTGACTATACCTACTGATTACCACGTTGATTAGGTATAGGGACGAGTCATAGTTTCGGCCAAAATGCGTATTTAAGCGTATTTTGTAACCAAACTATTCTTGGTATCAAAACCGTTTGTTTTGATATCAAAACAAGTTTTCTAACTTAGTTAAACATGTTTTCAACATGTTTAGCTCGTCACTTTTAGTTTAGTGCTTACGTAGAGTCGTAAGTCAAGCGGTCTAAACACCCACTTAGACTTTCGAACTCGACCCGTTCGGTCGATCATTAGGATCCGACCAAGCATGTTTAGTGACCATAGTTGCATATGGGAATAACCTTCCGAGGTTATACCTTATGGTCACTTAGGTTTAAATTAGTTGTATGATAGGTAGATTATATGCCTTAGGTAAATGACCAAAATACCCTTTTCATGCATAATTGAACTTTAAACATATGTAACCTAAACGTTTGTCACATAACTAATTATGCAACATATTTAAACATGTTAGGGCATATAATACTTGTCATAGGACTAGTTAGGCGTCTCGAACGCGCTTTGCGCGAACGACGCGTTAAAGTAGCGTGAGCTACCTTAATGGGTCGTTACGGGTCGAAAGCACTTAGATTAGGTTCCGATCTAGAATGTAGGCTTTGTTAAACCATATCACATGAGTTCCAATACACATTTGGTTTACAAGACTTCATTCTATCCGATCTTCCTATTTAGGTGTCGATTATTTTTCTAGTTATCCGATTTCTAGGTGCTGCTTGATTTCCTTGTTTAAGCTTTGTTGATTTCTTTTGATTGAGGATACTTTGCACTTCAATGTGAGTACATAGTTCCCCTATTTTGTTGTTTTCAATTGTTTTGGGGTGATTCATATGCGCAAAATGATTTCAAGGTTTAAACGATGGTTTTAAAAGCGATTAAAATGGTTTATATTAAACTAATAACGATTTCGATAATGTGAGCGAACTTGTTGGTTATAAATACATAACGAATGACATTCATTAACATTGATTAAGCCGACCAGTATTAGGTTATGGTACCATAAGATCTGACAAATCCCGTTATCAGACTGCATCCATGGTTATGAGTGGGTTAGGTGGGTAAGGACTGAATCTGTGATTGTTAACTTACCCTTTGGTGGTTTGTTAATGCGAGAAGCTAGATAGTCGAGTCACGAAGGTTTGGATGTTATTAGCAAGACGACCAAAAGTAGTTTTCACAACTAAAACGAGGATGATTTAAACGAGTTAAACGACTTAAACGAGTTAAACGAGTTGGATAGACGATTGGTTTTTTGTTAGTGTTTAGATAACGGGACGGGTGTAATGTGATGAAAAAATGGTAGATACGCCGCTGGTACTTCTTATATATAAGTGTTTTCATCATATTACATACCGTGGCGTTATTTAGTTCACTTGGGTAAACGAGGTTAACATGATGACACATAACGTTGTTTTTGAGAAGATATAAACCATACGAGTTTTTTTAACGAGTTTTTACGAGATGATTTACAAATTCGATTTAATTAAACAAATGTTTTGGGGTTAAGAATCATGGCTACGAGATTTTATTAATTATAACCAATTTGATTTGAGTTGGTTAATCATGATTGCAATACTATATACTTTTCAAAAACAATGTTTTAAAGAAGTATTGCAACATATAAACGAGCCATGAATCCGACACTCTTATAAAACCTATGTGCTCGCCAGCATTTCTTTGCTGACTTTGTTTTTACATATGTTTCAGGTGGTGATTGAATGATGTTGAATGCTAGGATGCATGTTCACGTAGGATCTGGACGAGGCCTTAGTGACATAATAACAATGATAGTGTCACACCCTGACTTTTGCGGAAGCGTATGCGTGTGACTTAATCGGTTCTCATTGCATTCGATTATAATAAACAACTATATGATCAAAATGATGTTCATCCATTCAAAGATTTGAAATATTACAACACAAGTCATTTAAGTTTCAACCAAAACCCTCAAGTTATGATACAAACAAAAGTGGATGACATCTAAACTTGAAATTTACGTCTCGAAAATAACACCAGTGCCCAAGATCCAACTTGTTTCCTGAAATACATGTGAGTTTTTGGAAAATCGTCAACATAATGTTGGTGTGAGTTCATGCAGTTTTTATATAAACATTCAAGCATTCGTTATAGAAAACATGGTATGTAATTGTACAAAAATATGTACTTCTGTAAATGTAAGGAAATCGATATCGCTAATGGTTTGCAAGGCCATTAACATGTGACACGACATAGGAAGCATCCAAACCATAGTCATTTTTAGCTGTCGAATCCACGACTGTCGATTCACGACTAGAGACACAAAAGCACTGTTTGGTACTAGTATCACCAAGAGTGTGGCTGCCTGAAACCCATTAGATCTAACCTTTTGTTTCGCGGTCTTGGTATGTAACTGATTAATGGTGCTTATGGTACCCTATTCGTGACATGATCTAAAGTATCATTCCTTAGTTTTTGTATTCAACATACCATAACACATGTATTTTCCCCAAGTTTAAAAAGCATGTAAAAGTTTAAAAGTGGGGACATGAACTCACAACTTTGCGTATCCTGCGCCGTAAACTTCACCGGTTGGTTTTGTAGCGTCGTGACCTATACGTATTCTATGTATGTTAGTCACTAGACTTGTATCACACAAGTACAACTCACCATCTTTTGTGTATGTATATGTTATTTGTATGTTCAATCTTTGTGAGGGTCGTGCCCTTGTTTGTTGGGTCTCGCCCGTTTGTCATGTATTTGCACTTTATGTATGGAATGCATTTTTGTAAATATATATTTTACTTCTCAAATATATATTCATTCATGTAGTCCCTTTTCAAGGTAATAGATGTTAAAAATAATTTATATTTTTAACTTTTCATGTATGTTACTTATATTATTTTCTAAAAAATAAATATAAGTATTTCGTAAAATAATATCCTCAATATTATTTTGGTACAAGTATTCTTTGTATTTTATGTAAATACTCGTGTATTTTGTATTTTTCACCAAGAATCAATACTTCGATTTCTATTACTTTCCGGAATTATATTCTTAAAAACAATATATTTTTAAGACTTGTAAGAAATATATATATTTTGTCATGCTGTAAAATATATATAATCATTCTCGTTATTCACCCGATTTTTGTATATTTGTATACTTATGTATTCTCATGTAGTTGTATGTGTATTTTTGTATTCATACTCCTTGGGAGTATTTAGTGTATTTTCAAGTCCTTAACACACTACTATATATAATACACACAATATACACTTAGTACAAAATTTGGTGATCACTAAATATATATATATATTTTCCCCAAAAATATACATTCTTAATATCAAGTTTTATCCTGAAGAAATCATCACTTCTTGACTTGTAATTTTACACAAAAGTTAGGGAAACCTTGGTAAATATTTTTAGGTGAATTTTTTTAGGGAATAAGTTTCACCAAAACTTATATTTTTCTAAGTGTCAAAATTTTATAAAAATTTTGACATAGTTTCCCCTAAAAATGGAGGTTTCCCATGTTTTCGAAACATGTGTTTATTTTCTTTTCGATCATCAAAACAATTTTCAACAACAATCATCAACAACATATACTATTTATTCATATGAAACATCATGGTGAACTTGATTCTTGTTAAACATGTGTAGTCTTTTAGATCAACACTTTACATAAGGTGATCTTTCCGAAATAAGCGTTCTTGTAAATTTTTAACCAACTTTTTATAAGACTTTGTTTTGCTAACCAACTCACCCATGAGTTCAATGGTTTCAAAGTTTGTAAATCATGTTTCTAAAATCACTTTTGTGTTTATTAGAAAGATCATAATTTTTAACATCATGTTTAACCATGGATCTTTCAAGATCCATGCTTAATATATTTAGATCCTTCAAAACAAGCTCTATGTTAAACTTTTAACAAACTTTTCATAGATGTTAGTTTCAAAAATTAAATTAACACACACTTTATTACTTCAAGATTACAAGTTCATGTGTAAAAATTCCTATTTCAAGTTCACATTATGCTTCATGTGTTCACCTTCAAGTTTAACCAAGGATCCTTCAAGATCCATGCTTAAACTTGGTAGATCCTAGCTTTAACATACTTGATTAAATCATAAACACAAGATACCACATCAACAACTTCATTACATACACTAAAATTTCATGCAATCACTTATTTTCTTCATGAATATGTTAGATCTTCTTATTTTTAATATTAGAAGTTAAGTTGTTTAGATGGTGAAACTTGTACATAACATAAACATGAATTAAATTTGTGATCAAGAAGCTTACTACTAGATCTAATGGCTAGGGAAATGGCACAAAAATGAAGATGATGAACAAGGAAGAAAGTGAGTGGTTAAAAGCTCCACGAAGAGGTCCTTCAAGTTCCGACACCTCAAGTCTTCTTAGATGGTCTCCATACACCTTGTAATGACCTTGGAATGGATGTATGATGATCAAAAGTGAGGGGGTATGATGGTGGAGGTGAGGCCGAGAGTTAGAGGGGGAGAAGGGAAGAAGATGAGTGAATGTGAGTAGGTGATTTGTTTTGATTTTATAAAGATCCTCCACATCCTTTTAGGGTATCTTGTTAGAATATTCTTTACCGTAAAATCAAATACAATCTAAGGAGATCAAATAAAATCCACTAAAATCTAATAAAATCCCCATGGTGGGACCCTTGTCCAACTGTCCAACTAAAGAGGGGGGGGCAAAGTGTAAATTTTTGGAAGATGGAGGTTTAAAGTGCAAACTAGAAGGTTTAAGTTAGTATAAGTGTGTTTAGGTGTTTTTAAGATTTTTAAGGTATTCTAGCATCAATACTAATTTAATATCATAAAAACATTACTTCTAGTCAAATTTTGATGTCCCAGTTATTGTCCGGTTGTTCGGTTAGATACCGGTTCGTTAAAGTGCTAAATTATACCGTTTAGTGTCCTTTATGTACCATTTTGTGACCGTTTCAATTCCCGACACTTTGTAAGTTATTTTGGACAATAAAACATAAATTCTGCAAGATATTTTGGGGTTAAAAAGCTGGTTATAGCTGAATTATGGCTGATTTGTGCAAAATTCTGCATTTAAAGTGCGTTTCGTGTGCTTTTTAGTGCATAGTTTAGCTTCCGGAAAGTTTATGTGTTAACCCTTGTATCCATACTTGGGTTTTAATGTACTTTAGATGCTGGACCTACTCCTAGGCCCTAATTCTATTGTCTGACTGCTTTCTGCAGAATTGCTGACACAATGTGTCTTACCGGTGAGTTTACTAGTCTTTCTGACGCAACGCTAAAGTAATGCATAAAGCAATATTTGAAGTATAAAATGTGCATGAATTCACATGTATAGCATGAAATAAGACTATGTTGACATTTAAGCACATAATTGCAGATATTTATTAATAATTAGACTGTACGGAAATTATCGGTTTTATGCTAGTTGTCACAGATAGTTGATATGTAACTTGTTCGTTTATATTAAGACAATGTTAATGTTTAATATTATCAATAAAACGAAACTTTTGTATCCATGGTTGTGAAACAATAATTCTGTTACAACACTCCCTGACGTTTCCGCTGCGGTTTCGTTGTTTTAACGCAGTCGGGGTGTGACAGAAGAGTTGGTATCAGAGCCAATGGTTATAGGGAATTAGGTTATTCGTATTGCTTTGACCTAGACTATAACTTTCTAGGACCCTAACGCAAGTTTATTTGCGTTTAGATCTTAAAACAATACTGTCGCCTATCCTTAGGTGATAACCACAACGTGAACACAACTTTTGAATCCGTTTTAAAAACTAATCATTTCTTCGTAAATGATTTGCTATAAGGTTTTGAACCCTCTAAGTTTTCAAAATCTCGTCAAAGTTTGGGTCTAAATAATGTGAACACGTGCAAACTGGAAGAGTGAATGCATGTACCCTGAGTTTTCTATCTAAGGCTAGAGTGTTCGTACAAATCCACATAATCGGACCAGTCACTCTTACCTGGGAACTCTTGGGGTGAGTGTTCACTTATAGGCGAGAATGTCTTCAGTGATACATTATTTTGACCCATTTACTTTGATTAGTCACTGCGTGTCGTTTGTTTGTTCGAGGTAACGAACGAATGATCGCTTTCCTTGTGTTTTGTCGATGTTCTCCATACCTCTTATGTTTTTCCAATTGTTGACCTCAATCGTTTCTCATGTTTCCTTGTTCTTTTTAGATAATGCCTCCTCGACGTGATGCACAACCCCTAAATAATGAAGAAGTCACAGCCCTTGTCGCTCAACAAATGGCTGCTGTGCATCTAGGCGTAGTGATCCAGATCCATCAATTATGCAACAACAATAATGTTCAGTGTAGTTTCAAGAATTTCAATTCTGCTAAGCCGTTGAAGTTTTCTGGGTCTCAAGGAGCAACCGCGCTCCTTCAATGGTTCGAGAGTATCGAGAGCACATTCAGACATGTGCATCGTCCGAATGAGCACAAGGTTGAGTTTGCATCAAGTGTGTTCGAGAAGCGTGCTCTTACATGGTGGAACGGAGTGATGCGTGATAGGGGTGCCGAAGTGGCATTGGAACAAACATGGGAAGAGCTTCGAGCTCTCATGATGAAAGAGTTCTGTCCCCGTCACGAAATTCGAGCGTTGGAACGAGTGTTTGACGATCTAAAGCAAGATAGGGGTGAACACCGTGCGTATACGGATCGTTATGAAGAGCTGAGTTTATTGTGTCCCACTATGGTTACCCCGTTGGAGAAGGCAATCGAGAGGTACATTGATGGTCTACCCGATTCTGTTCAAGACATTGTGACTGGCAGTAATCATACTACTGTTCGTCAAGCGATCGAGTTGTCTGCTACCCTGACTGAGTCTCAAGTCAGGAAGGGTAAACTTACCCGCAAGGGTGACAAGAAGAAGTCGGCCGATTCCACAAAAGACAAGGAAAAGGGTAAGGGTAAGAAAGGTGAGTCGTCAAGGAAATCAAGGAAGCGCAAGGCTTCCCAGAATTTTGCGGTCACTGCTCAGAACCCTCAGAACCCACCGGCTCAACCTCCTGCGAAGAAACTATATGCTGGTACCGCACCTCATTGTGCTCGCTACAACGTTCATCATGTTGCACAACAAGCTTGCAAGCAATGCACTACGTGTGGTAAACTTGGGCATCTGGCCAACATTTGTCGTCTTGGTCAGGATCAGGTTGCTCAGGTTCCAGCACAAGTTCAAGGGAATGCTGCTAGATTCCCACCTGGATCATGTTTTAATTGTGGAGAGTTTGGTCATTTCCGCAACAAATGCCCGAGGTTAGTGAATCAGAATGCCGTTGCAAATGCCAATGCCGATAGGAGTTTTGTTTCGTTATCTTTTGAGCCTTTACTTGCGATGCCTAGAACTAAACTGAGGAAACCCTTATCTGACGAAGTTGCTACTGGTAAACCTCTCGTACTCGATTCTGTTATTCGTGATAGTCAGTTAAACCTTGATAACCATCTTTTTCCTATTGACCTCGTACCTGTGCAACTTGTGAGCTTCGATATTATTGTTGGGATGGATTGGTTAGCTAAACTTCATGCTGAGGTGGTTTGTTTTGATAAGATTATTCGTATTCCTTTATCGTCAGGTGAAGTCCTAGAGGTTCGTGGTGAGAAACCATCAGGTGGTTTGAAGCTTATGTCATGTACGAAAGCCCAAAGTTATTTACGAAAAGGATATGTTGCTTTTCTGGCACATGTCACCGATGAGAAAGGCAAGAGCAAGTGTATTCAAGATGTTCCGATTGTCCGAGATTATCCAGAGGTGTTTCCTGATGAACTGCCTGGTTTGCCTCCAGTTCGTCAAGTCGAGTTTCATACCGATCTTGTTCCCAATGCCAACCCGATTGCGAAAGCACCTTATCATCTTGCACCGTCCGAGATGCAAGAGTTATCGAAACAGCTTCAAGAGTTATCTGATAAAGGATTCATCCGACCGAGTTTCTCGCCCTGGGGTGCTCCTGTCCTCTTTATGAAAAAGAAAAATGGATCTTTTCGAATGTGTATCGATTATCGTGAGCTTAATAAGCTTACCATCAAGAATCGATATCCCCTATCTCGAATCGATGATCTCTTTGACCAGATGCAAGGTGCTACCTGTTTTTCCAAGATCGATCTACGTTCTGGGTATCATCAACTTCGTGTATTCGAAGAAGACATTCCCAAAACTGCTTTCTGCACAAGATATGGGCATTACGAGTTCACTGTAATGCCTTTTGGTTTGACGAATGCCCCAACTATCTTCATGGACTTAATGAATAGGGTTTGTAAACCTTATTTAGACAAGTTCATCATTGTGTTCATCGACGATATTCTCATTTATTCAAAGTCTCGAGCTGATCACGAGCAACACCTTCGTTTGACTCTGGAACTCCTGAAGAAGGAACAACTTTTTGCTAAATTCTCCAAGTGTGAATTTTGGCTTAAAGAAGTTCAATTTTTGGGTCACATAGTCAACAAGCAAGGTATCCACGTGGATCCATCCAAGATTGTTGCAATTAAGGATTGGAATACATTGACGACACCCATAGAAGTTCAATCTTTCCTTGGTCTTGCTGGGTATTATCGTCGTTTTATTTTGAACTTCTTGAAGATCGCGGTTCCACTCACTGCTTTGACCCAAAAGAATAAGCCTTTTGAGTGGGTACCCAAACAAGAAGAAGCGTTCCAAACACTAAAGCAGAAGTTATGTGATGCTCCTTTTTTATCTCTGCCCGAGGGAAACGATGATTTTGTTGTCTATTGTGACGCGTCGAATCTAGGACTTGGTTGCGTTCTTATGCAACGAGGTAAAGTCATAGCTTATGCGTCTAGACAATTGAAAGTTCACGAGAAGAACTATATGAATCATGATCTTGATTTAGGAGCTGTGGTTTTCGCACTCAAAATCTGGAGACACTATCTTTATGGCACGAAGTGTGTGGTTTTCACAAACCACAATAGTCTCTAGTATATTCTTAATCAGAAGGAGCTGAACATGAGGCAACGACGATGGATTGAGCTCTTGAACGATTACGATTGAGAGATTCACTACCATCCTGGTAAGGCGGATGTTGTAGCCGATGCGCTTAGTCGAAAGGAGCGAGTCAAGCTTCATTCTGTTCAAACTCTATCTGATATTCAATCTCGTGTTCTTCAAGCTCAACGATCTTGTGTGATCAAAGGCTTATTGAAATATGAGCTACCGCTTCAACTTGAGCTCAAACTTGAGAAGAATGACGATGGTTTGCTTTATTTCAATGATTGTTTATGAATTCCAAACCAAGACGATATTCGCACTTTAGTGATGGACGAATCTCACAAGTCTCGATATTCTATCCATCTTGGTGCTGATAAAATGTAAAAGGATCTCCGTACTTAGTACTAGTGGCCTGGTATGAAAAAGGATGTTGCCTTGTATGTATCAAAATGCTTAACTTGTCTCAAAGCAAAGGCTAAACATCAACGACCATCTGGTTTGCTTGTACAACCAGAGATACCGGTTTGGAAGTGAGAGAACATTGCTATGGATCTTATCACTAAGTTACCGCGTACGTCTAAAGGTCATGATGTTGTTTGGGTTGTTATCGATCGATTAACGAAGTCAGCTCATTTTATTCCGATTCGCGAGGATCTATCTACTGATAAACTTGCAAAGATTTATGGTGATGAGATTGTATCACGACATGGTGTTCCTTTGGATATCATTTCTGATCGTGATGCTCGGTTTTCATCTCATTTTTGGAAGACCATGCAATCTGCCTTCGGAACCCAACTAAATCTAAGCACTGCTTATCATCCCCAAACAGATGGACAATCTGAGAGGACGATTCAAACTTTGGAGGATATGCTTAGAGCATGCGTGATAGACTTTGGTGGTAATTGGGATTCTCATCTTCCATTGATCGAGTTCTCTTACAACAACAGTTATCATGCTAGTTTAAATATGTCACCATTCGAAGCTCTCTATGGTCGAAAATGTCGTTCACCTGTCTGTTGGAATCAGATCGGTGAAGCTCAGCTTACTGGACCTGAGCTCATTCTGGAAACAACAGACAAAATCAAGAAAATACGCGATAATCTTGTGACAGCTAGAAGACGTCAAAAGAGTTATGCGGATATGCGACGCAAGCCCTTAGAATTTCAAGTCGGAGACCGTGTCCTACTCAAGGTGTCACCTTGGAAGGGAGTGGTGAGATTTGGAAAGAAAGGAAAACTTGCACCTCGATATGTTGGACCATTTAAGATTATTGAAAGAGTCGAAAAGGTTGCCTATCTCGACTAGAGCTACCTCCAGAGCTTGGAAATATTCATCCGATTTTTCACGTGTCAAATTTGCGAAAGTGTTTAGCTGATGCTGATCTTCACATTCCACTCGACGAGATTCAAATCGATGAAACGATGCACTTTGTCGAGAAACCAGTGGAGATAATGGACCGTGCAGTCAAACAGTTGAAGAACAAATGGATTCGATTGGTCAAAGTTCGTTGGGAGTCCAAACGTGGTCCAAAGTTTACTTGGGAATGTGAGGACCAAGTTTCCTCTAAATAAAATTTCGGGACGAAATTTCCTAAAGTAGGGGAGACTGTGACAACTGTGTTCTATAATCGATGTACAATGTAAAACAATGTCAATTATTAATAAAAAAATGTGCTTTGGTGTTATTATATGTGCTTTGGTGTTATTACATGTGTATTTGTGTTTTATGATTTTACGATTTGGTTCGATTCTGATTTCAAGCTTTAAATCGCTTTCTGGAAGGTTATACGCAAATTGGTGCGTAAACTTAATCAGTTTAATGCGATAAACAATCCGGAATAGTGACATAGGCTTAACGTACCTTAAATAACCTTTACATAACTTAGAAATTAGTTTTTGGATGGTTTGGTGTGTTGAAAACAAGTTTGTTCGATCGTAGGGACTATTTGTGTCAAACTGCGAAACTATACCGATTTGTATAGTAACGAACATTCCGGAACTTGATCATAAGTTAAACATACCCTAAATATCCTTTACATAGCTTAGAAATAGGCTTTGATGGGTTCGGTATGCTAAAATAAACTTTATTGATTAATAGGGACTAAAAGCGTCAAAAAGTGCATAAGTTTGCATTTTCGCATATCTTAGGTTCTGAATATATCCGGACATCCAAAAATTTATGTAATCATTAAAATGTTTTATTTTAGTGATTGGCATGATAAAATTCCATTCGTCGCTTAATTTGGATCGTTTTTGCGTCCGTTACGACTTTAGTCGTAATTAACCAAATAATGCAACCGTACGACCAAACGAGCCGACATCCGAGATGTTTTTGAGCATGTTTTAAGTTCACTATACTTTAACATCATTTTAGAGCTTTGAAATGGGGTTAGCGGGGCTTAAACGTGTCAAATATGCATCAAAAATCAAGTTTTGCAAGTTCAGGGGCTAAATTGCAATTTCTGGAAACTATGCCAGGCGGGCCGCGTAAGATTTAGCTGTATCTTACGCGGGGCGCAATAGCTTGCAAGTCAGAAACATTGTATCTGGCCATTCCAGCCTGTTTTTGATGGTTTTGGCAGCTGATTTGGGATACTTTGGGTTGGTATTTGATGGTTTTAAGCACTCCCATGGTTTTGAATACCACGTACCCAAGTGGATGGCAAAGATCGAAGCACGGAATACGAGGAACGATCCTAACGGTTGTGGGTTTCCTATATAAAACCAACTCAACCTCATTCATTCCTCACAATCTGATTCAAATGCTCTAAGTTGAGGTTGAAACACTTCATACCTGAGCAAATTGAATCTAGATTTCCTAGCTTGGACCCTTTGTAAGTATTCTTTCGTGCTTTTTATGCGTTTTTAGCTCGAAAGTCAAACAGTGTTTGACTTTCTGCTTTGACCAGGTTATGGTCAACACGAAGTTCGTTTAAACTTCATAACGTGAACGTAATCACCATGGTTATAGTCCCTAGTGACTATACCTACTTATTACCACGTTGATTAGGTATAGTGACGAGTCATAGTTTCGGCCAAAATGCGTATTTAAGCGTATTTTGTAACCAAACTATTCTTGGTATCAAAACTGTTTGTTTTGATATCAAAACCTGTTTTCTAACTTAGTTAAACATGTTTTCAACATGTTTAGCTCGTCACTTTTAGTTTAGTGCTTATGTAGAGTCGTAAGTCAAGCGGTCTAAACACCCGCTTAGACTTTCGAACTCGACCCATTTGGTCGATCATTACGATCCGACCAAGCATGTTTAGTGACCATACTTGCATAGGGAATAACCTTCCGAGGTTATACCTTATGGTCACTTAGGTTTAAATTAGTTGTATGATAGGTAGATTATATGCCTTAGATAAATGACCAAAATACCCTTTTCATGCATAATAGAACTTTAAACATATGTAACCTAAACTTTTGTCACATAACTAATTATGAAACATATTTAAACATGTTAGGGCATATAATACTTGTCATAGGACTAGTTAGGCGTCTCGAACGCGCTTTGCGCGAACAACGCGTTAAAGTAGCGTGAGCTACCTTAATGGGTCGTAACGGGTCGAAAGCACTTACATTAGGTTTTGATCTACAATGTAGGTTTTGTTAAACCATATCACATGAGTTCCAATACTCATTTGTTTTACAAGACTTCATTCTATACGATCTTCCGATTTAGGTGTCGATTATTTATCTAGTGATCCGATTTCTATGTGCTGCTTGATTTCCTTGTTTAAGCTTTGTTGAGTTCTTTTGATTGAGGATACTTTGCACTTCAATGTGAGTACATAGTTCCCCTATTTTGCTGTTTTCAATTGTTTTGGGGTGTTTTATATGCGCAAAATGATTTCAAGGTTTAAACGATGGTTTCAAAAGCGATTAAAATGGTTATGGTACCATAAGATCTGACAAATCCCGTTATCAGACTGCACCCATGGTTATGTGTGGATTAGGTGGGTAACGACTGAATCTGTGATTGTTAACTTACCCTTTGGTGGTTTGTTAATGCGAGAAGCGAGATAGTCGAGTCACGATGATTTGGATGTTATTAGCGAGACGACCAAAAGTAGTTTTCACAATTAAAACGAGGATGATTTAAACGAGTTATACGACTTAAACGAGTTAAACGAGTTAGATAGACGATTGGTTTTTGGTTAGTGTTTAGATAACGGGACTGGTGTAATGTGATGAAAACATGGTAGATACGCCGCTGGTACTTCTTATATATAAGTGTTTTCATCATATTACATACCGTGGCGTTATTTAGTTCACTTGGGTAAACAAGGTTAACACGATGACACATAACGATGTTTTCGAGAAGATATAAACCATACGAGTTTTATTAACGAGTTTTTACGAGATGATTTACAAATTCGATTTAATTAAACAAATGTTTTGGGGTTAAGAATCATGGCTACGAGATTTTATTAATTATAACCAATTTGATTTGAGTTTGTTAATCATGATTGCAATACTATATACTTTTCAAAAACAAGGTTTTAAAGTAGTATTGCAACATATAAACGAGCCATGAATCCGACACTCTTATAAAACCTGTGTGCTCGCCAACATTTCTTTGCTGACTTTGTTTTTACATATGTTTCAGGTGGTGATTGAATGATGTTGAATGCTAGGATGCATGTTCACGTAGGATCTGGACGAGGTCTTAGTGACATAATAACAATGATAGTTGATATGTAACTTGTTCGTTTATATTAAGACAATGTTAATGTTTAATATTATCAATAAAACGAAACTTTTGTATCCATGGTTGTGAAACAATAATTCTGTTACAACACTCCCCGACGTTTCCGCCGCGGTTTCGTTGTTTTAATGCGGTCGGGGTGTGACACCTGCTGTATCAACAACTGTTGATACTTCAGTGGTTTCAGCAGTTGTTAACCCTACAACCACCACTTCAACTACAACAACTGCTCCCACTTTAACCACTGCCCCACTAAAAATACCATCACCACCAAAAATAACCTCATCACCACCATCACCTCCTGCTAAAAAGCAGAAGACTTCAGATGACACATCATCTGTTATAATGACAACATAGGTTGAAACACCAGTTGTTTCAACAGCTGTTAGTCAGCCACATTCCACTACAATCACCACCACTCAAATCACCACTTCACAACCATCCAAAACACCACCAGCCTCTCCTAAGCCTAAAAGGAGAAGGGTAATACTCAATGATGAACCTTCACCACCACCAACATCATCACAATCACTGTCCCTTGTACATATTCCAAACCTTGTTCCTCTTTCTTTAGCCCAAGTTCAAAAACCAAACACTGCCATCACTCCTGCAGGTGTTCAGTACCCTTTAGAGCTTATAGCAGTTAGAGACGAGATCAAATCCTTCTACACTGAAGATGACCCTGCTAAAAGGAGTTTGCCATCTCTTGAAGGATATCTTAGGCCAAGCAAAATTGAAGAATATATGAAGTTAAAGGCTCAACAAGCAGAGGATATCTCTAAAAGAAATTCACATGGTAAATCTGACAAGGAAATCCAAAGATACTATGAATTTCTGTTAACTCAGGTCAGATCTTTGGAGCAGTTTGCAAAAAATATTTGGCAGCAACTATCAGAAAGGGTAGATGAAACTCTGAGAAAGGATTATCTTGATAACATCACGGCTTACAAGAAATACAAAGGAGAAAGGTACATGTACAAAGAATGGACCATTCATGTGACAACTGTGTTCTGTAATCGATGTACGATGTAAAACAATGATGATTATTAATAAAACAATGTGCTTTGGTGTTATTATATGTGTTTTGGTGTTTCTATGTGTGTATTTGTGTTTTTGATTTTTCAATTCGATTCGATTCCGAGTGCAAGCTTTAAATCGCGTTTTGGAAGGTTTTACGCAAACTGGTGCGTAAACGCAGTCAGTATAACACGAAAAACACTCTGGAATAGTGACATAGGCTTAACATTCCTTAAATAACCTCCACATAACTTAGAAATAAGTTTTGAATGGTTTGGTGTGTCGAAATCCACTTTGTTCGATCGCAGGGACGATATGTGTCAAACTACGAAACTATGCCGATTTGTATAGTAACGAACATTCCGGAACATGACCATAAGTTAAACATACCCTAAATATCCTTTACATAGCTTAGAAATAGGCTTTGAGGGGTTCGGTGTGCTAAAATAAACTTTATGCTCATTCAGGGACTAAAAGCGTCAGAAAGTGCATAAGTTTGCATTTTCGCGCATAACTTACGTTCTGAATACATCCGGACATCCAAAAATTTATGTAAGCATTAAAATATTTTATTTTAGTTTTTGGCATGATAAAATTCCATTCGTCGCTTAATTTGGATCGTTTTTGCGTTCGTTACGACTTCCGTCGTAATTAAGCGAATAACGCAACCATACGACCAAACGAACCGACATCCGAGATGTTTTTGAGCATAGTTTAAGTTACCTATACTTTAAATTTATTTTAGAGCTTTGACATGGGGTTAACGGGGCTTAAAAGTGCCAAAAATCAAGTTTTACAAGTGCAGGGACCATTTTTTGAAAGTTCTGGCAGATTCAATGAACCTAGTCCATTTTGAAGTATTGGAGGTTTTAACCCATGGTTTTGCAAAACCATGAGCTGGTATTCAATGAATATAGTCCATATTAGGGGCTCCCATGGTTTTAGAAAACCATGGGCACACATGTAAGGTCCAGATCAAAGCTCAGTTTTCGAGGAACGCTCCTAACGGTTCAAGGAAATCTATAAATACCCCATGATCTCAACCCCAAAAACCCACACCTTTGAAATCTTAATTTGTTCTCTAAGTTGATGTGTTCAACACTTCATACCTGAGAATATTCGGATTCAAAACTTCCATTCTTGGACCCGTTGTAAGTGTTCTTTCGTTCTTTTCATTCGTTTTAGCTTTAAAGTCAAACTGCGTTTGACTTTCTGCATTGACCAGTTTATGGTCAATGTGAAGTTCGTTTGAACTTCATAACGTGAGTGTAATCACGATGGTTATAGTCCCTTGTGACTATACCTTCTGATTACCGCGTTATCTAGGCTCAGTGACGAGTCGTAGTTTCGGCCAAAATACGTATTCTTGCGTATTTTGTAACCAAACTACTTGTGGGTATCAAAACTGTTTGTTTTGATACCAAACCTGTTTTCAAACCTTGTTAAACATGTTCTAACATGTTTAGCTTGTCACTTTTAGTTTTGTGCTTGTCTAGGGTCGTAAAGGTAAGCGATCTAAACAATAGCTTATACTTTCGAACCCGAGCCGTTTGGGCGATCATTAGGATCCGACCAAACACATTAGGTGACCATAGTGTATAGGGAATAACCTTCCAAGGTTATACCTTATGGTCGCTTCGTTTAAGTAGTTTTATGTTAGGTAGTTTATATGCCTTAGGTAAATTACCAAAAATGCCCTTTTACGCCAAAATTTATTTTAAGCATATGTAACATAACCTTTGGTATCTAAATTAATTAGACAACAATATTAAACATGTTGAGGCATATTTTACTTATCATAGGACTAGTTAGGCGTTCTGAACGCGTTTCACGCGAACGACGCGTTAAAGTAGCATAAGCTACCTTAATGGGTCGCGATGGGTCGAAAGCACTTTGGTTAGGTTTCATTTAGGATGTAGGCCTTGTTAAACCATATCACATGAGTTCCAACACTCATTTGGGTTACAAGACCTCATTCTGTCCGATCTTCCGATTTAGGCGTTTATTGTTTGACTAGTGATTCAATTACTAGGTGCTGCTTGATTTCTCTGGTTTACTCGAGTTTGTTGAAGTACTATTGATTGAGGATACCTTGCACTACATGTGAGTGCATAGTTCCCCTATTTTACTGTTTTCAATAGTTTTGGAGTGATTCATATGTACAAAAGGTTTTCAAGGTTTAAATGATGATTTCAAAAACGAATAGAACGATTTATACTAAACTATTAACGATTTTGATAATTTGAACGAACTTGTTGGTTGTAGTTACATAACGAACGACATTCATTAGCATTGATCAAGCCGGCCAGTATTAGGTTATGGTACCATAGGATATGACAAATCCCGTTATTGCACTATACCCATGGTTATGTGTGGGTGTTGTGGGTAACGACTGAATCTGATGATTGTTAACTTACCCTTTGGAGGTTTGTTAATGCAAGAACGAGTTGAACGATGAACTAGTCACAAAGGTTTAAATGTTATTAACGAGACGACCATATATAAGTTTTCACAATTAAAATGAGGACGATTTAAACTATTTAAACGAGTAAACGATTTGGGTAAACGATTGGTTTATGGCTATTGTTTATAACGGGACGGGTGTAATGTGGTGAAAACATGGTAGATACGCCGCTGGTACTTCTTATATATAAGTGTTTTCAACATATTACATACCGTGGCGTTATTTAGGTCACTTGGGTAAACGATACTGAAACGATGTCACTCAACGATGTTTTCGAAATAATGTACGAGTTTTATTAACGAGTTTATACGAGATGTTTTACAAGATGGTTTTCTAAAAACAAAAAGCTTTTGGGTTAAGAATCATGGCTACGAAATTTTATAAATTTTAATCATCTCGATTTGAGTTGGTTAATCATGTTGCAATATTATACACATTTTAAAAACAAGGTTTTCGAGGTATTGCATTATAAGAATACAAGCCATGATTCCGATACTCTTATAAAACCTATGTACTCACCAGCATTTCTTTGCTGACTTTGTTTTTACATATGTTTCAGGTGTTGTTGCTTGATTGATGTTCTAGGATGCATGCGTCACATAGGATCTGGACGAGGCCTTAGTGACATAATGTCTATGATAGACGATATAAAACTTGTTGTTCTATGTTAAAACAATGTTAATGTTTAATATTATCAATAAAACGAAACACTTTTTGTATCCATGGTTATGAAACGATAATTCTGTTACAACACTGTCACACCCCCAAAATCCACACGCGGAGTATCGCCGCTTGGAGGCGTGACTGACCAGGATCAAGCCACCAATCATATTGAACATGTAATTAATATATAAAAGTAAATGCCATTCAACCACCAATATGAAAGGTGTTCAAAATAGACGTAGGTTATCACTATTTAGCGGAAGCGTAAGAATAAACCCAACAAAATAAAGTATGAAATGCCATAAAGTGTTTAACGAAACAATAACGATCCAAGCCCACAACGACCAGCTCCTCCCTGTGCAAGCTCCATATATCTAACGACCTGCAAGGCATGTAACAGAGGATCAACAACTAGTTGAGCGAGTTCACAGATAACAGTTCAGTAACAGTATAGCGTGAGTAGTAGTATGTTCGTTTGTTACGTCATGTATTCTATTAGTTTCCATCGCGGCCTCCCCGGGCAGGTATGCGAAGATATTAGGGGATGTTTTTCCCAAGTATTCTAGACTAGGTTTATTTGTATCGCGGCCTCCCAGGCAGGTGTGCGAAGATTTGCAAATTTAGTTCGCGGCCTTCCTATGGCAGGTGTGCGAAGTCAGTCATAATATTGCGGCCAACCCTTGGCAGGTGTGCGAAGATCAGTTCAATAAGTGTTACTAGTCTAGTCGTATCTTATCGTTAGGTTCTACCGTCTGAGTATACACAATAATTCATCAAATCCCATTCCCACCCGGGAACCCCATGCCTTGGCTGTATGAACTCACCTTGGTTTGCTCGGTATGCTAGGTTATGTGCTCGCAAATAAGTCAATCACGTCCTAGAGTATGCACGTATATAAAATCAGTTTGTGTTCAAGTAGTTCACGTATAAACATGCAACACGTAATCACAATCATATACAAGACGGTTACACTTAACAGCAGTTAACTAACCCGGTTAACATCTAACAGCAATAAAGTAAGTTACTGTGCTGATTACAAATTTGGCGAAACACACTCATTGGCGAAACACATAAGTTGGCGAAACACATACATTGGCGAAACACCATTTGACGAAACACGTTCTGTTTCGTCGTGATCTTGTTTGGCGAAACAGGATTCTAATTCGTCGCTTGCCCCTGGCGAAACACTTTCTGTTTCGCCAAGAGGTCTGTTTCGTCGGATGTCAGTTTCGTAAACATCAATTACAGCAGTTACGAAAAACACCGAAACCCTAATCATGCTAGCAGCCGTCATCAGCAAATCATCAATTATGCAGTAATCATTCGTTCACAGAATTCATCATCACATCATTATAACATAAGTATCACAGTTCTTAACGTCTAGCATGAACCCTAGGTTATGTGTTCAACATAACGATTAACATACAACATCATATCATCGATCCCTATCAAGATACTAATGTGTATTCAGAATCAGCCCATATAAACAACATCTAAAACCAAGTATTCGATCGTATTAAGGTTCGCGTAGAACTATTTATATCCGACTACATCATGCATATCGAAATCTATATCATCATCATACTCTTATAATCACAGCAGTAACACACATCAATCATATACACAAGCATGAATCGAGATATCACAGAAACATGAACCGATTAACAAACACGCACTAACCGATTCGAGATGAACAACCAAGGATTCGAGAGCTAGGGAACGCTAGGTTGCCGTCAACAGAGAAGGAGAGGCTCTAGGGTTTCAGTTGTTATGATAAAAGTATGAAACTGATGTTGTTTTACGTATTAAAACTCGAAATAACATATTGGGCCCGAACCGGGCTTCGGTGAAACTGGGCTTGGCGAAACAGCTTGTTTCGTCGAGAAGGTTGTTGGCGAAACTGATTCAGTTTCGTCGGAATGTACTTGGCGAAACACACTTATGTTTCGTCGGGCTCTTTCCTATGTTAAGCAGTTTAAGTTTTACAAACATTACACATGTTATACAATCACACATAACCATGCAATCACAACTATATAGTTAAAGTCAACGTGCATTAAATGCGAATAAAGAATGTTGGAAATTCGAGTTGTCACATTATCCCCAACTTGAAAGAAATTTCGTCCCGAAATTTAGCATGCGGTTACTGAGGAAGCTAGTGGTGTGACGTTGTTTACCTGTATTGTATCGCGGCTCCCCGAGCAAGTTTGCGAAGATTACTGGTTTTCCTGGGGTGTCACATTATCCCCCCGTTGATTTGGAATTTCGTCCCGAAATTCTGTATTGGTAGCTTCAGCCTCAGTAGTAGTTGCATTGGTTCCGAATAACTGGGGATATTTGAGTTCCATTTGATCTTCACGCTCCCAGGTGAACTCTGGGCCGCGGCGGGAGTTCCAACGAACTCGTACAAGAGGGATTCTCGTGTTCTTGAGGACCTTAACATCCCGGTCCGTGATTTCAACAGGTTCCTCGACGAAGTGCAACCGCTCGTCGATAGTGAGTTCCTTCAAGGGAACTATGTGGGTCTCATCTGACGTACACTTCTTCAGATTCGACACGTGAAAGACGTTGTGAACTGCACTGAGTTCAGCTGGTAAGGTCAATCTGTAGGCTACCCTGCCTATCTTCTCAATAACTTCGAAAGGTCCGACGTATCGTGGATTAAGTTTGCCGCGTTTGCCAAAACGAACCACACCCTTCCAGGGTGAAACTTTGAGTAGCGCTCGATCCCCAACCTGGAATTCGAGTAGTTTTCTATCTTTATCGGCGTATGCTTTCTGACGGTCACGAGCTGCCGCCATGCGTTGTCGTATCTGAGCAATCTTTTCTGTAGTATCAACTACCATTTCTGGACCTGTGATTTGACTATCTCCCACCTCTGCCCAACAGAGAGGTGACCGGCATTTACGCCCGTACAATGCCTCGAATGGTGCAGCTTTAATGCTGGTGTGGTAGCTGTTGTTGTAAGAAAATTCCACAAGTGGCAGATGCTTTTCCCAACCATTGCCAAAGTCAATTACGCACGCCCGAAGCATGTCTTCTAGAGTTTGAATGGTGCGCTCAGACTGCCCATCTGTCTGAGGATGATAAGCTGTGCTCATGTCTAAACGAGAGCTAAAAGATTTGTGCATTGCTTGCCACAGTTCTGAAGTAAAACGTGCGTCACGATCAGAGATAATAGAGGTGGGCACCCCGTGCCTCGAGACCACTTCTTTTAAGTAAACGTCTGCTAAGGTAGAGAACTTGTCTGTTTCTTTGATAGCCAAGAAGTGAGCAGACTTTGTGAGTCGATCCACGATCACCCAAATAGTATCATTTCCGCGCTGAGATCTAGGTAAGCCAGTAACAAAGTCCATGGAAATTTGTTCCCATTTCCATTGCGGTATCTCAGGTTGTTGAAGTGGACCTGACGGTTTCTGATATTCTGCCTTGACTCTCGCACAAGTCAAGCATTTGCTAACGTATGTGGCTATGTGGGCCTTCATGCTAGGCCACCAGTATGTAGTTTTGATATCGTGGTACATTTTATCCGAACCTGGATGTACCGAGTAGCGAGACTTATGAGCTTCATCCATTACCAGCTCACGTAAGTTGCCATAAAGTGGAACCCAAATGCGTCCTGTGACGTAGTAAGCACCATCTTCCTTTTGTTCTAAACGTTGTCTTGAGCCACGTAGGGCTTCAGCCTTGACATTTTCTGGTTTCAATGCTTCTACCTGAGCATCTCGTATCTGAGAAGGAAGACTAGACTGTATAGTGAGTTGTAAAGCTCGTACGCGCTTAGGCGCGGTGTCTTTTCGACTGAGAACGTCAGCCACAACATTGGCTTTGCCTGGGTGGTACCTGATTGAGCATTCGTAGTCATTTAGCAGTTCAACCCATCGTCGTTGTCGCATATTCAGTTCCTTCTGTTTGAATATATGTTCGAGGCTTCTGTGGTCAGTGTAGATAGCACATTTGGTACCGTACAAGTAGTGTCGCCATATCTTAAGTGCAAAGACGACCGCTCCCAGCTCTAGGTCGTGTGTAGTGTAATTCCGTTCGTGAATCTTAAGTTGGCGCGAAGCATAAGCAATAACTTTATCCCTTTGCATCAATACACATCCAAGACCTTGGATAGATGCGTCGCAGTAGACTACAAAATCGTCTGTGCCTTCAGGCAAAGAGAGGATAGGTGCACTACAGAGTCTATCCTTTAAGTGCTGGAACGCTGTTTCCTGTGCATTACCCCAACGATAAACTACGCCCTTCTGCGTCAGTAGTGTAAGCGGCTGAGCAATCTTTGAGAAGTCTTTGCTGAATCGTCTGTAATAACCCGCCAAACCCAAGAATTGGCGTATTTCTGTTGGTGTGCGAGGTGCAGGCCAGTTCTTGATCGAATCCACCTTGGATGGGTCAACATGAATCCCATCCTTGTTTACCACGTGGCCTAAGAAGTGGACTTCACGAAGCCAGAAGTCGCATTTTGAAAACTTAGCGTATAGCTGTTCCGTTCGAAGAAGTTCCAAAATAAGTCGTAAGTGCTGCTCATGTTCCTCCCGACTCTTCGAGTAGATCAGGATGTCGTCGATGAAAACAATGACGAACTTGTCGAGATAAGGTTTGCACACCCTGTTCATAAGATCCATGAAAACCGCAGGCGCATTCGTCAACCCGAAAGGCATGACCAAAAACTCGTAGTGACCGTAGCGTGTTCTGAACGCTGTTTTGGAGACGTCCTCATCCCGGACTCTCAGTTGATGATACCCTGACCTTAGATCAATCTTCGAGTAATAGCTCGACCCTTGCAACTGGTCGAATAAATCGTCGATGCGTGGAAGAGGGTAGCGATTCTTCACAGTCACCTTGTTCAATTCGCGGTAGTCTATACACATGCGGAAGGTACCGTCCTTCTTCTTTACAAATAGTACTGGAGCTCCCCAGGGCGAAGAGCTTGGACGTATGAAACCCTTTTCCAAGAGTTCTTGCAGTTGCTTAGATAGTTCTTCCAGTTCCGTTGGAGCTAAGCGATAAGGTGCTCGAGCTATGGGTGCTGCTCCTGGAGCGAGCTCGATCTGAAATTCGACCTGGCGGTGAGGCGGTAACCCAGGTAATTCCTCAGGAAACACTTGAGGATAATCGCGTACTATAGGAATATCCTCAATCTTTTTCTCTTTCTTCGATGTATCCGTAACGAGAGCTAAAACGGCTGTGTGGCCCTTTCGTAAACACTTCTGAGCCTTCAAGAAAGAAATGATGCCACTCACGACACCACTCTTGTCGCCTTGAACTTCGAGAGGTTCTTTACCAGAACGGGGAATACGAATGATCTTCTCCTTGCATAGGATCTCTGCTTGTTGTTGGGATAACCAATCCATACCGATGACGATGTCGAAACTACTCAGAGTTATAGGAATGAGATCGATGGAGAAAGTCTGACCAGCGAGGATAAGATTACAACCTTGAACTATGTGTGTGGCCTCTAAACTTTTACCGTTAGCTAACTCTACAACATGTTTGGTGTTCAAAAGCGTTGGTGCGCGTTTAAGCATTTGACTAACTTTCAGAGACATATAACTGGTATCCGCACCCGAATCAAATAAGACAGTAACATAAATATCGTCGAGAAGAAACTTACCCATAACCACATTGGGATCATTCATTGCGTCGCCCCGACCCAGCACAAAAGCACGACCCCGAGCTTCGTTGCCATTGTTGTTGTTATTTCCCCCGTTGTTGTTGTTCCCGTTGCCCTGGTTATTGTTGTTGTTGCGGTTCTGGTTCTGGTTCAATTGAGGGCAATCACGTTTGAAGTGGCCTTCAGCCCCACACTGGAAACATCCCCGGTTTCCACGCTGTGGCTGCTGCTGCTGGTTCTGTGGAGCTGGCGGTGGGAGTTGCTGGTTCTGATTTACTGGCCGTGAGCTTCTACAATCCTTAGCCTCATGAACCATCTTGAGGCATCTTTGACAACGTTCCCTGCGACATCTTCCGCTGTGGTGTTTGTTGCACCTACTACACCATGGGTGAATTCCCCGATATCCACTCTGCCCTTGACTACCTGATGATTGCTGATTCGGACTCTGGTAGTCATTTGTCTTGCGATGTTGTGCTTGAGACTGAACAGAAACTGATCCCTTGCTGGAATCCCCCTCCCATTTTCTCTTGTTGTCACTGGGAGTAGCAGAAGTAGTGACAGCAGTAGTGGTAGCACTGATGCGTTTTGGCAACTTGTTCTGTTCCACCGCCTGATCCGTGAGATGGTGAGCCAACTGGACAACCTGCTGGTAGGTGGCAAGGTTTGCTGAAGTCACATGACTTTGGATCTCTGGCACTAGACCACCGAGATAAAGTTCGATACGCTTAGCTGGAGGGTCCACCATAGTAGGACACAGTAATGCTAGCTCATTTGATCTCTTTGTAAACGCCTCAATCTCTGACCCCGTCATCTTGAGGTTAAAGAACTCGACCTCCAGCTTATGAATGTCGTCACGACTGCAGTATTCCTCTTTGATCATCTCTTTGAAATTGTTCCATGGGGTGGCGTTAGCTGCTACCAACCCTAGTATCTGTACCTGAGCTTTCCACCATGTGAGGGCTAAACCCTCGAGAGTGCCAGTAGCATATTTCACCCTGCGTGCCTCAGGGCATTCACACATTTCGAATACAGACTCTAGCTTCTCGAACCAGTGGAGAAGGCCTACGGCTCCTTCAGTGCCGCTGAAAGTAGTTGGACGACAGTCCATGAATGTCTTGAAAGTGCAAACAGGTGGTTGACCTGTTGTGTATAAGAGTTAGGATAAGATAAAACACGAGAGTTGGTTTAGGAACGTAGGATCTAAGGATCCTAGTGTGAGTTATAACTGCAGGGTATACCTCCTGCTTGTGCGGCTGCAACTGCCGCAGTAACTCATTCGTTAATGAGGGCCGTCAACTGGTCCTGAGTCATGTTGATACGTCCAGACATGATCTTCATAGTAAAGATAACGTAAGTGAGAGAGGTTCGCGAATAGTGCGATGACAGAAGAGTGTAAGCACACAAGTGTTCTCATGCAATGACAAATAGTGAGCAATGTAATCTAAGCATACCACGAGCAAAGTTCTATGTAATTCTAGCATGCAGGCAATAAACATAAACCATATTACCTAGGATGTTGAGTCTTGCACGTGGAGCGAAGCGTCGTTGTGGATCGTTGAGCACTGTACTGGTTATAGTCTGGTTTTAATAAAAACGTTTTCCCCATATTAAAACCTAGTTCTCTATAACCAATGGCTCTGATACCAATCTGTCACACCCCCAAAATCCACACGCGGAGTATCGCCGCTTGGAGGCGTGACTGACCAGGATAAAGCCACCAATCATATTGAACATGTAATTAATATATAAAAGTAAATGCCATTCATCCACCAATATGAAAGGTGTTCAAAATAGACGTAGGTTATCACTGTTTAGCAGAAGCGTAAGAATAAACCCAACAAAATAAAGTATGAAATGCCATAAAGTGTTTAACGAAACAATCACGATCCAAGCCCACAACGACCAGCTCCTCCCTGTGCAAGCTCCATATATCTAACGACCTGCAAGGCATGTAACAGAGGATCAACAACTAGTTGAGCGAGTTCACAGATAACAGTTCAGTAACAGTATAGCGTGAGTAGTAGTATGTTAGTTCGTTACGTCATGTATTCTATTAGTTTCCATCGCGGCCTCCCCGGGCAGGTATGCGAAGATATTAGGGGATGTTTTTCCCAAGTATTCTAGACTTGGTTTATTTGTATCGCGGCCTCCCAGGCAGGTGTGCGAAGATTTGCAAATTTAGTTCGCGGCCTTCCTATGGCAGGTGTGCGAAGTCAGTCATAATATCGCGGCCAACCCTTGGCAGGTGTGCGAAGATCAGTTCAATAAGTGTTACTAGTCTAGTCGTATCTTATCGTTAGGTTCTACCGTCTGAGTATACACAATAATTCATCAAATCCCATTCCCACCCGGGAACCCCATGCCTTGGCTGTATGAACTCACCTTGGTTTGCTCGGTATGCTAGGTTATGTGCTCGCAAATAAGTCAATCACGTCCTAGAGTATGCACGTATATAAAATCAGTTTGTGTTCAAGTAGTTCACGTATAAACATGCAACACGTAATCACAATCATATACAAGACGGTTACACTTAACAGCAGTTAACTAACCCGGTTAACATCTAACAGCAATAAAGTAAGTTACTGTGCTGATTACAAATTTGGCGAAACACACTCATTGGCGAAACACATAAGTTGGCGAAACACATACATTGGCGAAACACCATTTGACGAAACACGTTCTGTTTCGTCGTGATCTTGTTTGGCGAAACAGGATTCTAATTCGTCGCTTGCCCCTGGCGAAACACTTTCTGTTTCGCCAAGAGGTCTGTTTCGTCGGATGTCAGTTTCGTAAACATCAATTACAGCAGTTACGAATAACACCGAAACCCTAATCATGCTAGCAGCCGTCATCAGCAAATCATCAATTATGCAGTAATCATTCGTTCACAGAATTCATCATCACATCATTATAACATAAGTATCACAGTTCTTAACGTCTAGCATGAACCCTAGGTTATGTGTTCAACATAACGATTAACATACAACATCATATCATCGATCCCTATCAAGATACTAATGTGTATTCAGAATCAGCCCATATAAACAACATCTAAAACCAAGTATTCGATCGTATTAAGTTTCGCGTAGAACTATTTATATCCGACTACATCATGCATATCGAAATCTATATCATCATCATACTCTTATAATCACAGCAGTAACACACATCAATCATATACACAAGCATGAATCGAGATATCACAGAAACATGAACCGATTAACAAACACGCACTAACCGATTCGAGATGAACAACCAAGGATTCGAGAGCTAGGGAACGCTAGGTTGCCGTCAACAGAGAAGGAGAGGCTCTAGGGTTTCAGTTGTTATGATAAAAGTATGAAACTGATGTTGTTTTACGTATTAAAACTCGAAATAACATATTGGGCCCGAACCGGGCTTCGGTGAAACTGGGCTTGGCGAAACAGCTTGTTTCGTCGAGAAGGTTGTTGGCGAAACTGATTCAGTTTCGTCGGAATGTACTTGGGGAAACACACTTATGTTTCGTCGGGCTCTTTCCTATGTTAAGCAGTTTAAGTTTTACAAACATTACACATGTTATACAATCACACATAACCATGCAATCACAACTATATAGTCAAAGTCAACGTGCATTAAATGCGAATAAAGAATGTCGGAAATTCGAGTAGTCACACTCCCCGACGTTTCCGCCACGCTTTGTTGTTTTACGTGGTCGGGGTGTGACAATTCAAGAGCTTGAAAGTGAAGCAGCCAGAATTCAAGATATGATCAAGAACAAAGGAAAGCAGACTCCTCCTATCTGGGCAAAGTTCAAAAAGAGTGTACCAGAAATGACCCTGCAGCTAAAGAGGATGAAAGAAGAGCTGATTACAGCTGATTTTGGGTCAAGAAACCAAGTGTCAAGATGGACAGAGGAGAAAGTGATGACCACTTACAAAAGGCTAGAAGAACTAAGGAAGAAAAATCCTAACATTCCACAAAAGCCAGACTATCCTGAAGAAGTTTTTCCAGAAAAGCCACAAAAACAAGAATTCAGGAGATCCACTGCTCCATCTCCTGCCATCCTTTACCAAAGAAGGAAACAAAAGCAGATGGATAAATTAACAGCAGAAGATAAAGAAGCAGACGATTACCTTGTGAAAGAAGGGGTTAAGAAGATAATTGAAGAAATACTTGAATCTGCACAAACTTCAACCATGCTCAGCCAGTTATCACCATGCCACCATCTCCAAACTCATCTGCAATAAAGCCTCTCCCAAGAAACCCACTAGACTTAAAAGTACCAAAGTGGAAAACTGATAAACAGACCCACGTACTGACTCTGATCAAGTCCAGTGGTGAAGTGAAGAAAATATCAAGGGATCAAGCATTGGGCCAGGGTGTTGAAGATCTGCAGGATCTCCTTGATCTTCCACTGTGCAGGGATGAGGATGATACAGATGCCTTGGACTTTGAGTTACAACTTAAAGGACAAATAAGGGAACTGTTGATGAGGCAATAAAGATCTATAATAATGAAGGGTTTTGGCATCATCTGTTCCAGGGGGAGATTGTTGGGATTGAACCCTATCAGAGGAACAGTTGATTAAAGTCAAAACTGGATCAGAACAGTGGATCCAGAATAAGCAGTGGATGTATACAAGTCTCTCCCCTTGAAAGTGATTCTAACAACTGATGGCCTCTATCCACTGTCCGTATATAAGTGTTGTTCTACAAACAACTGCTGATCATGAAAAGACTGATGAAGATTGAAGACCTATTGATCAATCTACTGTTATGGGTCAAACACTGCTGATGATACAAATACTGCTGGAGTCACAACAGTGGAAGGAGAAGGCAGTAGTTTAGTCTTTCCTTTGTTATGTAATGTAATCAGTAGTTTGCTAAACAGTGTTTGTATTAGAGCAGTAGTTAGAGTTTGTTAGGAGGTTAGATGTCACTTTCATGGTGATGTCAGCCAAGATGCTTCAGTGGTTTGCTCGTGCCTATAAATAGAACAGTACCTGTACTGTTCTATTAGCTCTTCCACCACTTGTCTTCCTGCATGAACAATTCTCTGTAAGCTCAGGCTGAGGGGGATTTTGTATTGCATGCATGCAAAGTTGTAATCAGTGATTGAAATAAATTTAATCATTCGGTTCAATGTTCAAACATGTGTGTTGAAAGCATTTCTCCTGTTTGATTGTGTGCAAAGTTTATTTCCATTTATTTGTGTTGCAATTACTTGTTCATCTTCATTAATCTCTAAACAAAAACACAATAAAAAAGAAACTCAGATCCTAACAATGATGTCATCCACGTATACCTGTACCAGCAGAAAATCTTCCTTCTTTCTCTTAATGAACAGTGTACTGTCAATCTGACCTCTTTCAAAACCATTTTTGATCAGATGTGTTGACAGTGTCTCGTACCACGCCCTGAGAGCTTGATGTAATCCATACAAAGCTTTATCAAGTTTGTAAACCCGATCTAGATAGTCTGGATCAACGAACCCATCTGGTTGTGAGACATATGTCACACCCCAAAAACATCGCAGCGGAATATAAAACGTAGTGGTGACGGAAGCTGGTGCCCATTTCTATCTTGATGTTTGATGCATTATAGTGTTGGACAATTTTACTTATTTAAAACGTATATTTTAATCTTAACGTTCCAAAACACGACAGACATAGCCATGACATAATAAAGTTGTCTTTGACCCACACGGATCTTATTACATTGTCCCAGAAAGTTTAAAAGTCAGTCCAACATTTTAAGTAACAAAACATGCATCAACAAACACAAGATACGCCATAATTCCCGAAGCCGAACTCAAGTACCTGTAGAACACGTTAAAATCAAGTGTCAACACAAAGGAAGGTGAGTTCACATATTCACATACAAACAATTTTATTCCAAGGAAAACTTTCTGATTAGGTGTTTATTTGAAAACATCCATATAGTTTTAGAAAGTCCATTTTACTTCCTTAATAAAATCCATGGGCCTTCCGTCGGTTCATCAAAACGACAATAGTAATTTTACTTCCTTAATAAAATCCATGGGCCTTCCTTTATGTTGACACTAGATTGCAAAGTGTATCCTTTGTCTTCAAAAAGTACAAAAAACGTACTCGATGTTTGCAAACTCTTACACGGTATGACCTTTAGTCTTAACCCAGTTAGTTTATATAGTTAAATTATGTCACACAAGGATAGATTAGTCTTTTCACCCATTTATCTAAAATATCTTAATAATCAAATGAAAACAAAATTTAAAAACAAATATATAATAACACATCCTAACTACCACCACCTCTCCCACCGCACGACTACCACCACCTCTGCCGCCAAACGACCACAGCCCTCTGAATCCTAACTACCACCCCCTCTCCCATCGCATAATCACCACCATCTGAATCCTTAACCACCATCGCACCCACAAGCCACCACCCCCTCTCCCGCCGCACCACCCACCATCTGGTGATGATGTGCTCATGTTCTTTGCAGTTCTTGTGATGTTTTTTATTTAGCTTCTGGATTTGATGATTGCACAACGGGTTCCGATTTATCGTCTGGGTTACAATATTCGATTCATGAGGAAACTAGTGTTGGTGATGTTTTTTATTAGAAATTTAGAAGCTTGATTATTTTTTTAATTTTCAATTTGTAACTGATGACACCGTTTGTTTTTTGCCCCTTTTAATTTTGGCTTTTTATGCTTTATTCAGTTTGTTTTAAAATTGTTTATGATTATTCATCACAAATTACGATGAGTGGTGTTAAATTTTGTAATCAATGTCTTAATATTGTTATATATGAGGATTTGGGGATTTTAGAAAGAAAAGGTATTACTTTTTTCTTGCAATTTGAAGTGATCCTTGTTCATGTCCTTTAAATGTTCATTTTAACATAGTAAAACACATTTATCTATCTTGAGTTATGGTTAAAATTCTGAATCCTTCCCCGACAGGTTAGAATTGTGTAAGAATGTCAGATTTGTGATGTTTGGAATGTGTTTGGATTTTGGTGTAGGGTACTAGAGAAGAAACCAGTTGGGGCTTTGAGCTAAGTCGACCACGTCGGTGACTGTTGTCGGTGGTGGTGGGTTTGAATGGCGGGTGACAGGTGGTGTGGAGGTGGTGGTAGGTGGGTGGTGTGGTGGGTGTCCAGTAGTGTGTGTATGAGAGTGAGAGAGTTTATGTATATGTATATGTATATATGTGTGTCTATTTAAACAAAAAAGTATTTAATATTTTTATGACTATTTATTTTAGCATTTAGGGTAAAATGTCCAAAATACCCTCATGTGTGGTCCATTTGATCATATTTAAATATAAAAACTAACTGGGTTAGGGCTAAAGGACATAACGTGTAAGAGTTTGCAATCATCGAGTACATTTTTTGTACTTTTTGAAGACAAAGGACACACTTTGCAATCTAATGTAAACATAAAGGACGATTTTTCTAATTTACTCATTAAATTATTGCGTCAATTTTCAGACTCGTATGTTAGCTAGACGATACGAACTATATATTAACCATGCAGGGATAATCAAAGCTAGACAATAAACAGAACATCAATTCGTCGTTTGACTTGACACGGGGCGACCGGTAACGACGGGGTTGTCAACCCGATAGATCTACCAAAAATTCATCGCGTGCATTACTTAAATGATTAAACGACATCATGGGCGCAGGGTTCTCTTGAAGAACAATATGATGTCTGCCTCAGGTACAATATATATATCCTACTAATATGACAATTTAATACACGTAATTGTACGAATCCCCTGAATCTCCATCATTCGAGACCCAGGCCAACATTCGTCCCAACTATACGGTCTTGTTTCGCCTAGGAAATACCGTATCATCCCAATTTCCGACATTCATTCATCAAAAACGTTTTTACTTCGAAACGTATGACTTATCAAATTTTATATATTTTCAACGAAAATATATATTTTATATTAAAAGGTATGTTTTATTTCAAAAACATTATTAAACCCTTTTATTGATGTGTTATACCCCCAAAATATATACAAAGCAGTAAAAAGAGCGGTTTAGTGATACTCTCCTTTGGGTGCGTATTTTAAATAGCGCAATCCCAGAGATTGATTTCTACACGTCCTATTATATATATATATATATATATATATATATATAGGAACGATTTTATATCAATATTCATAACACAAAAATCCTAAGTTTCTCCGTTTCTTAGAATTACCACAAAACTTTGAGATTTTCTCGAAAAGTTATCATTTTTTATTATGTTGGCACGTTAACATATATATATATATATATATATATATATATATATATATGAGTCCATATACATATATATTTTTATGATTTTGCGACTTGAATGATTTAATTGGTGACCTTTATTGTGTAAATCCGTTAACTCTCCCGTTTATACGCAATATATCTACGATTTATGTGTCGTAATATATATACATAAATGTTTACATAATTTAACACCGATACACGCTAAATCTTGTTAACTTATCTATTTTGTCATTTTTAAAGCAAATATACATAAAACATCTCATAAGTATCAAATTTCATGCTCGACAAACAAGTTACACATTTAACGCGATTTTTACCGTTTCTACCGCACAAAACGCACAAATATACATGCATAATATAAATTTCCAAAATCATGTTAAAAACTTAACATACTTTCACATTCTCATGTTTAAATCACATAACACATTTTAAAACATAAGGTTTAACCAAAATTTTACCCATAATAGTGTATTTTGAAAAATGCGTATTTTAGCGATTCGGTAACGTTTTCGGGCGTCGGAACTCACGTATGACCAACCAAACACCAAGTAAACTTAAAATTAGTTAAAATACTTATTTTTAAACTAAAAATATCAGTTTACTTACTGATCTAAATCAGTTTTATAAAAACCACTCAAAAAGCCGATTTTTGACCGTTTTAACGCATAATTTTGCTTTAAACGTTACTATAATCATCCCAACTCGAAACGAATTGATATTTTAACACAATACATTTTATTTACTAATTAAAATAGTGGTTAGAATCAGATTAGTGCAGTTTTTGTGTAAGTCACATAAATCATGCGATTTCACGTATTTTATAACTTTTAATGCACCATGTACAACATGCAAAGCTAGCAAACATTATGAAAATGTTATATGTCACTAAACACTTTAAAATAACTTTATTTTAGTGTTTATAATCTGATTAAAACTGATTTTTACTAAATCATACTCAAATCACCTTTTTAAGATAACATATCATCATGCATGTTCAAGTAAATGCATCTAATGCACTCATACAACATCATCATCATCTTTTATGTTCTAATCATACTCAAGAACACATTAATATCATATTTTTACATAACTCAACCTATATCATCCATCTTCACACAATTCATTCATACATAATTACAAGTATCTTTCATTCATGAGTATATGTCCAAAATTTATATGCATGCATTCTATCATTCAGGAATCATACTATTCAAAAATCACTCAATGAAAAATCAAAACATAGTCATATACATACACACAAAAACCTTCGACCATACATACATACACATACACACCCATTTCCATTTTGTACAAAAACCCATTTGTTATTGTTTTCAAGTTTGTGTTTTATTCCAAGAACAAGAGAAACTTCCAACATCAAGAACAACACTAAGAATCATAAACAAGGTTTTTAAAATAAATTTTATACCTTCAAGTTCTTGAATGATTTTTTGTAAAAATTTGACGATTTGGGACTTAATTGTTGCTTGAAACACCTTGAAATCACTTCTAAATCATCAAATGAACATGAAATCACCTTGGAATGGACTTGAATTCTCAAGAACAATTTTGAAAAAATGAAATATGTATGTGTATAAGAGAGTGTTCGGCTGAATTGTGAAGAGAGAGAGAGAGTTTTGATTTGTTTTAGAGTGTTTTTCTTGGATTTGTAAAGATGTAGAAGCTTTAGGTGGAACATCATCATCACCACCTCCATTGATACCCAATGAATGGAGGAGAGAGAGAGAATTGTTTTGCATGGCTGCCATCTATCTTCCCCCTCACACATATTACACGTACATACACATACATATATATACATATATGTAAACTAGTATTAAACATGTATTATACTGGATACCGGGTATTTTATCTTGCGTTTTAACCCGTTTTAACGCGTTTTAAATTATTTTTAACACTCTATAAAAATAATCTCACCAAAATATTATTGAACAATTTTTTGTTTGCCTGGACTGGCTACATTGTCGGTATTTGGCAGTATGCGCGCTGTGCTGCGAGGTACGCGCTTAAAATCGCAAAAATATGGATTTCAGCGTTTTTATTTATTTTTATCATTATATAGTAATAAACTCATCAAAATATTATTAAAATGATTATCAGTTGCCTTGACAGGTTGTGTTGACAGTATTTTGTCGGTATACACGCTGCATCGCGCGGTACGCGCTTAAACTCGAAAAATAGAGTTTCTTAGCGTTTTAATTTATTTTTCCTCACGAATATGATTTAAATTAGTATTCTAATCATAACAGACTATTTTTAAGATTTTAACACTAATTGGGTGGTCGCCGACGTTCGTTTCGCATTTTAACCACCACGCGATAAGCGTTTATCTTACCATTGCCAACATAATTTTTATCAAAGTTTAATTTTACCAACTCATTAAATTTCACATATAAACATCATAACCAGTCAAATACAGCCATGTTACCTATTCACAACACGTGTTACAATTGTACGGTACGGCCTGAAAAGCCGGGTGTCACACTCTCCCCCTGTTTAGGAAATTTCGTCCCCGAAATTTTTACTCTACAGGTTTTGTTTTTGCACTGGGTGGAAACAGCAAAAACAGGTTTAATGAATATAGTCTTATAGTTTCTGCGAGAAACTTTGATTCTTACAAAGAATCTTCGTAGACCTATATGACATACACTCTCAATTCCTAATCTCACATCTCAACGCTCTCCACCCTTTCCAAGGTTCAACATTTACAAGCACTTAATCAAGAAGATTAAGTAAAAATTCCACCAATTCGGGTTCTACCTACGTATATTTACATATACATTACCCCGTACCTAAGATAGTCTGAGTTTACACCTGATTGATCCAACTCGAGATGGGCTCTCGAAAGAATCAAATCTCATAAACTCGTCTTCCTTCCTTCTTGCATTCATTTCAGATATCCACAAATCGCCAAATCAATAAATCGCATACACGACTAGAATGTTGTAATTCACCTGTCCGGTTATTAGCATAACTCTTCTAGCTATACGTACTGCTTCTACGATGCTTTCGATAAACTTCCGTTTATCTTCCAAACAAATCTCTATAAAGAACAAAATCAGTGTATTATCCATTATACACTTTCTCAACTGAACCCAAGCAATACATCATGTACACTAATCCATCCTTATGGTAGCTTGAGCCTATAAGCGACTAATCCAACTCAAGATGGGCTCTTGAAAGGACCAAGTCAATGTGGCTTAGCTTTTCATCTCCCTGCTAAACCTAATAGCACCTCTGCAAGATAATTCCTTTATCAGAACCAAATCTTCAATCTGGAATCGCAATAGTCCCTTCAATTGTCTATGTAATCCTTCTGTTGATCAATTGCCGACTTTTAACCTTCCCTCGATCCAGGCAAATCCTGTCGCTGGATTCCTAGATAAACTAGGGTCTAGTTAATCCTCTTTTGCCACATTAGCTCAACAAAATGGTGATCAACACTTCCATCCATGCAAGGCTTCAAACGGAGCAACCTTAATACTAGCGTGTTAATTATTATTGTAAGATAACTCTGCCAAGGGCATGTAAGTATCTTAACTTCCTTCAAAGTCCATCATACACGCTCCCAACTTTTCTTTCATGGGTCCGAAAAGCTTCCTACTATCTTGCTGTGCAATTAATTTCCATTTTCCTTTTGGGGTTATTAGTGTCGAAGGCTGCACTAATTTAGGGAAATTTTTAATGAATCTCCGGTAGTACTCAGCTAGTCATATGGATCATCATACTCCCGACGGGGTCTTTGGCGCTCCTCATCATTCACCAACTCCATAGTTAACTTCAAACGTTACTCATGATTCTCCTTGGTTTGCACAGAAGCAAGTATGTCGTCAATGAGTATTATCATGAATTTATCCGATTAGGGTTCCCATACCCTGTTCATGAGATTCATGATTATAAACGGCGCGTTAATAAACGGCGCGTTAATTTAGTCAAAAAGGCATGACTAATAACTCGTAATGGCCATATCACGTTTGAAAAGCAGTCCTCAGCATATCTTCGTCAGCAACCTTCAACTGATAATATCCCACTCGTAGATCGATCTTCGTGTAGCAGCTGGATCCCGGTAGCTTGATCGAACAAATCATCAATCCTCGATGAAAGGGTATCGATTCTTGGTAGTCAACTTGTTCAGCTCTCTGAAATCCTCTCACATCCTGAAGGATCCATCCTTCTTCCTCTTCAACAAAACAGATGCATCTCAAACGAAAAGCTTGATCGAATGGAACCCTTGTCTAAAAGCTCTTGAGGCTGATTCAACAGTTCCTTCATCCCAAAAGGGTGCTTAATCTACAAGGAGATTGTGCAAATGGGTGCCGCACCGGGTACCAGATCGATTCGGAATTCGATCTGTCTCACAGGGGGCAATCCAGGTAAGTCTTTTTAGGAAAACTTCTGGATAATTGCGAACAATAGGAATCTCTCCGATATTCCTACATTTGGCCTTCATATCCACCATGTTAACAAAGAACGCAGGATAGCCTTTCCGCAACAACTTGAGCATCCTCACACAATGACGACTTTCATCCATCAACACTCGACTCGGTCGGTCTTCGTGAACACTACAACATCTCTACCAACATCAGGATGAGATATCCTAGCTAGCTTCTTCAAGCGATAGTCCCCATTTCATTATTAGATAATCAATCCATTCTCACATCCGCGTCAAGGCTCCCCAGGTCCACTGGAAATATACCAACACTAGAACTATGATCACCTAACTAAATACTAAAACCGTAAGCGACCTCACTAGTTTCCATCAACTTACCAATTGCTAGTTCTATCGGGCACTTTATATTCAGCTTACTTGTAGGTGAACACAAAATGGTTCAAAGCTTTTCGAACAAAACTCAAGTCAGCTTTGGTACTAAAAGTATGAACATAGATTGGTTTTTTATTCGAAACATACCGGTAACAATAGCAAGATCATCTCGTGCCCTCCCAGCACTCGCCTCAACGGCTTTGCCCTTAGCATCCTGTCCTTTCGGTTTTGGGTAGTCTCTTTTGTAGTGTCCTTGCTCAACACACATGTAGCATCCCTCGAGTGTACCTCCCTCTGATGTACTCTTCGCATAGCACTCGCGAGTCATATGTCTAGTCCAACCACATCTGGCACACTTACTCCGCTCATCCTCGTGAGCCTTCCTCTCAAGACCACTCCTGCTATCCCTGGCATTATCCTTTCTAGAACGGCTAGAACTGGTTACATACGCCTTCCTCGAACTGTGTTTCCTATCACGCTTCTCTTCGGTTTCCTTCCTCAAACTCTCAGACTTTCGCTTTCGTGAATCCCCAGATCTAGGCTCGGAATGCGGAATTATTTGAATGGTCGATCCGCTGTGATGGCCCGATATCACGCATACCATTGCCATGTCATTGCATAGGGTACCAGTAAATGATCTTGGGTTACAATCCTGGATTGTTTTATGTGTACATCAATATACTGTTCACAAAGTTAGTGAAAAATCAGAATTACACTCCGATTATATCATAAAACAGGAACTACTAAAACTTTCCGATCATTTTATTATCTGAAGGGTTTCCGATTCTGTGTCCCACCAACACCATACCCATGAGCATCACGTCCATGTTCCTGGCCATTATTTTGGTTAACAATGCACTATTCCATGGCAGTATTAACGTGTTGGGCTATGAGTTGTGCCAACTCTTTCGGGGTAATAGGTAGTCCAGAATCCCTTTCTCGCTTTTGGCGGCATTTCGTCGTTTCTATTATTACAACATAATATCAACATAAGACGATATCCAAAATAATTCAATCATTAAATGCTAGTGGACCATACATTGCACATGTATAATATCCACATTTTAATGAGAACAATTTTTATGTCAAAAGGAACTCATTCGATATTTATACCAGAAATTTACAAAGCTTGTTTTTAGTACCAAGACTAATCGAAATTTGGCGTGTCTACATCAACACCCTCAACAAGCCTATATGAAATTTCCTCCTAAATATCTGACTATTTGGCATGCAAGCCATAAATAGGGTTCATCAAATGAGATATACAAAACAAACAACAGAAACAACCAACAACTAACGCTTCAATCCCTGGAAGTCCAACATCTTCCTAACAAGCTCTTCTAGCTCATCATACCAGTCCATCTGTCTCTCTGAGTCCTTCATCGTCTCCATGCTTCCGCGTAACGTGGTGAACTGACGATCACAGTGAGAGCGATTAACCCAAACCTCTTTCGGCCTATTCAAAGTGGACGCTGTCTCAACTCTCGAAGTCGATGCGATCTCTCTAATGGGTCGAGTCCTCTTCCTACGACGAGTGTAGACTTAAAAAGAGCTATAGCAAAACACGTGACTCGAGTAATGGAATAGACGATTCTGTAACGAAGGGCGAAGGAATCTCAAGTGTAGGCTCGACAGTATCAATGAGCAGGTCTACTAATGGCTCTATAGGCCGAGACATGACATATCGTAACCGTACAAAGTAAGTGTGTGATCAACGTGAATAGTAACACATAAGGCCTAAATAAACAGAAAATAACGTATGCACATAAACACATAAGGGTTTTCATACATGATAAAATTTCCACATTTATTTAAAAATCTTGGCTTCGAGAATTTTAGACTTTAAATCTCAAAATTCTTCGGTTGAAGTCTAGTGTTTTCCTCCGAAAACATCTAGTTCACTAACAACCATTGGCTCTGATACCAACTTCTGTCACACCCCAAAAACATCGCAGCGGAATATAAAACGTAGTGGTGACGGAAGCTGGTGCCCATTTCTATCTTGATGTTTGATGCATTATAGTGTTGGACAATTTTACTTATTTAAAACGTAGATTTTAATCTTAACATTCCAAAACACGACAGATATAGCCATGACATAATAAAGTTGTCTTTGACCCACACGGATCTTATTACATTGTCCCAGAAAGTTTAAAAGTCAGTCCAACATTTTAAGTAACAAAACATGCATCAACAAACACAAGATACGCCATAATTCCGGAAGTCGAACTCAAGTACCTGTAGAACACGTTAAAATCAAGTGTCAACACAAAGGAAGGTGAGTTCACATATTCACATACAAACAATTTTATTCCAAGGAGAACTTTCTGATTAGGTGCTTATTTGAAAACATCCATATAATTTTTGAAAGTCCTTTTTACTTCCTTAATAAAATCCATGGGGCTTCCGTCGGTTCATCAAACTGACAACAGTAATATTGTCCAGGTTTTGTATATTAAATTATTGCGTCACTTTTCAGACTCGCATGTTAGCTAGACGATACGAACTATATATTAACTATGCAGGGATAAACAAAGCTAGACAATAAACAGAATATCAATTCGTCGTTCGACTTGACACGGGGCGACCGGTCACGACGGGGTTGTCAACCCGATAGATCTACCAACAATTCATCGCGTGCAATACTTAAATGATTAAACGACATCATAGGCGCAGGGTTCTCTTGAAGAACAATATGATGCCTGCCTCACGTACAATATATATATCCTACTAATATAACAATTTAATACACGTAATTATACGAATCCCTAGAATCTCCATCATTCGAGACCCAGGCCGGCATCCGTCCCAACTATACGGTCATGTTTCGCCTACAAAATACCGTATCATCCCAATTTCCGACATTCATTCATCAAAAACGTTTTTACTTCGAAACGTATGACTTATCAAATTTTATATATTTTCAACGAAAATATATATTTTATATTAAAAGTTATGTTTTATTTCAAAAACATTATTAAACCCTTTTATTGACGTGTTCTACCCCCAAAATATATACAAAGCAGTAAAAAGAGGGGTTTAGTGACACTCACCTTTGGGTGCGTATTTTAAATAGCGCAATCCCAGAGATTGATTTCTACACGTCCTATTATATATATATATATATATATATATATATATATATATATATATATATATAGGAACGATTTTAAATCAATATTCATAACACAAAAATCCTAAGTTTCTCCGTTTCTTAGAATTATCACATAACTTTGAGATTTTCTCGAAAAGTTATCATTTTTTATTATGTTGGCACGTTAATATATATATGAGTCCATATATATATGTTTTTATGATTTTGAGACTTGAACAATTTTATTGGTGACCTTTATTGTGTAAATCCTTTAACTCTCCCGTTTATACGCAATATATCTACGATTTGCGCGTCGTAATATATATACATAAATGTTTACATAATTTAACACCGATACACGCTAAATCTTGTTAACTTATCTATTTTGTCATTTTTAAAGCAAATATACATAAAACATCTCATAAGTATCAAATTTCATGCTCGACAAACAAGTTACACATTTAACGTGATTTTTACCGTTTGTACCGCACAAAACGTACAAATATACATGCATAATCTAAATTTCCAAAATCTTGTTAATAACTTAACATACTTTCACATTCTCATTTTTAAATCACATAACACATTTTAACACATAAGGTTTACCCAAAATTTTACCCATAATAGTGTATACTGAAAAATGCGTATTTTAGCAATTCGGTAACGTTTTCGGGCGTCGGAAGTCACCTATGACCAACCAAACACCAAGTAAACTTAAAATTAGTTAAAATACTTATTTTTAAACTAAAAATATCAGTTTACTTACTGATCTAAATCAGTTTTATAAAAACCACTCGAAAAGCCGATTTTTGACCGTTTTAACGCATAATTTTGCGTTAAACGTTACTATAATCATCCCAACTCGAAACGACTTGATATTTTAAAACAATACATTTTATTTACTAATTAAAATAGTGGTTATAATCAGATTAGTGCAGTTTTTGTGTAAGTCACATAAATCATGCGATTTCACGTATTTTGCAACTTTTAATGCACCATGTACAACATGCAAAGCTAGCAAACGTTATGACAAAGTTATATGTCACTAAACACTTTAAAATAACTTTAATCTAGTGTTTATATTCTGATTAAAACTGATTTTAACTAAATCATACTCAAATCACCTTTTTAAGATCACATATCATCATGCATGTTCAAGTAAATGCATCTAATGCACTCATACAACATCATCATCTTTTATGTTCTAATCATACTCAAGAACACATTAATATCATATTTTTACATAACTCAACCTATATCATCCATCTTCACACAATTCATTCATACATAATTACAAGTATCTTTCATTCATGAGTATATGACCAAAATTTATATGCATGCATTCTATCATTCAGGAATCATACTATTCAACAATCACTCAATCAAAAATCAAAACACAATCATATACATACACACCAAAACCTACGGCCATACATACATACACATACACACCCATTTCCAATTTGTACAAAAACCCATTTGTTTTTGTTTTCAAGTTTGTGTTTTATTCCAAGAACAAGAGAAACTTCAAACATCAAGAACAACACTAAGAATCATAAACAAGGTTTTTAAAATAAATTTTATACCTTCGAGTTTTTGAATGATTTTTAGTAAAATTTGATGATATGATACTTAATTGTTGCTTGAAACACCTTGAAATCACTTCTAAATCATCAAATGAACTTGAAATCACCTTGGAATGGACTTGAATTCTCAAGAACAATTTTGAAAAAATGAAATATATATGTGGTTAAGGGAGTGTTTGGCTGAATTGTGAAAAGAGAGAGAGAGAGAGTTTTGATTTGTTTTAGAGGGTTTTTCTTGGATTTGTAAAGATGTAGAAGCTTTAGGTGGAACATCATCATCACCACCTCCATTGATACCCAATGAATGGAGGAGAGAGAGAGAGAGAATTATTTTGCATGGCTGCCATCTATCTTCCCCTCACACATATTACACGTACATACACATACATATATATACATATATGTATACTAGTATTAAACAGGTATTATACTGGATACTGGGTATTTTATATAGCATTTTAACCCGTTTTAATGCGTTTTAAATTATTTTTAACACTCTATAAAAATAATCTCACCAAAATATTATTGAACAATATTTTGTTTGCCTGGACTGGCTACGTTGTCGGTATTTGGCAGTATGCGCGCTGTGCTGCGCGGTACGCGCTTAAAATCGCAAAATAGGGATTTAAGCGTTTTTATTTATTTTTATCATTCTATAGTAATAAACTCATCAAATTATTATTAAAATGATTATCAGTTGCCTTGACAGGCTGTGTTGACAGTATTTTGTCGGTACACGCGCTGCATCGCGCGGTACGCGCTTAAACTCGAAAAACAGAGTTTCTTAGCGTTTTAATTTATTTTTCCTCATGAATATGATTAAAATTATTATTCTAATCATAACAGACTATTTTTAGGATTTTAACACTAATCGGGTGGTCACCGACGTTCGTTTCACATTTTAACCGTTACGCGATAAGCGTTTATCTTACCGTTGCCAACATAATTTTTATCGAAGTTTAATTTTACCAACTCATTAAATTTCACATATAAAAATCATAACCAGTCAAATACAGCCCTGTTACCTTTTCACAACACGTGTTACAATTGTACGGTACGGCCTGAAAAGCCGGGTGTCACAACATACACCACTTCTTGGACTTTCCCGTAAAGAAACGCACTCTTCACGTCTAGTTGATTAACTTTGAATCCCTTGAATGAAGCGAAGGCTAGGAACAAATGAATTGCTTCCAACCTTGCCACTGGTGCAAACACTTCATTGTAATCAATCCCTTCTTGCTGATTGAAACCTTTGACAACCAATCGAGGCTTGTTTCGCGTTACTATCCCTTTGTCATCTTTCTTGCACTTAAACACCCACTTAGTGCCAATCTCTCTTTCACCATTAGGAAGGTCAACTAACTCCCAAACCTTCAACTTAGCAAACTGGGTTAATTCTTCTTGCATAGCTTCAACCCATGAATTGTCTTTAAGAGCCATATGAATGTTCTTCGGATCCTCTTGGGAAATAAAGCAACTATACAAGCACTTGTTCACAATCCCAGTCTTCTCAATCGAAACAAATAACCTAGAATTCGCTGCTATGCTTCTTCTCGTTTGCACACCTGTAGTAGGATCCCCAAGTATCATGTCAACTGGATGATCTTTATTTACTTGTGTAGTAGCAACAACATCGACTTCTAGATTGTCACCCAGGTTTGAACCAACCTCCCGCTGAATGTTCTGATCCTCAAACGGATTAATGAAATCCTCCCCGTGAATGGGTTCAGAGTCACTATCGCTTGAATCACGATCTGTAGCACCTTGGGAAGTTTCCGGAGCATCTGTCATATCAACATTCGATCTAGGCATGAACTCGCCTTCATCGTCTTCACTTATCTCTGTTTGAATCAACTGAGAATCATCTACATCAGAAAACTCTGGAATATTAAATGATTTAAAAACACTTTCATAATCATATAATATAGCTGGTCCATTCATTGATTGTTGAGGTTTGTATGAAGTAATTTCAACATTAAAAACAACCTCAAGTTTTTAGATTAAAAACCCTTTTATTCGGTGTGCCAGGTAGCCTTCGTCAGCCACCTCATCGAATGTTTGTTTATCTTTGTTTCGCACAATGGTGCAGGGTAATCCAAATGGTTCAAGGCCTGTTAAGTTTGATTTTTCGTTAAACATTAATTCATGACATGTTTTGTTAAAACGTTTAACGATCAAAACTTTGTTTAGGACATAACAAGTTGTATTCACAGCTTCTCCCCAGAAAAGAACTGGACGCTTGGAATCTGAAAGCATAGTCCTAGCGGCTTCAATCAATGTCCTGTTTTTCCTCTCAGCGACTCCATTCTGTTGAGGCGTATAAGGAGCGGAATATTGATGTTCAATTCCCTTTCAAAGACAATAGAGATCCAGAATCTGATTCTTGAACTCTGTGCCATTATCACTTCTTATCCTCTTGATCCTTGCATCATGGACATTTTCCAATTTTGTAAAAAGATCTATCAGCATCAACGCTGTCTTATCTTTTGTACCTAAAAAGAAAACTCATGAATAACATGAGTAATCATCAGTGACAACAAGACAATAGTACTTTCCACCTATGCTCCTCACATTCACTGGACCGAATAAATCCATGTGAAGTAATTCATAAGGGGCATTAATGGAATTTACTGTTTTTTATTTGTGAGGTTTCTTATGTTGTTTTCCCTTTTGACATGGAAGACATTTATCTTCCACGTGAAACCTCTGCATTGGAACCCCTTTCACTAGCTCATTTTTAATAAGATAATTCATTTTTCGATAGTGAATATGGGCCATGCGTCTGTGCCACAACATCGATTCAGCTTCAGATGTTTTTTATAGTAAACATGCCACCACAGCAGTCGGATCCTTAGCACCCATGTCCATGACATAATGTCATTTCTCCTTGGCGCTCTCATTACTATCCAATCGTCCAGAATCACCAAACCTGGTTTCAACACTAATGCTTCAGTCTTGGTAAAATGGACCGAGTGACCCTTGTCGCAGACTTGTGACACGCTCATCAGATTGTGCTTAAGCTGCTCAACATAGTTCACCTTGTCCAGTGTGATATTCCCATTAGTCACCTATCCTCGACCTGTAATCCTACCACCTTTAGAACCCGCAAAATTCACATGTCCACCATCATAAGTTTCAAACTCAGTCAACAATCTCGCATCCCCCGTCATGTGCCTAGAGCAGCCACTATCAACATACCATAAGTTGATAATCATCCTTAACAGCTCCTACGCACACCAACCAAGAAATTAGTTAGATTGGGGGACCCAAGCCTTAATGGTCTTGGGTCGTCCAAATTCACCAACTACTTGAACATCCATCCAATATCCATTACTCCAAACAGGAGTCTTGGATCTCAGACATGTTGATGGAATTTGATTTTGATTTCCACTACGTCTATGGTCCTGAGGGTTCCTATATGTGTTTGGACTATTTGACCTTTGGAAATTTTGGTTTTAGTACCTTGAGTTTTGATTCCAAGAAGCTTGATTGTTGTAATTTCTAAAGCCATTATTATAAAAAGTTCGTCCACCATTATTTTGGTATCGATTTTGATATTGACCTTGACTTCTGAAATTACTTGAATTTCCATTAAAATTGTTCATTCTAGGTGAACAGCTTCTAGGTCTCTCATATCTGCCTGTTGTAGATTCAGGCTGAAATCTTGGTTGATTTCTTTGAAAACGAGGAACTTGTGGAGTTCCTTTTTCAGCCTTATCTACACCAACAGCAACACCCTCATGTTGCTTAGGAGCAGATTTCTATGGAGAATTAGACACTTTCTCCTCATTATCACCACTCTTCTATGGTGATTTATCTCTCTTTCTCTCACTAACTTGTGCTTCAGTCTTTTTTGTTAGGACAGCAGCTAGCTACATGTCCCTTTGTATCACACTTGAAGCACAATCTCTTTTTCGAAGACTTGTTATCTGAAGCCTTTGAACTAGATTCAGGTTTTGATGATGATGCCTTAGAAGGATTTGGTTCAGTTTGCTTAGTTTCAGATTTTTTGACGTTTTTGTTTTTAGCAAACTCTACATTTGATTCATTTTCAATCACAGCTGTTTTGTTTTTCATGTCACTACCCTGAACAAAATTAACCCTTTTAAAAAAAGTTTGTTGTTTGTTTTTAGGAGGTGAGTTATTCCTTTTCATGACAGGTTCACTGTTATTTTCCTTCTTAACACTAGCATCATCACTTTTAGAACCATCACCTTGATTTGATGTGAAACTACTTGGTGATGTTAACATAAAGCCTGTTAGCTCATTTTCATCAGCCAAGAAAGGATAGTCATGACTAACAGGAGGTGGAACTTCATTAAAACCATGGAAGCCCACTGGTTTTGTCATTACTTTTCTTCAAGCCACCCATCATATGTTTCATTACAAAAGCAGAATCTCTGAATTGACCCAATTTCTTTTCAAGTTCAACAATTTTGAGTTGTGCATCTGACAACTCTTTGCTTTTTTCAGAAATCTCTTTTGTTTTCTCACTCATCATGTCATGAGCTAAGTCTATGACTTGAAGTTTTTCGTTTAGTTTGCAGGTTAAAACTTCAATTTCACCTTCATAACCCTTTATCTTCTTCAAATATGACGACTCGTTTCTTTTAGCAAAAAAGTTTAATTCTTTTATGTTGGACATCTCGTTTACCAGACTTCGGTTTTGTGTTGACAACCTGTCACATCACCCTGTAATTCACGACATTTTAAACAAACAGAACTAGCAGAGTTACTTACCTCTCCTATTGATTTGTCTGAGTTGGCCATGAGAGCAGCAAGTTGAGCTTCCATTCTTTTGTATTTTGCATCTTTCACTTCAGCTTCCCTTTCATGGTCAGACTTTGGCTTTTCCTTTTCAGCTTCTGTTATCTGATCAGCCTTATCTACCTCAGCTTCACTTTCTTTCTCAACTTCAACATCTATATTAGCTTCAGCATCATCAATGGGTACAATCTCTGCCATGAATGCTTGAGTGACATTCTCATCATTTTCCAAGTGAACACTCCAGTCATACGAACCCTCTCTTGCTGTAGAGATCAAGGCCCTTAAGTTAGAGTTGTTTGATGCATTCCTATTGTTTGAACTCTGACTCGAAGTCTCTTGCTTTTGACATTCCCTAGCAAAATGGCCATAACTTTGACAGTCAAAGCACCTCACTTTGGTCTTGTCAAAACCAACGCTTTTCCCTACAAACTTCCTTCCAGTTCTGTTCATGAACCGCTTGACTCTTCTAGAAATCATGGCCATTTGCCATTGCAAATCCATCTCTTCTAGATCATCACGGTCAATCTGATCATAATATTCATCTAAAGTAGCAGGATCAGATATCTTCCCCTGAATGTAGTTTTCATACGAAGCTACGAATGAAGCAAGTAGAGCAAGATGTTCTTCTGCAGACTTAACACTCATAGGCATCGACTTTGTACTACTACTCTGCTTAGAAGCTGATGTTCTTTTTGCTCCAATTGATCCTCCTGAAGCAGCTACAAAACACACATCACCATCCTCATTCACTGGGACCTGCTCATTCTCACACAAAGAAACGCAGTAGCAGAGTCGCTAGAAGCGTTGTAACACTTTAGTCAATTTTTAAATTTATAAAACACGATATTTTACAAACACTAAACACACATATGGGCAAGTGCACCCATCGTGAGCGTAGTATAGCGTTGTTAAGATACCGAGGTCGTCCAAGGACACAAGAGCTTTTAGTACCGGTTTATCCTCAACGTCTAATCAAATCAAAAATTTAGAAAAAGGGTTTTAAACAAGAAAATAAAAACTAACTAAAAATGCTGAAAATAAAAAGAAAAATAAAACAGATAGACAAGATGAATCACTTGGATCCGACTCGCCTTTAGTGTAACCTTTGATGTTTTCCGCACTTTTGCACTTTTTAAGAGATTATCTTAATTATAGTAGTAAGCCCCTCTTTTGAAGGTGGCGTTACCCTCAACGCAGTAGTTTGAGTCAGCAAGGATACAATTCTAAAGGGTTGGATTACTTGAAGATAATTAATTAAGTTATTAATGCATAATGTGGTAGGCCCCTCTTTTGAAGGTGACGTTACCCTCGGCTAAGTGGTTTGAGTCAGCAGGGATACAATCCCAAGTAGCCGGGTTAATGTATTAATAGTAGTTTACATATGAGGGGATCAAGCCATTCGCACCCCCGCCATCCAATACCAGTGGGTATTGAAGGAGGTCCTACTAAGCTTGACCCAGGTCCTCGCAGAATCAATACACTGAACAAGGCAAGAACCTTACCAAACCATTCCCTTAACCCCCGACCAGGTAGCCAGCATATCTCCATATAGACCGTGGAGATATGAATGGTGTAAATCTTTTATTTTATATAGACAGTAAAATAACGCCAAGACACCACGGCCAAATGATAAGGAAGTTTCACCTTCAACATAAGAAACTAGTTATTAAAGTCATTAATACAAAACCAAATAAAAAGTGCGTAAAGTATTACACTAAATGCTTGTCTTCACCAAGTGATGTAAGAGACTTAGGCGAACATGGCCTTTGATTGTGAAGAACTCTTACTATCAATCTTGGATCCCGAGACTACTACACACACTCTATGATGGATGATGGTGGTGGATGTGGGTGTTGTGATGGTGGTGGAGTGGGTGAAGTGGGAGAGAGGTGGTTTGTCAAGGGATGCCTTTGAAGTGAACCAAGCACCCCTATTTATAGCCTGCACATAAGCCCGGACACGCCCCGTGTCCATTAGGCACGGCCCCGTGTCCATCCACTTTCTCTTTCTTCATTTAATGCAGTTTGTCTGTATTAGTTGACCATGCCCCCGTGTCCACTGGGCACGGCCCCGTGTGCAGAAGCGTATCTGTACTATCAAGATTTGCTTGGATTATGCGAATCTTAGCGTTGACCACGGCCCCGTGTCCGTTGGGCACGCCCCCGTGTTGGGAAATAGAAGCTTTTACAACTTTGTCTTTTCTGCAGACACTTGGGCACGCCCTCGTGTCCGATGGGCACGGGGCGTGTTCAGCCTTCTGATGTCTTGTTTTTTGCTTGGGAATATGTTGTCGAGAGGTCGGGCATGCCACGTTTATTCCTTTTCTTGAATTATTGTTAGATTTGGCTGCATTTTTGCTTCTTTTGTTCATTTAAGCTCATTTAACCCTGAAAATACAAAAGGAAGACAAAAGAACACTTTTTCCAACATTAGTACTAAAAAAGGGTTAGTTTTATGCCTCATTTGATGTAATTTATATGTTACATTTTACACACCTCACCCCCACGTGTGACGAGATGAGAATTATGATCCTTTTATATAATAATCAATAATGCCCTCTATTTCTTTTCTTTTATTCCCAATGCCGTCAAGCCCCTTTGTATTAGGGTAAAACCCCTTTTAATTGTTGTCAAAAGTCAAGCATGCACCATCTTTTTTCTGCCATCCGTAACTTAAACTTAAGACCGTAAGCTACGGTCTTCATATTGTGTTTCTTATTCCATTTGACCATAGTCTACGCATAATGAGCCATGACCTACGTTTTGAACATGCTATACACTTCTTGGCTGAAATAGTTAGACCGTAGACTACACTTTAGTAGCCGTAGGCTACGTCGTGCATCATAGAAGCCATCTTGACATGAATTTCAACTTTGAACAAATGACCCAAAGGTCCCTGCACTTTATTCGTTCATGTTTCTTGCACATTTAAGCTATCTTTTAGCTCGGAACATCTATCGAATGTATCTTTCGCACTGTTTATCATCCTTGGTAGTTCCTCTTCATCTCTAAACATCCTAACTTCCCCGAATTACGTGTTTAACCTGTAAAATCACAAACCTTCGTAGTTAACACATTCGAGGCGTATAATCACGTAAATGCATTAAAACATGTAATATAATACACATTAAGGCTTGGATTTCACACTCTCCATCACTAGCACATAGTACAACATCCACATGCATGACCGCACACTTGCCAGGTAGGCCGCACACTCCAGTGTGGGCCACACACTTGCCAGGTAGGCTGCACACTTGCAAGTGGGCCGCACAGTCTGATGTTTGGTCCTATTCAAGCAGGCCGCACACTAGAAAGGCCCAAATCCTTACGTTTGACCGCACAGTTCCACTGTTTATCGTTATAATATGTTTAAACTATTAACTGTTGAAATGTTACATGTGCATGATTAGTATAACTATATATTATTACTTGTACACTACTTAATGTGAATACGTGTATGCTATACGTGATTTACTTATATACAATCCTAATAAATGGTGACCTTAATAGGACAAGGTTAACCAAATTAGGACAAACACCCTATCTAACCGAGCAACCCAAGGTGAGTTCACACTATCACTTAAAGCATGTATTCCCTGGTGGATTTCATAACCTAATACTATGGGGGCACGGAATAGTAATTAAAAAAACACTCATAAATCATGTTCTAGAGAACTAAACGACACTCTATCATGAAGTCCCTAACACTTATACCGATTAGTAGCCGGATTGGCAAACGGGGTATTAGTTGATTGCGCTATTAGGTTTGACAACCTCACACAGTACCGGGGAGGACGGGCGTGAACTAGTACGACCTTATAACCGATCAATGATGATAGACATTGATCAAGGGAAAATGCACTATAAGTCTCTATTTCGGTACTACACAGTTTAGAAGCTTACACGGGGTAGCTCCTCGTGGCATGTTTTATAAACGGTAACTTATTTAAATAATGTTTCGGGATAAAACGAGAAAACTCTTTTTTAATCGTGAACTCGCCAACTTTATGTTGACATTCTACTGTATGCTTGCAGGTCCGTAGAAGCAGCGCTGGAGCCTTTGCTTGAAGGAGTGTGGTGTCATTTTGTAATCCATTATGGATTCTTAGACTTGTGTTTTAAACTGTTTTAAGACCTTATGTTTAATTCTTCCGCTAAATACTTTAAACGTTATTTTGAGACTTGAATAGGGATGTCACTAATCGTATTCTAAATTTTGGTTTTACTTTAATTACTTTGTATGTTCAATATGATTGGTGGCATGAATCGGTCAGTCGTACGCCTCGCGGTAATACTCCGCGTAGTGGAATTTGGGGGTGTGACACAATCTGTGACAACTCGAGTTTCCAAGATTCCAATTTCGCATTAATTGCACGTTAATTGTTTATGTTGTTTGTTTACACGACTGGTTTGTTTCGCAACTGTGCACATTTGTAAAACGTTAAATCGTATTGCGATTGATATTTCATAATTGGGGTGCATTATATTTGAGTGTATGATAATAGTGTAATTTGTGTTAATTGGTGTTGTATAGTTTAATATGGATCATTGGCCCAACACCCCTGCTCATACGAAAACACCCCCTTGTGAAATCACCTGCTCACGAAAACACCTTGAGTGTTTTCGTCCACCTGGTGATTGACGAAATCAATATGGGCTTTAGGCCCAGTAGTGAATCACTTATATGTATATTCTGATCACAACTCCTTACGGGAAGTTCTCAAACGGCAAACCCTAGACTCTCTCTAATAGATCGACGGCAACCTTGTGGCTTCGAGACTCTCAAAGAACGATCAAATCATTTCCTTGTTCATCGTGGTTAGTGCTATTTATTATCCGATTATATGATTTAAAACACTTTTGAATATTGTTTGGCTGTGTTTGTTAGTGATCACCACGTGTCGTCTGTGATGCATGATTTTTGATATTATTCTTACAAAATCCGAACATGTTAGTATATGTAATCATAATTATTGCGATTTAGATGGTTTGATGATTTTTGTTATTTAATAAAAGGCAAATCAGATGCATTCTAGGGAACCGATTTATGTCAGTAGCTTGGTCGGTTCATGATATTGGATGGTGTGTGGCATGATAACTATTGTCAACCTCAAAACCTAAAAATGGCGGCCTAGTGATTATAATCTAGAGGTACACATGTTTTAAGAACAAGTCAGTAGCAGGCCATGTGCAGGATATGATATGTGATTAGGAAATTTATTTTTAATCAAGAATATTTCATGAGTCTATTCGGTTGGTGGTAATTAGCGGTCCAATGAAAATCTTTGCCTATGTGTATCGGTCCAATAATGCTTGGACACATTGACTCCGTTAAGTTATTAACTCTGTTAAATGGTTTACATTGTTAAGTCATTAATCATGTTAGTATGAAAGCTCTGTTAAGTCTATTACTTCTGTTGAGTCTGTTAGTGGATAACCTTGTCAGAATGGACTGAGAAAGCCTTTATGTGAAGCATGAATTGTGTGGATTTGATTAACTGTTGCGTGTTACACAATGTTAACTGCCAAGCGATATGTGACATTAGATTTCATGCGAGTCTTTATGAACGTAAATTGATTTTATATACGTGTGTATTATAGGCCGTAACTGATAAATTGTGAGCGTGTAATTCTTAGCATACCGAGCAAACCAAGGTGAGTTCACACTCTTACCAAGGCATAGGATTCCCGGGGTTGGGAATGGGTTTGGATGATTACTTATGCTTAAATTGTTATCGGAATTACATACCATAGGCCTCGGGAGAGGAAGGTTATTGGTAGGTACTGCTAGACTAGTGATACATATACTTCTCTTCATACACACGCCGGGAATGGCTGCGATAATAGAACTAATCTTCGCACACATGCCTGGAAAGGCTGCGAACCATACTCTAAACTTCGCACACATGCCGGGTGGGCTGCGATACAAATATACCTAGTCTAGAAAACTTGGGAAACACACCACAATCTTCGCACACATGTCTAGGAGACTGCGATTCAAGTACATACGATATATGGGTTACTAAACGTACATATGGTTTACAATACAATTACTATAACTGAACAACCAACTGTGAACTCGCTCAACTTTGTTGTTGACTTTCTGTTACATGCCTTGCAGGACCATAGGTACCCATGGAGCTTGCACGGGAGGCGCGGTCGTTGTGGGCACGGATTGTGGATGTTTTGATGAAAACTTTATGACTCTTTAAACTTAAGACTTATGTTGGATTTTCATACTATGCTTCCGCTACTTATACTATCTTTTGATGGAACATCAATCGTATTGTGATGGATTACATTTACTTTTACTTATTACTTATATGTTCAATATGATTGGTGGCTTGATCCTGGTCAGTCACGCCTCTAGGCGGTGATACCCCGCATGTGGATTTTAGGGGTGTGACAGATTGGTATCAGAGCCATTGGTTATAGTGAACTTGGTTTTAATAAGGGGAAAACATTTTTATTAAAACCAGACTATAACCTGTACAGTGCTCAACAATCCACAACGACGCCTCGCTCCACTTGCAAGACTCAACATTCTAGGTAATATGGTATATGTTTTATTGCCTACTTGCTAGAATTACATAGAACTTTGCTCATGGTATGCTTAGATACACATAACCCCTATTGCTTGAGAATACTTGTGTGCTCACTCTCTTCTGTCATCGCACTATTCGCGAACCTCTCTTACTTATGTTATCCTTGCTATGAAGATCATGGCTGGACGTATCAACATGACACAAGCCCAGTTGACGGCTCTCATTAGCGAACAAGTTGCTGCGGCACTTGCAGCCGCACAAGCAGGAGGTATACCCTGCAGTTGTAACTCACACTAGGATCTTTAGATCCTACACTCCTAAACCAACTCTTGTGTTTAATCTTGTCCTGATTCTTATACCCAACAGGTCAGCCACCTGTTTGTACCTTCAAGACTTTCATGGACTGTCGTCCTACTACTTTCAGTGGCACGGAAGGAGCAGTTGGACTCCTCCATTGGTTTGAAAAGCTCGAGTCCGTTTTTGAGATGTGTGAATGCCCTGAGGCTCGCAGGGTGAAGTACGCCACTGGTACTCTAGAAGGCATTGCGCTGACTTGGTGGAAGGCGCAAGTTCAGATGTTAGGGTTGGCAGTTGCTAACGCCACACCCTGGAATGATTTCAAGGAGTTGATCAAAGAGGAATACTGTAGCCGTGATGACATTCATAAGCTGTAGGTAGAGTTTTACAATTTGCAGATGACGGGATCGGAAATTGAAGCGTACACCAAAAGGTCAAATGAGTTGGCTATTCTGTGTCCCACCATGGTAGACCCTCCCATTAAGCATATCGAGCTGTATCTCAAGGGTCTAGTGCCAGAGATTCAAAGTCACGTAACCTCAGCAAATCTTGGCACCATTCAACAGATCGTCATGTTAGCTCATCGCCTCACAGATCAAGCAGTGGAACAGAACAGGCTGCCTAAACGTATCAGCGCTACTACTACCGCTACCACTTTAGCTACTCCTGCTACTCCCAGTGACAACAAGCGGAAATGGGAGGGGGATTCCAGCAGGGGTTCAGCTACCGTTCAGTCTCAAGCACAGCAGCAGCGCAAGACTAATGATTACCAGAGTCCGAGTCAGCAATCTTCTGGTGGTCTGGGGCAGGGTGGATATCGGGGAATTCACCCACTGTGTAACAGGTGCAACAGACACCACATTGGTCAGTGTCGCAAGGGCCGCTGTCAGAGATGTCTCAAGATAGGTCATGAAGCTAAAGATTGCAGGAACTCAAGGCCTGCGAATCAGAACCAGCAACAACAGCCACCAGCTCCACGAAACCAGCAACAACAACAACAACAACAGCGAGGCAATAGGGGATGCTTTCAATGTGGGGCTGAAGGCCACTTCAAGCAGAACTGTCCCCAGTTAAACCAGAACCAGAATAACAACAACAACAATCAGGGCAATGGGAACAACAATGGGGGAAACAATAACAACAATGGTGTTAGGGGTCGTTCATTTGTGATTGGTCAGGGTGATGCAAGGAACGATCCTAATGTGGTTATGGGTAAGTTTCTTCTCGACAACTTTTATGTTACTGTATTATTTGATTCGGTTGCGGATACCGGTTATATGTCTCTGAAAGTTAGTCAAATGCTTAAACGCGCACCAACACTTTTGAACACCAAACATGTCGTAGAGTTAGCTAACGGTAAAAGTCTAGAGGCCACACACATAGTTCAAGGTTGTAATCTTATCCTCGCTGGTCAGACTTTCTCTATCGATCTCATTCCTATAACTCTGGGTAGTTTCGACATCGTCATTGGTATGGATTGGTTATCCCAACAACAAGCAGAGATCCTATGCAAGGAGAAGGTCATTCGTATTCCCCGTACTAGCAAAGAACCTCTCGAAGTTCAAGGCGACAAGAGTGGTGTCGTGAGTGGCATCATCTCCTTCTTGAAGGCCCAAAAGTGTTTGCGAAAGGGCCACACAGCTGTTTTAGCACTCGTTATAGATACATCGACGAAAGAGAAGAAGTTAGAGGATATTCCAGTTGTACGCGACTTTCCTCAAGTGTTTCCTGAAGAGTTACCTGGGTTACCGCCTTATCGCCAGGTCGAATTTCAGATCGAGCTAGCTCCAGGAGCAGCACCCATAGCTCGAGCACCTTATCGCTTAGCTCCAACTGAACTGGAAGAACTATCTAAGCAATTGCAAGAACTTTTGGAAAAGGGTTTCATACGTCCTAGCATTTCGCCCTGGGGAGCTCCAGTATTATTTGTGAAGAAGAAAGACGGTACCTTCCGCATGTGTATTGATTACCGCGAACTGAACAAGGTGACTGTGAAGAATCGCTATCCTCTTCCACGCATCGACGACTTATTCGACCAGTTGCAAGGGTCGAGCTATTACTCGAAGATTGATCTGAGATCAGGTTATCATCAACTGAGAGTCCGGGACGAGGACGTCTCCAAAACAGCGTTCAGAACTCGCTATGGCCACTACGAGTTTCTGGTTATGCCATTCGGGTTAACAAACGCACCTGCAGTTTTCATGGATCTTATGAACAGGGTGTGCAAACCTTATCTTGACAAGTTCGTTATTGTCTTCATCGACGACATCCTGATCTATTCGAAGAGTCAGGAGGAACACGAGCAGCATTTACGACTTATTTTGGAACTCCTTCGAACGGAGCAGCTGTACGCCAAGTTTTCAAAATGCGACTTCTGGCTTCGTGAAGTCCACTTTCTAGGCCATGTGATAAACAAGGATGGGATTCATGTCGATCCATGCAAGGTAGATTCGATCAAGAACTGGCCTGCACCTCGCACACCAACCGAAATACGCCAATTCTTGGGTTTGGCGGGTTATTACAGACGGTTCATCAAAGACTTCTCAAAAATTGCACAGCCGCTTACACTACTGACACAGAAAGGTGTCGCTTACCGTTGGGGTAATACACAGGAAACAGCGTTTCAGCACTTAAAGGATAGACTTTGTAGCGCACATATCCTCTCGTTGCCTAAAGGCACGGACGATTTTGTAGTCTACTGCGACGCATCTATCCAGGGTCTTGGATGTGTGTTGATGCAACGGGATAAAGTCATCGCTTATGCTTCGTGCCAACTTAAGATTCACGAACGGAATTACACTACACATGATTTAGAGCTGGGAGCTGTTGTTTTTGCGCTCAAGATATGGCGACATTACCTGTACGGTACCAAGTGCACCATCTACACCGATCACAGGAGTCTCGAGCATATCTTCAAGCAGAAAGAGTTGAACATGCGACAGCGTCGATGGGTCGAGCTACTGAACGATTACGAATGTGCTATAAAGTACCATCCGGGCAAGGCCAATGTAGTGGCTAACGCCCTCAGTCGAAAGGATACTACACCTAGGCGTGTACGAGCGTTGCAACTCACTATTCAGTCTAGTCTCCCTTCTCAGATACGAGATGCTCAGGTAGAAGCATTGAAACCAGAAAACGTCAGGGCTGAAGCTCTACGCGGCTCAAGGCAACGGTTAGAACAAAAGGCAGACGGCGCCTACTATGTAACAGGACGCATTTGGGTCCCACTCTATGGCAACTTACGCGAGCTTGTAATGGATGAAGCTCATAAGTCTCGCTACTCAGTACATCCTGGTTCGGATAAGATGTACGACGACTTGAGAACTACATATTGGTGGCCTAGCATGAAGGCTCACATAGCAACTTACGTCAGCAAGTGTTTGACTTGTGCGAGAGTCAAAGCCGAATACCAGAAACCTTCAGGCCTACTCCAACAACCTGAGATACCACAGTGGAAATGGGAGCAAATTTCCATGGATTTTGTTACTGGCCTGCCTAGATCTCAACGTGGGAATGATACTATTTGGGTGATCGTGGATCGACTCACAAAGTCTGCACACTTCTTGCCTATCAAAGAAACAGACAAGTTCTCTACTTTAGCAGACGTTTACTTGAAGGAAATGGTTTCGAGGCACGGGGTGCCCACCTCTATTATCTTTGATCGTGACGCATGTTTTACTTCAGAACTGTGGCAAGCAATGCACAAATCTTTTGGCTCTCGTTTAGACATGAGCACAGCTTATCATCCTCAGACGGATGGGCAGTCTGAGCGCACTATTCAAACTTTAGAAGACATGCTTCGTGCATGTGTAATCGATTTCTGCAACGGCTGGGAAAAACATCTCCCTTTAGTGGAGTTCTCGTACAACAACATCTACCACACCAGCATTAAAGCTGCTCCATTCAAGGCATTGTACGGGCGTAAATGCCGATCACCTCTTTGTTGGGCAGAGGTGGGTGATAGTCAGATCACAGGCCCAGAACTTGTAGTTGATACTACTGAAAAGATTGCTCAAATACGACAACGCATGGCGGCAGCTCGTGACCGTCAGAAAGCATACGCCGATAAAGACAGGAAACCCCTCGAGTTCCAGGTTGGGAATCGAGTGCTACTCAAAGTTTCACCCTGGAAGGGTGTGGTTCATTTTGGTAAACGAGGCAAACTCAATCCACGATACGTTGGACCATTCGAAATCATAGAGAAAATAGGCAAGGTGGCCTACAGACTGAACTTACCAGCAGAACTCAGTGCAGTTCACAACGTCTTTCACGTGTCGAATCTGAAGAAGTGTCTGTCAGATGAGACCCTCATAGTTCCTTTGAGGAGCTCACTATCGCCGAACAGTTACGATTCGTCGAGGAACCGGTTGAAATCACGGACCGGGATGTTAAGGTCCTCAAGAACACCAGAATACCTCTTGTTCGAGTTCATTGGAACTCCCGTCGTGGCCCAGAGTTCACCTGGGAATGAGAAGATCAAATGAAACTCAAGTATCCCCAGTTATTCGAAAACAGTGCAACCACTACTGAGGCCGAAGCTACTACAGAATTTCGGGACGAAATTCCAAATCAACGGGGGGATGATGTGACACCCCAGGAAAACCAGTAAACTACACAACACAACTAGCTTCCTCAGTAACTACGTACTAAATTTCGAGACGAAATTTCTTTCAAGTTGGGGATAATGTGAGAACTCGAGTTTCCAAGATTCCAATTTCACATTAATTGCACGTTAATTGTTTATGTTGTTTGTTTACACGACTGGTTTGTTTCGCAACTGTGCACATTTGTAAAACGTTAAATCGTATTGCGATTGATATTTCATAATTGGGGTGCATTATATTTGAGTGTATGATAATAGTGTAATTTGTGTTAATTGGTGTTGTATAGTTTAATATGGATCATTGGCCCAACACCCCTGCTTATACGAAAACACCCCCTTGTGAAATCACCTGCTCACGAAAACACCTTGAGTGTTTTCGTCCACCTGGTGATCGACGAAATCAGTATGGGCTTTAGGCCCAGTAGTGAATCACTTATATGTATATTCTGATCACAACTCCTTACGGGAAGTTCTCAAACGGCAAACCCTAGACTCTCTCTAATAGATCGACGGCAACCTTGTGGCTTCGAGACTCTCAAAGAACGATCAAATCATTTCCTTGTTCATCGTGGTTAGTGCTCTTTATTATCCGATTATATGATTTAAAACACTTTTGAATATTGTTTGGCTGTGTTTGTTAGTGATCACCACGTGTCGTCTGTGATGCATGATTTTTGATATTATTCTTACAAAATCCGAACATGTTAGTATATGTAATCATAATTATTGCGATTTAGATGGTTTGATGATTTTTGTTATTTAATAAAAGGCAAATCAGATGCATTCTAGGGAACCGATTTATGTTAGTAGCTTGGTCGGTTCATGATATTGGATGGTGTGTGGCATGATAACTATTGTCAACATCAAAACCTAAAAATGGCGGCCTAGTGATTATAATCTAGAGGTACACATGTTTTAAGAACAAGTCAGTAGCAGGCCATGTGCAGGATATGATGTGTGATTAGGAAATTTATTTTTAATCAAGAATATTTCATGAGTCTATTCGGTTGGTGGTGATTAGCGGTCCAATGAAAATCTTTGCCTATGTGTATCGGTCCAATAATGCTTGGACACATTGACTCCGTTAAGTTATTAACTCTGTTAAATGGTTTACATTGTTAAGTCATTAATCATGTTAGTATGAAAGCTCTGTTAAGTCTATTACTTCTGTTGAGTCTGTTAGTGGATAACCTTGTCAGAATGGACTGAGAAAGCCTTTATGTGAAGCATGAATTGTGTGGATTTGATTAACTGTTGCGTGTTACACAATGTTAACTGCCAAGCGCTATGTGACATTAGATTTCATGCGAGTCTTTATGAACGTAAATTGATTTTATATACGTGTGTATTATAGGTCGTAACTGATAAATTGTGAGCGTGTAATTCTTAGCATACCGAGCAAACCAAGGTGAGTTCACACTCTTACCAAGGTATGGGATTCCCGGGGTTGGGAATGGGTTTGGATGATTACTTATACTTAAATTGTTATCGGAATTACATACCATAGGCCTCGGGAGAGGAAGGTTATTGGTAGGTACTGCTAGACTAGTGATACATATACTTCTCTTCGCACACACGCCGGGAATGGCTGCGATAATAGAACTAATCTTCGCACACATGCCTGGAAAGGCTGCGAACCATACTCTAAACTTCGCACACATGCCGGGTGGGCTGCGATACAAATATACCTAGTCTAGAAAACTTGGGAAACACACCACAATCTTCGCACACATGTCTAGGAGACTGCGATTCAAGTACATACGATATATGGGTTACTAAACGTACATATGGTTTACAATACAATTACCATAACTGAACAACCAACTGTGAACTCGCTCAACTTTGTTGTTGACTTTCTGTTACATGCCTTGCAGGACCATAGGTACCCATGGAGCTTGCACGGGAGGCGCGGTTGTTGTGGGCACGGATTGTGGATGTTTTGATGAAAACTTTATGACTCTTTAAACTTAAGACTTGTGTTGGATTTTCATACTATGCTTCCACAACTTATACTATCTTTTGATGGAACATCAATCGTATTGTGATGGATTACATTTACTTTTACTTATTACTTATATGTTCAATATGATTGGTGGCTTGATCCTGGTCAGTCACGCCTCCAGGCGGTGATACCCCGCGTGTGGATTTTATGGGTGTGACACAATCTTTCTATTACACAACTGACATTAGTCAACTTATCTTTACGTCCATAAAAAGATATCAAAAGCCTAAAAATGTACAAGAGTACCAAGAATTGAAGGTCAAACAGGCTGAAGTGATAGCTGATTTCAAACGCAGAGGGAAAAGTGATAAAAGGCTCAGCAAATCATGTCTTCTCAAAGGTGAACAGACTTGAAGACTTTGCAAAAGATGTTAGTTAAAAGGCTTCTCAAAGACAAGTAAGCAACCTTGACCTCAAAAAGGAACGAAGGGAAGACTATTTGGAGTTCATCATGAAAAATAAGCCTTATAGTGCCTCAAGAGCTCAATTATCTAATTGGACTACAGAAGCCCTTTTGGAAGAAATCAAAAGGATTGAGATGTTAAAACTCAATCCAGACATCTAACCACTCCTCCCAACTAGGCTGCAGGTAGAAAACCTACTGGCCAAAATAGTTGAACTGAGAAGAATGAAAGAGGAGATGGTTACTGCAAAATTTGGGTCTATGCAGTCAATGGCAAGATGGGATGAACCAAAAATCAAAGAGAGCTATAAGAAACTTAAAGAACTAAGAGCTATAGATCCATCAGTCCCAAGAAAGCCAAACTATGAAGACCCCAACATCCCCATTAGCTCTCTGGTTAATCCCCCCATAACTTCCATCTACAAACCATGTCTCCTTAATGGTTAGAAACCACCTCAAAAGACAAAAGGAGATGTCTGCAGGAGATCAAAAGAAATATGAAGATGATATAAGGAAGGAAGGGATCATAATGAACTTATGTATGGGCATCTAGATGCCAGACCAGAAGACCTACTTGGGCAAATTTTGGCAAACCGTATCCCTGCGCCTCTTCCAATAACATCGCTCCCAGTAACTTCATCTGCCTCTAAAATTCAAAAATGGTCTTCAGACAAAGCCAACCATGAATTGACAATAGTCATGGCAAGTGGAGAAGTGAAAAAGACTTCAATGAATAGTGCAATGAGCCTAAAAATTGAAGATCTACTGGCTCTTCCACTCGAAAGGGATGCTGATGACTTGCTTTCTGAAAGATTTGAGAAACAATTTAAAGACCAAATCAGAAGTAAGTTGAAGAGGAATATAGATTGATCTAATAAACATCTATTTTGGCTTCATCCGTTCTAGGGGGAGATTGTTGGGCCTACAAAAAAACATATGATATTTAAAAGCCAAAACAAGATCAAGTGATCAAGACATAAACAAAAGTTTGAACCAGATTCTCTCCAAAGGTAGTGAATCTTGAACACCTAAATCCGAGCATCTGTTAAAGACAAGAAAACATCTGATCAAAGCCTTGGAACCGCTGTTCAAGAAGAAGCAAGGTTTGTTGAAAGCTAAAATCTGTTGAAACCAAAGGTCTGATGAAGATACCAAACATTTGTATGGCCAAACACATGTTTGAATCAAAGCAACAGAGGATAGTCCAAACAGATGTTTCCCAATGTAACAGTACTTGTTTTATCAGTTTTAGCTTAGTTAGATTAGATGTTAGGTTTGCAGAGATGTTTGCAACATCTGTGGAATCTTTCTGTTAGAAATGTTAGATGTCAGTATCGCTATCACGGTGATGTCAGCCAATCACAAACAGAGCTTTTGTACTTAGTATAAATAGATCTTACCTGTTAGTGATCTATTTATCACTACACATTACACATTCTCTTTTGTACGAACAGAGTTGTTAAGTGATCGGCTGAGGGGAAGTGTGTAGAGTCAATCTTTTGTAAAACATTTGTAATCATTTGGATTATCAATAAAAAACAATTGTTGATGATGACTTCTTGTTTGTGATTATATCTTTTGTTATACAATTCAACATTGTTTTGATCATACCTGTTTTTAATCACAAACCTTGTAAACTCGGACTTAACATTTTGCAACTTAGAATGGATGGTGGTTCATACAAGTTTTATCACATCATAGAAAAGATCAAGATTGTTTTGTTCAACAACTTGAAATATTATGGTTAGCTGAAAAAAGAGGTTAGTGTTACGATTTTTATGACAAGTTTTAAGCAGGAAGAAGATGGCGCAATTGAAGTTTGTACCGAATGAATGGATGCTTACTATATAGGAATAACTATAATAAGAATGATCTGACCTTCTTGTCGATGCCTCCTTTAATATCTGTGACACTCCAAAACATGATGAGCTCAAACCATTTGAAATGGATGTACATGCATCCCACATAACACCCCTTTGGAATTTGATCATCAACATCTTCCATTGCGACTAATCTTCCACAGGCAAGGTTGGATTTACAATGGGATGTTACATGAATATTTTAACTATCAACACATACCAATATTATAATATGAAACTTATCTAACTACTCATATTTTATTTAGAATATAAACTTTCGATACAAAGTATAAGCACAATATATTTGGTGTTCTTATATAGAGAATTCTAAATCAGACAGTTTTGTTAAATTTTCCAAATAAAAATTAACTCATAATTATTAAAATTTATGACTGTATATGGAATATCCGAAAGTTCGTAAACCTAAAATAGTAATACTAAAACAACTACGTGTTGTTAAGTCAATTTTTTTGGCGTTGTAAGTCTACCAAAATTGCTAGAAATGTTATTGTAAAAAAAAACCATATAATAATAATAATAATAATAATAATAATAATAATAATAATAATAATAGCGATAGCCAGTAGCAGTATTAGCAACAACTGTAGTAGTACAACAACAAAAAACAACACAATTTACAATTTAGAAAATACACTTATAAATCATAGATTTAAATTTTTTTTGAACCGCAAAGATTCTATGATTATAGAAAAAAGGGCCAGCGGAACTGAAGAAACCCAAGGTACAAATACAGAAAATAAAAATGAGACCGAAACAAACAATTAAATTATGACATCTTTAACATTAAAATACTTTCATCTCTCCCAAACGAGACCTGCTATCTTTGATCTTTCCTTGATCCACAGAAACGAATTCTCCTTTATTTCTTCCACCGTGTTCCATACAGATAGATTGCAATCATTAAATTCAAACGAATTCCTCGATTTCCATATTCGCCACATCGTTGTCATTAAAATAGCCTTACTTACATTCTTCCACGCTGTCGATTCAAACCGAACCAAAAGTGGTAAATGAGTAGTACATCACATTTAGTTAAAGGTGTAAAACTCAAAATACACCTAATTAAAGGTGTAATTTACTTATTGTTAAAGGAATTAGAAGAGTAAATATCAAAAATACATTTCCTTCTCTTTGCTTGTAGAAGTTAATCTGGAGTTTGGATTGAAGAAACAATCGACTCCTTCAAGGACTTTTAACCAATGAACTTTAAATTGAAATCAAGTGAGAAATTGAAATGACACGTTACAATGATGCCACATATTATTAACTCTATCATTGATCTAAGTTTGAAAATGATATTAACCCTTTTAACTCTCTTTCAAACTGTTTTCAAATCCATTCGCCACCAAATAATCTTGACAACCACCGTGGTTGCCGATTGCCCTTACTTGAGTCCAGTTCATATCGCATCGCATCACCCACCCTTTGCTCCGGTTCTGTTTCCACCACAATTTGTCAGAGTCTCAAAGACCACCGCCGTTGCTGGTTGCGCTTATTGTGGGTGAAATTCGAGATAACAGCTTAGTATTGTTATGTTTTTCTGCTGTTTCATGCTTAATTGTAGTTTGGTGATTTAAGTTGGGTGGTTGGCTTAGTTGCTTACTAACCATGTTTTTTGTAATCTGCAAACTTCTGGGTGTGGAATAATATGCCGTTTGCGGTTCAAAGAAAAGCTTATTATTTTGGGGTGGCGTATGGATCGATGTAGAATATTATTTCAAATTTCAGGGGATGGTCGTTGTGTATGCCAACACAATATTATTTCATCACTTTATTATATGTTCAGTCCAGCTCTTTGAGTAGTTCCTAGGTGACACAACTGTACAGTCATGTCTTTGTTTAACTTATTACATTTCCACGTTATTATCCACTCACAGGACAATTGGCTTCTATTTTCTTTGTGCATGTTAGGTACTCAAGGGAATCAAGCTGGGCAACGGGGAGTGAAATGAAAAGTGGAAGACATTTACATAATATTAAAATACACAATTAAGTATTTGAGACTATTCAAATTACGTGGAATGAATTTATGAACTTTGGACTTTATTTTAAATCTTATGGGTGGTTTGCATTTAATTATGATTTCCGTGATAGTGACACGTTAGCCCTAGCCGGGTTGCGGTATTTCAATAAATAAATAAAGATTAAAGATAATCATTGATTCATATTGAAGATAACAAAATTTGGGGAAAGTTCTTGGTTAACAAAATTGGAACTCTAATTGGTGGAATTTGGTTGTGACTGCCAAATCGTCTATGACCGTCTTCCGCATGATCCGACTACTCAAGACCTTTCTGTTCACTGGTTATTGGCCCATGTAATTCCAATTCTAGCCAAAGTTATGTTGGTTTAACATTTGGGCCTTCCAGCCCTTTTCACCTTGTCCAAGTAAGAGTCCCCCCCCCCCCCCCCTTTTTTTTTTCTTTTTTGAACGGCAAATTTGGATCACTGACGGACCACTGGAGTATCAACGTGCCACCAGCGGAACCACCCGATCATATCTATCCCCACTAGGCATAATGGCTAGACACCAATTCAGGAGGAAACCCAATAAATATGGGAAAACCCCCTGGTGGGAATCGAACTCAGGACCTATTGATCCCAAAGCTTTATCCCACCTCCAAGATGCCACTAGGCTATAAAGCCATGGACAGTAAGAGTCTCCTAACTCATGGATTATCTTCTTATCACTTTCTGGTCACAAGTATGTTGGTTTAGATTTATTTTGTCTTAAGATTGTATGCCATATAAATACATTTAGCTACTTGAAAAGAATATAAGAAAACTATATTTGTGTCTGCATCTTCACAGTTGATCAAAATTTCCAATTTATAAGTTACTTAAGTAAGTGTAAGTGGATCCATTTAATGAAGCTGCATGTCAATGTCCACATGTTATATAAAATTTCAAACCGAATAAAAGGAACCATATTATCGAATAAACAGAAAAGAACCCATTGACACCTCTAACGGTTCCTCTAACAGTAATCATAAACTTGAAATGTTATCCTCAAAAGTGAAACTTGATTCCAAGACATATTCGATGGGTAGAATTTTTATCCACAAGGGTGGAGTATAGTTCAAGAGAAAATACATGACTTGATCTTGGTGCCCTCAGGGGTACACGTGAGTCCTCTGATCAGGTTCATATAGATTTTGATTGGTAGTGTTATGAGCTTGTATGGCACCAGAGTTACACCCAGCAAATCCATTATTATCATCGCATGTAGCTGCGTATGCTCTCGCTTCGTATAGCTGATCATAGAAATTATATGTTCATGGCGAATATATTGCTTCAATTTTTCATGAAAAAGGAAATAACATTTGCAATCATCTAATTGAATTATATAATCTTTATTACCTTCGTGTAGAGTTCTATATTTTGTTGATGTATCAGGTTCCCCTATACAAGAAAAAGATGTCCCATTCATTTTAGCCTCTAAGTAAATAGATTTCAGGAATTAATTTATCAAAATTTTCAGTTGTTGGTTTGTGAAAATATTGCTATATTATGTTGGCAAATTGGATTTAAATAATCCCAACTCACTGTTATTGGCCAATAATAATCCCAACTCATTTATTCACCAATAATAATCCAAACTATTCACTTTTGTTTGTAAAATACTCCCGGTTAAAAAAACACTAACTAGGTTAAAAAAATTGCTGATGTGGCTTGCCACGTCACCTGCCACATCAGTTGTCACGTAATCGAAAAATGCCACGTAGACTGTCACATCAGCTGCCACGTCATCGAAAAATGCCACGTAGACTGCCACATCAGCTGCCACGTCATCAAACAATGCCACATCAACTGCCACGTCATATGACACATCAGCTAAAAGGGCCACATCAGATGTCACATCAGCAATTTTTTAACCTAGTTAGTGTTTTTTTAACTGGGAGTATTTTACAAACAAAAGTGAATAGTTCGGACTATTATTGGTGATTAAATGAGTTGGGATTATTATTGGCCAATAACAGTGAGTTTAGATTATTTAAATCCAATTTGCCATACTAATTCCAAATTAGTGGTTTTCTAAATGGCTGATTCTATACACACCCCTCTCCCTCCTGATTATACCCCCCTTGTGAGAGGAAAACTGTCGGTCCCACGCGGGCCCCACCTGTAAGTATATAAGAGGAGAGGGGTGTAAAAAGTAACTAGGGGGGGTGTAGAAAGTAGCACCCTTCTAAATTTCGTATTTATATGAAACCTAATATAAATTTTTATTAAGTTAATATTTTTTTTAAAACAAAAAAGAACAATAATATCAAGTTAGCGATGACCTAGAGGACTGTAAAGGTTGTGTGTCATATGTATAAAAAACTGAATTTTCTTTTGGCAGTAGTATAGTAAACTGAATTGTAAGTAAAAAAGGAAATAGTAACAAAGACCTTTGTGCTAAGCTCTTCTATCTCATTGGTTAGAATCTCTTCCTGCAAACCATATTAAACGATAGTGCTTTTATGTAGTTATGTTTAGGAAAAAGGATGTACAAAAAACCAAATAAAAATGCCTATTTCAATTTACCTTGTTTCAATGTTTAAAATAAGCTGAAAACATTAGAAAGTAGGGCTTCTTTATTACCTTTTTCTTGCGAACACCTTGTAGGCTTATTTCCAACTGGTTCTCCAGTTTATGAAGCTCTTCTACTCCCAAACCACAGAGTTCTTCTCCCATCAGTTGCCTAATCTTATGCAAACAATCAATCAAACATTAAAATATGACATATCCCAACATAACAGTTAGTCCATTTGCTTTCATAGAATTAATAAACAATAGATTATGCATTAAGAAGTAATAATGAACTAAGTGTGACTAACCTATGAGCTTCATGCAAATTCTGCAACCTTTGCTTCAGTATTGCAACCTCCATTTGCCAAAGCTAGCAATCACGCACATTAAATCATGGGTGGGTGATCAGGTATATTAGCATAATAGGATGTACATACTAACAATAAACTCTCAATCAATAGATAGAGTTACTTATTTCAAAAGTTATAATAACATAGTTTTGGTAATATATTTGTAAATTTGTTTTGTATCTTCATGATGTTCAAAATGAGAATATATTAAGTTTTGATGATATATATCGAATATTAAGTTTTGATGATATATTTCGAATATTATTGTTCTTGTGTTGTGTTTCGAGATACTTCATGAATGCTACCAATGCAAGACAAACGAACTACTTCTCAATGGAATTTATATGTCTAGATAATCAGAAATGTGATGTCCCTAGATTCTCTGCAATTCACCTGTATCCTTTACATGCATATGAACATACTTTCTTAAGCATATGAGATGGATATTAGAAGGTGTGTTGTGATTAAATGATTGGTTTAGCATGTGTGTTTGTAAATGTCATCTTGTAACATTCAGGAAATATTTATTGATCAAGGCAACTAGGAATTGAAGTCAGTATCCAGTTTATGTTACCAAACCCAAGGAACAGTTGGATGCATACTCTCCATAATTCCATTGCATTGTAGCTTTGATTTTTAAACTTTAATTAATATTCTCTAAATGTTATATTATATATGGTCTTAGTTTGTGTTATACATAGCCAAATAGTGTTGAGAGCTATACAGTGCTGCAAAGATCTGAGGTCAAATATACACATAACTTCAACGATCATATAATTCCATTGAAAAATAGTTCGTTTTTCTTGTCTCGGCAATATTTCATGAATACATATCTTGTGGTGTTTGCCATGGGCGTTTTTTGTTTCTTTTGTTAACCATGAGAACGCGTTAACAGATAACTCATACAACCGAGCCAATGAAAACCAAGATGATCAAGTAAATCACAATTTGTGTTGGACAACTTTCAAGATGTAATGGTATGGGCAACCAGTTGAAGCAATATTCAAACCTTAGACCTCTGCTAAAGAGGAATGAGATCGATGTTTACTAATAGTTATTTTATCAGGATTAGGGTTTTTTCTACATTCATGTTAGGTAGTTAATTTACAGATACACGTCCCTTTTCCCTTTGTTGATTCTCATATCAAGTTCCACTAGGGAATGAAGCAGAAGGCACTGCACGTACCTTGATATCCGACGATGAGTTCACCACTTGATCGTTTTCTTCTTTACAGCGGTTGTAGCGTTGAATCACTGATGTCATGCTGAATGAACATAAAGAACAAAAGATGTTCATAACTAGCAATGCCAAAGTCTTTGTCATTATAATAAACTAGTAAAAGAAATGAATTAACCATCATTCATCAGATCAACACTATGTGTTTTGTTCAATTAATGAAAAAATGTTTAAATCTTTATTATACTACAATATTGAGTTCAACCTTACAAGGTTCTGGTGGAAGAACTATATGACTATATGCAAATGCGAACACAGTCGATAACTACCATTAGGAACTATTCTTAGTGAATGTAAAACCTTTATTTAAAATTATACATATTTGAAACATCGTTTTTGATGCAAATACAATGAAATATTAAAGAGAAATTGTTAATGTTCAAAACAATCTTGGATGGTTCTATCAACATATTTATTCAGAAGAGCCTGGAATCCATCTGTCGAACATGGTAGAGTTATCTAGTTGATGATTTAATTTAGTTAATTTCAAAGTAATCACATACTGGTTCATAATAGAATGACATCAATGATAGTGAACAGTGAAATGATTAAATAACAATCAGAAATTGATCCTGATAAACCTGCTGCTTGAGAATTCATAGAGCTTGTTGGTACTGGAAAAGATGATGACTTGTACTTCAGCATCGCATAAGATGGCTAGCTCTTTTGCTTTCTTCAGTAACCCATTCCTTCGCTTTGAGAAAGTTACTTGCCTATTGGTTGAATCATCTATTCTCTTGATTGCAATCTTCCCTCTTCCCATCTTCCCTATACAATTTCTTGTCTATTAAGCTAGGCAATTTCTTGAGAGAAAGAGAGAGAGAGAGAGAGATTTAGATCTTCATCACTGGTTAAGCAAAGCTCTAAAAGCTACTTAAAGGGAAAAAAACACAAAATACAATGAAGTGGAAAAGAAGTTAATAAAAGAAATTGAACACATTAATAGTTTAATACTTGGTAGGTTTTTGTAACTCACTTTCTCCCTCACATACAAATGCAAATCCTACACATATACACATATAGAGAGAGAAACAGAACGATTATTTTTTAAACACACTTGAAAAGAGAAAGCCTTAAAAACTCTATGTAACACTATGTATAACGTTTTTTTATTGAAAATTTTAGGGCATGTGGTATACATATTTCCAATGGTTGTTAGCCAAAAAGATCAAAAAAAGTGCTAAAAGAGTCGTTTAAGAAAATAAATATAAAAAGTTCTTATGTAACATGTGTGTAACATCGTCTTTATGAAATAATAGAATTATTATATATGAAACTTAATTTATTATTTTTTAAATATCCAATTCTTGGTAAAAAAAACATGTACATTATATATGCTCTATATTTTTTCTTTTTGCTTTTTTTAAATAAAAGCATACGTAGTTTTAGATTTTGTTACACACGGGTCAGTGGAGAGTTTAAAGCTGGTTTTCTCAACTTAAGTGAATTTTCATTCTAGTTTTCCCCTCTCTCTCTCTCTCTCTCTCTCTCTCTCTTCTCTCTCTCTCTCTCTCTCTCTCTCTCTCTCTCACAGGTAGGATTCAACTACAAAGTTGAAAACTCCTAAAAAGTGTGAAAAGTCTAGGTATGCATTGTGTTATAAATTTTATGCATTATGTTTTAAATTCTTTTGGCATCGTATTATTTAGAAAATCACAAAAAATAACAATTTAAAACACAATTAAATTTATTTTTGGCATGAATTTAAAACACACTGATTAACTTTCTTGACATTGTGTTTTAATTTTCATGCCTATAATACATTTTGATTATGTTTTGAATTTATACATTTTGTGTTTTCTATGTAACTAGAAAAAACACCCGCGTTACGCAGCGGGCCTTCGGTCACGATACCGTCCGATTGCACATACTCTGCAGGATTTCGGTTGGTATCGGTTATGTTATATCGATTGAAAACCATCAAAGGAAATTTGCATCGGATGGTATGTAACGCGTAAGGTTTTTTATTTAGAAAAAAGGTTCTTTAAAAAAGTTATGAAAGAAATAATTCTTTGTTATGGTTTATTAAACATCCATGGAATTTCTTATAAAATGTATCTATTAAAATAATGTGATTAAAAAAGCATGTTTAAGTTTATAAAACTATGTCTTGAAAATCCAACAAATTTATACTAAATGAAGGTTTGGCCTATAGAGAAAAAAGCCCACAAAGCTCAAGTGGTTACAACTTGGGTTTTGATTAAATACCAGAATATACCTGAGTTTGATTCCTGCAAATATTTAGTTTTGCCATAAAATAAAAGACTGGAAAATCGCTATAAAAAGAGACTCGAACTCGCATGCAAGCATCTAGAATAGAAGGCTCTTTCCATCATAGCACTTACCTAAAATTGTAAATGTATATCATTGAACCTTTTTAAAAAAACATTAAAAACACACAAAAAAAAAAGGATACCATGGCATCCACCTATTCATGCTACCACCCAAAATAACCATAGACAAAAACTACTGTACATCCCCTTTGAATTTGTATGATTATATAATATCACAAGAAAAGTACAGAAAATAGAGTGGGTTGATAAAAAATATGAAAAATGTGTTAAAAAAATGGATGGGTGGAGAACATATGATAAGAAAAAGATTTGAAAGTTCGATTATATGAAAAGTGAAACGTAGAAAAAAGGATAGTAAGATTTTGTCATCTTATAGCAGAAATGCGACGATATGGGATTCAACCAACACAAGATATTCTAATCGAAAAGTTGGCAAATGCCTTACCAGATGACTTCATCTGGAGAAAGTTCATGATCATACTTAGATCAAAGACGGCAGAATATTCGAGAATGACAGTGATGGACTTCATTGAGAAGCTAATGACAGTGATGGACTTTATTGAAAAACTAGAAGTACATGAAATCGAAAAGAAGAAGTTTATGAATGTACAATAAGCTAGTAAGTTAATAAAGGTGAATAATAATGAAGTCATAGAATCTATCATGACTACCACTGAGGCTTCATGTTTTGAACCAATTTATCCAAAATGTGTTGAGGTGGTAAAAACATATCGGACTTGTAATGCCAAACTCGTAAAAGATTTGGAGAGTTTATCATGGGAAAATAAAAGATTAAAAAAAGAAAAAGATTTCAAAAACAAAATAAAAAATTTGGAAAATGAAAAATCAAATTTAAACAAAAATGTTTTAAATAAGTGGGAAGAAATAAATTCTCATCTCCGCAAAATAACTCAGCTATAAAAAGAAATTTTAATTGCTAAAATTGAAGCTGAGAATGCGAACCATAAATTGATCACATTATTCCTCAAACAATAAAAAAAAGAGTTAATTACTTTTTTCGTCCCTGTGGTTTGTTAAAAATCACTATTTCAGTCCATTAGTTTAAAAATTGTGATTTCAGTTCATGTGGTTTCACTTTCGTAACCATTTCAGTCCACCTCCGTTAACCCCATCCATTTTTTATGTTAAGTACACATGAATTGACAATAATGCCCTTATTAATAAAAAACTAAAAGATATCTAAATGAGTTAATTACTGTTTTCGTCCCTATGGTTTGTCAAAAATCACTATTTCAGTCCTTGTAGTTTCACTTTCGTAACCATTTCAGTCCAGTCTCCTAACACCATCTATTTTACCGTTAAGTTTTTTAATGAAATACCTAAATTACCCTTGTGTTAATTAAATATGGACTTATATGATTTTATTATTGGATTTATATGATTTTATTGTTGTAAGACATATGGACTTAAATTGGATTGTAGGGTTCGACCAACCATGGCTTTAGTAGAAGTAGAAGTCTGGCATTATTTTTACATGAGTAAACTGCCATTTTGGTCCCTGTGGTTTGGCCAGTTTTGCCACTTTAGTCCAAATCTCAAACTTATTACATCTGGGTCCCTGTGGTTTGCATTTTTTTGCCATTTTAGTCCAAAATTCAAAAACCCTCTATTTTGACTTTTGAAAACTGATTATTTTGTCCTTTAGTGCAAGGGCATTTTGGTCATTTTTTAAATTTAATTTGTTGTAAATTCATTTAAAACCCAGATTTGTTGTAAATTCATTTAAAACCCAGATCAACTCTCTCTCTCTCTCTTCTTAACCCCTGATCATCATCATCTTCAACTTAACTCTCTCTCTCTCTCTTAACTCTCTTCTCTCTTAACTCTCTTCTCTTAACTCTCTTCTCTTTCTCTCAGTTCCCTATCTCTCTAGGTTTTCTCCACCACCACCATCATCATCCGGCCACCACCGCCATCGCAGGAAACCAACATCATCTTCGCAACCACCACCACCTCCCTAACCTCCGAAAACCACCATCATCTTAGCAATCACAACTGGCGGAAAGCATAAAACTTAACCATTAAAAACCTAATCATATAACCCCCTAATCCTTCCTGTATCCACTCTTCTTCCACAAATTCGTACCCAGATCTGTAAAATCGCAACCACAGTAACTGTTAGTGGGTTTCAAATCAAGTAGATCATGGATGATGTGACAAGATTCCAAGGAAGACATTGATGATAGAACGAGATATCCATTCTGATTCAATCTAGGGTTCCAGTAAGTGATGAGAATAGTTCTGAGATCTTGGGAATTTGTTATAGTGGTGTTAAGTTGTGTTTTTAGATCGGGTGGGGATTGTTGTGGTTTGCTTATTGTGGGTTCAGATCGGGTGGGGATTGTTGTGGTTTGCTGGTGATGTTAAAGTTCTTGCAGGTACAAGACAGCCGTGTATGTTTTCGTTTAAAGTTAGCCGATTCGGTGATGGTTGGATTTGATGTTGGTGACTGTCACAGTGGTGGTGCGATGGTGGTTATCGTAGTGGTGGTGGAGTTGGGGTTGGTTGGAGATAGAGAGGGAGGATAAAGAGAACTGAAATGGAAACATGAGAGGAGAAACAGATTGAGAGGCAGCATAGAAAGAGAAACGAGGTCAACATCTTCATACTTGTTGAAGAAGCAACCATAATGGATTGAATTTAGGGTTTTTACAGGATGAGATACAGTGGAGAACAGATAGATCCAGGATATGTATGTATGTATGTATGTATACGTGACAGCCAATATTCTTCACGCGGTATCACGGATGGACTTTTTCAATCTAACCAGCTTGTCCGGTAGTTGATTTATTTGGGGTTTTATGTTGTTTATAGAGAGAGAAGAGAGAGAGAAGGGAGAGAGTCAGTTAGGGTTTTATTTGGGGATGATGATGATTTATTTGGGGAAGAAAATGTTAATTAAGAAAATGTTAAATGAAAAGCAAAATGACCAAAATGCCCTGAACTAAAAGACAAAATAGGAGGTTGCAACAGTCAAAAAATGGGGTTTTTGAATTTTGGACTAAAATGGCAACAAAATGCAAACCACAGGGACCCAGATGTAAAAAGTTTGAGATTTGTACTAAAATGGCAAAAGTGCCCAAACCACAGGGACCAAAATGGCAGTTTACGCTTTTTACATATATGGATCTAAAATTTTAATTTTGGATTTTAGAATGAGAAAATATCCAGGTAAGCATTATTTTTCAAAGTTATTATATTAATTGATGCTGCTAGGAAGATATTAATTGGGGTGGGGTAATGGGTCGCCGGACATTAAGAGGGTGGGGTTGTGATGCTGGAGACTTGACTGAAATGGTTAGTAAAGTGAAACCACATGGACTGAAATCGCAATTTTTAAACTAATGGACCGAAATAGTGATTTTTGACAAACCACAGGGACGAAAACAGTAATTAACTCATTTAGATATCTTTTTGTTTTTTTATTTACAAGGGCATTATGGTCAATTCACATGTACTTAACAGAATAAATGGATGGGGTTAACGGAGGTGGACTAAAATGGTTACGAAAGTGAAACCACTGGGACTGAAATCGCAATTTTTAAACTAATGGACTGAAATAGTGATTTTTGACAAACCATAGGGACGAAAACAGTAATTAACTCTAAAAAAATGAGGAAACTGGGGATGATGAATATGATTATAGTCATCGTGGAATTAAGAATAAATCATCAGAGGATGATATTTCAAATCCAGTTGATCCGATGACGGTTGTATATGATAACACTGAAATCAAAACTTTCTCAGTCGAGATTCTAATAAGTGATAATGTGACAAATTATGACGATGTCATAATTGAGGATTGTGATGATGAAACTGATGATGATGGCGACATAAAATTGAAGATAAAAGAAAAAAATTGTGAGATATTTCCGCCATTTGCTGAGAACGATGAATGTTCGAAGCAAAATGGGGATGAAAAACAAACATAAAATATAAAAAAGTTCTAGAAATTTTCAAAAAAATAAAAGATCATCAGTTCGTTCATCCAATCGTTATGAAAGCTTACAAAATTTACAAGTATTGCAACTGAGACTGAGAGACAATGGAGATCCGATTGAACTTGCCTTGATTGAATGAAGGCTAGCTGACTTTGATACTGAATTAACTTCATAATAAGTGGTATAGGTTTGAACACAGTGCTTTGAAGTCAAATTCTTACAAACAAAAACTCTGGATTATTCAGAGTCAAATCATTACTAAGATAGAAGAAGGAGAAGTAATGATTACTACACTTTGAATCAACATTACGATTTGAGTGAATGGTACGTGTAACACCACGTAAAAACGTGTCCAATGAGGTAAAGACACGTGTCCTAAACTCTAAAGGTGTGAAAGATTGAGTTTGAAGGACCAAAGTTGTCGAACAGTGAAACTATGAAACCACAGGGACTAAAAGTGTCAACATGCCAAACTTGTGCCACTGAATGACCTTACACGATGAATATATTCTTATACGAGTAATTGATTGGATATAAGAAGCCATCTATGAAAATAATCGGAAGATTATTTTATTACAAGGGTTAAACGTGTCAACATGTCAATTCTGACCTCTGAGTGACCTTTTAACGAAACCGAGGCTTCGAAACATTCAAATATACTCTCAAGAATAAGTGGTATAAATTTCACGTGGTTTCGATATCGTTAAATATGTTTTCAAGACTTTGGGCCAAAAGTGTCAACTTGATGAAACTTGCTTTCATAGAGGTATTTGACGAACCGGAGCCTAACGAAGTTAGTTTATTTATCCTAGAGCATCAACATACTGATTACAAGGGCCCTACATGTCAGCAATGAGGTTAAAAAGGGTTAAAAACGACAAGGGACTGAATCTGCCAACTATGAAACTTGTTTAGCCAGTTAAACAGGTCCTCGCGGCCCGCGTAAGACTCCCTTAAGTCTTACGCGGCCCGCCTCAGCATGCCCAGATCAGAAAAAGTGTTACCAGGTGCGGGTTAAGCTGTTCCACCGGCTTAGCCTAGTTTGTAACGACCTAATGAGCTATAAGTCGGTTAATTTCATTAGCTAGGACACCTGGGGTGATCCCAGGGCCTCCAATTACACCTGGAACTGATCTAAATTCAAGGAATTTGCTATATAAGGGAGCCTACTCTTGTGTTCATAAACACATTTGCAAACAATTCACTTGTGGGACTTGTTCTGGAACTTCCATCAGTAAGAAGAGGACTATCAAGTGTAGAAAAGTTTGCTAGGACCTTAAGTAAGCTTCTAATTTCTTGTTTAGTCATTTTAATTAGCTTAATTACTCTAAAGTCAAACTTATCATAAAATTAGTTTGACTTTCGTTTTAATTACATGTGGCTTAACCACTGATCAAATTGAAAGTGGTTATAGAACCACATTAGTGTAGGTGATTAACCCTTAAAAGGGCACCTCCTAATTATCTCGTTTGACTGGTCAATTGTCGGGTCAAAGTAGTTTGACAAAAAGTCAAACTGGACAGAATGTTTGAAAATGATTAAAATTAATAAACCAGAGGTTCTAAATTATATTTTAACCTTCTAATGACTTGGTAATTAATATTAAAACATGTTTTATCAGTCCTAACCCGACAATTAATAGTCTAAGGTCAGTTTATAACCGAAAGTCGCAAAAGCTTGACTTTTGCTTTGACTTTTAGTTCTGACCCGTTTAAGCTTAATTCTTCCATGCTTTAAGCTTCCATTAGGACCACTTTACTTATTAGTATAACCCCCTGGAGTTATATTGCATGGTGCCTAGTGGTTTGAATTATATGCACTTGATCGTAATTTTGCTTAATAATGCCATAAACGCCCTTTTTACATACAACTGAGATTTTTAACAATGTGATTGGACTAACACCTTTTATACTAATATTTAGACATGTCCTAAGAATTTGACATCAATTTGAGGTCTAGAATTGAAGTTATGCTTAATAGCGTAATTAAGAAGCTTTTTATTATTTAAATGGCATAATTAACATAAAGCCTATCTAAACCCAAATTTTGACACCAAAATTTATGCCTACTGATGTAAAATAATATTTTGGGATTTTTGAAGATTTTTAATTATTTTTAGGCTGAGCATAACATAGGATTATAGCTTGATTTCGGTAATTGTCGGTTTTACCATTTTCATGCATAAAATGAGTTTTACATAACTTTTTAATACCAACCCTTTTGATACTGATTTTATATAATAAATAAAGTATTTTGAACTTTATAAACTGATCAAAAACTCAGATTTCCTATTTTAACCCGAATACCCCTTTAAACCGACTTTTAAGCGTTTTAAGCACCTAGTATGGGTCAAAACTATTTTTAACATACAAAACTTATTACCCACTGATGTTTTAAGATAATTTATATAATTAAATAGTAAGCCAAAGTTTTTAAAACTCAAAAGCCTATTTTGACCTTTAAAGCCTATGTAAAATTACCAAAATGCCCCTACGGGACATAGTTTGGTCATATAAGATAATTTTCACATATATAAAATATCCTACTGTTATAACTTATAAAAATACATATTTTTACTGATTAGATCAGACCTGAAACTCAGTTGCACAATTAAACTCTTTTATGGGCATTAAAATTACCAAAATGCCCTTATGGGACTTATTTTGGTTTAAATTACTTTTTGGGCATATATGTTAACATCTTACTGATGTATTAACATATTTTGAGCATAATAATGATTAAGACCTGTATATAATTTATTTTGGTTACCCGTTACACGTTTACACGTTCAGATCGGCTTATGTGACTAGTTTACATAAAATAACCGAAACGGGTCAAACCTTATCATTAAATTCTCAAATTCCAGAATGTGTTTAGTTTACCCATATTATACAAGTATCCAAGCTTGTCGGGTCTAAATCTCATTCTATTCCGGTCTCCGCTTAATCGAGCGTTTAGAACCGTAAAGTTTCCTTCTAGCTAGCCGGTCTAAGTCCTTTACTAAATTAAAGACCCGTTAGCATCCTAATAGGTTAATAAACCTTCTATACAGATTAAATAGCTTCCGGTAGAAGGTGCCTTCAAAAGCTTTAGGATTTTACTGCTAGCATCAGGTAAATACTTTTAACTTATTTTCCCTTATACGTGCTTGGGATATGGTATTATAATAATACCACTTGGTCGGGTATGAAATCATTTAATCGGATTGTGATTAATAAATTTGCATAACCCGTTTTAATATGTCTTGTTTGATAACATAAACATTGGGGGTTAATCTGACCGTGTCCTGGATATCCTCGGCTCATTTCATTAAAAATGGCCACGACCTATGCACGAGGTGTAGGCATACACCTGACAGATGCAAATGCTAAAATAATGTATAAACCCACATGTTGGGGATAACTCCTTTGTGGTTTCTATAAGTGGTGAGTCGGTTAATCACGACCGGCTTCCAACCGGCCCCAATTGTATGACAAACATGTAAATCTGTATACAAGATTATATTTAGATAATTGTCCCAAGTTATAAAAGATTTGTGCCATGTGCACTTAAATCAGTTTTTATAAATGTTTTCAAAAGAGTCAGTTAATTGTATTTACCAGTGTAAACTGACGTATTTTCTTAAAGACTTATTTGACAGGTACCTCTCGTAATAGGCTGGAGCTATAGGGTGTCTATAGAGGATCTTGCAAATCCATAAGATACCTGAAGTCTGTTGATTTTGTTTCTTTGTACATTTATGATCCGCCTGTGGATCTTATTACATTCCAGACTGTATATTCATAAACTCGAACACTCAGACATTATGGTTTGTAATAGTTTATTCACCAAGCCTTCCGTTGTGCTATTATATTGTGTGTATTGACTATGATGATATCAACTACGTCACGATACTCCCCGCCGGGCCTACCGGAATTATGTGGAAATATCGGGGTGTGACAGGTTGGTATCAGAGCCAACATTGAGTGAATTAAACACTAACCTTTTGTGTTTAATCTCAATGACACAATAAGCACATTCCTTAGACTCTCGAGTCTAGGCAAATGACCTAGGATTTTACTCTTAACCTTCCTTTATTGTTTTATTATAGTTACTTGTTTTCACAGGTTATCACTTGGAAGAATGCCTCCAAGAGTAAGAGGAAAAGGCAAAGGACCCATGCGTGGAGGACCGTCTAGCAGCACGGGACCCTCCCACATGCGTACACCATCTGACTCGCTCTCTGGCTCCGACTCCAAGGATAATTGGAGCCATAGCTTTGAACCAGCAAGACATTCCGTCTCGCTAGGATCCTCACCATCTGACCCTCCTTATTTTGGGTTGCCCATTCCTATCGAACCCCATCATTCCCCTCTTTCACAGGGAACTCATCACTCAAACCAATCACATCACTCTTTTCAATCTCATCCTTTTCATCATTCAGATTCCACTTACTCACCTACACAATTTAATCCGAACGCTTATGTTAACGAATTTTTGGGCTACAACCCTTTGGGACCTGAGGATCACTTTTCTCAGGAAATAGAGATGGATGACGACCCGGACCCGGATTTGCAAACAGGAACACCAGGCCACCCAATAAGTATCTCAAGCGGTTCCCCATTTCAGGGATCACCGTACCATGGGCCTGACTCATTCCAGGAGAGGATGGGTCAGTATGACTGGTTCTTTACACCTTCATACCATAACTCCCCAGTCCAACCTCCCTTGGATGAACCACAGCTTCGAGCTGTTACCCCACCGCCCATGCTAGTTGAGGAACCACCTCAACAGCCTCCCGAGCCGCCAAGGCGGAGGAGAAATGCTAGAATGTCCGTACGTGGGGGACCACGGTTTGCATCTCCACGTGGCTCAAGTTCGCATCCTCCTATCCCAGAAGACCCTCAGTTGGGTGGACCCTCACACATGGTGCCGGAAGTCAACCTTCCGCCAGTTTCACACGCACCACTACAGCCACCGTTGGGTTTTGACAACCCGATCCCGACATACCCAGGATCATCTGGGTATAATCCGTCTGGATACCCATCTGACTATGGGACTCATGATCCTTACCTTACAGCTGCACCATACCATCATCTTTACCCTTCTTCTTACCCTCCAGTTTATCCCACTGGATACCCAGCACAGGATTATCAATACCCGTCATACCAACAACCTCTTCCTATTCAGCAGCAGCAAACTCAAGAGATCCTAGAGAGGTTAGACAGGGTTGAACATGAAGCTCATGAAACCAAGAAGAAGCACAATGGTTTTGTCAAGGGTCTTATGAACCTTCTCAAGGGCAAGAAGAAATAGGATGATGTTAGGTTGTTTTGTTTGTAATAAAGTCCCTGTGAGGACGTTTATTTCGTTTTCATGTATCAAGTCCCTGCGTGGACTTATTTTCCATTTCAGTAGCCCCTGCGTGGGCAGTGTTTTCAGTAGCCCCTGCGTGGGCAGTTTGTGTTGTTTTTCTCAAGTCCCCTTTCGGGCAACGTTGTAATCGTTCCGTGGTTTTAATGCAGTTATTTTTTATTTTAAATATGTATTTTATTACATCATGCTATTTCACTTCAAATTTTATTTAATCCGCCTAAGAAACTCTTAGAGGTATAACCTAGCCAAAATATTAAATGGCTATGATGGTATAACCTTTTTAAGATAATGACTCTCTGTTAACATCTGAAAACATGTTAACAATCCTGAATTGTGCGGTACGAGAAACCACACAATCTTCCTAATGTACTTGGATTTTTCCAAGCCACTATTTTTAGCCTATATGATAAATACGAATCATGGCTAGTAAACATCAATATGATGTATACACCACAACATCCATTAGAGATGTATGCTTATAAGCAAAGGTGTAATAATGACAATGAAAGTTCTAATTATAAACTCTTTGTCAAAAAGGCGATGAACTTCGTTCGACCCTTAAAGAAAGCAATGATTATAATCGTCCTTGTGACAAGGCTTTGTGCCATCAAAATATCCTTCGAGACGAGCTTTGTGTAATATGATTATCTTTTATATTATGATTATTTTTATATGGTCTATATGGTTTAATAATACCATGACCATCTAGTCATCAATACAATGATCCAATATGTAATTTAAATATATCATATATGTTTGATATAGTATTCAGAAATGGCTGGCTCGGATGAAGCAAACAGTCATCCTACAGAAGACAACAATACCAGGATTAATATCACTGGTGCCGAACTGCAAGCAATGATCACCGCAGCAGTTTCTCAAGCGGTAGATGCTAAGTTTAAAGAGCCTAGTATTGTTAGGTCTCAAACTCAGTCAAAATCCCATTCTCAACCCCATACTAATAAGAAAAGTGAGTCTCAGCACTCATCTAACCAGGGTAGTGAACCCAAGAGGCAGATAGTCCTCAAGCCGACTCCTAGGTACACCAAGGGTTGTACCTACAAGGCTACAAGTACTTTGTCTCCTGTAAGCCTAGGGATTTTACTGGAGAAAAGGGAGCGATTGACTGTATGAAATGGTTAGACGAGATGGAGACTGTGATAGACATCAGCGGATGTGCTAAGGAGGATGTGGTTATGTTTGTATCACAATCCTTCAAGGGGGATGCCCTTACATGGTGGAAAGCTCTAGTACAGTCTACTGGAAAGGTTCACCTGTATAATCTTTCTTAGGAGAAGTTTGTTGTCTTGGTGAAGGACACTTACTGTCCTCAACACGAGGTAGAAAGGATAGAGACTGATTTCCTCACCCTGGTATTGAAGGATCTGGATTGTAGATCCTATGTGACTAGTTTCAATTCAATGTCAAGGCTTGTGCCATATTTAGTAACTCCTGAACCCAAACGCATTGCGAGTTTCATCGGTGGCTTAGCCCCTGAAGTAAAGGGAAATGTAAAGGCCTCTAAGCCAGCCACTTATAGATCTGCTGTAGATCTGTCTTTGTCCCTCACTTTGGATGTCGTGAGGAATAGGGCAAAGAAAACCACTGATGATGGGAAGAGGAAAAGAGAGGAAGACAAGTCTCCTCAGTCGAACAAAAAGGGCAAAGGGAACTCTGGTTCCAAAAAGGGGCAGTCGAGTGACAAGCCCAGGTGTAAGACTTGCAACAAAAGGCATTTTGGAAAATGCAACCAAGACCCACAGGCCAAACCATGTGGGATCTATAAAAAGAAAGGGCACAAGTCTGTTGAGTGCCGAAATATAAAGAATGCAACTTGCTATGGTTGCAATGAAAAGGGGCACATCAAAACCAATTGCCCCAAGAATGCAAAGAAGCCCAAGGAGGCAAAGAAGAACAACGCGAGAGTTTTCCAGATGCAAGCGAGGGAAGCGGTGAATGACGAGAACGTCATTACAGGTACCTTCCTCGTCAATAATAATTATGCTAGAGTCTTATTTGATTCCGGTGCTGATAAGTCTTTTGTAGACCATAAGTTCTGTAAGTTATTGAATCTGCCTATTAAGACTCTAGACATAAAATACGAGGTAGAGCTTGCTGATGGTACTTTAGAAACAGCTTCCACTATTCTTGATGGATGTTCTATATCCATTAAGAATCATTCCATCCCGCTATCTCTCTTGCCAATGAAATTGGCTGGGTTTGATATAGTTTTAGGCATGGATTGGTTGTCGTATAACCAAGCCCAAATTGTCTGTGATAAAAAGCTAGTTATTATCAAAACCCCTTCTGGCGAATCAGTCACCATTCAGGGGGATACACAATATGGATTGCCCAGCAATGTGGCTATTCTCAAATTATCGCAGTGTATGAAAAGTGGATGTGCCATTTACATGGCACAAGTGACTGTGAATGATCCGAAGCCTAAAATTGAAGATATTCCAATTATCTCTGAATATCCTGATGTCTTTCCTGACGAATTACCTGGATTACCTCCTGAGAGGCAAGTAGAATTCAGGATAGACATTCTCCCAGGATCAGCACCTATAGCAAGAGCTCCTTATCGTCTACCGCCTACAGAAATGAAAGAGCTTAGAACTCAATTGGATGAACTATTGGAGAAAGGTTTCATACAACCTAGTTCTTCACCTTGGGGAGCTCCTGTATTGTTTGTGAAAAAGAAGGATGGATCAATGCGCTTATGCATTGATTATCGTGAATTGAATAAAGTAACGATCAAGAATCGTTATCCCTTGCCCAGGATCGATGACTTGTTCGATCAACTCCAAGGGGCAAGCTACTTCTCGAAGATTGATTTGAGATCTGGGTATCATCAACTCAAGGTTAGAACTAAAGATGTACCTAAGACGGCCTTCAGAATGAGATATGGACATTTTGAGTTTTTAGTGATGCCTTTTGGGCTCACTAATGCGCCAGCAGCATTCATGGATCTCTTGAATAGGGTCTGCAAGCCATACTTAGATAAATTTGTCATCGTCTTTATCGATGACATACTTATCTACTCTCGTAATCAAATTGATCATGAGAAGCACCTTAGATGCATCTTAGGATTACTGCAGCAGGAGAAACTATATGCTAAATTCTCCAAGTGTGAGTTCTAGCTTCGCGAAGTCCAATTCCTTGGACATGTTGTCAGTGAGCGTGGAATCCAAGTTGATCCTGCTAAGGTAGAAGCCGTAATGAATTGGGAAGCACCCAAGACTCCCACATAAATCCGAAGTTTTCTAGGTCTGGCTGGTTATTATAGAAGGTTCATTGAAAACTTCTCAAGGATAGCAGCACCATTAACTTCCTTGACTCGTAAGAATGTAAAATTTGATTGGGGTCCGAAACAACAAGAATCCTTTGAGGTTCTTAAGCAGAAGTTGAGCAATGCTTCGGTATTGTCTCTACCTGATGAAATTGAAGAGTTTGTAGTATACTGTGATGCATCACACAATGGGATGGGTTGTGTGCTTATGCAAAAAGGCAAGGTGATTGCCTATGCATCACGACAACTGAAGGTGCATGAAAAGAATTACACCACCCATGATTTAGAATTGGGTGCTGTAGTATTCGCACTAAAGTTGTGGAGACATTATTTGTATGGAACTAAATGTGTGATCTTTTCTGATCACAAAAGTCTCCAACATTTGTTCAATCAAAAAGAGCTCAATATGAGACAACGCCGTTGGATGGAAACCTTAAATGAATATGATTGCGAAATTCGCTACCATCCTGGTAAAGCGAATGTGGTCGCAGATGCTCTAAGTCGAAAGGAAAGAGTTAAACCAATTAGGATCAATGCCAAGAGCATTGAGTTGAAGAATAGTCTGAATGAAAGACTATTAGCTGCACAGAAGGATGCTGTTTTGGAAGATAATCTTCCAAATGAAAAATTGGGTATAACTACTAACCAGTTAATGCCTGGGAAGGATGGAATCCTTAGAATGAATGGAAGAATTTGGGTTCCTATTCATGGAGGACTTCGATAGGAAATCCTCCAGGAAGCCCACAACTCCAAGTACTCAGTTCACCCTGGTGGTGACAAAATGTATCATGATTTGAAGGCTAATTATTGGTGGATAGGTTTGAAGAAATCTATTGCCACACATGTAGCTAAAAGCCTGACTTGTGCTCAGATTAAAGCAGAACATCAAAAACCTTCAGGTCTACTTCAACAACCAGAACTCCCTACATGGAAGTGGGAGATGGTAACCATGGATTTTATAACCAAGTTACCTAAAACAAGGCACGGAAATGATACAATACGGGTTATTGTTGATAGACTGACTAAGTCAGCACATTTCTTGCCCATCAAGGACACGCATAGCTCCGACAAGTTAGCCCAGCTATACGTAGATAAGATTGTAGCTCTACATGGCGTAGCAGTGTCTATTATCTCTGATATAGACACTAGATACACCTCCCACTTTTGGAAAAGTTTCCAACAATCTTTGGGCACACGTTTGAATTTTAGTACTGCTTACCACCCAGACTGATGGACAGAGTGAGCGTACGATTCAAACATTGGAAGACATGCTACGAGCATGTGTTATTGATCTAGGAGGTAGTTGGGATGACCATCTACCTTTAATCGAGTTCTCCTATAATAATAGCTACCATACACGCATCCAGGCTGCGCCTTTTGAGGCATTATATAGTAGGAAATGCAGAATGCCTGTCTGTTGGGCAGAAGTAGGAGAAGTTCAGTTATCAGGACCTGATATAGTCCTTGAAACAACGGACAAGATTGTCCAGATTCGTGATCGCCTAAAAGCTGCCAGGGATAGGCAGAAAAGTTATGCTGATGAGAGGCGAAAACCTCTAAAGTTTGAGATAGGCGATAAAGTTCTATTGAAAGTGTCACCCTGGAAAGGTGTGATGCGTTTTGGTAAGAAAGGTAAGTTAAGCCCTAAATATATTGGACCATTCGAGATTATCGAATGTGTCGGCAGTGTAGCTTATAAGCTAAACTTGCCTGAGGAGTTGAGTGGAATTCATAATGTGTTCCACATTTGTAATCTCAAGAAATGCCTAGCCGACGAATCGCTAGCTATGTCTCATAAAGACGTGCAAATTGATGAAAGCTTGAGATTTGTTGAAAGACCTATATCGATCGAGGATTGACAGGTTAAAAAGCTCAGAAGGAAGCATGTACCTATAGTAAAGGTCAAATGGGGTGCTCGTAGAGGTCCCGAATATACGAGGGAAGTTGAGTCCACTATGCGACAAAAGTACCCTCACTTATTCCAGTAAATCTCGGGGTCGAGATTTCTTTTAAGGGGGTGAGGATGTAACACCACGTAAAAACGTGTCCAATGAGGTAAAGACACTTGTCCTAAACTCTAAAGGTGTGAAAGATTGAGTTTGAATGACCAAAGTTGTCGAATAGTGAAACTATGAAACCACAGGGACTAAAAGTCTCAACATGCCAAACTTGTGCCTCTGAATGACCTTACACAATGAATATATTCTTATACGAGTGATTGATTGGATATAAGAAGCCATCTATGAAAATAATCAGAAGATTATTTTATTACAAGGGTTAAACGTGCCAACATGTCAATTCTGACCTCTGAGTGACCTTTTAACGAAACCGAGGCTTCGAAACATTCAAATATACTCTCAAGAATAAGTGCTATAAATTTCACGTGGTTTTGGTATCGTTAAGTATGTTTTCAAGACTTTGGGCCAAAAGTGTCCACTTGATGAAACTTGCTTTCATAGAGGTATTTAACGAAGTTAGTTTATTTATCCTAGAGCATCAACATACTGATTACAAGGGCCCTGCATGTCAGCAATAAGGTTAAAAAGGGTTAAACACGACAAGGGACTGAATCTGCCAACTATGAAACCTGTTTAGCCAGTTAAGCCGGTCCACGCGGCCGGCGTAAGACTCCCTTAAGTCTTACGCGGCCCGCCTCAGCATGCCCAGATCAGAAAAAGTGTTGCCAGGTGAAGGTTAAGCTGTTCCACCGCCTTAGCCTAGTTTGAAACGACCTAATGAGCTATAAGTCGGTTAATTTCATTAGCTAGGACACCTGGGGTGATCCCAGGGCCTCCAAGTACACCTGGAACTGATCTAAATTCAAGGAATTTGCTATATAAGGGAGCCTACTCTTGTGTTCATAAACACATTTGCAAACAATTCACTTGTGGGACTTGTTCTGGAAATTCCATCAGTAAGAAGAGGACTATCAAGTGTAGAAAAGTTTGCTAGGACCTTAAGTAAGCTCTAATTTCTTGTTTAGTCATTTTAATTAGCTTAATTACTCTAAAGTCAAACTTATCATAAAATTAGTTTGACTTTCGTTTTAATTACATGTGGCTTAACCACTGATCAAATTGAAAGTGGTTATAGAACCACATTAGTGTAGGTGATTAACCCTTAAAAGGGCACCTCCTAATTATCTCGTTTGACTGGTCAACTGTCGGGTCAAAGTAGTTTGACAAAAAGTCAAACTGGACAGAATGTTTGAAAATGATTAAAATTAATAAACCAGAGGTTCTAAATTATATTTTAACCTTCTAATGACTTGGTAATTAATATTAAAACATGTTTTATCAGTCCTAACCCGACAATTAATAGTCTAAGGTCAGTTTATAACCGAAAGTCGCAAAAGCTTGACTTTTGCTTTGACTTTCAGTTCTGACCTGTTTAAGCTTAATTCTTCCATGCTTTAAGCTTCCATTAGAACCACTTTACTTAGTAGTATAACCCCCTGGAGTTATATTGCATGGTGCCTAGTGGTTTGAATTATATGCACTTGATCGTAATTATGCTTAATAATGCCATAAACGCCCTTTTTACATACAACTAAGATTTTTAACAATGTGATTGGACAAACACCTTTGCTACTAATATTTAGACATGTCCTAAGAATTTGACATCAATTTGAGGTCTAGAATTGAAGTTATGCTCAATAGCGTAATTAAGGAGCTTTTTATTATTTAAATGGCATAATTAACATAAAGCCTATCTAAACCCAAATTTTGACACCAAAATTTATACCTACTGATGTAAAATAATATTTTGGGATTTTTAAAGATTTTTAATTATTTTTAGGCTGAGCATAACATAGGATTATAGCTTGATTTCGGTAAATGTCGGTTTTATCCTTTTCATGCATAAAATGAGTTTTACATAACTTTTTAATACCAAACCTTTTGATACTGATTTTATATAATAAATAAAGTATTTTGAACTTTATAAACTGATCAAAAACTCAGATTTCCTATTTTAACCCGAATAGCCCTTTAAACCGACTTTTAAGCGTTTTAAGCACCTAGTATGGGTCAAAACTATTTTTAACATACAAAACTTATTACCCACTGTTGTTTTAAGATAATTTATATAATTAAATAGTAAGCCAAAGTTTTTAAAACTCAGAAGACTATTTTGACCTTTAAAGCCTATGTAAAATTACCAAAATGCCCCTACGGGACATAGTTTGGTTATAAAAGATAATTTTCACATATATAAAATATCCTACTGTTATAACTTAACAAAATACATATTTTTACTGATTAGATCAGACCTGAAACTCAGTTGCACAATTAAACTCTTTTATGGGGATTAAAATTACCAAAATGCCCTTGTGGGACTTATTTTGGTTTAAATTACTTTTTGGGCATATATGTTAACATCTTACTGATGTATTAACATATTTTGAGCATAATAATGATTAAGACCTGTATATAATTTATTTTGGTTACCCGTTACACGTTTACGCGTTCGGATCGGCTTATGTGACTAGTTTACATAAAATAACCGAAACGGGTCAAACCTTATCATTAAATTCTCAAATTCCAGAATGTGTTTAGTTTACCCATATTATACAAGTATCCAAGCTTGTCGGGTTTAAATCTCCTTCTATTCCGGTCTCCGCTTAATCGAGCGTTTAGAACCGTAAAGTTTCCTTCTAGCTAGCTGTAAGGACTCTCCAAAATTTTATCCTAAAAATACCCGTAAGTGAAAACCCGGACCCGTGAAACCCTAACCCTTATTAAAAATCAAGAAAAATAAATTTTTAGGGTCTCAGGCGGCCCGCGTGAAAGACAAGGTAAGTCTAAAGCGGGTCGCGTCAACCTTAAGTTGACCGGATAAGCGCGACAGTGCCACGTGTCGTCCACCTGGCTAGCCTACGCGTGACTAGTCAAAGCTAGTCGTAGACTGGGCGGCAAGGCGGCCCGCGTCCGGTTAAGCTAAAAACTAAAGCGGGCCGCGTCAGACCTAAAAATCTGCTATAAATAGCCCTTCACTTGCACAGTCTGTTAGTGTCGAAATCAATTCGTAAAAACGAATTCTAAGCCCTCTAAAGTTGAAAATACTTCAAATAATAGTATAGTGCTGCTCAAATACCGGGTATTAATTCGATCGCTGCTACGATTCATTTTCCGATCGATCAATATACTCAATGGATGTTTAAGTGCTGCCCACATTAGGGTTTATACTTTGTCATTCGTTGTGAATCCGATGGATGTTTAAGTATCGCACTTTGTCATTCGTTGTAAAGGTTGATCTCGTGAGTTATCGTAAATACTGTATTAATTTACTAACCATATTGTGTAATTTAGGATAAAAAGGCTAATCAGTAAGTTAGGCTCTGCTCAAATTTGCAATGTGAGTCATTCTCTTTTTATCAAATTACTTTTGAAAGCATGTTTATTTTCAAAAGTTATAATTACAGTGATTAAGTTTATGTAATCACCATATTACAGCCGGTATGTGGGGTTTTGTATACATTACTTGATAATCTTCACCATTGGACAACGAGTTAGCCAATGGGTGATATGACCATAGTCACAGACACCATTGGACGGAAGGGCCAATGGGTCGAGTGACAAATACTGTGGGTAGTTGGTTTGATATCTGGAAACATTGTAATCTCTCTTAATACTGTCAATTATAATAACTGAGTCATTTTAGTAAAATGAATGATTCACTCAGTATTTTCCGCTGACAAAACCTTTTTCAAACATGTTTCAGGTGATCTGTTGTGATCCAGGAAAAGTGCCAAGAAGCACTACAAGCTTAAGGAAGTGGCTCAGTATAAAATAAATAAACATGTTTTGTAAAATAAAAGATTTCTTCGTGAAATCCCAATATTGTAAATTACCGGGTTTTATCCCGAATTGTGAAATAAAATAATCAGAAAATAATTCAGTTTTAAAATGATCCTGAAGAAACTTCCGCTGTTAAATAAATACCACGGGAATTTCTGTTCCGCGGCTCCTGAAACGGGTCAAACCGGGTCGGGGGCCGTGACAGAAATAAGGTGGTATCAGAGCCACTGATCTAAGCCTATTAAGTATTTAGAAATACTTAATTTTACTAATTGCCAATTATGTGATTATGTGTTTTATTAACTGATTATTTGTTAGTTACAGTATGGGTAAACAAAAGCTGTCAAACATCTATCTTAAACTAGATAGGTCATCCAACGAGAAAGGAAGTTCATCCCAAACAAAACCTTATGTAATTCCTGAAGAAGGAATATTTGTGCGAAAGGCAAATTATGAAGAACCACTTTCTCCGGATAAAAGAAATTTGATTATTTGGAAAAGTAAGGAGAAAATAAAGAAAATCCGAGAGAAGAAAGTTAAAAAGGAAACCCAGGAATTAACCAGTAAGACACCCTGGGAGGACAAATTAGATAAGAAATGGGCAGATTTATATATGCTAGCCACAGTAGCAGAAAATGCAAATCTCTAAATACTCAAAAGTTTTAGCACTTTTATTTCCTAGAAACCCTTATTCAGTAAATAAATAAGTTCCCAGTAAATCATAATATATTTTACTTGTCAGTTGTTTTATGTATGATATGCAATAAAATTTAAGGATTATCTATGAAATTTTGTTATTTTTATTTATTTTAACAATTGGTATGTATTTTGCATATATGCTAAACAGCATGAATGAGATATCCAAAGCTTTAGAAAATCTTAACCTCTATCCCGTTAAGATAGAAGTTTCCAAGGAATTCACCGGTTACTTCGCTGATAAAGAAGAACCCAGGGAATTTCAATCCAAACCACTAGCAAAACCAAAACCAAAGAAAAGAAGGAGATACGTGTGGGGAAGTCGTGTACGTAAGAAAAAGTCAGCAACAAGAAAGGTTACCAAAACTGAAAATCCAAAAGACAAAGGGAAAGGGGTAGAAATTGAGAAAAATATTAATCAAGTAGAGATAGAAGCTGAGAAGAATGTTAAACAAACAGAAAGAGAAGTCGGAGAGAGTTCTGGACTAAAACAGAAAATGACTCCCTGGGAAATTTTAGATCATAAATTAGTAATGAGTGACCTCATCGGACCTGTCGATGGAAACCTTGAACCAGCCAATCCAAACCTTATATTCACTGAAGAAGATCTTTTTAGCTACCCACTAGAAGCTCCAATTCCAATCAATCTGGAACCTGCTATTCCAGATCCTATTGTCCAACCCCAACCACTACCAGTAGAATTAGATGAATGGTGGACAACTGATTGGCAATACCAAAATCTTTTAAACAACCCTGATACATTTTTCCCACAAGTTGACCCAGAACCTCCACTATACCCAGCTATGAGTTCGGAGAATCTGGCTGAACTTCGTCTCTGGGGCGAAGAGTTAATTACTGCAGGAAATAGGATTAGGGATGTTGGAGAAAGAGTTACTTGGAAGTACGACGAGAGGGAGCGTCGTTTTTAAGAAAGTAGTTGACCAGATAATGGGAGTTGCAGGAATATTTGTTAATAAATAATCATAAGAACCAGTATGTGTAATAACTTCACAATAAAACGTTGTATGATAATCGTGTGTACGAGGCATTCATATAATATATAAAAATGAAACTCGGGAAATCGATAACTTTTGGTTATACATGTTAATGTGATGATGTACAAACTGTTTTATTATAATTAAAATATTTGTACTAATTATTTATATAAAACTTATTATTAGATGGCTAATGTTTTTAATGAACCAATTGAAGAAATTAATCAATCTGAGCAACAACCGGGGGATCAATATATGACTAGGCAGGATATAGAAAATATCATTGCTCAAGGGATAGCCAATGCTATTCCAACATTCGTTGCTGCTGTTAAAAATACAATCGAGCCTCAACAAATCGTTCCAAGTAAACGAATTTCTGAAGATAACTTCAGTAATAGCGTAAACGGAGGAAATGATCACGTTAATCATGATAACGAACCACGGCAAGCTCCGCTCCCTAAGAAAATGAAAGCTGCAACACCTGGTTGCACTTTCAAAGAATTTCTAGCTTGTAAACCCACTGAGTTTGCAGGCAATGAAGGAGCGACTGCGTCATTGCGCTGGTTAGAGAAAACAGAGGCAGTAATTGCCATAAGTAAATGTGCTCAGAATGATCAGGTCATGTATGCGTCAAACCTTTTCAAAGAAGGAGCATTAGAATGGTGGAACACGGTGTTACAAGCAAAAGGAAGAATGAGGGCGTATGCTATGAATTGGGAAGAATTTAAAAGTCTAGTAGAAAGAAAATTCTGTCCTGAGTATGAAAAAGAACAAATGACAAACAAGTTCCTAACTCGTCATATGATAGGTGTAGATTGTCACGGTTATACTTCGACATTCTTTGAATATGCTAGAGTAGTACCAACACTGGCTTCGCCAGAACCGGTACTCATTTCTCGCTATATTTGGGGATTGATTAGTGAAATCCGTAACATTGTTAAAGCTGCGAGACCTCGCACTATTGACGATGCAGTGGATTTAGCTAACACCCTAACTGACGAACTGGTACGCACGCAAGATGAAAACCGGAAGAAGGAACTGGCTCAGAAAATTACCCAGGGATTTCGTACGGGTAATAATAACAGCTTCAAGAAAAGAGGAACATGGCAATCTTCAAATCCACCGTTCTGCAGGAATTGCAAAAGGAAACATTTTGGAAGATGTGATGTAACCTGCAATTTTTGTAAAATGGTAGGACATCGTGAAGAAAACTGCAGAAAGAAAACAATAGTCTGCTATAACTGTGGAGAAAAGGGACATGTTAAACCAGAATGTCCTAAATTGGCAAAGCCAGCAGACAACAAAGCCAAGATAGCAGATGGAGCTACTAAGAAGAATGCTCGAGCATTCCAGCTGACTACTCAAGAAGCCGAGATGATTCCAGATGTGATAGCCGGTACGTTCTTAGTTCACAACGTATATGCAAAAGTATTATTTGACTCTGGTGCAAACCAAAGTTTTATCAATACTTCATTCTGCCAAGCTCTTAATATACCCTTAACCAACATTAGGCAGATTTTTACCGTCGAAACGGCTAATGGGAATTTAGTTAGAATAAATAAGGTTTTGCAAAATGTAGAAATAGAACTTTTAGGTCATAAATTCTTTGCAACCTTATTACCTATGAAATTAGCCGAGTTTGATGTTGTGTTAGGAATGGATTGGTTAGTAGCCAACCATGCTCGCATCCTTTGTGATAAGAATTCTATAGAAATTCAAGCACCTACCAGAGAAGTAATTATGATTACAGGAGATAAACCACGTAAGCCTATGAAGTTCATATCAGTAATGAAAGCTGCTAGTTATGAACGAAAGCAAGGAATAGTGTATATGATTTCGGTGATCATTAGCACTAAGGGTAAGGAACTTAAGGAAATTCCTGTAGTCTCAGAATACTCAGATGTATTCCCAGAAGATTTACCCGGATTACCACCTGATCAGGAGGTAGAATTTAGAATTCATCTAATTCCAGGAACTACACCGATAGCTAAGGCACCTTATCGGTTAGCACCCACAGAAATGTTAGAACTGAAAAAGCAATTAGATGAACTACTAAGTAAAGGATTCATACAACCTAGCTCATCCCCTTGGGGAGCTCCAGTATTGTTTGTAAAGAAAAAGGATGGTTCAATGAGAATGTGTATTGTTTATAGAGAATTGAACAAGGTTACAATTAAGAATCGATACCCATTACCTAGGATTGATGATCTGTTTGATCAACTTCAAGGAGCTAGATATTTTTCTAAGATCGACTTACGTTCTGGATATCATCAATTAAAGGTACAAGAAGAAGACATACCTAAAACTGCTTTCAGAACTAGGTATGGTCATTACGAGTTTACAGTCATGCCCTTTGGGTTAACAAATGCACCAGCAGCATTTATGGACATGATGAATAGGATCTGTAAACCGTATTTGGATAAATTTGTAATTGTTTTCATAGACGATATACTTATTTATTCAAAAAGTCAGGACGAACATTGTCAGCACTTGCATACACTCTTAACTTTGTTAAGAAAAGAAAAGCTTTATGCCAAATTCTCGAAGTGTGAATTTTGGTTAAAGGAAGTACAATTCCTAGGACACATGGTGAATCATAAAGGTATTCACGTAGATCCTGCTAAGATAGAGGCAATTACCAATTGGAAGGTTCCACAAACAGCAATGGAAATTAGAAGTTTTATAGGTTTAGCTGGGTACTATAGACGGTTTATTAAGGATTTTTCCAAGATAGCCGTACCATTAACTAAGTTAACCTGTAAAGCAGTTAAGTTTGAATGGGGATCAAAGCAAGAAGAAGCCTTTAGGATTTTGAAACAGAAATTAACAAATGCTCCAATTTTAGCCTTACCAGAAGGAACTGAAGATTTTGAAGTATATTGTGATGCTTCAAAACTAGGATTTGGATGTGTGCTTATGCAACGCAAAAAGGTAATTGCATATGCTTCAAGGCAATTGAAAAAGCACGAAGAAAACTATACCACTCATGATTTAGAATTAGGAGCCGTAATTTTTGCCCTTAAGATTTGGAGACACTATCTTTACGGAAGTAAATTTACTGTCTATACGGATCATAAAAGTTTAAGATATATATTTGGGCAGAAAGAGTTAAACATGAGGCAACGGAGATGGATGGAAATCTTAAGTGACTACGACTGTGATATCCAGTATCACGAAGGAAAGGCAAATGTAGTTGCAGATGCTTTAAGTCGTAAGTATTATGAGAAACAACGACGAGTTCGTGCTCTCAGATTAAATCTACAAATAGATTTAATGGAACAATTGAAGAATGTTCAAACTACAGCAATCAAGGATGATGCTGAAGGAATGAAAGGACGAATAAAGGAATTAGAACAAGGAGCAGATGGAATTTGGAGACTCCACAAAAGTAGAATTTGGGTACCTAAGCAAGAAAATTTAAGATCTAAGATTTTAGAAGAAGCACATAAATCTAGGTATACTATGCACCCAGGAAACAATAAAATGTACCAAGATTTAAGAAAAAACTTCTGGTGGATAGGAATGAAAAAGGATATAGCGCAATATGTTTCTAAATGTCTTATTTGTTCACAAGTTAAGGCAGAACATCAGAAACCTTCAGGTCTACTACAACAATTAGAAATGCCAGTATGGAAATGGGAACTCATAACAATGGATTTTGTTACTAAGTTACCCAAAACCAGAAAAGGTAATGATGCGATTTGGGTAATTGTGGATCGATTAACCAAATCTGCTCACTTTCTACCTATGAAAGAAACCTTTAGTATGGAAAGGTTGGCAAAATTGTATGTAGATGAAGTTGTATCCTTACATGGAGTTCCACTCTCCATTGTTTCGGATAGGGATAGTCGTTTTACTTCTCATTTCTGGAAAAGTTTCCAGCAAGCTATGGGAACTCGACTAAATCTGAGTACTGCATATCATCCCCAAACAGACGGACAAAGTGAAAGGACGATCCAAACTCTAGAAGATATGCTCTGAGCATGTGTAATAGATTTTGGTGGAAATTGGGATGATCACTTACCATTAATTGAATTCTCCTATAACAATAGTTATCATTCGAGCATTGAAACTGCTCCATTTGAGGCACTGTATGGAAGAAAGTGTAGAACTCCAGTTTGCTGGGCAGAAATAGGAGAAAATCAATTATCAGGTCCAGAGATTGTGCAAGAGACGACTGACAAGATTACTCAAATCAAGGAAAGATTAAAGACGGCTCGAGATCGTCAGAAGAGTTATGCAGATAATAGATGCAAGCCATTAGAATTCCAGGTTAGAGACAGAGTAATGTTAAAAGTTTCTCCTTGGAAAGGAGTTGTTAGATTCGGTAAGAAAGGAAAACTAAGTCCCAGATACGTAGGACCATTTCCGGTGATCCAACGTATAGGACCAGTTGCTTATCGATTACAACTACCAGAAGAACTAGCTGGAGTACATAATGTATTTCATGTATCCAATCTCAAGAAATGTTTATCAGATGAATCTCTGGTAATATCTCTACTAGACATAGAGGTAAATGAGAAATTGAAATTTGTTGAAAAACCACTTCAAATTGAAGACCGAAAAATCAAGTTTCTAAAACATAAAAGATTGGTGCTAGTAAAAGTCAAGTGGAATTCCAGAAAAGGACCCGAATACACTTGGGAGCTGGAATCAGAAATGAAGCGAAAGTATCCTCACTTATTCCAATAAATCTCGAGGACGAGATTTTAAATAAGGTAGGGAGAATGTAAGGACTCTCCAAAATTTTATCCTAAAAATACCCGTAAGTGAAAACCCGGACCCCTGAAACCCTAACCCTTATTAAAAATCAAGAAAAATAAATTTTTAGGGTCTCAGGCGGCCCGCGTAAAAGACAAGGTAAGTCTAAAGCGGGTCGCGTCAACCTTAAGTTGACCGGATAAGCGCGACAGTGCCACGTGTCGTCCACCTGGCTAGCCTACGCGTGAGTCGTAGACTGGGCGGTAAGGTGGCCCGCGTCCGGTTAAGCTAAAAACTAAAGCGGGCATCGTCAGACCTAAAAATCTGCTATAAATAGCCCTTCACTTGCACAGTCTGTTAGTGTCGAAATCAATTCGTAAAAACGAATTCTAAGCCCTCTAAAGTCGAAAATACTTCAAATAATAGTATAGTGTTGCTCAAATACCGGGTATTAATTCGATCGCTGCTACGATTCATTTTCCGATCGATCAATATACTCAATGGATGTTTAAGTGCTGCCCACATTAGGGTTTATACTTTGTCATTCGTTGTGAATCCGATGGATGTTTAAGTATCGCACTTTGTCATTCGTTGTAAAGGTTGATCTCGTGAGTTATCATAAATACTGTATTAATTTACTAACCATATTGTGTAATTTAGGATAAAAAGGCTAATCAGTAGGTTAGGCTCTGCTCAAATTTGCAATGTGAGTCATTCTCTTTTTATCAAATTACTTTTGAAAGCATGTTTATTTTCAAAAGTTATAATTACAGTGATTAAGTTTATGTAATCACCATATTACAGCCGGTATGTGGGGTTTTGTATACATTACTTGATAATCTTCACCATTGGACAACGAGTTAGCCAATGGGTGATATGACCATAGTCACAGACACCATTGGACGGAAGGGCCAATGGGTCGAGTGACAAATACTGTGGGTAGTTGGTTTGATATCTGGAAACATTGTAATCTCTCTTAATACTGTCAATTATAATAACTGAGTCATTTTAGTAAAATGAATGATTCACTCAGTATTTTCCGCTGACAAAACCTTTTTCAAACATGTTTCAGGTGATCTGTTGTGATCCAGGAAAAGTGCCAAGAAGCACTACAAGCTTAAGGAAGTGGCTCAGTATAAAATAAATAAACATGTTTTGTAAAATAAAAGATTTCTTCGTGAAATCCCAATATTGTAAATTACCGGGTTTTATCCCGAATTGTGAAATAAAATAATCAGAAAATAATTCAGTTTTAAAATGATCCTGAAGAAACTTCCGCTGTTAAATAAATACCACGGGAATTTCTGTTCCGCGGCTCCTGAAACGGGTCAAACCGGGTCTGGGGCCGTGACAGAAATAAGGTGGTATCAGAGCCACTGATCTAAGCCTATTAAGTATTTAGAAATACTTAATTTTACTAATTGCCAATTATGTGATTATGTGTTTTATTAACTGATTATTTGTTAGTTACAGTATGGGTAAACAAAAGCTGTCAAACATCAAGAGTAGACGAACGGAACAATCAAACCGGAGGCTGTCCGCACGGAACAGCTGTCCGCACGGACAAGCTGTCCGTACGCATAGGCTGTCCGCACGCACAGGCTGTCCGCGCGCACAGGCCATACGGACGGGTTGTCACCCGGACGAGCTACCCTTGGGACCCACTTTCCAAACGAGGTTTGAGTATCGATGAATGAGCAATCCGGACGGACGACCTCTGAATGGATTACTCTTCGGATCATGAGATACTAAGACCTTAAAATAAATTCAAACAGTGTTCATCCGCACGGCCAATTCGTCCGTACGGACAGGCTATCCGGACGGATGGTCTCTGCCCGCGCGCACAGACTATCCGCACGGATCACCCTTGTCCGCACGGACTACCGCGCGACCGGCTTGAAAGGTAGAAACACTTATGTGTTTTCTAAATGCTACAACGAAAACTTCAAAGCACAAGCCATCATACACAAACACATCCTTAGGAAGAAACAATCCACTTGAAAGTTTATCCACACAAACAACTTGTCCGTACGGATAAGTCATCCGCACGCACAACTGTTCCGCACGGATTACCATCCGCACGGACAGTCATACGCACGGATAGCTTATCCTGATGGATCACCACCCGCACGCATCACCATCCGCATGGATAGGTCATGCGCACGGATGACTTCCTCTCACGGATAGCTGATCCGCACGATCAGCCATCCTAACCACTCTCACTTTGTACTGTTTTACGCGCCACTTATCCTCACGTTTTCGAATCTATTCAGGCTAACCGAACTCGCTGTAAAGCGCTCCCTTCAATCTATTAATCGCTGTGAGTATACTCGAACCCTTTTTGCTTTAGCACTTTTGGGTGTTACATACGTTACGGCTATTCAAACCACAACTATCACACTACTCAAGCTATTTTAACGCTAGACCATTAATGCATGTTATACGTGGCTTATGAATGCTTGTTTGTTATGTTTACACATGGAATGCTGTCTACCTGCCTTAGCAACGATAGTACTATAGTTTGGACTCAGCACCCGTTCTCACGGGGGTTGTTAAGGATTTTTTACTTGCATGGATTACAGTGGTAATCATGTATTGTGAACTGCCTCGGGCAGTCAACCCGCAGTCATTGGTATCGATGGATCTATGTCGATAACTAACGTGCTTCATTTCACTATGTGTACGTGTTGGTTATGCGTAAACGAATTCGAACTCTATATGCTATTATCAAACTTGTATGCTCACCTTTACATTTTATGTATTGACTTTATTTTAACGTATGTGACAGGTGCTTAGGATGCATATGTGGTAGGGAATGGAAGCTAGAATAAAGCTTTAGAGCCCAACAAATAGTTGTCTGTAGATAACTTATTAGGGGTCTCTAGAAGCAGATAAACAATTGCTACTTATTTAAATCTGAGTTGTCGGAACAGAATATTTGTCTTGATGTTGTCTGTAATAACTTGTTTGACTATTTATGCTACGGTATGGGACGTATTGCTTTAATTAAATGGTAATGATAGTTGTTATGGAAACTTCTGGACAATCTGTTTCGCTCAGTGCCACGCCCCGATGATTCCGCCATCGGTTGGGGTGTGACAGATTGGTATCAGAGCCATAACTATAGGGAATTAGGCAAGACTCGACCTAGTCCGGGTCGAAGTCTTAGAGACCCAGTCTATAGTTAAGAACCAACAGACCAACTCACGCGTATACGTAAACCCGCCACTATCACTCGCTCTTTTCTATCACTGCACTCGAATTTTCAAATTATGAAAGGGTAACGAGGTCGAGAATAGGTGTGAAAACCGCAAACTCTCGACTAAAGTTGCCTAATCAGTTTGCGTTTTAACTACAAACGAGGAGAAATCATACCAAATTAGGAGTGAAATCCATATTTTGATGAATAATCTCCTCAAATTTTATCAAAAACAAGGACAGAAGTTGCAAGATAGGGGTGACACCCTAACCTTGACGACTTGTCCTGCTTTTATACAAAAACTCTCACCAAAGTTCGATGGACTCCAACGATCTAAGGACACAATATAACCAATGGGAATTGCGCCAACGCCCAAGAATCGAGGCAAAGGCATAGTCCTGGAGGTAATTGTGCAGGATCCTTGCGAATAGTCGAGCCACTTTGGTTAGTCGAAGTCTATTAGCCACAGACAATCTACCTTTTATTTATCAACCTTTACAAGAATTTTTATGCATTTTCTGTTATTTGTTAACGTTTTGAGGTACTATTGGTTTCGACCTAACACTATTGCTTCTGCTAAAACACAAAACCCACACGACACATCGCTAACGAATCAACAATAGGGGCAGTCAGAATGCTTTAAATGCTCGTATACACTCCTAGCGACTTAAGTATATGTGTTTCTTGCTACTGTGCTTACGTGTTTAGGAATATTGTGATTATGTGCTCTATGTGTATATGTGATTTTATGCAATTCTGTGATTTCGTGACTATATGCGTTTACATGGTACGAGTTACTGAGCTTTAGTAGTAATAGACGTGTGAGGTGAGATTCGAATCCATGTGTTGAGTTCCGTGGCGATGTCTATTGCAGACAATGTCGTCTGGATCTCGTCATACACTCACTCTTCAGGAAAAGAGGGACCGACGTCTTGCCTCTATTATCACAAAGAGTGTGGCTAAAGCTGTGAGCGATGCCTATGAGAATGCCAGCAAATCATCCGAGGAGTCGAGGACTGAAGGTCCTAAAACTGCCGCAAGACCTTTCAGCTTCAAACAATTCAAGTCATGTGGGCCGAAAGAATTCACAGGCGAAGGAGGTCCTACTGCACTATTCCACTGGTTTGACTCTATCGAGGTTACTCTGCGACAAAGTGGTTGCCCTGATGACCTTCGAACTCTGAACGCTACCGGCGTCTTTCAGTCCCGTGCTTTGGACTAGTGGACGGCCGAGAGGAACAAGAGAGGGAATGATGCAGCTTACGGTTTGTCATGGGACGAGCTCAAGGAAGTCATGCTAGAGGAATTATGCCCTCCTCACGAACGTCAAAAGCTTGAAGACGAATTTTGGCACATACATCAGAAGGATGGAGACAATGCTGGCCTCACGGCTCGTTTCAAATAGCTCAGCATTATCTGTCCTGACCAGGTCAAGACTCCCGAGATGACCAACAAGAAGTACATCCGAGCTTTGCCCGACTGCGTTGTTGATTTCGTGCAAGCGGCTAAGACTGCCACGATCGAGGAAACCTATCTGCTAGCCGCAGAAATCAATGACAAAAGGGTCAAGGCTGGGGTGTGGGATAAGACCTCCAAGCATCTGCATCAAGCCACTACTGCTGCACCAGCTACTGAAACCACCACGTCAAGCAACAAGAGAAAGAACAAGAGAAAGAACAGCTCCACCAACAAGAATTGTGCGATTACTGCTACACCGATCCAAGCTGTACCTGCCCAACAGCGTCAAGTAGCGGCGCCTGTGGCCAATGCACTGCCTGCAAAGCGTGCATATACTGGACCACACCCACTCTGCCCTACTTGCACCTATCATCACCCGACTGCTATTCAATGCCGCTTCTGCGCTCACTGCAATGTCTATGGCCACTTTACTGCTAACTGCCGTATTCGTCAAGCTCCTGCCAATCAAGTTTTACTCACTGCCCCACAGGGTCAACAAGCTCCTCCGGTACCCGCAGTCAAAACCAGAGCCTGCTTCACGTGTGGCGACCCGAATCATTTCGCCAACATGTGCCCGAACAGGGTAGTGAAACAAGAACCGCAACAGCAGCAACCACAACAGCAGCAGCAACAACAACAACAGCAACAACAGGCCGCACACGCCAGAACTTTCAATCTCAACGTGCGTCAAGCCCAGGCCGACAACAACGTGGTCAACGGTACGTTCCTCGTGAATGGTATTTATGCTTCATGTTTGTTTGATACTGGAGCGGATAATTGCTTTGTGTCGTTCGAATTTGAGAAACTCCTTAGTCGTAGACGTTCCAAACTCTCCTCGGCATTCGAAGTAGAAGTCGCTACGGGAAGAACCGTCACTGTTAATTCCGTTATCCGTGATTGTACTCTCGAACTCAACAATCACATCTTCTCGATCGACCTTATTCCGATGCAACTCGGAAGCTTTGATGTCATAGTAGGCATGGACTTTCTTCGAGAGAACCATGCCGAAGTTGTGTGCTTCGACAAGATGATTCGTTTTTCGCTCGCAAATGGTGACTCGTTATGTGTTTACGGTGATACTACTTCAAAGGGTCTCAAGCTTATGTCATGCCTCCAAGCTAGCAAGTATCTCCGCAAGGAATACAGAGCTTTCTTGGCTAATATTGTAGCAGCGGAGAAGGAAAAGAAAGAGAAGAAGGAAGTGAAAGACGTTCCTGTGGTTCGAGAATTTCCTCAAGTTTTTCCAGAGGACCTTCCCGGACTACCTCCAAAACGCGATATTGATTTTCGTATTGATCTCATTCCTGGAGCTAACCCTACCGCCAGAGCTCCTTATCGACTCGCGCCGTCCGAAATGCGCGAACTCGCAACCCAACTCCAGGAATTACTTGAGAAAGGCTTCATTCGCCTGAGCACCTCTCCTTGGGGCGCACCGGTCCTTTTCGTCAAAAAGAAGGACGGGTCGTTCCGGATGTGCATCGACTACCGGGAGTTGAATAAGTTGACTATCAAGAACCGCTATCCTCTGCCTCGAATCGACAATTTGTTTGACCAGCTACAAGGCGCTACGTGTTTCTCAAAGATCGATCTACGTTCCGGATACCATCAGCTGCGTATACAAGAGGAGGATATACCTAAAACCGCATTTCGAACCCGTTATGGCCATTACGAATTCGTTGTCATGCCTTTTGGCCTAACCAACGCACCAGCAGTTTTCATGGATCTAATGAATCGTGTGTGTAGGCCATATCTCGACCATTTCATCATCGTGTTCATCGACGATGTCTTGATCTATTCCAAGTCAAGAGCCGAACATGCGCAGCATCTACGTTTGGTCCTCGAGCTACTCCAGGGGAACCAACTCTACGCCAAATTCTCCAAGTGCGAATTTTGGTTGGGGGAGGTTCAGTTTCTGGGTCACATTGTAAATAGTCAAGGTATTCACGTCGATCCTGCGAAGATTGAAGCTGTCAAGAGCTGGGTTACGCCTAAGAACCCGTCTGAAGTCCGCTCTTTTCTCGGACTAGCGGGCTATTATCGACGATTTATCGAAGGATTCTCGAAGATTGCTGTACCACTTACCTCTCTCACGCATAAGGATCAGCCTTTTGTCTGGGGAACCAAGCAAGAGTCTGCCTTTCAAACCCTCAAACACATGCTTTGCAATGCTCCTGTTCTCACACTACCCGACGGAAACGATAATTTCATTGTCTACTGTGATGCTTCCAACCTTGGTCTCGGATGTGTTCTTATGCAACGAGACAAGGTTATAGCTTACGCATCTCGACAGCTCAAGATCCAAGAGAAGAACTATACAACCCATGATCTCGAGCTAGGCGCAGTTGTTTTTGCATTAAAGATTTGGCGACACTACCTGTATGGTACCAAGTGTACGATCTTCACCGATCATAGGAGCCTACAACACATCTTTAATCAGAGGGAACTGAATATGCGTCAACGCCGATGGGTAGAACTTCTCAACGATTACGACTGTGAGATTCGTTATCACCCAGGCAAAGCAAATGTTGTTACCGACGCACTTAGCAGACGGAGCTATCTGCTTAGCACTTGTAATGTTCAAGCCCAGCACAACCTCGAAGCTCTCATCCGCGACGCCCAGCATGCATGTTTCAACGAACGCACTCTGAAGAAGGAACGAATCTACCACGATGGAGCCCAACTAGTGAGCAAATCAAACGGGATATTCCACTTCTTAGACTGAATTTGGATTCCCAAGCGAACCGACTTGCGACAGATTATCATGGATGAAGCTCACAAATCCCGATACTCTATCCATCCCGGTGCTGACAAAATGTACCATGATCTTCGTTATAGGTACTGGTGGCCGGGTATGAAACGGGATATCGCCCTCTATGTCGGAAAATGCCTAACCTGTGCTAGGATCAAGGCTGAACAGCAAAGACCCTCTGGCTTGCTAGAACAACCACCAATTCCCATGTGGAAATGGGAGAGCATAGCTATGGATTTCGTAACCAAGCTTCCAACCACGTCATCAGGCCACGACAGCATTTGGGTTGTTATTGACCGTTTGACTAAATCAGCTCATTTCCTGCCAATACGAGAAGACTACAAGGTGGAACGATTAGCCCGAATCTACACCGACGAGATCATTTGTCGACATGGGACGCCTCGTGACATCATCTCTGATCGTGATGCTCAGTTTACTTCACGATTGTGGGAAACATTCCAAACGGCACTCGGTACAACGCTTAATCTAAGTACTGCGTTCCACCCACAAACCGACGGTCAGACTGAAAGAACGATTCGTACTCTTGAAGACATGCTCCGTTCGTGTGTTCTAGACTTCGGTGGTAATTGGGATAGACACCTTCCGTTAGTCGAATTCTCGTATAACAATAGCTATCAGGCTAGCATCCAGATGGCACCTTTCGAGGCCCTATACGGAAGAAGATGTCGATCGCCTATTGTGTGGCACGAGATCGGTCACTCGCAACTAACCGGTCCGGAGCTGCTACAAGAAACGACAGACAAAATTTTCCAAATCTGAGACAACCTAGCGAAAGCTCGGGATCGACAGAAAGTTCTCGCTGATAAAAAGCACAAGCACCGTGAATATGGCGTTGGTGACTACGTACTCCTAAAGGTATCACCTTGGAAGGGTGTAGTCCGATTCGGCAAAAAGGGGAAGCTCACGCCTCGATGTGTTGGACCTTTTAAGATTCTGGAAAGGATCGGAAAAGTCGCCTACAGACTCGAATTACCAGAGGAACTTAGCAATGTCCTCCGAAAGTGCATCACCGACCACGACTTACATGTTCCCCTAGATGATCTACAAGTGAACGAAACATTACACTTCGTGGAAAAACCTGTCGAAATCATGGATCGCCAAACCAAGGAACTCAGACGCTCACGCATTCCTATTGTGAAAGTCCGATGGGAAGGCAAACGAGGCGCGGAGTTCACTTGGGAACTCGAAAGCGACATGAAGGCAAAGTATCCACAGTTGTTTAACGAATGAGTAATGTCCGGTTAAGAAAGGCAAGGTGGCATACTTGTAAATAAGGAGAGTCTCCTTATATCCTTGGCCTATAAATAGAACCCTTAGGGTTAGCTTTAGAGACTTTTGCCATTTTAGAGAGTTTGGAGCTTGGTGCTTAGAAAGAGAAAGATCTCTCTACGTGATTCTCGGCTTTGTATATGTCATCATAATCAGTAGAATCACGGTTATTGTATACGTTTAATTTAGCAATTTTTAGAGAAAAACGTGACAGAGATGAAAGATGAAGAACTTGATCAAATCTGAGTGCGTTTGATCCTCGCAATCGATCACCTGCTCAGATACCACTTGTAGGATCGGTTTTGACTCCGATACGATTATGTTTAGTCAAGCACGTTCGCGGAGTCCGCACGTCGAACGTGTTGTTACGCAATCGAATCAGAGATAAATCCGGACCTACAATAATTAGAGTTCTCGCAAACGGCTTCGAATTGAAAGCTAAAACTTTATTGGCTTTTAGATTAGATATTTTCGCACATCATATCCGAAAATTATCAATTTTTAACCGTAAAAACCCGATTAATTTGACGATTTTCAATGGTCCGAACGAAGGACTCTCACATGTGATCCACGGTTAGTTACGGCTTCCAGCTTAATTTCGGGACGAAATTCCCTAAACAAAGGGAGGCTATAACACCCCGTGTTTTCACGAGTGAAAGTCAAAGTCAAGGTCAAAGTCAACGACCGATTTCGCGCGACTTGACTCGTAGAAATGTTCTTATTTTATTTATATTATGTGGAGTAAATGTCGTACATTACAATGATCGAATCGTGTTGACCGTATTTCAATCGACCTACGACCGTAAATAATAGGAAGTAACAATGCGATAAAGTTAATCAAGCTATGCTAATCAAATCGACATCGAACCGTAACTCGAACTGTGTATTTTACTTGTTATATATACGTGTGTGTGTGTGTGCTTTACGTGTTACCTGTGCATGTTTATTTTATGTTATGCTCAAGCGAACTCAATCGAACTCGAAGTCTAACTCTAACGTAAACGAACCCGAACCCGAATTCCGAGTCGAACCCTATAAGAAGTAGTTGGGACTGAAAGTAATTTGACTAGGAAACCCTATCGAATCCCTCGCAAATCGAAACCAAAGCAACATCGCACCGAACACACCAAAACAGGCGGCATCCGCACGGATGGCCAATCCGCACGGATTGCCAGTCCGCACGGATTGCCAGTCCGCACGGATGGCCAGTCCGCGCGGATAGCCTACCCGGGTACGTGCCTTGCGCACGGTTCAACCCTTTCCCTTTTTGGCATCCTATAAATACACGGGTCACTCTCCACTTTTTTCACTTTTGGCAAGTGACGTCCGAACCGCACGCATCCTTCACTTTTTCTCAGATTTCTCTCAATCCAGGTAAGATCTTGCACTAATTCTTGTACATTCTTGATCACTACACGATTCTACACATTCCTATCTTTCAAATCTTCACTTTTAACCATGAAATCATCCGGGTTTCAGGTATTCTCGGGTGACGTCATCATGAAGTTCTTATGAACTTCAAGCTTGACCTCATTCCACCAAGAATATCTCAGATCTAAACGATTTCTACAAGATTTCACAATAACTTCACCTAGATCTAAACTTTTCTAAGGATAAAAGAGTTGAAAGAAATACACCTAAGTTCTCTCCTACTTTCACCCTTAGAATCGGTACGGAATCTGATCGGTTCTAGTCTCCACTCGGTAATAGTGATGCACTAGTTCCAGATCTGGAACCCTACCCACAGACAACTGATTTCGGGGTCAACCGGAATGACCGTTCTGAGTCGCCGACAGGCCGAGTTAGGGTGGTTCCTGACCGGTCTAGTCACGCGGGTGAAAATACAATTCCAAGTGGTTGCCACGTAATCAGAACGTCTCGATAAACGACAACAGAAACCAAGAGTAGACGAACGGAACAATCAGACCGGAGGCTGTCCGCATGGACCAGCTGTCCGCATGGACAAGCTGTCCGCACGCACAGGCTGTCCGCACACACAGGCTGTCCGCACGCACAGGCTGTCCGCACGCACAGGCTGTCCACGCGCACAGGCCATACGGACGGGTTGTCACCCAGACGAGCTACCTTTGGGACCCACTTTCCAAACGAGGTTTGAGTATCGACGAATGAGCAATCCGGACGGACGACCTCTGAATGGATGACTCTTCAGTTCATGAGATACTAAGACCTTAAAATAAATTCAAATAGTGTTCATCCGCACGGCCAAGTCATCCGCACGGACAGGCTATCCGGACGGATGGTCTCTGCCCGCGCGCACAGACTATCCGCACGGATCACCCTTGTCCGCACGGACTACCGTGCGACCGGCTTGAAAGGTAGAAACACTTATGTGTTTTCTAAATGCTACAACGAAAACTTCAAAGCACAAGCCATCATACACAAACGCATCCTTAGGAAGAAACAATCCACTTGAAAGTTTATCCACACAAACAACTTGTCCGTACGGATAACTCATCCGCACGCACAACTGATCCGCATGGATTACCATCCGCACGGACAGTCACACGCACGGATAGCTTATCCGGATGGATCACCACCCGCTCGCATCACTATCCGCACGGATAGGTCATGCGCACGGATGACTTCCTCTCACGGATAGCTGATCCGCACGATCAGCCATCCTAACCACTCTCACTTTGTACTGGTTTACGCGCCACTTATCCTCACGTTATCGAATCTATTCAGGCTAACCGAACTCGCTGTAAAGCGGTCCCTTCAATCCATTAATCGCTGTGAGTATACTCGAACCCTTTTTGCTTTAGCACTTTTGGGTGTTACATACGTTACGACTATTCAAACCACAACTATCACACTACTCAAGCTATTTTAACGCTAGACCATTAATGCATGTTATACGTGGCTTATGAATGCTTGTTTGTTATGTTTACACATGGAATGCTGTCTACCTGCCTTAGCAACGATAGTACTATAGTTTGGACTCAGCACCCGTTCTCACGGGGGTTGTTAAGGATCTTTTACTTGCATGGATTATAGTGGTAATCATGTATTGCGAACTGCCTCGGGCAGTCAACCCGCAGTCATTGGTATCGATGGATCTATGTCGATAACTAACGTGCTTCATTTCACTATGTGTACGTGCTGGTTATGCGTAAACGAATTCGAACTCTATATGCTATTATCAAACTTGTATGCTCACCTTTACATTTTATGTATTGACTTTATTTTAACGTATGTGACAGGTGCTTAGGATGCATATGTGGTAGGGAATGGAAGCTAGAATAAAGCTTTAGAGCCCAACAAATAGTTGTCTGTAGATAACTTATTAGGGGTCTCTAGAAGCAGATAAACAATTGCTACTTATTTAAATCTGAGTTGTCGGAACAGAATATTTGTCTTGATGTTGTCTGTAATAACTTGTTTGACTATTTATGCTACGGTATGGGACGTATTGCTTTAATTAAATGGTAATGATAGTTGTTATGGAAACTTCTGGACAATCTGTTTCGCTCAGTGCCACGCCCCTATGATTCCGCCATCGGTTGGGGTGTGACAACGTCACCTCCAAAAGAGGGGCCTACCATAATTTGCATTAATAACTTAATTCATTATCTTTCAATAATCCGACCCTTTAGGATTGTATCCTTGCTGACTCAAACTACTGGGTTGAGGGTAACGTCACCTTCAAAAGAGGGGCCTACTACAATAACTAAGATAATCTCTTAAATAAGTGCAAAAGTGCGGAAATAATCAAAGGTTACACTATACACGAGTCGGAACCAAGTGATTCATCTTGTCTATCTGTTTTTCTTTTTATTTTTATTTTTCAGCATTTTAGTTAGTTTTTATTTTTTTTAGCTTAAAACATTATTCTAAACTTTTTGATTTGATTAGACGTTGAGGATAAACCGGTATAAAAAGCTCTTGTGTCCTTGGACGACCTCGGTATCTTACCAACACTATACTACGCTCACGATGGGTGCACTTGCCCATATTAGTGTCTAGTGTTAGTAAATATCGTGTTTTATAAATTTAAAACTTGACTAAAAAAGTGTTAAAGGGGCTTAAAATATACACCTAATATATATAACACTTGACACCCATCAAGTTTTTGGCGACGTTGCCGGGGACACAAGGATTTTAAGAAAGTTAGGAATCAACGGCCTAATCGTTTTTCTTATTTTTCATTTTTTTTAGGATTTTTTTTTCTTAATTTTTCAGCTTCTGCAGAACTCAGCACGGGCCGTGCCCGCTGAACACGCCCCGTGCCCAATCATTGGAACTGGCAATCCTGTTTTAAGTCAGACAGTAAGCTGAACACGGGGCCGTGCCCACTCAACACGCCCCCGTGCCCAAGTTTCAGTTACTGAAAACAGAACCGTAAGATCCCGACGGTTGGTAATTTCTGACACAAACATGAGTGATACTGATACTTTTTACTTTCGGCACTCTTATGGTACTATGTGGTGTCAATTATGTGGTGGTAACCATAAGGAATTAGAATGTTATTTTCTAAATTATAAACCCCACTATATAGACCCATCGTTTCCTAGTATCCTTAAGAGGGGCGAAAGTAAAAATAATCCCTATCTCTCCCTCGAATGCTCCCAACCAGATTTTCTAGGAGAAATGCTTCTCGATGAATTATTTCAACTAGAAGATCTAATTATTGATTGGTTAAAAGAACTTAGGAAAGATTTCAAAAATATTTTCCAAGACGATAGCCAAGAAGCAGGGTTGGAACCGCATTCAAACAACTTCGTTGTTTCTGAAGATACTCCTAACACTAGTGAGGACTTGAGCGATAGTCGTCCCTGTGTCGATTGTGCCGTGAAGGACTCCCCGTCAACTTCGTTTGATGCATACATAGACCTGAGCGATTCGACATACACCTTCTTTAACGAGAGCCCGGAAAAGGGTTGGACTTGTCCACCTACATATAGCATAGGAATCACCCTCACCGACAACCTCTTGCATTCTCGTCTTAATCTAGATCAATTAAGGTATCTTAGGCACTTTGGGGTTGTTCCATCCAGCAAGGAACCGCCCGATCCGGAAAAGTTCCTTAAAAGTAGACACACTTCATAAAACAGCCTTCCGACACGGGGCCGTGCCCAGGTCAACACGCCCCCGTGTCCACCAAAAGATTCCCTTCTGACTTTTTGTCAGAATACGAACAAAACGTGTCAGGATCTTGCCTGCACACGGGGCCGTGTCCAGCATGCTGTCGTTTTCTATAAATGCAGCCAAGAATCCTGCACATTTGGACCATCCAGGGACAGAGATTTGAAGGGATTTTCTAACATACCATCCTAGGTAAGTTCTAAAAGAAGGTTCCAACAAACATCTTGTCCTTTCCTCTTTTATCCATTGCCTTCTTCTTCACCTTTCTTGCAACAACACCTCCATTGAAGCTTGATTTCAAGCTTCATTGTGATGATTGTTGATGTTTTTGTTCAAGGAATCTTGTTAAAAATATGTTACACATCATTGTTTTAAGTTATTTCTGCTCAAAAAAGCTTCACAAGTTGGAAAAATAATTTAAAACTCCAAGACTCCTTGTTCTAAAAATCTGCAGAAAGTTGAACACGGGGCCGTGCTCATTGAGCACGGGGCCGTGTCCGTAATACTGTTTCATTAAAACGAACTATTTTTTGGTTTGTTTTCGTAGAATGTCTAGCCAAAACAGTGGAACCTCTTCTGCGCACTCCAGGAACAGTCGAAGGGAAAGGAGGCCATCGATTGAAGCAACTCTCGTAAGATACATAATGGCGCTACGTGAAGCTCTTGACGAGATGACTTCGGTAGAGGAGGTCCTCATAGACCGTATAAATTATCTCTCGGTGGGGTTGGAAAACAGTTTTCAAGAAATAAACCTCTTGCACCAGAGGTTAAACATTCTTGTAACACCTCCCATGGAACCAATCCTCCCTCAAGAGGATTGGCACCTAGCACTTGGAATCCACAATCCTACCGGTTGGGATGACATTCCGGTGGAACCTCCTCTTGAAGAACTCCAAGAAATCCCGGTGGAAGTTGCACCTCCTCAAACCAATGCTAATGAGCCCGCTTTTCTTCTCCCTCGGGAGATCGAAGAATGGCTCGCCGACGTGTAAGGACCCCATACCCGGGAAGAGAAGTTGTCAAAGCCACATTTAACCGGAAGATTTACCTTTTCGGAAATTTTGCTAATAGAATAAGGCTAGAACTTCTTGGTTTAGATTTCTTGTGTTTCTTTGACCTAACTATCTAGTATTTTAATTTTTAGGACTAATATGTAACTCTCTATGACGTAATGAATGATGGTTTTCAGTTAATTTGGTGTTTGGGTGGTGTTGAAATGAATAAAACACACTTGAGATGGCAAAGGATACAAGGGAAACTTGAACCAGCACCCCATGCAGGAAAACAGAGCCGTCCGACGATTTTCTTTGTTTACAGTAAGCTCGGCACGGGCCATGTTCACCTAACACGGCCCCGTGCTGCACAGTCTGCAGAAAAAGACCCAGTTCAGGTAACTGGACACGGGCCGTGTTCACCCAACACGCCCCCGTGTCCAGGCTTCTGTTTCTCTTGATTTAATTTTGTTACTGGCACTTGAACACGGGGCCGAGCCCGGACAACACGGGGCCGTGTTCAGTGCCCAGTAACATAAAATTTTTGCTTTTTACACCTTTTTAAACATTTAATCGACCTAAAAACTTATTTTTGGGACACATTGAGGACAATGTGTAATTTAAGTGTGGGGGGGGGGGATGCTAAAACCTTGAATCTTGCAAGTCCTAAATACAAGCCTTACACAAAACTCAATTGGAACCGCTAATCACCCCAATTTTTTTCAAATTTTTTTCATTTTTTTTTTAATTGTCTAGGTTTAACTTGGGAATTTCAAGTTCTAAAAAGGTTATATTTTTACGAATTTACAACCGATAGCGTCGTGATAAAAAGAACCAACATAAGAAAATTATGAAAAGGCATGACAAACTTAGTTAAAATTTGATTGTATATACTTGATCACATAAAAACCCATTCCCACAAAAGTTAGTTTTGAGCCTTTATTGAGCAGACAATTACATATCATTAGACTAAATGCTCATTTTTCGTTTCTTGTGTGAATAGCCGCTTGCTTCTTACGACTCTAGAACTTTCCATGACGATACATTCCCATTCCCAGTCCTTACCAACTTAAACCCGAGTAAGTAAATGATGGAGGCATTAGGACTAACCCTTTTTATTTCTACACCATTATTTTTTTTTTACCACCTACCCAAAATCCCCCTAGTTAGCCCCTTTGAGCCTAAACCTTTTCATTTCATAACCCAAACCAAACACCCTTTTACCCACCAAAACCTTTTTCATTTTCAACCCTTTGTTTTAGTAACTAGCTCAGTTTTTCGTATGACTCTTCAAAAAATATATATGTGTGTGTTGATGATGAAGCAAAAGAAAATAAACAAACAAGTTCATCAAAAATAACTTTGTTTGAATAATAGCTTCATCAAAATAAAAGTTACAAAAATAAAAAGTCTTACGAAAACCGACGCTTGTTACGCTTTTCGCCCTTTTTTCTACTAACCACTAACCCAACCACCTACCTTTAACCCAAGCCTAACCCTTCACCCACAAAGTCCTCTTGATATTTACAAAGGTGTATAAGTTAAAAAGGAGGAGGATTGATTGCTTGGCAAGCCTATGGTAGGAGTAAGTTCCATACTGCTCTCGAGTGATCCACAAAAATACCTTTTCGGCCGAGTGTTAAGTGATCCCCGTGAGGTATGTGAACTTGTATATAAATAGAATTTTAAAGAGGCATGTTATGCCCTAATAAATAATTTATCATATGAAAAGTTTTAAATAAATCATGACGAATAGGATTGTAAATAAATAAAAATAAAACTTAATAAAGAATCTTGGAAATCCCGACACTCTATGACAAGCCCAAAAACCTTCTTCTCTACCCATTCCAATTGGGAGTGTAATAGCCATATATTAAAGAGTTTTGCTTGAGGACAAGCAAAGATTCAAGTGTGGGGGTATTTGATGTGTGCAAAACGCAACATATAAATTTCATCAATTGTGGCGTAAAACTAACCCTTTTTTAGTACTAATGTTGGAAAAAGTGTGCTTTTGTCTTCCTTTTGTATTTTCAGGATTAAATGAGCTCAAATTAACAAAAGAAACAAAAAGACATCAAAATCTAACATAAATACAAGAAAAGGAACAAGACGTGACATGCCCGACCTCACGACAGCATCTTCCCAAGCAAAACAAGAAGACAGAAGACTGAACACGCCCCGTGCTCAGCCAGCACGGGGGCGTGCCCAAGTGTCAGTAGAAAAGACAAAGTGGTAGAAGCTTCTATTGCCCACCACGGGGCCGTGCTCAGCGGACACGGGGCCGTGGTCAACTATAAGATTCGCACAATCTGGGCAAATCTTCATAGTACAAAGATTCTTCTGCACCACGGGGTCGTGCTCAGCGGACACGGGGGCGTGGTCAACTAATAAGACAAAGCTGCATGAAATGAAGAAAGAGAAGGATGTGGACACGGGGCCGTGCCCACTGGACACGGGGCCGTGCCTGAGCTTCTATTCAGCCTATAAATAGGAGTGCTTGGCTCAAGCTCAAACCATCCCTTGGCACACCACCTCTCTCACACTTCACCCACCACCCACCACCACCATAACACCATCATCCATTGTCCATCATAGAGTGTGTGAGTCGTCTCGGGATCCAAGATTGATCGTAAGAGTTCTTGACAATCAAGGCCATGTTTGCCTAAGTCTCTTACATCACTTGGTGAAGACAAGTTTCTAGTGTAATACTTTTTATTTTTAATCTTTTCGCACTTTTTACTTGGTTTTGTATTAATGACTTTAATAACTAGTTTCTTATGTTGAAGGTGATTCTTCCTTATCGTTTGTCCGTGGTGTCTTGGCATTATTTTACTGTCTATATAAAATAAAAGATTTTCACCATTCATATCTCCACGGTCTATATGGAGGTATGTTGGCTACCTGGTCGGGGGTTAAGGGAACGGTTTGGTAAGAGTCTTGCCATTGTTCAGCGTTTAGAGGTCCTGCAATGGACCTGGGTCAAATTTAGTAGGACCTCCTTCAATGCTTAACGGTATTGGATGGCAGGGGTCCAAACTCTTTGACCCTCTCATAAGTTAACTATTATTAATACTATAACCCGGCTATTTAGGACTATATCCCTGCTGACTCAGACTACTTAGTCGAGGGTAACGTCACCTCCAAAAGAGGGGCCTACCATAATTTGCATTAATAACTTAATTCATTATCTTTCAATAATCCGACCCTTTAGGATTGTATGCTTGCTGACTCAAACTACTGGGTTGAGGGTAACGTCACCTTCAAAAGAGGGGCCTACTACAATAACTAAGATAATCTCTTAAATAAGTGCAAAAGTGCGGAAATAATCTAAGGTTACACTATACACGAGTCGGAACCAAGTGATTCATCTTGTCTATCTGTTTTTCTTTTTATTTTTATTTTTCAGCATTTTAGTTAGTTTTTATTTTTTTTTTAGCTTAAAACATTTTTCTAAACTTTTTGATTTGATTAGACGTTGAGGATAAACCGGTATTAAAAGCTCTTGTGTCCTTGGACGACCTCGGTATCTTACCAACACTATACTACGCTCACGATGGGTGCACTTGCCCATATGAGTGTCTAGTGTTAGTAAATATCGTGTTTTATTAATTTAAAACTTGACTAAAAAAAGTGTTAAAGGAGCTTAAAATATACACCTAACATATATAACACTTGACACCCATCACCCACATGTTGGGGATAACTCCTTTGTGGGTTCTATAAGTGGTGAGTCGGTTAATCACGACCGGCTTCCAACCGGCCCCAATTGTATGACAAACATGTAAATCTGTATACAAGATTATATTTAGATAATTGTCCCAAGTTATAAAAGATTTGTGCCATGTGCACTTAAATCAGTTTTTATAAATGTTTTCAAAAGAGTCAGTTAATTGTATTTACCAGTGTAAACTGACGTATTTTCTTAAAGACTTATTTGACAGGTACCTCTCGTAATAGGCTGGAGCTATAGGGTGTCTATAGAGGATCTTGCAAATCCATAAGATACCTGAAGTATGTTGATTTTGTTTCTTTGTACATTTATGATCCGCCTGTGGATCTTATTACATTCTAGTCTGTATATTCATAAACTCGAACACTCAGACATTATGGTTTGTAATAGTTTATTCACCAAGCCTTCCGCTGTGCTATTATATTGTGTGTATTGACTATGATGATATCAATTACGTCACGATACTCCCCGTCAGGCCCACCGGAATTATGTGGAAATATCGGGGTGTGACAGTACGACAGAAAAGAATGGTGTGATAACAGAATGTGCTTCAATTGTTGTCACACCCTGACTTTCCACGTGTCACCGGTGGGCCTGGTGGGGAGTATCGTGACGTGGTTGGCAACATAATAGTCAAACAACACAATATATAAATGCACAGCGGAAGCAAAAGATAATATATTACGATCCGAATATAAAGTAATATCAAAGTATTACAACGGAAGTAAAGGATCCACAGGCGGATCAAATAAAAGAAAAACTATTCAACAGACTTCAGGTATCTAGAACTTGCAAGATTCCTTATTAACGCCCTGAGCTTCCAGCCAATTTCATTCAGTACCTGTCACTTAACCTTTTTGGAAAATACGTCAGTTTACAATGGTAAATACACTCAACTGACTCATTTGGAAAGAGTTTAAGAAAATTGATTTAGATGCACCAGGCACAAAATAACTTGACACATTGATTAAAATGCACAAGGCAAAATTAATCTTTTATAACTTGGGACTATTTTATTAATAAAAATCTTGTATCCGATTTACATGTTTGTCCAACATTTAGGGCCGGTGATTATACAATACAAGCCGGTCTAGATTAATCGACACACCATAAATATAACTCACAAGAAGACACCTTACGAGTGAGTATATCTTTTACATACGCAACAAGAGGTGTTATGCCTACACCTTGTGCTTAAGTTATGGCCATTCACTTTTTAAATGAGCCAAGGATATCCAGGACACGGTCATTAACCCCTAATGTTATTTGTTATCAATCAATACAGATTAAAACGGGATTATGCAATTTAATCATCTCCGATTAAAAGGTTTCTACACCCGACCAAGCGGTATTTTTATAATACCGTATCCCAAGCCCGTATAGGGAAAATAAGTTAAGAGTATTTACCTGAGCTAGCTCCTGTCTTAAATAGCAGAAATTAATAACTCAGCCGTATTCACTTAAGTAAGCGTAGGTACAATTTACCGGAAAGCTCTAGTCTGGAATGATGGTATAAATAACCAATTAGAATGCTAATGGGTCTTTAATTAAGCCTAAGCTTAGACTGGCTAGTCTTAAAGAATGATACGGTTTAAACGCACGATTAAGCGAAGACCGAAATAGAATGTGGTTTAGACCCGACAAGTTTAAAGACTTGTCTTATATGGGAAATCTAAACACATTCTGGATTTGAGATAAAACCGTTAAGGTTTGACCCGTTTTGGCTAATTTGTGTAAACTTGTTACATAAACCGAACCGAACGCGTAATAAGCGTGACGGGTATTCATGAGAGCCATATACAGGTTTCCTAAGTTAATTATGCCTCAAATATGTTGTGACATCAGTAAGATGTCTTTCATTATGCCCGAAACGTATTTAAACACAAACTAGGTCCCGTAGGGGTAGTTTGGTCCCTTAAAAGGTTATAAAAAGTTTAAGTATTTACCTGAGTTATAGGTCTGATATAATCAGCAAAAATACTTATTTTACTAAGTTATAACAGTAGGGTAAAGTATATATGTGAAATTTATCAATTTTAACCAAACTATGCACCGTAGGGGCATTTTGGTAATTTCACATAAGCCGTAAAGCTCAAAACTGAAGTCTGAGTTTACCAACTTTTGCTTACTGTTAAAATATTATAATTTGCCTAAAATATCAGTAGGTATCAACCCGGGTATGTTTAAAATAGTTTTAATACATACCATGCGTTTAAAACGCTTAATAAGGCGATTAAGAGCCGTTTCCGGGTTCTACACATAAGGCTGATATTTTTATTGTTCCAGAAGGCTTAAAATAATTTATTTATCATTTAAGATCAGTAGCAAGAGGTTTGGAGTTGTTTGGATATGTAAAACTCATTTTATAGCCCGTAAGGGCAAAACCGACAATTACCGGATTAAACCTACGACTATAAGTTATGCTCAGCCTAAAATTAATTAAAAATCTTCAAAAATCCCAAAATAATATATTACATCAGTGGGTAATAAGTTTGATATCAAAAAGTAGGCTTAAGTAGGCTATAGGCTAATTACGCCGTTTAATTAACATAAGGCCTTCAATTTACGCTAATGAGCATAACTCTCGATCTACACCTCCAATTGATATCAAATTTTGGTAACAAGTTTATATATTAGTATATAAGGTTTCTACTCTTTTACTTTTCCAAAAATCACGTTTTAAGGTGAAAAGGGCATAATGGTCAACATATGAGCAATTAACGGAATTATGCATATTAATTGGTTAACTAATGAACCATGGTGTATAATCTCAGAGGATTATACTAGCATGTAACCTGGTCCAAATAAAGCTCTAAGGAATTTCTAAAACATGCTTAAACGGGTCAGAACTGAAAGTCAAAGTGAAAGTCAAACTATGTGACTTTCGGTTCCGAACCGGGTCTTTACAGAGAATTGTCGGGTTGAACATGTTTAGACATGTTCTTACACTAATTACTAAGTTATAACAATGATCCAACAGGTTGTATATGATCTATACTGCTAATTATGCATAAAATGTAATTTAAGGATCCTGTTGACTTTTTCTTAACAAGTTTGACCCGACATTTGACCTAGTTAGAGTGGGAATCAGGGGGAACCCTTTTGAGGGTTTATTACCCACATAACTACCAACTTATAACTACTTTTGATTCGACAAATCACTGGACCATTAGTGATTAATCTTAAAGTCAACCGTTAATTACGACGGTTTGACTTCTAAGCTATAACTAAGCTAAAACTTAATTTAGAAAGGTCAAGCAAACTTACCAAGGTCCTATGCACGAAATGTGAAGACTTGAGCCTGCTTGGGAGCTCCAAGAATGATCAGAAGTGCAAATGAAGGTGTGAGGAACAATGTTGCAACTCATGGCCTTTATATAGTGTTTTAAACACCACAAATTGTTGACAAGCAAGTCTAGCATTGACCACAAATCACTAACATGTGTCCCTAAGTGTCTAGGGGGTGTTTAGGGGTCGCCCATGAAGTGAAACAAGTGATTAAAGTTTGTTCCAAGACTGAACAGCCACAAAAAACGATTTTCTGCATCTGGCGTCCTGACGCGGCCCGCCTGAGTTTTAACCAATCTTTACGCGGGCCGCATGGGCCTTCTGATCAGTTTTTACATTTTCAAGTTTCCACATCTTTGTCCCTTGGCTCTTCGAAAGGGAAACGAAGCTTATTTCTTGCAATTTGACCCCTTCTTATTTACCCACAAGGGCTTTAAGACTTGTACTCACTTTGCCAAGTCCCTGGACACTTCCGGTTAGCCCGAAAAGTCCTATCTTTCAACGTTAACGCTTTAACCCCTCACGTACGAATTTGATCATAACTTTCTCCTACGATAACGAAACTTTATGAAATTTATATCGTGCATTCTAGTGAGCATAATTTACAGTTACAAAGCTTCGGGTTTGTCAAAAGGTCACTCTGAGGTATAACTTAAACATGTTGACACATTTAACCCCTGTAGTTTGTAATCTCTCACTTTTAGCTTCGTATGATCCATGATTTATTCGTTTGATGCTATAACCATCATGTAGGGTTAATGTACAATATATTTATTCACTGTTGACATTTAGAACTCGTATTTTCATATACTTTTCAAGTTTGTCAACTTTAGTCCCTTCAGAACATTCTTTCACACGTTCAAACATATGACACATGTCAACGCATTATAGGACATGAATTTTCGAGGTGTTACATCCTCACCCCCTTAAAAGAAATCTCAACCTCGAGATTTGTTAAGGTAAAGGAAGTAATTTCTGCCTTATATTGGCAACTTACAGATGACTAGGGATTTGTATGATCTTATTCGTTGTTTCCAATGCAACTTTCAAATCCAGATAAGTGGACTTTCCAAAGTCTCGTCCATCCAACGGATGTTTTGATATTTCATCTTTAAAAGGTCTCCAAAGGAGCCACCTTGATACTTATATAACAGCTATTATAGAAAAGCTTATCTTAAGGTGAGATGGTTATCCCAATCATTGCTTAAAACTAATCTTAAGGAGTAGCTAATCCTTATAGCTAGTTGAATAACTCAACGATCCTGGGTAGTTGATGGCGATTATCAATCGTTGTTAAAATAGGGTTGCGGTAATGAGTACATAAGCAAAATGAACCGTCTTTCCTATCTAACAAATATCAAACTCTCAGAATATCGAGTTAGGCTATATGAATCTCCTATCTTAAAATTTACTTAATCAGGTTTTCGGTTATTCCATAATCAACATGGAGTTCTTATAACACTCTAACCCAAAGCGGGATGTTAATCTTAACTCTACTTGCCTCTAGGGAGGTAAACAGGGTAAACTTAGGAGAAGATAACCAAGATACAAGGAGGTTACGGAGATTTTTCCAAATCTCAGGCTCCAGTTCATTCATCCTCGCTTGTGCCAAAAGAGTGACACAATTATGTTATGAGTCCGCAGATTCCTTTACCAGGAAACATTTATTTGGAAAAATTCTATTTTCTAGATATCTTCTTTGAATGCCATTAGTTGACTTTAGTACCATGTGATCATTGGGATATCTTTGTGGTTCCATGCATTAAACCTCCATACTGATCAGGCGTGGAAGCAATCTATGGAACATATTAAGATACACCAATCCTCATATGGCGCTTTTGTCATACCATTTGGTATCCGAAATCAATAGAGATCAAGAGATATCAATTTCATATGATGATGTACTTTATCTGGAGAGAGGGTACATTAGGGTTTTATGATTTGAAGATTTCAGACAGGAATAGAAGAAATAGTCCCTGTGAATTTTCTACCTGTAGGTTTTACCTTACACTTAATATATATAGGGTTCTTATGAAAGGTTTTAAAAACTTGTTATACTTATAGTTTATGAAGGATTTATTGGTATCCGAACCAAAATAAAAACTCTTAGCATTTACATTACTGATAAAATGTCAAGGAATGTACCTGATGCCATTATTTATCGACTAGCTCAGGTATTTTAGGCGCTTTCAATTTTAGGCTCTACTTCCTCCGCCGCATTTCCTTTGACAGATTTAGGGCACGTAGTCTTGATGTGGCCTTTCTCATTACAACCGAAGCAGACTGCATTCTTCATATCTTTGCAGTCCAACGTTTTATGTCCCTTAAACTTGCAGATCCCACAATGTAGAGGTCGAGGCTCAAATCTGCATTTCCCGTAGTGGCGCTTCTTGCAAGTCTTGCATACAGGTTTCTGATTGGACTTTTGTTTATTCTTTTTCTTAGAACTCTGGGAGTTATCTACCTCCCTTTTCCTTTTTAGTTCATCCTTTGCATCAGAGGCATGAACGGGGTCCTCCTTAAGAGTAAGGAAGTGTGGTCCTAGATAAAATTTGGACCGAGCAGCATGGGGCTCCTTGAACTTTTTCACAGCCTTCTTCACAGCTTTTCCAACAGCTGCGTCTATCATAGTTTGAAGAACATCTTTGGAAATTCTAAGGTTCACAATTTCAGCATCATTAGCATGCGTCGTGCCATCAATGGCGCGATCGACTGTTGTCTTATCCGAGTTTGCCATACATTCTATTGGTTCCTAACACCAATAAAACAATTTCTTAGTTGAAATCCAACAACTGCTATTTTTTCATTCTGATGGCCTTAATATATACTAACCATGGTGTCAATAACCTATACAGGCTATTATAGCACTAACATTCTTAATGAACATTATTTAAAATATATTAATATTACTTAGCCTAGGTCGCAAAAGACCATCAATGGCATTACAGATTTGGACCTAGTCCATCACTTTTCTGACAGAGGATCAAAACGTCACATCTGTCTTTATTATATTAAATAATTTAGGTAGCTCGAAAGCTTGCCATAGGAATATCAGAAAAGAGTGATTCCTATTAGATATAAAATATCCATCTAAGGTTTGTTGGAGCATTTTCTAAAGTATCATCGGCCAATTTCTACCTCGCATTAAATGACCGAAGTCCTAATCAGACGGAGACAACAGTTCTCAACAGTTATCGTTCATTATTGAATCATATGTGCAAGCATCAATTAAATTTCTGCATAAACGGCTTGATAAGGAAATGTACCTGCTATATAGTTATCCTTCTGCACCACCTCATGGCGTTCATCCTGAAGACTCATGCGTTTGTTTTCCTGGCCTCTCCAGGCTTCTTGATAAGCTTTGGGCAGTTGGTTTTGATGTGCCCTTCCTCGTTACAATTGTAACATGTGGCGTTCTTTATCCCCTTGCAATCTAAGGTTTTGTGACCCTTGGTCTTGCAAATTCCACACAATTTAGCACGTGGGTCGATTGTACATTTTCCAAAATGTTGCTTTTTGCAGTTACTGCATTTGGGTTTGTTATCAGACGGACTCGAGTTCTTCCTAAACTCGGAATCCTTCCCGCGCTCAGAGTTTCCCTTCTTCTTGTTATATCGATGAGAGTTTTCCTCCTCTCTTTCTCTTCTTCCCTCGCCAGAAGCCTTAACAGACTTAATTCTGATTGCATCTAAGGTGCGAGATAAGGATAAGTCCACCGCGGACCTATATGTGGTTGGCCTAGATGCTTTAACATTCCCTTTTATCTCTGGTGCTAGGCCTCCAATGAAACGCGCTGTGCGTTTAGATTCAGGGGTGACTAAATAAGGAACTAGGCGGGACATAGTGTTGAAACTTGTCACATATGCCTGACAATCCAAATTCTCCATGACCAGAGTCAAGAAGTCTGATTCTATCTTTTCTACCTCATGCTGAGGGCAATAGTTTTCCCTGACTAATGCAACAAATTGCTCCCAAGATAAGTTGTAGAGTAGAACCTTTCCCGTGGCTTGGAGCAATGATCTCCACCATGCCAACACTTCTCCTTTAAATGATTGTGAAACAAATTTCACAACATCTTGCTCCGCACAACCGCTGATGTCAACAACAGCGTCCATCTCATCGAGCCACGTCATGCAATCGATGGCCCCTTTTTCTCCTGTAAAGTCTCTGGGCTTGCAGGAGACGAAATATTTATATGAACAGGTCTTAACTGATGTCTCTTGATGAAACACAACTTGTCTAGACGGAATACTCCTTTGATTTGACAAGTCATGAACATCGTCCTCCCTTGACTCATGTGTTTTAAGAGGGGGCTTACTACGAGCCACAGATAGAGTCTTAGAGTGGGTATCATTTGATTCATCATACTGTCGATCAAGAGCTCGAGTAACAGCATAATCTATTATTGCCTGCAGTTCTGCTCCAGTTACATTAATTCTGGTAGTATCATTGTTCTCCTTCATGTGGCTGTTAACTTCATCTAATCCAGCCATGTAGCTTGATTACTACACAAATATTAACAATGATTTATTCAGAGGTTTTTATGGAATCATCATCTTTGACGATTCATCAACCATGGTAATATAAACCATATTGGTTAACTTGTTAGTTATATTTAATTAGTATTTTCCATTATAATTTATCCTAGTTATAAAACATTAAGGATATTAAAGTGGCGCAAAAGGCCTAGTCACAATGACAGTTCTAACTTTTATAAGCCATGATTTCAGAGAATCGAGGCATTAAGGTTTGAATCAAAGTTCATTACCTTCTCTTGACAGGGAGTTGTAGGCTTCAACTGTCTTTTGTCTTTTAGGACAATAGATATAGCCCGTGGGCATTTCCCTTCTGAGGGATGGTTATAATATGATCATCTTCTCAGATGCTATTAGTCGAGATCGTATGGATCCTATCGACTATTTTGCTTGGACCTGGTCCAACATTTTTAGACAGTAGGTCAAAGACCACCACTGTCGTTGTCTTATCGGACAACAAGTTTAGCCCGTAGGCACTTCATCACTATCGAATGTTTATAATGTGATCATCTTATAGGATGACACAAGCCATGATTTCTAAATCACTAGGCTAGATAAGAAAATTGGAAGAATCCAATATAAGGATGACTGTTGTGATTTTCTCGAATCACATTTGTCAAGAGTGCTAACACGTTCTTAGGTGTTAACAAGGGTTTGAATCTCTTGAATAGGTCTTACCATCTTGGCCATGTCAAAAATGACACGTGGCTAGGTCTTGTCCTTTTTAGATTTTGCCATTTTATTATAATGGTAGATCTTATAAAAGGAAATTTATTTCATTTTTCATGCTTAGAATGAAAATTTAAAGTTAATTATTCCACTATAAATTTAAAATACAGATGTGCCCTAGACGGGACTTGAAAGGAATAATGTTGTCCTCGAAGGAACTGAAAGGTAATTAGGTCCTTATAAGGACTATTTAAGGAAATGATTTTTAGAAAAGGAGTTTCTTCTTCATTCAATTTCTAAATGTTTTCTCCTCAGTTGTACATTTATCCTAATCGCAGTACAAGGCTCCGCATTCCTCGGCTTCGTATGGGGAGGATTTTCCTTACGGCTCCTTTGCTTGGCGATATATTAAAAGTATATAAAATTGAAAGCAATAGTTCTCCAAAAAGAGACGAGAGCATTCCTATATTAAGTCTAGACTCAGAAAGTCAAGGAATGTGCTAATGTGTCATTGAGATTAAACACAAAAGGCTAGTGTTTAATTCACTCAATGTTGGCTCTGATACCAACCTGTCACACCCCGATTTCCACATGTCACCGGTGGGCCCGGTGGGGAGTATCGTGACGTAGTTGAGATCATCATAGTCAAACAACACAGTATATAAATGCACAGGAGAAGCAAAAGATAAATATATTACATTCCGAATATAAGTAATGTCAAAGTATTACAACGGAAGGTAAAGGATCCACAGGCAGATCAATAAAAGAAAACTGTTCAATAGACTTTAGGCATCTAGAACTTGCAAGATTCCCTAATGACGCCCTGAGCTCCCAGCCAATTACGCGTAGTACCTGTCACTTAACCTTTTGGAAAATACGTCAGTTTACACTGGTAAATACTTTTAACTTATTTTCCCTTATACGGGCTTGGGATACGGTATTATAAAAATACCGCTTGGTCGGGTGTAGAAACCTTTTAATCGGAGATGATTAAATTGCATAATCCCGTTTTAATCTGTATTGATTGATAACAAATAACATTGGGGGTTAATGACCGTGTCCTGGATATCCTTGGCTCATTTAAAAAAATGAATGGCCATAACTTAAGCACAAGGTGTAGGCATAACACCTCCTGTTGCGTATGTAAAAGATATACTCACTCGTAAGGATGTCTTCTTGTGAGTTATATTTATGGTGTGTCGATTAATTTTGACCGGCTTGTATTGTATAATCACCGGCCCTAAATGTTGGACAACCATGTAAATCGGATACAAGATCTTTATTAATAAAATTGTCCCAAGTATAAAAGATTAATTTTGCCTCGTGCATTTTAATCAAATTATAAAAGATATTTTGTGCCACGTGCATTCAAATCAATTTTCTTAAACTCTTTTCAAAATGAGTCAGTTAATTGTATTTACCAGTGTAAACTGACGTATTTTCCAAAAGGTTAAGTGACAGGTACTACGCGTAATTGGCTGGGAGCTCAGGGCGTCATTAGGGAATCTTGCAAGTTCTAGATGCCTAAAGTCTGTTGAACAGTTTTCTTTTATTGATCCGCCTGTGGATCCTTTACCTTCCGTTGTAATACTTTGACATTACTTATATTCGGAATGTAATATATTTATATTTTGCTTCCGCTGTGCATTTATATATTGTGTCGTTTGACTATGATGATCTCAACTACGTCACGATACTCCCCACCGGGCCCACCGGTGACATGTGGAAATCGGGGTGTGACAATTGTGGTCTAATTGGACACATTGTTGTGTATTGTTGACATGCAAAGTTGTTTCAAACGTCAAAGCAAAGTCCATGTCGTCAAAGATTGTCCAAATAGATCGAAGAGAGGATCGTCAGATGAGTCTCAGGGGGAGAAAAAGAAAGTTGTAAACAAGATAGTGAAAATATAAGAAACGCCCAAATTAAATAAACTCAGATTGTCAAAAGGGCAGAAAGATAAATTGATGAAGAAACGAAAGAAAGCAAGAGAGTATTCAGAGAAGATTTTGTCCTCAGGTACATCAGTTGATTTCGGTAATAGTTCTGAATAATGCTTTTACACTACTAAAAGTGATTATTCAAGTAAAACATATTCTTCGGATACAAATATAAGGACAGAAGGAAAGTCAGGAGAAAAAATGGTAGAGAAAAAGATTGCTCATCAAACAGTTGTGAAACCAAAAAAGATCTGGAAAGCTAAGGTGTCTAATGAAGTTTCTACCGTTATGGAAAATTCACAACTGTTCGATGATAAACATGAATGTGACTGGACTGTTGTTTCTTACGTCAATGAATTTCATCAGCTCAAATCCAATATGGATTGGATTCCAATTTGAAACTAATTAAGTTCATTTATGTGTGCAAGTTAACCAAGTTGTGAACAAAAGCATATGAGGTTAAAGAAGTGAAAAGTGGAGATAGAGATAAAAGGTTTGATGTTCCACACAAAAAAATGGTAGTCTCGCGTTCACATTCGTAAAAATTATTTTTCGGCTAAAATGGAAGATTCTTATTTTCGATTTTGAAAAGATGTTTTGGATTTTAGGGAGTAAAAATTTTAAATTCAAAATTTCTGGTAAAATTCAAAAATATCATTTCAAAATTATTTCAAATTTGCTAAATTTAAAAATGTTAATGTGATTATCGTTGAAAAAGAGGAAATGATAGTATATTAGTAAACTATCAGTGCATGCGGAAGATTAGTATAGTTTAAAATGGTTAAACAATCTCACAAAAAATGTCTCGGGTGGCTTAGCAAGACTATTAGTTTTGTGAAAGCGATACAAACTAAATAGAATAACCTAGTTCTAGTGGGAAATGCAGTTGAAAGTATAGTACTTCTTTTATTCTTCGCAACTGTGTACCTACTCGGTAATCGTTGAATGCTGCAGAGCATAAAAACTAGTATGTTTGTGAAGTTTCACAACATACTGAAAAGTCACCGTGATTGTGTTTTCATTTCCAAAAGATTTAAAGTTATTTGATTTTTTTTATTTTGTTTAAGCTTTGGACATCCTATGTGTATACGGAAGTATCGAACTGGATGTTATTGCCTAATGTTCTGCAATATTTTTTCTTGGTGTTTTGTTTAAATCTTGGACTTCCTCTGCGTGTACTCACAAGTACCGATCTGGTAGTTAAGATTTAAACAAAATCAACTTGTTTTTATTTCTTATTTTGATTATACATTGGATTATCTCTAAGTATCGAAAGATCGACGTGATTGTTAATGTTTAAACATTCTGATTTTTGTTTACACATATCACAGTTAATGAAAGTTTAAAGACATTACTTGAGTTAGTATATTACATGATGAGGGGATATGTTGAGATTATGGGGTCCATGAGAACTTAGTGTAAGTTAATGTACCTTAACGTATCGGTAAGCATTATGAAAGTTTTAGATTGGGTTTAAGTGGATAAACATTATCGACAATTCATGTGTTTCAACTGAGTGTTTCTTAGATCCAAGGTGCAGCTGATATGTCTTAGTAAATTAAACTAATATAATCCTCTAGCACGTTTTCTCACAAAAATATAAACTGTAAATATTACATTTCAGTATGTTTACATTTATACATTCGATATTTAAAATCCAAAAAGATTTTCATTCAAAAATCTTCCATGGAAACCTGATAATGTTGAATGTGAGACAGATCAACGAGATGGCTAAGAAACTGTTCGTGAGTGAATGCGTATGATTGAGCATCGAAGTTAAATCTACAAAGATATTTGGAGCACCGTTTAAAGGTAGACTGTGGGGGAATTTGTTAGTGCAGTTTATGTCCATATCTTCGAAATCTCATAAACCTAACATAGACAAAGTCTTGAGTCTGTAATATGTGTCCGGATAAAGGTTTCGGTTAAAGGTTTATGCATGTAGATGTGTAAGGGTTAGATAAGTCGCGTAAGATGCGAGCACAACACATGACATCAGGCGTATCATGTTGTCATGCATGAACTCATAGAAGCTTCTATACACATGATGGCGATGATAAATGAGTCTATAATGAAATGCCAAAGTTACGTATGCATGGTATACTCAAGATATAATATTCCTGCCACTATGAGAGGTCATACATATGACACAAGAAATGGTTCACATGAAAAGTCCTCGCAAGACTCTTTCGTTCTTCATGCATGCGCAAGAGATGAGGAGTCCTACACTCATCCTCATCATCTGTAAATACAACAATCTCATGCACTCCATCTAATAACTCGTAATAACTAACTTTAAATCTGTACACGATTACAACTCAGTGCGGATTCCACTCGTAAATCATTTAACGCAGATCTTGTGTTCGTTTATGAACCATATCCTAAACTTTCAAAAGATTACAATTACAATAATGATTATACAAACTCCCCCCCCAGACTGATTACTCACAAACTGCTCGTATAATAAGGATGTTATGTGATGTGATAACATAGACGTCTAACATGTGAGATTTATTTATACTAAGTACAAAAGATTTATTTACATCTAAGCTAACATCACCCTAATAGTGACATCTAACATTTCTAACAAAAAATATTCCACAAATGTTCCACATATGTAGAAATATCTAATGAAATTTACAACTGTACTAATATAGCTAACATCTATTCTAAACTAACACTGTTACATTGAAAGGTTTGTTCTTCATACAACTGTTGAGATATTCCAAACATCTGTTTACGCCTAACAGATGTTTGGTCTTCTCCTTCAGTGTTTTGTCTTCAACAGGGCTTTGGCCATTGAACATATGTTCTCAGTTTTACAGCAAAGCTTTCAAGTCTTCAAACATATCTTTGCTTTGTTCAAACAGATGTTCTAATTAGTGTTCAAGATTCACTATCTTTGGGAGGAATGTGCATCATGATCTGTTTATATCTTGATATAATTAACATGTTTTGGCTTTCAGAAATCATTTGTTCTTTTGTAGGTCCAACTATCTCTCCCTAGAACAGATGATGGGAAAACTCAACTTTATTTGGTCAGTCATTATTTCTCATCAGGTTCTCTCTAATCTGTCCTTCGAATTGTAACTCAAAGTTGACGCTATCTTCTGGATCTCTTTCTAGTTGAAGACCCAGTACGTCTTGCAGATCTTAATTCTTAAGGCTAAAAGCACTATTCATGGAGATCTTTTGAACTTCTCTATTTGTCCTGAGTAGAGTCAATTCATAGCTTGTATTATTAGACTTCCATTTTAGATCTTTAAGGCTAGATTGATTTGTCGGGCCAAAAGTTATTGAAGATGAATTTGGGGAAGCTGGTCTTCCCAAAATTTTACCATGTAGATCTTCTCAATTTGCATCTGGATGACGATACATTAGTTCATTTCTGATCCCTTCTTTCCCGAGCTCATCTTGATACATCTTCATATCTTATATTGGATAAAGAAATTGTTAAGTTACCTTTCTTTAAGAATGTGTGATTGAACAAATTAACATTATTAAATATCTTAAGGAAATTAATTGCCCTGTACTAAACCTACCTTGGACATGTATTACAAATTCGTAACACTATGTGGTATGGTATGTTAAAGGTGAAAAGCAAAGTATTGATATGTTAATGTCATGAAGGCAGGAATGGTTTCTCCAAACTTTGGAATGCCAAAGGTGAATCAATTTGGAATTATGAGTTAATCCTTGTCACTCATGAACTATTGGTTTAATGGTATGTTCTCTTCACTTATACGTATAAGACGGTGGGTTTAAATCCTTGTAAATAGAAGTATTAGGAGATTTTAGGTGAAAAAAGTTTGTTGTTAAAAATAAAGTTAACTAGGTTTATTACTATGGCCGCGTTGCGGCGAACTTCTTTTGTCATTTAGTCTGTGTTTACATGTGTTTTGAAATCACTACGAGCGCGTTACGCACAGAACCGCTGACAAGAATAAAAAGAAAATGTAGAAAAAAAAAACAGTATAAGAGAACCGAAAGAAAATCAACAAAAAAAATTTTATGGTAATGATGTTGTTCGTATGAAACCCGTGGTCAGAGATGAGCAAATGGTATTGGGTACCGGTACCGAATCTCCCGAACCGAAAGATTTTAAGTCAATTCGGTAGCAACCTTTTGCTTTCCTGGTACCGATTTGCTACCAGTTTTTACCTTCATATACCTGTACCGTAACCGGTATTTTCGATACCATTCCATTTCGTCCAGAAGTGTTTTCGTCCAAGGGAGAGTGTTTCGGGTGGGTAGTGTTTCGGGTGGAGGGATGTTTTCGGGTGGGTAGTGTTTCGGGTGGGTAGGGGTGTTTGTCCAAGAGAGGGTGTTTCGGGTGGGTAGGGGAATTTGTCCAAGAGAAGGTATTTCGGGTGGGTGGATTTTAATATTTAAGTATTTATAAAAAAAAAAAACAATTTTTAAGTGTTATTAAAAAGTCAACAAAAGATGCCAAAAGGGCCCAGAAGTGTTTTCGTCCAACTGTTTCGGGTGGGTATTGCAAAAATTCCACTTTATTATTCATTAACTTTGTCACGTGTCTATATGTTATATGTATATGTAATATGTGAGTAGATGTACTGAACCAATAAGGAAAGTTTACTATTACTATAATGTGACAACTACTATTCATTAGGTTGGTTTATTAATATATAGGATAATTCTTGTCAATAATTATAACTAATTTGCTATTAAATACTAAAGTTACTTTTTAAATGTGATAACAATACAATAAATCACTAAAAAGAAAACAAACAATACATGACATAGCTTGCTAATATTAATTAATCATAGTCATGTGAACAATGCCTCAAAATGTATTATGGGAAATCCGTGCAAATTGTTATGTGTTTCTCCATTGCATATTACCAAACGATTTTCTTGTTTTTATTTTTTTTTATTTTTTTATATTTTTGTTTTTTATTTTTTTATTTTTTATTTTTTTGTGTGTCGTTGATCACAAAAGAAGCTGATAGAATGTCATCTTCATAGATTTGGCAAAACATTTTTCTCACGTCCTTCAATATTATATTATGTAAAATCACACAAATGTTCATTTATATTCTTATTTAAAAAATGAAGAATGATTAGAGTACATTTGAATAATATGAGAGCGTGAAGAAAACCAAATTTAGATTGATGTATATAGAAGAAAATCTATAGTTTTAGCTTTTTTGTTATTCTATTATTTTTTTAGCCGAACGACTCTTTTCCTTTCTAAAAATTGAGCTACACCTTCTTACATCCTACTCCGTTCACGAACTAAGGGGCGGTGCTCCACGCCGTATACAACATTACACATGCCTTTGACGCCCTCATAACACATGATCTAATTAGATACGTTTAAAAAATGAAAAAAAGACCAACAATGTTGGTTCAGGTCCCTCAAATAAATCACTCAAAATATACACAATTTACGTAAGTATGTATATGAAATGTAAATCACTGTGTTGTAAGGCACTGGTTAACACACACAAACACACAGTGGAACCCAAACTAGTTCGACTCTTTGTATTAAGTGAAAACTGATTACAAGAGTTAGTATTCTAAACTAACCTACTTGACCTTATTTATAATTGAAATAAACAATAAAAACACATGCTAAACAACCCACGTAACTAACTGCATGCTCATGATTTCCACTTTTTTCCTATTTACTCGGTCAAAACTATTTGCCAATTTAATATAAACATGCACTAATTTCACCGAGATTTCGCACGTCCAAAACAACCTCAAATTGCAACGTTCACTTCCATTTTACTCGGTCAATCACTACCTATTCAACTGAGACCTGTGACCCATGTGTATTCCGACTCATGGCCCGTTGACCATGACCCGTGAATGAACCCGATTAACCCAACAATCACCCCCTTAATCGGTTTATTCACCTCATTCTTCAACGCACCATTTCTGTCAACACACACCTTCACTTTGACCCATATCGACTCTTCTTGGACACCCGACCTTCACCTCGGTCACGTCCAGAGCCTTCTTCAACTCGACCTATCCCGGACGCCCCGGTCTTCACCTCGACCACGTCCAAAGTCGTTCACCCCCTGATCGTGATTTCACTATTCTGTCAAGCTCTTCCTTGATAAGCACACCTTGCGTATCAACCACCAACTAGACGCCTACCACCTGTACCGTCTTCGAGTCGCTAAACGAATATCTCAGCCACCTGTTGTTTCGTTTCTACCGCGCTACACCCGTTGGTTTTTCTACCCAAAGAATTCTACACCCCTTGCAATTCTTCTCCTAGGCTAGAAAGAGTATCCGACAACTAAAATACACGATCTCTTCTTCGTTCTTTGATCACAACTAACAACCACCGATCTACAGTGTTCATCACCGGTTAACACCGTCTTCCAAACGGCACTCCTCCGCGACAACGCTGACCCGAAACACCGTCTTCTGCTGTTTGTTGATCTCATGTGTTATGTGTGTAGTAACACCCCCTGATTCCGACCGGAACCAGTAGCCAAAACCTGTGATTTTCGACCCACCTACGGTTCCGCTGCAATGGCAGCCCGCACCCGAAGGCTTCTCCTCCCTTTCGACGGTCGACTCTCAAAACGGCCCTCGTTTAACCTTTGCTCTGATACCAATTGTTGGTTCAGGCACTGGTTAACACACACAAACACACAGTGGAACCCAAACTGGTTCGACTCTTTGTATTAAGTGAAAACTGATTACAAGAGTTAGTATTCTAAACTAACCTACTTGACCCTATTTATAATTAAAATAAACAATAAAAACACATGCTAAACAAACCACGTAACTAACTGCATGCTCATGACTTCCACTTTTTTCCTATTTACTCGGTCAAAACTATTTGCCAATTTAATATAAACGTGCACTAATTTCACCGAGATTTCGCACGTCCAAAACAACCTCAAATTGCAACGTTCACTTCCATTTTACTCGGTCAATCACTACCTATTCAACCGAGACCTGTGACCCATGTGTATTCCGACTCATGACCCGTTGACCATCCCGTGAATGAACTCGATTAACCCAACAAACAATAAGTAATCAAGATTTTAGATCATCCTATAAAAAAGACGTAAATTAAATCTGGCAAATTATTACATCTACTGATAATCGAATATAAAGCTTGATTATGTTGTTAACTTTTTAAATAGTATTGAATATAGTTTATCAGGGGAAGGATCCACTAAAAAGTGGATTTTGCCTAAGTAGCCTAAAAAGGATTGTAATGATGACATGTGTCACTCCTAATAAGTAGGAATGAAGGGTATTTTGGTCCTTATAAATAGAAGTAAAAATGACATGTGGTACCCCTTTTGTTTTTTTAAAATACAAAAAAAAAATCTAGCACAAAAAAATTTAGCACAAAAAAATTTAGCACAAAAAATCTAGTACAAAAAAATATAGCACAAAAAAATTCAGCAAAAAATGTAGTACAAAAAAATCCAGCACAAAAAATTGAGAAAAAAAATTTAAAACAAAAAAATTCAGCTCAAAAAAATTAACTCAAAAATATAGTACAAAAATCCAGCACAAAAAAATGTTATACAACATAGAAATACAACACATTTTAGTGGTTTTTTTTTGTCTTCATATTTTATATAGCAATATGGTACTCAAATTAAAGATAAAAAGACGCTCGATTTTACGGTGAAATTTTTATGAAAAAATAATGTCGTATAAAAAAGTTATGAACGTTTAAAAAACGTGGGTGGAATATGCATATGCCTTGCATGTGGAGAGAGAGAAAGTCAATAAATATGATTTTCCCAAGATACCGTTGCACTCCTCATTTCTCCTACACTTTCATCTTAACCATTATACATATATTAAAAAGCAAAGCTAATGAATAGTAGTTGTCACATCATAATGCATAGTAAACTTTCCTTATTGGTTGTCTTTGTTGACTTCTTTCCCCTATACCCTTTTTAAGTGTGTATATATATCAATTTTCTTCAAAGTAACTTAGATTATACATTGTGGTGGAGTGGTTTTGTGGTTGTATGAGTTCTAAAGAGATTCAAGTTCAAATCATAGGGTCTTTTTTTTTTTTTTTTTTTTTCATTTTATGCTTACATAACTTCACGTTATCTTCCTTTTTCTCCTCTTTCACACGTTTTTCTGATTGTATTTATACAATTCTTATTCCTTATTTGTTGGGTTAGTGGATGCTTAGACATCGCAATAGTCGCCATCGCCAGGAGTTACTAACTCGCTTGCTACCAACGGCTCTGTTGTATGAAAACTCCACTTGTCAACTTAAAAATAAGACACTAAATACCACAACTTTAATAACAACCAAGTATTTAGTCGCAATAAATAGTTTTACAATGACTTAGTTTTGTCGCGCCGCAACGCGGCGCACAGCATTAAAACCTAGTTGATTTAAAAAATGAATGGTTAAGATTACTTCTCATCCTACTTAGGCAAAATAAACTTTTTATTTGATCTTACCCCTAGTTTATCATACATACATTTTATTGATATTGCTTGTGATTGGTAATTGATAAATACTTAAAAGAGTTAAATGCCATTTTAGTCCCTATAGTTTGGGTCATTTTGTCAGTTTAGTCCAAATATTTCATTTTTAACCTGTGGGTCTAAAAAGGTTTCACAGTTACCATTTTAGTCTACTGGGTTAACTTCATCCATTTTTTCTGTTAACGAGAAGGCTTATTCGGTCATTTTATATGGCTGAATTGCCCTTTTAGTTAACAGAATTACATACAAAATGACCAAATTGGCCTTCTCGTTAACAGAAAAAATGGATGAAGTTAACCAAGTGGACTAAAATGGCAACTGTGAAACCTTTTTGGACCCACAGGTTAAAAATGAAACCTTTGGACTAAACTGGCAAAATGGCTCAAACCACAGGGACTAAAATAGCATTTAACTCTATTTAAAAAAAAAAACAACTTAATACAAAAGAAAGAGATGAACCAAGATCTAATAACCGCTAACGAGAACAGAATAAATATAAAATTCAAATGTACCGAGGTTCCATTTTGTAAACTCATTTTAAATTAGCTTATAATGTTATCTAAACATGGTAGATTAGTGGTCAAGTAGTTGATTTTTATTTGGAGCCGCAACTAGCGATCGTATTCTTGTCCGACACGTGGGAATTGGGATATATGAGCCTTGGATTACTGTTCCTTAAAGTGGTAATAATTATTATATACCGCAAACCTCAAAAGGGCCATTTAAGGTATTAATAATGTAATATATTATAGTACCAACTAGCACTTTAGGTATTAACAATGTAATATATTATAGCACCAACTAGCACTTTTTAATTGATTCATGAAAGAAAGGAAATAATAGCAAACTGTACTAAATACACTTATCTTACATGATATTCTCATAAACTTTATAAAAACAAAATATTATACTTATACCTAACTGTCATTTTACATCATTTCGTTAACTAAAGGTGTTAAGGCCTTTTTCGCTTGATTATTCGAGGAAATTTATAGGTTTAGTGATAAACAACTCTTATTCGATAGATTTGAACAATATTCGTCCCTTATACTATTCGTGTGACCTTCGCCTAGTGACAATTTGTTACAAATTTTATTTTAGTTTTATTTCGCTTGTGTATATCATTTATTATTGAAGTGTTTATTTCTTTTGTTTTCTCTATTAGAATTTAAGAATTTTTTTTATTTGTAATTTCGAATAACAGCTTTGTATTAGTGTTATGGAATACTAATAGTTTGTTAAGGTTGCAATGAACGTTCTTAAAGATTCCCACTGATGGGTAAGGATGGGAAACAAAGCTCATGGATATATTCGCAAACCCAAACATATACTACGGTAATGGTATGGGTATTTAGGTTAATGAGGTTAGGTGTAAACGTTTTGTGGTTATGGCATAGATTTAATAATAATTAACTGTTAAGTGATAACTTGTAAATGTGGGGTAGCTCATTTATGATAGGTCTTAGGTTTAAACTTGGTTAAGAGAAAATAGTTAAGGATTATTGGTGTAAAGAAATAAAGTTAGCCGTTAAAAAAAAATTAGGTGATACCACCTAATTACTAAAACATACATACATGTTTACTCGAATCATTACCATAAGTATTTTCTTGTTTTATATATATGTCTGTATTCTTGGGTAACATAGTAATCTATTAATCCAATCAATTTTTTTTTAACTTCTCTGTTTAATAAAATTATTATTCAAAGTTCACATAAAAAGAAATACTGAAAATCCCTATTCATACTTTTTAACGAACTAACAACTAAATTTATATTTGATAACTGTAACTATACCATATACCAAATACGTAGTTACCAAACAAATACTCGGTGTGTACTAGGTTTGGTATGGGGAATAATTTTATAATTGAGCATGGGAATGAAATTACTGATACTAACATCCCTAATGTTAGCCACCCATGAACATTTCATGTTGTCCTTTCCCATAAGTAACAATTAAGGACCACCACATCTCTATATGTATCCATAAACTCAATCACCTCTAGCACTGGTAAGTGTTTGATTCCTCTCTAGTAGAGATCTAGTGTTCGAGTCTTGCTCACAAATTTTTTTTTTTTTGTTATCACCTCTTGAAGAACACACCTGCCCAACACAATCTGTTTACATTATCTTGTTTGTTAACATAGGATTTATGGGATCCCTAGGCTGAATTGGGTTCTCAAGTATGGGTATGTTTGTAGTGCTGGTGTTGGTACCTCCGGGGCAACTTGCTGAGGTGGGCTAATATTCTTCCTTGCAGTGTCCTTCATTAGTGCTCCAGTTCCTACATATCGATGAAGTGGTATAAGTTGCTAGTTAGAGATAGGCTCGGTCTCCACGTGCATTGGAGGTGTTCCCACATGAGTTATGATGAGTGTCTCTGTCTTATCAATGGTGATCCTATTGTGCAACCCAATAGGATTTCCCCATGTTGATACATATTATGTGGATACGGCTCGGCTCGGTTCGACTCGGCTACAAAGTGAAGGCCGTAGTCAAGACGTCCTCCTGTCTTGACTCGGTATGTTATTTACTTTGTAACATTTGATGTACATGCAACTGCGTGTGTGCAATATGCATGATTAGCTTAAGTTTGTATGTTTTCTGTTTGTTATTTGGACTATTGAAGAAGCCCAACATCATGCGACGAAATCCCAAGCCCAAGTCCCAGGCCCAGGCCCAAACCCCATATGACGAAGACACCCCATGCGACGAAATCCCCTGATTTCATCGAGGTCTTGAATCTTCGTCGTGGGTGTTCATCGACAACTGGATTTCGTCGTTCATGTTAGTATAAATACACAGCAAACAGACAGAACACTGAGACGAGTCTGCATAGACTTTGAGAGAGAACACATACACACAACAGAGAGTTTATAAAGTTATCTTGTAAACATTGCATTGTAAAACGTTTCAGAGTATTAATACAATGCGTGTTAATCATTGAATCTTTGTGTCTTGCATGTTCGTAACTTGGTTTAGCTTACTCGTTTGGATTCCGCACTCTCGGGTTTGTCAGAAAACAGGAATAGAGGTTGACTCGATCCTCCGGGTGGACCTACAATTGGTATCAGAGCATTGGCTCGATTCCGTGTTAAAACCAAGTGTTTTCTTGTGATTTTAAAGATTTTTAAGTGTTTTTCTGGTATTTTAGAGTTTAAAGATCATATATTTTCTGGAAAAATAAATCTTTAATCCGTGAAAATCTCGTTTTGTTGTTGTTAGTTCATACAAAACCTTGTTTAAAACTCATGCATATATGTTAGAATTTGGTTTTCATTGAACTTTATTGCAAAACTTGTGTTCGGAAAATATTCGGAAATAAGCAGATCTTCATATTGTTCTTGAGTTGTTCCTCATAAATATCTGATTTTGATATTGGTTCACTTTATTATTCAAATGTTAATAATATAATATACAAGTGTTTGAATATTGTGTCATACAAATGATGAAATGTTGAATAACAGGTTCTGAAGGTCAGGTGTGATTGACTTATTTGCCAAAAGAAGCTTCTTGTCAGAAGATAAGATTTTATTTGTTGAATAATATATTGCAAGTTGTCTGGTCTCATTTGTTAACGAAATCGATTCTGGACGAAATCACTTGTGCTGGACGAAATCACTTGTCTTGGACGAAATCACCATCTTCGTCACACGTGGTTCAGACGAAAACCCCAAGTCTTCATCAAACTTATCAGCGACTAAAACCCTTGATTTAATCACATCTGTCTTCGATGAACACTCTGTTTTCGTCACACAAGTCCTCGACGAACACTCTATAGATTTCGTCGCATTCACTTGTGATAATTTTAACAGAAGCTTTTTAAATCGTATTTAACTGTTTAATTTGAGTGATTTAAGCAGGTTTTCATCATTATACATCCAAAATGAATCCGGATTGGTGGGGTACTCCGTCTAATGCGGAAAGCAAGTATATAAGTATGGGTTTATCTCCATCATGGGCCGAATATCCCGCACCCACATCTAATACACAAAGCAAGTATAGAAGCACGGGTTTGTCACCATCATGGGCCGAATCTCCCGCACCCGCATCTTCGCAAGCAAATCCAATGTCTACAGATCAATGGGCGTTTGTTTCAAATCAAACTCCAAGTATTCAAAGTGTACTCCTAAGCGAAAGCGAGACCGGAAGTCTAAATCGCCCACCGAAACTGATGCACATAAATGAATATCCTGGATTGGTAGATAGATTCCATACGTATGTCCTTGGGTAAAACACGGAATTGTGGTTATGTTTTACTACAGATTTCGATCATGCTCTTGAGGTTGCCGCTTCAACTACCGCGACATTTGCAAATCTTACGGAAGACGAGAAAAAGGCATATGATTTAGAAAACAAAGCATATGCTATTCTGACTCAGGCGTTGAGCAAGGATATATATCATCAGTTTGTCAGTTTCAAGACGTCAAAGCGATTATGGGATGCATTGAAGACAAGGGGTCTAGGAAATGAAAAGTCACGTCAATTGCGACATGATTTACTCAAGAAGGAGTTTGATGGTTTCACTTGTATGGAAAGTGAATCTTTGGGAGATATGACAAGTCGATTCTATCACCTGCTGACTGAATTGAGTAATTATGGGGTAGTAACAACTCCAGCAGAGGTTGTCACAAAGTTTGCCGATGCATTGCCACCTCAATGGAATGGTTTCTAGGAAATCCTGAAATACAATGGCGTATTGGCTACGACAAACATCAATGACTTCGTTCAGCTCTTGGAGAACAAAGATCAGGAAGAAACCCTAAAGGCAAAGAAGGTTCCAGTGCGACAAAATCCTGATATGTATTATGGAGCTTCCAGCACTTCTGCAGGACCTGCTTCACATGCTCCACTTTAAACGGTGTTTGTCACAAGCACAGATTTATATGGCAATCCGATACAAGTTCCTGTAAAGCCAGCTCCAACCACAGACCTGTATAGAAATCCACTACAACCAGCTCCACAACTGCAAAGCTACCGACCATCTACCGTAGCAACTGATTTTTATGGGAATCCACTTCCTGCTCAACAATAAGCTTGTTATGGAAGCACATCATCTGCTGGTCAGCCATCAAATTCAAATACAGTACGGCTTGACTCGTCAAACTTCTCCGAAGTTAGCGTTGAAGTAGCTAAAGATCATATGGAGATACTAAACACATTGGTGAGCTCGTGTTGTGGGTTGATTGTAGGGCAGATTGGAAACATCAATCTAACTCAAGAAGATTATCAGCAGATCGATAAAAAAAAGATGGATATGATGGACATCAAATGGGCTTTCGCCAGTGCTGTAAGGCGAGCTAAAGACTTCATGGAATGGACGGGTAGAACCAGCTTGGAAAGCAAGAAAGATACCAAGTATGGGTTCGACAAGCAATCCATCAAGTGCTTTAACTGTGGTGAACGTGGTCATTTTAAGCGTGAATGCACAAAGCCAGCACAACATGGGAACCAAAATCCTTTCAGAGGTCAAGGCAACCAACAGAATCAGAATCAAACCAGGAATGACGATCCGACCTTGGTCACTGCAAACAATCAAGCAGGACCATCGAACACCAATCAAGCTCTTGTGGTGCAAATAGAAGAAAGGTTGCGACTGGTCAATGCAATTAGGCATTGGTGATAAGGGAGGAGCAGCTTGTTTTGCTGAAACTGCTAAGGATTTGAAGCACGCCAGTGGTGGAGAATCTTCCGCCAGTGGTGGTGAATCTTCAGATGAAGAGAGTTCTGGTTATTCAAGGAGTTCAGATGAGGAAACCTCAACCTCAGGCGAAGATTATTCTGATGATGTATCTAGTGGGAGAATCGATGCAGATATTGATGAATTGTTAGGAGAAGCTGCAGCAAGGAATGATAGAAGATCTATTCTGGTAGATCAAGCTGCTTATTCTTCTTCTTCTCTTCATTCAGCCTTTATGGCTAATGGCGGCGGTTCATCAAGCCAGGTATGTGTCGATGAACCAACTGTCGTTAATTGTGATAAGTGTGCTAGCTTAAGTGATAAATGTGCTGATTTAGATGCTAATATGTCTGAGTTGCAAAGCAAACATGATGCTTTAAATGCTGAATTGTCTGACTTGCAAAACAAACATGTTTCTTTTGATGCTAAGTGGTGTGATTTGCAAAGCAAACATGAGGCTTTGCAAAACAAATATGAAGTGACAAATATCCACAATCAAAAGTTGATAGTGGATCTTTCGAAATGCAAAGAGGCTAACATGTTTTATGAAAACCATGAAAAGGAGTTTAAAACGGTGGTTGCAAATTTAAGAAAAGATAAAACTGTAGGATCGTGAGACGATCGAAACGAGTCTATCAGAAGAGTTCTTGGTCTAATCAGAGGTGGAATTCATTGATTAGACTTTCTAACAACTTGATTCACTCTTCATTGTCTTGTATTATTGATTTGATACGATTACAGATCAAATGACACGTCGACAACACTTCGGTACCGGAATCACGAATGTTACAAATGAATCAGCAAGACCCCTATATATAGGCTTGGTATTTCGCACGGAATAGGCAATTGTTCATTTCGTGCGAAATAGCATTTTGCTATTTCGTGCGAAATCAACCATCCACACATAAAACCTATTTTCCTCGTACAACATGCCCTGATCTAACAAATCTATTACAAGACTCGATACAAGACGAAGTCGACAGACATATGCACCAACAGACTCCCCCTTGGATGTTGACGAAGTCTTCGGTGTCGAGTCTTCACAGTCTTCAGCCTTGATCAGTCTTCGGGCTTTTTCAAAAATATCTGACAGAGTAAGCATCCTTAATCTTTATCTCTTCTTTTGATCAACTAATCTCCCCCTTGAATGAAGATCTTAATCTTTAATCTTCTCATTCTCTTTCAGACTCCCTCTTAAGTTGTACTGGGATTGTAATCTGTCTTTTACAAGCTCCAGAATCAAAACCTGCACATTCTCTACCCAAGACATAAATTTCACAAATTTTAAAATTTGACAAATTTATTCTCTGATTACCACTTGTAGACACAAACTTAAAACATCATATGCAAGTATCGTACAATAATGTTTTAACATTTTTAGATTCTGATGAACCACTTGTAAAAATAACATTTTCCTTTTCAAATTCAATTTTTCATCTTAAAAAAACTCTCCCAAACCTTTTGTTCATCATGTTTAGCACTCGGAATTTTGAAAGTCAGCTCTTCAACATCAGTTGTCGAAAATCTTGTTGTATTTTCAAAATTTTATGCTAAAACACACTGAAAATCTTTTTGGATTTTTGTAAATAAATGTAGTAAAGAAATATATACAGACAATATTTTTGCAAGTTTGTGTAAGAGGATCATATCAGTTTATGAGACAAATCACTAACATCGTTAAGCTTTAAACATTTTAAGTTCTAAACAATTCACTTAGATTGTCAGTATACTGATCCACTTAAATTTTCACACAAATTTCAACTGTTTCGAGATACGAGATTTAGTGTTTTTGAAACTTAAACTTATTCGCGTGTTCCACCTCAGAATGTACTCCTGTATCCAGATCCCAATATTCAGTCTTACAGGTGAGTATACCTAGATGATATCCGTAAAGGGTTAAATGTGACGGCCATGAGAGCTCATGTTATTGCTTCCGCAAAATCAGAGAGATGATGGCTTCGACTTTTGGTGTGTTCCCTTTAGAGAATCTTTTCTTCAACAGCACGTGATTAGTATTTTGCAATGTTTCATCATTTTTTATACTGAGGGGGGTGCTAATATTTCAAGCAAGCGAAAAGTAGTATACGAGGACTAGGCCATTGCTTCCGCAAAATCAGAAGTCCCGGAATAATACCCCAGATATCACTAAGCATAAAGACCTAGTATCTCAGAAAGGCGGATCTTTCAAACAAGATTTCGGGGGTTACCCATATATCCGAGAGATGTTCCCCACGATATAAGCAAATTTGAAATTTAAGTTTATATCTCGAAAACAATCTACTAAATGTGTAAAAACCTACTGGCATATCATCAGTGAGACCGTTTATCACATTTAACTTTCCAATTCTTTATCATGCCGTGAATGTCCACTGATGTACTATCATTTCCTCTTTTTCACAACAAAACTCATTTTTGATTTTTATCATGTTTTTGCCTTTTTCAAATTTTCAAATGTTTTTGGATTTTCTGAAATTTTCTTACTCCCCCTAAAATTCAAAATCATTTAAAGGAAATTTGAAAACAAACTGTACAAGGTAAAGTGACAACTGATTTTCAAGCATCAATTCGCCATCCATTTGGCATAAACAATCAGAACTCCCCCTCTCAACAAACTATTTTCCCATTATGATTTCAAAACACTTAAGTTTATTTTAATCAAAATGGTTTTTCCTGAAAATTAGTTTTGTAGGTTAGGGGATCAATTCATCACCTTGTTCTTTCATCTTCAACCTTTTGAAAAATATAACATTTTTAAGTTCAATCAATAAATACCACTTGTAGAAAATCAAGTACAACTTAATGTCCCTGATTTACCACTTGTAAGTTATCACAAACAAACAAAAATTCTAGAAAGATGCCGATACCTGTTCCACACTTACCAACCTGGAAGCTCCGGCAAGTCAGGTTTTTAAGTAGAAAAAGCATTCACCCAAGCCTGACCAGCCTTGGGTGATTGTGATCCAGCTCTATCCCACCATCGTTTAGATTTGTAAAAATCTTTAACACCCTTTACCTTACCGTCAACCATCTTTCCAAAGATATGTTTAACTTTCCCTTTGAAAACCTTTTCAGCATCAAATTCTTCTTTACCAACAAAGAATTGATCTGAAATTTCAATCTTACCAACTTTCAACTTCAAATTTTCCTTTGACAATGGCGGAAAATTTTCATCATTCAACTCAGGAACTAAATTCTCAAAATTTTTCTCAACAGATTACTCCTCTGATTTTATGGAATCAGATTCATTGTCAGAAATACTTTCAGATTTAACAACCCACTTCTGTTTGTTCAAATCAACTTTTCTTTTGTAAAACCGTTTTGAAACATCCCTAGTTTCAAAAGTCAGATTTTCAAACACTTTAGATTTCTCAGTTGATTGTTTCTTTTCATCAACATGTTTTTCTTTCAATTTTGAGTTAAAAGAAACTTCCTGTATTGTGTTGTTGAACTGTTGACAATTCCAAGCAATATGTCCAACTTTTTGACATTTGAAACAGGTTCTTCTGTCAATTCTTGATGCAAATTTATTTACATTCTTCTTTCTTTCAGCAAGAAATTCTTGATTTGACTGTCTCCGGAATGGTTTCTTCTGCTCTTCTTCAGAACTTCCTCCTGCAACAAATTTTGTTTTTGGTTTATAATTTTTCTCATTTTTATAATTTTTTGAAGAACTAAAACCTAAACCTTTCTTTTTGAAATTACTGTTATGGTTTGGTTTCTTTTGAAAACCATAACCAGAACTGTAACCCTTTTTCTTGTTCAATCTCTGTTGAACCCTTGAAGTGTACTTTTTAGGTTTTTCAGTAAAATTTATATCTTTTATTTCAGAAATATTAATTTCTGTTAATTTGAAAACCTGTTTGATCTATTCAGTTTTAACACTTCTTATTGGAAATTCTTTATCAGAATCATTCAAAGTATATGCTACTTTAAATGTTTCATCATTCAAGTTATTCTTTGATAACAGAAAATCTTTATTGTAAACTCGTTTGACCGGTGAACTCGGACTCTTGTCTGATGAACTTGAACTTTCAGATTTAGACTCCGACTTTGACTCTTCATCCATATCCAACACCTGATCGACAACTTTCTTTAATAACTCAGAATCATGATCAGTGTCAGACGCTGTGAATGTAACATCAATGTTATCCGGTAACTCATCAATGGTTTCAGACTTTAACTTGATGTTGACTGCCTTTTTTAATCGTTCCTCATTAGGATTTCTGGGAGAATAACTATTCCAAATCGGAGGCGGACACTTATTATACTTGACATTTGGTTTCTTACCAGCATCCGTATCTTCCGTCTTTTTATCTTTAAAAGCTTCAAGACCTGCAACAGTAGGATAAACTCGATCAATCAAATAATCACAAGTTGTATAACTCAACAACAATCGTTTGATTCTTTCACTTTCAATCTTTTCAAGTTCCAAATCCTGCTTCAGTTTTGCACAATCTTCAATATACTCATTGATGACCCTTTGCTTAGTCATTAATGTTGAACTCATCATTGTCATAGCAGCATCAACTTCTAAATTTGTCTTGTTCAAACCATCAACTGTTCTGTTTAGCACATCATACGATTCTTTTACATACTTCACATCAAACAACAACTTTTCTTTCATCTCTTCAAGTTCACAAATCTTCTTGTCTTTCTCTTCACAAAGTTTGCAAGACTCCAAACATTGTAAACAAGGTTTCACAACTTCAACAATTTTTCAACTTCAACGATCTTTTCAACCTCAACGATTTTCTCAATCTCGACTACTTTTTCAACTATTTTTTCAACTTCATCTGGTTCTTCATCAAATTCTATTTCTGCTTCCCATCCTTCAACTTCGACTTTTTCTGTCGGATTTTCTTCAGTTTTTTTTCTTTTTCAGCTTCCATCTTTGCCTTTTCTTCAGCAATCCTTTTTCCTTCCGACTCTCTTTTCATTCTAGCAGCCTTCTTCTCATTCAACATATCGATCTTATCTGCAAAAAACAAATTAAAACTATAAGTATCCAAACCTTTTCTAGCTTTATTAGTATATTCTTCTTCATCATCGGTATCTGCGTCACATCCCAATTCACTAAAAATCGGTATTCTTTTCGGCTGAGATTTGACTTTTCCTTCTTCCAAGATTTTAGCAACAAGACCTGAACCAGCCGGAATATATTTGTCCCAGCCAAATCCTTCTGCAACTTTTTCATCATCTTGATTAACAAGATATGCTTTCTTTTTCTCAACTTCAATGACATTGGATTTTTTCCACCTTGTCTTCCAGTTGCTTCTTTATTTTTACACTCTCGTTTAAAATGTCCTTTTTCTTTGCAAAGAAAACACGTAACTTTTGATTTGTCAAACCCTATCGGAGATGCACTCATTTCATGAAAATCATATCTTCCTGTGACTTGTGTAAATTTTTCTGCTCTTCTAACTGCACTGGCTACACACCACTTGATATCCATCAACTCGAGTTCTTCAGCATCAATCTGATCATAATCTTCTTTTGTGAGCATCGGATTTCTGATTCTTCCAGCAACTAAGCTTTCATACGACTCTAACATAGCCACAAGTGATGCCATGTCTCGCTTAGCTATTTCTGGAGAAAGATTTTGACCATTTTGAATATTCAAAGTAACATTGCACTGCAGATTTGTTAAATTCTGTCATTGAAGACTTGGTGTTGTAAAATTCGGATCAAAATTCGAATACGACGATGAATATCCCCCACTCTGAGTAACTGTGCTACCATTTGTTCCAGAAGAACTATCAGCACTGAAAGCAGTCTTAACCTTTGGACTCGGAGTAGCTTCAAATTTGTTTCCTCTGTAGTAAAGACTAACATCTTGTTGAGCATTCGGATTGCTTATGATAGCGGTTTTCTGTACATCCAATTCATGTTCTTCAAGCTTCTGAATGAATTTAGCCAAATTCATACTTTCATGTTTTCTCATATGCTTTAGAATCAACAAATATGTTCCCCATTTATTCTGTGGTAACGCATCAGCAAGTTTATCAACCCATTCATCATCTTCCTTCTTGATGTCCAATCTTCTCATTTCAAGAACAAGCCGACAATGTCTATCGATAGTCGTTTTTGTTGTTTCACCTTCAAAAGCTACAAACATATCAAAAGATTTCTTTAGTAAAGCACATTTATTTTTTATCATATCAGCACTTCCCTTAAACTTTTGAATCAAAGCCAACCAAATTGATCTAGCAGAATCCTCATGTTGAAGTAAAACAAAAATATCCTCTTTTACTGATTGTTGTAGAAAGCTAATCATCATTTTCTCACTAGTGTACTTTAATTTCTCACCATCTGGATAGTCACTAAAAGCTTTTTCAATTCCACGTTCATCTGTTGGTTTAACGTAATCTACATCTAAGGCACACCATGCATCAAACTTATATGCTTGCACCCAGTTTTCAAAACGATTTTGCCATCCTTTAACATCTTCAATATACATAAGCTTTGGTGGTTTTTGATAAGTTCCTGTCTCATTCTCACTGTAAATAGTTTCAGCAGCTGTAACAGGAGCAACTGGTGTCGCAAATGCATTGTAAAATTCATCTTCCATGTTTCGTCAAAATTTTTTTTTTTTACAAAGTTACAACTTTCAAACGAAATGCCTTTACTGTTTCACACGAAAACAACTCCTCAAACGAAATGACTTTTGGTGCGGAATACCCTTTTGGTGCGAAATAATCACTTTCAAGCGAAATGATCTGTTCAAACGAAATGACGTTTGATTTCGTGCGAAATAAGATGATTTCGTACGAAATAGTGATTTCGTACGGAATAACAAAAACTGAGACTATTTCGTATGAAATGAAAATTCCAAGGTGTATTTCGTGCGAAATAAGGTCCTGATTCAAACAAAATAGACTATTTCGTACGAAATGCTGCTAATGTCATCTTTCAATCAGTTTTCAAGCGAAATAGACCTAATGAACAAGTTTTAGATCGATTTTAGGTCTAATTCTTTCAAGACTTGTTTAAAATAGTGTTTCGATTAATATGTAAGAAATTCAATCCATTTTAACCGTGAAATCTCCGTTAATTTTGAAAAGAAAGTGTAGAAGTCAGATTTTTGAAGAAAACAAGCTGAATTCGGTAAGAACTCTTCCTCCTGAGCTCTGATACCACTTGTAGGATCGTGGGACGATCAAAATGAGTCTATCAGAAGGGTTCTTGGTCTAATCAGAGGTGAAATTCATTGATTAGACTTTGTAACAGCTTGATTCACTCTTAATTGTCTTGTATTATTGATTTGACACGATTACAGATCAAATGACACGTCGACAGCACTTCGGTACCGGAATCACGAACGTCACAAATGAATCAGCAAGACCCCTATATATAGGCTTGGTATTTCGCACGGAATAGGCAACTGCCATTTCGTGCGAAATGACACTTGTTCATTTCGTGCGAAATGACACTTGTTCATTTCGTGTGAAATAGCATCTTGCTATTTCGTGCGAAATAAACCACCCACACACAAAACCTATTTTCCTCGTACAACGTGCCCTGATCTAACAAATCTATTACAAGACTCGATACAAGACGAAGTCGACAGACATATGCACCAACAAAAACCGAACTGACAAAAATGGTTTCAAGAAAACAAACTGACATAAACTGTTATATCAATCGTCTTGAGATCATGCAAAAAGAATTAGCCTGTACAAAGTGTGAAAGTGAGGCGATCCGGCTTAAGCTAGACAGTTATTCAAACTCTAGATACGTGCTGGATCACATTGATGTGTTCAAATATTAACATATAAATTTCATCAAATGAGGCATAAAACTAACCCCTTTTTAGTACTAATGTTGGAAAAAGTGTGCTTTTGTCTTCCTTTTGTATTTTCAGGATTAAATGAGCTCAAATTAACAAAAGAAGCAAAAAGACATCAAAATCTAACATAAATACGAGAAAAAGGTCAAGACGTGACATGCCCGACCCCACAACAGCATCTTCCCAAGCAAAACAAGAGATCAGAGGCCTGAACACGCCCCGTGCTCAGCCAGCACGGGGGCGTGCCCAAGTTTCAGCAGAAAAGACAAAGTGGTAGAAGCTTCTATTGCCCACCACGGGGCCGTGCTCAGCGGACACGGGCCGTGGTCAACTATAAGATTCGCACAATCCAGGCAAATCTTCATAGTACAAAGATTCTTCTGCACACGGGGTCGTGCTCAGCGGACACAGGGGCGTGGTCAACCAATAAGACAAAGCTGCATTTAATGAAGAAAGAGAGGATGTGGACACGGGGCCGTGCCCGAGCTTCTGTTCAACCTATAAATAGAAGTGCTTGGCTCAAGCTCAAACCATCCCTTGGCACACCACATCTCTCACACTTCACCCACCACCCACCACCACCATAACACCATCATCCACCACCATCATCCATTGTCCGTCGTAGAGTGTGTGAGTCATCTCGGGATCCAAGATTGATCGTAAGAGTTCTTGACAATCAAGGCCATGTTTGCCTAAGTCTCTTACATCACTTGGTGAAGACAAAGTGTCTAGTGTAATACTTTTTATTTCTAATCTTTTGCACTTTTTATTTGGTTTTGTATTAATGACTTTAATAACTAGTTGCTTATGTTGAAGGTGATCTTTCCTTATCGTTTGTCCGTGGTGTCTTGAAATTATTTTACTGTCTATATAAAATAAAAGATTTTCACCATTCATATCTCCCCGGTCTATATGGAGGTATGTTGGCTACCTGGTCGGGGGTTAAGGGAACGGTTTGGTAAAGGTCTTGCCATTGTTCAGCGTTTAGAGGTCCTGCAATGGACCTGGGTCAAATTTAGTAGGACCTCCTTCAATACTTAACGGTATTGGATGGCGGGGGTCCAAACTCTTTGATCCCCTCATAAGTTAACTACTATTAATACTATAACCCGGCTATTTAGGACTATATCCCTGCTGACTCAGACTACTTAGTCGAGGGTAACGTCACCTCCAAAAGAGGGGCCTACCATAATATTGCATTAATAACTTAATTAATTATCTTCCAATAATCCACCCTTTTAGGATTGTATCCTTGCTGACTCAAACTACTGGGGTGAGGGTAACGTTACCTTCAAAAGAGGAGCCTACTACAATAACTAAGATAATCTCTTAATTATGTGCAAAAGTGCGGAAATAATCAAAGGTTACACTAGATACGAGTCGGAACCAAGTGATTCATCTTGTCTATCTGTTTTTATTTTTATTTTTATTTTCAGCATTCTAGTTAGTTTTTATTTTTCTTAGTTTAAACCATTTTTCTAAACTTTTTATTTTGATTAGACGTTGAGGATAAACCGGTACTAAAAGCTCTTGTGTCCTTGGACGACCTCGGTATCTTACCAACACTATACTACGCTCACGATGGGTGCACTTGCCCATATGTGTGTCTAGTGTTAGTAAATATCGTGTTTTATAAATTTAAAACTTGACTAAAAAGTGTTAAAGGGGCTTAAAATATACACCTAATATATATAACACTTGACCGCACATCAAGTTTTTGGCGCCGTTGCCGGGGACACAAGGATTTTAAGAAAGTTAGGAATCAACGGCCTAATCGTTTTTTCTTATTTTTCATTTTTTAGGATTTTTTTTTTTTTTTTTTTTTTAGTTTTTCAGCTTCTGCAGAGCTCAGCACGGGCCGTGCCCGGTCGGACACGGGTCGTGCCCAGCATCATCACTGGCAGTTTTTATTTTCTGAGTTACAGAGAGCTGAGCACGGGGCCGTGTCGGTGCAACACGGGGCCGTGTCCAACTCCCAGTAACAGGGATCCGGGAAACAATTACTGTATCTCTGACCACGGCCGTGTTCACTGAGCACGGGGCCGTGGTGAACCTTCTGACCAACGTTCTTTTCTGTTTTTTATTGCAGGACTTGGAACCCAGGTGCCACATTTGAACCTCCTACGTAGTGCATGAGCTCAAGTTCTAGTAGAGACATAAAAGAACCTCTAGAAGAACCCGAACGCTTTCTCAGAAAAAGACTTAAAGCTAAAAATCAAGAGAAAGTTTCGGGGGACCCACTTCCAATGGCGGACCAACGTACCCTCATGGATTACCAACGGCCCACCGTAGGCAATCTCGGCGCCGCTATCAATGCACCAAATGTCGAAGCCAACAACTTTGAACTTCGGCCGCATTTGATACAAATGCTCCAAAACTCCGCAACCTTCCATGGGCTTGCGGACGAAGATCCCCATCTACATATTACTAATTTCTTGGAAATATGTGATACTTTTCGGATCAATGGAGCATCAAACGACGCCATTCGCCTTAGGATGTTTCCATTTTCACTAAAAGACCGAGCTAAGGCTTGGCTTAACACCTTCCCAGTTGGCTCGGTAAACACCTGGGATGAACTAGCCCAAAAGTTTCTATATAAGTATTTCCCTCCTGCTAAAACGGCTAAACTAATGACTGAAATTAATACATACTCGCAAGAGGATGGGGAATCCTTATATGAAACTTGGGAAAGGTTCAAGGAGCTTCTAAGAAAGTGTCCTCATCACGGTCTAGCGGTGTGGTAACAAGTATCCACCTTCTACAATGGGTTGTTGCCACACACAAGACAGAAACTTGATTCAAGCTCCGGGGGACTTTTAGGTAATCGTCGCCCAAATGAAATATATAATCAAATTGAGGAAATTGCTCAAACCAATTTTCAATGGCACACTCCCCGAGGTAATAAATCTATTGCCCCGGGCGCCCATAAGGTTGATGAAAGCACCTCTTTACAAGCCCAAATCGAGGCCCTCTCTTCGAAAATTAAAAGGCTAGAAATGACAAAAACGGCCTCGGTTATGGCTTGTGAAGGGTGTGGTGGGTCACCTGAAAATTGGAGTTGTATGAAAGAATTAGATGAACAGACAGAAACGGTGAACTACATTGATAATAGACCTAGGTCATCGGGTCCTCCAACGGGTACCTACAACCAAGGATGGCGTAATCACCCAAATCTTGGTTGGAGAGATCCCGACAATAGTAGTAACCAACAAAACCAACGAACTAACTTTCAACAACCACAAAATTTCTCTCAACAACAAGGTGGAAGAGAAAGGCTTGAAGATACCGTATCTCGCCTCATCTCCGACACCGAAAAGAAAAACTCGGATCGATTTCAACAATGAGAATCGAATTTTAGGAATCAACAAGCTAGCATTCAAAACGTTGAAAAACAATTAAATCAGCTAGCTCAAAATTTCTCCGAGAGACCACAAGGCGCGTTACCAAGTAATACCGAAACCAACCCAAAGGCGCAAGTACACCTCATCACTTTGAGAAACCGAACCGTGGGTCCCGAGGATGCCCCGTTATCACCAGTTGAAGGAAGTCAACACCAAAACATGACTTCACCTACACCTCAACCAGAAACGGCTTCTTCACCAAATCGAGAGCCCACCAAGGCTCCTCCAATTCCATACCCCGGTAGGTAAAATCGTCAAAAGACCGATGAGCAATTCGCAAAGTTCGAAAGCTTACTAAAACAATTGCATGTTAATATTCCTTTTATTGAGGTCCTAACCCAAATGCCTAAATATGCAAAATTCATGAGGGATTTCCTCACTCACAAAAGGAAAATTGAATCATTGCAATTAGTTAACTTAGGCGAAGAATGCTCAGCTTTAGTACTCAACAAACTTCCACAAAAGAAAATCGACCCCGGGAGCTTCACAATTCCTTGCTCGATTGGGAAGTCCCCCGTCCGTAATGCCTTAGCCGATCTTGGGGCTAGCATTAACCTCATGCCCACGTCAATGTTCAAGCGACTCGGCCTAGGAACAACAAGCCCTACAAAGATGAGCATACGACTCGCCGACAGGTCCGTCAAATTTCCCCAAGGTGTCGCTGAAAATCTGCTGGTCAAGGTTGACAATTTCGTCTTTCCAACCGACTTTGTCATCCTAGACATGGAAGAAGACGCCGATGTCCCTCTCATCCTCGGGAGGCCATTTCTAGCCACCGCACAAGCAGTGGTGGATATGAATGACGGAACTTTAACATTGAAGTTTGGGGATGAGGAAGTAAAATTTGAATGTGGAAAGAAAGTAGAGGAAGAAGATCCGGTCAACTACATGAAGGTCATAGACTCAAGCTTGGATGACGCTCTCCGACGGTGTAACATGGGATGCAATACATCCCACTTGGGTAACATATGACGAGGCTTTGGGTCTAGCCAAGGACCCTTATAAACGTGGCGCACCACGGAGGCATTCCGCGGAACTATCCTTAGTTTAGATTAATTTTCTTGTTTTCTAGTTAGTTTTAATTTTCAGGAATAAAACACACTTGAGATGGCAAAGGATGCAAGGGAAACTTGAACTAGCACTCTATACAGGAAAACAGAACCGTCCGACAAAATTCTTCATTTACAGTAAGCTCGGCACGGGCCGTGTCCACCCAACACGGCCCCGTGCTACACTGTCTGCAGAAAAAGACCCAGTTCAGGTAACTGGACACGGGCCGTGTTCACCCAACACGCCCCCGTGTCCAGACTTCTGTTTCTCTTGTTTTAAATTTGTTACTGGCACTTGAACACGGGGCCGTGCCCGGATAATACGGGGCCGTGTTCAGCGCTCAGTGACACAAAATTTTTGCTTTTCACACCTTTTTACACATTCAATCAACCTAAAAAAAAAAAAAAAGCCTTATTTTTGGGACACATTGAGGACAATGTGTAATTTAAGTGTGGGGGGGGGATGATAAAACCTTGAATCTTGCAAGTCCTAAATACAAGCCTTAGACAAAACTCTATTGGAACCGCTAATCACCCCAAATTTTTTCAAAAATTTTCATTTTTTTTTACTTGTCTAGGTTTAACTCGGGAAATTCAAGTTCTAAAAAAGTTATATTTTTACGAATTTACAACCGATAGCATCGTGATAAAAAGAACCAACATAAGAAAATTATGAAAAGGCATGACAAGCTTAGTTAAAATTTGATTATATATACTTGATCACATAAAAACCCATTCCCACAAAAGTGAGTTTTGAGCCTTTATTGAGCATACAATTACATATCATTAGAACTAAATGCTCATTTTCGTTTCTTGTGTGAATAGCCGCTTGGTTCTTACGACTCTAGAACTTGCCATGACGATTCATTCCCGGTCCTTACCAACTTAAACCCGAGTAAGTAAATGATAGAGGCATTAGGACTAACCCTTTTTATTTCTACACCATTATTTTTCTTTTTTTTACCACCTACCCAAAACCCCCCTAGTTAGCCCCTTTGAGCGTAAACCTTTTCATTTCATAACCCAAACCAAAAAACCCCTTTTACCCACCAAAACCTTTTTCATTTTTACCCCTCTTTTTTAGTAACAAGTTCGATTTTTCGTATGACTTCAAAAAAAAAAAAAAATATTTGTGTTGATGATGAAGCAAAAGAAAATAAACAAACAAGTTCATCAAAAATAACTTTGTTTGAATACATAGCTTCATCAAAATAAAAGTTACAAAAATAGAAAGTCATACGAAAACCGACACTTGTTACGCTTTTCGCCCTTTTTACTAACCACTAACCACCAACCCAACCACCTACCTTTAACCCAAGCCTAACCCTTTACTCACAAAGTCCTCTTGATATTTACAAATGTATATAAGTTAAAAAGGAGGAGGATTGATTGCTTGGCAAGCCTATGGTAGGAGTAAGTTCCATGCCGCTCTCGAGTGATCCACAAAAATACATTTTCGGCCGAGTGTTGAGTGATCCCCGTGAGGTATGTGAACTTGTATATAAATATAATTTTACAAAGACATGTTATGCCCTAATAAGTAATTTCTCTCATAAAAAGTTTTAAATAAATCATGACGAATAGGATTGTAAATAAATAAAAATAAAATTGAATAAAGAATCTTGGAAATCCCGACACTCTACGACAAGCCCAAAAACCTTCTTCTCTACCCATTCCATTTGGGAGTGTAAATAACCACGTATTAAAGAGTTTTGCTTGAGGACAAGCAAAGATTCAAGTGTGGGGGTATTTGATGTGTTCAAATATTAACATATAAATTTCATCAAATGAGGCATAAAACTAACCCCTTTTTAGTACTAATGTTGGGAAAAGTGTGCTTTTGTCTTCCTTTTGTATTTTTAGGATTAAATGAGCTCAAATTAACAAAAGAAGCAAAAAGACATCAAAATCTAACATAAATACGAGAAAAAGGTCAAGACGTGACATGCCCGACCCCACAACAGCATCTTCCTAAGCAAAACAAGAGATCAGAGGCCTGAACACGCCCCGTGCTCAGCCAGCACGGGGGCGTGCCCAAGTGTCAGCAAAAAAGACAAAGTGGTAGAAGCTTCTATTGCCCACCACAGGGCCGTGCTCAGCGGACACGGGCCGTGGTCAACTATAAGATTCGCATAATCCAGGCAAATCTTCATAGTACAAAGATTCTTCTGCACACGGGGTCGTGCTCAGCGGACACGGGGGGCGTGGTCAACCAATAAGATAAAGCTGCATTTAATGAAGAAAGAGAGGATGTGGACAACGGGCCGTGCCCACTGGACACCGGGCCGTGCCCGAGCTTCTGTTCAGCCTATAAATAGAAGTGCTTGGCTCAAGCTCAAACCATCCCTTGGCACACCACCTCTCTCACACTTCACCCACCACCACCATAACACCATCATCCACCACCATCATCCATTGTCCATCGTAGAGTGTGTGAGTCGTCTCGGGATCCAAGATTGATCGTAAGAGTTCTTGACAATCAAGGCCATGTTTGCCTAAGTCTCTTACATCACTTGGTGAAGACAAAGTGTCTAGTGTAATACTTTTTATTTCTAATCTTTTGCACTTTTTATTTGTTTTGTATTAATGACTTTAATAACTAGTTGCTTATGTTGAAGGTGATCTTTCCTTATCGTTTGTCTGTGGTGTCTTGAAATTATTTTACTGTCTATATAAAATAAAAGATTTTCACCATTCATATCTCCACGGTCTATATGGAGGTATGTTGGCTACCTGGTCGGGGGTTAAGGGAACGGTTTGGTAAAGGTCTTGCCATTGTTCAGCGTTTAGAGGTCCTGCAATGGACCTGGGTCAAATTTAGTAGGACCTCCTTCAATACTTAACGGTATTGGATGGCGGGGGTCCAAACTCTTTGATCCCCTCATAAGTTAACTACTATTAATACTATAACCCGGCTATTTAGGACTGTATCCCTGCTGACTCAGACTACTTAGTCGAAGATAACGTCACCTCCAAAAGAGGGGCCTACCATAATATTGCATTAATAACTTAATTAATTATCTTCCAATAATCCACCCTTTTAGGATTGTATCCTTGCTGACTCAAACTACTGGGGTGAGGGTAACGTCACCTTCAAAAGAGGGGCCTACTACAATAACTAAGATAATCTCTTAATTATGTGCAAAAGTGCGGAAATAATCAAAGGTTACACTAGATACGAGTCGGAACCAAGTGATTCATCTTGTGTAACGTCACCTTCTAGTTAGTTTTTATTTTTCTTAGTTTAAACCATTTTTCTAAACTTTTTATTTTGATTAGACGTTGAGGATAAACCGGTACTAAAAGCTCTTGTGTCCTTGGACGACCTCGGTATCTTACCAACACTATACTACGCTCACGATGGGTGCACTTGCCCATATGTGTGTCTAGTGTTAGTAAATATCGTGTTTTATAAATTTAAAACTTGACTAAAAAGTGTTAAAGGGGCTTAAAATATACACCTAATATATATAACACTTGACCGCACATCAACATCATTGACACACAAAAAGAGAAAAAGGATGTCACGTGCATTAGATAGAAGAAATGTCCACCACCTGTTAGACAAAATTATGATGCAATGCCTGATGAGGAGAATCGAACTTATTATGAGGAATCTGTTCCTTTAGACATTGAGGAATTTGCAACTGGACTTGGATACAAAAATGAAGTACCATTAGATTCGGATGTGTCAGCAGATACAAGTGTGTCTTCTGCTAAACAGAATCAGGATCCTCCAGTCATTGTTGAGGATGCTGATTCTTCAGATGATGAATCCGTGATACTGACTCAGCACAGTCTGATGCGGTAATAAAAGAAGAGGACATACCTCTTGAGAATCATATTCTATGTGATCCTCCCGCAAAACCTGCTAAGACTGTTCTGGTCGATTCCACGTCTGCAAAAGAGTCAGAGAGTGTGAATTTGTTGTACACTCTTGTTGGTGATGATAAAATCTACCCTGATAAAGATTTTGCTATTAAGAATGTTAATCAATCTTTAATTAGTAAAATTTTTGAGGATTCAACAAGTAAGTTCTTGGGAAAGACAGGATCACACGTTGTGGTAACACAGTGTCCTCCTATCCCAAAGGCCGAAGTTCGAAAACAATGTGGCAATCAGAAATTACCAACAGTGAAAAAGCAGCAAAATCATACTAAACCAAAAGGTAAATCAACGACTCAAGGTTGAAAGGAACCGGACCAAAAGAAGAACAAGAAAGTGAACTTTGTGAAATCAACGGGAACGGATAAACTTGAAACATTGCCAATAAATCTAACTTAGATCATGTTAATCAAGTTAAAATGTTGAAAAGAAATGAACCAAACAGTTCAAAACCAAGTACCTCGGGATCACAAAGTTCATCATCATCAAGACAATCACATGATACTTCGGGGTTCGTAGAACGAAGATCATGTTTTTCATGTGGTACATTTGGACATATTATTTGCAATTGTCCATATCTTCATAAACAAAAAGCCAAAGTTGATGATCCTCGTGACCAAATTGACCGCAAGCGATCTGTTTCATCAAAACCAGATCCCCGTCTTGTAAAAGAAAGGGAAAAGAAACTGAAACGCCAACAGGTTAAGAAAATTGAAAAAGCAATCAAAACCGATGTGGTTAACAAAACATCTGTTTCTGTCAAACCAGACCATTCAAAAACTCCAGAAAATCATGAAGTTAAGATTTTAAAGAATAAAACTGGTAAAACAAAACAGACCTGGAAACCAAAAACGGTTACTGAATCGGGGGGAACATCACAATTTCCACAACATCGAGAAGTTCAAGTAACTTACGTTACTGAAAATGGAAGACCCAAGACCACAAAGGCTTGGGTCCCTATCTCCAACTAATCATGTGAGTACATGTGCAGGGTGTTCCAGGAGGAACTTTCAGCAGTCATTGGATTGTTGATAGTGGGGCATCCAGGCACATGACTGGCGACATGAAGCTTCTCTACGATGTTAAATCTATTAGAGGAGGTTATGTTGCTTTTGCTGGAGATAAAGGCGGATATATTACTGGAGAAGGAATAGTATCTAACGGGCTTGTAAGTTTTGACAAGATCAACTTTGTACAACAGCTTGATCACAATCTTCTCAGCGATTCACAAATCTGTGATAAACAGTTTTCAGTACACTTTGACGCAAATAGATGTTACGTGCTAAAACCCGGCTTCAAGATTCCAAAAGAATGGATTCTCTTATCAGCTCCAAGGATAAACGATTTATATGTCCTTGATATGAGCCAAGCAATAACAACGACTGCACAAGCAACTTGTTTCATTACAAAAGCCACTGAAAAAGACTCTATCTCTTGGCACAGACGTATGGGTCACATTCACTTACGGAAAATGAATCATTTGGTGTCGAATGAATTAGTGAATGGTTTCTTCTTAAAAATTTCCATCTTCAAGACGTCTGTGTTTCATGCCAAAAAGGAAAACAAACTAAGAAGCGACATCCGACAGAGAAGATCAACACGGTGGCAGTTCCTCTTGAACGTTTGCACATGGATTTGTTATGTCCTGTCAAGCACAAAAGCATCAGGAATGATCAATACTGCCTCGTGATAACTGATGATTATTCAAGATTTTCTTGGGTGGCGTTTATGGCTCACAAGAGTGCAACTTTCGGAATTATCAAAAACTTGATCATTCAGATTGAGAATTTGTATAAGTTGAAGGTTAGATGGATACGCAGCGACAATGGAACAGAATTTAAAAATCAAGCCATGAAGGAGTTCTGTACTTCAAAGGGTATTCTTCATGAATTTAGTGAGGTTTGCACTCCTCAACAGAACAGCGTCGCTGAACGTAAAAACCGTACATTGATCGAGACTGCTAGGACGATGTTGGTAGAGTCACAATTTCCGATTCCCTTCGGGACTGAAGCTGTGGCCTCTGCTTGTTATACATTGAACCGATTCCTTACAGTCAAAAGACACAACAAGACCTGCTTTGAGCTTCTTCACAAACAGAAATGAGATTTGTCATATCTTGAACCGTTCGGAGCTCCTTGCACAATGATCGATCCTAATGGAAAGTTTGGGGCAAAAGCTATTGATGGTCACTTTCTTGGTTATGCCACCCCGAACTTAAGAGTCTGGAATCTAGAGACTAAAAGGGTTGAGGAATGGTCTGAAGTCAGAGTACAAAGGCACACTTTGCCAGTCAAAAATCCAGTTCAACCATGGATGTTTGAGTACGATGACTTTTTCAATTCGATCAATATTGAAGCAATTGAAGAAAATGCTGCTGCAAGGATGTTTTTCGAGAGAGACAATGCAACTGATTCACTGTTGGTTCGTCTAATTGTTGTCAATCAAGAACCATCTTCAGTGAACAATAATGCTCTCGACAATGAGGATTTTCATGATGCAACCGAACTGAACGAATCTTCAGAGGATGAAGTATTTCTAGATGCAGATCAAGAAGCTCCAACAACAGCTGTACAAGGTACTTTGGAAGCTACAACTCCAGTTGATAACCCTAAAACAGCTGAAGCTACTGCATCATCCTCTTCGCCAGTTCCGGGTATTGAATTGGTTGTTGATCTCAATCTCAACAATCTGGGTACAAACATTTCAGTTCCGGAAAACCCTGAAACAAGGATTCACAATACCCATCCTCAACAAAACATCATCAGTAATGTACAGAGTGGCATTCAAACAAGAAACATGTTGCGAAACAACAACAACGTAGGCTTGTATGCGGCAATTCGAGAATCTGGTCAACAAAATGATTGGTCTTTCGCGTGTTATGTCTCACAGGAAGAGCCAAGAACTTGGAAAGACGCTTTGAAAGATAATTCTTGGGTTGAAGCAATGCAGGAAGAACTGCAACAATTCCAGAAACTTGGTGTCTGGAAGCTCATAGAGAAACCTGCTGATTACAAAAAGATTGGTACCCGTTGGGTGTATAAATGCAAAAAGGACGACCGTTGAATCCTTATTCGAAACAAAGCAAGATTGGTCGTTCAAAGTTTTCGTCAGATTGAAGGTATAGACTACAACGAAGTGTATACACCTGTTGCACGTTTGGAAGCAATTCGGATCTTTCTGGCTTATGCCTCATTCAAAGGATTCAAGGTTTACCAGATGGACGTCAAAAGTGCATTCTTACATGGTCTAGTCGAAGAAGAGGTGTATGTCGAACAGCCTCCAGGTTTTGAAGATCCTATCCATCCTGATCGGGTTTGGTTGCTGAACAAAGCTCTCTATGGTCTACATCAAGCACCACGAGTTTGGTATGCAACCTTATCTAATTACCTGTTGGAGAATGGATTTCACAGAGGTCTTATCGATTGCACTCTCTTCATAAAAGAACAAGATGGAGATCTTCTACTGGTACAGGTATATGTGGATGATATTATATTTGGTTCTACTAACAATGTTATGTGTAGGGATTTCGAGCATGTAATGCAGGATAAATTCGAGATGAGCGTTATGGGGGAGATGACATTCTTTTGGGGCTTGCAAGTGCAACAAACGAAGTCTGGGATTTTCATCCATCAGAATAAGTATGTTCAAGACATTCTGAACCGAATCCAGATGTTCGACACATTACCCATTGGTACCCCACTGTAGCAAAATCACGGAATCAATCCAGACTTGAAGGGTGAACTCGTTAGTTCTTCATACTACCGTGCGATGATTGGATCCCTTATGTACCTCACAGCATCAAGACCAGATATAATGTATCCAACATGCCTGCTAGCTAGATATCAAGTGAACCCGAAGGCCTCACATCTTGCAGCTGTAAAAAGGATTTTTCGTTATTTGAAGGGTTGCCTTGACACTGGTCTATGGTACCCTAAGGATGATAACTTTGATTTAGTCGCTTTTAGTGATTCTGATATTGGCGGATGCAAAATTGACGTCAAATCCACAACGGCTGGATGCCAGTTTTTAGGAACTCGCCTAGTAACATGGCAGTGCAAGAAGCAAACTTGTGTCGCTACATCAACTTGTGAAGCTGAATACATTGCTGCCTCAAGTTGTTACTCCCAAGTCCTGTGGATACAACAGCAAATGCGTGATTACGGTTTTGAATTCCTAACTACTCCTATTTTAGTCAATAATTCTGCTGCCTTATCTATCACTAGAAATCCTGTGCAGCATTCAAAGACCAAACACATCGAAATTAAGTATCACTTTATACGTGATTGCTTTGATAAAAGGCTTATCGATGTTGTTAATGTCCACACCGATGACCAACGTGCCGACTTATTTACCAAAGCATTTGGTAAATCAAGATTTGACTTTTTATTATTGGTAAACGGCATTAAGGCCAAGCAAGAGAAATCCACATCGGAAAATCATTTTTGTAAATATCTTTGTGTTTTTAAAATTATTGTAAGTTTGTTGATTTTTGGGGGAGTAATTCCAAATTTGAAAAATTCAAAAACATCGAAAAATTTCAAAACTCAAAAACGATAGAAAAATAAAAATGAGTTTCCTGGCGAGCAAAAGAGAAAATGATAGTACATCAGTGGTCTGTCCAAACCTCTTTAAACTGAAATGCAAAATGAGAAATGATAAGCAGCTCTATATAAGATGTATCTGTAGGCTCACAATCATCTTAAAGTGTGCAGGGTGATATAAACTTAAATCGACTGAAGACCAGGTGGGAACCACTCATTGGCATATGGTCTTAGTACCGAAATTTCGTTTGAGAGATTGCCGAGGTTCTGAGATATGTGGTCTTTATGCTGTTTATCATCTGGGTATCATGGTTGTTTCTTTTACCGAAACAAACGGAGACGAAGCTAGATCTTCCATGATATCATACATACGTGTACATATTGCATACGACCTCAATAAGTGATCAACAATCACATGTCCACAAAATAAGTGATAATATATCACATTTATCCGGGAGTCGAGTTCGTCTCTTTGCTGTACGTTAGTACTGACCTGTTCACGGACTTGCTCCTGTGCCCTCATGCATCTGAAAATCAAGTTCCTCATCAATAAATGATTCTATCACATAGGGCTTGTTTTCAATCAAAATAAGTGAGTTTCTCACATTTTTCATATACGTTAAAACAAATGATAAATGGTATACTCACCAGTAAGATGAACCCTCGTGCATACCTTGATACGGGAATGTGTCATGATGTGGATGAACACCGGTCGGTAAGTATAAATCATACCTTAACGTATCCCCTCGCCATGATTACATCTGATAAGTTGAGTTTATGTGGACAACAATACTGATGATCATTATAGGATGCTTATCTAAATGTTAACTAATTGAACAACAAGAGCGTTTTGGCGTGACCGTACACTGATATGATTCTCTTACCCTCGAAACTCGCAAAAAGAATGTTTGTATATATTTACTTTTCTTAGTTTCTGAAACTCTGTATATATTTATTTACTGCTTTCAGTCTTTAAGTTTGAAATATTCAAAATGCCAAAAAGATTTTAGGTGTGTTTTAATATAAACTTTATAAAAGTCAAAAAGATTTCATTTCTGCTTTAGTTTTGATTAACCGATGTTGGAACTCATGTCTTCGTTGCCTGAAATCTGATGAAAACCAAAACGACAGAATCTTCATAAACTGTCAGAGTTTGCAAGTTTTGAAAGTTAATAATCAAAATTGGAAAATCTGTTAACTTTTCAAACAAACTGTCGGACGGTAGTTGAAAACATGGTCACATGTGTGTCATTTGTTTAATGTTAACTATATTCCAAGCGTTTGTTCTCATTACGTGTTTAGCTTTCTTGCATGTGCAGATGCTAAAGGCAAGGAGAACATGTTCGATGATAAGCTTCAGAATGAAGACACGATGTGAAGGCACTCAAATGATAAAGATGATCGAGTTGCCGCTTATCAATCATCAACACCACAAGGATCTAAAGCATTGAAGATCAAAAGATTCACAAGCAAAATCAAAGGGGGAGTTTGTTAATGCACTTCATGTTTGTTGAAAAGGGAAGTTTGTTTATACACTTTCTATGTGTGACACGTGAAGACTTTGAAGATCCTTTCCGAGAATGAATGAACCATCAAGAGATGGAGAACGAAATTACGAACCTCGCCAGCAGCATCCAAGGGGGAGTTTGTTGATACATATTATGTGGATAAGGCTCGGCTCAGTTCGACTCGGCTACGAAGTGAAGGCCGTAGTCAAGACGTCCTCCTGTCTTGACTCGGTATGTTATTTACTTTGTAACATTTGATGTACATGAAACTGCTTGTGTGCAGTATGCATGATTAGCTTAAGTTTGTATGTTTTCGGTTTGTTATTTGGACTACTGAAGAAGCCCAACATCATGCGACGAAATCCCAAGCCCAAGTCCCAGGCCCAAACCCCATATGACGAAGACACCCTATGTGACGAAATCCCCTGATTTCATCGAGGTCTTGAATCTTCGTAATGGGTGGTCATCGACAACTGGATTTCATCGTTCATGTTAGTATAAATACACAGCAAATAGACAGAGCACTGAGATGAGTCTGCATAGACTTTGAGAGAGAACACACACACACAACAGAGAGTTTATAAGGTTATCTTGTAAACATTGCATTGTAAATGTTTCAGAGTATTAATACATTGCGTGTTAATCATTGAATCTTTGTGTCTTGCGTGTTCGTAACTTGGTTTAACTTACCCGTTTGGATTCCGCACTCTCGGGTTTGTCGGAAAACAGGAATAGAGGTTGACTCGATCCTCCGGGTGGACCTACTCCCCAAATTACAATGTGCCTGCAAAGTTACAGTTATGTTCGCGGCCACAATTGCTCGTCCGCCTCACTTAAGCATTCTAGTACTCTCCAGCAATAGTCACCATGCGTTGTTAGATTCACTTATTGCAATTAAACATATATCCTTTTAATGACTACATGCAAAGTTCCCTAAGCTTATAAACTAGGTTGGGTGGTTCCTAATTCTCAATAAACATTAGCTCCAATACCAATCTGTCACACCCACGCTAAGGCGGAAACACACGGATGGGACGATCGTATATCACCACACAGTATGTTTTAACAAAAAAATACTATATGATTTCAAATAAAGTGTCATGATATGACAACAAAACCAAAGTGACGCATGGACAATCACCTCCCAGTGGTGTTGTAACGTGGTTTAATCCTTTGCATCTCTGTAAGTAGCGGATGGATGTAAGATGAGTCATTTTCTATTGACCAGGTGGCCTTATCCATCTAGGTTCTAATGGGTTGTTGTTCTGGTAAATCCAACCGATATCTAATCTGGTTGAAGATCAAGTTATTTTAAAGCGATATATGAATCATAATTAAATATGAAAATTAACTCAGATAATAGAGTTTTTCCATACACCTATGCACTGCAAATCTATGTTGTCATAGGCGCAAGATGCACAAACCTTGTACGGATCCTAGGCACAAGGCGCTTAAAAACGAGTCCCTAAGATAAGCAAGGTGCATAAATAAGAAACAAAATATGAGATGTAAAAAATTAATAATATAAGTTTTAATACTAAACACCTCGTAATGTAAAATAAATGATTTTAAAAATTAATGATTACTTGAATTTTATACTTTTAGATAAGATGTTCTTTGAATTCTTCACTTCTATAGTTCTAGGTTCATTTTTAGGGTCAAACTCTAAAATTGTCAACAACACTCATTAGTCAAAGTCATGTTCTTTCATTGTTCAATGTTTACAAATAGTGCCAAATCCCCTTTATTCTCATTTAAATACAAAAGCATACATTTATAAGTTCTATGACTTTTCTACCCTTCTCCTCTCTTCATGTATCTGCAACAGTTTCGGCATGCTAGGACCCCAAACGGTGTTTAGACAAAAGTTTGGATAGAGATAAACTAGTTCGATAAAAATTTTGGTAGTACAACATTTAGTCAACCCGATTTTATAAACTTCCATTTCACACCGAAAGAGTATACATCATGAAGCACTGGGAGAGAACATGCAGTTCGATCTCTTCTCAATTCTGAAACTACCAAACTTTTGAAGTCAAACGCATGACACTACTATATATAGACATGCTCATGCGCATCACTACATGCGTAGGACTCCTGTGCATAGGACTCCTTCGCAGGTTCATGTCACACGATCCTAATCACTCTTAATCACACATACAACTACACAATATTCAACACACGCTTTATCTAGCCTATTCGCACAGTAACAGACACGTTAAATGCACTAACAATTTCCTCCTTATACGTTGTTGAATCTTGATCTTCAAATATAAGAGCCGTGTTTGAATATCTAGTAACTTCAATAAAGTGTTTGTTGATGTCCTCAAATTCCCCCTTTATTGATGATATGGGTTTGCATTTGATTTAATAAATTCAACAGGAATTGAAGTTTCGGGGCTTTATCTGCACGGTTCCTGAAATAATCCTCTAATTTGTGAAACTGCAATCTTCATGAACATTAACCAACTTGAAATTAATCAATGCAGCTTCTCTAGTTTGACGTTAACCACAACCGAGTTTGGTTTTAACACACTCCTTTGCGTGATCCTCTAATCTTCAAAACCCAACTGACATTTGATAGAAACTTTGAGTACCACACTGGTGCTCTTCAAATAAGCAAATAATCACGAAAATATAAAATCACATTTACCATAATCAACATTATGCTCAATCAACATCAATGACTGATTAGTGTAAACGGTAATCTCTACAATCAGCAAATCTTAATTGGATAAAAAATTAACTAGTAACACACTGTGATCTTCAAAGTATAATGATAATTGTTCTTCAAAGATCAATTATGTAGTCTTCTCCATGCTCCGCAGTAAGCAACGTAATCTTTAAAAATCATAATTCCCTCACGGCTAGTTCAGAAAATAACTCATCTGCTGAAGATCTAATACGTAGTCTATTCCAGATAGAGCCGCCACAATCAATCCCCGTTCACAGTTTTACCAATATACTAGTGAATGGAAAGCTCCTCAAGAAACAAACGTTCAATAAAGACCGCCTGATATTATCTGTAAACATTTCATGAAGACTCAGAATTCGCTTTGTTTCCAAACCAAAGAATACGAGATACCATGCATTGATACATAATTTGAGTCAGAACCACTCGAAAACTGTTGCATATCTTTTCGTCAATTTCTATTAGAATTTCCAAAAATGCTATAAATTTCAATATATGACATAAAAAATTTTCTTCCCCCTCTTTTTAGCAAATTCTAACCTCTTTAATATCAACACTGAATTTCCAAGAATTTCCCCTTAATCTTGGAAAACTCCGATCTCTACTCTCTCCCAAAAATCAACTTTGCAGAATATTTGACTTTATTTACCACAAGACTCACTTTATCATCAATGCAGAATTTTACGTTTTGGCTCATAATAGTCTCTTCACCAAACAGTAAACGTTATGTCTAGGTTTCCATGACAATCCCACTATCATTAACACTTTGTGATTTCATATTCTTATCACATTCTCTGAATCCTCCGATGTATCCCCGAACAAACTGTATTTAACATTAAAATCTCAAAAAAAAAAAATCTGTCACAAATTTTTTTCTAGACACTCGTCTCATCGATACAAAAAAAAATGCCTTTTTTTACTCTTGCGCACACATGACTTTCCCCTGAGTATATGACTTATGCCAGCGTATGACTTCTATGTTTATACTTTTGCGCACATACGACTCATGCGCTCCAGATGGTGCGCACGGACGACTCCTGCGCTGGAACCAATTGTTCACAATTTTTCGATTTAAAATCTTTATTTCTTCGAATTTGATGATGAAAACACTTCTAACATGTGTGAAAATTAATTTCGATCAAGAATATATCTTCAATTTGACATTTCATTCGTGAATTGATCTCAAAATTTGATTTTACGTCTAAAACATATAAATCATGAGTGTAGATGATTCAATCAATGATTAGATTGGTTGAATCGGTACCGTAGCATTGCTACCACTGATTGGACCCTGAACGTTGTTTACATGGAAGTTTGGATAGAGATAAACTAATTCGGTAGAAATTTCGGTAGCTTAATGTTTAACTAACCCGATTTGTTAAGCTTCCTTTTCATACCGAGAAAGTATACATCATTAAGCACTGGGAGAGAACACGCAGTTCGATCTCTCGTCTCAATTCTGAAACTACCAAACTTATGAAGTTAAGCGCATGACACTACTATATATAAACATGCTCCTGTGCATCACTACATGCGTAGGAGTCCTGTGTGTGTAGGACTCCTAAGCAGGTTCATGCCATGGGCTCCTAATATTCAACTCACACTCTACCTAGCCTATTTGCACAATAACAGACAAATTAAATGCACTAGCACAACAAGTTCAGACTTACTTTTGGCCAGAAGGTCACTGAAAAGCTGTTTTGGCCAAAATTTTGCTAGAAAAGCGCCCTTAGTCAACCTCCTGCGTCTAGCTCTACGCACATCCCCGAATGTCATTTTTTGAAAATACAAGCAGTTCTGTGCCTATGACTCCACCAGGCGGTTTAGTCACGCCCCGCTGCGCCTGTGCACCAAGGCGCGCACCTAACTCGCTTTTGACAACATAGCTGCAAATTATGATTACGTGTGCACCCGTAATGGTAGCTTGTCTTGCATGATCACCTGGGTATTCTCTTATCCTGAGCTCCCATTTAAGAGACTAGATTGTTCATTAATTCTTAATGTTGAGTATAGCTAAAGATTTTAAGGAACTCAGTTGGTAATCATGGGTTAGCTAATTAAAGTTTGTACAGGATGGATTAGTCGATACTAGATCTAATCTAACTCCTCCTAAGTTGGGATGAAGAAGGGGTTCCTATCTGGTAATCGAGAAAGGATTCCTCTATCTGTTTGTTGGTGTTTTTTCATGTTCTTCTTAAGGAGATATGATCCTATTTAATAATGTCAACACCCGTGTATAAATGGATAAATAAACCATCATCATGATATGATAATTTTGGTACCTCAGGTTCTACATCGAACAAGACTTCAAAATTGACAAGTTGGATCACAGTAAGGCTCTTAGAGAAGCAAAGGAAAGGATAATAAACATACAAAGCATATCTTGTTTGAAGAATTCAGGAAAGTGAATGCTCTACAATATTAGCTAAAGATGTCTGTAACAAACTCTCTCATGCTTCAATTACAGATCCTGAACATAAAATGACTCTGAGAAAAGACTACTTAAATCACAAAATGAAGAGCAAATCATATAAAGAATCCAGAACTCAATTCTTAGGGTGGACAACTGAAGCCTTATTGGATAAGATACTTAGGATAGAAAAGTTTCTCCTTGACCCTCTGCTTAAACCTACACCTCAAAATTGGAAAGCCATGAAAAGGCCAAATGATACAAACGCCCTCCAGCTAAAGAGAATGAACGAAGAAATGGTTGCTCCAAACTTTGGAAGCATGAGATCATTGATAAGATGGGATGAATCAACTATTGTATAAAACTACAAAAAGTTGGAAGCACTTAGAGAAAAATATCCTTCCATTCCAACATAACCTGTATATGAACAAGTAGACTTCCCCATCAAAACCTTGGTCGATCTAACAAAATTTCCCTCTTCCAAAAACATTTCCTCAGCTATAAGAAACTATCTGAAAAGATAAAAAGAGATGGAAACTGAACATATGAAGAAATATCAAGATTACTATAGAATGGAAGGGATCAGAAATGAACTCATGTATAGTCATCCAGATATAAACCCTCCTAATCTCATTGGTAAAATTCTGGGTAGACCACCTTCTCCCAACTCATTTCAAATAACTTTTGACCCAACAAATCCTTCTAAAATTCTAAAATTTAAATCAAATAAGACCAACCATGAATTGACTTTGCTCATAGCAGATGGAGAAGTTGAAAAGATCTACATGAAGAGTATCTATGGCTTGAAAAATGAAGATCTACAAGATCTAGTGGGTCTTGAACTTGAAAGGGAAACAGAAGATCTTTTATCTATCAAGTTTGAACTACAATTCAAAGGCTAGATAAGGGAAAAGACGATAAGACCTAAAGACTTATCAAAATTAAAGTTCAGTTTTGGCATTATCTATTCTGGGTGGAGATTGTTAAACCTCTGAAAGAACATATTATTGCAAAAGCCAAAATATACTAATCTGATCAAGAATAAAACAAGTCATGAAGATCAACTCCTCCCAATGATAGTGAATCTTGAACATTAACATAAGATCTGTTTAAAGACTCAAAGATATGCTTATGAAGGATAAAGCTCTGTTGAAGATCAAAGCCCTAAGAGCGGATGAACAAGACTAAACATCTGTCTAGGCCTAAATAGATGTTAGGATCTGAGTTTAACTTGTATGCTTTAGATGAACAAATATGAATGTAAACACTAGAGTATAAATGTAAATGTGGAATTATAAGAGCATACAAGAGTGGAAAGTTATATCAAAACTGTTTTGCATTAATAATCAAATGATTACAAATTACAGTAATGATCTACAAATTCCTACTTAGCCTACTCACACACAAAACTGTTGGTACAAAAGGAATGTGTGTTGTGATAAAATACATCTCTAACACTTGAGATCTATTTATACTAGTACGAAAGGTCTGTTTTGCAAACAGCTGACATCACCTTGATAATGACTTATAAGATTTCTTACAGAAAAGATTGCTTAGATGTTAGCAAACATCTATGAAAATCAATCATATGGTCTATTACATAAAACATATGTTCTAAGCTGACACTGTTACATTGACTAAACCACCGTTCTTCAAACCATTGTTGACTTGTATCAAACATCTGTTTGGCCATAACAAATGTTTGGTCTTCATGGTTAGTTCTTGTCTTCAAAAGGGTTTGGCCCTCAAACAGAGGTTTCTTCTGCTTCTTCTTCAACTGATGTTCCAAGCCTTCAAATAGATCTTCGATGTCTTCAAAATATGTTCTGATTAGTATTAAGATTCACCATCTTTGGGAGGAGAATTTATCATTATCTGTTTATTTCTTTTCAAGAAGTCATGTTTTGGCTTTTGAAATCATCTGTTTTTTAGAGGTTCAATAATCTCCCCTAGAACAGATGATGCCAAAACAAATGTTTGTTTAATCAATTTTTATTCCTCGTCAGCTTCTCCCTGATTTGTCCCTTGAACTGTAGTTCAAAGTTCATGGAATAACTATCTTCTAGATCCCTTTGGAGTGGAAGACTTATTAAGTCTTGCATATCTGTATCTTTGAGCCCAAAGCCACTATTCGTTGAGATCTTTTACACTTCCCCATTAGCCCTGAGCAGAGTCATTCATCGCTTGTCTCATCATACTTTCATATTATAATTTTAAGGTTAGGAGGGTTTGCTAGGACCAAAGTTACTGTATATGAGTTTGGGCAAACTTGTCTTCCCAAAACTTTACCACGGAGATCTTCTAGATTTGCATCAGTATGCCTATGCATTAACTCTTTTCGGATTCCTTCTTTCCTAAATTCATCGTGATACATCTTCATATATTCTTTTGTCATCTTTTTTTTTTGTCTTTTGAGATAGCTTCTTGAAGCTGTTGATATGTTCTTTGCGGATGGAAGCACTAAAAGATCAACTAAAGTTTTGATAGAGAAGTTTACTTTTTCATAATCTGGCTTTCTAGAAAGTGAGGGATCCTTTTCTTTTAAAATTTCAAGCCTTTTGTAGTTCTCAAATATTGTTGGCTTATCCCATTTTGCCATTGATCTCATAGAGCCTACTTTGCAGCAACTATCTCCTCATTCATTCTCCTAACAACAGTGCCCTTTTATCATTAGGCTTTCTTCCTATTTTCGAGTTGGGGGATGTAGGTTTGATATCCGTATTATGCTTCATCTTTTCAATCCTTACTATTTGATCTAGCAAAGATTCAGTTGGCTATCCTGCAAATTGATCCCTAGTTGCATTGTAAGGCTTCTTTTCTATGATGTGGTTTACAAAGTCTTCCCTTAATGTCTCTCTGAGATCTGGATCATCTATTAGAGCATAGGAGAGATATTTGCACATATCTCTTGCATAATCCTCTAGGGAATTTACTTTTCTGTATTCCTCAGATAGGATTTGCTCCAGTTGCTTGTCATATTTCCCATTGTTTCTTTCTAGAACAATCCTTTTAGCCTACTTCATTTTGAGCTCCAAATATTCTTTGATATTTGTTTCCTTTAGAGGTGTGGAAATGGTTATGGTTGTGGTATTTGGTAGGTTTGATAATGGAAGTGATGATGTCTTTTTGATGGGTGAGGTTTGAGGGGTTTCGTCATCATCATCTTGGACAATAAATTTAGCTTTTCGTTTTTTACTTGGTATATTGGGTGGTTTATGGATAAGAAGACCAACATGGACCTTTTGGGAAATAGGCTTGACTGGTTTTGGTAATGTAGTAAGTGTTGTTGTGGATATAACATCTCCTGTCATTTTTTGTAGTGCCAATAGATGTTTGGTGTGAAAGGGTAGTGCTTTGGGTGATAACAATGGAAGTTGCAACAGAGCTTTGAGAAACCATTCTTGCAGATTGTCTTCTTGTGGGAGCAGCTATTGATGGACCTAGATTCTCTTGAACTCTTTGTCTTTCAAGGATCTCTTGCACTATCAGCATATCCTTAGCTTCTCTTGTATCTCTCCTTTATTTCTTTTTCAAGAGCATCTGTTTTACCCTTTTTGGCTACATATATGTCAGGATTCTTTTGAGCTCTTTTGACTTGAGAAGGAACCTTTCTGATGCTATCATTCTTCCCTCTTTTGGCATTATCTTCTAGATACCTGAGTTTTGGAGTAGTTCCTGTTGTTTGAAGGAGATGGTATTTAATATCTTTGATCTCCACTTGAGTATCACTGTACCTTGCTTCAATCATATTCCTAATCATCTCCATATGCATATTATGAGTGGCATTAGCAGACTGCTTTTGAAGTTGGAGATAAGGTTTAGCATGTAACCATATTTTCTCTACAAGTTCTGCATTTGTTCGCGAATTCCTAGAGTTTTGCACCAGACTGGTCATCATTCCATTGATTTGATCAATTAAAGATTCTAGTTTGGTTACTCTCTCCGTCAAATCTTGATATTTTAATCCATCACCTAAGCTAACAGGTTCATCTGCATTCCCTCTAGAGGTAGTTGTACTTGTTTTTGAACCAAGTGCCCATTGTTCTTGGTTCTGGGGCTTCCAACTGATATAGAGTGTACCATTATAGACTCAACAGTTTTTGCCTTCAAGGAGGTCTTAGATATGTAGCCACTATCCAACTATGAGACTATTGTCTCTACAGGTGTAGTGGCGGCCTCTCTTGAAAAGCTTTCAAGTGTCACTTGTGACACAAGAGGTGTACCATTCTCTGCTTGTGGGTTAGCTATGACATGAATTGGCTAATCACTTGTTGTGGCATGCTCCTAGTGATAGGTGGTTGGGAGGAACTGGGTCTATCCATGTTTGTTTGGTCAATTGCATAAAGCAATGGTTTTATAGTGGAGAATATGGAGGAAGATGTATATGTGGGTGGTGAAGTGAAAAGAGAAGTAGCCCCAGGAGAAGGACTTGAGTATAAATGTTCAAGTGAATCATCTATCTCTTGATTTGGTTCCACTGTGCTTACAACACTATCCTTTTGTGAGGATATGTGAGGAGTTTGGATATGTGGATATGTTTGCATCTGTTGTGAGGAAGTAACAATGCCCTTATGTTGCAGCAGGTTTCTATGGCATCTGAACCTCTAGCGTTACCTTCTTTTTCGGTTATCCGGTTTTTATGATTGTGGTGGTTTATGTGGGATTTCTGATATGGGTTCCAAAGTGTGGGGTTAGTCATTGTGGTCATCAGGAGTAATGGGCGCTACAATAGAGGTTGTAACCTCTATCGGTGGGTTTTCTAAAATATTTTCTTGAATATTTATTAACCTTTATTGGTCATCATTCTTGTAAATGTTTCATTTACAGGGTTTGACCCTATTCAAAAACTTCTTTTGAGCTCTTTTGACTTAATAGTCTTGGGTATAAAAGAAACACCTTGGCAGTTCTTCTCTTTATTGTTTTTATGTTACCCACCATGTCTAAAAATAGTGTCTGGGATATATTATAATTTGTATTCGTAAGAATAGCATATCCCAAATACTGAGTTTTAAAGGGAACTTCGTTAAAAGAGGTGGTTTTTGCAGATAATCACACTAAGAGAGTATGGAAAAATAATTTCATATCTAGTGGGAAGTGTGGTTTAAAAAGTGTAGCTCCTGTCAGTTGAGCATCATATCCCTTTTCTATGAACTTATGTTGAAGATCATTTTTGGAGAAATTTCCATACCTGCCAAGTCGATTAGGTTGAAGTAAGTGGATAATGATTCTGGTGTGATCTGGATGTCAATACCATCAACCTTTGTGACGATTGTGGAGGTCTTTTTGTTTCTTAACTATAAAATTTGCATTTTCCCAAAACTTTTTCAAAGTTTCTTCATGGATTAGTGCATCCGTAGTCAGAAGAATTTTATATTTTGATGCTTGAAGAATATCAATGATACGATGAAATTCAGTGTTTGATGTGTGTAAAATGCAACATATAAATTACATCAAATGAGGTATAAAACTAATCTTTTTTTAGTACTAATATTGGAAAAAGAGTGTTTTTGTCTTCCTTTTGTATTTTCAGGATTAAATGAGCTCAAAAACGCAAAAGAAGCAAAAAGACAGCTAAATCCAACATAAATACAAGAAAAGGAATATTAGTGGACTGCCCGAACCCTCAACGGCACCTTCCAAAGCAAAATAAAGAAAACAGAAGACTGAACATGCCCCGTGCTCAGCCAGCACGGGGCCGTGCCCAAGAAGCAGCAGAAAAGACAAACCTATAGAAGCTTCTATTGCCCATCACGGGGCCGTGCTCAGCGGACACGGGGGCGTGTCGAAAGTACAGCAGGCGCATTTATTGTAATTGCGAATTACAATTAATGAGGAGAGAGAGTGTCAGACGGACACGGGGCCGTGCCCAGCGGACACGGGGCCGTGTCCAGCTCTCCGTTCAGCCCATAAATAGGAGTGCTTGGATTCATTTCATCTCATCCCTTGGCACACCACCTCTCTCACACTTCATCCACCACCCACCACCATCACAACACCATCATCCACCACCATCATCCATTGTCCATCATAGAGTGTGTGAGTCGTCTCGGGATCCAAGATTGATCGTAAGAGTTCTTGACAATCAAGGCCATGTTTGCCTAAGTCTCTTACATCACTTGGTGAAGACAAAGTGTCTAGTATAATACTTTTTATTTCTAATCTTTTGCACTTTTTATTTGGTTTTGTATTAATGACTTTAATAACTAGTTACTTATGTTGAAGGTGATATTTCCTTATCGTTTGTCCGTGGTGTCTTGGCATTATTTTACTGTCTATATAAAATAAAGGATTTTCACCATTCATATCTCCACGGTCTATATGGAGATATGTTGGCTACCTGGTAGGGGGTTAAGGGAACGGTTTGGTAAAGGTCTTGCCATTGTTCAGCGTTTAGAGGTCCTGCAATGGACCTGGGTCAAATTTAGTAGGACCTCCTTCAATACTTCACGGTATTGGATGGCGGGGGTCCAAACTCTTTGACCCCCTCATAAGTTAACTACTATTAATACTATAACCCGGCTACTTAGGACTGTATCCCTGCTGACTCAGACTACTTAGCCGAGGGTAACGTCACCGCCAAAAGCGGGGCCTACCACAATACTGCATTAATAACTTAATTCATTATCTTCCAATAATCCACCCTTTTAGGATTGTATCCCTGCTGACTCAAACTACTGGGGTGAGGGTAACGTCGCCTTCAAAAGAGGGGCCTACTACAATAACTAAGATAATCTCTTAATTATGTGCAAAAGTGCGGAAATAATCAAAGGTTATACTAGATACGAGTCGGAACCAAGTGATTCATCTTGTCTATCTGTTTTTATTTTTATTTTATTTTCAGCATTTTAGTTAGTTTTATTTTTCTTAGTTTAAAACTTTTTTTTTCTAAACTTTTATTTTGGTTAGACGTTGAGGATAAACCGGTACTAAAAGCTCTTGTGTCCTTGGACGACCTCGGTATCTTACCAACGCTATACTACACTCAACGATGGGTGCACTTGCCCATATGTGTGTTTAGTGTTAGTAAAATATCGTGTTTTATAAATTTGAAACTTGGCTAAAATAAGTGTTAAAAAGGGCTTAAAATATACACCTAATATATACGACACTTCACACGCATCAGTGTTCGTGTCATGTTTGACAAGATACGGAAGGTAATTATGAGAAGACTTCAGTACGAGATCCATTAATGATCGTAGGATTGTCATTTCTGAGTTTTTCTCTTTGTGAAATGCTTAGATTTTGATAATTTTACAACGGTAAATGAAAGCTCTATTTAGCGAGGGTTTATATAGAGTTTATGGAATAGTGACACTAACGTGGCCAACAGTTACTTTTGAGTGATGTGGGAAGCCTCTATTTGTGTAAACCAAAAATCTATTTTATCAAAGGTCTGTTTTACTAGAGACTGGGCCCCACTAAGAAAACCCTTTGATGAAGTAATGAAATGCCTATTTAGCAAAGATCTGTTTTATATGTTGAAACCTCTGCTTGTTGTCAATAGATGTTTAGATATAAAATAGTGGTTGGTACATCTGTTGAGTCAATAGATAGATGAGAACAGATGTTTAAAACCATTTTTGGGTTAAACCAGTATTTTGTGGGGAAAATAGTGGTTTCTTTTTTGAAACGTTGGTTTTAGCTTTGGTCAAACAGACTTTTGAACCACTAAAACAATGGTTTTCTCTTTTAGACAGAGTTTTTGTGTTTTGTGATTTTTTTAACAATCTTTCTAATGATTTTAAATAGAATTTTGGAATTTTCAACACAACATATTAATGCTTTTTTTTAAAGAATTGAAAACTTTTGTTTTAGTTCATGTTTAGCATCACAATTCTAGAGATCAGATTTTCAAAAGTAGATATATCTATAGGTTTTGTAAGTACATCTGCTAGCTGATCTTTAGTGGGGACATGTTGGATAGAAATTAAACCCTTTTTCGTAATAGTCTCTTACAAAGTGATGACATATGTAATTGGCTTTGTTTTTTTATGTGTCACAGGATTCTTGATGATGTTTTCAGCTGCTTGATTGTCGGATTTCAATGGTGTCTTTAGAGCAGTGACACCAAAATCAAGCAATTGGGTTTGAAGCCACAATAGTTGGGCTATACAACTTCTAGCATCTATATACTCTACCTCTGCTGTAGAGTTATACATTGTTTTTTGTTTTTTCCTTTGCCAAGAAACCAAGGCATTTCCAAGGAATTGCCACCCTCCTGATGTGGACTTTCTTGTGGTGTGACAATAAGAAAAATCACTGCCTAAGTAACTTGAAAGCTCAATGTTTCCATTAGTAGGATACTAGATACCAAGTGTGGGTGCATCTTTAAGGTATCTGAAGATCCTTTTTACAACTATTAGATGAGACATCTTAGGTGATGCATGGAATCTTGCACAGACATAAGTTGCAAACATAATATCAAGTCTTGATACAATTAAGTACATCAAGGACCCAATCACACATCTGTAAAAAGTCTGATCTATCAAGTCATATTTTTCATCAGAAACGAATGGTTTGGTTGTATTTATGGGAGTGCTGCATGACTTACAATCATTCATTCAAATTTCTTCAAAAGTGTTTTAACATATTTATTTTGATGAATGGAAGTTTCATTTTCGTTTTGTTGTACTTGTAATCTAAGAAAAGATTGCAGCTCGCCCGTGTCACTCATTTCAAATTGAGCTGTCATCAATCACCAAACATTTTATTATATGTGGATCTAAAAAGGACATCATCCACATAGTTTTGTACTATCAAAAAATCTTTCCCTTTCCATTTTAGAAACAAAGTTTTATCTATTCTACCACTTTTGAATTTAGTGGATAACAAAAAGTGGATAAAGTATCATTCCAGGCTCTTTCGTGCTTATTTTAGTCCATACAAAGCTTTTTTAAGCTTATAGACTTAATCTGGATGGAATGTGTCTTCAAATCCAGGTGGTTGACACACATAGACTTCTTCATGAATTTTTTCAAATAGAAAAGCACACTTTATATCCATCTGATACACCTTGATGTTGTGGTTGACAACAAAGGCCAAGAGGAGTCTTATGGCTTCTAACCTTCTCACTAGGGCAAATTTTTCATCATAATCTACACCTTCTTCTTGTCTCATCTGTTTTATTTTCTAAGACCCATTTTGTGCCAAATGGACATATATCCTCTGGCAGTTGAACGGGTTCCCACACTTGTTGTCTTTTAAACTGAATGAGTTCTTCCTGCATTGCTTTGACAGGTTGGGACAATGATAGAAAGCCTGTAAAGAGACAGACATTTGAGTTTTGGCTTCTTGTGAGCACTTCTATAGTAATGTCTCCAATAACTTGATCTGGTGGATGAGATCTGAGGAAGAGATGGTTCCCAGTGTATCCTATGATAGAGTTTTGTGATGAAGGCCATAAATGGGAATTATCTGGTGAAACCACTATAGCCATTGTGTCATAGTCAACAGAGGTTTGGAATGGAGGTGCTGGAATTGGCCCAAGTGGGGAATTTGTTATGGAAGATAGATCAATGGTTTGACCACATGTTTGATCAGTGTAATACCCCGAACATTGGTACCCGCGTCTGAAACAAATGGGATTCACGTTACAAGATTGTTCAGAATTGATGTGCGCAAAATGCAACATATAAATTACATCAAATGTGGCATTAAACTAATCCTTTTTTAGTACTAATGTTGGAAAAAGTGTGTTTTTGTCTTCCTTTTGTATTTTCAGGATTAAATGAGCTCAAATGAACAAAAGAAGCAAAAAGGAAGCTAAATCTAACATAAATACAAGAAAAGGAATAATCGTGGCATGTCCGACCCCTCGACAGTATCTTCCCAAGCAAAACAAGAGCACAGAAGGATGAACACGCCCCGTGCTCAATGAGCACGGGGGCGTGCCCAAGTGTCTGCAGAAAAGACAAAGCTGTAGAAGCTTCTATCACCCACCACGGGGGCGTGCCCATCGGACAAGGGGCCGTGGTCAACTCTAAGGTTCGCAGAATCTGTGTAAATCTTGATAGTACAGAGACGCTTCTGCACATGGGGTCTTGCCCAGCGGACACGGGGGTGTGGTCAACTAATGCAGACAAACTACATTTAATGAAGGAAGAGAAGGCGGGTGGACATGGGGCCGTGTCCGGGCTTCTGTGCAGGCTATAAATAGGGGTGCTTGGCTCATTTGCAAACCATCCCTTGGCAAACCACCTCTCTCACACTTCACCCACACTCCACCACCACCACAACACCATCATCCATCATAGAGTGTGTGAGTAGTGTCGGGATCCAAGATTGATCGTAAGAGTTCTTGACAATCAAAGGCCATGTTTGCCTAAGTCTCTTACAACACTTGGTGAACACAAGTGTCTAGTGTAATACTTTTCATTTTTAATCTTTTTGCACTTTTTATTTGGTTATGTATTAATGACTTTAATAACTAGTTTCTTATGTTGAAGGTGAGTCTTCCTTATCGTTTGTCCGTGGTGTCTTGGCATTATTTTACTGCCTATATAAAATAAAAGATTTTCACCATTCATATCTCCACGGTCTATATGGAGGTATATTGGCTACCTGGTCGGGGGTTAAGGGAACGGTTTGGTAAGAGTCTTGCCTTGTTCAGTGTATAGATCCTACAAGGACCTGGGTCAACTTTAGTAGGACCTCCTTCAATACCCACTGGTATTGGATGGCGGGGGTCCGAACTCCTTGATCCCCTCATATGTAAACTACTATTAAAACTTTAACCCGGATACTTAGGACTGTATTCCAGCTGACTCAGACTACTTAGCCGAGGGTAACGTCACCTCCAAAAGAAGGGCCTACCACAATATGCATTAATAACTTAATTAATTATCTTTCAATAATCCAACCCTTTAGGATTGTATCCTTGCTGACTCAAACTACTGGGTTGAGGGTAACGTCACCTTCAGAAGAGGGGCTTACTACAATAACTAAGATAATCTCTTAAAAATTGCAAAAGTGCGGAAATAATCAAAGGTTACACTAAACACGAGTCGGATCCAAGTGATTCATCTTGTCTATCTGTTTTTTATTTTTATTTTATTTTTCAGCATTTTAGTTAGTTTTATTTTTCTATTTTAAAACCTTTTTCTAAACTTTTGATTTGATTAGACGTTGAGGATAAACCGGTACTAAAAGCTCTTGTGTCCTTGGACGACCTCGGTATCTTACCAACACTATACTACGCTCACGATTGGTGCACTTGCCCATATGTGTGTTTAGTGTTAGTAAATATCGTGTTTTATAAATTTAAAACTTGGCTAAAAAGTGTTAAAGGGCTTAAAATATACATTAAAAATCTATAACACTACACGCACATCAAGTTTTTGGCGGCGTTGCCGGGGACACAAGGATTTTAAGAAAGTTAGGAATCAACGGCCTAATCGTTTTTTCTTATTTATTTTCATTTTTCTATTTTTTTAGGATTTTTTTTTAGATTTCCAGCTTCTACAGAACTCAGCACGGGGCATGGCCGCTGAACACGCCCCCATGCCCAATCTTTGGTACTTGCAATCCTGTTTTAAGTCAGACATTAAGCTGGCCCCGTAGCCCACTCAACACGCCCTGTGCCCAAGTTTCATTTACTGAAAACAGAACCGTAAGATCCCGACGGTTGGTAATTTCTGACACAAACATGAGTGATACTGATATTTTTTACTTTCGGCACTCTTATGGTACGTGGTGTCAAATATGTGGTGGCCCTCATAAAGATTTACAATGTTATTTTCTAAACTATAAGCCCCATTATATAGACCCATTATTTTCCTGTAGCCTTAAGAGGGGCGAAAGTAAAAATAATCCCTATCTCTCCCTCGAATGCTCCCAATCGAATCTTCTAGGAGAAATGCTTCTTGACGAATTATTTCAAATGGAGGATTTAATTCTTAATTGGGTAAAGGAACTTGAAATGGATTCCATTAATTCACCTCAAGAAGATACCCAAGAAGAATTATTGGGATCACATTTGAATAAAAACAACTTCGTTGTTCCCGAAATCACCTCTAACTCTAGCGAAGACTTGAGCGATAGTCGTCCTTGTGTCGATTGTGTCGTGAAGGACTCCCCATCGACTTCGTTCGATGCATACATAGACCTGAGCGATTCGGCATACACCTTCTTTAACGAGAGCCCGAGAAAGGGTTGGACTTGTCCACCTACATATAACATAGGAATCACCCTCACCGACAACCTCTTGTGTTCTGGTCTTAATCTAGAGCAACTAAGGTATCTCAGGCACTTTGGGGTTGTTCCATCCAGTAAGGAACTGCCCGATCCAGATAAGTTCCTTAGAAATAGACGAAACTTCATAAACAGTCTCTCGACACGGGGCTGTGTCCAGGTCAACATGCCCCCGTGTCCACCAAAAGATTCCTTTCTGAATTTTTGTCAGAATATGGACAAAATGTGTCAGGGCTTCGTCTACACACGGGGTCGTGTCCAGCCAACACGGGGCCGTGTGCAGCGTGTTGTCGTTTTCTATAAATGCAGCCAAGAATCCTACACATTTGGACCATTCCAGGGACAGATATTTGGTGGGATCTTCACACATACCATCCTAGGTATTTTCTAAAAGAAGGTTCTCAACAACCATCTTGTCTTTTCCTCTCTTGTCCATTCCCTTCTTCTTCATTTTTCACCTCAACACCTCCATTAAAGCTTGAGATCACCATGATTCCAAGCTTTATTGTGATATTTGTTAGGTTTTTGTTCATGAAATCTTGTTATAAATAAGTGTTACAACATTGTTTTAAGTTATTTCTGCTCAAAAACGCTTCTTAAGTTGGAAAAATAATTCTGCAGAAAGGTGAACACGGGGCCGTGCTCATTGAGCACGGGGCCGTGTCCGAAGCTACTGTTTCATTAAAATGAACTTTTTTTAGTTTATTTTCGTAGAATGTCGAGCCAAAACAGTGGAACTTCTTCTGCACATTCCAGAAACAGTCGGAGGGAAAGGAGGTCTTCGATTGAAGCAACTCTCGTACGCTACGTGATGGCATTACGTGAAGCTCTTGATGAGATGACCTCGGTAGAGGAGGTCCTCATAGACCGTATAAATTATCTTACGGTGGGGTTGGAAAACAGTTTCCAATAAATCAACCTCTTGGACCAGAGGTTGAACATTCTTGTGACACCTCCCATGGAGTCAATCCTCCCTCAAGAGGATTGGAACCTAGCACTTGGAGTCAATAATCCCACCGGGTGGGAAGACATCCCCGCGGAGCCTCCTCTTGAAGATTTGCAAGAAGTCCCGTTGGGGATTGCACCCCCTCAAACTGATGCAAATGAGCCCGCCTTTCTTCTCCCAATGGAGATAGAGGAATGGCTCGCCGACGTATGAGGAAACCAATTCCGGAGGATGAAGTTCTTCGAGCCACATCCAACCGAGAGAATTATCTTTTCGGAAATTTTGATAATAAAATAATCTTTAGGCTAGAACTTCTTGGTTTAGACTCCTTGTGTTTCTTTTGACCTATTTATCTAGAATTTTTTTTTTAGGAATATTATGTAACTTTCTCTATTTGAATGAATGATGGTTTTAATTAATTTGGTGTTTGGATGATGATGTAATGGGTAAAACACACTCGGAATGGTGAAGGATACCAAGAGAAACTTGCACCAGCACCCCATGCACAAAAACAGAGCCTTCCGCCGATTTTTCTTCATTAGAGCAAGTTCAGCACGGGGCCGTGCTCAGCCAACACACCCCGTGCTCAACCATCTGCAGAAAAATGCCCAGTTCAGGTACCTGGACACGGGGCATGCTCACTGAACACGCCCCTGTGTTCAGCCTTCTGTTACTTTACTTTCTTTTCTGTTACTGGCGATCTGAACACGGGGCCATGCCCGGACCCCACGGGGCCGTGTCCAGACGCACAGTAACATAAAATTTTGCTTTTTCACATGTTTTTACACATTCAATCAACCTAAAAACTTATTTTTGGGACACATTGAGGACAATGTGTAATTTAAGTGTGGGGGGAATGCTAAAACCTTGAATTTTGCAAGTCCTAATTACAAGTCTTACACAAAACTCTATTGAAACCGCTAAACACCCCAAATTTTTTCAAAAATTTTTCATTTTTTTTACTTGTCTAGGTTTAATTTGGGAATTTCAAATTCTAAAAAGGTGATATTTTTACAAATTTACAACCGATAGCATCGTAATAAAAAGAACCAACATAAGAAAATTATTAAACGGCATGACAAATCTAGTTAAAATTTGATTATATATACTTGATCACATAAAAAAACCCATTCCCACAAAAAGTGAGTTTTGAGCCTTTATTGAGCATACAAATACACATCTTTAAACTAAATGCTTATTTTTCGTTTCTTGTGTGAATAGCCGCTTGTTTCTTACGACTCTACTTGCCACGACGATACATTCCCGGTCCTTACCAACTTAAACCCGAGTAAGTAAATGATGGAGGCATTAGGACTAACTTTTTTTTATTTCTACACCATTATTTTTCTTTTTTTTACCACCTACCCAAAATCCCCCTAGTTAACCCCTTTGAGCCTAAACCTTTTCATTTCTTAACCCAAAACAAACACCCTTTTACCCACCAAAACCCTTTTTCATTTTAAACCCTTTATTTTAGTAACAAAGTTCGGTTTTTCTATATGACTTCTTCAAAAAAAAAAAAAAAAAATTGATGATGAAGCCAAAAGAAATAAACAAACAAGTTTATCAAAAAGAACTTTGTTTGAAGAATTGCTTCACCAAAATAAAAAGTTACAAAAAAATAAAAAGTCTTACGAAAACCGATGTTTTTTACGCCTTTCGCCCTTTTCTACTAAACACTAACCCAACCACCTACCTTTAACCCAAGCCTAACCCTTCCCCCAAAGTCCTCTTGATATTTACAAAAGTATATAGTTAAAAAGGAGGAAGATTGATTGCTTGGCAAGCTTATGGTAGAAGTAAGTTCCATGCCGCTCTCGAGTGTTTCACAAAAATACATTTTCGGCCGAGTGTTGAGTGATCCCACGTGAGGTATGTGAACTTGTATATAAATGGAATTTTAAAAAGGCATGTTATGCCCTAATAAGTAATTTATCTTATGTAATGTTTTAAATAAATCATGACGAATAGGATTGTAAATAAATAAAAATAAAACTTAATAAAGAATCTTGGAAATCCCGACACTCTATGACAAGCCCAAAAACCTTCTCTTCTACCCGTTCCATTTGGGAGTGTAAAGCCACATTATAAAGAGTTTTGCTTGAGGACAAGCAAAGATTCAAGTGTGGGGGTATTTGATGTGCACAAAATGTAACATATAAATTACATCAAATGTGGCATTAAACTAACCCTTTTTTAGTACTAATGTTGGAAAAAGTGTGTTTTTGTCTTCCTTTTGTATTTTAAGGATTAAATGAGCTCAAATGAACAAAAGAAGCAAAAAGGCAGCTAAATCTAACATAAATACAAGAAAAGGAATAAACGTGGCCTGCCCGACCCCTCGACAGCATCTACCCAAGCAAAACAAGATAACAGAAGGTTGAACACGCCCCGTGCTCAATGAGCACGGGGCGTGCCCAAGTGTCTGCAGAAAAGACAAAGCTGTAGAAGCCTCTATCACCCACCACGGGGGCGTGCCCATCGGACACGGGGCCATGGTCAACTCTAAGATTCACAGAATCTGAGGAAATATTGAAAGTACAGATACGCTTCTGCACAAGGCGTCGTTCCCAGCGGACATGGGGGTGTGGTCAACTAATGCAGACAAACTGCATTTAATGAAGGAAGAGAAGACGGGTAGACACGGGGCCGTGCCCAAAGGACACGGGGCAGTGTCCGGGCTTCTGTGCAGGCTATAAATAGGGGGCTTGGCTCATTTGCATACTATCCCTTGGCAAACCACCTCTCTCACACTTCACCCACACTCCACCACCACCACAACACCATCATCCACCACCATTATCCATCATCCATCATAGAGTGTGTGAGTAGTCTCGAGATACAAGATTAATCGTAAGAGTTCTTGACAATCAAAGGCCATGTTTGCCTAAGTCTCTTACATCACTTGGTGAAGACAAGTGTCTAGTGTAATACTTTTTATTTTTAATATTTTTGCACTTTTTATTTGGTTATGTATTAATGACTTTAATAACTAGTTTCTTATGTTGAAGGTGAGTCTTCCTTATCGTTTGTCCGTGGTGTCTTGGCATTATTTTACTGTCTATATAAAATAAAATATTTTCACCATTTATATCTTCACGGTCTATATGGAGGTGTGTTGGCTACCTGGTCGAGGGTTAAGGGAATGGTTTGGTAAGAGTCTTGCCTTGTTCAGTGTATAGATCCTGCAAGGACCTGGGTCAACTTTAGTAGGACCTCCTTCAATACCCACTGGTATTGGATGGCGGGGGTCCGAACTCCTTGATCCCCTCATATGTAAACTACTATTAAAAATTTATCCCGGCTACTTAGGACTGTATCCCTGCTGACTCAGACTACTTAGCCGAGGGTAACGTCACCTCCAGAAGAAGGGCCTACCACAATATGCATTAATAACTTAATTAATTATCTTTCAATAATCCAATCCATTAGGATTGTATCCTTGCTGACTCAAACTACTGGGTTGAGGGTAACGTCACCTTCAGAAGAGGGGCCTACTACAATAACTAAGATAATCTCTTAAAAAGTGCAAAAGTGCGGAAATAATCAAAGGTTACACTAAACACCAGTCGGAACCAAGTGATTCATCTTGTCTATCTGTTTTTTATTTTTATTTTATTTTCCAGCATTTTTGTTAGTTTTATTTTTCTAGTTTAAAACGTTTTTCTAAACTTTTGATTTGATTAGAAGTTGAGGATAAACCGGTACTAAAAGCTCTTGTGTTCTTGGACGACCTCGGTATCTTACCAACACTATACTACGCTCATGATGGGTGCACTTGTCCATATGTGTGTTTTGTGTTAGTAAATATCGTGTTTTACAAATTTAAAACTTAGCTAAAAAGTGTTAAAGGGCTTAAAATATACATTAAAAATCTATAACACTACACGCGCATCAACAATACATGACACTATTAAAATTGAAATATTGTATCTACATTGTTCTCAAACTGTTATATAAAATTTGTTGTTGATTAAAGCGCAAAGTACATTTCCTATGTGTAGCAAACTTGGATAAAGTTATCCAACACTAGTACCTGAAAAATATGCCAAGATCAAGGGTCAACTAAAAAGTTGGTGAGTAACATAGGTTATTGCTGAGTGGAGTTAATTGTGTAACTTGGACTAGTCCGTAAGTGGTAAATACGCAGATAACGATGAACCAAAATTATTACATCGGTAACAAGACAAAATAATAACACCCTTAACTATCAAAACATTAACAAAAGGTCCTAACTTGTTATTCTCATATATCAACGGTCTCATTTGCTCTAACAAGAACATCTTTGAAAATAATAACGTTATTGAACAAATCTAAACTTTGTTTATGAAAACTAGTTAATAGTTGGGTGATCTCTAAATATAAACGTAAAACGAAAGATCAAAGCTTATAAGATCATACTAACTAGAAGTAGAGGAGGAACAAGTGTGTATGGATCTTGATCTTGATTATTCAACTTTGTGTTTGTGTTTGGGCATGGATGTGGGTTCGGCCAAGGGAGGGGTCGATCGAGAGAGAGAGAGAGAGAGAGAGAGAGAGAGAGAGACATGATGAGGGTGTGGGCGGGGATAGTGAGACATGACCTTGATTGAACTTCTTGATGGTGTGAGTGATGTTGGTTTATTGCTTTAGTTAAATATCAAAGAAAGGTGTTTGTTAATTTGATGTTGGAGTGTAGAGATGGAAATACAACTAATGAAGTGAGGTGAGAGAAATCGCTTGTTTATGATGGTTTTCTTCTGTTGCAAAGTCAAGAAAGGGGATGGGTGAGGGGTTGATGAGGAGCATGGATTTGGTGTGAAAAAATGTTAAGGAGTTTATTCTTGATTGTTTAATTGAAATGTGTGAATCCATGTATGTGTGTTCAAGCATAACACAAGTGGGAGGTATAGTAGTTATAGTTTATAGTGTTGTAGGAACATATGTGTGTGTATATATATATATATATATATATAAGTCAAGAAAGGGGATGGGTGAGGGGTTGATGAGGATCATGGATTTGGTGTCAAAAAATTGTTAAGGAGTTTATTCTTGATTGTTTAATTGAAATGTGTGAATCCATGTATGTGTGTTCAACCATTACACAAGTGGGAGGTATAGTAGTTATAGTTTATAGTATTGTAGGAACATATATGTGTTATATATATACATATATATGTCTTTGTGTGTAGACAAGGATAAACATATACTTCTATACACGTTTTGTTTTGCAAAATATAATCTTTTTAAAATATTAATCACATATTTATATAAACATATTATATTAATTTTTTTGATTTTCATGGTGTTTGCAACTATAGAGATAATTTGTAAAAATGTTGTTATAAGCATTTATTTGCTTAGTCACCAATGTTCGGGTTCAATCGCATTGTGTTTCATGTAGATCATGAAGTAAAATTAATCGTGAATTGATAGGTAATAAAAATTAATCACGTATTAATATAGAATGGTATTAATATCCTTAGTTATTTTCTTAAGCGAAGTATATACCTTATCTGAAGATCGTATCTGGTCGGGTTATTGAATCTGAAAACTGGCGTATGTTAGTCAAGCCTCTGAAACGCGGCCTATGTGGTGTGAGGCATATCTAGTAAACATGGTAAGGGTATTGAGGTGATTGCGGTGGCGGCTGCTCTCGCGTCGGTGTAATATCATGTTCGACCGGACCGACTGCCTCCTCTTTACCCTCAACCAACACCTCCTCAAGATGAATCGGGACCACCTCAGGCATCAGGGACATAAATCTAATGTTCCCTCGTGCGGAATCGATGGCAGACCCTAGTGAGCTTGCGCGTAGAGTTAACACCCCATATCGAGCGCCGATCTAACCTTGATGGTTAAATCAATGGAGATAAAAGGGGTCCTGATCCGGGTGAATCCCTAAGTAGCAGGCACGCATGGTGATGTATACTCCATCGGGGGACAAAAGGGGTCCTGACGTATAGACGCGAAGTACTAGCCAAACACGTCGCCAGGGCGCACATCCCATCCTCTATTATAGCAATTAGTACAAAAAACATGTAACCACAGTTGCACCACTTGCGACCCATCTCGCATGGTGAAATGGACATGGAAAAAAGTTTTTGCATGTATCGATAAACGGGGTATGAAATGATCAGTGATCAGTGCTTTGGCCATCAAACAAAGGTTTGTTCTTCTTCCACAGATGTTCCAAGCCTTCAAATAGATCTTTGATGTCTTCGTTAGATGTTCTGATTAGTGTTCAAGATTCGCTATCTTTGGGAGGGTAATGTATCGTTATATATTTATTTCTTGATCTGGAAGTCATGTTTTAGCTTTTGAAACCATCTGTTCATATATAGGTTCAACAACAGATGTTTAGTATTATCCAACAAAGGCTAGTCAAAATCGATGTCAATGATTAAAGGAAGTCTATAAAACAGTTGTTGAGAGTCTAGAAACAGATGTTAAGAGTGATTAGATGTTTCTAACATCTATGAATCTTTTCTGTTAATAATGTCAGATGTGACTATTAGAGTAATGTCAGCCTTGATTGTGAACAAATGTTTTTACTTACTATAAATAGATCTGCTCTGTTTAGATCTATTTTTCACTATCACTTACATTCCTTTTGTACGAACAGAATAGAATTATCATGCTTAGGGGGAATGATAGTCATAACTTGTAATCATAATCTTTTGATTATTGTTCAAATACAATATGAAAACTTTTCATATTTGTGATTGTGTTTAATTCAGCTGCCATCATTTATCACCCTTTTATAACTACCCTTCACTGTTTCATAGAAAAACACACATAAATACAATCTCAGATCCTAACAGGGAAATGTGATTCTAAATTTACCGCAACAACCAAATCTAATGATAGCATTTTTTCCCTAAGTGTGTGAACATGCTTTTACATAGGACATGATGACTATCATAGGAAAAAAAAAAAAAAACTTTTAATCTGGATGTTCGTTGGTTGATGCATCCAACAAAACTTAGAGAATGGGGACTTTCCAATCCGAGTAGTACTATCCAATTTTCCAAAGGCCCAATACCATGAGTTAACTGGTTGTGTGCATGACGACTTAAGTCTGTAAATCAAACTCATATAATCACATTTCGGGTAACAAGCGTATTAACATAAAGAAAAGTGATTTATACTAAGTGGTAAAGTTTGCACAAGAAGCAAGTTTCTCCAACAATGTTGTTAAAGGTAACAGGGGCTACCGGAGTTTACAAGTAATTAAAGTAAAGTAATGCATATTAATGTATTCTGATGCAATGTAAGAGAATGTAACCAAATACAATGGAAGCATGTTTTCCCCCAAATTATTTAAGTAAAAAGGGGCTACGAAAACTCACAAGTAAAGTAATGTAATGCAAGTTAAGGGAAGCACGCCCATATTAAATTAAAAAGGGGAGACGTGACCTACCTTGATATTAATAGTACTACCACGTATTACGTAATACATGATGGTTTGTAACATGGTAGATCAGACCTACATCTGTCCTTCAATATAGAGGACCTTAATATGTATATATGTCTGTGTGTGTAGACATGGATACACATACACTTCTATACACATTTTGTTTGCAAAATATAATCTTCGTAAAATATTAATCACATATTTATATAAAAATATGATATTAAATTTTAGATTTTCATGATGTTTGCAACTATACAAATAGTTTGTAAAAATGCTTTTACTAGCATTTATTTGCTTAGTCACCAACGTTCGGGAGTTCGTTAAATATACATACAATTTTGTTTCATGTAGATCATAAATTAAAAATTAATCATGAATTGCTACAATAGAGTGGAGATACAATAGGAAGTTTATTTGGCTAGAAAGGCTAGGAAGTGATCTTGACTATCCATTTAGTTAATCAAGGGCTAAGATTAAATCAGGGAAATTGAAGGAAATAAAAGAGGCGCGTGAGTTTGTTTAAGGGTATTCTAATCAATCCAAGCCAATAGTTTCTCTCTCCTCCAATCCCCCCCCCCCATTTTTTAAACGTTAATAACTCTTTCATACGACGTTATTTTTTTTATAAAAATTGCACCAAAAAAACGAGCGTTTTTTTATCTTTAAAACGAGTATACTATTGCTATATTTTAAAAAAAAAAATTAAAACCCAGTTGCGTAAAACGCAATAGAAAAACCCCCAATTACGTAAAACGCAATGAAAAAAAAAACCTAAAAAATGACATTTTTCTAAAACGCAATGCACCAAAAACACAAATAAATGACTTATTTGTAAAACGCAATGACCAGAAAACAAAAAGAAATTTTTTATTTCTAAAACGCAATAGCCTAAAAACTCAAAAGAAAATGTACTCTCTAAAACGCAATGGACTAAAAACACTTAAAAATGTGTTTTACCTAAAACGCAATGCACCAAAAACACAAACAAATGTCTTATTTGTAAAACGCAATGGCTAGAAAACACTTAAAATGTCTATTTTCTAAAACGCAATGGACTGAAAAATACATAAAAAATGTTTTACCTAAAACGCAATGCACAAAAAACACAAAGAAATGTCTTATTTGTAAAATGCAATGACCAGAAAACACTTAAAAATGAGTCATTCTAAAACGCAATTGCCTAAAAAAACAAAAGAAAGTGTTCTCTGTAAAACGCAATGGACTGAAAACACCTAAAAAAGTGTTTTACCTAAAACGCAATGCACCAAAAACTCTTCAAGAATGTGTTTTTCTAAAACGCAATGGCCAGAAAACACATAAAAATGTTTTAGTTCTAAAACGCAATTGCCTAAAAACACCAAAGAAAGTGTTCTTTCTAAAATGCATTGAACCATGACAATAGTTTTGTCTATGCTGTGAATTGTCTGTGTTGTGAACTGTCTGGACCAATGCAGTTTCCAGCTCAACCCCAGCCAGGGGCTCTGCCCCTTGGACCCCACCAGGGGCTGCCGCCCCTGGGACCCCGCTACCAGGGGCGCTGCCCCCGGACCCCCGCCAAGATCGTAAAACGCAATGACTAAATCAAAAACCCATATCGTAAAAATGAAATTAAAGAATTTCTTACATGGATCGAAGTGATTTCTTTAACAATTAACGATATTTGAATGATTGAAACACTTATCAGCGTTCGAATCGAACGGATCGAGTGATTATCTTCAAAATCCTCGAAAAAAACGAGATTTTGTATGAAATTAAACTGGGTTTTCTTCAAAAAAAAAAAAAAGCTGAAGAACACGTTGATCGGGTGTTTGAATCATTGATTGGTGATGAAAATCGCACTATAATGTAGTGATTATTGAGATAGAAAGTGAAGAAATTGTTGAAGATGGTGGGTTTTGAAGTTACTGGGTTTTGAAAAGGAAGAAGAAATGGTTGGATTGACTAAAATACCCTTTTTCTTTATTTTAAATGTTGCCACATGTCCTAATCCTATTGCTTCCTACACTTCCTAGCCAAAATAAACTTCCTATTTGATCTTTTCCCTAGGTACGTAATAAAAATAATCGCGTATTAATATAGAATGATATTAATATCCTTAGTTATTTTCTCAAACTAAGTGTATACCTTATCTTACGATCGTATCTAGTCGGGTTATTGAATCTGAAAATTGGCGTATGTTACAGTCAAGCCTCTTAAACACGGCCTATGCGATGTGAGGCATATATAGTAAACGTGGTTGTCGGAAAGTAAACAATATGTCATATTGTAGGGGTTGAATGTATAAAATGGTGTTTATATATAAACACCTTATTCTGTAACCCTTGAGTTAATACAATACAATTTTCAATACAATTCAAACCTAAATCAGAGATTGCTCTCTATACCGAACAACATGGTATCAGAGCAGTGTTTCTGATTCTTGAACCTTTTCTCATCATCTGCAATCATCCCAGCCAATCCAATCTCAAACCAAAGAAACGCGGAAATCAAAATCAAATCAAACAAAAAAACCCGTAACCTATCAGCCGACTACCACGTATTCCGCCAAAACTCCAACAGTTCTGGCGACGAACCAGTCCGATCAACTCTCTGTCTTAACAAACCACGTGTTCCGGCAAAGCTCCAACGGTTTTGACACGGTTCCGCTGCACATCCCACACGCCTAAATCCGCTACACATCCCGAATCTGCCGTGTCAGAAAATAATCGTTCGATAATCAGCAGATTGTTTGCAAGTTGCTTCAGTTCGCACGAGCTTGAACAGTTCAGCTCTCACGAATTGGACTCCAGTTCGCACGGATTGAACCCATTTCGCACGAAGTGAATCCTGCTCGCGCGGTGTGATTGAAATTGATCCAGATCGCTTGTAACTTCGAACCAGGTCATGCAGGGTGAGTTATTAGCTACCAGGTCGTGTGAAATTAACCCAGTTCGTTTGAAACTCAGCTCGTTTGAACCCAGTTCGCACGAAGTGAATCCAGCTCGCACCGTGTGATTGAAATTGATCCAGATCGCTTGTAACTTTGAACCAGGTCGTGCGGGGTGAGTTATTAGCTACCAAGTCGTGTGAAATTGACCCAGTTCGTTTGAAACTCAGCTCGTTTGAAAGTCTGGTTTTTTGTGAACACTCGGTGTGTCAGCTCTCCTCCTTGATTCATAAAAAAAGGGTCTGGTCGCCGTCGTGTCAGAAAATTGATTATGACAATTAATCACGAAAAGAAAAGCTCTTGGTTACTTGATTCTGGTGCCACTGACACCATGACGTTTGAACCATTAGACATACGTTCAATGACTCAACCTCAAAAAACTCAAATCCATACAGCAAACAACGGAACGATGCAAGTGAAAGGAGGAGGAGTAATTGAAATTTCACCAACTATGAAATTATCAAATTGCCTCTATGTTCCGTCATTATCACACAAATTGCTCTCAATTAGCCATATTACCAAAGAATTAAATTGCACGGTACTAATGCACCCTACTTTCTGTCTCCTACAGGATATCAGGACGGGTGTGATTATTGGACGTGGTACTGAGCGCCACGGATTGTACTACGTGGATGAAGTGGCTCAACAGGGTACTGTGATGTAGGCTCATGGAACTGAAAACCGGGAAGCCTGGGTATGGCATAGACGTTTGGGACACCCATCCTATGGTTATTCACACCTTTTATTTCCAAAACTCTTCCCTTCAAATGGAAAAATAGATTGTGAAACCTGTCTTCGTGCTAAAAGCCATCGACAACCATTCAAACCTAGCAATACGAAAGTTGCTTCACCTTTTTCCCTAATCCATTCTGATGTGTGGGGTCCTGCTCCTGTGATGGGGGGGGGGGATGGTCTTCGGTACTTTATACTATTCGTGGATGATTGCACTCGCATGACATGGGTATATTTTTTAAAAAACAAAGCCGAAGTTTACGAAAAATTTATCACGTTTTATGCTATGATTCAAACTCAATTCCGAACTCAAATCCAAATCCTTCGATCCGACATTGGGGGGGAATTTGTCAATACATCCATGAAACAATTCTTTAAAACCAAAGGATTAATTCATCAAACCTCTTGTTCTCATACCCCCGAACAAAACGGTGTTTCCGAACGAAAAAACCGTATCATTCTTGAAATGACTCGAGCCCTTCTAATCAAATCTCAGGTTCCTAAATCGTTCTGGCCGGAGGCAGTTGCAACCTCCGTGTGTCTCTTGAATCGGCTTCCCACAAAAGCTCTTAAATTTAAGACTCCCTTAGATTGTATGTCTAAGTCTGCCAATATTTCTCATCCTCTTACACTTGAACCTCGAATCTTCGGGTGTACCGCATTTGTTCACATACCCAAAATCAACCGAAACAAGCTCGGCCCATGTGCTGAGAAATGTGTATTTGTCGGCAATGGGATCGATCAAATAGGTTACCGATGTTATAATCCAAAAACTCATCAAATGTTTACCACAATGAACGTTGACTTTCTTGAAACAAAATATTTTTGTGACACCCAACTCAGTGGTCAGGGGGAGAATGAGTGTATAGACACTCTGAGTTTGCTAATCCAATTTCCCTCATCTGAAGAAATAACAACAGAAAACCATCACAGTACTGCGAGTCCTTCAAACACAGCCACACAATCTGCGGAGCATAGTGCCACTGAAGAAAGTCCACCCAACGTGATACCTGAGGTAAGAAATACTGGGGACCCTGAGTTTTATAATCATGGGATAACAGGGGAACACATAGAACCGACAACAACGGAACCTACTCCACATGTCGAACCAGATGTGGAATAGGTTCAACCAGATTTGGAAGAAGTCGAACCAGTAGTTGAATATGTGGAACCAGTTGCAGCAGAGACAACCGAAAAATACCCTCTTCCTCCTAGAGCTAATAGAGGGGTCCCTCCAAAACGGTACTCGCCAGAGAGGGAAACCAGAAATTCAAGGTATCCTGTAGCTAATATGGTCAACGGGAACTTATCTAACAGTGTGAAAGCGTTTGTTACTTCACTATACTCTGAACAAATACCTAATTCCGTAAAGGAAGCTCAAGGTAAGAAGAACTGGGAAGAAGCAATGGAAGTGGAGATGCGTGCTCTTATGAAAAACAATACATGGGAGAAGTGCATTCTTCCTAAAGGAAAGAAAACAGTTGGATGCCGGTGGGTGTATTCAATCAAATATAAACCAGATGGTTCCATTGGGCGATACAAAGCTCATCTTGTAGCCAAGGGTTACACTCAAACGTATGGGATCAATTACTCAGAGACATTTTCTCCAGTCGCAAAAATGGATACCATTAGAGTTCTCTTCTCCGTAGCAGCCAATAAGGAGTGGCCTCTTCACCAGTTTGATGTTACAAACGCCTTTCTCCATGGAGACCTAACAGAAGAAGTCTACATGGAAGCACCTCCAGGCTTTTCAGGGGATTTTAAAGAAGGGAAAGTTTGTCGGTTGAAAAAGTCCCTTTATGGGCTAAAGCAGTCTCCTCGGGCATGGTTTGGAAAGTTCACGTTGGCCATGAAAGAGGATGGGTATCACCAAAGTAACGCTGATCATACTCTGTTCCTCAAGAGAAGAAACGGCCTTGTAACTTGCTTATCATATATGTAGACGACATGATTATTACCAGAGATGATATAGAAGAAATAGCACGGCTGAAAAGGAATATGTTTTCAAAGTTTGAAATGAAAGACCTTGGGAATCTCAAGTATTTCCTTGGGATTGAAGTTCTCAGGTCTAAACGGGGGATTTTCATCTGCCAAAAGAAGTATGTCCTTGATCTCCTAGTAGAAACTGGGTTGATTGATTGTAAACCAGCAAATACTCCAATGGTGGTGAATCACAATCTTCACATGGAACTCAATGGAGAACTTGCAGACAAAGAAATGTATCAACGGCTTGTGGGTAAGTTAATTTATCTCTCTCACACTCGCCCTGATATATCTTATGCTGTTGGAGTGGTGAGTCAGTTCATGCATCAACCTCAAGTTGCTCACATGGAAGCTGCTCAGAGAATTTTAAGATATCTCAAGGGAACTACAGGCCATGGAGTGTTGTTCAAAACAAATGGACATTTAAATGTTGAGCTCTATACTGACGCAGATTGGGCAGGGGATAAGGGAAACCGAAGATCAACATCAGGATATTTTTCCTTGGTTGGTGGAAACCTCGTTACCTGGAGAAGTAAGAAACAGAAAGTAGTCGCTCTGTCAAGTGAAGAAGCAGAATTTAGAGGTATAGCTCGAGGGTTAAGCGAAGTTCTTTGGATCAGGAAGCTGCTAGAAGACATTGGTTTTTCCCAAAAGGCTCCCAGTAAACTTATGTGTGACAATAGAGTTGCAATACAAATCTCAGAAAACCCAGTTCAACATGATCGAACAAAACACGTGGAGGTAGATCGACATTTCATCAAAGAAAAGTTGGAAGAAAGAATCATAGAACTCCCTTATGTTTCGTCAAAAGATCAACTTGTAGATATACTCACAAAGGCCGTCAACGAAAACGGCTTTAGTAGCTGTTTGAGCAAGTTAAGTATTGGTGATCCCACTAATCAACTTGAGGGGGAGAGTCGGAAAGTAAACAATATGTCATAGTGTAGGGGCTGAATGTATAAAATGGTGTTTATATATAAACACCTTATTCTGTAACCCTTGAGTTAATACAATACAATTTTCAATACAATTCAAACCTAAATCAGAGATTGCTCTCTATACCGAACAATAGTGGTAAGGGTATTGGCGGGGGTTGCTTTGGCGCAGGTGGAATATCATGTTCGACCGGACCAATGGCCTCCTCTTTGCCATCAACCGACACCTTCTCATGATGAATCTGGATCATCTCCGGCATCAGGGACAAACATATGATGTTCGCTCGTGGGGAATCGATGGCCGATCCTAGTGAACTTACGCGTAGAGTGCACGCCCAATATCGAGCGCCCGCCCAATATCGAGCGCCGATCTAACCTTGATGGTTGGATCAATGGGGATAAAAGGGGTTCTGATCCGAGTGGAGCCCCAAGTAGTGGGCAAGCATGGTAATGTATGCGGACAAAAGGGGTCTTGATGTATAGACGCGAAGTACAAGCCAAACACGTCGCCAGGGCATACATCCCATCCTCTGATATAGAAATTAGTACAAAAAACAGGTCACCACAGTTGCACGACTTGCGGCCCATATCGCATGGTGAAAGGGACATGGAAAAAAGTTTCTGCATTTATCGATATATGGGATATATGGGGTATGTAATGGTGGTGAACTATACCAAAGGGAATGTCGAAAATCAACATCCAAAATAAGTTCTAACATTCAATGACGGGTTTTCCAATTTAAAAAAGAAAGAACAAAACAAAAAAAACGGAGTGATACAAGAATCGAACTCAAGATCGCAGTGCTTAAAACTACGCGTTTTATCAACGGAGCACTAAACATTCTTTATTATGCGTTCACTCATATTTTATTTATGGGTTCAACCGTACTTTATTTATAGTTCCTGTTGAATTTTCTTTATTGGTTTTCGCTAAAAATTCCAAATGGGTTCCTCGGAACCCGGTGTTCTAATCTAAATCCACCCCTGCCTACAGCAACAACTAGTTATCGCTAAAACCCTAAAAAATGTCGTTGGTACAGGTTTAAATTTTTGATATAATTCATATCAACTAGTACATGGGTTAGAAAAGACAGATAACGTTTATCATCATTTAGCAACCAATTAACAAGTAACAATATCTCGAATTCCTATTTACTGGTGGCATCATAAAATCTTATTACTTTGATTTCCTGAGGATTGTACGAATTATACATTACAATACACAATCATCTTTAGTCTTGGCACGCGCTCATCGATCTCCACCAATTGTAGGCGGTCCTGACACGGTTTTCAAATTTATTTACACAATATTCAAACCAGCTGGTGGGATTTGTTTTTGAAACCCCAAGTCTTGAATACAAGTACATCCTAAAGTTATGAAAACTTTGTAATTAACAACAGCCACGTGAAAGTGCTTAACCAATAAGATTCTTGTTTAATGGAGCAGATATAGGTTTAGCGTTACTGTTTATTGGATTAATAGAAAGAACTCAAATCAAAAAATATTTGGTTAATTTAAGATGACTTAAGACAGGTGTCAATCATCAGCAAATGATATATTCACATCCTTCGATATTAAAGTGAGAACCTGAGCTTTTTGTTGATGCACTTTAAGTTCGTGACTTGGAGCTCGAACATGTACTTCCCTTTTCGGATTTTTTATGATGAAAGCGAGGGATTTGTTCCTTTTGCATATCAATTCAAGAAAATCATGAAAATGAAAATAGTATTTTTAGTGCCAAATAATTATACGGTGAGATCGAGAATAACATTATTATATCATATGTGTTATATTAAGTTATGAGGGATGGCATACAAAAATAAGCGGTCCATTTCAGAGGCACTCAGTTTTGTAATTATGTATTAAAACCATATATAACTAGTGAGATTTCTTTAGGCTTTCCACGGGAATTCGATCTGTTTATTACCATACCGACAATTGCTATAGTAATCAAAATACAAAATCTTACATTGATCGAAAACAATAAGAACAACTCTCGATACTGATACCGATGTTTTTAGTTGATATTGCGTTCTAGCTAGGTAGCGATGTTATTTACTTGATATTAGTTCGGTTCGTTTATGTTTATGTTTTTCAACATTGCGATATAAATTTTAATCAAACAGATACTCTGCCGCTATCGTACCAAATTGAACCGAAACCTATTGCACAACATCTGTGTTGATATATATATATATATATATATATATATATATATATATATAGGGGATCGCTAAAATGAGAACCACCTCCAGTTATGAGAACCATGAGAACCACTTTATAACCTTTAGATCAACTTGATAGATGGATGAGATTAAAAGTAACAAAAACTAATATTAAATAAAATTTGTCTTATTATGTCTTTTATATCTTAATCAAAAAGGGTAGATTGGTAAAATAACTCATTTTTGTCTTTTTCACTTTATTATTTTTTAATTACTTTTTGTTTTATTATATTACTTTTTAGTTTTATTATATTACTTTTTATTTTTTAAAAAGATTTCTTTATTAAACAAAAATTTTGAAAATCAGATTTTTTATATAAAAAAAATTTATGCGCGTTTTTTTACCACCCGTTTTTTACGCGCGTTTTTTTACGACCCGTTTTACGCTCCGTTTTTTCACGCCGATTTTGCGACCGTAGTTTTTAAGTGCCGTTTTTAGGCCCGGTTTTAGGCGCCATTTTTTGCCGCGCCGTTTTTTACGTCACGTTTTTTACAAGCCGTCCCGTTTTAGCGCGCCGTTTTAGCGTCACGTTTTTTTACAAGCCGTCCCGTTTTTTGTCGTCCCGTTTTAGCCGTCCCGTTTTTTTGCCGTCCCGTTTTTTGCCGTCCCGTTTTAGCCGTCCCGTTTTCTGCCGTCCTGTTTTAGCCGTCCCGTTTTTTTACAAGCCGTCCCGTTTTACGCCCCCTTTTTTTACGTTTTACGCGTCGGTTTTTTACGTTTTACGTGTCGGTTTTTTACGTTTTACGCGTCGGTTTTTTACGTCTTACGCGTCGGTTTTTTACGTTTTACGCCCCGTTTTTTTACGTTTTACGCGTCGGTTTTTTACGTTTTACGCGTCGGTTTTTTACGTTTACGCGTCGGTTTTTTACGTTTTACGCCCCGGTTTTTTACGTTAACGTTTTTTACGTCCCGTTTTAACGCGGCGTTTTTTACATCCCGTTTTAACGCGGCGTTTTTTACGTCCCTTTTAACGAGGCGTTTTTTAAGTCCCGTTTTATTTACGTTTTACGTTTTACGAAAAACTTTTTACGTTTTACGAAAAACTTTTTACGTTTTATGTTTTACGTAAAACTTTTTACGTTTTACGTTTTACGAAAAACCTTTTACCCTTTACGTTTTTACACGTCGCTTTTTAACGCGTCGTTTTTTAACACGCCGCTTTTACGGCCGACTTTTTACGTTAAAAAGTTTACGTTTTTTGTTAAAAAATTTACGTTTTACGTTAAAAAGGTTTACGTTTTACGTTAAAAAATTTACGTTTTACGTTAAAAAATTTACGTTTTACGTTAAAAAGTTTACGTTTTACGTTAAAATATTTACGTTTTACATTAAAAACTTTACATTTTTACATTAAAAAGTTTACGTTTGTCGTTAAAAAATGTATGTTTTACGTATTACGTTAATTTTTTTAATCTTTTTACGTTTTACATTAAACTTTATTATGTTTTACGTTTTAAACTTTTTACGTAAAACTGTTTTAAGCGTTGTTTTTTACGTTTTACAACTTACGCACCGTTTTTTTAAACGTTTTTTTAAGCGTTTTACGTAAAACTTTTTAAACTTTTTACGTTTTACGTTTCACGTAAAACTCTTTACGTTTTACGTTAAAAAGTTTACGGTTTAGATTAAAAAGTTTACGGTTTACAATAAAAAGTTTACGGTTTAAAAAATTTACGTTTTACGTTAAAAAGTTTACGGTTTTGGCACTTTTTTCAAAAAAAACTACACAAAAACGAACACACCAAAAAATCGCAACTCGGTAGATGTCTCAGATAGATTGTTACCATCATCGACTGGGAAAAAAAATTAAAAAACAACAAAAATAAAAAACAATGATCGGATTCTTGAAAAAAACGGGGCTTGGCTCAGATTTTTTCGATAATCAGAGGCTGCACAGTGGGGTTGCAGGTTCAAAAATCTACCATCCACCAACCGTGCCGCGCCATCGTCAACAAAATATACGTTTTTTTTTTTTTTTTCATCATCACCGCCCAAATTCACTGGTCGAAATCTACCAAAAAGCACCAGATTCAACCGAATAAAACCCAGCACCAGATTCAACTGAATCAAACCCATAACGAAACAGATCAAACCCACATATCCAAAATTTCCACAAAACAGAACAAACCCACCAAAACTGTCAACTTTACTTTCGTCTTTTACAGCATTCCGATATCACATCCGATCAAATTGGGCCACCTATGAAACATTATTTGCAATTATATATTGAAGCTTCGTGGAAAACACTTTTGAAAAGCATCTACAAAAAATATTTGAAGAGTGGGTAGTGGCTGCACTAATTGATGAGTGGAATTCATTTGATATTTTAATTACAGAACATCAAAAACAGATTCAAACCCAGATTCAAAAACATAACATCAAAAACAAACCATGAGCATCATCGTAAAATAAACCATCAACAAAAACACTTACCCACCGACGCACCATCGCCCCTGAAACCACCGACGCCGTTCTCCGCCACCGCCTATCGCCGCCGTCCCCTCGCTACGGTCAACACCACCACCTCAACATCAAATCGGAGCTCACTACCCCTAAATCGGAGCTTGGAATTGTTCCCCCATCTCATTTCAGTCCCCCCATCTCGGTGAACAGTGGTTGGGGTTTTGTGACAGTTGGGTGGTGGTGATTACTGTTGAGACGGAAGGGGGGGGGGGGTGTTTTGGCTGGTGGTTGCTGGAAACATGGTGGTTGCCGGAAACATGGTGTTCGAAGGTCGTCGGTCTTCATCTTCATCCCAGATGAAGAACACAAAAAGAAAATGGAATTTTCCAAATGTTCAAATAAAGAGAGATGTTGGAACAATATACAGATTAATTGAGGAGAGAGAGATGAGATGTGAGAGGTGAAAGGAAAGTCAGACTTTAATTGAGGAGAGAGAGAGAGAGATAAGATATTTGAAGTAAATGACTAATATACCCTTTGAGATGTTAAAATCTGATTGGTTGAGAGTGGTTCTCATAACTGGAGGTGGTTCTTATTCTAGCGGCTCCCTATATATATATATATATATATATATTTTGTTTTTGCTTCCAATAAACTAACACCCATCTTCCTATTTCTTAAAAATAAGGAATCATACCGTTTCACTACCGTACCAAACCAAATAACATCGATACTTGTATTATAAAAAACCAAGTTAAGTAATAAATAAATTTCCAAAAAAAATAATAAATAAAAAATTTCCGGTTACTATTCATGAAGAGTCTAAATTAATATATATATATATATATATATATATATATATATATATATATATATATATATATATATATACTAGTGGGATTTTCCGTGCGTTACGACGAAAATTCGATCGGTATCGGCTCATTTCGTTACGTTATCGGTAGGATATCGTCACTCAATATGGCAACCAACAAAGGTATCCCTAAGAGGATATCCACATTTGTTTTATATCAATAAAAAACAATAAAATAGATACCGGTATCAACGATATCCGACTCATTCTATTTTAAATAAAATTTTGATAATAACATGGATAAAATTTTATAAAACATTATATTGTGTTATTAAAATAACTAAAATGGTATACGACGTTACTTTATATAATAAGCATTCACGACTTGGTTTTAAGTAAAACTAATATTAAGATATAGATAAAAATTAGCACTTCGTAGTGACATACCTGAAATTTTATAAAACATAGTATTTTTTATATTATAATAAATAATAATATATGTTTAAAATAATAAAATATATAAACATAATATGTAAAATTGAGTGCACTATTCACGCTCCATGGAAATATCGGTTCATTTCGTCACGTTATCAGTAGGATATTGTCACTCGATAGAGCAACCAATAAAGATATGCCTAAGAGGATATCCACATTAGTTTTATATTGATAAAAAAAATACTCCCTCCGTCCCATTTTAGATGTCATGGGACCCACATCACACAATTTAAGAAATATTTGAATATTTTATTTTCTAAGCTGTAAAATGACAATAATCTCCTCAACTTATTTGGCTAAAATCCATTTTGTCTTACATGACACCAAACCATTTGTGTTTTAAATTGCTGCCTACTTTTTGCCACCACATTTTCATGGAACCAACAATTATACTTTTACTTGTATTGTTTAAAAATGTTTGAATCCTTCACATTTTCACTATATTTAAATTGCCGCCTACTTTTTGCCTTCTGTCTGAAACACCCACAATAAAGTGTTTGAATCCTTTACATTTTCACTAATTTTCCTTATTCCATTAAACTATGGAACACTCAATAAACCCACGTAAAAAAAACATACTTGACCAATGAGCAACGACAATCCATTTACCAAATGTTATTCCAACAAAGTGTCAATGGAGGATTGAAAAGTGAATTCATAAGGGATGTGGCGACACTCTTCTCTGTATCAACCCGGACTATAAGTCGCATTTGGCATGACGCTAAACTTCAACTTCAACATGGATCAGTTGTTGATGTATCTTCGAAAAGGGCTAATGTAATTAGATGAAAATGGATACAAATCGATTTTACTCATGTCTCACAAATCCCACTACGTCGTCGAACAAATATTCGGTCTCTAGCAAAAGCATTAAATGTTTCAAAATCAACAATGCATAGAAGAATTAAAGAAGGAGCTTTAAGACCACACACAAATGCGAACAAGCCGGATTTAACCGATCAGAATAAGAAAGCAAGGTTAGAGTTTTGTTTATCAATGGTTACTCGATCTTTGTCAAGTGCTAGTCCGACATTTTATGATATGTTTAATGTGATTCACATAGATGAAAAATGGTTTTATATGTCAAAACCATCCAAACATTACTACCTTGTTCCCAACGAGGATGAGCCGTTAAGAACATGTAAATCAAAAAAGTTTATTACAAAAGTAATGTTTCTAGCCGCAGTTGCACGGCCAAGATACGATGCATTGGGTAATGAAGTGTTTTCGGGAAAGATCGGTATATTCCCATTCACAACTTTGGAACCTGCAAAACGGTCGAGTAAGAATCGTGTTGCGGGAACGTTAGTAACAAAACCTATCTTATCGGTGACTAAAGAAGTAACAAGGTCATGGTTAACCGAGAAAGTACTACCGGCTATTAGATCTACATGGCCAAGAGATCACACGGGTCCAATTTTCATTCAACAAGACAATGCAAAGCCCCATATTGATGTCAATGATACGGAGTTCATGCACGAGGCATCTAAAGATGGGTTTGATATCTAACTATATTTTCAACCTCCAAACAGTCCAGATTTAAATGTGTTAGACTTCGGCTTTTTTCGGGCGATTCAATCTCTTCAGGAACAAGAGGTTTTAGGATCAATCGATGAATTGGTTAGTGCTGTTAAAACGTCTTTTGAAAGAATGCCATCACATGAGCTTAACAAAGTGTTTTTAACATTACAAACATACATGAAAGAGAGCATGAAAGTTCGAGGTGGCAATAATTATAAAACACCGCATATCGGCAAAGGTAAGTTAGAACAACAAGGGAATTTACCACTACAAATCGAGTGTGACGAAAACTTGATATATGAAGTCCTTTCGTATTTGGGTCAGTAAAGGAATCCTATTTAGAGCTTCATGTCTTTTTTGTTTGTTGGTGGCAATGAAGAAAAACAGAGCTTCATATTTACTCTAGCTTCATGTTCTTAAGGAAAAAGAAAGAAAAGAAGTTTTTGTCTTTTCTTAGTTTTGTACTCATATTACTCATGTGTGGATGTAAAAAAATGTGTATGTAATATGCTCAATTTTTGTAGTAAAATGAAGGCTCTGTTAATTAAATTGTCTTTTGTGTTTTATATACCACTTAAATTAAATATTTGTATGTAATATTAAGGGCAATATTGGAAATTGCATTTCTATTTTTGGAAATGGACATTTAAATTGGGACAACAAAAAATGGAAAGATGGACATTTAAAATGGGACGGAGGGAGTAATAAAACAGGTACCGGTACCAGTGTTATTCAAAAGAATTGGTTTGGATTGTTATGGCAAAGAATGAAAAAATCAATTATATCCGATTCGTTCTAGTTTAAATAAAATTTTGATAAAAACATGGATAAAACTAAGCACATTCCAAAGATATATTCAAAATTTTATAAAACATTATAGTATGTCATTAAAATAATAAAATGGTATACAGCGTTACTTTATATAATAAGCCTTAACGCCTCGGTTTTAAGTAAAACTAATATTAAGACGTAGATAAAAATTAGCAATTCGTAGTGACATACCTGAAATTTTATAAAACATGGTATTTTTTTATATTATAATAAAAAATAATTTATGTTTAAAATAATAAAATATATAAACATAATATGTAAAACTGAGTGTACTATTAATGCTTCATGGAAATTAATATATAGATAATAATGGATTTCTCCCGCGCTACACGGCGGGAACTTAGTTGATATTGGTTCTGTTCGGTTCCATACATTCGATATATAAAAACTGAAATAGAATAAAAAAATAAGTTCATGATATGTCTAAAAGGATGTCGACACATACGATAAACCATTCGCAAATATAAAAAGAGTACCAATTCCGAGAGTACCAATTGGTACATATGTTGTTCAATCGAAATCGGTTTGGTTCGTCACGGTACAGGTATGATGTCGATACCCGTATAGTTTACAACACAAAAATATTTTTTTTTAATACAACTTGTTTTTTAACAAAATTGTTTCCTCCACTCATATAGTACATGATATAAAAATTAAGTTATTTTGAACATAACTCCATTTTCAATAAATTTCAAGAAAATTTATACCAAAATTATATACAACTACGCATTAAAAAAGTTAACGAAGACAAGACATTAACCAAAAATTAAACTAAATCACACTAAACTAATATTTCAAATAACCTAATTGAAAGTCACTGCTACCCTTTTTAAACCAAAAATTAAATTATAAAAGTCAAAAAAGAAAAGCTTATCTGTTTGTTCAAGTACCTATGAATTTAAACTAAAAAAAGGAAAAGAAAAAAAACCAAACTTAGTGATTGTTCATCACCACTTCCTCTTTATATCTATAATGATTATTCATAAGCTATTGTTTATCACCACTTCCTTTTCATATGTATAATAATTATTCATATAAGAATATAGTTATCCCGTTGGAGTTCAAAGTTTGTGGGGCAACATTTAGAAATTCTTTTACCGCTTTCTCATACCCGGTCGAAGCCCGATTCCTATTCCTCACCAATCGACCAATCGACGATCACTAATATTTTATAGCTAATGATGATGATATATAAAACAAGAAATAATGGATTTTATTAATCTCAACTATTCGTAATTGGCCGTCAAAGGGCTCAACTTCAAAAATCCCCACCGATACTCCCACCTTTTAACCTATTCTAAACTATTGGGCTATTCTCTACCTAAGGTCTAACCCAAATAATTTTTTGGTGAGGTGGACGCTGACGTGGCACAAATCTTTGTTATTTGATGAGGTGGTTGCGTATGTGACACTCTCATCACCATTCCACCTCCACTTCCACTATAACGCCTCGTTTTTCGTAACCTTCCTTAGTTCGAAAGTTTATCTGGTTTTTCTATTTTCGGAAACTCACTTCTATTGTAATCGTACTTCACTTCTTATCGTTGTAATCCGAGACTTTGATCGTAATAAAATTCATCATTTTATGTGAAACATACGTTGTTTATTCGTACTTATTTATACATTCGAATCATACCTTCACCAATTACATATTCATGTTTCTCGTATAACATGTTTAAGCTTATAAACAATTAACGTAAACACTCGACTACGTATAGTTATTCGTATAAATACTTAGTTATACCGTAACGAGACATGATTCCATGCTTTTACGCTTGACATGTACTTAAATATAAGTTATATAGACCTAATACACTTTATCTTATGTCCTTTATACTTTAAATACATCATAATGTGAAAATAACTAACATGAAGGACCAAAATTGCCAACAAAAGAAAGTTCAGCGCAGCTGATGTGCGCTGTGACACGCGCCAGGCCCTTTGATCTCCTCCGCGACCCACGGAGCAGGTCGATCAGCAACAGCTCGGATTCTGTGCGCGGATTGGTCACTTTTGGCTTCATTTCTCCCAACTAACTCAACTTAATGCACTTCCAACCACGAACCCTAATTCCTCCCTATAAATACAACACCCCCCTCACCCATTTTCACTTTCCAAGCTCTTAAACACTCCCAAAACACTGTCTAAATCATCCTAAATCACTGAAGTTTGGAAGAAATCTCTACGTGATTCAAAGTGAGTTCTAGATGACTTCAAATATTTCTTGTTTATTTCCTCTTCTAAAACACCTGGATAACCTCTAGGAAGGTTTTCACAAGATTACCTTGGTAATCTAAGGTGAAACCTCAGCACATTTGAGGTCCAAAGTGTGTTAAACTTTTTTTTTTGTATATTGTTCTTGTATCTTCATGTTCTTGAAAAATACTTGGTGGAATCTTCTACCTACCAAGCTCACAACCTAGTCTATTGTTGAGTGTTTGTGTTGAGGTGATTTTCATCGAAGATTATGAGTTTAAAACTCTTAAATTTCAGTTTATACATGTCCTAGTCCTAGTGATGAAAACAAGTTTGATTCATCATCTTCCATATGATGAACTCATGACTTGTGAAGTGTGAACCATGGAAGCTTGGGCTTTCCAACACTAGTTGTAAGAACCATGATAACTACACCGTACGGGGCGAGTTGGACCAAAATTTTTTTTCATAAACGTAGATGCGTGTATTATAAACACATTTGTAAAAAAAATTGAAAAAAAAATGTCGTGTGTGTAGTTTTGAGCACCACAAGTTTGTGTTTACGGGTACCGTAAATTATATGATTTTTTTACGGTACCCGTAAACACAAACTTGTGGTGCTCAAAACTACACACACGACATTTTTTTTTGATTTTTTTTACAAATGTGTTTATAATACAAGCATCTACGTTTTTGAAAAAAAATTTTGGTCCAACTCGCCCCGGATCAAAAAGTTCTCATGGTTCTTACAACTGAAGGTGGTTTTCATTTTAGCGGTCCCATATATATATATATATATATATAGGATTAGGTTCAAACGTGAACAAAATCCCAAGAGTGAACTGCGTGAACTAATCTTGGCCCTTGATTTTGTTTAAGATGATTAGGGGTAGGATTGTAATTGTACATATAAACTATTATTAAATTTAAATCATTATATCACTAATTCATTTCAGTTACACGTAGCCAAATTTAGTAATTCAAAATCTTTACATATTTTATATTTTTATAAGATTTTGATCTTTATCTATTTAACAAATTAACTTATTCTCTTTCGATTTCATCGTACATCAGCTCCATAAACCCAGGAAATCACGTTATAATTTCATCGTACATTACGTCAATTTTTCCTCTGAAGATCGATCGCAACTATATCCTCGTCGGTAGTTGATTTGGTTATTGCAGTTGTATTCCGGCGAACATTAATCGGAGACGGCATAAGATTCCGGCGAACAATAATCTGAAAAACCAGGTTTGTATCACGTCAATTAATCGGTAGTTGATTTGGTTATTGCAACTATATCCAGGTGTGTATCGTTTGAACATTGATAATTTTTTTGTAATGAACATGTCATCACTGTTAGCATTCGTTGTCGTTATTGCAATATGTAAACTTGAGTTTTGATTCCTATATGTTTTGTATATTCTTTGGATCCGAGTTACACATTATGTAAGTTTAAACATTGCTGCTTGCTGTAATACGTATGTGTACATACACAGGGTACACATGTGTACTGCTTGATCTATATATGCCAACATGATAGTACACATGTGTAAAACGCACGATAGTTTCATGTAAATAGCATAATTTTTGTTAATGAGCATTTGAAGACCATCAGCATTGTTGTCCTTATTGCAATCTTACAACTAATGGTCCGTCATAATAATTTTCGTCAATGAACAACTTATCCGTTCTACTTATTCACATAGCATATTGCATGTTTTTTAGTCTGATCCCCTTGTCTATATGTATATAATATTTTTTTAACATATTGTGCAGAGTCGGTTACGAGTAACGTGTATGAAACTCTCAACGGGACTAGGTACTGGACACCAATTGTCCCCCTCGGATTCAAACCGTTTGTGAACAAGCAATCGCAATGTACGAGGAGTACGCACAGCTAGCAGGATTTGGAACCTGTTTGGGTACTTCAAAAAAAGAAAAAATAGGCGATGAGATAATTACTATTAGGCGAATTAGATGAGAGCCAAGACAACGGTAGCGAGATCTAGATTTTTTTTTTAAACTGATAGACGCACCTTTTTTCCCATTAGATTTTTTTCCTTCTTTCTTATTGAATGTTTTGTAGAAGTTTTTTTAATGTTTTGTGATTGTTCAATACGATATAATATGAGATATTATAACATACAGTTATTGTTCAATGCGATCAATGGTATGACTTTTATAATGTGTTACAAGATATACAAACATAGAAACAACATTGTTTCGACTTCGAAAAATATGTAACATAAATCCGTACAGAAGTTTACTTAGTTCATTTAATATGTGTTTTATATACTGTATTTTACATATACACATGTATACTTACCTGCTTACTATGTCTGTACACATGTGTAATTGGATATTTATACACTAGTACTCATGTGTACTGAGTTGCTTAATGTGTGTATAAAAGTCTAAAAACAAAAAAAAAACATACAAATAGATGGAGGAGATAATGATAGATATTGAAAAGATTTAAAATCACAAATAAATGGAGGAGATAATGATAGATATTGAAAAGATTTGAAATGCACGATTTTAGAGGACACATTAAGAAATACTCCAACAAATTAAACTATTCAGTTATAACCTTCCATATTTGTTAATTGTAAATGTACAATTATACCCTTCTATATTTAACTAAATATATTAAATTAACCCAATAATTACGATCTTGCCATTCTATTATAATCTTAAGATGATGAAGATCAACGGTCCATATAAGTTCACGCAGTTCACTCTTGGGAGGGTGTTCACGCTGGAACCCTACCCTATATATATATATATATATATATATATATATATATATATATATATATATATATATAGTTTTAGCTTCCAATAAACTAACACCTATCTCGCTACCATACTAAACCGAACAACATCGGTACTGATATGTGTTCATTTTTATGATTTCCTATTTCTTAAAAATAGGGAATCATACCGTTTCATTACCGTACCATACCAAATAAGTTCATGATATGCCCAAAAGGATGCCGACACATACGATAAATCAATCGCAAATAAAAAAGAGTACCAATTCCGAGACTACCATTCGGTACATATGTTGTTCAATCGAAATCGGTTTGGTTTGTCATGGTACAGGTATGATGTGGATACCCTTATAGTTTACAATAAATACGTTTTTTTAATACAACTTGTTTTGTTAACAAAATTGTTTGCGGCACTCATATACTACATGATACAAAAAATACGTTATTTTGAATATAACTCCGGTTTCAATAAAAATCAAGAAAATTTATACTAAAATTATATACAACTACGCATTAAAAAAGTTAATGAAGACAATAAATTAACGAAAAATTAAACTAAATCATACGTTAACTAATATTTAAAATAACTTAATACAAAGTCACTACTACCCTTTTTAAACCAAAAATTAAATTAAAAAAGTCATAAAAGAAAAGCTCACTGAAAGTCGTTTGATGATCTCTGTTTGCTCAAGAACCTATAAATTTAAACTAAAAAAATCAACAAACATAGCTATTGCTAATCACCACTTCCTTTTCATAAGTATAATATTTATTCATATAAGCATGTAGTTGCCACTTGGGCTATAGCCCAGTGGTAACACTAAAGGTGTTTGGGGAAAAAGCCAGGTTCAAACCTGGTTAAAAGGTGTAAAAAAAGTTGTGAAAGTATAGCCATTAAAAATATATATATAAACATGTAATTAACCTGTTAGGGTTCAAAGTTTGTGGGGCAACATTTAGAAATTTCTTTACCGCTTTCTCGTACCCGGTCAAGCCCGATTCCTATTCCTCACCAATCGACGATCACTAATATTTTGTAGCTAATGATGATAATATATAAAAAAAGTAACAATAGATTTTAATAATCTCAAATATTCGTCAATGGCCGACAAAGGGCTCAACTTCAAAAGTTCACATTGATAGACCCACCTATAACCTATTGTAAACCATTGGGTATTTTCTAACTGAGGTCTACCCAATTAGTTTTTTTGGTGAGGTGGACGCTGACGTGCCACAAATCTTTGTTATTTGATGAGGTGGCTGCTTATATGGCACTCTCATCACCATTTCACCTCCACTTCTACCTCCACCTTAACTCCCCCACCATTAGCCGCCACCACCACACCACCACCACTGCCACCACCTCAACTCCACGACCACCATCAGCGACCATCACCCACATCCACCGTCACCACCTCCACCTCAACTTTACCACTATCACCACCATATACATATATACATATACACATAGAGCTAGGGCACAATCGAACAGTTATATGACTTAAAATGAAACTATAACGCTTCGCATTTTTGTACTTTCCATATTTAGAAAATGTAATTGTATTTCTATTTTTGGAAACTTGTAATTGTATTGTATTCGTATCTCCTTTCCCATTGTTATAATCCGAGGATTTGATCATAATGAAACTCCATTATTATATATTTATACATGTTACATACTTGTGTTATACGTTGCAATCTTGAATACATGTTTATACGCGAAAACCAATACTTGGAATATATAAAACATCAATTTTATGTGCATTACACTCATACATTACACTTTTGTGCTTGAAATACTTAAAACAGGATAAAATACATGGAACTGGCCCAACATAACTCTCTAGTGTTAATGAACGGAGCTGGCGATGGGATTACGGGTAGAAAACGCAACAGCTGTGTTTTTACCTACTTTTCACCTTTTTACAACACCCACCACCTCCTACTTCATTTATGACTTACACCCTAATCTCACCCTATAATTAAGAACCCTTTTTCACTCCTAAACACTTTCCAAACGCTTCAATCTCTCTTAAATCTTCATAACCTCTATAAATTTACAAACTTTGGGCAGAAACTTGCAAGTGTTCTAAGTGAGTTTTAGCTCACTTCTCTTCTTATTTCTTCTTGTTTTCTTCTACCATTCTACATGGACAACCTCTTGGAAGGTTTTCACAAGTTTGCCATGGCAAACTAAGGTGTAACCTCACCACATTTGAGGAGAAAATTGGAATAAAATTTTCCTTTTGTTTATGTTTTTGTACCATACTTTTCTTGATAAAAACTTGGTGGAATCTTGTATCCACTAAGCTCACAACTAAGTTCATAGTTGTGGATTTATGTTGTGGTTGATTTCCACTAAGTAGCAAGTTCCATAACTCTTTAAATTAATGCTCATACATGTTCCAAGTGTTGAAACCATCCAAGATTCACCGTCTTCAATATGGATGAACTTGTGTTTTGGTAGAAGTGTGAACCATGGAAGCTTTGGCTTTTCAAACTAGTTCTACTACCTCACTTATGGACATGTGTATGAACATCCAAGTAGTTTCCTAGTCCTAAAGTAACAAAAACCAACCGCATCTCCAACATTTTCCATGATGAGTATGAAACCCCCCGGGTTGATCTTACTTGCCTACTTGGCAAAACTAGTTAGTTGTATTGTCTTATCATTCATGACCAACCGAGTTTATCTACTATGTTGATAAATTTTGTGCTTTGGTCAACTCATACAAAGAGGTATACATTCCTCCATGCTTGAGTTACATGAATCTATGATAATACATGATGGACCAAATACAATAATACTACATAATATAAGCTATAAAATATATATTTTGACCGAATTCATGATGCTAACCGGTTTGTGCTTAGGTGTTATGAACTTAGGTTATTTTTATCTTTGTTCAACATTCCTCGTTTATGATTCTAATGGGCAAGTTAGGACCCATGAAATCACATTAAAACTTTGTGTTAAAACGAGTATTTAAACAAGATATGTTTTCATGTATACATACTTGTTGTACTTAAAATTCCAAATCCGGATCCTTCATCAAAATCCGAATACTCACACACCTTCTTTTCCCCGTTGTAGGGTAACATTGGTGTTCCAACCTTCACGTTCGTCAACTCACAGATTAATCAGAAAGCTAGCAAAACCGTGAGTATACGTGACTCCCTTTTTACTTTTTACACTTTTGGGTGCAATACGTTTATGCTATTAAACACACGTATACCACATACTTAATGCTTAAAAAACAAACAAGCAATCCAACATACATGCTTAATACGTTATACTTAAACTCTTATATGCTAGACTATTCTTATGCTTTATACTTGTCATTAACTTCATATAAGCCTCCCTTAAAATGTATAGCGCTATAGAATTAATGCGCAGTCCGTATTCTTGAGGTCATATTAAGTAAACAAAATGGTATATTCATTGCTATGATTAAATTACGCTAGCGGGAATCTTTGGGTTGGCATGTATAGTTGCATGCTGGTATTATATGTTTGTTTAAGTTATCAGTATGTGGATTCGTTTAAACTTTTATACTTATGCTAATACTCAAACTTGTATACTATCCAATACTTTTATGTTGAACTATACTTTAATACGTGTTGCAGGAAATTGATGACGATGATGATGAACGGAATCTAGTAGGATGAACTAAACGCATTTTAATTTTTGTATTGTTAATAATCAAACTTGTATACTATCCAATACTTTTATGTTAAACTATACTTTAATACGTGTTGCAGGAAATTGATTATGATGATGAACGGAATCTAGTAAGATGAACTAGAAACCCATTTTAATTTTTGTGTTGTTGTTGCATTTTTCTTCACGTTTCTTTGTTGTATTTGTTCCTGACAATGTACTTTAATTTAGTCATGAAATGAAATATTGTTATTTAAATACTTGTCACAAATAGTGTTATGAAGTCTCTTGCAATCTATTTCGTCCCGCCCGAATGTTTTCCCCATCGGTTGGAGTGTGATAGATTTGTATCGGAGCCATAACTATAAGGAATAGGAAAAAAATCACCATGATTTGACCTAGTTTATACTTTAAGTACCAAACTTTACCATTCTTGATTTTCATTCTTAAATTGTTTAAATTCTTCCTATTTTGCTTCTTATCTATTCTTGTTGTCTTAAATTACACATGCCTTTCCTAAGGCAAACACAATACACACATGAGGACATGAAGACACTCTTATAACACAAATGATACGATCTTACCAAAAATAAGCGTGAAAACCCACAACTTTTGGTGAAGTCCCTCAATCCACGTACTCGATTTTTCACGAAATTACGCCATCATGTTAGGAGTGATATCCACATCTTGATGGAAAATTTCCCATTCATACTCTAGTGGACCATTAACAACGAGTAAGAATTTACTTCCTTAACCCGTTAGGTGATTATCAACCACAGTTAGGGTACAGTGTTGCCAAGTTAGGGGGAAACCCACATCTTGACAAGTAGTCCTACTCTTAAATTTTCAATCACGGCAAAGTCTCGAATTTTCGATCGACTAGGGACATGTAGAAACCAGAAGGGTGAATGTCATTAACCGTTCCTCGATGAGAGCATTCTACCTAATAGGCCAAATCATGTTTCCCTAACTCGAAAGAACTTTTGATCACTTTGGAATAGTCTTAGGTTTGTTCCCAGACACTCCAAGTTATACGTTAAATCTCTTTTATGATATATCCATTTTAATGTGTTTTATACTTGATACTTCATTCATTTCAAAACCAAAGCACGAATCGCACGTTACTCGCAATCTAAAACAATATTAATACTCGAGAATAAACAAATTTATACTCATTTTGCCTTTATTCGTGATTATTCAATATGAATATGTGTTATACTTGTGTAAACTGTCACACCCTGACTTTTGCGGAAGCGTGGTTATTGGTGTGACTTCCTAATACCATAGCATTCAATCATAACAATGCTATATGAGAAAACCATAAGATGTTCATCCATTGATTAAGTTTAAAAATAACACAACATAATTGTCTGAAACGTGGACACCAAATTTAAGTTACAAACCATAACATGTTTTAATGAGTTCACGAAGACTCGACCACATAACTTACACCAAACCTGAGCTTAGGACCATGTATCTCGTCCAGGAGTAAGATACATCTCCTAAGCCCTACGACCTCGTATGACATCTTTTATTTATAACGCAGCTTGAAACACATGCATACACCTGCCAGATCCACTAGTTCCCTGAAATACATGTAGTTTAAAAATATCAACAAAAGTTGAGCGAGTTCATGTGTTCGTGTATATGTATGTATAAAACCTTTGTAAACAGTGTAAGTATGAATGTCCCGGTATAATAGCAAACAAGGAAAAGATCACCAATGATTTGCAAGGCCACTGATATGTGTGAGGGTGTAGGAAGACTCAAACCTAGCAAAGTTGCACCGGGCTTCCTTATGGAAGACATAGTCACCCTATGGCCACCTGGTCCTCATGGGTGTGGGCTCCCTACACCCAAATAGATCTATCACTCATGCCCCTCAGTCCTTATACGAGGATTAATGGTCCCAAGTATCCGCCTACCCAATCATATGATCTATGGTTCTTTCCTAGGCTAACCATACCAATAGTATTCGTATGTAATCCATTTGTAACATGTATTTCACCCCGGAAGTAAATAAACAAAACAATTTAAAGAAAAGGGGGACATGAACTCACAATATTGCGTCTTCAGTACTGTTAACTCAAATCTCCTCAGCAAACACGACTACCTACAGTGTGCTAACGTCTATTAGACGAACGGGTCGTGCCTTTGCTTAGTATTTACGTTTTTGAGTTATGTATCTTATGTTCCCAATATTATTCCAAGTTATAATTTCTTGTTAAAATAATAATTATTTTAACTTTAAATTATATTAATTTTGGAATATTTGTTTAAACAATATTTTTTTGTAATAATACTTCTCAACTATTTATCTTTGTATTTCCTTCCCAAGGATGGGGGTATTTCATATATGTATTTTCGTATTATTGTATTTGTAGTTCCAAATTATTATATTTTCAAGTCTCACATTTGAAAATATGTATAAAGACTTATTTTGTCCCAAAAATAATGTATTGTCCAGAAAATATACATTTTTCCCAAAAATCATATATCTTCCAAATATATATTAAGAAAATATATTTTTACTTTCAAAAATAATATATTTTCTCTTTGTCGAAAATACAATATTACTTTTGCAATATTTACAAAAATCATATTTTCATTTCTTGTATCCAAAACAATGTTTACCAAAAATATATTTATAACGGTATTTTCCGGAAATTTTGTAAGTTACGTTCCATAGTTCGGTTCCACAATATTATGTGTGTAACTTATATATTTATTCCTTGATATTCTTGGTATTATTTTGGATTGTAAATTTCATGGTATTTTGTTAAGTTATATTATTTTACCCTAAAATAATATAACTATTTCACCAAGTATACAAATATTCACACAAGTGTCTTTAATGTAAATATATATTCTAAATACATATTTATTCATTTTATTTTATAAAAACCAACCTCCAATACTTGTATCTTTGTAACAAATTCTATGGCAAAGTTTATATTGAAAACCATAGTTAAATACACTTGTAAATACTTGTTAGAAAATATTTTTCTAAGTGTTTATATTTTTTGAAAATTTTGCCATAGTTTCCCCTAAAAATGGAGGTGTCCATGCTATCAAAGCATATCATTTTCTTTTAAAAAATCATCACAACAATCAACAATCAATCCCTAAACAACTTACACTTACCAAGTGCAAAAAAAAAAAAAAACTATTCAATTTACATAATAACATGAACTTGATCTTTCATATAAACTTGTAGTAACTTGGTGGTGTATTTAATAGGTCTAGTTATCCTTTAAAGTGTGTTTATTTCTTTAAAAATCTCATTCTTAAAGAATTTAGATGTTTACAACTTGTAAACATATTTTACAAAAATGTTTCTTTGTGAGATCTTCTTGTTTTATGAGTGTTTATACACTTGTTTTACCACTAAAAATAGTGTATATTTAAGTAAAAACCAAGATCTTCTAAGAATCACATTTTAAAATTGGTTCTTTTGGAAAACCATTCATAAATCTTAGATTCATAAGATTACTAGCTTACTTTGTTTATTATTTTTCAAGAAATCATCTTTTTATTCAAGTTCATGCTTATATATGAGGATGAACTTCTTGTGTTAACACATAATCATCCTCTAACTTGCTAGATCCTGTGTTTAATCACAATCTAGCAAACTCCTTATGATGATCAACATCATAATCTCAAGTAAACAACAACAAGTATCATACATATACTAAACCACACTATTTCATCAAGATTTCATCATACATAAGCTTTATGTTCAAGATTCAAGATTATGTTCTTTAGTGTTCTTGTGATTTACAACATAATACATCTTTTAACCAACTAAAATTAGAAGTAACAAAGGTTATGAGAGTCTTACTACTAGCTCTATGGCTAGGGATGAACTCTTGAAGATGAAGGTGACAAAGATGGTGGATAAAAGCTATCAGGGGAGGTCCTTCAAGATCGAAGAGTACCGAGCTTCCTTAAACACCTTCTAACACCTTGAAATGAGCTTGGAATGGATTGTGTTGGATTGAATTGAAAGTGATGATGGTGGTGTTGGGTGCTCACGGCCGAAGAGAGTGAGAGGGAAGGAGAGTTGTGGTGAAGGTGAAGTGTTGATGATGATGGTTACTTATAATCAAATTTTGAGTATTACACATTGGTTCTTATATCCCTCAAGTACCATGCAATATCTTCCACTAAATCCTAGAGATCATATAAGATCTTGATGAGATTTGATGAGATCAAGGTGGTGGGGGCCACCTTGAACCGTAAATGAGAACGGGGGGGGGGGGGGGGTCTTGTGTAAGTTTAAACCATAGTTAGATAATTAGTTGAAAACTAAGTGTATTAGTTTAGGTGTTATGCATAAGGTATGTCATATAGTGTGTTAAGGTATTCGGGGATCATAACTAGCCAAGAAATAGTAAAATAATGCTTCTAGTATAATTTTGGTGTTTCGGGTAATGTCCGGTTGTTCGGTTAGATACCGGTTCGTTAAAGTGTCAAGTTATTCCGTTTAGCGGTCTTTAGGTACCGTTTTGTGACACTTTTAATTCCCGACACTTAGGAAAGCATTCAGGACCAGTTTGCCATATTTTTGCACATTACTAGCTTGTTAAAAAGCTGAATTTTGCTGAAATATGCAGAATTCTGCACTTTTAGTGGGTTTTAGGCACTTTCCGACACTTAAACTATCACCTAGTGACGCAGTTTTATGGTCCTTACTTCCCTACACACCATACTAGTGTAGTACCTTGTCTCTGGCCCTTGCGGGGTCTCAAAACACTGTTTGTCTATGTACTGAACTCCGTCAGCATTTTTCTTGGTTATCCGCTAACTGTGCTAGCTGTGCTTTGTGCATCGTTTATGTCACTAAGTGTTTGTATGTAGTAATGATGTGACAGTATGAAATGTGTTGCATATGTATTTATGATGCAGTAATCAGAAAGCAATTATTTGTAATTCAGCACAGTCATTAAGCACTAATCAATATTAATTAATCGTACGGATACCTGGATTTATGAGGGTTGTCACATTCTCCCCCGGTTAAGAAAATTTCGTCCCGAAATTTTAGTTCTGCTACTAGATGCAAGGGTCTTGGGGAACAAATGTGGGTATTTTGCTTTCATGCGATCCTCACGCTCCCAAGTGAACTTTGGGCCGTGTCGCGCATTCCAACGAACCTTGACGAGTTTAACACTACTCCGTCGCGTCTTGTTAACCTTCCAATCAGTAACCTCAACAGGTTCTTCAGTAAAGTGGAGCGTGTCGTCAATGTGAACTTCGTCGGCAGGTATGACAACTGTTTCTTGTGTTGGACTCTTTTTCAGGTTAGATACATGAAATGTATCATGAATGCCATTCAGTTCTGCGGGTAAATCCAACTTGTAAGCTACAAGACCAATCCTTTCTAGGATTTTGAATGGTCCAATGTATCGCGGGTTCAACTTCCCACGCTTCCCAAAGCGTGCTACATCCTTCCAGGGTGAGACCTTTAACAAAACCATATCTCCTACCTCAAACTCCAGAAGTTTCCTTCTTCGGTCCGCATAACTCTTTTGTCGATCACGAGCCGCCTTGATGCGATCTCGGATCTGGGTAATCTTATCGGTCGTCTCTTGAACCAATTCAGGACCAACAAGCTGTCTATCACCCACGTCTGCCCAGCATAACGGTGATCGACACTTGCGTCCATAGAGAGCTTCAAATGGAGCAGCTTAGATGCTCACATGGTAGCTGTTGTTGTACGAGAATTCTACCAAGGGTAAGTGAGTGTCCCAACTACCACCCAAATCCATTACGCAAGCTCGTAACATATCTTCCAATGTTTGAATCATTCGTTCGCTCTGGCCATCTGTCTGCGGATGGAATGCAGTACTCAAATTGAACTGAGAACCAAAGGCTTCTTGGAAGGATTGCCAAATTCTTGACACAAACCTTTCGTCTCTATTAGAATTAATCGAGAGAGGTACTCCATGCCGTGCAACTATCTCTCTGAGGTATAGCTCAGCAAGCTTGCTAGTATTGTCTTTCTCCTTGATTGGAAAAAAGTGTGCAGATTTGGTCAGACGGTCCACGATTACCCAAATCGTATCGTGACCTCTGGGTGTCCTTGGCAATTTCGTTATAAAGTCCATTGAAATCTGCTCCCATTTCCACATGGGTATTTCAGGTTGTTGCAGAAGACCTGAAGGCTTCTGATATTCGTTCAAACATTTGCCAACATATGTTGCAACATCACCTTTCAATCTCGGCCACCAATAAAAATCCTTTAAATCTTGGTACATTTTATCCGATCCTGGGTGGATCGAGTACCGTGACTTGTGGGCTTCATAAAAAATAACGTCTCATAGACCACCAAAGAGAGGAACCCAAATTCGTTTCATGAAGCACAACGTTCCTTCATCATTGGTACCTAGCTGCTTCTCCATCCCACGGAGGTATTCATTCTCAAGATTCTCTTCCTTAAGAGCTTCTCTCTGTGCGGCACGAATTCGCAATGAGAGGTCCGTTTGAATAATCATTTCCAAAGCTCTAACCCTTATAGGCTTGATTCTTTCTTTCCGACTCAATGCATCGGCGACCATATTCGCCTTTCCTGGGTGATACTTGATTTCACAATCATAATCATTTAACAACTCTACCCATCGTCTCTGTCTCATGTTAAGCTCTTTCTGATAGAATATATGCTGTAAGCTCTTGTGATCAGTAAAGATTGTGCATCGCATGCCATACAAGTAATGTCGCCAGATCTTTAAAGCAAACACCACAGCGCCTAGTTCCAAATCATGTGTGGTGTAGTTCTTCTCATGAACCTTCAACTGGTGCGAAGCATAGGCTATAACCTTCTATCGCTGCATCAGCACGCAACCTAAACCTTGACGCGAGGCGTCGCAATATACCATGAAGTCGTCAGTGCCTTCGGGTAGGGATAAGATCAGTGCATTGCAAAGTTTGTTCTTTAACAACTGAAATGCTTCTTCTTGTTTGTCTGCCCATTCATACTTCTTGTCTTTCTGAGTGAGGGAGGTCAAAGGTTGAGCGATTTTTGAAAAATCCTCAATAAATCTGCGATAATACCCAGCCAAACCTAAGAATTGTCGAATCTCGATTGGCGTCTTCGGAGTCTCCCAATTCTGGATTGCCTCGATCTTTGTGGGATCCACATGATTTCCATTTCCATTAACCACGTGACCAAGGAACTGAACCTCGCGCAACCAGAACTTGCACTTCGAGAACTTTGCGTACAATTTCTCTCCCTTGAGCAGCTCTAAGATAGCTCTTAGATGTTGCTCATGTTCTTCCTTTGTCTTCGAGTAGATTAAAATATCGTCGATGAACACGATCACAAACTTATCGAGGTACGGCTTACAAACTCTATTCATCAAATCCATGAATACTGCTGGCGCGTTTGTCAACCCAAATGGCATTACTAGGAACTCGTAATGCCCATAGCGAGTCCTAAAGGCCGTCTTTGGAATACTCTCCTCTTGAATTCTCAACTGGTGATAACCTGATCGAAGATCGATCTTGGAGTAACAACTCGAACCTTATAGTTGATCGAAAAGATCATCAATCATCGGCAAAGGTTACCGATTCTTAATGGTCAACTTGTTTAGCTCCCGGTAGTCGATACACATGCGGAAACTACCATCTTTCTTCTTAACGAACAAAACTGGAGCTCCCCAAGGCAAGAAGCTTGGCCTGATAAATCCCTTATCCAATAGCTCCTGAAGTTGTGTTGACAGCTCTTGCATTTCTGAAGGCGCAAGTCGATAAGGTGCCTTGGCTACAGGCGCAACACCTGGAACTAAGTCAATGTGGAACTCGACTTGCCTTTGCGGCGGCAATCATGGCAAGTCTTCGGGAAATAATTCAGGATATTCCGTCATGACTGGAATGTCTTCTAGCTTTGGCTCAGTGGCTTCTTTATTCATAATGTGTGCCAAGAAGGCAACACATCCTTTTTTCAAACACTTTCGAGCCTTCAAACAACTAATGATTCTTAGGGGCGTATCGCGCTTCTCTCCATGTACCACAATTGTTTCTCCATTTGCCATCGGAATGCGAATGACCTTCTCGTGATATACAAATTCTGCTCGGTTGCTTGATAACCAATCCATCCCTACCACTACGTCGAAGCTTCCCAACTCAACTGGTAGCAGATCAAGTGTAAACTCTTGCTCTCACAGTTCCATCACGCACCCTCTAATGACTTCGTTCACTTCAACTAGCTTTCCATTAGCTAGTTCTATCGAATACGGAATGTCTAGCTTACTAGCTACCAACCCAAGTATATTCTTAAATTCTCGTGATACAAAACTATAACCGGCACCAGTATCAAACAGTACAGATGCAAAGCGTTGGTTGATAGGGAACGTACCATTGACCACATTTGGATCTTGGCGAGCTTCCCTCGCACCGATGTTGAAAACTCTTCCTTGAGCTTGATTGAGCTTTGGGCATTCTCTCTTGAAATGCCCCACGTCTACACAGTTAAAACAACCTGGTCCTCGACCATTACCGTTCCCATTACCACCTTGATTGTTATTCGTTCCACGGTTTCCATTACCTGCTTGATTCCCAAAATTACCATGATTTCCGTTACCGCCATTTCCTCCTTGAGGGCAGTTTCCGTATCCATTTCCACCACGGTCGTTATTGCCATAACCTCTCTGACCATTGTTACCACGCCCAGTACCAACCCAACATGTTTCCTTCGAGTGACCAACTCTTCCACAAGACTGGCATCTTCCAGCTCGGCACCGTCCATTGTGATGCAACTGACACGCATCGCATTTGGGCAAGGTGCCCATGTACCCTTTTCCTTTGTTTTCAGCACCAGTTTTGGCCCTGGCTGGTGTGTTTGCCTCTTCCTTCTTGTTAGTACTGCTGGTACCTTCCTTGAAGTTTGAGAACTTCCTTTTGTTGTCACCCGATGACTCAACGTGAGTCTCTTTCTTCTTCTGGTCAGAGATCGAAAACTTGTTTAACCTGATTGCTTCTTCAGTTAGTGCCACACTCAGGTCGATAGCCTCGGTGATCGTAGCAGGTTTTGACGTCGTCACCATACTCATAATCTGAGGTGCCAACCCCCAAATGAAGCGCTCAACGCGCTTGAATTCCGGACTAACCATGTATGGTACCACGTGAGATAGATCGTGAAATCTTTGCACATACTCCGCAATTTTGGGGCCATCCATCTTGAGGTTCCAAAACTCTGTTTCCAATTTTTGAATTTCGGCCCTGGAGCAATACTTTTTGTGCATGAGTTCCTTCATTTCATTCCAAGTCAAAGCGTATGCTGCTACCTCTCCCAGAGTCTGGACTTGGAGATTCCACCATGAAAGCGCTCCATCTAAGAACAATCCCGGGAGATGTAGGTGACTTGGTGTTCTGGTACGCATTTGCTCATACTTATCACAGAATCGGTCTTCTCCGTCCATCGAACAAAAGCCACAGGACCCCCGGTGCCGTCGAAATTTAGAGGCTTACAGTCTAGAAACTGCTTATAGGTACAACCTGTACAAGTAACGTCATTCACAGAAAGCATTAGCAAACGCACATGGAATATCCAAATGTAATGGAATGTGTCTCAAGCGACATAAACATTACCATGAGGTGGGTTGTTTCTCGAGGTACCCCCGCTAGTTTTAGCTCGTGAGGCCTCGTGCTCTGCTATCGCTCGTGAAATCCGTTCTTGTAACTTAGCCTCAGTAGTGGGCAATCGAGTCTCCCTTCATGGAGGCATCTTCTATAAGAAGTTTGTATAGGTTAGGTCTTATGCATATAAGTATGTAGTATACGTATCTAATAACATTTATTAGCGCAAGTAAACACATAACATCCCATGTCATAACACAAACAAGTAATTCAACAATGTATGTAATGAGAATGTTGCGATTGAGCTTTCATATATCAATGACCACAATTACAGTTTTACAAGTTCACCAAATGTATCATATCACAACCAAAAAGGACTACAGGGTCACATCACCCTTATCCAAACTATCCATCAAACTACAACAATCAAAAGTTAAAAGAAATGTGGTCTTCAAAAAGCTGTGCAATCTGGGCTCAATAGCTGCACTCTCACCAAAAGTATGTTACCTGCATAAAACCAAAAACTGCTATGCTGATGGTGGAGGAGGAGGAGGTGGAGGAACGAATAGCAAACTGTGCAGACGAGCTAGCTCCTCCTCGAGGGCATGAATGATACGCAACAGGTAGCTAACCTACGGCTCCATAGTAAGAAAACGGACATCAAAATCTGGGTATGGCAGGAGAGGAGCGGGTGGTGTCGCGAATGGTGACTGACAAGTGCAAGGTGGAGGACGCGGAATCCTCTCAAGATCCATGACTCTGCGACACAACATCTCCTGCTGGAGCTGTAAGGACAAAAGCAGATCATCCCTCGTATAACCAATGTGGAAGGGATGGTATGGATCAGAAACAGGCATCGTGTTGGGTGGAAACCAGATAAGTGGCTCGCCCGATGGTGTAGTAGCAAAAGGAGCAGTATATGAAAACTGTGGCACAAAAAGATAAGCTGCTGATACAGGAGTAATATGACCAGTCTGCTGACTCGATGGATCTTCCCCTAGACGGGGAGGAGGGATATCCTGTAGGAACGTGACCGGTAGATCTGTGCGATGAATGTCAGACACATGTGGGTGAAACGGGGCAATGTCAACTGGTACATGTGTAGGTGCAGGGGGGGGGAGTAACAGGTCTAACAAAAGGAGGCAAGTCATCGTCGTCCTCTATCCACCCTTTGTGGGTGAATGCATAACGGGGATCTACATGGTCAGCAAAAGGAGCATGGTGTGCGGGTGCAGGTAGAGGGTCAGGTAACGGTAGTGCAACAACTGGAATGTCAACGGGGTCATGCTCCGATAGAGGATCGTGAGCAGGTATGGGCTCGGGTGCAATCAAAGGCTCAGGGTCAACTGGAGCTAACTCAAGATCAGCGGGTATATCAAAGAGCTGATCGTCAGGAATGACAGGTGCATCAAAAGGCTGATCATTGGGGACAAACTCAATCTCATGCTCAGGGTCAAAGTCGGGTGGAAAGACTGGATCAATCTCATCATCAAACTCGAAGTCCTGTGGTGGAACAGGTGCGACAGACATAGCTGTGTCGGAATCAGTATATGTGGGATATCGCTGTAATCCCAGTGCGTGTAGAGTAGTAGATGACACAGAATCGAATGAATCAGGACCAGAATGGTCAGAAGAAGCCTCGACATCGAGAATCTCATCATGTGGAACAGCAACGACATCACCGACTGGAACTCCATCATCCTGGGCACCCTCAGGGGGACCCTCAATAAAAAGATCGACGTTGTCGTCAGACATGGCATCAAGAGGCAGATCCTCAAGAGGAAATGCAGTAAGAGGAAAAGGAGCAGGGATCTGAACAAGAAGTAGATCCTCGCCAGGAAGACCATCAGCTAGCGGTATATCATCTCCAAAATCTAGTAAAGCAAACGGCTGGAAATCATCATCGTTGCTACTCGTAGTGTCAGATGTAAGAACCTCATCCTCTGGGATAATCTCATCATCAGAAACTATGGCCATAGGGTCTACGGTATCAGATACTCCACTCTCAGAGGAGGACATGATGTGTGTAACAAATCAATCACAAGTATGCACATATATCAACAATCATCAAATAAGTATGTAAGCAATAACAATGTAAGCATGTATGCATCCTAGCCTTCCCAAGACTATCCCACCCAGCCTCTCAGACTGAACTACTTAGTCTCTCAGACTAAACCTCCCAGTTTTTCAAACTGAACTACCCAGCCTCTCAGGCTAAACCTCCCAGTCTCTCAGACTGCCCCAACTAGTCTCTCAGACTACCCAGTCTCTCAGACTGCACTACCCAGCTAGTCTCTCAGACTAACTCCCCAGTCTCTCAGACAGACTACCCAGCTAGTCTCTCAGACTAACTCCCCAGTCTCTCAGACTGAACTACCCAGCTAGTCTCTCAGACTAACTCCCCAGTCTCTCAGACTGAATTACCCAGCTAGCCTCTCAGACTAACTCCTCAGTCTCTAGACTGAATTATAAACGAATTCCTTGAAATGTATTTTGTGTCTTTTATTTGTAAAAATATTTGTTTCCTGGATCTGGACATTTTGTGTATGTAATGAAAACATGTTTGTGAAAACATTTTCGTGAGAGCCCTAATGATCGTAGTCTAGACTCGAGAAAGAATCCTAGTTTGCTACGATCGAAGCTCTGATACCAAGCTGTCACACCCTGACTTTTGCAGAAGCGTGGTTATTGGTGTGACTTCTTAATACCATAGCATTCAATCATAACAATGCTATATGATAAAACCATAAGTTGTTCATCCATTGATTAAGTTTAAAAATAACACAACATAATTGTCTGAAATGTTGACACCAAATTTAAGTTACAAACCATAACATGTTTTAATGAGTTCACGAAGACTCGACCACATAACTTAAACCAAACCTGAGCTTAGGACCATGTATCTGGTCCAGGAGTAAGATACATCTCCTTAGCCCTACGACATCGGATAACATCTTTTATTTATTACGCAGCTTGAAACACGTGCATACACCTGCCAGATCCACTAGTTCCCTGAAATACATGTAGTTTTAAAATATCAACAAAAGTTGAGCGAGTTCATGTGTTCGTGTATATGTATATATAAAACCTTTGTAAACAGTGTAAGTATGAATGTCCCGGTATGATAGCAAACAAGGAAAAGATCACCAATGTGACGGTGTAGGAAGACTCAAACCTAGCAAAGTTGCACCAGGCTTCCGGCTGGAAGACATAGTCACCCTATGGGCCACCCTGGTCCTCATGGGTGTGAGCTCGCTACACCCAAATAGATCTATCACTCATGCCCCTCGGTCCTTATACGAGGATTAATGGTCCCAAGTATCCGCCTACCCAATCACATGATCTATGGTTCTTTCCTAGGCTAACCATACCAATAGTATTTGTATGTAATCCTTTTGTAACATGTATTTCACCCCCGAAGTAAATAAACAAAACAGTTTAAAGAAAAGGGGGACATGAACTCACAGTATTGCGTCTTCAGTACTGGTAACTCAAATCTCCTCAGCAAACACGACTACCTACAGTGTGCTAACGTCTATTAGACGAACGGGTCGTGCCTTTGCTTAGTATTTAAGTTTTTGAGTTACGTATCTGATGTTCCCAATATTATTCCAAGTTTTAATTTGTTGCTAAAATAACAATTCTTTTAACTTTAAATTATATTAATTTTGGAATATTTGTTTAAACAATATTTTTTTTGTAATAATACTTCTCAAGTATTTATCTTTGTATTTCCTTCCCAAGGATGGGGGTATTTCATACATGTATTTTCGTATTATTGAATTTGTAGTTCCAAATTATTATATTTTCAAGTCTCACATTTGAAAATATGTATAAAGACTTATTTTGTCCCAAAAATAATGTATTGTCCAGAAAATATATATTTATCCCAAAAATCATATATCTTCCAAATATATATTAAGAAAATATATTTTTACTTCAAAAAATAATATATTTTCTCTTTGTCGAAAATACAATATTGCTTTTGCAATATTTACAAAAATCATATTTTCATTTCTTGTATCCAAAACAATGTTTACCAAAACTATATTTATAACGGTATTTTCCGGAAAATTTTGTAAGTTACGTTCCATCGTTTGGTTCCACAATATTATGTGTGTAACTTATATATTTATTCCTTGATATTCTTGGTATTATTTTGGATTGTAAATTTCATGGTATTTTGTTAAGTTATATTATTTTACCCTAAAATAATATAACTATTTCACCAAGTATACAAATATTCACACAAGTGTCTTTAATGTAAATATATATTCTAAATACATATTTATTCCTTTTTATTTATAAAAACCAACCTCCAATACTTGTATTTTTGTAACAAATTCTATGGCAAAGTTTATATTGAAAACCATAGTTAAATACACTTGTAAATACTTGTTAGAAAATATTTTTCTAAGTGTTTATATTTTTAGAAAATTTTGCCATAGTTTCCCCTAAAAATGGAGGTGTCTATGCTATCAAAGCATATCATTTTCTTTTCAAAAATCATCACAACAATCAACAATCAATCCCTAAACAACTTACACTTACCAATTGCAAAAAAAAAAAAAAAAAAAAAAAAAACTTTTTCAATTTACATAACAACATGAACTTGAACTTTCATAAAAAGTTGTAGTAACTTGGTGGTGTATTTAGTAGGTCTAGTTATCCTTTAAAGTGTGCTTATTTCTTTAAAAATCTCATTATTAAAGAATTTAGGTGTTTACAACTTGTAAACATATTTTAAAAAAATGTTTCTTTGTGAGATCTTCTTGTTTCATGAGTGTTTATACACTTGTTTTACCACTAAAAATAGTGTATATTTAAGTAAAAACCAAGATCTTATAAGAATCACATTTTAAACTTGGTTCTTTTGGAAAACCATTCATAAATCTTAGATTCATAAGATTACTAGCTTACTTTGTTTATTATTTTTCAAGAAATCATCTTTTTATTCAAGTTCATGCTTATATATGAGGATGATCTTCTTGTGTTAACACATAATCATCCTCTAACTTGCTAGATCATGTGTTTAATCACAATCTAGCAAGATCCTTATGATAATCAACATCATAATCTCAAGTAAACAACAACAAGTATCATACATATATACTAAACCACACTATTTCATCAAGATTTCATCATACATAAGCTTTATGTTCAAGATTCAAGATTATGTTCTTTAGTGTTCTAGTGATTTACAACATAATACATCTTTTAACCAACTAAAATTAGAAGTAACAAAGGTTATGAGAGTCTTACTACTAGCTCTATGGCTAGGGATGAACTCTTAAAGATGAAGGTGACAAAGATGGTGGATAAAAGCAATCGGGGGAGGTCCTTCAAGATCCAAGAGCACCGAGCTTCCTTAAACACCTTGAAATGAGCTTGGAATGGATTGGATTGAATTTAAAGTGATGATGGTGGTGTTAGGTGCTCACGGCTGAAGAGAGGGAGAGGGAAGGAGAGTTGTGGTGAAGGTGAAGTGTTGATTATGATGGTTACTTATAATCAAATTTTGAGTATTACACATTGGTTCTTATGTCCCTCAAGTACCATGCAATATCTTCCACTAAATCCTAGAGATCATATAAGATCTTGATGAGATTTGAGGAGATCAAGGTGGTAGGGGCCACCTTGAACCGTAAATGAGAGGGGGGGGGGGGGTCTTGTGTAAGTTTAAACCATAGTTAGATAATTAGTTGAATACTAAGTGTATTAGTTTAGGTGTTATGCATAAGGTATGTTATATAGTGTGTTAAGGTGTTCGGGGATCATAACTTGCCAAGAAATAGTAAAACAATGCTTCTAGTATAATTTTGGTGTTTCGGGTAATGTCCGGCTGTTCGGTTAGATACCGGTTCGTTAAAGTGTCAAGTTATTCCTTTTAGCGATCTTTAGGTACCCTTTTGTGACACTTTTAATTCCCAACACTTAGGAAAGCATTCAGGACCATTTTGCCATGTTTTTGCACATTACTAGCTTGTTAAAAAGCTGAATTTTGCTGAAATATGCAGAATTCTGCACTTTTAGTGGGTTTTAGGCACTTTCCGACACTTAAACTATCACCTAGTGACGCAGTTTTATGATCCTTACTTCCCTACACACCATACTAGTGTAGTACCTTGTCTCTGGCCCTTACGGGGTCTCAAAACACTGTCTGTCTATGTATTGAACTCCGTTAGCATTTTTCTGGGTTATCCGCTAACTGTGCTAGCTGTGCTTTGTGCATCGTTTATGTCACTAAGTGTTTGTATGTAGTAATGATGTGACAGTATGAAATGTGGTGCACATGTATGTATGATGCAGTAATCAGAAAGCAATTATTTGTAATTCAGCACAGTCATTAAGCACTAATCAATATTAACTAATCGTACGGATACCTGGATTTATGAGGGTTATCAAATAAGCTATGTGAAACTTACGTGTTACGTGAATTACTTTACAATCATTTATGCAAACAAACATTATTTTCTAAACACATTATGATCAAGTCTCATCGTTTTCCCCTATTTCGAACTTTAAGATGTCTTCCAACTGTCTCTCGAATTCAAGAAGGGGCTCCAAGTCAAGCGTCAGCCTAATGCCGTTTCGATGTCCAAGTAGGACATGATAAAGTTCATGGCCAAGAAAATGTCCAAGGCTATCCCCGATATCGTTAGCAAGATCCAAACCTCCAACAACGCCTACTCACCTCATACCTCGGTTTCTCTAAAGTCGACCCACCTAAGTCAACCTTCACCTTTAAGCAGTTTAACTCTTGCAACTCGATGCCGATGGGCGAAGATGGGGCGGCAAAGATGCTCCAATTGTTTGACTCCATTGAGGTCACCTTCCGAAAAAGTGGGTGCCCCAAGCATATACGCACCACCAACGCTACCAACATTTTCTGATCGAGGGCACTCGATTGGTGGACCGCCGAGCGCAACGTGTATGGAGACAACACTACGTATAACTGGCAGACGCGAACTTTTAGTCTTGGGGTTATTGGATCAAGTTTAAACATTTTTTTGATCCATCAAATGGGGGTTACACATTGATTTGAGTTTGAAACTAGTTCTTGGAGCCATTATTCATCACCAATTCACTTTCAACTCATCAATTACACCGAATCATCATCATCAACATCCTAAACCTAACTAATTCTTTAATCCATCCATCCATTCCCTTTCACCATTTCACCACAAACCCTAAATCACCATTTCATCATCCTCAAGGTTTCAAGATGTTCAACTTCAAGTTCCTATCATCCGGTGATCAAGTCTTTTCGACCATGAGCGGCTAAATTCTTGGAGGTTTCACCCCAGTGTAGACTTTTGTAAGGTTTAGGGTTTATTATTTTTTTGTTACTTTGTTTGCGACTAATTGAATTGCATTTGAATCATTAGATAATTGTCATACATTTGTATTGTATTTGCAAATTGTCGAATGAATGATTAAATTTGACTTTGTGAAATGAATATGCGTATTTATGCCTTGTCTTTTGATAGGATTTATTTGTCCAAAGTAACGAAGTGCATCGTGGTCCGTTTTCTATAACGTCGATAGCGATTGGCACCTAAGCTTTGTGATTTTCAAACCGTTAATGAACTAATTCGGTTAAACCAAGTTAAAATGTGTAGTAACCCTAGGTCTTGCATTTGTTGAACCGGGTGTGAACCTTGTTTAATTATCTTGTTTTAAACCATCAAGTACAATTCCGCGCATTTGTTTATGTTCTTGTTAGTTAGTAATTAAAAACCAAATTGTCGGTTCATTCCGACCCATTTCCTAAACAAACAAAATTCATAAAAACAATCTAGTCAGCTTCATAAGTGTGACAATCTTTTAAATCAATCAAGTCCATTCGCAAAACAATACTCTTCGTGGTTCGACCCCTTACTACTACTAACTATTTGTTAAGGGTAATTCAAGATTATAAATATTATTCTTGACCGGAGCGCGACACTCCGATCACTACACCCGATAGATCTACCACTCTTGCCCCTTGGTCTTATACAAGATTAATGGCACTTAAGAGAGAGCCTTGTCTTACATGATCTAACAGTTCATTCCCTAGCTAAACCATACCGTCGAGACATGTATTTCCCCCCAAGAGTTATAAAACCGAAAACATTTAATAGAAAAGGGGGACATGAACTCAAAGCTTTGCGTCTTGAGAGAGATATAATGCTAGCAACAGTGTTCCAACACGTGAGTTAACCTACAAGTGTTCTAACTCATTAGACACTTTGGTCTCTTCTAGACTTTCTACTCGTTGCTCATCTTGAACGTTTATTATATTCATTTTATTTTTGGAACACGTGTGTATTTTAATAATATATTGGCATTTGTTTCTTGAATAAGCTTTTATTCGAGACTGTATATTTATTACACAAATATAATTGTAGATCTTTATAGACTAGCAGAAACCCGCGCGATGCGGCGGTGACGACAATTTACAACGTTGTATTTAATGTCTGCCAGTTCTTACGTTTTTTTGTTTTCTTATTCGTAGCATTGATGTGGTCTATCTATGTAATGAGCGTTATAGATCTCAGTTAAATAATAACGAACACACAAATCGAAAGTTTTATATAATTACATGGGTTGAATAATGGAAAATATTAAATATATATTAACATAGATTTAATATATTATGTTGTATTGCTATTATGTTTAAAGCAAAAAAAAAACCGTTTATACCAAAAAGCATAAATCATTTTTTTGTGCATGTTGTATAGAAATTTGAGTTAATTATATGTTTTGACCAATTTCATGATCAAAGGTTAAGCAATTAACATGATCAAACACCATCTATGCCAATATCTCTTCCCTTTTCACTTGAACATTGTGTTGTAAATCTTGTGTTATTCTATTATCTATTAGAATATAGTATAGATAATTATATTATAATTTGAAAGGAGACAACACCATGAAAAAGAAAAAACCAACTATAAAGTGAAGATTGACAATTGGTGGGCTAATGAAGTGTCAACCCACTAGCTAGGTTAAATTTGACGTCTTAAACTTCAAAACGAATAAATATATCAAACAACTTTGGTTTATTAATTTAGAGCACTTAACCCGAAGATACTACCAATATATAATGATGACATTATATGAAGGGCATGATACAAAACTAAAATCAATAAACATGGATGAAGAAACATAAAACTTAAATAAACCAATCTAAAAAAGATCAAGAAACATAAAAAAAGATCATGTCTTGAATATGCTTTTTAAACGTTATGAATTTACAATTATGAAGTAAAAAACAAATAAAAAAAGATCACATGTGTTCCACGTGAATTAATGTACATAAATATCATTGAATCTTTTTACTACTTTATTAATGTGAAGAAAATAACTGAACTCTTTTGTTTTTGTTAGTAGATGTGTTTTATCTTAATTTGAGATCTCAATTCAAATGACAATTAAAATACATTGTCATGATCATCCATTTACACAACTTAATATGACTGGTTATTTATTTTTATTTTTTTGAACTGCCAACAAAAAGATTATTTAAATTAGCAAGAAGCTACACCAAACTTACAAACTAAACCAAATTAAGGCACACCATATCAACCAAACAGAAAACAAAAGGAAGCAACAGAACTATCCAAAGCCATCAAAGCTTCTCCACTTTTCCATGTTGAGAGCTGGGTCCTTTGAGCAATTTTTTACTCATAGGAAACCCATAGCCTTTACCTCCTCTACGACTTTTGCCACCACCGGGTATGCACCATTGAAAATTATCTGATTCTAACGGACCAAATGCTCCAAATTGCGACTTGAATAATCTTGAAAAGCCTTCTTTTTCTTTTGCGAGCTCACCATATGGGTGTGTACATAAAGAATGTCTTTATCTCCGAAAGTGAAGATCGGTGGAACTTGTCTCAGCATACTCCCCGCAAAGAACACAATTAACCAAGTTTACTTGAATGTGTCTAGCCAATAGAGTTGATCTCGTCGGAAGGCAATCTTTAACGGCTCTCCATGCCACGAACCCAACTTGGAACCCATTTACTCCGAACAAAGTTGTAATCTGGCAAGGATCTGTTAAAAACCTTGGGAACAAATTTTACTCTACCAACAAAAAATTAACTAGAAGGGTAGTGGCACCATTTCGTTACATCCAGATCACTCGTAAGTGTCACAGAATTCAGCAGGTCTGCTACTTCCGAGAACTCATAAGCCTCTGAAACTTGCATAGTGGACCAGGCCCAGTCCCACACAAACTGAATTTCGTTGCGTACTTGCATAATACGGTCGGAAACAGAGCAAGATTTCGTTTTTTCTAGACAACAAAAGAGCTAGGACGATTATTATTAATCAATTTGGTTAACCCCAAATTTGTGAAGACTTTGGCCAATCAAATAGCAATCATATCTTAAGAAACCTCTTGCCACAAAAGCACGCTAAAATAAAACTAAGGCACCTGACCCATGTGAATCTTTGGACAGCTGAGTTAACTACTAATGGGTACCCAAATACAGAAAATACCCGTCTGGCTAACATGTATGAGAAGCATAGTCATTAGCAGCCTCATGGCAATAAGGATTACAAATTCTCGTAGCACCCAAAATCCTTGCAGCCTCGAGAAACCATCATTTCTTGATCTCTCACTAACTTTAATCGCTAGCTGTCATCCACCAGAGGCATTATCTGATCTAGCAATACTAATTGCATCTAGATCTTGAGAAAAAATAAGTCCAAAGCCAATCCCGATACAAGAGAAAAACTGGGCTTTCATCCACGGAGACCCGCATTGGTACGATTACTAAAAGTTCAAACCGCAGTCCAATCATTGGGATGGTGTTGGTGCATGCGTCTGTCGACTTCGTCTTGTATCGAGTCTTGTATTGTATTAGATAGATCAGGGAACGGAAATCGAGAAAACTGTCAAAAATAGGTAAACAGGCAGCTTCAAACGAAATTAAAAGGTGTAATTTCATTTGAAATCAACAAGTGATTTCAAGCGAAATTAACTTGTTAATTCCGCTTGAAATTGGTAATTCCGTTTGAACTGATTCCGTTTAAGCATGTTCAAGCGGAATCAGCCAGCCAATAAATAGTGATGTCCTGATTTCGTTTGAGTCATTCATGTATGTGTGATTCCGGAGCCGAAGTGCTGCCGAAGTGTCGTCTTGCTGTAAAACTTTGTCAAATTAATCAGAAAGACATTTAAAGTGAAGATCTAGCTGAATCTAACTCGATATGTATGTTTCTGCCTTTCATATTGAGTAGAACGCCTCTTAACGACTCGTTTCGGGTCAGAACACGATCCTACATGTGGTATCAGAGCTCAGGAGGGGGAGTTCTACCTTTTTCAGCTTGATTTCATCTGATTTTCTAACTTCTACACCTTCTTTTCAAAATTGAACTTGTTTTCAAGGTTAAAATGACTTGAAATTCTCATGGTATACGCGCATTTGTGTTTTAACAAACCCTTGAGAGTTTTAGACCTAAATTCTGCTTAAAACTTGATCAATTTGTAATTTCGCTTGAAAAGTTTGTTTGAAATAATCATGTCAGCATAATTTCGCTTGTAACTGCACTTAATTCCGCACGGAATTGTATTTTCTCTTGAATAATTCCGTTTGAAATCAGCTATTCCGCTCCAAATTGGTATTTCGCTTGGGTGATTCCGTTTGAAAGCCTGATTCCGTTTGAGAGTCTTATTTCGTGTGAAAGTGATTTGGTGTGAAGTGTTATTTCGCATGAAATTGTTGTGCAAGTAATTTCGTTTGAATAAGTAATTCCGTTTGAAGGGGATATTTCATTTGAAAGTGTCAGATTTTGAAATTTGTTGCCGAAATATGGAAGAGGAATTCTACAACGCGTTTGCTACATCCCCGACTACTCCGGCTGAAATTGCTAAGAACATGAACTTGGAAAATGAAACTGGAACTTTGCAAAAACCCCCGAAGCTAATGGGAATTGAGGAGTATTACGGTTGGAAAGATCGATTTGAAAACTGGGTTCAAGCAAATCATTTGAGATCTTGGGAATGTGTTGAGAAAAAGTATGTGCTACCACGTACTGATTTGGGAGTTGAAAAGAAAATTTATGAATTTACTGATAAAGAAAGAGATATGTACAAAGCAGAAAAGATGATGATAAGTTTACTCCAGCAAGCTATTAAAGAAGACATATTTGTGTTGCTTCAACATGATAAGACTTCACGTTCAATCTGGGAAGCACTTAGATTTAAATTTGAGGGAAGTGAGAAGATGATCAAGAGCAAGAAAGCATTGCTAAAGAAAGAATTTGATTTATTTTCAAGTTTGCCAGGAGAAGATACTAAGAAATTTATGGAAAGATATTGTCACTTAGTTCGATCAATGTCATTGTTAAACATCAACAAAGAACGTGAGGAATGGGTTGACAAACTAGCTTATGCTTTACCTCAGAAAGAATGGGGTACATTTTTAATGATATTGAAAAATACTGGAGAATATGATGGTTTGACAATCTCCCAGTTCATTTAGAAGATTGAAGGTCAAGATCTGGAACAGCAAAAGATTGCAAGAATGAACAATCCAAGTGCACAACAAGATGTTAAAATGTACTACAAAGGGAGTGTTCAGAATGTAGAAGCAAGCCTGAAAATCCAAACTGCTTTCAGTGTTGATAATTCATCTGAATCAATCAATCAAAACTCAAACAGCAGCAGCAGTGGATTCTCATCATATCCGAGTGTTAATCCAAAAGTTTCAAGCTCAAGCCATCAAGTTCAAAGCTCAAACAGCAACAATGGTCATGTTTTAAATTGCAACATCGCGTTACATCTTCAGAATGGTCAAAATTTTTATGAAGAAGTTGTCAAAAGTAATATGGCGTTACTTGATACAGCATTGGAATCTTATGAAGGATTAGTTGCAGGAAGGATCGGAAATCCCATGCTGACGAAAGAGGATTACGATCAGATAGATGTAGAAGAGATGGAATTAATGGATATCAAGTGGTGTTTAGCAAGTGTTTTGAGAAGAGCAGAAAAATTTAAAATGATTACAGGAAGAAATGATTTTATGGATGCTAATGTATCTACTTTGGGTTTTGATAAATCTAAAGTTGCTTGTTTTCGATGCAGGGAGAAAGGACATTTCAAGAGAGAATGTAAAAATTGAGAAGCAAGTGGAGCACAGAATCCTTTTGGAAAGGATGATTATTATCGGAAAGCCATTTATCAACAAATTGCTCATCAACCATATCAACAAAAAGAACCACAAACTGCACATGCTAAAATGATCGAAGATGCAAATAAGAAAGCTTATTATGGTATCATTGATCAAGATGATGAGAAAGTGGCTGCAAGTTTTAGTTGGGACAAATATATTCCACCTGATTCAAAAGTAGCAGCTCTCATTGCACAAATCGTTCAAGAGCCAGACTTGATGACAGAATGGATAAAAGCGTTTGCCAGTGATGAGAAAAGTCAAGATGAAGAATTTGTTTCTTCAGATGATAGTTCAGAACAAACACAAGAGTTTGATCAATCATCAACTGATGATAGTGATGTTGACGAAGAAAAACATATTAATATTGCAAAAACTCATTTATCTCCTGAAAGTTTTCAATTTTATTTTGCAGATAGAGTGGATAAGCTGAAGGAGAAACGTGCAGCTAAAAATCTTGAACAAAGTGAAGAGGATAAAGCTACTGAGCAGGTGTTTGAAATTGAAAAGGTAGTTGATGATGAGAAGATAGCAGTTGCTGAAGTGGTTGAAATTGAGAAAGTGGATGAAGCTGAGAAAGTGGTTGAAGTTGAAAAGATGTTTGAAGCTGAGAAAGTAGTTGAAATTGAGAAGATAGTTGAAGTAGAAAAGATTATCGAAGTTGAAAAGATTGTTGAAATTATCAAGCCTTGTCTAAAGTGTTTGGAATCTTGCAAGCAATGTGAAGAGAAAGATGAAAAGTTTAGTGAGCAAGATAAAATGAAAGAACAATTATTGTTCAATCTCAACTATGTGAAAGAATCCTATGACGTGTTGAATAGAACAGTGACTGGTCTACAAAAGACAAATTCTGAAAGAGAAGATGCGTTGACCATGATGAATGCTGTGATGATGACGAAACAGAAGGCCATAAATCATTACATTGAAGAATGTGCCAAGTTGAAGCAGGAGTTGGAGACAGAAAAGATAGAGAATCAAAGAATCAGACGATTGTTGCAAAGTTATTCTAGTTCTGATTATTTGATCGACAGAATTTATCCAACTGTTGCAGGTATGGAAGCTTTTCAAGACAAGAAGACTAACGAGAAGGATACTGGTAAGAAACAAAGTGCAAGTTATAACAAGTGTCCGCCTCTGATCTGGGAAGGTTATTCTCACAGAAAACCAAATGAGGAGCAAGTCAAAAAGGCAGTCAATATAAAGTTAAAGTCCGAAATAACTGATGAGTTACCAGAAAATATTGACGTTATGTTCACATCGTCTGATACTGATCATGAGTCTGAGTTAATAAAAAAGGTGGTCGATCAGGTGTTGGATAAGGATGATGAGTCAGAAGTCGTCGGTTAAACGGGTTTACAATAAAGAATTCCTGTTATCAAAATCTAATTTGAATGATGAACCAATCAAAGTGGCATATACTTTGAATGATTCAGACAAATTATATTCTGATGAGGAATTTCCAATAAGAGGTGTTAAACCAGAAATGATTAAAAAAAAATTTCAAACTAACAGAAATTAATATTTCTGAAATAAAAGATGTAAATCTTTCTGGAAAACCTAAACCTTACACCTCAAGAGATCAACAAAAAGTAAATAAAATATTAAACAAGAAAAAGGGTTACAGTTCGGGTTCTGGTTTTCAAAAGAAACCAAACCATAACGGTAATTACAAAAAGAAAGGATTGGGTTTTATTCCACCTGAAAATCATAAAAATGATAAAACAAAAACTGTATTTGTTTCAGGGACAAGTTCAGAAGAAGAACAAAAGAACTCATTTTGGAAGCAAACAAACAAAGAGTTCTTTGCAGAGAGACAAAAGTTTGAGAAGAATGGAGCTTATCAGAGAAAAGAGACAAGAACCTGTTATCGTTGTCAAGAAGTTGGTCACATTGCATGGAATTGTCCATTGGCAACCAAAACAAAACAGGAAGTGGTTTCTAAACTCAAAGAGAAGATTGTTGATAAAAACGAACCACCAACTGAAAAATTCAAAGTGTTTAAAAACTCAACATATGAAGTTGGTGAATGTTCGAAAAGATTTTACAAAAGAAGAGTGAATCTTGACAACCAGAAGTGGGTTGTTAAGAAATTTGATGTAAAATCTGGTGATGAATCTGATTCCACAAAATCAGAGGAGCCACAAGTTGATCTTAAAATTGAAATTTCAGTACCGCCAATGGATGATGTCAATTTTCCACCATTGCGGGCTGAAAATTTTAAACAAAAAGTTGGAAAGGTTGAGATTTCGAATCAGTTCTATTCTGAAAAGAAAGAATTTAATGTCGAAAAGGTTTTTAACGGAAATGTGATAAAGATTTTTGGGAAAATGGTTGATGGGAAAGTAAAAGGGTTAAAGATTTTTATGAATCATAGAAAGCAACTTTTTACACGAGTGAAATTGAGGAGGAAACATCCAAGTTTGATGAATCTTGGATGTCTGTTTTTCATATGTGAGAAGTATGACTTGCCGGAGCTCCCAAGTAGGTAATCGCGAAGCATGAATAAGCATCATTCTTGAAAAAATTATTTTTTGAAAAGGTTAAATTGCCGAAGCTTCCAGGTTGGTAAGTGTGGAGCAGGTATCGGTATCTTTCTTGAAATTTGTTATGAACATACATGTGGTAAATCAGGGACATTAAGTTGTACTTGATTTTCTACAGTTGGTATTTGTTGTTTGATTTTAAAATTGTTACATTTTTCAAGTGGTTGAGAAACAAGGTGATGAAGTGAACCCTTATCCTACATGTGGTTTTATTAAATCAACAAAACTTATTTTCCGGAAAAACCATTTGATTAAAACAAACTTAAGTGTTTTGAAATCACAATGGGAAAATAGTTTGTTGTAAGGGGGAGTTCTGATTGTTTATGCCAAGTGGATGGCGAATTGAAGCGATTTGATATCAGTTGTTACTTTACCTTGTACAGTTTGTTTTCAAATTTCCTTTAAATGATTTTGCATTTTAGGGGGAGTAAGAATTTTCATAAAATCCAAAAACATTAGAAATTTGAAAAAGCCAAAAACATGATAAAATAAAAAATGATTTTTGTTGAGAAAAGAGGAAATGATAGTACATCAGTGGATGATCACAACATGCTAAAGAATTGGAAAGTCAAAATGTGATAAATGGTCTCACTGATGATATGCCAGTAGGTTTTTACACATTTAGTAGATTGTGACGAGATATAAACCTAAATTTCAAACTTACTTATATCGTGGGGAACATCTCTCGGATATATGGGTAACCCCCGAAATCTTGTTTGAAAGGTCCCTCTTTCTGAGATACTAGGTCTTTATTCTCAGTGATATCTGGGGTATTATTCTGGTACTTCTGATTTTGCGGAAGCAATGGCCTAGTCCCTGTATAATACTTTCTGCTTGCTTGAAATATAGCATCGCCCTCAGTACAAAAAATGATGAAACATTGAAAAATGCTAATCATGTGCTGTTGAAACAAAAGATCCTCTAAAGGGGACACACCAAAAGTCGAAGTCGTTATCTCTTTGCTGAACGGAAGTTCTGACCTGATATCTCACGGCCCTCGCATTTAACCCTTTACAGATATCATCTGTGGTATACTCACCTGTAAGACTGAATATTGGGATCTGGATACGGGAGTATATTCTGAGGTGGGACGCGCGAATAAGTTTAAGTCTCTAAAACACTAATATCGTATCTCGAAACAGTTGAACTTTGTGTGAGAATTTAAGTGGATCAATATACTGACAATCTAAGTGAATCGTTTAGAACTTATAATGTTTAAAGCTTAATGGTGTTGGTGATTTGTCTCAAAAACTGATATGATTCTCTTTCACAAACTCGAAAAAATATTGTTTGTAAATACTTCTTTACTGCATTTCATTAGTGTTTAAAAAAAATCCAAAAATATTTTCAATATGTTTTAGCATAAAATTTTGAAAAATTCAAAAAGATTTTTGACAACTGATGTTAGAGAGCTGATTTTCAAAATTCCAAGTGCTAAACATGATGACCACTTGTGAAGGGGAGTCTGTTTGAAACAAGAAAAGGTATTAAGAGAAAAAAAAATGCTTTTCGTACAAGTGGTTCATCAGAGATTAACATTGTAAAATCATTTATTGATTTGTGTATACAAGTGTTTAGCAGAGTATAAATTTGTCAAATTTTAAATTTGTGAAATTTATTGTGAGGTAGAGTTTGTACAGGATTGAAGATTGGAGAAAGCCAGGTTTCTGATCCTAAGCTTAAAAAGAATCAAGAGATCTAATCAAGAGAATTAGAGTGAGATAAGAGCCAGATCGAGATCCTGGAGATGAAAAAAAAAGATTGAGGAGATTTTACAATTGTCAGATACTTCAGAGAGAGCAGAAAGACTGATAAAGACTAAAGATGTTGAAGACTCGAAACTGAAGACTCGTCAACATTCGAGGGGAGTCTGTTGGTGTATGCGTCTGTCGACTTCGTCTTGTATCGATTCTTGTATTGTATTAGATAGATCAGGGAATGCAAATAGAGAAAACTGTCAAAAATAGGTAAACAGGCAGCTTCAAATGAAATTAAAAGGTGTAATTTCGTTTGAAATCAACAAGTGATTTCAAGCGAAATTAACTTGTTAATTCCTCTTGAAATTGGTAATTCCGTTTGAACTGATTCCGTTTGAGCATGTTCAAGCGGAATCAGCCAGCCTATAAATAGTGATGTCCTGATTTCGTTTGAGTCATTCATGTATTTGTGATTCCGGAGCCGAAGTGTCGTCTTGCTGTAAAACTTTGTCAAATTAATCAGAAAGACATTTAAAGTGAAGATCTAGCTGAATCTAACTCGATATGTCTGTTTCCGCCTTTCATATTGAGTAGAACGCATCTGAACGACTCGTTTCGGGTCAGAACACAATCCTACAGATGGTCAAATCTGCAAACAAAACATTAATGCTAAATAAGACGTAAGAGAACGTATTTATAAAACAAATTGCATCAAAACTTATATACCTTTAATGTACCAAAGAGGCATAGCTTAGGTTTCCATCAGCTAAAAGTCGCAATCTTTTGTAACCACTACAGAGATGATTTGTCACTAAAGTCATAAAAGAAACTGTGCCCTGATGCCCATCTATGATGTCACTGATGTGATAAAATTTTGTCGGTCTCTATTAGGTGATCTTGAATCCTCTGAAGCCATATAAACCATGCAAATTAATACTTTTCACAACTGCATCAGAATGAAATGAGCTGCATAAAAATTACTCATTTTCCTTGTTCGTTCTCTAATCCATTATTTTGGCCTGGTTTTGTCCTGATAAACACCCCAAATTGGTATGAGAGCAGGCCAATTCAAGTTCTCTCAAGGTGCTTCAAAACACACAAGAACAAAACCCCTTTTCATGTGCAGTTTGTAAAATGATGACTTCTCAACCTTGTTATCTATTAAAAAAGATTATTTTTAATGGTATGATTTTTGTAAAAAATTTTTAGCAAAGCAATTACTTACAAAGAACTCTATAATTCCCAATTTTGACCCAGGCATGTTTTAAACATGACACCTACTTTACCGAACAGACGCGTGCATTTTGAACTGTTGATTAATACACTTTGAGTCAAATGATTCATTTTTAGAAGAGTCTACAAAGAAGAACATGTAACCCATCATGCTCGTAAATGGATTTACTCCCACAGATATTGTTACATTATTCAATAAACTTAAACTTACCAAGTTGTTTAACTTATACCGTATGCTAAGAGAAAAACGACATTAGAAAATAGATGATTATGGCTATTAGGTTTACCGTTACAGAACATACACACCAATTCCTCTTCATGAAGTGGCAGGGGTCGGATTCACAGCGCTTTTAGGCCATAATAGCAAAATGCAACGGTCTTCTTATTTTAACCAATGAGATTTTTTACACCTACACCCTAAAAATATTTTTTTTTACTTCAGATATAACCATTTGATCCCTCACTTAATTATATTTTTATCCAAAGGCTGTTCAGCATGACTATGTATGTAAAACCATTAGTTAAAACGCCTGTTTCGTAATTTTCCCTTAACAAGTCTCAAACACCAACTACATAATCTAAAACAACCATAAGCTGGAAAAAGGCGTTGAATTTTACCTTGTTTAATGAAAATGAAACGGCTTGTACGTGGATCATGATATCACTCGAGATGTCTTGCGAGAAAATCCTACAAAAGTTCATATAAAAAAAATCCTTAAACCTCTTACTGGGAGCTTTAACTCATAAGCATGAAACAAACCCGAAGCATCCTTTGAATACCCTGCAATTGATATAAGCTTATTTCCTTCCCATGGTATCTACAGATCAAAACATTATATGATGTCATATTAGACAACAAAATGATTGAAAATCACATGTGATGTATTGATGTTATGGAAATAATTCACAAGTTTATAATCTACTTATAACTACAGATTCAAGTACTAACCAAAGAATGCCCAGCACAAGGAGTTACTCTCCCTGGATCCTCAAAATTTTCTTTGACTTCAACCTTTAACCATGTCCAATTCCGTAAATCCGTGCAGTTCAGGAGCTGGTGCTGAAGAAAACGAAGACGGAACAGCCTCAAAGTTGTGAGAACCCATACCGCTGCCCATCGTGCTATGGACCGAAGAACCACTGGAAATATAAAAAAATTGTAAAAAAGAGGAAAAAAGATAAAACACGAGGATCCGAAATTGAAAGCCGTTTAACGAATCATACCTGAGAAGTTTTACCGAGCTAGGCTCCATATCCTCGTGTGCTACAGCATTGATACCAGATGAGAAAATTCCAGGGTTCAGTTGACCTGAAACCGATACTGAACCTGTGATATTTGCATCATCGCCAAATTTACCTTCATCATCACTATCCTATTAAACGAATATATACGCAACCAATATAAGTGATGCAAATATTAAGAAAAATAATTACAAAAATAACAAAATAGCCAAAATTGATAACTGGAATTTCAAAATAATGAGACAAACATGTGGAACGATGTGCTCCATTCCTCAATGAGGACTAAATTCCTCTACAAGTGACTTCAACTTATTAACAACAACAATTCTGATAGAGTAAATCTGCAACACACAACATTAAGTAAAGATTTCAGATATTTTTTTCTAGAATCAGCCCTCTATATGAAATTAGCAAGATATGAAATTGAATGCTTGAACTTTGTTGGCTAGAGATCTCGCCAGAGTGTCACCTAAACCCTAGCTAGGCTGTAAAAATAACACAAAGTTACGGATCAGAAATCCAGATCTAATTCATCATTTTTATAACAAAATGAACAACCCATATCAACATTTTTATATCAAATCTTAAACACATATCGAATCTTTAACAACCCAGACAAACGCTAGTGCTTATAAACCCTAGAAACACCATATTATCAAAACCTAAACCCAGACTATTTCCAAGCACGTTATCAAACAAATAACATCATATTCAATCACAACATTCATCTAACTAACAACCAATTACACCATCCAGAACAAAACAAACCTCTTTTGACAGACAATTTCCCAAATCTGAGCCTTGATAATCTTCTACTCAACACGCATGCTTCTGGTGGCAAATTCAACGTCGATTGTCGACTCAGATTCAAGATTATACCTTGATTTGGAGCGCCTATGGGTTGTTCTCGGAAACAGAGGTCAGAAGCTTCATCGAACTTCATAGATCTGGTGAATCGCCAGAGAGAGAGGAGCAGGAAGCGGCGGTTTTGAAATGTTTTGAAATGAATAAACCCTAATCTGATTAGGTATCCCGTTTCTTTTTTTGAGTGGAAGGGTAAAACTGGAATGAGATGTCCCATTTTATTTCTGGTGCTTTAAATACTTGTACATCACGCTTTAAAGGTGTTTTAAGTAAAGTGCCAATTACCTTAAGTCGTCCTTCGAATATGCTTTTATATATAGTATCGATATAGATATAAGTGTTAAAAATATTTATTTTTAACATCGTAAATACGTTGCCGTACGTGTATGACATCCTTGTGAGAGTACACTTCAACAAGTGTATTTGGGTACATCACAACGTACTTGAGTCTTTTATATGTATACATATACCGTATATATATATAGTGTGTATATATATATATACTTGTATTTAAATGTTTTATACATGTACGTATACCGTATATATTTCTGTATATGTACATTCATTGTATTTAAAGTGTATTTTTACAATATATATATATATATAGGGAGAGGATCATGAGAAAACTACATATAAATGAGAAAACCAAAAAACTAACTAAAAAAGCCTAAAAAAAAGCTAAAAAACATACCAAATTTTTTTTTTACAATTTTTAATTAAAAAATCGCTAGTTTTTATGCCTAGAAAAAAATTTTCAACAAAAAACAATTTTTTTTTTTGTACTGCACATGTGCAATATATGTGATTATATGTGTACTACATATGTGCATTATATCCGTAATAGTGCACATGTGCAATACAACCAAAAACTTTTTTTTATTTTTTTTTTAAATTTTTTTTCCATGTATAAAAAGCTGTGATTTTTTATAAAATTTAAAAAAAAAATTTGGCATGCTTTTTTGGCTTTTTTAGTTAGTTTTTTGGTTTCTCATTTAAACTAGTTTTCTCATGATCCATCCCCTATATATATATATATATATATAGGGTAAGGTTCATGCGAGAACCACCTTTATTGCGAGAACCGCGAGAACCAATGTGAAAACAACCTAAAATAGCTAAAAAAACCTAACCCACACCCCCCCTCCCCCCCCCCCCCCCCCAAAAAAAAAAAAAAAACCTACCCCCCAAGCTAAATGCTAAAAACTAAAACCCCCAAAAAACCTAAAAAAAACCTAACCCCCTCCCCCCCCCCCCCACCCCCAAGCTAAAATGCTAAAAACTAAACCCCAAAAAACCTAAAAAAATCTAAAAAAAATAAAAAAAATCTAAAATTTTTTTTTAATATTTTTTATATTAAAATCGCTACTTTTAGTAGCCAAAAAAAAAATTTTTAAAGAAAAAAAATTAAAAAAAAAATAAAAAATTTGGCTACTAAAAGTAGCGATTTTTGTATAAAAATATTAAAAAAAAAAAATGTTGTGTGTTTTTAGCTATTTTTAGGCATTTTTGTTTGTGTTCACATTGGTTCTCGCGGTTCTCGCAATAAATGGTGGTTCCTAATGGATCTTTGTCCTATATATATATATAGGGTAAGGTTCATGCGAGAACCACCCTTATTGCGAGAACCAATGTGAACACAAAATAAAATCTAAAAAAAATCAAAAAAACATCAAAAAAATATATATTTTTTTTAATATTTTTCTTAAAAAAATCGCTATATTTCGTTACCATAAAAAAAAAAAACTTTTTTTTTCGAGTAACAGTTATCTATGCACATGTGCATATGTATCATTACTTCGACAAATTCGGTAATACGTTATCAGGAATAGACAATTGCACTTTAATTTACAATTCCATTCGTAATACACTACTTTTTACATTACCAATATTCAAAATGCACATGTGCATCATTATGTATAACCATGATATAACGTGTTTTGGTATAAAAAGTATGTGATTTTGAATGGAGAAGTAGGCCCATATACATGTTTTTTGGTTAGTTATATCTAGTGGTTGATGGTTTGGTTATAGTTGTCAATTTATGATGTAATATGTTGATTGGATGGTATAGGGTATTTACATACATGTAATAAAGTGAAAATATTGGTAATGGTATTGTATTATGGATGGTAGGATGTAATGGTAGTGTATTATGGACGGTACACCTTATTTCATGTTGATACATATAGATGCACATGTGCATTTCTAATATTGGTAATGTAAAAAGTATTGTATTACACATGGTAGTGTAAATGAAAGTGCAATTGTCTAATAGTTGTAATGAATTACGGAATTTGTCAAAGAAATGACAAAAATGCACATGTGCATGTTTGTGTATTATAGATAGAATGATAGATGAAACAGAAAGTAGTGTACCAACACACCTTATTTCAGGTTGATACATATAGAGGCACATGTGCATTTCTAATATTGTTAACGTAAAAAGTAGTGTATTACACGTGGTAGTGTAAATGAAAGTGCAATTGTCTAATATTTGTAATAAATTACGGAATTTGAAAAATAAATGATACAAATGCTCATTTGCATAGATAACTGTTACTCGATTTTTTTTTTGAATTTTTTTTATTTTTTTATTGTAAACAAAATATAGCGATTTTTACAAAAAAAAATGGCAAAAAAAAATAAAAAAAATTTGGGTGTTTTTTAGATTTTTTTAGGTATTACTGTTTGTGTTCACACTGGTTCTCGCGGTTCTCGCAATAAAGGGTGGTTCCTAACGGATGCTTCTTCTATATATATATATATATATAGGGAGCCGCTAGAATCAGAACCACCACGAGTTATGAGAACCGCGAGAACCAAGTGCCACGGAGGGCCGTTGACCACGAAATTTTTTTTACACCTAGATCCGTATATTTTAAGACCGGGTGTAAATTTTGGGTTCAAACGGCGCGCCCGAGGGGGTAGTTTTTTACGACCAAAGTTTGGTTAAAAAAAAAGAAAAATTAAAAAAATTAAAAAAACCCAAACTTTGGGCGTAAAAAACTACCCCCTCGGGCGCGCCGTTTGAACCCAAAATTTGCACCCGGTCTTAAAATATACGGATCTAGGTGTAAAATAAAATTCGTGGTCAACGGCCCTCCGTGGCACTTGGTTCTCGCGGTTCTCATAACTCGTGGTGGTTCTCATTCTAGCGGCCCCATATATATATATATATATATATATATATATATATAAGGCTCATGCGAGAACCACACTTATTGCGAGAACCGCGAGAACCAATGTGAACACAACCTAAAATGGCTAAAAAACCTAACCCCACCCCCCCCCCCCCCCACACACAAAAAAAAAAAAAAAAAAACCTAACCCCCCAAGCTAAATGCTAAAAACTAAACTCCTACAAAAAAGCTAAACAAAACCTAACCTCCCCCCCCCCCCCCCCCAAAAAAAAAAAGCCTAAACCCCCCTCCCCCACCCCTCCCCCCCAAAGCTAAAATGCTAAAAAGTAAACCCCAAAAAAATCTAAAAAAATCAAAAATAAAAACACACAATTTTTTTTTATAAAAAAAAAATTAAAACTTTTTGTGTGTTTTTTAGCTATTTTTGATTGTGTTTACATTGATTCTCGCGGTTCTCGCAATAAAGGGTGGAACTTAACGGATCCTTCTCCTATATATATAAGTATTGTCATTGGGCCTAGCCCACATCCTTGTATTATTGGGCATAACCCATGTTTTTATTGTAATTGGCCCTAGCCCAAGTCATTATGTTATTGGGCCTAACCCATATTCTTATTGTATTTGGCCCTAGCCCAGGTTCTTTATTATAAGTGGGCTTTACTTAAGTGTTTATTGAAATTGGTCATGCCCATTGATTTAGGAAATAGGGCCTAGCCCAAGATCATATTTAAGCCCAATATTAGTTATATAAGCCTAATTTTGTGTTTTTGTATTTTTGGAAAACTTTTACTAAGTATGGTATAATTAAATAAACATACTAGTAAACTTTTATAATTATACTTAATGTCGTTTAATATATATAACTTTGTGTCGAAATTCCTAGCTAAAATCAAGGTGTTTGTTGGAAGGCTTGGGGTATACAAGCTTGAGGTCTTCTACTTTGAAGATTTCCATTCAAAAAGCATCATCATCTTCATATCTTTTACTCTTGGAATGTAGTATTCTAAAACACCCTATGTTTGTGTTTGATAGCATGCATGTTCGTATATGGATCTGGGTTATTGGGTTTTACATATAAAATGAGTTTTATATCTTGAAGGTAACATGTTTTAAATAATATTTCCGCTGCGTTTTTATTTTATATGGATAAAATTACTTTGATAAACATGTGAAAAACCCAACAATGGCATCAAGAGCCGCTTATATGAGTGCATGCTTCATAGGATTTGAAATTTTCGGTTTCGGGTTTGGTTAACCCTATGGCCAAAAGTTTTGAACATGGTTCTCCCTTTGTTTTTCAAGATTATTTTCTTACATGCATAAAAGTATCTTGAAAAATTATGTCATATGGATGTTTTGTTTGTTTGGACAATACCCACATTTTCGGTTTTTTATTCTTGGCCGAAAATGGTTTTAAAAGGAAACCATTTTTTTCTTGAATTTTATGTATATGTGGATGTATATTTTGGTGTTCATAACTTAGCCATGACCTTGTGTTTGAATATGTTGCGTGTTTTTGTTTTATGATTTATATTTAATTGTTTCAATTGGTTGTAATAATTAATTATCTTTGTTCTTCCATTTGTAAAGTTGTATAATTTATTTATTTTCATTTGTTATGTAAAATAAATAGATTAGTTGCATTTTATTTTACTAGAAAAAGTGTATTAGGATAATTTTATGTAAAAGAAGATGCACAAAATGGGTTTTGGTTTGGACCATAATATTTGGTCCAAAGGACTTCATGGTTCTAAACGGGATTTTAGCCCAATAACCAAAACACATATTGGAGGCCCAAAGGAGTTTGGAGCTGAATTTAAAGACATTTCGGAAGCCCAAAGAAAGTGAAGAAATCACAACACAAGAAGAAGACTTAAAGCATTTGGATGCGGGATCAAGTGGAGTTCAACGACCAATTACTTGTGTCAATATTCACCCCTTAGGAAGGACTTTTTGACACACTTGTTTCGGCTAACAAGTGTTGTCAAAAATAGTTGGCTATGAGTATGCACCTATTGATATATGTATTATGCATGTGTGGTTGCTTATTTATGTTGGTTATATGATATGTCGATATGCATACTTAACAAACTAATAATTAACAACAAGCTTAAAATTGGTTCTTAACAACATCATTAAAATGGTTAATACAAGGTTTTTTATTAAAAGTTAATGATTTTATAATAAAATGGGTTTTACTAAAAGGAACCTTGAAAATTTGTTTTCACTAAAGTACCAGTGATTTGAATGCATGCAAATGTATGGTACATAAAATTTTCTAAACTAGAATTGTGAAAAATTTAAAATCCTTTTTTATAAAACAAGTCAAACACCATCCTTTTATACAACACTCGAATCACTTGGGAACTTGTTTGTGGGATAAAGGTCACCTAACCACATTTGAGGGAACTTGTATATTTGAGGTGAGGTTACCATGTTTGTGGGATAAAGGTCACCTAACCACTTGTATGTAAACTCACATGTGTGTGTAAGTTGGACGACTTGATTTGGAAACCATGTGCTTAGGGTCACCGAAGCATGGCGTAAAAAGGTGTTGATGGGATTAAACATTCCAACTAAAAATAAAGATGTTTAACCGATCCCGTATGGCTAGAAATTGCAAAGGGTTACAATCGTCAAACGTTGACTACCTTGTTAATTTAAATAATGGGATAAAGGTCACCTAACCAATATTTAAATGTAACGTTGGATTTTAGATTTTAATTATTAATTTGTCTATAAAACACAAAAGGGTATTAATGATTCAAATATAATAATATTGAAAATACTAAAATTGAATTTTGTTAAATTTTGTTGATGGCCGCAAACAATAACACCACCAACACAATTACCTCAACAGTCCGTAACCTATCACTAAGAACAATCATTGAAAAGGATCGTCTCAACCATAACAACTTCATGGATTAGTTTTGAAACTTGAGAATCGTTCTCAAATAAGAGAAGATATCCTACATGTTGGACGATCCTATTCCCGATGAACCTAACGTGGAAGATGAGGAAGCCTATAACGATTGGGTTACGTATACCAAGAACTCCATGCAAGCCTCTTGTCTTATGTTGGGAACTATGATTCCCAAAATTCAAAAGAATTTTGAACATCACGGGGCATACGACATGATTACCCAATTGAAGGTAATGTTCCTACAACAAGCAAGGGTAGAACGCATCGAAACCGTTCGGGCGCTTCATGCATTTCGAATAGAGGAAACCCAATCGGTGTCATCTTATGTCCTTAACATGAAAAGCCACATTGATCGCCTCGAAAGGATAAATTTTCCTGTCTCTAAAGAGTTGGCTACGGATTTAATCTTCAATTCTTTAACAAAGAAATTTAAGAGCTTTGTTATCATCTACAACATGAATGGATGAGACAAGAGCATTGGTGAACTTCATGCAATGCTCAAAAGAGCCGAAGCGGGAATGGGCAAAAAGGCTTTACCCATTCTATCGATCAATGAGGGAGGTAACAAGAAAAGGCCCCACCCCCACTCCAAGGCAAAATTTGCCAAAAGAAAGGGGCACGTCAAGGGAAAAGGGAAGGGAAGGGAAAGGCTAAAGCAGAACCCACAAAACCAAAAGAAAAGAAGCAAAAGGTTGCCACAAACGACCATGTTTTAAATGTGGAGAGATAAGACATTGGAATAGAAATTGTCCAACATATCTCAAGGAGTTGAAAAACAAGAGGGATGAAGGGCAAACCTCAGGTACAATCTTTATGATACATGTTGAGCTTAATGTTATTTCTTCTAACACATGGGTACTAGATACCGGATGTGGAACTCATATTTGCAATTTGTTGCAGGGGTTCAAAAGAAATAAACATTACAAGAAGGGAAACGCTAGTCTCTTCATGGGCAATGGAGCGAAAGTTGAAGTAGAAGCCCAAGGAGACTACGTTTTAAAGCTTCCAAGTGGTTCGGAAGTGATTTTGAAAAATGTTTTATATGCTCCTAGTTTAATTTGGAACATAATTTATGTTTCTCTTTTGAGACAATGTGGTTTTAATTTCAAATTTGTTAACCATGACATTTATGTTTCTATGCATGATGTGTTTTACTTTAGAGCTACGCCTTTAAATGGTATTTATGAATTAGATCAAGATGACACATCATATGTGTAACAACCGTCTAATTTCTATTCGAATTTAATAAAAATATGCATGATTTTATATAAAAAGTACTTTACTTCAACACAAGTACAAAATTGATGTTTTAAAGTAATCACATACCAGTTAACTACTAACTTGTTTAAACATACAAAACATGATTAGTAAATTGTTTACAACATAAACATTGTTTAACAAGGTTAATTTAACGCGGGAGCTTCAAAAGTTCGTGTTCGGTTCTTCAAACATGTTTGATCGCCATTCGGAAAGACCCCATCAGCACCTACAGTCAAAACCACTTAAAATGTTAGTTTTGACATTGATATAATGCATATAAACGAGTTCTAGCATCGAATCATCAAAAATAAAATAAAATTTCAGGATTGAGTCTGTCGCGTGTCGCGCCAGACATCATTCATTATGTCGCGTATCGCGACGGCTCTCGCAAGTCTCGCCGGATCTAGTTGATCTTGTCGGGTGGCGTGGGGGATACGGTTTTCCAGCAAGTGCAGGTTTGTGACCTGAATTTCTTGCCAGCTCTGAAATTTAAACTTTTTAACTTCAAATGCCCATAACTTTTGATCCGTAGGTCCGTTTTAGGTGATTCTTTTTCCTATACGTCTGTAATTTAATTACCGACGTGTCTATTACAATTATTATACCAAAAAATTCATTTACAGTCCGAACAAATAAAATCACTATACAATTGTTCAACCCATTATATTTACACCCATTTTACTACCAATTGCAATAGTATCCATAAGGCGTTTTTACCCAACATCCGGGGCTTAATATCACCGGCATTTCATTACCAATCTTATGGATTCTTGCTCTTGTGATTGTTAATGCCAAAATGGTAACTATCAAACACTAACACTACTTATTACACAATTATTCGACCCGTTTGGCTCATTTATGGAATCGTCCATTATAATGACTACCAAACGCTTCTTAGTCAATTCTTAACCTATTAATTCAAGTAGTGAACATCGTCACCTAAATCAACACAACTTTTATTCTAAAACACAACATTACATATTCTAATATTAAATTTACTTAATGTAACGAATCGAGTTACATACCTTCAAAGCACACCTTTCAAACGCGCTTCACCACCGGCTTATTCACTAGATGCTCCGGTTTCCTTTCCTATAGAGTTCAAGCATAGCATGTTTAGAACTCTTTTCTTAACATATATCGCATAGTTTGCTGACACATTACAAATATGCGTTTTAACTTGAATTTCAGTTTTAAGCCTTCTTTGAGGCATTTTTACAAACACTTTAAAGGTAGGATTCTACACAATTCATTATCAAGTTCGTGACTTGTTATGTGGCCAAAATTAACATCAATCAGACAATCACATATAAATTTCAACATCAATAAATCTGAAATCACTTCATAAATATCAGATTACACTAGAGCTACAACCAAAATCCTAGTGTTTATCAAGTTCCACAAAAACTCACTTATCACCTTCAATGGTGTTCATGGAATTTACTAGAATTAAGCATGATTTCAACATATACTTGTCTACGGTTTACTCCTAGACACTTTAATGTTCCTATTTCATCCATATAACAATCATGCATCAACAAATTTTGAATTCCCTAAGTTCATCAGAATTTCAAGTAGAGATTTCCTATCAAATTTCACATACCTTATGACCCCCTTTCAATGGAGATCACTAATCCAGGCTCAGATTTCGTTTTGGAATTAATCTTGACCTTCAATTTGTGAGATTTGTGAGAATTTAGGGTTTGATGAGGAGCTCAGTGTCGCCCCCTGTGTTTTGATCGAACTCAGCACACACACAAGTGTGTGTTTTGAGTTTAATTTATGTTTTATTATAATTAGTTTCAATTTAAACACTTTTGGTCCCTCAACTATCGTTTAGTTCTTATTTTTAGTGTTTTAACCCACTTATAAGTCACTACAAAACTTTTATCTAACTAGGTTATTTTTAATCCTAGTTAGTTCACTTGTTTATTTATCGACATTATATTTAAAATAAATGATTTACATTTTCGGGGTGTTACAATATGATAGCTCAATGTACCAAGTGACCGCCAAGAAACTCAAAAAGGATTTGAGTGATTCCTATCTTTGGCATTGTCGCCTTGGACATATAAACAAGAATTGCATGCAAACACTTCGTAAAAATGGTCTTTTGAAAACGAATGAAGATGATTCATTTGATGTATGCGAATCTTGTTTACAAGGAAAAATGACCAAGACACCCTTTAGTGGCACCTTTGAATGGGCTAAAGACTTAGTAGGTATCATACATTTAGATGTATGTGGTCCTTTTTAGCCAATGACTAGGAATGGTGAAAGATACTTCATTACTTTTACCGACAACTATAGTCGTTATGGTTATTTGTATTTACTAAGACATAAGGATGAGGCATTTGAAATGTTCAAAGACTTCAAAAGTGAAGTAGAAAATCAACTCAAGAAAACAATCAAAGTCCTTCGCACCGATATAGGAAGTGAATACCTTAGTGGTTCTTTTCAAGATCATCTTAGGTGTTGTGGAATTATCTCATAACTTACTCCACCCGGAACACCACAACATAATGGTGTGTCCGAAAGGAGAAATTGAACTTTATTAGATATGGTTCAATCTATGATGGCTAGAAGCACCTTACCCCTATCATTTTGGGGTTACGCTTTGCTCTTCGCAGTCTGTATCCCAACCAAGAAAGTGGAAAGGACACCTTTTGAATTATGGTATGGAAAGACTCCATCATTATCATTCTTAAGGGTGTGGGGTTGTGAAGCTTATGTTAAGCAATACACCCAAAATAAATTAGAAGTCCGATCCACTAAGTGTATCTTTGTAGGATATCCTAAAGATGATATATGATATTATTTCTACGATCCAACTGAGCAAAAGGTATTTGTTGCTCAAAATGGTAAGTTCTTAGAAGCTAAGTTCCATATGGAAGGGACTAGTGGTAGAATAGGGGAACTTGAGGAGGATCAATAACCATAAACTGATACACGTTTGGTTGATACTAGCGCTCAACAAGAGGTTGTTGAAAACGATCAAGTGATTGACCAATACACACAAAGTGTTTACAGATCTAGTAGAATTAGTAGTCCAGCTGAAAGATATGGATTTTTCATGGATGGATGCTAGATTCAGATGAACCAGCCACATACCATGATGCAATGTTGTGACAACTGGCTTAAAGCCATGAACATAGAGATGCAATCCATGTATGACAACCAAGTATTGGAATTGGTTGTGCCACCTCTTAAATACAAATTAGTTGGAAGTAAGTGGGTTTTCAAGAAGAAAACTGATATGCATGGTAATTTGGATACTTATAAAGCAAGACTTGTAGCGAAAGGTTTCACTCAAACTCAAGGGGTTGATTATGATGAGACCTTCTCGCCCGTAGTGATGCTAAAGTCAATTAGGATATTATTTGCCATAACTGCATATTATGATTATGAGATCTGGCAAATGGATGTTAAAACGGCTTTCCTTAATGGATATCTTGATGAACATGTCTATATGGTTCAGCCTGAAGGTTTTGTCGATCCAAAGCATCCTGAAAAAGTATACAAGTTAAAGAAATCAATCTATGGATTGAAACAAGGATCTAGAAGTCGGAATCACTGTTTTGATGAAGAAATTAAGAATTTTGGATTCATCAAGAACGGAGAGGAAGCTTGTGTGTACAAGAAGGCTAGTGGGAGAATCATCACTTTCTTAGTACTATATGTCGATGATATTCTACTATTTGGAAATGACATTCTAACCATGGAAGGTGTAAAAACCTGGCTTCAAAGTTGTTTTTCCATTAAGGATCTTGGTGAAGTCACCTACATTTTGGGAATAAAGATCTATATGGATAGATCAAGGCGCTTGATAGGTTTAAACAAAAGTGCATACATTGACAGAGTCTTGAATAGTTTCCAGATGGAGAACTCTAAGAGAGGTTTTGTACCAATTCAAAAGGGGACAATATTGAATGCATCTCAATGTCCAAGCTCAAAGGATGAGCAAGAGAAAATGAAAGGAATCCCATATGCGTCTGCTATATGATCCATCATGTATGCAATGATATGCACTAGACCAGACGTGTCATGCGCCTTGTGCATGATGAGTAGATACCAGCAAAATCCAGGTAATAGTCATTGGAAAGCTGTCAAGAGCACATTAAAATACCTTAGAAGGACTAAGGATATGTTTTTAATATATGGATCTCGTGAAGAGGAACTCGTTGTAAAGGGTTACACGGACGCGAGTTTCCAAACCGATCGAAGTGATTCTCGATCGCAATCGAGGTATGTCTTCATTTTAAATGAAGGAGCGGTCTCTTGGAAGAGCTTGTAACAAGATGTGGTAGCATTGTCCACTACAGAATCAGAATACATCGCCGCTTCATTGGTAGCCTAAGAAGCTGCATGGTTGAAGAAATTCATTACTAACCTAGGGGTGGTCCCTACCATTCAAGACCCCCTAGAGATCTTTTCTGATAACGAGGGTGCATTTGCTCAAATCAAGGAACCTCGTGCGCAGCAAAAGACTACACATATCCAGCGGAGATTCAACTACATAAGGGATGAAGTTGAAAAAGAAAAGATATATATCCGTCAAGTTCACACCGATCAAAACATTACGGATCCACTCACGAAGCTCCTTAAACGGCCAAAACATGAGGGCCATACATGTGCCTTAGGACTTCGATATTCTAGTGATTGGATTTGATCTATTTTGTATTTGGATATTGGAACAATTGTTATTTTAACTCTTTTATAGTATTTTAAGTTATGTTCCATTTTAGCATGTTTAAATCCGTGAATAAATTAATTATTCTAAATGTCCGTGGTCGATCATACTTGTGGGAACTAATATGAATTTAAGACTATTATGAACTTGGATTGGTGGATATTCATTTGGTATGAATATAGAGCAAAGTATTGCTGCCAAAGTTCATAGATATTTGTGGGAAACAAATATTGGACTGACCCACTCTTAAATATTACTGCATGGAATCATTTGTGATTGATCATAAGTAAATTTGAGTACAGGCGAATATCATAGTTTCCTCTGACCTGAGATATATATTGGGTCTTGATATTCACCAAATTATACCTTGACCTAGTTCTTCGCTGTCAGTAATATGACAGTACATAAGGCTAAGCTCAGGTGTAGTACAAGGTAATTGTGAGAGACGTATGTAGTCAAGACGGGATTTGTTCCTCTTAATCATTGAGAGTAAGATGTCTAAGGCCTGCTAAAGTTAAATTAACAGAGTGTGATCACTCTATGTCTCTGGATTTAACATGACATCTACAACGAAAGGATAAATGACAGATTCACCTAAATCATGCTCAAGTAAAGGACTTGAAAGGGATGATGTTATTGAATGGCCCTTAGTCATACGTATTAGGGGTAGTAAACTGTAGTTAGGTGGTATTTGCTGCTTGCATCAATCTTCTATGTATCTTGTGTAAGTGAGAGATTGTTGGCCTCTATATGCCCAAGACACATATTACATTGACATTGCTAGTACATCATGATCCAAGTCAGGTCATACCCAATAACAAGCTAGACAAACAGTTATAATATTTATTTATCATATGATCAAAAAAATAAATATTAACACTTAGAATATTTAGAAATTGGTTTTCTAAATAATTTCACTTGAGAAACTAATAAATTATATGGATAATTTATTTTAAGAGAATAATTTATTTTGTTATTTAATGGGATAAATAACATTATAAAAGTTGTGAGATGTTACATAAGTCTTATAACATATGATGTTATAGTTTTATAGAGGTTATAAAATTAAAATAAGACGTAAATTGTTCAAAATAAATTTTGAAATTTTTTTATAAAACCCACAGGTGCCCCCCCCCCATGGTGTCTTCGTAAGGTTTTTGGTCCAATGATATTGCATGCAATCTTCATAGTTACATCACTCTTGATTGGGTGATGTGGGTGGCAGCATCTCTCAAACTTTTAATAAGATTTTATATGACAAAATTCAACAATATGAACTTGATAACCTCTCTCAAAATTTTGGCCAAGGTATACTATTCAAGAGGGTTTTCGATTTTGAATTTTCTAGTGCAAGAACTCTAGAGAATACTCTCATATTTTCAGCCATGTATGGTTGATCAAGAGGGGATTTTTCAAGTGAGTTTTAAGTGTAGAAATCCTAGCTAAAATCAAGGTGTTTGTTGGAAGGATTGGGGTATACAAGCTTGAGGTCTTCTAGTTTGAAGATTTCCATTTAAGAAGCATCATCCTTTTCATATATTTTACTCTTGGAAGGTAGTATTCTAAAACACCCTATGGTTGTGTTTGATAGCATGCATGTTCGTATATGGATCCGAGTTATTGGGTTTTACATATAAAATGAGTTTCATATCTTGAAGGTAACATGTTTTAAATAATATCTCCACTGCGTTTTTATTTTGTATGGATAAAATTACTTTGATAAACATGTGAAAAACCCAACAGAAATTGTCCAAACGTTGTAGTAACACTTCGAGGTACCGATATGTCTGTGTCATCGATGAAATATACATTATTGTTAGGCCCTAAAGTGTGAGATTGACGCATCAAATTAACACAACGGGCTATGGTTACGAACTGAGCCTAACCGGGTTAGTTAATATTAGGTTTTGGACCTTTATAGGTCACTTGGGCCAAGCTTTAGGTCTTGTGGACCAAGTAGGCCCAAGGGGAGCCCATGTAGGGAAGTAGGCTTGAGTATGTATATAAACAAGTTTTCAACTTGTTTTAGGGTTTGAACCTCCAAGTTATACAATTCTAGAGAAACAGAGAGTGGGAGGCAAATTGGTGGTGTACTCATACCAGATGTTTTTGCTTGTTCATGTCGCACCCCAACCGATGGCGAAAACATCGGGGTGCGAGCACTAAGTGTTCAGATTGCTCATGAGATTCCATAACACTATAAATTTCATAATATATTAAATTGATTCAACGTTGTCTAAAATAATAACCATCACATCAAGTATCAAATTACACCAATTATCAAATATTATTCAAAGTTTGATTTACTACGTGGGTTTCTAAGCATCACCCTAGCTTGATTCACTTGTTTCCACAGCATCCTATCAGCCTGCAACATGTATTAAAATAGAGTCAGTACAAAAATATACCGGCGAGTATACAAGTTTGAGTAATAGCATAATAGATTAAAAAACCCATATTCGTATGTAAGTGTAACAAAATAGTTTCAACCATGCTAGTATTCGCAGTCCAACAAGTGATAGCCCAAGTATCCCGATACTTTATTGTTTTCCCAAGTCTCACGGAAAACTAGAATCCTCCTAACAATACCCCCGAGAATAATGGGGAGGTGCATCTCCTATAGCGCTACTATTGTTAAGGCGAAACTACACACCCTGGATTAAACGTTCACATAGCACAAATAGAATACAAGAATCACAAGTTTCACATACACGTAGGATAGAGTTTAGTTTGCAAAAGTCTCAAGTATCGTAGTTTAATAGAATACATCTTACATCCCAAAGTTTAAAACAAAAAGGGATCGAGTATACTCACAGTGATTCCTTAACAGATTCAACTGTTATTGGATCAAAGGGAGCTCTTTTGGTTTAGCCTGATTAGATTACAATGGATAAGTGCCGGGCAGAATAATGAGATTTTAAACAAGTGTTGGATCAGTCAACTTGATCGGATGGCTGTCCGATCGGATGGCCATCCGATCGGATTGCCATTCGATGGAGGTGACACGTATGTGAAAGGGACGGATGGCTGCCCGATCGGATGGCTATCGGATCGGGTTGCCACTCGATTCAAGATTGACCAAAGTGTGAAGAGAATGGATGGTTGTCGGATCGGATAGCTATCTGATCGGGTGGCCACTCGATCCAAGTTCAAGATTCAAAGTTGCCTCGATCGTATGGTTGTTCGATTGGATGGGTATCCGATCGAGCTGCCACTCGACGATTATGACTCCAAGTTTCAAGAATGTTTAGGGTTATGGGCAAGTGTCACTCGATCGGGTGGCTGTTCGATCGGATGGCTATCCGATCGGATAGCCACTCGATCGGGTTTCCTTGTCCCGTTCTTAATTTTGTAAAAACTCCAAGTTTCTATTTAAAGCAATGACGACGTGGTACGTACTAAGACAACAGTGAACCCCTCAGTGTACAACTCGTCCGATCGGGTGGGAATCACCCCAGTCCGCTCAGTCGTCCGTTCGTGACGGTGTTCATGTCAGAATCCGCACTCCGGTCATCTTCTCCGGTAACAATCCCTTTCCAAGCCGACTCCAGACTAATATTCAAGTCTACAGTCCGTTTAGATCCGGATCTCACCGTTTTATGTAAAAGTTCAAGAAAAGATGAAGATAAACATAGGTTTTTAACTTGAAAAGTGTAGAGCTAGTATAGATTTTAGTGTAAAACACATGAAATTCCTTAGATCTGAGCTAGTTCTTGGCTAGAATGACATCACACAACAGTTTGGTACAAACCGCCATGGTGACATCACCTTCAAGAGCTCAAATCTGAGAGATCCCATGGTGAAAAGTGAGATTTCAAAGGAGAATCTCGTAGAGAATGATGTGTAGATCAAAGATGTACAAGAATCTAGTATAAAACGTACCGAAATCACAGAGAAATCGAAGAAAAGGAGAGTGCGTGCGTCTGGGTTGAGTGAGGCTATCACATCAGTGAGAATGGTGATATAACAGGCCTATTTATAGTGTGGGAGTGAGTGAAGGCGGGGTGCACGGATCGGATGGCAACTCGATCGAGTGGCCATCCGATCTGGTGGTCATCCGATCAGATGGTCATCCGATCGGAAGGTCATCCGATCGGATTGCCACTTGGCCAATCCATCCTTTCCGCGTTTCCGTATTTGATTATTTTCACGCGTTATATCAAGCGTTGCGTTGCGTATTTATTGGGTAATAGTATAACTAGAATATAGCAACAACACAAAAGATTTCAAATTTCATAGTTTCCGCCAGTGACAAGACTCCAGTCTCTCGTTTAACCAAGAATCAAGTTTCAAGACTCTCAAGAGTCAAGCACCAATTAAGTATCAAGAATCAAGAGTAAGTATCAAGTATCAAGAATCATAGAATCAAGCCTCATAGAATTATAGTTTCCAAGTATCAAGTATCAAGAATCTAGAGTTAAGCATCAAGAGTCATAGTTTAAGTATCAAGATTCTAGTATCATAAAGACTCACAAAGTTTCACAAGTATCAAAAGTATCAATATTACATAGATTAAGGACTAAAACTGACAATAGGCAAAGTTCAGGGACTAAACTTGCCAAAAGCCTAAAGTTTAGGGACGCAGGGCGTTACAGTCTCCCCTCCTTTAGGAGATTTTGTCCCCGAAATCTTAGAGGAAGACTGCTCGAAGAGCTGCGGATACTTGGCCTTCATCTCACTTTTCAATTCCCAAGTGAATTCGGCGCCACGCTTTCCTTCCCGTCGAACCTTGACAATGGGAATTTTGCTGTGCCTCAATCGCTTGACACCTAGATCCATGATTTCGACCGGTTTCTCCACGAAGTGTACAGCTTCGTTTATTTGCAAGTCTTTGAAGGGAACCTGCAGTTCCTCGTTGGCTAGGCATTTACGTAAGTTAGATACATGGAACACTGGATGCACGTTGTTTATTTCTTGTGGCAGGTCGAGTCTGTACGCTACCTTGCCAATCCTTTCGAGTATCTTGAAAGGACCCACATAGCGAGGAGCGAGCTTTCCCTTCTTACCAAAACGAACTACTCCCTCCCAGGGAGATATCTTGAGAAGAACTCGGTCACCAACATCAAATTCCAGAGGCTTACGCCTATTATCAGCATAACTCTTTTGTCTGCTCCGAGCCTTGATCAAGTTATCACGGATCTGAAGAATCTTATCCGTTGTCTCTTGAATGATTTCAGGGTCAGTAAACTGCTTGTCACCAATCTCACGCTAGCTGAGAGGAAATCGGCACTTGCGGCCAAACAAAGCTTCGAAAGGAGCCAACTGAATACTGGAATGATAGCTGTAGTTGTACGAGAACTCAATCAATGGTAAATGTACATCCCAGTTACCACCAAAGTCGATGACACAAGAACGGAGCATATCCTCTAGGGTTTGAATAGTACGCTCAGTTTGTCCATCCGTTTGTGGATGAAAGGCCGTGCTAAGATTCAAATGAGTACCCATAGCGGATTGAAAGGTTTGCCAAATACGTGAAGTAAAACGACCATCACGGTTAGAGATTATGTCAAGAGGTATGCCATGGCGACATATAACCTCATCGGTATAGATTCGAGCAAGTTTCTCCACTTTATAACCTTCACGTATAGGAAGAAAGTGGGCTGATTTGGTCAAACGATCAACAATTACCCAGATACTATCGTGACCAAAAGGTGTTCAAGGTAGCTTAGTAATAAAGTCCATAGCAATGCTATCCCATTTCCAAATTGGGATTTCAGGTTGTTCTAAGAGTCCAGAGGGACGCTGATGTTCGGCCTTGGCTTTCGAGCAAGTAAGGCATTTGAAAACATATTCAGCAATGTCCTTCATACAAGGCCACCAATAAGTTGCACGCAAATCATGGTACATCTTTTCGGCGCCTCGATGAATAGAGTAACGAGACTTGTAAGCCTCATTCATAATGAGCTCACGGAGATTATCGCGATCAGGTACCTAGATGAGATTGAGATAGTATTGGAGTCCATCAGGTTTTGTTTCGAGTTGCTCAATCTTAGCGCCTTGGATTTCCACTTCTAGACTTCCTTCATTAGCTAACGAATATTGGGCGTCACGAATATACGCATGGAGGTCATTAGATATACGAATAGCATTCACATGAGTTTTATGACTAAGAGCATCGGCCACTACATTCGCCTTGCCAGGATGATAGCGAATTTCGCAGTCGTAGTCGTTAAGCAATTCCACCCAATGCCTCTATTGCATGTTCAATTCCTTTTGGTCAAAGATATGTTGAAGGCTCCTATGGTCAGTGAAAACCACACACTTAGTACCATACAGGTAGTGTCGCCATATCTTTAATGCAAACACAACTGCACCAAGCTCCAGATCGTGGGCAGTATAGTTTTTCTCATGTACCTTGAGTTGTCGAGAGGCATAATCAATAACCTTGTCCAGCTGCATGAGCACACAGCCCAAACCATGGTTCGAGGCATCGTATTATACCACGAACTCATCATTCCCATCGGGAAGAGTCAGAACAGGCGCATTACACAAAAGAGTCTTAAGAGTCTGAAAAGATTCCTCTTGCTCGGGACCCCAAGCAAAAGGTCTCTCTTTCTAAGTCAACGAATTAAGAGGAACAACGATCTTAGAGAAGTCCGAGATGAATCAGCGGTAATAGCCCGCTAATCCTAGAAAGGAACGAATCTCAGATTCAGATTTAGCCGTACACCAATTCTTCACAGCTTCGATTTTAGACGGGTCAACATGAATACCTTGCTTACTAACGACGTGACCTAGAAATTGCACTTGATTAATCCAAAACTCACACTTAGAAAATTTATCATACAAACGTTCACCACGTAAGAGTTCAAGCATCAAGCGTAAATGACGAGCATGATCAGCTTTAGTTTTAGAATAAATGAGAATATCATCGATAAAGACTATCACAAAACGATCCAAATAGGGCTTACAAACACGATTCATGAGGTCCATGAACACAGCGGGTGCGTTGGTCAATCCAAAAGGCATGACCATGAACTCGTAGTGTCCATAACGAGTACAAAATGCGGTTTTGGGTACATCATCTTCGAGAACTCGAAGCTGACGGTAACGAGAACGAAGATCGATTTTCGAGAAACAGGACGCGCCTTGTAGTTGGTCAAATAGATCATCAATATGAGGAAGAGGATAACGATTCTTAATGGTAAGCTTATTAAGTTCACGGTAGTCGATACACATACGAAACGAACCATCTTTCTTCTTGACGAATAGCATGGGAGCACCCCACGGGGAGGTACTCGGATGAATAAATCCCTTGTCGAGCAATTCTTGAAGTTGACTGGATAATTCTTGCAACTCGGAAGGTGCAAGACGATAGGGAGCCTTGGCGACAGGAGTCGCGCCAGGTACGAGGTCAATACGAAGGTCAACGGACCTAGGAGGAGGAAGACCAGGAAGATCCTCTGGAAAGACGTCAGGGAAATCGCACACTACTGGAACATCGCTTATGTTCTTCCCTTTGCCCTTTTGTTCCACTATGTGGGCCAAGATGGCAAAGTTCTGTTTACGTAAGCATCTATTCGCTTGAGTGCATGACATTATCCTTAGTCCTTTCGAAGGTTGGTCCCCATAGACGTGCAAAATATCACCGGACGGAAGAGGCAGACGAACAAACTTCTCATGACAAGCAATCTCGGTATGATTCTTACGCAAGCAATCCATACCGATAATGACATCAAAACTACCCAATTGCATGGGTATTAGATCAATAGAAAAGACGTGATTGTTAAGAGTCAGGGAACAATCACGCAAGATAGAATCAACAAGAATCGACTTACCGTTGGCGACCTCAATAGAGAACGACTCAGGTAACTTGGAGCGTGTACAGTTTATCAAAGACTCAAATTCCACGGACACAAAAATTCTATCGGCACTAGTATCAAATAGAATCGAAGCATAAAGGTTATTCACAAGAAACGTACCATTGACAACGTCATCGTCATTTCGAGCCTGGTTAGCATTGAGATTGAACGCTCGTCCACGAGTGGCTGGCTGCTGGTCCTGGTCTAGCTGAGGACACTGGTTATGGAGGTGAGTGGTATCCCCACACTTGTAGCATGCACGAACAGCATTGATTGGCCTTGGATTCTGCAGGGGAGCTGGAGGTGCTGGTAAGGCTGCCTGAGCTGGGGCTTGTTGAGCTTGTTGGGCCAGGTTAGCTTGACGGAAATAAGGAGTCGTGTGACCATAGCGATTACAGTCGGTGCACAGACGACATGCATAATTTGCAGGATGATGATAGTTGCAAGTCGCACACTTGGGGTGAGACCCAGTGTACTGCTTCTTGACTTTGGGAACAGCAGTGATTGGAGCAGTACCAGCAGGAGTAGGTTTAGCAATGGGGTTTTGAATAGTAGGAACAATTGCATTGCATCCTGAACCCTGAGACTTTCGCCTCTTGTTCTTGCTGCCACTTGGCTGCTGAGTAACTTAATGTGCAGACTTGGAAGATGTAGAGTTAGCAAACTGCTTATCACACACACGGTTGTTGTTGCGACTAGCTGCAAGATGGTAGCCTTCCTCAATAGTTTCGAGCTAAGCTGCGTCAATAGAATCACGCATAGCAGGAGGTAGGCCAGTGATGTACTTGGTTATCATCCGCTTGGGAGTAGAAACCAAGTAAGGAACGATCAAACTAAGCTGCTTAAAACGAGTAGCATAAGCCAGATTATCATCACCAATCTGCTTCAAGTGCCAGAACTCTTCTTCAAGCTTCAACTGCTCATGGGGAGGGCAGAACTCAAGCATCATTAGTTCTCGCACCTCGGTCCATGGAAGAGCATATGCCTCTTCGTTCGAATGGAGGTTTCTCTCGTTTGACTACCACTCCAACGCTCTGCCTTGAAACATTTCTGTTGCACTCCTAGTCTTTAGCTGCTCTAGGCACTCACTGTTGATGAAGGTGTCACACCCCAAACGCGTTAAAACAACAAACCACGGCGGAATCGTCGGGGAGTGTTGTAACAAAATCATTGTTTCATAACACATGGAAATTTGAAGTTTTGTTTTATTTAAAGATTAACCATTTACATCGTCTTGAAATTTAAATAAACAATTTAAACATAGTCTATTATTTTTATTAAGTCACTAAGGCCTCGTCCAGTCCTATGTGAGCATGCATCCCAGCAATCAACATCATTCAACAACACCTGAAACATATGTAAAAATAAAGTCAGCAAAGAAATGCTGGCGAGCACATAGGTTTTATGAGAGTGTCGGATTCATGGCTAGTTTAGATGTTGCAATACCTAATTAAAAACCTTGTTTTTAAAAAAAAGAGTATAGTATTGCAACATAATTAACCAACTCACATCAAGTGGGTTATAATTTATAAAATCTCGTAGCCATGATTCTTAACCCCAAAACATTTATTTAATTAAATCAAAGTGTAAAACATCTCGTAAAAACTCGTTAATAAAACTCGTATGGTTTATATTATTCAGAAAACATCATTGTGTGACAACGTTTCAAAATCGTTTACCCAAGTGAACTAAATAACGCCATGGTATGTAATATGATGAAAACACTTATATATAAGAAGTACCAGCGGCGTATCTACCATGTTTTTATCACATTACACCCGTCCCGTTATCTAAACACTAACCAAAAACCAATCGTTTACCCAACTCGTTTAACTCGTTAAAATCGCTTCAGTCGTTTAAATCATTCTCATTTTAAATTGTGAAATCTACTTTTGGTCGTCTCGCTAATAACATCCAAACGTTCGCGACTCGACTATCTCAAAACTCGCATTAATAAACCACCAAAGGGTAAATTAACAATCACAGATTCAGTCGTTACCCACCTAACCCACACATAACCATGGGTGCAGTCTGATAACGGGATTTGTCAGATCCTATGGTACCATAACCTAATACTGGTCGGTTCGGCCAAAACTAATGAATGTTATTCGTTATGTGATTACAACCAACAAGTTTATCCACATTATCGAAATCGTTATTAATTTAATATAAACCATTTTAATCATTTTCGAAACCATCGTTAAAAACATCGAAATCATTTAACACATATGAATCACCCCAAAACAATTGAAAACAGTAAAATAGGGGAACTATGTACTCACTTGAGAATGCTTAGAAGTCTTGAATAACAACCAAGCAAAGCTAGAGGGATCACGGAAATCAATCGGCACCTAATATAAGTAACTATGAAAATAAACCGGACCTAAATCGGAAGATCGGATAGGATGAGTTTTCATAAACCAAATGAGTATTAGAACTCATATGATATGGTTAACAAAGCCTACATACTAAATCGAAACCTAACCTAAGTGGTTATGACCCATTACGACCCGTTTAGGTAGCTTATGTTACTTTAACGCGTCGTTCGTGTAAAACGCGTTCGGACAGCCTAACTAGTCCTATGAAAAGTATTATATGCCTTAACATGTCTAATAATGTTACCTAATCAGTTTAGATATAAAAATTTAGGTTACATATGTTTAAAATGAATTTACGCGTAAAAAGGGCATTTTGGTCATTTTCCTAGGGCATATAAACTACCTATCATACAACTAACTAAACGAAGTGACCATAAGGTATAACCTCGGAAGGTTATTCCCTATACAACTATGGTCACAAAACATGTTTGGTCGGATCCTAATGATCGACCAAACGGGTCTAGTTCGAAAGTCTAAGCGGGTGTTTAGACCGCTTGACTTACGACTCTACACAAGCACTAAATTAAAAGTATGAGCTAAACATGTTAAAACATGTTTAGTTAAGTTAGAAAACAGGTTTTGATATCAAAACAAAGTGTTTTGATACCCAAGAATAGTTTGGTTACAAAATACGCATAAATACGCATTTTGACCGACACTACGACTCGTCACTACACCTAATCAACGTGGTAATCAGTAGGCATAGTCACAAGGGACTATAACCATCGTGATTATGCTCATGTTCCGAAGTTCAAACGAACTTTGTGTTGACCAAAGACTGTTTAAAGCAGAAAGTCAAACACAGTTTGACTTTCGTGCTTAAAAACGCATAAAAGCACGAAAGAATACTTATAAAGGGTCCAAGCTAGAAGATCTTGATTCAAATTGCTCAGGTATGAAGTGTTAAACCCCAACTTAGAGCTATTTGAATCAGATTGTGAGGAATGAGGATGAAGGTGATGGGTATTTATAGAAAACCCACAACCGTTAGGATCTTTCCTCACAAAACGTGCTTCGATCTTGACCTTCCATGTGGGCACATGGTATTGTAATACAAGGGGCATACTAATAACCATCAAATCTAGCCCAAAGTATGCAAAACCTTGGGTTAAAACCATCAAAAACAGGCTGGAAGTCCAAATTCAATGTTTCTGTCTGATGGGCTCTCGCGGGACACATAAGAATAGGCCTGGGCTTACGCCCCAGGCCTAGCAAGTTTGGCAGAATTATAATTTTAGCCCCTGCAGGCCCTAAACTTGGTTTTCGATGCATATTTGACACGTTTAAGCCCCGTTATCCCCATTTCAAAGCTCTAAAATGAAGTTAAAGTATAGGGAACTTAAAATATGCTCAAAAACATCTCGTATGTCGGTTCGTTTGGTCGTACGGTTGCGTTATTCGGGTAATTACGACGGAAGTCATAACGAACGCAAAAACTATCCAAATTAAGCGACGAATGGAATTTTATCATGCCAATCACTAAAATAAAATATTTTAATGATTACATAAAATTTTGGATGTCCATATATATTCAAAACGTAAGATATGCGCGAAAATGCAAACTTATGCACTTTTTGACGCTTTTAGTCCCTATTGATCAAGAAAGTTTATTTTTGCGCACCAAACATCTCAAAGCCTATTTCTAAGCTATGTAATGGATATTTATGGCATGTTTAACTTATGATCATATTCCAGAAGGTTCGTTACAGTACGAATAAGCATACTTTAGCAGTTTGTCAAAATTAGTCCCTGTAAGCGAAAAAACTTGATTTCGCCACACCAAACCCTCCAAAACTTATTTCTAAGTTATGGAAAGGTTATTTAAGGTATGTTAAGCCTATGTCACTATCTCGGAGTGTTTTTCACGTTAAATTGATTACGTTTACGCATCAGTTCACGTATAACTTTCCAGAAAGCGATTTAGAGCTTGAAATCGAACGAGAATTGATATGTGTAAAGGATACACATATTTATACAAATCCCAAGAATGAAATGAAACATTTCATTGATTTGGTATTTGTTTGATGGTCGTGGAGGCACAGATGTCACAGTCTCCCCTACTTCAGGAAATTTCGTCCCGAAATTTATTTAGAGGAAACTTGTGAGAGCTAGAAACATAAAGTCGAAAAGATAAAACAACACTGGTTAGGGTTCTGAACTTCTAGTAACTTTAAATAACTTTATGCTTGCAATGTAAGAGGGACACTTATATACAAGTATATGAAGCGCCATTGGTGCGTCCACTTTACCTCCATTACATTGTTCACGTTTTGTTATTGTTGCCACTATAGGTTCTTACACACGATAAATCATACTGGGGTTCCTGTGCACTGAATTTCATAATTATGTACGCGCCCATAATTACGTAATTCCTTGCATAGTCCGCACAGTGCATTTTATAATGTGTAGGGGAAAACCAAATGAACAAACCTGTGATGAGCGTGACTAGACCATCCTAGGGTCCTTTTTAATTAAATCAATAAATGATATTTTTAAATAGACCACCAAGGAGTCTTTTCAGTTATATCATCACATGCCATTCTTAACCAGATTCTGAATCAATCTTTTTAACTAGACCACTCAAATGGTCTCTTTTGAATCATGGAATGGTACTATATAACCCAAGGGTCTTAGCTACCACGTAGAAGCCCATTAAGGATTTAAGGTAGTACCTTTTGAATATCCTACTATGAATCCCTTATATGAAGATATGGAAGATTCTACGAGGATTTGGATAACGAAAATCAGATCACACAAAAACATAAAAGAGAACACATAAACACATAATCACATAATCGCATAATGGTTTAATTTGACCTTTAATTTGTTATCTTTGGACGCGGGTATTTAAAGCATACCAGGAATCCAATCCGTGGATTTCATTTGGCACTTTAAACATTTTCAAGAATCTAACTATGAAGATAGGAAGATCTTAATAGGAATTCGGCTTGTCTTTATTGAATTTTAATGTACGTATTAAGGCGTACAAGGAATCCAATTAAGCGCTCCGATTTGGGCGATAATCATCCACAAGGATCTAATTGTGGGGATAAGAAGATCCTATATGGATTTTAGAATTCGAAGGGCGGGAGATGCTTCGAAACCTTGCACTAGACGTGCTTAAGTCGATACATGAGGTAGAATGCTCATGAAGTTGAGGTGCTAGATATGCCAAGGCTACAGATAAAGCAGAATTTGAAGGTTAAGTCAATGTATGAGAAAAATGTTTTTGAAAACTATGCATGGGGTTCTTTTAGAAATGTGTTTAATGTTTTTGAAACCTTACATAATACTTTTGAAATCATAAAGTAGGTGTATTAGGTAAGTATATTTATAAAGTGTTTTAAAATCATGCGAGATAAATTTTGAAATTATGTATAAGGGTTTTGAAAACATGAATATTGCTTTTGAAATCATGCACTTGACACATTAAGTAAATATACTGTGTTAAAATCGTTTTCAAACTATATGAAATATTTTGAAATCATGAAGGTTGTTTTGAAAACCTATACTATATACGTTGTTATGAAAACCAGAATGAAATGATATGAGATTGAAGAAAGGTATCCTTAGTTATCTAACCAAGGATTTAAAGTGATTATTCAAAATGTCACTTATTTTCTGTACTTCGTTTCTTAGAATGAAACGAGCACTTAGAATTTTCGAGGAATTCATGAGCGATCATATGAACGAGAGAATTACAAATATGGTTCTTTGGTGTAGGTATCGTAGGGTATGCCATACACACATGTAACTATACTTGTATATCAGAATTGCAAACAATGATTTTATTTATAAACAAAACCGATTGTTTCAGAGTTCAAAAGAAAAACACAAGAAACATAAGCATAAGATTTAGATTATTCAAAGCAGCAGCTTCTTCTAATCAGCCAAATGCTCATCTGTGGGTCAAATTTGCCTTAGGTGTAGCAAGTACCAGGAGGAAAATGAGCTCGTGCTGGATTCGTTTGTGCAGCAGTAGGATCTGCAACAGTTTTGCTTTGGATAGCAAAACGGCACACATTAACCAGATGCCCCCATCCTCCGCAGTTGAAACATTTTCGACATTTGGCACTGGCATAGTGGTGGAGGTTACACTGATTGTACAAAGGAGCAGTTCCCAAGTACGGCTTCTTGGCTGGTGGTGCTGCCACCTGGCTAGGTTCTGCTTGATTTGGTGTAACGGCTATGGGATCCTTTGGAGCTTTATGCTTCTTTGACTTTTTCGAAGGCTCAGTTTCTGCTTCCTTTGATGCTTCTTGGGTAGCTTCATTATTGAGACGAGACATGGCGACAGCTAAATCAACAGTCTTTAGGATTACTTCGCCTATTCGCTGGGCAAATTTGGTAGTCTGCTCGGACATTTGAGTGTCGCTGCGATGAAGAGACATTCTGGAGGAAGAGAAAGTCATAGGAGGAAACAAGTGATATGTTATCGGATAATCAAAACAGAATGACAACGCATAGAAATTGCGATCATTTGTTTGTTACCTAAGGCAAACAAATGAGACGGTGACTAATCAAAGTAAGCGGGTCATATTAAGGTATCGCGAAGACATGTTTTATCCTATAAGTGGACACTCACCCCAAGAGTTCCCAGGTAAGAGTGACTGGTCCGATTATGTGGATTTGTACGAACACTCTAGCCTTAGATAGAAAACTCAGAGTACAGGCATCCACCCTTCCAGATTGCACGTGTTCACATTATAAGACCCAACTTCGACGAGATTTTGAAAACTTAGAGGGTTCAAAACCTTATAATAAATCATCCTAGAACAGATGATTGGTTTTCAAAGCGGATTTGAAATTTGTATTCTTGTTGTGGTTGTCGCCTAAGGATAGGTGACGGTATTGTTTTAAGATCTAAACACAAGAATCTTGTGTTAGGGTCCTAGGAAGGTTATAGACTAGGTCAAAGCATTACTAAACCTAATTCCCTATAACCATGAGCTCTGATACCAATTTTTCGTCACACCCGACTGCGTTAAAACAACAAACCGCGGCGGAATCGTCGGGGAGTGTTGTAACAGAATCATTTTTTCATGACACATGGAAATTTGAAGTTTCGTTTTATTTAAAGATTAACCATTTACATCGTCTTGAAATTTAAACAAACAATTTAAACATAGTCTATTATTTTTATTAAGTCACTAAGGCCCCGTCCAGTCCTATGTGAGCATGCATCCTAGCAATCAACATCATTCAACAACACCTGTAACATATGTAAAAACAAAGTCAACAAATAAATGATGGCGAGCACATAGGTTTTATGAGAGTGTCGGATTCATGGCTAGTTTACATGTTGCAATACCTAATTAAAAACATTGTTTTAAAAAAAAGAGTATAGTATTGCAACATAATTAACCAACTCAAATCAAGTGGGTTATAATTTATAAAATCTCGTAGCCATGATTCTTAACCCCAAAACACTTATTTAATTAAATCAAATTGTAAAACATCTCATAAAAACTCGTTAATAAAACTCGTATGGTTTATATTATTCAGAAAACATCATTGTGTGGCATCGTTTCAAAATCGTTTACCCAAGTGAACTAAATAACGCCACGGTATGTAATATGATGAAAACACTTATATATAAGAAGTACCAGCGGCGTATCTACCATGTTTTCATCACATTACACCCGTCCCGTTATCTAAACACTAACCAAAAACCAATCGTTTACCCAACTCGTTTAACTCGTTAAAATCGCTTCAGTCGTTTAAATCATTCTCGTTTTAAATTGTGAAATCTACTTTTGGTCGTCTCGCTAATAACATCCAAACGTTCGTGACTCGACTATCTTGAAACTCGCATTAATAAACCACCAAAGGGTAAATTAACAATCAAAGATTCAGTCGTTACCCACCTAACCCACACATAACCATGGGTGCAGTCTGATAACGGGATTTGTCAGATCCTATGGTACCATAACCTGATACTGGTCGGTTCGGCCAAAACTAATGAATGCTATTCGTTATGTAATTACAACCAACAAGTTTATCCACATTATCGAAATCGTTATTAATTTAATATAAACCATTTTATTCATTTTTGAAACCATCGTTAAAAACATCGAAATCATTTAACACATATGAATCACCCCAAAACAATCGAAAACAGTAAAATAGGGGAACTATGTACTCACTTGAGAATGCTTAGAAGTCTTGAATAACAACCAAGCAAACCTAGAGGGATCACGGAAATCAATCGGCACCTAATATAAGTAACTATGAAAATAAACCGGACCTAAATCGGAAGATAGGATAGGATGAGGTTTCGTAAACCAAATGAGTATTGGAACTCATATGATATGGTTTAACAAAGCCTACATACTAAATCGAAACCTAACCTAAGTGCTTATGACCCATTACAACCCGTTTAGGTAGCTTATGCTACTTTAACGCGTCGTTCGTGTAAAACGCGTTCGGACAGCCTAACTAGTCCTATGACAAGTATTATATGCCTTAACATGTCTAATAATGTTACCTAATCAGTTTAGATATAAAAATTTAGGTTACATATGCTTAAAATGAATTTAAGCGTAAAAAGGGCATTTTGGTCATTTTCCTAAGGCTTATAAACTACCTATCATACAACTAACTAAACGAAGTGAGCATAAGGTATAACCTCGAAAGGTTATTCCCTATACAACTATGGTTACAAAACATGTTTGGTCGGATCCTAATGATCAACCAAACGGGTCTAGTTCGAAAGTCTAAGCGGTTGTTTAGACCGCTTGACTTACGACTCTACACAAGCACTAAACTAAAAGTGACGAGCTAAACATGTTAAAACATGTTTAGTTAAGTTAGAAAACAAGTTTTGATATCAAAACAAAGTTTTTTGATACCCAAGAATAGTTTGGTTACAAAATACGCATAAACATGCATTTTGACCAAAACTACGACTCGTCACTACACCTAATCAACGTGGTAATCAGTAGGCATAGTCACAAGGGACTATAACCATCGTGATTACGCTCACGTTGCGAAGTTCAAACGAACTTCGTGTTGACCAAAGACTGGTCAAAGCAGAAAGTCAAACACAGTTTGACTTTCATGCTTAAAAACGCATAAAAGCACGAAAGAATACTTACAAAGGGTCCAAGCTAGAAGATCTTGATTCAAATTGCTCAGGTATGAAGTGTTAAACCCCAACTTAGAACTATTTGAATCAGATTGTAAGGAATGAGGATGAAGGTGATGAGTATTTATAGAAAACCCACAACCGTTAGGATCGTTCCTCGCAAAACGTGCTTCGATCTTGACCCTCCATGTGGGCACATGGTATTGTAATACAAGGGGCATACTAAAAACCATCAAATATAGCCCAAAGTATGCAAAACCTTGGGTTAAAACCATCAAAAACAGGCTGGAAGCCCAAATTCAATGTTTCTGTCTGATGGGCTCTCACGGGCCGCGTAAGAATAGGCCCAGGCTTAGCAAGTTTGGTAGAATTACAATTTTAGCCCCTGCAGGCCCAAAACTTGGTTTTCGATGCTTATTTGAAACGTTTAAGCCCCGTTAATCCCATTTCAAAGCTATAAAATGAAGTTAAAGTATAGGGAACTTAAAATATGCTCAAAATCATCTCGGATGTTGATTCGTTTGGTCGTACGGTTGCGTTATTCGGGTAATTACGACGGAAGTCGTAACGAATGCAAAAACGATCCAAATTAAGCGACGAATGGAATTTTATCATGCCAATCACTAAAATATAATATTTTAATGATTACATAAATTTTTGGATGTCCGGATATATTCAGAACGTAAGATATGCGCGAAAATGCAAACTTATGCACTTTTTGACGCTTTTAGTCCCTATTGATCAAGAAAGTTTATTTTTGCGCACCAAACATTTCAAAGCCTATTTCTAAGCTATGTAATGGATATTTAGGGAATGTTTAACTTATGATCATATTCCGGAAGGTTTGTTACAGTACGAATAGGCATACTTTCGCAGTTTGTCAAAATTAGTCCCTGTAGGCAAATAAACTTGATTTCGCCACACCAAACCCTCCAAAACTTATTTCTAAGTTATGTAAAGTTTATTTAAGGTATGTTAAGCCTATGTCACTATCCCGGAGTGTTTTTCGTGTTAAACTAATTACGTTTACGCATCAGTTCGCGTATAACTTTCCAGAAAGCGATTTAGAGCTTGAAATCAAACGAGAATTGATATGTGTAAACGATACACATATTTATACAAATCCCAAGTATGAAATGAAACATTTCATTGATTTGGTATTTGTTTGACGGCCGTGGAGGCACAGATGTCACAGAAGGTAACTTCAATGCTGTCAAACCACTCGAGCATAGCAGTCACCCCATCACTGCCCGTGAAGGGCTTAGGGTTGCAGGAGATGAAATGTTTGTAGGTGAACTTGGTAGACTTTTCTTTCTCCGTCTTAGAGTCCACAGAGGATGGAGGAGTGTTTGATCCTTGGATTTCAGAGACGATCTTAGGCACGACTCGAGCGATCTGGTCGGCCATGAAAGACATAATCTTTTTCTGAGATTTCTCCCTGGATCTCTTGAGAGTGTCGGATAGCTTTCGAGAAGACATCCTAGTGATCCAACAAGAGGATCGTATAAGTGTAGGTTCACAAAGTATCACAGTATAGATTCACACACCATAGATTAAAGACTCAAGGTTCAACAAGATTCACATAGTTCACATTAGTTTAAACACCACAACTCACGACCTTCTCATGGCACGTTGTACGAAGTTTGCCAATATGTCAAAAACTCTTATATATAGGAAGTACCAGCGGCGTATCCACCACGTTTTGGGCACACTCTGTGACAACTGGCACTTTTCCGTACATTCCGTTCAATAATTAGACAGTAATTTGTGCTTTAATGACTGTGCATGATCTAGTTTATAAGACGAATGAATTTCTGTTATATACTTACAATGGCATTTCATGTTGCAAGACTTTTATCATTACTACATGCAACAAAATATAGTTCTATTAATGCACAGAACAGTGTTGGCTCAGTTATCAGACAAACTAGAAGTATCGACGGGAGTTCAGTACTTAGACAAACATGATGTTAAGACACAAGATAAGCCTAGGACCAAGTGATACATTAGTATAGTGTGTAGGAACGTAGGGATTACAGAACTGCCTTCCTAGTGATGACATAGTGTTGGTGCACACATCTGTCATCTTCGTCTTAATATCGAGTCTCGAGTTCGTTGCAGATTGGATTGAGCATGATGTCATCATTTCAAAAGATGACATCATAATGATGACATCAATGTTGACATCATCAATAGACAACATCACGTGAATATGCATGAAATTGAAATCAGAATGTTATGCATGATGTGATCGCTTGAAATGGCAAATTAGAGGTTGACCGCTTATATATGTCTTGTTCGCTTGAGAGTCTGATCGCTTGAACACATACATGTTCATTTCAAGCGATCAAGACTAGCCTATATATATGTGTCATGTGTGTCATTTTCAAGCGGACAGATCAGAGCCTTGTAATCGATACCGAAGTGCTGCCGGTATTTTTCGTGATTGTAATTACTGTTAAATCAATATACACGAGGTTTAAAGTGATACGCTAGCTGTTTCGCAATCCGTTTCTTAGTTTCCGCCTCTGAAACTGATAAATCTCTTCTGAACGACTCATTCGGGTCTCAAACCGATCCTACAAGTGGTATCAGAGCTCAGGAGGATGAGATTTCGCAAAAACAGCTCGTTTTCATCACTAATTCTGTTTCTACATCATTCTTTTTCAAAAATCAAAATTTTTACGGATAAAATCGGCTCAAATTCACACATCTTGTGCGTAATCATGTATAAACAAATTCTGTGAAGTTTCGGACCTAAAATCAACTTAAAAACTGGTTATTTTCATCTACTCGCTTGAAATTGGTTCGAAGTTGCTGACATCATCAACTGTTCAAGCGAACATATCACGTCGTGTCCGCTTGAAAAATCGTTCAATCGCTTGAAATTGACTGGTCGCTTGAAAAACGTCTGATCGCTTGAAAAAGACACACCTCTTGAATCACGTGTCCGCTTGAAAAAGTGCATCGATTTGTTTGAACATTTAATCAGTGTGTCAGTTGGTTACATGAGTGCTTCGTTCAAGAATCTGCATGTGACATCGACAATATTACAATATTGAGGTCCAATCAGAATTATCCGCACAATTAAAAAAAAAAGTTTGTGATTCTCGTAAAGTGTCATAGCACATTCACTTTTTGTCAGTCATCAATTCTTATAGTGCATGTGCAAGTAAAGGATAACAAGGATTGTTGTCTTTAGTATAGATAGTATCAAATCATGTGTTGAGTGTCAGTTTGTATGTGGGATTTGAAGTCCAAGACAATTTAAGGTTCAATTAAAATGAGTGGGGGATTGTGAAAGTTGTTGGTTCATGTTAATCAAAGAAAAATTTTGCATGTGATGTTGCTGTGTCATCAACTAAAGTGAACATATCGATTATCAAAATTAAAGGTCCAGTGATAATTCATTGTGAATTGATAAGGATCATATTGATGAAGTGTTTGTCTGCCATGTGATTGTTTGATCCATGTGATAGATTATTATAAAGGTCCAATTAAAGAGTATTGAAAGATTAACTTGTCGGCACATTACATCATTACATGTGAACATTTCAGTTTCCTATATGTGTTGGTCCAATGAAAATTGAATGGTGAATTAAAGTTTGTGGTTCAATCGGATTAGTAGATAGGTTAAATCAGATCTACAAGCTTCGGCCCATTGCGTTATTAGCAGTCCACTATTACTCGAGAACCAATCACATTCTAGTGCAACATTATGTTCATTAAATCAAGCGGACTTATCAAGTGTAAAGTGTAATCATTTTTGTCAGTACATTTGTAAGTCAGATCGTTTTGTGTGGATAAATCGCGTGATAAAGTCAAGATCGTACAGTTTGGAGTTCAAAGGTTTAAAAGGGTCAGGTCAATCGAATTCGATCTAGGTCATTCAGTCTACACAGTTGGTCAACGTTTCGCACAGTGTGTCAACCTTCAATCCGCTCAAAATAGTCATCAGTCTGAGTACCTATTTGTTTCGATTAATTGATAAATCTTTAAACTGATTGTGTTTTGTTGGGGTGTTGTCATTTGTCAGGTACTTGTCGGTTTCTACAAGAGATTCAAGTTGCTAAAAAGGAATGGATTCCGAGTTCTACAACGCATTTGCTACACCCTCGACTACTCCAGCTTCAATTGCTCAAAACATGAATGCAGAAAACGAAACTGGAACAATGCAAAAACCCCCGAAGCTTATGGGAATTGAAGATTATCACGGATGGAAGAAACGGTTTGAAAATTGGGTTCAGGCGAATCATCTAAGAGCTTGGGAGAGCATTGAAACTGAGTATGAGAGGCCAAAGAATACAATGGGAGCTGATAAAATCATTTTTGAATTTACTGAACAAGAGAGGGAAAGTTATAAAGGAGAGAAAATGATGATCAATTTGTTACAACAAGCAGTAAAAGAAGATATATTTGTGTTGCTTCAACATGATGAAAATTCTTATTCTATCTGGGAAGCGCTTCAAAAGAAGTTTGAGGGAAGCACTGAAATGTTACAAAGTAAAGCAGCTTTGTTGAAAAAAGAGTTTGAATTGTTTACGTGCATGCCTGGTGAAACAACAAAGAGTCTTATTGAAAGATACTGTCATCTTGTACGTACCATGTCACAGTTGAAGATTACAAAAACTCCAGCAGAATGGGTTGAAAAGCTTGCTGATGCATTACCGCAAAAGGAATGGGGTACATATCTGATGATATTAAAGAATTCCGGACAATTTAAAAGGTTATCTATTGCACAGTTAATCGAGAAGTTGGAGGCACAGGATCTGGAACAGCAGAAAATTGCTAGAATGAACAGTTCAACTCATCAACAAGATATTAAATTGTACTATAAAGGAAATGTTCAAACTACTGAAGTTAGCCCAAAGATACAAACTGCATTTAGTGCTGGAAATCAATCTACACCTAGCAGTCAAGGATCAGTTAACACTAGTGGGTTCTCAACGGTGAATCCTCCAAGTGTTCAAAGTTCATCTGCTGGAAATGGTCATTTGATTCAGTGCAATGTAGCTCTACATCTTCAAAACGGTCAAAATTATTCTGAAGAAGTTGTAAAGCATCATATGGGATTATTGGTCACTGCATTAGAGTCTTATGAAGGGTTGATTGCCGGAAAAATTGGCAATCCGATGCTCACAAAGGAAGATTATGACCAGATCGATGCAGAGGAGCTGGAACTGATGGATATTAAATGGGCTTTAGCTAGTGTTTTGAGAAGAGCAGAAAAATTTAGATTGGTTACAGGAAGAAATGATTTCTTGGATGCGAATCTTTCTAATCTTGGATTTGATAAATCTAAAGTTGTCTGTTTTCGTTGCAGGGAGAAAGGTCACTTTAAAAGAGAGTGCAAGAATCAGGAGCCGAGAGGAGCAAAGGAGTCGTCTGGGAAAGATGATTATTATAGGAAAACCATTTATCAGCAAATCACTCATCAACCACATCAACAAAAAGAGCCACAAACTGCTCATGGAAGAATGATCGAAGATGCAAACAGGAAAGCTTACCACGGTATCGTTGATCAAGATGATGAGAAAATGGCTGAAGGATTTAGCTGGGACAAGTACATTCCAGCTGATTCAAATGTTGGAGTGTTTATTGCTCATATTATTCGAAATCCGGAAATGCTGAAGGAATGGATGGAAGTGTTATCTGATGAAGAGAAAAGTGAAGATGAAGGATCTGTTTCATCTAAAAACAGTTCGTCAGAGACAAGTGATACTGATGAAGAAATTGAACAGATTAATATTGGAAAAACTCACTTATCTTCTGATAGTTTTGAATTTTATTTTGCAGAAAAATTGAAGAAACTGAAAGAGGAGAAAGCTGAAAAATATTTGAAAAAGGTCAAAGTGGTTGAGAAGATTGTGGAAATTGAAAAGATAGTTGAAGTTGAGAAGATCATTGAAATCACAAAACCTTGTCTTAAATGTTTAGAGTCTTGTAAATAATGTATAGAGAAAGATGAGAGGTTTAGTGAGTTAGAAAAGTTGAAAGAAAAGTTGTTGTTTGATGTAAAAAATTTGAAAAAGTCATATGATGTATTGAACAGAACTGTGAATAGTCTGGAGAAGACTAACTCTGAAAGAGAAAAAGCTTTGAAGATGTTGAATGCTACTATGATGACAAAGCAAAAAGAGATCAACTTATACATAGAAGAATGTGCAAAGTGGAAGAAAGAGTTGGATAGTGAAGCAACTGAGAATGAAAGAATCAGAAGATTGCTGCAAAGTTACAAAGGTTGTGACTACATAATTGATAGAATTTATCCAACAGTTGAAGGATTTGAAGCGTTTAAAGGTGAAGAAACAAAGCCAAAGAAGAAAAAGGATACTGGTAAGAAACAGGGTGTCTGTTATAATAAGTGTCCGCCTCCGATTTGGGAAGGGTACTCGTCTAGAAAACCTAACGAGGAAGAACTAAAACAGGCAGTCAATACTAAGTTAGAATCCGAGATAACCGATGTTTTACCGGACAATATTGATGTCACGTTCACAGCGTCCGACACAGATCATGAGTCCGAATTGATAAAAAAAGTGGTTGATCAGGTGTTGGATAAGGATGAGGAGTCAGAGTCAAAGTCAGAATCCGAAAGTTCGTGTCAGTCAGTCAGGGGTTCGAGTTCGTCCGAAAAGAGTTCAAAGTCGTCAGGAAAACGGGTGTATAGTAAAGAATTTTTGTTGTCAAAATCTAACTTGAATGACGAATCATTTGAAGTTGCATATACTTTGAATGGTTCTGACAAATTATATTTTGATAAAGAATTTCCAATAAGAGGTGTCAAAACTGATTTGATAAAAAAGGTTTTCAAACTAACAGAAATTAATATTTCTGAAATAAAAGATGCAAATCTTAATGTAAAACCTAAACCTTACACCTCAAGAGTACAACAACGTTTGAACAAGAAAAAGGGTTACAATTCTGGTTCTGGTTATCAAAAGAAACTAAACCACAATCGTAGCTACAAAAAGAAAGGACTTGGTTTTATTCCACCTGAAAACTATAAAAATAAAAAATATGTTCGAGATTATAAATAAAAAATGACATATGTTGCAGGAACTAGCCATGAAGAAGAAGCAAAGAGTTCATTCTGGAAACAGTCAAACCAGGAGTTTCTTGCTGAAAAGATAAAGAATGGAGCTTATCAATGGAAAGAAACAAGAACTTGTTACAGATGTAATGAAGTTGGTCACATTGCATGGAACTGTCCTAAGGTAACCAACACAAAACAGGGAGTTTCAGAAAAACTCAAAGAAGTAGTTGTTGATAAAACCGAACCACCAACTGAAAGATTCAAAGTGTTCAAAAATTCAACATATGAAGTTGGAGAGTGTTCGAAAAGGTTTTACAAGAAAAGGGGAAATCTTGACAACCAAGCTTGGGTTGTTAAGAAATCAGATGTAAAATCTGGCGATGAATCTGATTCCACAAAATCAGAAGAGCCACAGGTTGAGGTAAAAAGAGAAAACTCAGTTCCTCCAATGGATGATGAGAACTTTCCACCATTGAGTACTGAGAATTTTAAATCAAAAGTCGGGAAAGTTGAGATCTCTAATCAATTTTATTCTGATAAGAATGAATTTGATGTTGAGAAAGCTTTTAATGGAAACGTAAAGAAAATTTTTGGAAAAATGATCGATGGGAAGGTTAAAGGGGTAAAAGACTTTTATGCTAAAAAGAAAGCAACTTACACTCCAACTGCTTCTGAATTGAAAACACCCAAGGCTGGTCAGGCTTGGGTGGACATTTTCTTTGCCTGAAAAACCTGACTTGCCGGAGATCCCAAGTTTGTAATCGTGGATCAGGAATCGGCATCATTCATGTTTTATGAGATTGTATGAAAGTTATTAAAAATGTTTGAATGATTACAGGTGAAAGGACTACGCCGGAGCTTTCAGGTTGGTAAGTACGAAGCAGGAATCGGCATTTTGATTGGTAAAATGGTTTGTGTAGAAGTTTTATTCCTACATGTGTTTAAATGTTGGATATTCTTACAAGTGGTGAGAGGTTGATTCTGACAAAGTGATTACTCAAGGTCATTAGTTTGAACTTGATGTAATCCTGATACAAGAGATTGAATGGACAATGCGATGAACCACACCCCTAACTTTACAAGTGGTAAAACCAACAAATCTTATTTTCCGGAAAAATCATTTTGTTAAAACAAACTTAGGTGTTTTGAAATGATTATGAGAAAATAGTTTTGTGAAAGGGGGAGTTCTGATTGTTTATGCCAAGTGGATGGAGATTTGAAGCGATTTGATATTGGTTGTCAAGTTTTTGTACAGTTTGCTTTCAAATTTACTTAAATGTCTTTGCATTTTAGGGGGGGGGGGTAGAAAATTTCTGAAAATCCAAAAACATTAGAAAATTTGAAAAAGGCAAAAACATGATAAAATCAAAAATGAGTTTTGTTGTGTCAAAAAGAGGAAATGATAGTACATCAGTAGACTGTCACAACATGCTAAAGAAATGAAATGTTAAAATGTAATAAACAATCTCACTGTGGATGTGTCAGTAGGTTTTTACACATTTAGTAAATTGTGACGAGATATAAACATAAATTTCAAACTTGCTTGTTCTGTGGGTTAACACAAACTTGGATATATAGGTAACCCCTGAAATCTTGTTTGAAAGGTCCCTTATTCTGAGATACTAGGTCTTTATGCTCAGTGATATCTGGGGTATTATCCCGGGACTTCTGCTGAAAGAAATTTCTGACCTAGTCCCCGGATAATGCTTTCTGCAAATGCTTGAAACATAGCATCGCCCTCAGCAAGCTGATGAAACAATAAAATTGATAGTCGCTGCTGTTGTAATGCAAAAGATCCTCTAAAGGGGACACACCAAAAGTCGAAGCCGTCATCTCTCTGCGTATCGAAAGATCGACCTGAGCTCTCACGGCCCTCGCACTATAATTTATTCACTTACAGATATCATCTGTGGTATACTCACCTATAAGACTGAATATTGGGATCTGGATACGAGAGTATATTCAAGTAGTGGGACACACGGGTAAGTTCAAGAGCTTAAAACATTAACCTCGTATATCGAATCAATTGAACTTTGTGTGAAAATTTAAGTGGACAAATATACTGACAATCTAGGTGAATTGTTTAGAACTGAAAATGAAATACAGCTTAACGATGTTAGTGACATGTCTCACAAACTGATATGATCCTCTTACACAAAACTCACAAAAATATTGTCTGTAAATATTTCTTTATTGCATTTCTTTTCCTTCAAAAATCCAAAAAGATTTTCAGTGTGTTTTAGCATAAATTTTGAAAAATTCAAAAATAATTTCGACAACTGGTGTTGAAGAGCTAATTTTCAAAATTCCGAGTGCTAGACATGACGAACAGGTTTGGGAAAGTATTTGTTTGAAGTTCTTTGAAATGAAAATGATATTTCTGCAAGTGGTTCATCAGAGACTATAAATGTTGAATCATTTTAAAATATGCTCTACAAGTGGTTATCAGAAAATTTATGTCTGGGTTAAGAATGTGCAGGTGTAGCCAGGTTTAGATCTTGAACCTGAAAAAAGAGTGCCAGGTTTCGATACCTGAGGATTTTTTCGCGAATTCCAGGCTGTGATCTCAGCATATCGAAAGGGGGAGTCTGAAGTCACCTAAAGGAAGGAGTATGTTGGTGATGAAAAGAAAGGAGATAAAGTTTAAGGATGCTTTCACTGTGAGATATTTCAGTGAGCGTTCAGACTGATAAAGACTGAAGATGAAAAGACTCGACACTTAAGACTCGTCAACATCTGAGGGGGAGTCTGTTGGTGCACACATCTGTCGTCTTCGTCTTAATATCGAGTCTCGAGTTCGTTGCAGATTGGATTGAGCATGATGTCATCATTTCAAAAGATGACATCATAATGATGACATCAATGTTGACATCATCAATAGACAACATCACGTGAATATGCATGAAATTGAAATCAGAATGTTATGCATGATGTGATCGCTTGAAATGGCAAATTAGAGGTTGACCGCTTATATATGTCTTGTTCGCTTGAGAGTCTGATCGCTTGAACACATACATGTTCATTTCAAGCGATCAAGACTAGCCTATATATATGTGTCATGTGTGTCATTTTCAAGCGGACAGATCAGAGCCTTGTAATCGATACCGAAGTGCTGCCGGTATTTTTCGTGATTGTAATTACTGTTAAATCAATATACACGAGGTTTAAAGTGATACGCTAGCTGTTTCGCAATCCGTTTCTTAGTTTCCGCCTCTGAAACTGATAAATCTCTTCTGAACGACTCATTCGGGTCTCAAACCGATCCTACACATAGGTACCGGAAAGTGCCGGAAACACACTAAAACTGCAGAATTCTGCAGTAACAAACAAATTCAGCAATTTTCAGCAATGTAACATCTAAATATAATGCAGAATTATGATTTAATGGTCCTGAATGCTTTCCTAAGTGTCAGGAATCGAAACTGTCATAAAAGACTACGCAAAGCACACTAAACTGCGCAATTCAGCACTTTAACGAACAGTAACGAAACGAATAACCGGACACTACCCGAAACATCAAATTTTTACTGGAAGCATTGTTTTAGTGTTACAAAGCTAGTTATGATCACCGAACATCATATTACATCTCATAAACACTAAACCCCTAAATACCTAACTTTAATACTTGGAATCAAACTAGATTTAACCAACTAATGTTTGGAATATTACACTTTACCCCCCCCCCCCACCAATTTGAGGCTGGTTACAACATCGGCCCACTTGGGATTTTTCTTGAATATTTTAATGGATCTTATCTAGAATATGCCACACATAAGATGCCTTATACCATCTAAATGTTGGGTGTAAGATTATAAGAACCATGAGACATTAAGCACTTACCATTTTCACTTCAACCAAACTTCACCTTCTCCTCCTCTTTCCCCCATAGCTACGGCCAACACCCGCTCACACTAAACCTCCATTTTCGACCTTCTTCCATACATTCCAAGGTGATCTAGAGGTATAAGAAGCTAAGTTAGGAAGCTTGGAGGCCTTGGAGATTGAAAGACCTTCACCATTTGCTTTTATCTACTCTATTTCTTCTCTTGATCATCCCTAGCCTTGAGCTAGTGGTAAGAACCTTGATCTTTCTATTTTACATCTATTTCAAGTGGTTAAAAGATGTTACATAATGATAATCTTGAAGAACATGAAGAATCACAAGAATAAAATATGAACATAAGAAATCTTAATGTTTATGTGTTGTAATACTTGTTGATTGTTGATTGCTTGTGAAAATGATGTTGATCATCATATGATCTTGCTAGATCATGATTAAAAACATAATCTAGCAAGATGAGAGGATCAAAGTGTTGTAGGATCATAGAATATCCTCATAAGAAACATGAACTTGAAAGGATATGTGGTTTTCTTGAAAAATAATGATCAAAGTAAGGTGTAATACTTGTAGATCTAAAATTTTATGGATGGTTTTTCAAAGGAACCAAGTTAAAAACACAAGATTTACTTGATCTTGGTTCTTACATAAATAAACCGTATTTTAAAGGTTAAATAAGTATAGAAACACTTATGTAACAAGAAAAGTCAAAGAAGAAATATTTTTAGAAAACATGAATATATGTTGTAAACATCTACTTTCTTTAAAAATGAAGTTTTTAAAGAATCAATCACACTTTAAAGGGTAATAAGGCTTACTAAGAACACTAGTAAGTTACTACAAACTTTTGTGAAATTTCAAGTTCATGAAGTAGTAGATTATGCTTGTTTTTGGCAAGATCGGCAAGTGTAGATTGTTTATGGTTGATGGTGAATTGATTGTGTTGATTTTACAAAAGAAAATGATAAACCTTGATGGTATGGAAACCTCCATTTTTAGGGGAAACTATGGCAAATTTTTCTAAAAATTAAACACTTAGAAAGATATTTCTAAACAAATATTACAAGTATATTATAAACCGTAAGTTTTTACATAAACTTTGCCATAATTTTTAGTTACAAAAAAATATAAATATTAGAGGTTGGTTTTTATAAATAAAGGTGACTAAATATGTATTTAGGAAATATATATTTAGATGTCACCATGTGTGTGAATATTTGTATATTATATGTATTAGTTATATTATTTTAGGACTTGAAATAATATAACTCACCAAAATACCAAGAAATTACAATCCAAAATATTACCAAAATTCCAAGAATATGTATATACAAGTTATACACAAAATATTGGTGAAACCGAACTAGAGAATATAACTCGTAAAATACTCCGCAAATAATATACATATGTATATTTTGGATACCAAGTGAATAAAAATATGATTTTTACAATTAATTCAAGAATATATCATATTTTTGACAAGAGAAAAGTATATTATTTTTGGCAAGTATAAATATATATTTTTTTCGAAATTTTTAGAAGATATATTATTTTTGAAAGAAATATATATTTTCTCAACAAACATTAAATACAATTTTTTTGGGTGAAAGATATATTTTCTCAAATAAATATGAAATATATCGTTTTTGGAGAAAGATAAGTTTATATATATTTTCTAAGTTAGACCTGAAAATATATTACTTTTGTAACTTATATGAAAATACATTTTGCCAAAGGAAAATTATAAATAATTTTCCTAAGTAATATTTATTGAAATATATATTTTGGAAATATATATCGGTGAACTTTTATTAAAGATAATATTTCGGAATAATTAATACGAAATTAAGTATAAGAATACTTAATAAATACAACAAAGATACGTATTCTCGTACGTATAAATACACACCGGAATACGACCCCAAATACATGGCAAAAATATACAAGTATAAGATACCCCCATCCTTGGGAAGGAATTACATGTATAAATACTTGAAAATTATTAAGTTGAAATATATTGTTATAACAATAATTCCAAAATTTAATAAATATAATTTAAGTTAAAATATTTTATTATTTTAACAAATAATTATATAACTTGGAATAATATTGAAGACACAAAGAACGTAATTCAATGACACTAATTAATACTAATTTAAGGCATGACTCGCTCGTCTAATAGATCATAGCACGTTGTAGGTAGTCGTGCACACTAGTAGCCGCGTGAGTTAGGTCGGATTGAAGACCGCAAAACTGTGAGTTCATGTCCCCCTTTTCTCTTGACTGATTTCGGATTTATAATTCTCGGGGGTGGAATACATGTTACGAATGTTTAAACGGTATGAATTGACTATGAAATGAACTATTAGATTATGTGAGCATAGACTAAATTTGAAATGCCATTAATTCTTAATTAGGGATGAAGATTAGATCTAACGGGTACGGCCGAACCCCACTCATGGTACTTATGTGACCACTTGAGTGCTTCGGTGTCCCAGTCGAGGTAAATCGACAATGGTCAAGGTGAATTGACATGGTCAAGGTAAATTGAAGGAGTCAAGGTGAATTGACGTAGTCGAAGGGAGAATTCGACATAGTCGAGGGAATCGATGAGGGTATAAGTCTACTCATTTTGAGTGCTCCCTATGTCCTGACATGCTTTAACGTCCTTGTAAAACATTAATTTGATATGTTCATAAATGCTTTTCATACCTGTTTTCAGAGGAGTCTCTTAAAGGCTTACAAGTTTTTCAGTTCTCAAACCAAACGCATGAACTCGCTCAACTTTTGTTGATGTTTTCCAAAATTACATGTATTTCAGGTAATAGGTTGGATCTTGGGCGCGGGTGTTGTTTCTAGAAGTAGATTTCAAGTTTAGATGTCATCCACTTTTATTGGTTTGTGACTTAGTCGAAGGTTGTGTTTTAAAACTTAAATAACCGGTGTTTGTAATACTTTAAATTTTATGAATGGATGAACATCAGTTTGATCATATAGTTTTTTATTATGATTGAATGCAATGATATTAAACAAGTCACACATCATAGGCTTCCGCAAAAGTCAGGGTGTGATAGTTTGGTATCAGAGCTTCGATTGTAGTGAACTACGATTCCTTCTCGATTCTAGACTACAATCACTAGGACACTCTCACGAAAACATTTTACAACAAGGTTTTTCATTGCATTCACGTAAGTGTCATGATCCATGAGTCGAGCATTTTTCAAAGAAAAGACAAGGTAAGGACATTAGTAGGGAGGAGAATACCCCAAATTATGGTGCCAATTAAGGCATAGTCTACGTGAGATAGACTGGCTAAAGACAAAATGACCCTCCCCCCTCCGAAAGGATAAATGAGAGTTATATGTGATATGATGCATTTATTTTCCTGTTTATACTAAGTAACATAGTTACCCATTGATACATACATATATATATATATATATATATTTATATATGCGTGTAAGTGCATGGAATAATTATTGACGTTATTGAGATACCATCGTGTAACAACTCTCACCAAAAGTATTAATTCTTATATTATTTTGTCCAATAGGAAACCCTAATTGAGACCCCCAAATAATCTTGCATGACCCCTAAAATTTTCAGAACAATCAGAACTAGGATCAGGGCCCCTAAAACTCAAGGGGGGGTATTCCCTAATTGGTATTATCTAAACAGTTCGATGTAGAAATTGAATTTTTTTGAACCATCGACTCACCCAGGCTACAAACAGACGTGGCTACCCTATGCTAGAGGGGGTGCCCTCGCACCACGCACTAGGCTCTCACGCAACGCGAGGGAGCCGGTTTTTCAGTATAAATTCAGGGCATTGGCACTTGAATTTTGGCGTTGGTTCGACGTAAAAACTTGTTTCGTACATTGAGATATCGTCTGTTTACTTCAAAAACACACACAATCACGAAATTCTGCCGCGATAACAGGGTAATAACTCGATCACTGCTACGATTTAATGTCCGATCGATAAAAAACCAATCCGATGGATGTTTAAGTGCTGCCCGTGTTTGGGCTATACTTTGTCATTCGTCATGAAGGTTTTGATCTCGTGAGTTGTCGTAAAAGTTGTATTAAGTTACTGACCTAGTTTTTGTGTGCATTGTTATTTGAGTTAGGTTAACCAGGCTAAAATCAATAGGCTAAACGTTGCCCGTCTAAATTTGCAATGTGAGTCATTCTTTTTATCAAATTGTTTTCTTAAAACTATACTTGTTTTCAATGTTATAATACAGGGATTAAGTCTTTGTAATCTTCAATTACTGCCGGTATGTGGGGTTTTGTATACATTACTTGATACCCGTCACCATTGGACAACGAGTTAGCCAATGGGTGATCTGACCATAGTCACAGATACAGTCGAGTGACAAATACCGATTTGGGGTAATTGGTTGATAGAAACAATGCAATCACCCTTAATACTATATATTATAACAATGTGTCATTTTGTGCAACTTTAGTGACTCACTAGTATTTCTCTGCTGATAAAACCTTTTTAAAAGATGTTTCAGGTGATCTGCTGTGATCAAGGAAAAAGTGCCACGTAGCACTACAAGCTTGAAGAAGTGGCTCAATAAAATAAAGAAACATGTTTTTGTAAAACAAGGGATTTCCGTGAGAAATCACCATTATTGTAAATTATGGGTGTAATCCCCAATTTGTGAAATAAAATAAATTGGGTATTTTCAAGTTTTAAAAGATCCTGTTAAAATTCCGCTGCCAAAATAATAATTACCACGGGTTTCTGTCCCGCGGCTCCTGGAACGGGTAAAACCGGGCCGAGGGCCATGACAGAAAAAGGTGGTATCAGAGCCACTGATTTAAGCCAATTAAGTATTTAGAAATACTTAATTTTTCTGATTGTCATTCTGTGATTATGTGAAAATGCAATTTACAAAGTTTTAACTTAGAATTTTGTGTGTTTTTCATATATGCTAACAGCATGAATGAACTATCAGAAGCACTTCAAAACTTTACTATCCATACCACAGATATGGATACCACCGATACCTTCACTGGCTATCAGGCTGATACTGAAGAGCCAATGGTATTCCAAGCCCAACCTCGGGAGAAACCAAAACCGAAAAAGAGAAGAAGATTCGTGGGCTGGAGGCATGTGCGTAGGAAGAAACCAGCAACACAGAAAGTTATAAAGACTGAGGATCCCAAGGATAAAGGCAAAGGAAAGGAGATTGGGGAGAGTTCCGGGCAAGCTCAAGAAATGCCATCGTGGGAGGAGCTGGATCGTAAATTGGGACTTAGTGACCTCATCGGACCTGCCGATGAAAACTTCTTCAATTACCCGGTTGAAGCACAACTTCCAGTTAATCTGGAACCTGCTATTCCAGATCCTATTATCCACCCCCGACCTCTACCAGAAGAGCTAGAAGAATGGTGGACAACTGACTGGCAATTTCAGAATCTTTTAAATAACCCTAATATCTTTTTCCCCCAATTTGACCCTGAGCCTCCACTACACCCACCAATGAGCACTGAGAACTTGGTTGAACTTCGCCATTATGGTGAGGAGCTGGTGGACACAGGAAATAGAATCTGAGATGTGGGGGAGAGGATATCATGAAAGTACGACGAGAGGGAACGTCGTTTCTGAAATACCAGCTGGCGGCGATGGTGTGACTGTGTGGATGTGGTTGTATAATAACAAAATAATAATAATAATAATAATAGTAATAAAAATATAATCCTGTAAAATAACTTAAAAATAAAACTCTTGTAAGATAACTGGTGTGTACGGACACATAGTAATATATAAAATATGGAAGTCAAAAAATTGACAATTTTAGCTATACGTGTTAACTTGATTATGTGCGATTGTTTTATTATGTTTGGTTGTTATTCATTTTGTGCTAATAAGTTATATATATTAATTACCAGATGGAACACGCTGGTAATGAACCAATTAATGAGGTTAACCAATCCGAGCAGAACAATGAGGACCATTTTCTGAATAGACAAGATATAGAGAACATCGTTGCTCAAGGAATAGCCAATGCTATTCCAGCAATCCTTGCTGCTGCTCGAAATCCAGTTGATCCTCAACCAATTATTTCTAGAAAACGTACTCATGAAGACAACTTCAGTAATAGCGTAAATGGAGGCGGCAATATTAATAATAATAATAATAATAATAATAATAATAATAATAATAATAATAATAATAATAATAATAATAATAATAATAATAATGATAATGATGGGATGCAAGCCCCATTCCTTAAAAGAATGAAAGCTGCAACGCCTGGTTGCACCTACAAAGAATTTCTTGCCTGTAAACATGTCGAATTTGCAGGAAATGAAGGGGCGACTGCTGCACTGCGTTGGTTAGAGAAAACCGAAGCAGTAATTAAAATAAGTAAATGTGCCGAGGAGGATAAAGTCATGTATGCTTCTCACCTTTTCAAGAAAAAAGCATTAGAATGGTGGAACACAGTATTGCAAGCCAAGGGAAGCGACATTGCCTATGCCATGAACTGGGAAGAGTTTAAGCAATTTGTGGAAACAAAATTCTGCCCAGAATATGAAAAGGAACAAATGGCGAACAAATTCCTGAGCCACCGAATGGTGGATGTTGATTTCTGAGGGTATACTTCGAAGTTTTTAGAATATGCTCGAATTGTGCCTACTCTGGCTTCGCTAGAACCGGTACTTATTTCCCGCTACATTTGGGGTTTAATTAGCGAGATCCGGGATATTGTCAAAGCTGCGAGACCCCGCAAAATTGATGATGCGGTGGAATTAGCCAACACTTTTACTGACGGACTGGTGCATACGCGAGAAGAAAATAGGAAGAAGGAATTGGCTCAGAAAATTACCCAAGGATTTCGTGTGGGTAATAATATCAATTTCAAGAGAAAGGGAACTGGATCATCTTCCACTCCACCGTTCTGCAGAAACTGTAAAAAGAAACATTTTGGAAAATGTAATGAACCCTGCAACTTTTGCAAAGCTATAGGACATCGTGAAGAAGATTGCAGAAAGAAAACAAAGATCTGCAACAACTGTGGAGAAGCTGGGCATTTTAGACCAGAATGCCCTAAATTGGTCAAACCAGCAGATAACAAGGCCAAACCTGCTGAAGGAACAAACAAGAAGAACGCAAGAGCCTTTCAATTGACCACGCAGGAAGCTTAACTAATTCCTGACGTAATAGCTGGTACGTTCTTAGTTCATGACGTCTATGTGAAAGTATTATTTGACTCTGGTGCAAACCAAAGTTTTATTAATACTTCATTCTGCCAAGCTCTTAAACAACCTTTAACCAAACTTAGGCAAATTTATACGGTAGAGACGGCAAACGGGAATTCTATTAACATAGATACGGTTTTTCAAAAAGAAAATATAGAACTTGCAGGTCATAAATTTTCTGCAAACCTACTACCCATGAATTTAGCTTGATTCGATGTCGTATTAGGAATGGATTGGTTAGTAGCCAACCATGCTCGAATCCTCTGTGATAAGAATTCCATAGAAATTCGTGCACCCACAGGAAAAGTAATTATGATTACCGGGGATAAGCCGCGTAAACCAATGAAGTTCATTTCAGTAATGAAAGTTGCTAGTTATGAACGAAAGCAAGGAATAGTGTATATAATTTTAGTAATCATTAGCACTAAGGGTAAGGAACTTAAGGAAATTCCTGTAGTATCAGAATACTCGGATGTATTCCCAGAAGAATTACCAGGATTACCACCAGATAGGGAGGTAGAATTTAGAATACATTTGATTCCGGGAACTACACCCGTAGCAAAGGCACCCTACCGACTAGCACCCACTGAAATGTTAGAATTGAAAAAGCAGTTAGATGAATTATTAAGCAAAGGATTTATACAACCTAGTTCATCCCCTTGGGGAGCACCAGTATTATTCGTAAAGAAGAAAGATGGTTCGATGCGAATGTGTATCGATTATAGGGAATTAAATTAGGTTACAATCAAGAATCGATACCCTTTGCCTAGGATTGATGATCTTTTTGATCAACTTCAGGGGGCTAGATATTTTTCTAAGATAGATTTACGCTCCGGATATCATCAATTGAAGGTACAACACGAAGACATACTTAAAACTGCTTTCAAAACTAGGTATAGTCACTACGAGTTTACAGTTATGCCTTTTGGACTAACAAATGCTCCGGCAGCATTTATGGATATGATGAATAGAATCTGTAAACCGTATTTAGATAAATTTGTAATTGTCTTCATTGATGATATACTTATTTATTCCAAAAGTCAGGACGAGCATTGTGAGCACCTGCATGCACTCTTAACTTTGTTAAGAAATGAAAAGCTTTACGCCAAATTTTCGAAGTGTGAATTTTGGCTACATGAGGTACAATTTTTAGGTCACATGTTGAATCACGAAGGTATTCACGTAGATCCCTCCAAGATAGAAGCAATCACCAAATGGAAGGTCCCGCAATCAGCTACAAAAGTTAGAAGTTTTCTAGGAATAGCTGGGTACTATAGGCGCTTTATTAAGGATTTCTCTAAGATAGTTGTGCCATTAACTAAGCTAACCTGTAAAACAGTTAAGTTTGAATGGGGACCTAAGCAAGAAGAGGCTTTTAGGATTTTAAAACAAAGGTTAACAAACACCCCAATTCTTGCCTTACCAGAAGGGACAGAAGATTTTGAAGTTTACTGTGATGCTTCTAAGCTAGGATAAGGATGTGTGCTAATGCAACGCAAAAAGGTAATTGCGTATGCCTCAAGGCAATTGAAAAAGTACGAGGAAAATTATACGACACATGACTTAGAATTAGGGCCGATAATTTTTTCCCTTAAGATTTGGAGACACTATCTGTATGGAAGTAAGTTACAGTCTATACAGATCATAAGAGTTTAAAATACATATTTGGGCAAAAAGAATTGAATATGAGGCAAAGAAGATGGATGGAAATCCTAAGTGACTACGACTGTGATATTCAATATCATGAAGGAAAGGCAAATGTAGTTGCAGATGCCTTAAGTCGTAAGTATCACGAAAAGCAAAAGCGAGTTCGTGCTCTTAGATTAAGTTTACAATTAGACTTAATGGAACAATTAAAGAATGTTCAAGCCACAGCAATCAAGGATGATGCTGAAGGAATGAAAGGAAGAATCAAGGAATTAGAGCAAGGAACTGATGAAATTTGGAGATTCCACAAAAGAAGGATTTGGGTACCAAAGCAAGGAGAATTAAGAGATAAAATTTTAGAAGAAGCCCATAAATCTAGGTATACCATGCATCCTGGTAATAATAAGATGTACCAAGATTTAAGAAATAATTTCTGGTAGATAGGAATGAAAAAGGACATAGCTAGATATGTATCTAAGTGTCTAACTTGTTCATAAGTTAAAGCAGAACACCAGAAACCTTCATGATTACTCCAACAATTAGAAATGCCTATTTGGAAATGGGAACTAATAACTATGGATTTTGTTACTAAGTTACCCAAAACCAGAAAAGGTAACGATGCAATTTGGGTAATTGTGGATCGATTAACCAAATCAGTTCATTTTCTACCCATGAAGGAAACCTTTAGCATGGAAAGGTTAGCAAAGTTGTACGTAAATGAGATAGTATCCTTACATGGAGTCCCACTCTCTATTGTATCGGATAGAGATAGTCGTTTCACTTCGCATTTCTAGACAAGTTTCCAAGAAGCAATGGGAACACGATTAAATTTAAGTACAGCTTACCATCCTCAAACAGATGGACAAACTGAAAGGACAATCCAAACCCTGGAAGATATGCTTAGGGCATGTGTGATAGACTTTGGTGGAAATTGGGATGACCATCTACCCTTAATTGAATTCTCCTATAACAATAGTTATCATGCAAGCATTGAAGCTGCCCCATTCGAAGCACTGTATGGATGAAAGTGCAGAACTCCGGTCCGTTGGGCAGAAATAGGAGAAAGCCAATTATCAGGTCCCGAAATCGTACAAGAAACCACCGACAAGATCACTCAAATCAAGGAAAGACTGAAAACGGTTCGAGATCGCCAGAAGAGTTATGCAGACAATCGATGCAAGCCACTAGAATTTCAAGTCGGAGATAAAGTACTCTTGAAAGTTTCTCCTTGGAAAGGAGTAGTTCGGTTCGGTAAGAAGGGAAAGTTAAGTCCAAGGTACATAGGACCATTCCCAGTAATCCAGCGGATAGGACCAGTTGCTTATCGTTTACAACTACCAGAAGAGCTAGCTGGAGTACATGACGTATTTCATGTATCCAACCTCAAGAAATGTCTATCTGATGAATCCCTGGTAGTACCTCTTCAAGATGTAGAGGTAAATGAAAACTTATAATTTGTTGAGAAGCCACTGCAGATAGAAGACAGAAAGGTCAAGTTTCTCAAACATAAAAGACTAGTACTGGTCAAAGTCAAGTGGGATTCGAAGAGAGGACCTGAGTACACTTGGGAGCTGGAATCAGAGATGAAGCGAAAATACCCTTACTTGTTCCAGTAAATCTCGAGGACGAGATTTTAATTAAGGTGGGGAGGATGTAACAACTCTCACCAAAAGTATTAATTCTAATATTATTTTGTCCAATAGGAAACCCTAATTGAGACCCCCAAGTAATCTTGCATGACCCCTAAAATTTTCAGAACAATCAGAACTAGGATCACGGCCCCTAAAAATCAAGGGGGGGTATTCCCTAATTGGTATTATCTAAACAGTTCGCTGTAGAAATCGAATTTTTTCGAACCGTCTACTCACCCAGGCTACAAACAGACGTGGCTACCCTATGCTAGAGGGGGTGCCCTCGCGCAAGGCTCTCGCGCCACGCGAGGGAGACGGTTTTTCAGTATAAATTCAGGGCATTGGCACTTGAATTTTAGCGTTGGTTCGACGTAAAAACTCGTTTCGTACATTGAGATATCGTCTGTTTACTTCAAAAACACACACAATCATGAAATTCTGCCGCGATAACAGGGTAATAACTCGATCACTGCTACGATTTAATGACTGATCGATAAAAAACCAATCTGATGGATGTTTAAGTGCTGCCCGTGTTTGGGCTATACTTTGTCATTCGTCGTGAAAGTTTTGATCTCGTGAGTTGTCGTAAAAGTTGTATTAAGTTACTGACCTAGTTTTCGTGTGCATTGTTATTTGAATTAGGTTAACCAGGCTAAAATCATTAGGCTAAACGCTGCCCGTCTAAATTTGCAATGTGAGTCATTCTTTTTATCAAATTGTTTTCTTAAAACTCTACTTGTTTTCAAAGTTATAATTACAGGGATTAAGTCTTTGTAATCTTCAATTACTGCCGGTATGTGGGGTTTTGTATACATTACTTGATACCCGTCACCATTGGACAACGAGTTAGCCAATGGGTGATCTGACCATAGTCACAGATACACTCGAGTTACAAATACCGATTTGGGGTAATTGGTTGATAGAAACAATGTAATCACCCTTAATACTGTATATTATAACAATGTGTCGTTTTGTGCAACTTGAGTGACTCGCCAGTATTTCTCTTCTGATAAAACCTTTTTAAAACATGTTTCAGGTGATCTGCTGTGATCAAGGAAAAAGTGCCACGTAGCACTACAAGCTTGAAGAAGTGGCTCAATAAAATAAAGAAACATGTTTTTGTAAAACAAGGGATTTCCGTGAGAAATCACCTTTATTGTAAATTATGGGTGTAATCCCCAATTTGTGAAATAAAATGAATTGGGTATTTTCAAGTTTTAAAAGATCCTGTTAAAATTCCACTGCCAAAATAATAATTACCATGGGTTTTTGTCCCACGGCTCCTGGAACTGGTAAAACCGGGCCGGGGGCCGTGACACTTCGAGTTTGAATCCTATTATTGTTCTTGGCTCGCACGATGAGAATGTCGACCTCGCCTTTATTACGAAGATCATGACTGGAGTGATTACCAATCGAGATCCTGAGCTGGTTCCGTAGAAGATGGTTGCCCTTCCCTCTCGAATGCGAAGGTTCCTGACTACGGTGGTGACAGCGAGGCGGAGGAGGCAACCTTGGACAATACCCTCATCAGCAGGACGAGGTCCCTGTGGCTTTTGCCAAACAAGAACGAAGAAGCTCTTGTCCAGGCTAGGAAGATGAAGTATTCATCTTAAAGGTGCCCCTCCAACCACTAGGAATTCCTCTTATTCCTATTACGTTTAATCATCGTTCCTATTCGCGCGTAACGATAACGAATGTTAGCGCATGGACCACCGTAATGGTCATTTTCATGTCAGAGGTATAAGGACAGTAGTGTCCCCTCTTTGGTTGATCATCTGCTTGGACGAGGGAAAGTTGGGGTAACCGTGCAAGATGATTTATTATTATGGGGACCCACGTAATAACGACTTGTAGTGCATGGAAATACTGGTGGACTCTGCGGGTCAGGCTAATGATCACCAACCCTCCGAAAATAATCTCAAGGTGTTCACACCTTCATCTGGTAGAACAACACCTAGACCATTGCCTTAGCACTTTACAAAGTAGGAAACCTGTCTTTGCCTACTTTGTGTCTGACACTTCTACCCGTCTACGAGCCGTTGGGAATCGGTTTCTAAGCTGGTGAAGAAGGCTAACACGTGGGAAAGATTCAGTGACATTACACTCTCTATCACCTCTATATGCACAACCCCCACCCATTGGAAAGCATATCCGTCGTTGTGAAGCTAAAGACCTAAGAAAGCCAATGTAGAAGGAAAATAACTACCACTTTCGTATTATGAAACTTGTATGACCGAGGTGATGAAGCCTCGAGTTTATTTTGTTTTCCTCATTACAAACAATAAGTCAAGTTGCCAAGCCTATATGAAAGCTCAATTGTTGTTCCTTTACTTATACATTGTTGAGTATATATGCATGTGATATTGGGTGATTACATGTTTTCTTTTGGTAGTATGTACCTCATAGGCAATTATGGAATGTTGTCTAACCTACCCCATACCTTTTGACAGAAGAAAATGCCGCCCAGATGTGACACGGACACCATTATGTTAACTAAGGCCGAACTCAATGAGCGCATTTCCCAAGCTATAGCGCAGCATGAAGCCCTCCGCTCTGAACGCAGTGGTGGCACTTCTGGAAGTAACCCTCCAACTGGCTGCACTTATAAACAGTTCCTGGACTGCAAGCCATTGAACTTTGGCGGCACAGGAGGCGCCGTTGCATTTGTTCGTTGGGTCAGAAAAGACTGACTCCGTTCTGAGAATAAGTAAATGTTCGCCCCAGGGGAGTGTTCCTTTATCTCAGAGTTCTTTTTGGATGGCGCATTCTCCTGGTGGAACCTTCAGGTTCAGACCCTTGGTGAAGATACTGCTTATGTACTGAGTTGGGACGAGCTCAAGAAATTGATGGAGAAGAAATACTGTTCAAGGGCCGAAATCCAGAATCTTGAGACTGAGTTCTGGAATTTGAAAATGGACTGGCCGAAGATCTCTGAGTATGTCTAACGCTTTCTCGACTTGTCTAGGGTCGTTCCCTACTTAGTCCAGCCGGAATTCAAGAGGATTGAGCGATTCATTTGTGGACTTGCACCTCAAATCCTGAGCATGGTTACTGCCTCAAAGCCTCCAACCATCACAGAGGCTATCGATTTGAGTGTTACGCTTACTGAAGAAGCTCTTCGTATGGGAAACTTTCCAGAATCTGAGACAAACAAGAAAGAGACTCATGTGGAGTCTTCGGGAAATAAGAAAAGGAAGTCTTCGAACCTAAAGATAGGCACCCAAGTCAGCTTTGGAAGATCTAAAGCAAACAAAAGAAGGGAAGTGAACCCCCCTCATGGCAGGAAAGCTTCTGGAGCCGCCAATAAGGCCGATGGTAAGGTTTACTTGGGGAATAAGCCGAGATGCGAGGAATGCAATTTTTACCATGAAGCTCGATGTCTGAGGCCTAAGTGTGGAAGGTGTGGAAAGGAAGGGCACAGCAAGGATGCCTGTTGGGCAAAGGGTCCAGATGGAAGAGGTAATGGTAGAGTACCAGGTTGCTACAGGTGTGGTGAAGTAGGGCACTTTAGGAAAGATTTCCCTAGGAAGAACCAAGCAAGGAAGGGTCTTCATGATACGAGCTCGTAAAGCACGCTAGGATCCAGATGCAGTTACGGGTATGCTCCCTATTAACTAATTCTATGCATCCATTTTTTATTAATACTGGCACCAACTTTAACCTTGTATCCTTGGAACTTAAGAAACTGTTTGGCCTAGTTTCAAGAAGAATAGACGCCTCTTATTCCATAGAATCTGCATATAGAAGGTTAGTTAAAGTGAATGAGATAAGTAAAGATTGTCTTTCAGAACTTAGAAGGCAGGAACCTTCTATTACCAATACCTTGGGAAGTCATGATATGGTAGTCAGCATGGATTGGATATCCAAGTGTAGAGCTAAAATTGTTCATTGCAAGGAAAATCATTCGCATCCCTCTTGCGAACGACGAAACACTTATAGTACACAACCTTCTAGCAATAAGCTGCGAGGGCACTAGGCCCCATAAGATGGTGAATTGGTGACATCTCGCATTGGTTATAGAGACACGGAATCGCCTCCGAATAGACTGCACAGCCTTCCTTACTCATGTTGCCGATAAGGAGACCAAGGAGCTGGAGCTAGAAGACAACCCCGTGGTGGAGGAATTTCCAGAAGCCTTTCCTGAAGACTTGCAAGGAATACCTCCACAGCAACAAGAGGAGTTTAGGATAAACCTAGTACCAGGAGCGACACCGGAGACAGATGACGCCTTACCGACTAGCTTTGTCCGAGATACATGAGCCTCTGATGCAACTGCAAGAGCTACTAGACAAAGGAAACCTACCAGGCCGAACCCCTCACCGTGGGAAGCCCCTGGTGATATTCATTAGGAAGTAGGACGGTAGTTTTTACACGCGTACATAGTTTAATCTAAAAGGAACTCAGAGGAATTAATGTGGAAACGTATTACGCATAAGTTACATGGAGATAGACGACTGACCATCAAGAATCGGTACCCCTTACCGAGAATTAATGACTTTTTGACCAACTACAAGGTCCTAGCTACTATTACAAGATGGAATTAAGGACATGATGTCCTTAGTTAAGGACAAGAGAAGAAAGTTGGCAGTTTCCATTTGGCATCAACTTCAGAGAATTGGATATCGAGGACCGGTATCCATTGCCAAGGATTGCTGAGATGTTCAACCAATTGAAAGATTCTAGTTACTACTGGAAGATCGACTTGAGGTCAGGATGTCCTCAACTGCAAATGCAGGAAGAAAATATCCCTAAAACGACCTTTAGGACTCGCTTCGAGCATTACGAGTTCCTTGGCGTGCCGTTTGGCTTAACACATGCATCGACAGTCTTCGTGGACCTCATGAATCGAATGTGTTAGCTATACCTGGATAGATCATGATTATATTTATTGACTACATTCTTATATGTTCAAGGACCAAGGAAGGTCATGAACAACATGTACAATTTATCTTGTGACTCTTAGAGAAAGAACAGTTGTGTGTTAGGATGTCTAAGTACGAACCTGGGATTCGCGAGGTAAGATTTTTAGGATACGTGATGGATAAGAATGAGATTTATGTCAACCCTGCAATCAAGAGCTAAGGAGTCCTGAAGACGCAACTAAGCATTTTTGGGGATTATAGGCAGTGTTAGACGATCCCTAGAAAACCTTTCAAGGACTGCTCAACCGCTAGCAACCCTAACATAGTCGATACCTATCGTGTCTTCACCTGACAGTACCAATAAAATTGCGGTCCTTGTGGCGCTTTTCGACAAGATCTCGATTGCGCGTCGATGCAACGAGACCACGTCATCACATACGCGTCACGTTGATTAAAGGATCATGAGAAGAGACCTTAGACTAGGTGCAGTAATTGCGCAATAAAAAAAATTTAGCGTCATTACCGGTATGAAAACTCTGCACGATCTTTACTGGCCACAGAGGTTTGCAGCACACCGTTAATCAGAAAGACTTAAACTTGAGATAACTAGATGGACTGAGCTACCGAATGATTACGACTGAAGGATTAAGTGTCACCTGGACAAGGCAAGCGTTGTAGCAGACGCCTTGAGCCCCAAGGATCGTGCAAAGCCTCTAGGGCGTGAGCCTTAGAGATGATCATACAGACAAATCTCGTCACTTGGATTCGTGAAACTGAGCAAGAGACGCTCAAATCAGCAAACCTTCAAGCTGAAGTGTTTCATGAATGGAAGTGCAATTATTGCCTAAGGAAGACGGAACCTTGTATTCCATGGAACGACGTTGGGTATCGTTTTGCGGCATTTATGTACGCTTGTTTTAGGGCAAGGCTCATAGGTCAAGGTACTCGGTCCATCCTAGGATCCGACAAGATGTACCAAGACTTGAAGGATTAGTATGAGTGGCCCAAGATGGAAGCTGATATAGCTACATATGTGGGTGACTGCCTTACTTGTGTCAAAATTAAGACGGAATACAAGAAACCATCAGGGCTACTTCAACAGCCTGAGATTCCCATATGGAAGTGGGAACGAATCTGAATGGATTTGGCTACTAGCTACCAAGAACCCAAAAAGGTCACGATATGAATTGGGTGATTATTGACCAACACACCAAGACTGCACATTTCCTACCAAACAATGAGGAAGACAGCACAAGGGAATTAGCAGAGTTTTAGCCTAGAAAGATTGTGGCACATCATGGAGTGCCTGATTCCATTTTGTCCAACCGAGATGGTCGTTCTATGCCAAGGATATGGCAGACGTATCAGTAAGCGTTAGGGTCATGATTGGACCTTAGTACTACATTTCACCCTTAGATGGACGGCCAGAGCAAACGAACGATACAGACTTTGGTAGACATGCTACGTGCTTGGGTGATGAACTTTGATGAAAAGTTGGAATACTCACTTGTCTTTAGTGGAGTTTTCCTACAATATTAGATATCACACCGCTGTTTAGGCCGCTTCGTGCGAAGCTTTATATGAACGTAAGTATCGGCTCCCCCTTCGTGTTGGGCGGAGACCGGAGATAAACGATTTACTGGCTCAAATTGGTTTAGGAAAACTATAGGTAAGATCGTTCAGATATGTGATCATATCAAGACAGCACACGATATACAGAAAGGCTACGCCGACGAGCGGCGGAAACCATTGTAATATGAGATAAGAAGTATGGTGTTAACGAGAGACTCGCCTTGGGAAGGTGTGGTATGATTTGGAAAGCGTGGGAGGTTGGACCCACGGTATATTAGACCTTTCAAGATCCTGGAAAGGATCGGGACCATTGCTCATAAGCTGAAACTTCCAGAGAAGATCAGTAGTGATCGCGACACATTCCACGTGTCTGGTCTTTAGAGAAGACTGACTCTGGGAACAGTTGTTATTCCCGCAAACAGAATTAGCGTCAACGACAAACTCCAATTTATTAAAGAACCTGTTAAGGTTACAGACTGGGAGTCCGCAAGACCCGGAGAAGTCGTAATTGATTTGTTAGAGTTCGTTGGAATTCATATCATGACCCAGAGTTTACTTGGGAACATGAAGACCAAATTAAGCCTAAATGACCACATTTGGTTCACAACTCCCCGGAGACCGATGGCATTGCTTCAATTTCGGGACGAAATTCTTTTAACGGGGGGAGAATGTGACAACTGGCAGTTTTCCGTACATTCCGTACAATAATTAGACAGTAATATGTGCTTTAATGACTGTGCATGATCTAGTTTATAAGACGAATGAATTTCTGTTATATACTTACAATGGCATTTCATGTTGCAAGACTTTTATCATTACTACATGCAACAAACTATAGTTCTATTAATGCACAAAACAATGTTGGCTCAGTTATCAGACAAACTAGAAGTACCGACGGGAGTTCAGTACTTAGACAGACATGATGTTAAGACACAAGATAAGCCACAAGACCAAGTGATACACTAGTATAGTGTGTAGGAATGTAGGGATTACAGAACTGCCTTCCTAGTGATGACATAGGTACGGGAAAGTGCCAGAAACACACTAAAACTGCAGAATTCTGCAATAAATAAACAAATTCAGCAATTTTCAGCAATTTAACATCTAAATATAATGCAGAATTTTGATTTAATGGTCCTGAATGCTTTCCTAAGTGTCGAGAATCGAAACTGTCATAAAAGACTACACAAAGCATACTAAACTGCGCAATTCAGCACTTTAACGAACAGTAACGAAACGAACAACCAGACACTACCCGAAACATCAAATTTTTACTAGAAGCACTGTTTTAGTGTTACAAAGCTAGTTATGATCACCGAACATCATATTACATCTCATAAACACTAAACCCCTAAATACCTAACTTTAATACTTGGAATCAAACTAGATTTAACCAACTAATGTTTGGAATATTACACTTTACCCCCCCCCCCCCATTTGAGGCAGGTCACAACATGGGCCCACTTGGGATTTTTCTTGAATATTTTAATAGTTCTTGTCTAGAATATGCCAGACATAAAATGCCTTATACCATCTAAATGTTGGGTGTAAGATTATAAGAACCATGAGACATTAAGCACTTACCATTTTCACTTCAACCAAACTTCACCTTCTCCTCATTTTTCCCCCATAGCTACGGCCAACACCCCCACACACTACACCTCCATTTTCGACCTTCTTCCATACATTCCAAGGTGATGAGTTAGGAAGCTTGGAGGCCTTGGCGATTGAAGGACCTTCACCATTTGCTTTTATCCACTCTATTTCTTCTCTCGATCATCCCAAGCCTTGACCTAGTGGTAAGAACCTTGATCTTTCTATTCTACATCTATTTCAAGTGGTTAAAAGATGTTACATAATGATAATCTTAAAGAGCATGAAGAATCACAAGAATAAAATATGAACATAAGCTTGAATACATAAGAAATCTTAATTTTTATGTGTTGTAATACTTGTTGATTGTTCATTGCTTGTCAAAATGATGTTGATCATCATATGATATTGCTAGATCATGATTAAAAACATAATCTAGCAAGATGAGAGGATGAAAGTGTTGTAGGATCATAGATCATCCTCATAAGAAACATGAACTTGAAAGGATATGTGGTTTTCTTGAAAAATAATGATCAAAGTAAGTTGTAATACTTGTAGATCTAAAATTTTATGGATGGTTTTTCAAAGGAACCAAGTTAAAAACACAAGATTTACTTGATCTTGGTTATTACATAAATAACCCCTATTTTTAAAGGTTAAATAAGTGTAGAAACACTTATGTAACATGAAAAATCAAAGAAGAAATATTTTTAGAAAACATGAATATAAGTTGTAAACATGTACTTTCTTTAAAAATGAAGTTTTTAAAGAATCAATCACACTTTAAAGGGTAATAAGGCTTACTAAGAACACTAGTAAGTTACTACAAACTTTTGTGAAATTTCAAGTTTATGAAGTAGTAGATTATGCTTGTTTTTGGCAAGATCGGTAAGTGTAGATTGTTTATGGTTGATGGTGATTTGATTGTGTTGATTTTAGAAAAGAAAATGATATACCTTGATGGTATGTAAACCTCTATTTTTATGGGAAACTATGGCAAATTTTTCTAAAAATTAAACACTTAGAAAAATATTTCTAAACAAATATTTACAAGTATATTATAAACCATAAATTTTTACATAAATTTTGCCATAATTTTTTGTTATAAAAAATATAAATATTGGAGGTTGGTTTTTATAAATAAAGGTGACTAAATATGTATTTAGGAAATATATATTTAGATGTCACCATGTGTGTGAATATTTGTATATTATGTGTATTAGTTATACTATTTTAGGACTTGAAATAATATAACTCACCAAAATACCAAGAAATTAAAATCCAAAATATTACCAAAATTTCAAGAATATGAATATACAAGTTATACACAAAATATTGGTGAAACCGAACTAGAGAAAATAACTTGCAAAATACTCCATAAATAATATACATATGTATATTTTGGTAAATAATATTTTGGACACCAAGTGAATAAAAATATGATTTTTACAATTAATAAAAGAATATATCATATTTTTGAGAAAAGAAAAATATATTATTTTTGGCAAGTATAAATATATATTTTTCTGGAAATTTTTAGAAGATATATTATTTTTGAAAAAAATATATATTTTCTCAACAAACTTGAAATACAATATTTTTGGGTGAAAGATATATTTTCTCAAATAAATATGAAATATATCGTTTTTGGAGAAAGATAAGTTTATATATATTTTCTAAGTTAGACCTGAAAATATATTACTTTTGGAACTTATATGAAAATACAAATATTTTGCCAAAGGAAAATTATAAATAATTTTCCTAAGTAATATTTATTGAAATATATATTTTGGAAATATATATTGGTGAACTTTTATTAAAGATAATATTCCGGAATAATTAATACGAAATTAAGTATAAAAATACTTAATAAATACAATAAAGATACGTATTCTCGTACGTATAAATACACACCGGAATACGACCCCAAATACATGGCAAAAATATACAAGTATAAGATACCCCCATCCTTGGGGAGGAAATACAAGTATAAATACTTGAAAAGTATTAAGTTAAAATATATTGTTATAACAATTATTCCAAAATTTAATAAATATAATTTAAGTTAAAATATTTATTATTTTAACAAATAATTATATAACTTGGAATAATATTGAAGACACAAAGAACGTAATTCAAGGACACTAATTAATACTAATTTAAGGCACGACCCGCTTGTCTAATAGATCATAGCACGTTGTAGGTAGTCGTGCACACTAGTAGCCGCGTGAGTTACGTCGGATTGAAGAACGTAAAAATGTGAGTTCCTGTCCCCCTTTTCACTTGACTGTTTTCGGATTTATAACTCTCGGGGGTGGAATACATGTTACGAATGTTTAAACGGTATGATTTGACTATGAAATGAACTATTATATTATGGGAGCATAGACTAAATTTGAAATGCCATTAATTCTTAATTAGGGACGAAGTCTAACGGGTACGGCCGAACCCCACTCATGGTACTTATGTGACCACTTGAGTGCTTCGGTGTCCCAGTTGAGGTAAATCGACAATGGTCAAGGTGAATTGACATGGTCAAGGTAAATTGACGGAGTCAAGGTGAATTGACGTAGTCGAAGGGAGAATTCGACATAGTCGAGGGAATCGACGAGGGTATGAGTCTACTCATTTTGAGTGCTCCCTATGTCCTCACATGCTTTAACGTCCTTGTAAAACATTAATTTGATATGTTCATAAATGCTTTTCATACCTGTTTTCAAAGAAGTCTCTAAAAGGCTTACAAGTTTTTTAGTTCTCAAACCAAACGCATGAACTCGCTCAACTTTTGTTGATGTTTTCCAAAATTACATGTATTTCAGATAACAGGTTGGATCTTGGGCGCGGGTATTGTTTCTAGAAGTAGATTTCAAGTTTAGATGTCATCCACTTTTTTAGGTTTGTGACTTAGTCGAAGGTTGTGTTTTAAAACTTAAATAACCGGTGTTTGTAATACTTTAAATTTTATGAATGGATGAACATCGTTTTGATCATATAGTTGTTTATTATGATTGAATGCAATGATATTAAACAAGTCACACATTATACGCTTTCGCAAAAGTCAGGGTGTGACACACTCGCTTCTGCCTCGCACTCGGTGTCATGTTACATGTCGCAAAACATACTCATCATCATTATCATAGTTTTACATAGGCTTCAATAGATTCGATAGATTCCCATAGACTTCATTAGACTCAACGTTACAGAACCCACAACCTTCACATGGCACGTTGTACGAAGCTTGGCATCATGACAGAAACGCTTATATATAGGAAGTACCAGCGGCGTATCCACCACGCTTCGGGCACAATCGCTTCTGCCTCGTACTCGATGTCATGTTACGTGTCGTAAAACACACTCATCATCATAGATTCATGTAGACTACTCCAATATTTTTACATATGCTTCAATAGTTTCCCAGGTTTCAATAGGTTCAATAGATTCATAGACTCTAATAGACTCAATAGCATCCAAATAGGTTCGATAGATTCATAGATTTCAGTAGATTCAATAGTTTCCATTAGATTCAATAGATCCTCATAGATTCATGTTAACAACCCACAATCGACGAAATCCCGCATGGCACGTGCTACGAAAGTTCGGAAACATGACGGAAGCACTTATATATAGGAAGTGCCAGCGGCGTATCCACCATGCTTCAATCGTGCCACGTCCACCTCGTCATCGGTGTCATGCTTCGCTACCCACAACATTAGATTCTACCACTTTTCACAGCATAGATTAACCAAATAGATTCAACATAGATTAAACAAATAGAGTTCCACAACTTCAACCCGAGCCTACAAAACTACGAACTTCACTTAGCACGTAGTACGAAGAGTCGGTAACATGTCAGAAACACTTATATATAGGAAGTACCAGCGGCGTATCCACCATGCTTCGGACATGCCACGTCCTCCTTGTCTTCGGCGCTAGGCTACGTTTCGCACTTTGTTTCTCAACACAACACATACTTAGATTACACGTAGGTTATGCTAGAGTACACATAGATTACACATAGATTCCTCATAGATTACTCAAGTAGTTTCCCATGGATTAGATTTCAACAAACTCATCACCGGTCTGCAAAACACTAAGTTTTGCATGGCACTTAGTACGAAAGTTGGTAACATGTCTGAAACACTTATATATAGGAAGTACCAGCGGCGTATCCACCATGTTTCAAACATGTCACTTCTATCTCGTATTCCATGCCATGTTACATTTAGCGTTTCACAACACAACAACACTTAGATTCATCAGATAGATTCACATAACATCATGATTCCCACATAGATTAGATAAAGCTTCATAAATTTAGTTTGATCCTGAGGTTAGAGTTAACGTTTTAGGTTATGGACATACGTGCAAATTTGTATAAAGAGCTTCAAAATAAACAAATAATCAAGATAAACGAAGAATCGAGTTTAACACCACATATAAAATCGAGGTAACATAAAAGATTGGCTTATAAAACATAGAGTGCTCCAGGTAGAGGAACGGTGACTAACCAGAGTGATTCGAACCCCTTTTGAATTGAGGTAACGTGTCTTGACTTACTCAGATAAACTCGTCATCGATGTAAGGCCTATGATATTCGTCCTTTTGGTCATTTCACGTACCCAATTGAACGGAAGTTTTGAAACTTTGGCGAGGCATAAAATCATCAAAGTGTGACACCTGGCTCACTGCGACCATCAAACAAATTCCAAGCCAATGAAATATTGTATTTCATACTTGGGATCCGTATAAATATGTGTATCTTTTGCACATATCAATTCTTGTTCGATTTCAAGCTCTAAATCGCTTTCTGGAAGGTTATACGCGCACTGATGCGTAAATATAACCAGTTTAATGCAACGAACACTCCGGAATAGTGAAATAGGCTTAACATACCTTAAATAACCTTTACATAACTTAGAAATAAGTTTTGAAGGCTTTGGTATGGCAAAATCAAGTTAAATCGCTTACAGGGACTAAACTTGACAAACTGCGAAAGTATGCCAATTTGATCTGTAACGAACGTTCCAGAACATGACCATAAGTTAAAAACACCCTAAATATCCTTTACATAGCTTAGAAATAGGCTTTGAGGGGTTCGGTGTGCTAAAATAAACTTTTGGGTCATTCAGGGACTAAAAGCGTCAAAAAATGCATAAGTTTGCATTTTCGCGCATTACTTACGTTCTGAATACATCCGGACATCCAAAAATTTATGTAAGCACTAAAATATTTTATTTTAGTGTTTGGCATAAGAAAAATCCATTCCTCACGCATTTTGGATCGTTTTTCGCGCTTGTGCGCATTCCGTCGTAATTAAGCGATCGTCGCGATCGTACGACCAAACGAACCAACATCCGGCATATTTTTGAGCATGTTTTCTGTCCACAATGTTTAGGCATCATTTTAGGGCCTTAACGTTGGCTTAACGGGCCTTAAACGTGTCGGGAATGGCTTAAATACGTAACAGGAACTGAAACTGTCATTTACGAAAGTTTGTTTCTGACCAGTCAGGCCAGGCGGCCCGCGTAAGATTAGTGAGTCCTCTTACGCGGCCCGCGTCAGACTCCCAGATCAGATAAGATCAATTTAACAGCAGATTACAGCTGTTAAGCTCCCAACTACACACCCACACTTGCCCTTTCAGTTTATGAGGGGCCATTTTTAGTCACCACAACATTCCAACAAGTGTACGCATGAGATTCGATCACGTTATTCAAGAAACGATCTTAACGGTTCGAAGAATACTATAAATACCCAACCCCTTTCATTGCAAAACCCACAAGAATCTGATTTGAGAATCTCTAAGTTGAAACCATTGTTTCATACCTGAGTTACTTGAATCAAGATTAGCATTCGGGGACCCTTTGGAAGTATTCCTTCGTTCTTTTATTGCTTTTCGAGTCCGAAAGTCAAACTTTGTTTGACTTTCTGCATTGACTGGTTTATGGTCAATGCGAAGTTCGTTTGAACTTCGCAACGTGATTGTAATCACGATGGTTATAGTCCCTTGTGACTATGCCTACTGATTACCACGTTGTCGAGGGTCGTAAGGGTAAGCGATCTAATAAATCGCTTATACCTTCGAACCCGACCCGTTTGGTCGATCATTAGGATCCGACCAAGCGCATTAGGTGACCATAGTATATAGGGAATAACCTTCCGAGGTTATACCTTATGGTCACGATGTTTAGTTAGTTGTATGATAGGTAGTTTATATGCCTTAGGTAAATTACCAAAATACCCCTTTGACGCCAAAATTCATTTTAAGCATATGTAACATAACTTTTGGTATCTAAACTGATTTAGCAACAATATTAGACATGTTAAGGCATATATTACTTGTCATAGGACTAGTTAAGCGGTCCGAACGCGTTTCACGCGAACGACGCGTTAAAGTAGCATAAGCTACCTAATCGGGTCGTAATGGGTCGTAAGCACTTAGGTTAGGTTTCATTTAGTATGTAGGCTTTGTTAAACCATACTACATGAGTTTCTATACTCATTTGGTTTACGAGCCCTCATTCTATCCAATCCTCCGATATAGGTCCGGTTTATTAATGTAGTTACCTATATTAGGTGCCGTTTGATATCCGTGATCTCTAGCATTGTTTGGTTGTTACTCAAGGACTACTAAGCAATCTCAAGTGAGTACATAGACCCCTCTTTTACTGTTTTCCAAACTGTTTTGGGGTGAAACACATGTGCCTACTTGTTACTTTCATGCTTTCCTGTTTTCACATCATATACTTGCTATGTTTATTAGTACATTTATAGTACATGATTTCAAAACATTTTATGCTATGTATGCCCATTGTGTGCATACTTAGTACATCACTTTACAATACATTTCATGCTATGTATGTCCATTACGTGCATACTTAGTACATTGTTTTACATTACACTTATGCTATGTATGTCCATTACGTGCATACTTAGTACATTGTTTTACATTACACTTATGCTATGTATGTCCATTACGTGCATACTTAGTACATTGTTTTACATTACACTTATGCTATGTATGTCCATTACGTGCATACTTAGTATATTGTTTTACATTGCATTTCTGTTGCATATGCTCATCCAGCATATGAACACATTATACTACATTTTGAACCGTTGTAACCATTTGACTATGTGAACCGTCGTAACCCTTTGATTATATGAACTTTTCATAACTATTGAACCGTGTGAACCATTTGTATATGTTGACATAATTTACATTTGACGATAGACATTTGACTATCCATAAACATTTCTACAATTGTTAAACATTACATCTTGGTGGTTTGGTTTGAGTAAGTGATTTAAGTAACGAGGCGTATGTAATATGATACAAGCACGGTGGATACGCCGCTGGTACTTCCTATATATAAGTGTTTGTATGGTATCACATATTGTAGCGTTATTTGAATCATTTCAATTTGAGACATATAACATTTTATACAAATAACATACTTTTCACAAGATATTGATTTACAAACAACTTATATTATACAAACTCATTTTACATGGTTATTCATTTAACCATACATTATTCTCTTATTTATACATATCATCTGATCTTATTGTTTTTCAAATGATTTACAAGACAAAGCAAATTACAAGGTTCATGACTAAACATTTTCTCAAACATAAGTCATGAATTCTGTTTTCACAAAACCTATGTATCTCACAGGCATTTTTATGCTGACGTACCTATTTTCACATGTGTTTTCAGGAGATGATGCATAGGACTTATCAAGACATACTTAGGCGGACCTGTGCCTTAGTGACTTAAAACGAGACAAGAACTAGTTAATTTATGTTATGTACTCTTTGGTTCTTGTTTAAAACAATGTAAGCCTTCATGTTTGATAATAAAACGAAACTTCAATTGCCATGGATTTGAAACAATTAATTCTGTTACAACACTCCCCGACGTTTCCGCCACGTTTTGTATGTTCTACGTGGTCAGGGTGTGACAGAAAACTTGGTATCAGAGCCAATGGTTATAGGGAATTAGGTTATTAGTAATGCTTTGACCTAGACTATAACCTTCCTAGGACCCTAACGCGAGTTTACTTGCGTTTAGTCATAAAACAATACCGTCACCTATCCTTAGGCGACGACCACAACAAGAACATAAATTTCAAAACCGCTTTGAAAACTAATCATCTGTTCTAGGATGATTGATTACTAGGTTTTGAACCCTCTGTTATAAGGTTTTGAACCCCTTTGAATTTTCAAAACTCTCGTCAAAGTTTTGGGTCCTAAATAGTGTGAACATGTGCAAACTGGAAGAGTGAATGCCTGTACCCTGGGTTTTCTGTCTAAGGCTAGAGTGTTTGTACAAATCCACATAATCGGACCAGTCACTCTTACCTGGGAACTCTTGGGGTGAGTGTCCACTTATAGGCGAGCATGTCTTCGCGATACACTATGAGGATCTATTTGCTTGATTTCAGCCTTTGTGTTGTTTGTTTGCTTCGTGGTTCAAACAAATGACCATCAACCATGATTATGGTCGGTAATTGTAACATCCTATTCTTACCCAATGCCATTTCATTTGTTTTCTTTCTTGTTTCTCTTTTAGAATGCCTCCTCGACGCGAAAACCAGATAGCGACTGCTGAACTGGCAGAAATCATTGCGCAGTAAATGGCTGCTCAATTCCCAAACCTCTTTGCTCAATGGAACCAAGCCAACAACAACAACAATGGTCCATGCAATTTCAAGAGTTTTAACTCGGCTAAACCACTCAAGTTTAGTGGTTCAGAGGGAGCGACTGGGCTTCTTCAATGGTTCGAGAGCATTGAGAATACTTTCTGCCACGTGCAGTGTCCTGACAATCGCAAGGTCGAGTTTTCTTCAAGTGTGTTCCAGAAGAGGGCCCTTACGTGGTGGAACGGGGTTATGAGAGATCGTGGTGCAGAAGTTGCTCTAGCACAGACATGGGCTGAACTTAGGGCCCTTATGATGAGGGAATTCTGTCCTCGTCACGAGATCAGGGCCTTGGAAAGGGAATTTGACGATCTTACGCAAGATAGCGGTGAGCATCGAGCCTACACGGACCGTTATGAGGAGTTAAGTCTGTTATACCCAAACATGGTCACGCCTTTGGATAAGGCAATCGAAAAGTACATTGATGGCCTCCCTGACTCAATACAAGACATTGTGACTGGTAGCAACCCTACTACAGTTAGACAGGCCATTGAGCTATCTGCAACCTTGACTGAATCAAAGATCAGGAAAGGTAAACTTTTCCGAAAAGGTGACAAGAAACCGGTCGAGGAATCGAACCCAATCGAGGAATCAAAGACCATGGATGAACAGACTGGATCCCCTAAGAAGTCAAAGAAGCGAAAGGCTTCTCAGAACTTCGCCATGGTTACTCACAATGATCAAGCCGTCCCCAACCAACCAGCTCAACCCCCTGCTAGGAAGCCATACAATGGAACTGCACCCCTGTGCAACCAATGTAGCCTCCATCATCATGCCAATGTAAAGTGCCGCAAATGCCAAACTTGTGGACTTATAGGCCATACAGCAAGAGTTTGCCCAGCTGCAGCTGCACCAAACCAAGCTGGCAACAATCCCACTCAAGGTCGTTTTCTACCAGGTTCTTGCTTCAACTGTGGCGAGATGGGCCATTTCCAAAGAAATTGCCCAAAGCTTGCTAATGCAAATCCAGCACAGGGATGAACATCTGACTGACAACATCGTTTAGAAATAATCACGTCTTATGTATTATTTTCTTTTGTTGTCATGGTCCATGAAACAGTTGTTATCATTGTTTATAAATAAATCTTTTATTTACATTGCAATGTATTTATGTGGTTGTATGTATAAAGAACATATCCCCTACAATACCGACAAGCAAGGAATCGTATTCCTTGTAAAGCAAACTAGCCCCCAAAATTTTTTCCATCTTATGATCTCTTGCGTTTTCCACGAAATTCCTAAGTACCCGTTTCTTCTAAGGAAACGAAGTACAAGGCGCAAGTTACAACACTGGACGAATACCCAAAGTACCACTGTAAATCCTTAATAGGGTACCTAGGGGTATTTCCGTAAATCCTAAAATTGTTGTGTTCCTTAATTCGAATATTACGTTTCTTTGAAAACAAAATCGAATTTTGGGAGATCTTCCTATCTTTTCAGATAGATCCTAGAGGACATTGTAGTCCATCGACTGGTTTCCATATCCATTTCCAATCGATAACAAGTTAATAACAAATTAATAATCAAGTTAAGCAACTATGTGATTATGTGCTTATGTGTTCCTTTGATGTTTTTGGTGTAATCCAAGTTTTTGTTATCTAAAATCCTTAATGGACTTCTACGTTGTAGTTAAGTCCCTTGGGTTATAAAGTACTACTCCATAATTAGACCCCTTGAGTGGTCTAGTTAAACAGATTGATCCAAAAATCTGGTTAGGAACATCATGTGATGATATAGCTGAAAGGACTCCTTGGTGGCCTAATCAAAAAGATCATTTCTCGATCTAATTAAAAAGGACCCTATGGTAGTCTAGTCACCCTCATCACAGGTTTGATTTTCTTCCCCTAAACATTACAAGACAAACTGTGCGGACTGTGCAAGGAAGTACGTAATTATGGATGCATACATAATTATGGAATTTAGTGCACAGAAACCACAGCGAGCTTTGTCATGTGCCTAGAAGTTAACTCTATTCATTTCCGTTTCTGAGGAAGCACCCGTTGAAAATGACTCCGTTTGTTCATTTTCGTTTCTGACGATTGTCCGTTGAGGAAATGAATATCCGTTTGACTATCCTTTTTCGTTTCCATTTCTGATGAAGCACCCGTTGAAAATGACTCCGTTTGTTCATTTTCGTTTCTGAAGATTTGTCCGTTAAGGAAATGAATATCCGTTTGACTATCCTTTTTCATTTCCATTTCTGATGAAGCATCCGTTGAAAATGACTCCGTTTGTTCATTTTCGTTTCTGAAGATTTGTCCGTTGAGGAAATGAATATCCGTATGACTATCCTTTTTCATTTCCATTTCTGATGAAGCACCCGTTGAAAATGACTCCGTTTGTTCATTTTCGTTTCTGAAGATTTGTCCGTTGAGGAAATGAATATCCGTTTGACTATCCTTTTTCATTTCCGTTTCTGAGGAAGCACCCGTTGAAAATGACTCCGTTTGTTCATTTTCGTTTCTGAAGATTTGTCCGTTGAGGAAATGAATATCCGTTTGTTTCTCCTTTTCATTTCCATTTCTGATGAAGCACCCGTTGAAAATGACGCCGTAAGTTCATTTTACGTTTCTGAAGATTGTCTGTTGAGGAAATGAATCCCCGTTTGTTTATTCCTTCATTTCCGCTTCTGAAGAACACTCGTTGAGGAAAATGACTCCGTCTGTTCATTTTCATACTGAAGAATGTCCGTTAAGGAAACGACAGGATTAGGCCTTAAATATCTCTGGTGGTTATTTGACACAAAGTCACAAATAGACCCCTACGAATAAATTTCGGGACGAAATTTCCTAAAGTAGGGGAGACTGTGACACCTGGTTCACTGCGACCATCAAACAAATGCCAAGCCAATGAAATATTGTATTTCATACTTGGGATCCGTATAAATATGTGTATCTTTTGCACATATCAATTCTTGTTCGATTTCAAGCTCTAAATCGCTTTCTTGAAGGTTATACGCGCACTGATGCGTAAATATAACTAGTTTAATGCAACGAACACTCCGGAATAGTGAAATAGGCTTAACATACCTTAAATAACCTTTACATAACTTAGAAATAAGTTTTGAAGGCTTTTGTATGGCAAAATCAAGTTAAATCGCTTACAGGGACTAAACTTGACAAACTGCGAAAGTATGCCAATTAGAACTGTAACGAACATTCCAGAACATGAACATAAGTTAAACACACCCTAAATATCCTTTACAAAGCTTAGAAATAGGCTTTGAGGGGTTCGGTGTGCTAAAATAAACTTTTGGGTCATTCAGGGACTAAAAGCGTCAAAAAATGCATAAGTTTGCATTTTCACGCATAACTTACGTTCTGAATACATCCGGACATCCAAAAATTTATGTAAGCACTAAAATATTTTATTTTAGTGTTTGGCATAAGAAAAATCCATTCGTCACGCATTTTGGATCGTTTTTCGTGCTTGTGCGCATTCCGTCGTAATTAAGCGATCATCGCGATCGTACGACCAAACGAACCAACATCCAGCATATTTTTGAGCATGTTTTATGTCCACAATGTTTAGGTATCATTTTAGGGCCTTAACGTTGGCTTAACGGGCCTTAAACGTGTTGGGAATGGCTTAAATACGTAACAGGAACGGAAACTGTCATTTACGTAAGTTTGTTTTTGACCAGTCAGGCCAGGCGGCCCGCGTAAGATTAGTGAGTCCTCTTACGCGGCCAGCATCAGACTCCCAGATCAGATAAGATCAATTTAACAGCAGATTACAGCTGTTAAGCTCCCAACCACACACCCACACTTGCCCTTTCAGTTCATGAGGGGCCATTTTTAGTCACCACAACATTCCAACAAGTGTACGCACGAGATTCGATCACGTTATTCAAGAAACGATCTTAACGTTTCGAAGAATACTATAAATACCCAACCCCTTTCATTGCAAAACCCACAAGAATCTGATTTGAGAAGCTCTAAGATGAAACCATTGTTTCATACCTGAGCTACTTGAATCAAGATTAGCATTCGGGGACCCTTTGTAAGTATTCCTTCATTCTTTTATTGCTTTTCGAGTCCGAAAGTCAAACTTTGTTTGCCTTTCTGCATTGACCGGTTTATGGTCAATGCGAAGTTCGTTTGAACTTCGCAACGTGATTGTAATCACGATGGTTATAGTCCCTTGTGACTATGCCTCCTGATTACCACGTTGTCGAGGGTCGTAAGGGTAAGCGATCTAATAAATCACTTATACCTTCGAACCCGACCTGTTTGGTCGATCATTAGGATCCGACCAAGCGCATTAGGTGACCATAGTATATAGGGAATAACCTTCCGAGGTTATACCTTATGGTCACGACGTTTAGTTAGTTGTATGATAGGTAGTTTATATGCCTTAGGTAAATTACCAAAATACCCCTTTGACGCCAAAATTCATTTTAAGCATATGTAACATAACTTTTGGTATCTAAACTGATTTAGCAACAATATTAGACATGTTAAGGCATATATTACTTGTCATAGGACAAGTTAAGCGGTCCGAACGTGTTTCACGCGAACGACGCGTTAAAGTAGCATAAGCTACCTAATCGGGTCGTAATGGGTCGTAAGCACTTAGGTTAGGTTTCATTTAGTATGTAGGCTTTGTTAAACCATACTACATGAGTTTCTATACTCATTTGGTTTACGAGCCCTCATTCTATCCAATCCTCCGATATAGGTCCGGTTTATTAATGTAGTTACCTATATTAGGTGCCGTTTGATATCCGTGATCTCTAGCATTGTTTGCTTGTTACTCAAGGACTACTAAGCAATCTTAAGTGAGTACATAGACCCCTCTTTTACTGTTTTCCAAACTGTTTTGGGGTGAAACACATGTGCCTACTTGTTACTTTCAGGCTTTCCTGTTTTCACATCATATACTTGCTATGTTTATTAGTACATTTATAGTATATGATTTCAAAACATTTTATGCTATGTATGCCCATTGTGTGCATACTTAGTACATCACTTTACAATACATTTCATGCTATGTATGTCCATTACGTGCATACTTAGTACATTTTTTTACATTACACTTATGCTATGTATGTCCATTACGTGCATACTTAGTACATTGTTTTACATTACACTTATGCTATGTATGTCCATTACGAGCATACTTAGTACATTGTTTTACATTACACTTATGCTATGTATGTCCATTACGTGCATACTTAGTACATTGTTTTACATTGCATTTCTGTTGCATATGCTCATCCAGCATATGAACACATTATACTACATTTTGAACCGTTGTAACCATTTGACTATGTGAACCGTCGTAACCCTTTGATTATATGAACCGTTTGTAACTATTGAACCGTGTGAACCATTTGTATCTGTTGACATGATTTACATTTGACGATAGACATTTGACTATACATAAACATTTCTACAATTGTTAAACATTACATCTTGGTGGTTTGGTTTGAGTAAGTGATTTAAGTAACGAGGCGTATGTAATATGATACAAGCACGGTGGATACGCCGCTGGTACTTCCTATATATAAGTGTTTGTATGGTATCACATATTGTAGCGTTATTTGAATCATTTCAATTTGAGACATATAACATTTTATACAAATAACATACTTTTCACAAGACATTGATTTACAAACAACTTATCTTATACAAACTCATTTTACATGGTTATTCATTTAACCATACATTATTCTCTTATTTATACATATCATCTGATCTTATCGTTTTTCAAATGATTTACAAGACAAAGCAAATTACAAGGTTCATGACTAAACATTTTCTCAAACATAAGTCATGAATTCTGTTTTCACAAAACCTATGTATCTCACAGGCATTTTTATGCTGACGTACCTATTTTCACATGTGTTTTCAGGAGATGATGCATAGGACTTATCAAGACATACTTAGGCGGACCTGTGCCTTAGTGACTTAAAACGAGACAAGAACTAGTTAATTTATGTTATGTACTCTTTGGTTCTTGTTTAAAACAATGTAAACCTTCATGTTTGATAATAAAATGAAACTTCAATTGCCAAGGATTTGAAACAATTAATTCTGTTACAACACTCCCCGACGTTTCCGCCACGTTTTGTATGTTCTACGTGGTCGGGGTGTGACACAAAGAGTGGGACTAGTTATCAAGGTCTGAGTTTCACCTCTAACTTGACAACATCGTACCCTAATAGCGTCGGTACTTATCCGCAGACAAGACCTACTAGAATAGTATGGAGATTTTCCATCAAGGTTTGGATGTCACTCCTATCTTAAGGGCAAATCTTGTGTAAAATACAAACACTGATTATAAGTGTTTTCAAAGTATCAAGTGTATATTGTGTCGGCCTTAGGAAAGGCATGTAAGTTTAGCAGGGAAGTGTGTTGCTAGGAAGCAGATACGGTAGAATGCATAAGTCTTAAACAACAGATAAGAATTAAGGTTCTTAGAACTATAGACTAGGGAAAGTATTCCTACTTATCCTAATTCCCTATAGTTATGGCTCTGATACTAATCTGTCACACACCAACCGATGGCGGAAACATCGGGGTGCGAGCACTAAGCGTTCAGATTGCTCATGAGATTCCATAACACTAGAAATTTCATAATAGGTTAAATTGATTCAACATTGTTTAAAACAATAACCATCACATCAAGTATCAAATTACACCAATTATCAAATATTATTCAAAGTTTGATTTACTACGTGGGTTTCTAAGCATCACCCTAGCTTGATTCACTTGTTTCCACAGCATCCTATCAGCCTGCAACATGTATTAAAATAGAGTCAGTACAAAAATGTACCAGTGAGTATACAAGTTTGAGTAATAGCATAATAGATTAAAACAACACATATTCGTATGTAAGTGTAACAAAATTATTTCAGCCATGCTAGTGTTCGCAGTCCAACAAGTGATAGCCCAAGTATCTTGATGCTATGTTGTTTTCCCAAGTCTCAAGGAAAACTAGAATCCTCCTAACAATACCCCCGAGAATAATGGGGAGGTGCATCTCCTATAGCGCTACTATTGTTAAGGAGGAACTACACACCCTGGATTAAACGTTCACATAGCACAAATAGAATACAAGAATCACAAGTTTCACATACATGTAGGATAGAGTTTAGTTTGCAAAAGTCTCAAGTATCGTAGGTTAATAGAATACATGTTACATCCCAAAGTTTAAAACAAAAAGGGATCGAGTATACTCACAGTTATTGCTTAACAGATTCAACTGTTATTAGATCAAAGGGAGCTCTTTAGGTTTAGCTTGATTAGATTACAATGGATAAGTGCCAGGAAGAAATACGAGATTTTAACCAAGTGTTGGATCAGTCAACCTAATCAGATGGCTGTCCGATCGGATGGCCATCCGATCGGATTGCCATTCGATAGAGGTGACACGTGTGTGAAATGGACAGATGGATGCCCGATCGGATGGCTATCCGATCGGGTTGCCACTCGATTCAAGATTGACCAAAGTTTGAAGAGAACGGATGGCTGTCCGATCGGATGGCTATCCGATCGGGTCGCCAGTCGATCCAAGTTCAAGATTCAAAGTTGCCTCGATCGGATGGATGTTCGATCGGATGGCTATCCGATCGAGCTGCCACTAGACGATTATGACTCCAAGTTTCAAGAATGTTTAGGGTTTTGGGCAAGTGTCACTCGTTCGGGTGGCTGTTCGATCGGATGGCTATCCAATCGGATTGCCACTCGATCGGGTTTCCTAGTCCCGTTCTTAATTTTGTAAAAACTCCAAGTTTTTGTTTAAAGCAACGACGACATGGTACGTACTAAGACAACGGTGAACCCCTCAGTGTATAGCTGGTCCAATCGGGTGGGAATCAACCCAGTCAGCTCAGTCGTCCGTTTGTGACGGTGTTCATGTCAGAATCCGCACTCCGGTCATCTTCTCCGGTAGCAATCCCTTTCCAAGCCGACTCCACACTAATATTCAAGTCTACAGTCCGTTTAGATCCGGATCTCACCGTTTTATGTAAAAGTTCAAGAAAAGATGAAGATAAATGTGACAACCCGAGTTTCAAGGTTTCTATTCGACTTAACTTAAGTGTGTTTTTATAATTAATTGATGCGCAATACACGGGTGGTGTGTAGATTGTAGTGTACATGATGTATGTATAGATGTTATGTGTTTATTGTATTGATTAGTTGATGGTATATTTGAGAATATGATAGTGGAACCCTGCTGAAAATACTCCTTCTCACGAAAACACAATTGGGGGATGGTTGGCGAAATCAACTTATGGGCTTCGGCCCAGTAGCGACTTAAACATAAGATTTGTTTTAAACTGTGCACGAGATTGATATCTGATAGAAACCCTAAACACGTTTTCTCCTCTCTCTCGTTTTCTTTGTACCAGACGGCAACCCTCCTCCCAATTGAAACCAGATCACTTCTGTTTGATCCTTTTTGTTCGGTTAGTGTTTTCACATTTAAATTAACTAATGGATGTTCATCGTGATATGTTTCTGTTATGCATGATAAGATCGGCTATATGTTGTATGATGTAATTAGTGTAACGATGATGATCTATTATTCGATTATGAATCTGATTTAAATGTTTAGGTGGGGAATTGAATAATGATCTAGGGTTGCATGAAAGCATGGGGGCTCGATGGGTTATTTATGATGATTAGATGGATTGCATGTGTCTGAAACTATCCATGTGTGTGTTGTCAGGATATGTAGTCAAGATCCTCATGTTAATTGTTTGACTATATGTTATTGAATTGTAGGATAAGGGTCACCACATGGATTGTCGGCCATGGTGATTATTTTATTGATGATGATAGTCCGATGTGAAGAATTATATATGTGACTATGCATATTGTTGACTTGAATAATATGACTGATACTGTTGTGTTGTTGATGATGATAATATTAACGAAAACCCCACCCCAATTGAATAAACCTCGACGAAATCACAAAGTGATTTCGGCCAAGGGAGTTTTCGGCCCAAGTGGTGATTCCGGCCCACATATGGGATTTCGACCCACAAAAAGGATTTCGACACCTGTGTTTCAATATATTTATATAATGTTGTTAACTTGGTTAGTGTATTAAATCTGTTCGTTGTTAATTTGGTTAAACATGATAACTCTGTTAAACTATTCAACTCAGTTAGGTTAAGTGCGTAACACGGTTAGTTCGCTAGTTTAGTAGATACTGACTTTGTTAACTGTGTAACCTTGTTGGTATTTGTTAAGCCAGTTAAGACTTGTTAACTCTGTTAAAATGTGTTATCAGTTAACAACTTTAGATTGTAAAAGATCTGCATGAACTGGATTAACTGTTTACATGATACACACTGCTAATTGTTAGACGCACTCTGTGATATTACTGTGAAGCTAGTTACACGTGAAACATTACGAATGTTAACTGATTGATTATACGTGAATACTATAGGACGTGATTAATTACTTGCGAGCACATAGTTAAGCATACCGAGCAAACCTAAGGTGAGTTCACTGCACTTTTCTAAGCATGCGTCCCGGTGGTTTGGGACATCTGGTAAACGTTTCTAAAGGGAATACTGGGTAAACTGTTTATTTGGGATGTTGGTTATTGAACACAGTATAAATCATGTAAGACCCCATACATCTACCGTGTTGCTGAAGAAGCAACGAGGTATTTAGTTGATAGCGCTATTAGGTTTGGCACCCTCACACCAGGCCGAAAGGACGGGCGTGAACTAATTACCTGGACTTCATGACCAATGCCTAGTTAGAGGCATTGGGGTTGGGCATTCACATCGTGTACATATAAGACCCCTTACATCTATTCAAGGTTGTTTGATACCTTGACATCATGACCAATGCCTAAATGGAGGCATTGGGGTTGGGCATTCACATCTAGTAGCCACATACGGTAATCGAGTAATAACAACATCGAAACATCAAACATCATATCAACAAACAATATAACGTCTTGTAAACTGTTTTACTCACATGACTGGTAACACAACTTGGTAAACAAACACAAACCTTGAACTCACCAGCGTAGCCTGACACACTTGTTTACTTGCTTGTAGGTAATCACTGAAGGAACTTGGGAACTTGCCGTCTGATGCTGCTGGAGTGGTTGTGGTCATGATAAACAAATTACATTGATTTGGTTTTGATACATTTATACACTTATACATTTATGCTTCCGCTCAATATTTTGGTTTTGGTTTAACTTACAAACGATACATTTCTTTCAATTGAGTATTTCCATACATCATTACTTGTGTTTGACATGATTGGTGGCTCTTTGTTGGATCGTTGCACCTCCATTAGGGACATGCCCTAGGTGGTAATTTGGGGGTGTGACAGTTTGGTATCAGAGCCACTGGTTATAGAGAACTCGGTTTTAAAATGTTTTCATAAAACCAGACTATAACCGAATTGATCCAAACGATGACCATGACACTCAGCTTCAGATTGCAAGGTTCGTTCCTCGTTAGTTTATGCATTACATGTCTGGTAAACGTATCTATGTTTATAGCATGCACGACACGACATGGTAGATGTCATGACACATTGATAGTGTAACATAACTCTTGCACCTAGTAAATCCTAATCTTGTTGGTAGTGCATATTTTGTGGGTGGGAGAAACTTCAAACATGAGTTAAGAAGCATCGAGAGAAGCATGCAAACCGCCTTATTATCATGGGTGCACACATAATAATAACGCGTGGTGCATGCAAATCCCAATGAGGCTTAACGAGTGTAAGAGGGGTTCTTCCCTGTTTGTGTATGTACATGGTGGTTAATCGTTCCTAACGAGATAAACCTGAACACATTTCTCGTTCTCGACTCCTAAATTCGTCCCCTTTCTTCTATTATAGAATCATGAGTGGACGCGTTAACCTAACTCAAGCCCAGTTGGCGGCTTCAATCCCTGAACAAGTTACTGCAGCACTCGCAACTGCCCAGGCAGGAAGTGTAACCTGCCATCACCACTTACTCTAGGATCTTTAGGTCCTACTCTCGTAAACCAACACTCGTGCTCAAGTATGATTACTCTTACGCACCCGACAGGTCAACACGCTCAACCACTTGTATGCACATTCACGACGTTCATGGACTCCCGATCTACTACTTTCAGCGGCACTGAAGGAGCTGTTGGACTCCTCCACTGGTTTGAGAAGCACGAATCGATCTTTGAAATGTGTGAATGCCCCGAGGCTCGTAGGAAGCAATATGCCACTGGTACTCTCGAAGGCACTGCGCTAACTTAGTGAAACACGCAAGATAAGATGCCGGGGCTGGCAGCTGCTAATGCCACTCCCTGGAATGATTTTAAGGAACTAATCAAACGTGAATATTGTAGTCGTGATGACATCCACAAGCTGGAAGTGGAGTTCTTTAACCTGAAGATGACGGAGTCAGAAATTGAAACGTACACGAAACGATCCAACGAACTGGCAGTGTTATGTCCAACTATGGTGGATCCTTCCATCAAACGCATCGGGCTGTTCCACAAAGGCTTAGTACCAGAGATTCGAAGCCACGTGACTGCTGCCAACCTTACTACTATTCAGGATGTTACTCGCCTCACAGACCAGGCAGTGGAACAGAACAGGCTGCCTAAGCGTATAGGTACTGCCACTACTACCACTTATGCTACCCCAGAGTCAACAAACGAAAGTGGGATGGAAATTCCAGCAAGGGTTCGACTACGGTTCCGTCCCAGGCACAGCAGCGAAGGATCGATGACAACCAAAGTCCTGGTCAGCAACCTTTTAGTAGTCAAGGGCAGGGTGGATACAAGGGAAACCACCCAAAGTGCAAACGATGTAACTTGCACCACAGCGGACAGTGTAACCGCAATCATTGTCAATGATGCAACGGGCTTGGTCATGGAGTCAAAGATGGTAGAAACTCCCATCCTGCAAACCAGAACCAACAACAACAGCCACAAGATCTATAGAATCAGCAGCAACAGCAGGGTAACAAGGGATGTTATCAGTGTGGTGCTGAAGGTCACTTCAAAAGACACTGCCCACAGTTGAACCAGAACCAGAATCAGAACCAACAATAACAATAATTGGGGCAACGGGAATAACAACAGGGGTAATAACGATGACAATGGTGCCAGGGGTTAAGTGTTCATGATTGTTCAGGGTGATGCTAGGAATGACCCCAACGTTTTGAGGGTTATGACATCGTCATTGGGATGGATTGGTTATCCCAACAATAAGCGGAGATCCTTTGCAAAGAGAAGATCATTCGTATTCCCCGTTCTGACAAGGAACCTCTTGAAGTTCAAGGCGACAAGAGTGGTGCCGTGAGTGGCATCATCTCCTTCTTGAAGGCTCAGAACTGTTTGCGAAAGGGCCACACTGCTATATTAGCACTCGTTACTGATACATCGAAGAAAGAGAAAGGGATTGAGGATATTCTTGTAGTACGTGATTTCCCTCAAGTGTTTCCTGAGGAATTACCTGGGTTACCGCCAGATCGCCAGGTCGAATTTCAGATCGAGCTCGCTCCAGGAGCATCACCTATAGCTCGAGCACCTTATCGCCTAGCTCCAACTGAACTGGAAGAGCTATCGAAACAATTGCAAGAACTATTGGAAAAGGGATTCATACGACCTAGCTCTTCGCCCTGGGGAGCTCCAGTGCTATTTGTGAAGAAGAAAGACGGTACTTTCCGCATGTGTATTGACTACCGTGAACTGAACAAGGTGACTGTGAAGAATTGTTATCCTCTTCCACGCATCGACGACTTATTCGACCAGTTGCAAGGGTCGAGCTATTATTCCAAGATAGACTTGAGGTCAGGTTATCATCAACTGAGAGTCCGGGATGAGGACGTCTCCAAGACAGCATTCAGAACACGCTACGGCCACTACGAGTTTCTGGTTATGCCATTTGGGCTAACGAACGCGCCTGCGGTTTTCATGGATCTTATGAACAGGGTATGCAAACCTTATCTTGACAAGTTTGTCATTGTTTTCATCGACGGCATCCTGATCTACTCGAAGAGTCAGGAGGAGCACGAACATCACTTACGACTTATATTGGAACTCCTTCGAACGGAACAACTGTACGCCAAGTTTTCAAAATGTGACTTCTGGCTTCGTGAAGTCCACTTTCTAGGCCACGTGGTAAACAAGGATGGGATTCATGTTGATCCATCCAAGGTAGATTCGATCAAGAACTGGCCTGCACCTCGTACACCAACAGAAATACGCCAATTCTTGGGTTAGGCGGGTTATCACATACGATTCATCAAAGACTTCTCAAAGATCGCACAGCCGCTTACGCTACTGACACAGAAAGGTATTGTTTATCGTTGGGGTAATGCACAAGAATCAGCATTCCAACACATAAAGGATAGACTTTGTAGCGCACCTATCCTCTCATTGCCTGAAGACACCGATGATTTTGTGGTCTACTGTGATGCATCAATTCAGGGTCTTGGTTGTGTATTGATGCAACGGGATAAAGTTATAGCCTACGCCTCACGCCAACTCAAGGTTCACGAAAAGAACTACACTACACACGACTTAGAGCTGGGAGCGGTTGTTTTTGCACTTAAGATATGGAGACACTACTTGTATGGTACCAAATGTGCTATCTACACTGATCACAGAAGCCTCGAGCATATCTTCAAACAGAAGGAACTGAATATGCGACAACGACGATGGGTCGAACTGTTGAATGACTATGAATGCTCGATCAGGTACCACCCAGGCAAAGCCAATGTTGCGGCTGACGCCTCAGTCGAAAAGACACCGCGCCTAAGCGCGTGCGAGCTTTACAACTCACTATACAGTCTAGTCTTCCTTCTCAGATACGAGGTGCTCAGGTAGAAGCATTGAAACCAGAAAACGTCAGGGCTGAAGTCCTACGCGGCCCAAGGCAACGCTTAGAACAGAAGAAAGATGGTGCTTACTATGTCACAGGACGCATTTGGGTCCCACTCTATGGCAACTTACGCGAGCTGGTAATGGATGAAGCTCATAAGTCTCGCTACTCGGTACATCCTGGTTCGGATAAAATGTACCATGAGATCAAAACTACATATTGGTGGCCTAGCATGAAAGCTCACATAGCAACATACGTTAGCAAATGCTTGACTTGTGCGAGAGTCAAGGCAGAATACTAGCAACTATCAGGCCCACTCCAACAACCAGAGATACCACAATGGAAATGGGAGCAAATTTCCATGGATTTTGTTACTAGCCTGCCTAGATCACAACGTGGTAACGATACTATATGGGTGATCGTGGATCGACTCACAAAGTCTGCCCACTTCTTGGCTATCAAGGAAACGGATAAGTTCTCCACACTAGCAGACATATATCTTAAGGAAGTTGTTTCGAGGCACGGTGTGCCCACCTCTATTATCTCGGATCGAGATGCACGTTTTACATCAGAACTGTGGCGAGCGATGCACAAATCTTTTGGCTCTCGATTAGACATGAGCACAGCTTATCATCCTCAGACGGATGGGCAGTCTGAGCGCACTGTTCAAACTCTGGAAGACATGCTTCGTGCATGTGTAATCGACTTTGGCAACGGTTGGGAAAAGCATCTACCACTTGTGGAATTCTCATACAACAACAGTTATCACACCAGCATTAAAGCTGCTCCATTTGAGGCATTGTACGGACGTAAATGTCGGTCACCTCTTTGTTAGGCAGAGGTGGGTGATAGTCAAATCACAGGTCCAGAACTCGTAATTGATACGACAGAAAAGATTGCACAGATACGGCAACGCATGGCGGTAACTCGCGACTGTCAGAAAGTATACGCTGATAAAGACAGGAAACCACTCGAGTTCCAGGTTGGGGATCGAGTGCTACTCAAAGTTTCACCCTGGAAGGGTATGGTTCGTTCTGGCAAACGAGGCAAGCTTAACCCGCGGTATGTCGGACCATTCGAGGTCATTGAGAAGATAGGCAAAGTGGCCTACAGACTGAACTTACCAGCTGAACTCAGTGTAGTTCACAACGTTTTTCACGTGTCGAATCTGAAGAAGTGTCTGTCAGGTGAGACCCTCATAGTTCCTTTGAAGGAGCTCACTATCGACGAACAGTTGCGATTCGTCGAGGAACCAATTGAAATCACGGACCGGGATGTTAAGGTCCTCAAGAACACTAGAATACCGCTTGTTCGAGTTCGTTGGAACTCCCGTCGTGGCCCAGAATTCACTTGGGAACGCGAAGATCAAATGAAACTCAAGTATCCCCATTTATTCGGAAACAGTACAAACACTACTGAGGCTGAAGCTACTACAGAATTTCGGGACGAAATTCCAAATCAACGGGGGAATGATGTGACACCCCAGGAAAACCAGTCAAACTACGCAACACTACTAGCTTCCTCAGTAACCGCATGCTAAATTTCGGGATGAAATTTCTTTCAAGTTGGGGATAATGTGACAACCCGAGTTTCAAGGTTTCTATTCGACTTAACTTAAGTGTGTTTTTATAATTAATTGATGCGCAATACACGGGTGGTGTGTAGATTGTAGTGTACATGATGTATGTATAGATGTTATGTGTTTATTGTATTGATTAGTTGATGGTATATTTGAAAATATGAGAGTGGAACCCTGCTGAAAACACTCCTTCTCACGAAAACACAATTGGGGGATGGTTGGCGAAATCAACTTATGGGCTTCGGCCCAGTAGCGACTTAAACATAAGATTTGTTTTAAACTGTGCACGAGATTGATATCTGATAGAAACCCTAAACACGTTTTCTCCTCTCTCTCGTTTTCTTTGTACCAGACGGCAACCCTCCTCCCAATTGAAACCAGATCACTTCTGTTTGATCCTTTTTGTTCGGTTAGTGTTTTCACATTTAAATTAACTAATGGATGTTCATCGTGATATGTTTCTGTTATGCATGATAAGATCGGCTATATGTTGTATGATGTAATTAGTGTAACGATGATGATCTATTATTCGATTATGAATCTGATTTAAATGTTTAGGTGGGGAATTGAATAATGATCTAGGGTTGCATGAAAGCATGGGGGCTCGATGGGTTATTTATGATGATTAGATGGATTGCATGTGTCTGAAACTATCCATGTGTGTGTTGTCAGGATATGTAGTCAAGATCCTCATGTTAATTGTTTGACTATATGTTATTGAATTGTAGGATAAGGGTCACCACATGGATTGTCGGCCATGGTGATTATTTTATTGATGATGATAGTCCGATGTGAAGAATTATATATGTGACTATGCATATTGTTGACTTGAATAATATGACTGATACTGTTGTGTTGTTGATGATGATAATATTAACGAAAACCCCACCCCAATTGAATAAACCTCGACGAAATCACAAAGTGATTTCGGCCAAGGGAGTTTTCGGCCCAAGTGGTGATTCCGGCCCACATATGGGATTTCGACCCACATAAAGGATTTTGACACCTGTGTTTCAATATATTTATATAATGTTGTTAACTTGGTTAGTGTATTAAATCTGTTCGTTGTTAATTTGGTTAAACATGATAACTCTGTTAAACTATTCAACTCAGTTAGGTTAAGTGCGTAACACGGTTAGTTCGCTAGTTTAGTAGATACTGACTTTGTTAACTGTGTAACCTTGTTGGTATTTGTTAAGCCAGTTAAGACTTGTTAACTCTGTTAAAATGTGTTATCAGTTAACAACTTTAGATTGTAAAAGATCTGCATGAACTGGATTAACTGTTTACATGATACACACTGCTAATTGTTAGACGCACTCTGTGATATTACTGTGAAGCTAGTTACACGTGAAACATTACGAATGTTAACTGATTGATTATACGTGAATACTATAGGACGTGATTAATTACTTGCAAGCACATAGTTAAGCATACCGAGCAAACCTAAGGTGAGTTCACTGCACTTTTCTAAGCATGCGTCCCGGTGGTTTGGGACATCTGGTAAACGTTTCTAAAGGGAATACTGGGTAAACTGTTTATTTGGGATGTTGGTTATTGAACACAGTATAAATCATGTAAGACCCCATACATCTACCGTGTTGCTGAAGAAGCAACGAGGTATTTAGTTGATAGCGCTATTAGGTTTGGCACCCTCACACCGGGCCGAAAGGACGGGCGTGAACTAATTACCTGGACTTCATGACCAATGCCTAGTTAGAGGCATTGGGGTTGGGCATTCACATCGTGTACATATAAGACCCCTTACATCTATTCAAGGTTGTTTGATACCTTGACATCATGACCAATGCCTAAATGGAGGCATTGGGGTTGGGCATTCACATCTAGTAGCCACATACGGTAATCGAGTAATAACAACATCGAAACATCAAACATCATATCAACAAACAATATAACGTCTTGTAAACTGTTTTACTCACATGATTGGTAACACAACTTGGTAAACAAACACAAACCTTGAACTCACCAGCGTAGCCTGACACACTTGTTTACATGCTTGTAGGTAATCACTGAAGGAACTTGGGAACTTGCCGTCTGATGCTGCTGGAGTGGTTGTGGTCATGATAAACAAATTACATTGATTTGGTTTTGATACATTTATACACTTATACATTTATGCTTCCGCTCAATATTTTGGTTTTGGTTTAACTTACAAACGATACATTTCTTTCAATTGAGTATTTCCATACATCATTACTTGTGTTTGACATGATTGGTGGCTCTTTGTTGGATCGTTGCACCTCCATTAGGGACATGCCCTAGGTGGTAATTTGGGGGTGTGACAATAAACATAGGTTTTTAACTTGAAAAGTGTAGATCTAGTATAGATTTTAGTGTAAAACATATGAAATTCCTTAGATCTGAGCTAGATCTTGGCTAGAATGACATCACACAACAGTTTGGTACAAACCGCCATGGTGACATCACCTTCAAGAGCTCAAATCCGAGAGATTCCATGGTGAAAAGTGAGATTTCAATGGAGAATCTCATAGAGAATGATGTGTAGATCAAAGATGTACAAGAATCTAGTGTAAAACGTACCGAAATCGCTGAGAAATCGAAGAAAAGGAGAGTGCGTGCGTCTGGGTCGAGTGAGGCTGTCACATCAGTGAGAATGGTGATGTGACAGGCCTATTTATAGTGTGGGAGTGAGTGAAGGCGGGGTGCATGGATCGGATGGCAACTCGATCGAGTGGCGATCCAATCGGGTGGTCATCTGATCAGATTGCCACTTGGCCAATCCATCCTTTCCGCGTTTCCTTCTTTGATTCTTTTCGCGCGTTATATAAAGCGTTGCGTTGCGTATTTATTGGGTAATAGTATAACTAGATTATAGCAATAACACAAAATATTTCAAAGTTTCATAGTTTCCGCCAGTGACAAGACTCCAGTCTCTCGTTTAATGAAGAATCAAGTTTCACGAGTCTCAAGAGTCAAACACCAATTAAGTATCAAGAATCAAGAATAAGTATCAAGTATCAAGAATCATAGAATCGAGCCTCATAGAATTATAGTTTCCAAGTATCAAGTATCAAGAATCTAGAGTTAAGCATCAAGAGTCATAGTTTAAGTATCAAGATTCTAGCATCATAAAGACTCACAAAGTTTCACAAGTATCAAAAGTATCAATATTACATAGATTAAGGACTAAAACATATAATAGGCAAAGTTCAGGGACTAAACTTGCCAAAAGCCTAAATTTAGGGACGTAGGGCGTTACAGTTCAAGTAATAGAAACGTGTGTGAGTTAAAAGTATTTTCTGTGTTCTTGTTTTCGTTTTTTTATTTTGTTGAGTCACCTATTGATTGGATTCCTCACAATCAATAGGTTGTTTGATATCATTGATAGATCTGGTTTATGGGACTTACAAGTGGTATGAGAGCCATTAGAAACCGTTTCTAGGCTTGGTGTGATATCAAAGATTCAAGATTTTGAATTTTTGTTCATCGTGTTCTTCGTAGCATTCATCAAAATTTTATAAAAAAAATCAGTATATTTTGGTGTTTAATTTTCGAAAAGATTGTTAAATGATTAAACGTAATCTTTTTATTTTTCTGAAAACATCTTGTTTTCAAAATCACAAAATTTTCGGAAGGGAGTTGTTGAGTTAATTGAAACTTTCCATATATTATTTTAATATATACGTGTTCATCCATAATTATCTCAAATCTTCAAATTGTTCACTGGTTGTTAATTTGGTTTCGAGTCCCATTTTTCACGGTTTCGAGTCCTATCATTTCCACGGTTTCGACTTCACATCTTCACAGTAGGTCTCGAGTCCCAATCACATCCCGATTAACAACAGAGGTTTCGAGTCTCATCTTTCCAGTTTTTCGAGTCACGGTTTCGAGTTCCATCTCTAAGTGATTTCGAGTCATCAGATCATCAATCATCTTCATCAGTTTAAGTCGCAACCAATATTCCGCTTGTAAGTCCCGTAAACCGAATCTTTCAATGATATCAAACAACCTATTAGTTGTGCGAATCCAATCAATAGGTGATTCAAGAAACATAAAGAAAACAACAACACAGAAAATAATTTTAACTGACACACGTTTCTATTACTTGAACAAGCAAAAACGTCTGGTATGAGTACACCACCAATTTGCCTCCCACTCTCTGTTGCTCTAGAATTGTATAACTTGGAGGTTCAAACCCTAAAATAAGTTCTTGACTTATGAACTCTCAGCATTGGGTCTCTTTCTTCAGCTCTTGTGGTTAGCTTCATATCAGGGTCACGATTAGCTTTCCTTGAAAATCTTGTTAAAAAGAATGTGAGAGGAGGATTCTCAGCAGCTCTTTTCTTCTTCAATCTTTGTCTTTCAAGCAGGTTCACAGTACTTCTTCAAATGTACTTTCACTGTCAGATGGCGATTCGTATCCGGTTCTTCTGACTCAAATACATCTTGTTGTTGTGATGCTTCTTGCTTTGTTAGCAGCTAAGAGCATCTCAATCTTCAACAACCCCTGTTCTTGATTGAAATCAAGTTTTGCACATGCTCAGAAATTCATAAGCGAACATTTATATGCAATAGAGAGAGTACCATATGAACACTAGGTACATCAAATTTCACAATTTAAATTCTTTCAACTTTTGATGATCAGTCAAATCTTCAAGAACGGTTACAGTTATTTTAATTTTAAGAAAAACAAATAAACACTCTATTTTAGATTTTTGATTTTATAGAAACACAAGACACTATTTTTGTATTTTTCTAAATTTTTTTTTATTTTTAAGAACTAAGAACATATAAAAACTCAAAATATAAACAACTACCATGATATACAATTACAATTGCAATGGGATCAAAATTCATTCTCAGGCAGACTACGGAACACTTTTTAGTACGAGTCTGATAAAACTGGTTTATGCGATTGCCAATATGTTTGTCGACTTAAACTTTAACGCTCAACTTTCAATTTTTCAACTTCGTGATATGCTTAAGGTAATATTATACTATTAACCTGTGTGTCCCATTCCAAGGCATACCCCCGCGATCAAGGTAAGCACAACGATTCATCGTAACAGGTGAGTATACTGATATCATCCTTTTTGCTTTACAACGTTAGACCATTGGTGATAGGTCAGTACTTTCGTACAGTAGAGCGACCAATGATTATGTCCAACGAGGGTGAGGCAAATACCATTTTGGTAAGAATATGGCTCTTTGAGCATTGGGAATTTTCTCATTTTGAGATTTTATTCCTTAAGGTTTTTGTCCTCGTGGGATCTTTTAAGATATCCTGACTGTGTCTAGGTCTGCATATAATCTGGATGCAACAGAAGGACAGCCAAGATATCCGCGAATGATTCAACAATATAAAGACCCGAAACCTCAGACGGTGGCTATCAATCAACACATGATTTAAGACTATGAAATCATACGCCGTTGGTATGTTACCCACATGGTACATAGTTTGTTATGTTTATATCACTTAGTATCTTTTATCATTTTGAGCGTCAAGCCTATCGACATATCGCAGTAGATCCTAGTCTTTTTAGCTATGGCACTTTACATGTTGGATGCCTAAGTCAGTGTGGTGGTCGATATTTGTTTGGCTTAAAATCCCATTCCCAGTAAAAGATAGATCCATTCCCCAGCTTCTTGGTTCTGTTATAGAGATGACTGGTTCAAAATACTAGAAGAAATTTATTAGAGTGATTCTCATGGTAACGACATGGGAGATTTGGAAGGCATGGAATGAGAGAAGACGTTCAACGACATTCTAGTGCACTTCAACCGGACGGCGACCGTTATAAAAGAAAATGTGTTCTTGTGGATTACTAGTACATCCAAATTTTGTAATTTTGATTGGGCTAGATGGGTCAATTTTAATATTCATGATATAACCTTATATCTTTTGGGTTTGAGTTTCTTGCTGACCCTATTCTATATTTTTAAATACAGAAGTTCCGTCCTGAAAAAAAAATTAAATCCATTGGGTCTTCCTAATCATGCCCAACCAGATTCTCTATTTTCCATCTTTTTTATATTTGTGAGTGTTACTTCCTCTTGTGCTTCAAATTAATTCCATTGGGTATTCGTAATCATGCCCAGCCTAAAGATATTTAAATCCACTAAACTTATTCCTTGTTTTTTTAGTTCAGCCCATGCAATATATTTTGAGCCCATAGGCATATCCTGTAAAAAGATGGACAAACACAAAAAATATTTAGCAATTAGCATGACTAGATCAAGTGGTAGAAGGCTTGCATTTCTCTTGAGAGATGCGGGTTCAACTCCCATTTGGTGCAGAGTGAGGCACTAGTGGGTCATGATAGGAGACCCAGGGAAACTTGGATTGGATCCTTGAGCCAAGCGGGTTTTACCGATAATTTCACCGTCGTGCCTACGGGCGGGTGGGTTACTGGGTTTTCCCCGAAATTGGTGGTGGACTCGGGTTACTCTCGGAGTACTCCGTTTGTCAAGTGTGTGACCCGAGAGTGCTCAGGATTGATTGTGTTGGCCGTTAAAAAAAATATGAGAAGGGAAATTGAGAGTTAGATTACTAATTCATCTAATCTAATCAAGTTATAACCAAAATTAGATTTCAAATTATCTGATGTGATGCAAACCGAACGAAAATTCATGGTTTTTTTATGCGCTTATTTAAGTTGTTTTAGCTCGTTTTCATTTAAAATAATTAAATTTTAAATATGAATCACATGCGAGTAAAATTAAATAAAAAAAAAACTTTAAAGCTACTCATATTTATATAAAAATATGTATATTTTAGATCATATCAAATATCCCTATACTTAACCCTTATTCACTCCTAAAAAAAATGTAATTGAATCACAATCAAGACCTATGGTTTAAAAAACTTAGGTTATTTATTAAAAATATAACTACGTTTTAACTAAGATTATCGCTATTGTGATTCATTTAAATCCAACTGCCAACTCGTCAGACCCCAATAATGCTTGTTGTTTATGTTCAAGTTAACATATCGTATAAGGATCTCACAATAAATCTACAACCACTGAATTATAAAAACCTACATTTATTCGAATTAAAGTTTTTATCGATATAATGGATGATATACTCTTTTTTTCATATAATGTTTAACTTAGTAGTGTTTCAATCAAGCTGCTACCCGATGTGTGACATAAGCTTTAACATATATATTTTTTAGCGACCTTCACCTTGTGGTATTTTAACTAAGTTGTGACTCAGCGTTTAACACATAGGCTGTGCTTATATGTATCTAGCTACAACAGTGGTTTTAACTTTTGGTAATGTAAATTTGTTAAAAATTTTGGTGAGATTGAAGTGTATATATATGTATTTCTTGAGATTTTACGCATTGTGTATGACGGATTTACACCGATGTAAATAATATATGCCTTATGAAAACACTAAGGCTGGAGGGTGTGGTATAAAGCCCATAGGGACTTTATCACGCCACCTCACCGCCACGTCACACATGAGGCTTTAAAGCCCTTTCCATTAACTTGCATATTATTTTTTATTTATATATTTTATTTTTTTAATTAAATGCCAATTTTAATAACTAGAAAATCTAAAAAAATCATAATTTCATTAAAATAAAAGAAAACATTACAAAGTCCTAAAAAATAAAATGGCATACTTTAAATAAAAAAATACAATGCCATAATTTAAATAAAAAAAATACAAAATCACTAAAAAAATCACACTTCATCTTCGTCGTCTCCTCCTTGTTCACGATAAAATCATAAGTGCTCGGTCAGATCAGCTCGAAGGTTATGGTATGTGTTCCTGTCACGTATCTTCGCTCGGATAACTTCTTTTTAGCGTATGTGAGTAGTGGGTTCGTCGGTTGGTTACTTTCATCATAACTTTCTTCACAAAACGCTCTGCCCGAGTCCTCCAATATCATGTTATGCAAGATGATGCACGTATACATGACGTTTCTCATTTTACTTTTTTCAAGTATCCTCGACGGCTGGGAAATGATAGACCATCGCTTTTTGAACACACCGAAAGTCCGCTCAATATCTTTTCGTGCTGACTCTTGTTTCTTCTTGAAATACATTATTTTCTCGTCATCCGAACACGAAAGAGTTTTCACAAACGTCGCCCACTCAGGATAAATACCGTCTGTTAGATAGTACCCATACTTATACTCCACGTCGTTTGCACAGAATGAAGATTGTAAAACTGCGATGTCATTGTTCGCACCGGCCATGCCAAAGTACGCATGCCAAATTCATAAATCTTGAGATGCGACCGCTTGTAATATTAGGGTATGACCATCGTGGTCACCACGATGGTGTTGCCCTTTCCAAGCGGTTGGACATGTTGTCCTATCCCAATGCGTGCAATCAAGACTACCCAGCATCCCAGGAAATCCGTGTAACCGCTGATGGGCCTCGTATAAAAGTGGAACGTCGGTAGCGGTTGGCATCCTCAAATATCGCCACCCGTACAGAAAGATAACACCTAATAAAATAGTGTTAATAAAAAAATAATAATAATAACAATAAAAAGAATAAACTATAAATAAAATAATAATAATAATAATAATAATAATAATAATAACAACAACAAACTGTAAACAAAAATAATAATAATAATAATAATAACAGTAAATAAAAAATACCTTCACATAAATTTTCAAAACAATCACGACAGCTTCTAGCCGACATCCTTAAATATTCATCCCACGCATCACTCGATGTGTCGTACGCTAGTTGCCTAATTGTTGCAGTACACTTTCGTATTCCTGAGAAACCAATTTTGCGACTAGCACTAGTTACCTAATTGCTGCAGTAAACTTTTGTATCCCACATCGAAAATCCCATTTTTCTTCCATTTACACACTTGCGAGGATATGATAGCGCCCCTCCCCCCCTCCTTTCATTTTCTCGGTGTGGTCTTTGGCGCCCCGGGGCGCTATAGGGGCTGAGTAGACGGAATAGAGTTAAGCCACACCCCCTGGCCTAATGTATATAATACTACACTCTTCAAACCCTAAAAAACCCAGAAAACTGAGGAGAGAGAAACGAATGGGGGATGATGATCTACAGCAATGTAGAGTAGAGAGAGAAGACGAATGCTACATGCCTAAATTTCCCTCCATGGTACCTTTAACTATTAAATAATTTCATTTTACTATTCTGAAATGAGCTCCGATCAACCTGCATACCTGTAACTCCAGTCTGATCATAACCATACCTGCAACTTTCTGCTACACACCACAACCATTAACAATGACCGCAGTTATGATCATCATCTACACCATACTTCCGATCACCATTCACTATCATCATCTCCGTCATACCCCAACCACCGTACAGCCCATTGTTCACCGTTCCGTTATCGTTGTAGGTTGTGGTGCCTGAGATTTACAATTAGGGTTTTGGTTCTGCAGTTTTAAGAAGAAGAAGGCAGACAACGTGCATTTATCGATTAGTTTTATTATAATATAATAATATTAACTATTGGATAATCATTACATAATCATTGGTTTTGATAATTATTAATAATAATAATAATAATAGTTTTAATATTAATTGTTATTTTATAAAAAAAAGTTTATTGATTTTATTAAAAAAGGTTTTAAAAAAATTAATAATAATAATAATAATAATAAAATTAAAAAAAGGAGGTTTGGTTGGTTTTGTGGTGCGATTTAGAAAGCGGGTTCTTTCGACTGCATAGTGTTTGAATTAGCGAGTGCACGAGTTCTCGTTTGGTTTATGTTTTGAGAAGAAGAACAAAAGTATCAACCACCCACTGAAATTATGGCTTTCATGTTTAACAAACACATGGCTCAAGAAATTATTGTTGAAGATATAATTTCTGTCTTTTGCATTCCTGAATGTAGAGAAAGGGTTGAGGCATATCGATTACACAACGTTGAGCTAATACAAGATTACAAAGATATAAAAAACAAAAATTTTACTTTAACAAAAAATGAAAAGCTTTATAAAGATAAAATCGAAGCTCAGCGAAAAGACATCATTCAACTTAAGGATGATCTAAGTGTAAAGACAGCCCACTACTTGGAGGTCAAAGAAAATGTTTGCATTTTGACTAAAGAACTGGAAGACATTAGAGAAAAATATCTAGTTAACGAAATCAACATTAAAAAATATGAGTCTTCCAGTAAGTTGGTCAAAAATCTATGTGATCAGCAACTTGCATTCAAGATAAAGAAGGGGTGTGGGTTGGGTTTCAATTAAGTTCCACCTCCATATAATGACAACTACACATATTTACCTCTTACTGAGGAGGAACTGATGAAGGAAGGCAAGATGACTGACGGTCCAAAAACTGATAAGTCATCAATCAACAGTAAATCTGTTGATAATAAACGACCGACTCCTTCAATAAACTTTATTTATAAAGGTACATTTGATCCTAATGTTTCATCTACATGTGTAGATAAAGTAGTTGAAGTAAAGTTTGGAGATATTCTTGGGGATGAACCATGTTTAAATTCTGATTTCTCTAAAATCTCAATAAATGAATATGAGTCTAGTTATGTTCTTGGGGATGGCCATCCGATCGGATTGCCATTCGATGGAGGTGACACGTATGTGAAAGGGACGGATGGCTGCCCGATCGGATGGCTATCGGATCGGGTTGCCACTCGATTCAAGATTGACCAAAGTGTGAAGAGAATGGATGGTTGTCGGATCGGATGGCTATCTGATCGGGTGGCCACTCGATCCAAGTTCAAGATTCAAAGTTGCCTCGATCGTATGGTTGTTCGATTGGATGGCTATCCGATCGAGCTGCCACTCGACGATTATGACTCCAAGTTTCAAGAATGTTTAGGGTTATGGGCAAGTGCCACTCGATCGGGTGGCTGTTCGATCGGATGGCTATCCGATCGGATAGCCACTCGATCGAGTTTCCTTGTCCCGTTCTTAATTTTGTAAAAACTCCAAGTTTCTATTTAAAGCAATGACGACGTGGTACGTACTAAGACAACGGTGAACCCCTCAGTGTACAACTGGTCCGATCGGGTGGGAATCACCCCAGTCCGCTCAGTCGTCCGTTCGTGACGGTGTTCATGTCAGAATCCGCACTCCGGTCATCTTCTCCGGTAACAATCCCTTTCCAAGCCGACTCCAGACTAATATTCAAGTCTACAGTCCGTTTAGATCCGGATCTCACCGTTTTATGTAAAAGTTCAAGAAAAGATGAAGATAAACATAGGTTTTTAACTTGAAAAGTGTAGATCTAGTATAGATTTTAGTGTAAAACACATGAAATTCCTTAGATCTGAGCTAGTTCTTGGCTAGAATGACATCACACAACAGTTTGGTACAAACCGCCATGGTGACATCACCTTCAAGAGCTCAAATCTGAGAGATTCCATGGTGAAAAGTGAGATTTCAAAGGAAAATCTCGTAGAGAATGATGTGTAGATCAAAGATGTACAAGAATCTAGTATAAAACATACCGAAATCACAGAGAAATCGAAGAAAAGGAGAGTGCGTGCGTCTGGGTTGAGTGAGGCTATCACATCAGTGAGAATGGTGATATAACAGGCCTATTTATAGTGTGGGAGTGAGTGAAGGCGGGGTGCACGGATCGGATGGCAACTCGATCGAGTGGCCATCTGATCTGGTGGTCATCCGATCAGATGGTCATCCGATCGGAAGGTCATCCGATCGGATGGTTATCCGATCGGATTGCCACTTGGCCAATCCATCCTTTCCGCGTTTCCGTCTTTGATTATTTTCACGCGTTATATCAAGCGTTACGTTGCGTATTTATTGGGTAATAGTATAACTAGATTATAGCAACAACACAAAAGATTTCAAATTTCATAGTTTCCGCCAGTGACAAGACTCCAGTCTCTCGTTTAACCAAGAATCAAGTTTCAAGACTCTCAAGAGTCAAGCACCAATTAAGTATCAAGAATCAAGAGTAAGTATCAAGTATCAAGAATCATAGAATCAAGCCTCATAGAATTATAGTTTCCAAGTATCAAGTATCAAGAATCTAGAGTTAAGCATCAAGAGTCATAGTTTAAGTATCAAGATTCTAGTATCATAAAGACTCACAAAGTTTCACAAGTATCAAAAGTATCAATATTACATAGATTAAGGACTAAAACTGACAATAGGCAAAGTTCAGGGACTAAACTTGCCAAAAGCCTAAAGTTTAGGGACGCAGGGCGTTACAGTCTCCCCTCCTTTAGGAGATTTCGTCCCCGAAATCTTAGAGGAAGACTGCTCGAAGAGCTGCGGATACTTGGCCTTCATCTCACTTTTCCCTTCCCAAGTGAATTCGGCGCCACGCTTTCCTTCCCGTCGAACCTTGACAATGGGAATTTTGCTGTGCCTCAATCGCTTGACACCTAGATCCATGATTTCGACCGGTTTCTCCACGAAGTGTACAGCTTCGTTTATTTGCAAGTCTTTGAAGGGAACCTGCAGTTCCTCGTTGGCTAGGCATTTACGTAAGTTAGATACATGGAACACTGGATGCACGTTGTTTATTTCTTGTGGCAGGTCGAGTCTGTACGCTACCTTGCCAATCCTTTCGAGTATCTTGAAAGGATCCACATAGCGAGGAGCGAGCTTTCCCTTCTTACCAAAACGAACTACTCCCTCCCAGGGAGATATCTTGAGAAGAACTCGGTCACCAACATCAAATTCCAGAGGCTTACGCCTATTATCAGCATAACTCTTTTGTCTGCTCCGAGCCTTGATCAAGTTATCACGGATCTGAAGAATCTTATCCGTTGTCTCTTGAATGATTTCAGGGTCAGTAAACTGCTTGTCGCCAATCTCACGCTAGCTGAGAGGAGATCGGCACTTGCGGCCAAACAAAGCTTCGAAAGGAGCCAACTGAATACTGGAATGATAGCTGTAGTTGTACGAGAACTCAATCAATGGTAAATGTACATCCCAGTTACCACCAAAGTCGATGACACAAGAACGGAGCATATCCTCTAGGGTTTGAATAGTACGCTCAGTTTGTCCATCCGTTTGTGGATGAAAGGCCGTGCTAAGATTCAAATGAGTACCCATAGCGGATTGAAAGGTTTGCTAAATACGTGAAGTAAACGACCATCACGGTTAGAGATTATGTCAAGAGGTATGCCATGGCGACATATAACCTCATCGGTATAGATTCGAGCAAGTTTCTCCACTTTATAACCTTCACGTATAGGAAGAAAGTGGGCTGATTTGGTCAAACGATCAACAATTACCCAGATACTATCGTGACCAAAAGGTGTTCATGGTAGCTTAGTAATAAAGTGCATAGCGATGCTATCCCATTTCCAAATTGGGATTTCAGGTTGTTCTAAGAGTCCAGAGGGACGCTGATGTTCGGCCTTGACTTTCGAGCAAGTAAGGCATTTGAAAACATATTCAGCAATGTCCTTCATACCAGGCCACCAATAAGTTGCACGCAAATCATGGTACATCTTTTCGGCGCCTCGATGAATAGAGTAACGAGACTTGTAAGCCTCATTCATAATGAGCTCACAGAGATTATCGCGATCAGGTACCTAGATGAGATTGAGATAGTATTGGAGTCCATCAGGTTTTGTTTCGAGTTGCTCAATCTTAGCGCCTTGGATTTCCACTTCTAGACTTCCTTCATTAGCTAACGAATATTGGGCGTCACGAATGTACGCATGGAGATCATTAGATATACGAATAGCATTCACATGAGTTTTATGACTAAGAGCATCGGCCACTACATTCGCCTTGCCAGGATGATAGCGAATTTCGCAGTCGTAGTCGTTAAGCAATTCCACCCAATGCCTCTATCGCATGTTCAATTCCTTTTGGTCAAAGATATGTTGAAGGCTCCTATGGTCAGTGAAAACCACTCACTTAGTACCATACAGGTAGTGTCGCCATATCTTTAACGCAAACACAACTGCACCAAGCTCCAGATCGTGGGCAGTATAGTTTTTCTCATGTACCTTGAGTTGTCGAGAGGCATAATCAATAACCTTGTCCAGCTGCATGAGCACACAGCCCAAACCATGGTTCGAGGCATCGTATTATACCACGAACTCATCATTCCCATCGGGAAGAGTCAGAACAGGCGCATTACACAAAAGAGTCTTAAGAGTCTGAAAAGATTCCTCTTGCTCGGGACCCCAAGCAAAAGGTCTCTCTTTCTAAGTCAACGAATTAAGAGGAACAACGATCTTAGAGAAGTCCGAGATGAATCAGCGGTAATAGCCTGCTAATCCTAGAAAGGAACGAATCTCAGATTCAGATTTAGCCGTACACCAATTCTTCACAGCTTCGATTTTAGACGGGTCAACATGAATACCTTGCTTACTAACGACGTGACCCAGAAATTGCACTTGATTAATCCAAAACTCACACTTAGAAAATTTATCATACAAACGTTCACCACGTAAGAGTTCAAGCATCAAGCGTAAATGACGAGCATGATCAGCTTTAGTTTTAGAATAAATGAGAATATCATCGATAAAGACTATCACAAAACGATCCAAATAGGGCTTACAAACACGATTCATGAGGTCCATGAACACAGCGGGTGCGTTGGTCAATCCAAAAGGCATGACCATGAACTCGTAGTGTCCATAACGAGTACAAAATGCGGTTTTGGGTACATCATCTTCGAGAATTCGAAGCTGACGGTAACGAGAACGAAGATCGATTTTCGAGAAACAGGACGCGCCTTGTAGTTGGTCAAATAGATCATCAATATGAGGAAGAGGATAACGATTCTTAATGGTAAGCTTATTAAGTTCACGGTAGTCGATACACATACGAAACGAACCATCTTTCTTCTTGACGAATAGCATGGGAGCACCCCACGAGGAGGTACTCGGATGAATAAATCCCTTGTCGAGCAATTCTTGAAGTTGACTGGATAATTCTTGCAACTCGGAAGGTGCAAGACGATAGGGAGCCTTGGCGACAGGAGTCGCGCCAGGTACGAGGTCAATACGAAGGTCAACGGACCTAGGAGGAGGAAGACCAGGAAGATCCTCTGGAAAGACGTCAGGGAAATCGCACACTACTGGAACATCGCTTATGTTCTTCCCTTTGCCCTTTTGTTCCACTATGTGGGCCAAGATGGCAAAGTTCTGTTTACGTAAGCATCTATTCGCTTGAGTGCATGACATTATCCTTAGTCCTTTCGAAGGTTGGTCCCCATAGACGTGCAAAATATCACCGGACGGAAGAGGCAGACGAACAAACTTCTCGTGACAAGCAATCTCGGTATGATTCTTACGCAAGCAATCCATACCGATAATGACATCAAAACTACCTAATTGCATGGGTATTAGATCAATAGAAAAGACGTGATTGTTAAGAGTCAGGGAACAATCACGCAAGATAGAATCAACAAGAATCGACTTACCGTTGGCGACCTCAATAGAGAACGACTCAGGTAACTTGGAGCGTGTACAGTTTATCAAAGACTCAAATTCCACGGACACAAAACTTCTATCGGCACTAGTATCAAATAGAATTGAAGCATAAAGGTTATTCACAAGAAACGTACCATTGACAACGTCATCGTCATTTCGAGCCTGGTTAGCATTGAGATTGAACGCTCGTCCACGAGTGGCTGGCTGCTGGTCCTGGTCTAGCTGAGGACACTGGTTATGGAGGTGAGTGGTATCCCCACACTTGTAGCATGCACGAACAGCATTGATTGGCCTTGGATTCTGCAGGGGAGCTGGAGGTGCTGGTAAGGCTGCCTGAGCTGGGGCTTGTTGAGCTTGTTGGGCCAGGTTAGCTTGACGGAAATAAGGAGTCGTGTGACCATAGCGATTACAGTCGGTGCACAGACGACATGCATAATTTGCAGGATGATGATAGTTGCAAGTCGCACACTTGGGGTGAGACCCAGTGTACTGCTTCTTGACTTTGGGAACAGTAATGATTGGAGCAGTACCAGCAGGAGTAGGTTTAGCAACGGGGTTGTGAACAGTAGGAACAATTGCATTGCATCCTGAACCCTGAGACTTTCGCCTCTTGTTCTTGCTGCCACTTGGCTGCTGAGTAACTTAATGTGCAGACTTGGAAGATGTAGAGTTAGCAAACTGCTTATCACACACACGGTTGTTGTTGCGACTAGCTGCAAGACGGTAAACTTCCTCAATAGTTTCGAGCTAAGCTGCTTCAATAGAATCACGCATAGCAGGAGGTAGGCCAGTGATGTACTTGGTTATCATCCGCTTGGGAGTAGAAACCAAGTAAGGAACGATCAAACTAAGCTGCTTAAAACGAGTAGCATAAGCCAGATTATCATCACCAATCTGCTTCAAGTGCCAGAACTCTTCTTCAAGCTTCAACTGCTCATGGGGAGGGTAGAACTCAAGCATCATTAGTTCTCGCACCTCGGTCCATGGAAGAGCATATGCCTCTTCGTTCGAATGGAGGTTTCTCTCGTTTGACCACCACTCCAACGCTCTGCCTTGAAACATTCCTGTTGCACTCCTAGTCTTTAGCTGCTCTAGGCACTCACTGTTGATGAAGGTGTCACACCCCGAACGCGTTAAAACAACAAACCACGACGGAATCGTCGGGGAGTGTTGTAACAAAATCATTGTTTCATAACACATGGAAATTTGAAGTTTTGTTTTATTTAAAGATTAACCATTTACATCGTCTTGAAATTTAAATAAACAATTTAAACATAGTCTATTATTTTTATTAAGTCACTAAGGCCTCGTCCAGTCCTATGTGAGCATGCATCCCAGCAATCAACATCATTCAACAACACCTGAAACATATGTAAAAATAAAGTCAGCAAAGAAATGTTGGCGAGCACATAGGTTTTATGAGAGTGTCGGATTAATGGCTAGTTTAGATGTTGTAATACCTAATTAAAAACCTTGCTTTTAAAAAAAAAGAGTATAGTATTGCAACATAATTAACCAACTCACATCAAGTGGGTTATAATTTATAAAATCTCATAGCCATGATTCTTAACCCCAAAACATTTATTTAATTAAATCAAAGTGTAAAACATCTCGTAAAAACTCGTTAATAAAACTCGTATGGTTTATATTATTCAGAAAACATCATTGTGTGACAACGTTTCAAAATCGTTTACCCAAGTGAACTAAATAACGCCATGGTATGTAATATGATGAAAACACTTATATATAAGAAGTACCAGTGGCGTATCTACCATGTTTTCATCACATTACCCCCGTCCCGTTATCTAAACACTAACCAAAAACCAATCGTTTACCCAACTCGTTTAACTCGTTAAAATCGCTTCAGTCGTTTAAATCATTCTCATTTTAAATTGTGAAATCTACTTCTGGTCGTCTCGCTAATAACATCCAAACGTTCGCGACTCGACTATCTCAAAACTCGCATTAATAAACCACCAAAGGGTAAATTAACAATCACAGATTCAGTCGTTACCCACCTAACCCACACATAACCATGGGTGCAGTCTGATAACGGGATTTGTCAGATCCTATGGTACCATAACCTAATACTGGTCGGTTCGGCCAAAACTAATGAATGTTATTCGTTATGTGATTACAACCAACAAGTTTATCCACATTATCGAAATCGTTATTAATTTAATATAAACCATTTTAATCATTTTCGAAACCATCGTTAAAAACATCGAAATCATTTAACACATATGAATCACCCCAAAACAATCGAAAATAGTAAAATAGGGGAACTATGTACTCACTTGAGAATGCTTAGAAGTCTTGAATAACAACCAAGCAAAGCTAGAGGGATCACAGAAATCAATCGGCACCTAATATAAGTAACTATGAAAATAAACCGGACCTAAATCGGAAGATCGGATAGGATGAGTTTTCGTAAACTAAATGAGTATTAGAACTCATATGATATGGTTTAACAAAGCCTACATACTAAATCGAAACCTAACCTAAGTAGTTATGACCCATTACGACCCGTTTAGGTAGCTTACGTTACTTTAACGCGTCGTTCGTGTAAAACGCGTTCGGACCGCCTAACTAGTCCTATGACAAGTATTATATGCCTTAACATGTCTAATAATGTTACCTAATCAGTTTAGATATAAAAATTTAGGTTACATATGCTTAAAATGAATTTACACGTAAAAAGGGCATTTTGGTCATTTTCCTAGGGCATATAAACTACCTATCATACAACTAACTAAACGAAGTGACCATAAGGTATAACCTCGGAAGGTTATTCCCTATACAACTATGGTCACAAAACATGTTTGGTCGGATCCTAATGATCGACCAAACGGGTCTATTTCGAAAGTCTAAGCGGGTGTTTAGACCGCTTGACTTACGCCTCTACACAAGCACTAAATTAAAAGTATGAGCTAAACATGTTAAAACATTTTTAGTTAAGTTAGAAAACAGGTTTTGATATCAAAACAAAGTGTTTTGATACCCAAGAATAGTTTGGTTACAAAATACGCATAAATACGCATTTTGACCGACACTACGACTCGTCACTACACCTAATCAACGTGGTAATCAGTAGGCATAGTCACAAGGGACTATAACCATCGTGATTATGCTCATGTTCCGAAGTTCAAACGAACTTTGTGTTGACCAAAGACTGTTCAAAGCAGAAAGTCAAACACAGTTTGACTTTCGTGCTTAAAAACGCATAAAAGCACGAAAGAATACTTATAAAGGGTCCAAGCTAGAAGATCTTGATTCAAATTCCTCAGGTATGAAGTGTTAAACCCCAACTTAGAGCTATTTGAATCAGATTGTGAGGAATGAGGATGAAGGTGATGGGTATTTATAGAAAACCCACAACCGTTAGGATCTTTCCTCGCAAAACGTGCTTCGATCTTGACCTTCCATGTGGGCACATGGTATTGTTATACAAGGGGCATACTAATAACCATCAAATCTAGCCCAAAGTATGCAAAACCTTGGGTTAAAACCATCAAAAACAGGCTGGAAGTCCAAATTCAATGTTTCTGTCTGATGGGCTCTCGCGGGACACATAAGAATAGGCCTGGGCTTACGCCCCAGGCCTAGCAAGTTTGGCAGAATTATAATTTTAGCCCCTGCAGGCCCTAAACTTGGTTTTCGATGCATATTTGACACGTTTAAGCCCCGTTATCCCCATTTCAAATCTCTAAAATGAAGTTAAAGTATAGGGAACTTAAAATATGCTCAAAAACATCTCGTATGTCGGTTCGTTTGGTCGTACGGTTGCGTTATTCGGGTAATTACGACGGAAGTCATAACGAACGCAAAAACTATCCAAATTAAGCGACGAATGGAATTTTATCATGCCAATCACTAAAATAAAATATTTTAATGATTACATAAAATTTTGGATGTCCATATATATTCAGAACGTAAGATATGCGCGAAAATGCAAACTTATGCACTTTTTGACGCTTTTAGTCCCTATTGATCAAGAAAGTTTATTTTTGCGCACCAAACATCTCAAAGCCTATTTCTAAGCTATGTAATGGATATTTATGGCATGTTTAACTTATGATCATATTCCAGAAGGTTCGTTACAGTACGAATAAGCATACTTTAGCAGTTTGTCAAAATTAGTCCCTGTAAGCGAAAAAACTTGATTTCGCCACACCAAACCCTCCAAAACTTATTTCTAAGTTATGGAAAGGTTATTTAAGGTATGTTAAGCCTATGTCACTATCTCGGAGTGTTTTTCACGTTAAATTGATTACGTTTACGCATCAGTTCACGTATAACTTTCCAGAAAGCGATTTAGAGCTTGAAATCGAACGAGAATTGATATGTGTAAAGGATACACATATTTATACAAATCCCAAGAATGAAATGAAACATTTCATTGATTTGGTATTTGTTTGATGGTCGTGGAGGCACAGATGTCACAGTCTCCCCTACTTCAGGAAATTTCGTCCCGAAATTTATTTAGAGGAAACTTGTGAGAGCTAGAAACATAAAGTCGAAAAGATAAAACAACACTGGTTAGGGTTCTGAACTTCTAGTAACTTTAAATAACTTTATGCTTGCAATGTAAGAGGGACACTTATATACAAGTATATGAAGCGCCATTGGTGCGTCCACTTTACCTCCATTACATTGTTCACGTTTTGTTATTGTTGCCACTATAGGTTCTTACACACGATAAATCATACTGGGGTTCCTGTGCACTGAATTTCATAATTATGTACGCGCCCATAATTACGTAATTCCTTGCATAGTCCGCACAGTGCATTTTATAATGTGTAGGGGAAAACCAAATGAACAAACCTGTGATGAGCGTGACTAGACCATCCTAGGGTCCTTTTTAATTAAATCAATAAATGATATTTTTAAATAGACCACCAAGGAGTCTTTTCAGTTATATCATCACATGTCATTCTTAACCAGATTCTGAATCAATCTTTTTAACTAGACCACTCAAAGGGTCCCTTTTGAATCATGGAATGGTACTATATAACCCAAGGGTCTTAACTACCACGTAGAAGCCCATTAAGGATTTAAGGTAGTACCTTTTGAATATCCTACTATGAATCCCTTATATGAAGATATGGAAGATTCTACGAGGATTTGGATAACGAAAATCAGATCACACAAAAACATAAAAGAGAACACATAAACACATAATCACATAATCGCATAATGGTTTAATTTGACCTTTAATTTGTTATCTTTGGACGCGGGTATTTAAAGCATACCAGGAATCCAATCCGTGGATTTCATTTGGCACTTTAAACATTTTCAAGAATCTAACTATGAAGATAGGAAGATCTTAATAGGAATTCGGCTTGTCTTTATTGAATTTTAATGTACGTATTAAGGCGTACAAGGAATCCAATTAAGCGCTCCGATTTGGGCGATAATCATCCACAAGGATCTAATTGTGGGGATAAGAAGATCCTATATGGATTTTAGAATTCGAAGGGCGGGAGATGCTTCGAAACCTTGCACTAGACGTGCTTAAGTCGATACATGAGGTAGAATGCTCATGAAGTTGAGGTGCTAGATATGCCAAGGCTACAGATAAAGCAGAATTTGAAGGTTAAGTCAATGTATGAGAAAAATGTTTTTGAAAACTATGCATGGGGTTCTTTTAGAAATGTGTTTAATGTTTTTGAAACCTTACATAATACTTTTGAAATCATAAAGTAGGTGTATTAGGTAAGTATATTTATAAAGTGTTTTAAAATCATGCGAGATAAATTTTGAAATTATGTATAAGGGTTTTGAAAACATGAATATTGCTTTTGAAATCATGCACTTGACACATTAAGTAAATATACTGTGTTAAAATCGTTTTCAAACTATATGAAATATTTTGAAATCATGAAGGTTGTTTTGAAAACCTATACTATATATGTTGTTATGAAAACCAGAATGAAATGATATGAGATTGAAGAAAGGTATCCTTAGTTATCTAACCAAGGATTTAAAGTGATTACTCAAAATGTCACTTATTTTCTGTACTTCGTTTCTTAGAATGAAACGAGCACTTAGAATTTTCGAGGAATTCATGAGCGATCATATGAACGAGAGAATTACAAATATGGTTCTTTGGTGTAGGTATCATAGGGTATGCCATACACACGTGTAACTATACTTATATATCAGAATTGCAAACAATGATTTTATTTATAAACAAAACCGATTGTTTCAGAGTTCAAAAGAAAAACACAAGAAACATAAGCATAAGATTCAGATTATTCAAAGCAGTAGCTTCTTCTAATCAGCCAAATGCTCATCTGTGGGTCAGATTTGCCTTAGGTGTAGCAAGTACCAGGAGGAAAATGAGCTCGTGCTGGATTCGTTTGTGCAACAGTAGGATCTGCAACAGTTTTGCTTTGGATAGCAAAACGGCACACATTAACCAGATGCCCCCATCCTCCGCAGTTGAAACATTTTCGACATTTGGCACTGGCATAGTGGTGGAGGTTACACTGATTGTACAAAGGAGCAGTTCCCAAGTACGGCTTCTTGGCTGGTGGTGCTGCCACCTGGCTAGGTTCTGCTTGATTTGGTGTAACGGCTACGGGATCCTTTGGAGCTTTATGCTTCTTTGAGTTTTTCGAAGGCTCGGTTTCTGCTTCCTTTGATGCTTCTTGGGTAGCTTCATTATTGAGACGAGACATGGCGACAGCTAAATCAACAGTCTTTAGGATTACTTCGCCTATTCGCTGGGCAAATTTGGTAGTCTGCTCGGACATTTGAGTGTCGCTGCGATGAAGAGACATTCTGGAGGAAGAGAAAGTCATAGGAGGAAACAAGTGATATGTTATCGAATAATCAAAACAGAATGACAACGCATAGAAATTGCGATCATTTGTTTGTTACCTAAGGCAAACAAATGAGACGGTGACTAATCAAAGTAAGCGGGTCATATTAAGGTATCGCGAAGACATGTTTTATCCTATAAGTGGACACTCACCCCAAGAGTTCCCAGGTAAGAGTGACTGGTCCGATTATGTGGATTTGTACGAACACTCTAGCCTTAGATAGAAAACTCAGAGTACAGGCATCCACCCTTCCAGATTGCACGTGTTCACATTATAAGACCCAACTTCGACGAGATTTTGAAAACTTAGAGGGTTCAAAACCTTATAATACATCATCCTAGAACAGATGATTGGTTTTCAAAGCGGATTTGAAATTTGTGTTCTTGTTGTGGTTGTCGCCTAAGGATAGGTGACGGTATTGTTTTAAGATCTAAACACAAGAATCTTGTGTTAGGGTCCTAGGAAGGTTATAGACTAGGTCAAAGCATTACTAAACCTAATTCCCTATAACCATGAGCTCTGATACCAATTTTTCGTCACACCCGACCGCGTTAAAACAACAAACCGCGGCGGAATCGTCGGGGAGTGTTGTAACAGAATCATTTTTTCATGACACATGGAAATTTGAAGTTTCGTTTTATTTAAAGATTAACCATTTACATCGTCTTGAAATTTAAACAAACAATTTAAACATAGTCTATTATTTTTATTAAGTCACTAAGGCCCCGTCCAGTCCTATGTGAGCATGCATCCTAGCAATCAACATCATTCAACAACACCTGTAACATATGTAAAAACAAAGTCAACAAATAAATGCTGGCGAGCACATAGGTTTTATGAGAGTGTCGGATTCATGGCTAGTTTACATGTTGCAATACCTAATTAAAAACATTGTTTTAAAAAAAAGAGTATAGTATTGCAACATAATTAACCAACTCAAATCAAGTGGGTTATAATTTATAAAATCTCGTAGCCATGATTCTTAACCCCAAAACACTTATTTAATTAAATCAAATTGTAAAACATCTCATAAAAACTCGTTAATAAAACTCGTATGGTTTATATTATTCAGAAAACATCATTGTGTGGCATCGTTTCAAAATCGTTTACCCAAGTGAACTAAATAACGCCACGGTATGTAATATGATGAAAACACTTATATATAAGAAGTACCAGCGGCGTATCTACCATGTTTTCATCACATTACACCCGTCCATCTAAACACTAACCAAAAACCAATCGTTTACCCAACTCGTTTAACTCGTTAAAATCGTTTCAGTCGTTTAAATCATTCTCGTTTTAAATTGTGAAATCTACTTTTATTCGTCTCGCTAATAACATCCAAACATTCAGGACTCGACTATCTTGAAACTTGCATTAATAAACCACCAAAGGGTAAATTAACAATCACAGATTCAGTCGTTACCCACCTAACCCACACATAACCATGGGTGCAGTCTGATAACGGGATTTGTCAGATCCTATGGTACCATAACCTAATACTGGTCGGTTCGGCCAAAACTAATGAATGCTATTCGTTATGTAATTACAACCAACAAGTTTATCCACATTATCGAAATCGTTATTAATTTAATATAAACCATTTTATTCATTTTTGAAACCATCGTTAAAAACATCGAAATCATTTAACACATATGAATCACCCCAAAACAATCGAAAACAGTAAAATAGGGGAACTATGTACTCACTTGAGAATGCTTAGAAGTCTTGAATAACAACCAAGCAAACCTAGAGGGATCACGGAAATCAATCGGCACCTAATATAAGTAACTATGAAAATAAACCGGACCTAAATTGGAAGATAGGATAGGATGAGGTTTCGTAAACCAAATGAGTATTGGAACTCATATGATATGGTTTAACAAAGCCTACATACTAAATCGAAACCTAACCTAAGTGCTTATGACCCATTACAACCCGTTTAGGTAGCTTATGCTACTTTAACGCGTCGTTCGCGTAAAACGCGTTCGGACAGCCTAACTAGTCCTATGACAAGTATTATATGCCTTAACATGTCTAATAATGTTACCTAATCAGTTTAGATATATAAAATTAGGTTACATTTGCTTAAAATGAATTTAAGCGTAAAAAGGGCATTTTGGTCATTTTCCTAAGGCTTATAAACTACCTATCATACAACTAACTAAACGAAGTGAGCATAAGGTATAACCTCGGAAGGTTATTCCCTATACAACTATGGTTACAAAACATGTTTGGTCGGATCCTAATGATCAACCAAACGGGTCTAGTTCGAAAGTCTAAGCGGTTGTTTAGACCGCTTGACTTACGACTCTACACAAGCACTAAACTAAAAGTGACGAGCTAAACATGTTAAAACATGTTTAGTTAAGTTAGAAAACAGGTTTTGATATCAAAACAAAGTTTTTTGACACCCAAGAATAGTTTGGTTACAAAATACGCATAAACATGCATTTTGACCGAAACTACGACTCGTCACTACACCTAATCAACGTGGTAATCAGTAGGCATAGTCACAAGGGACTATAACCATCGTGATTACGCTCACGTTGCGAAGTTCAAACGAACTTCATGTTGACCAAAGACTGGTCAAAGCAGAAAGTCAAACAGCATAAAAGCACGAAAGAATACTTACAAAGGGTCCAAGCTAGAAGATCTTGATTCAAATTGCTCAGGTATGAAGTGTTAAACCCCAACTTAGAACTATTTGAATCAGATTGTAAGGAATGAGGATGAAGGTGATGAGTATTTATAGAAAACCACAACCGTTAGGATCGTTCCTTGCAAAACGTGCTTCGATCTTGACCCTCCATGTGGGCACATGGTATTGTAATACAAGGGGCATACTAAAAACCATCAAATATAGCCCAAAGTATGCAAAACCTTGGGTTAAAACCATCAAAAACAGGCTGGAAGCCCAAATTCAATGTTTCTGTCTGATGGGCTCTCACGGGCCGCGTAAGAATAGGCCTGGGCTAGCAAGTTTGGCAGAATTACAATTTTAGCCCCTACAGGCCCAAAACTTGGTTTTCGATGCTTATTTGAAACGTTTAAGCCCCGTTAACCCCATTTCAAAGCTATAAAATGAAGTTAAAGTATAGGGAACTTAAAATATGCTCAAAATTATCTCGGATGTTGGTTCGTTTGGTCGTACGGTTGCGTTATTCGGGTAATTACGACGGAAGTCGTAACGAACGCAAAAACGATCCAAATTAAGCGACGAATGGAATTTTATCATGCCAATCACTAAAATAAAATATTTTAATGATTACATAAATTTTTGGATGTCCGGATATATTCAGAACGTAAGATATGCGCGAAAATGCAAAGTTATGCACTTTTTGACGCTTTTAGTCCCTATTGATCAAGAAAGTTTATTTTTGCGCACCAAACATTTCAAAGCCTATTTCTAAGCTATGTAATGGATATTTAGGGAATGTTTAACTTATGATCATATTCCGAAAGGTTTGTTACAGTACGAATAGGCATACTTTCACAGTTTGTCAAAATTAGTCCCTGTAGGCAAATAAACTTGATTTCGCCACACCAAACCCTCCAAAACTTATTTCTAAGTTATGTAAAGTTTATTTAAGGTATGTTAAGCCTATGTCACTATCCCGGAGTGTTTGTCGTGTTAAACTAATTACGTTTACGCATCAGTTCGCGTATAACTTTCCAGAAAGCGATTTAGAGCTTGAAATCGAACGAGAATTGATATGTGTAAACGATACACATATTTATACAAATCCCAAGTATGAAATGAAACATTTCATTGATTTGGTATTTGTTTGACGGCCGTGGAGGCAGAGATGTCACAGAAGGTAACTTCAATGCTGTCAAACCACTCGAGCATAGCAGTCACCCCATCACTGCCCGTGAAGGGCTTAGGGTTGCAGGAGATGAAATGTTTGTAGGTGAACTTGGTAGACTTTTCTTTCTCCGTCTTAGAGTCCACAGAGGATGGAGGAGTGTTTGATCCTTGGATTTCAGAGACGATCTTAGGCACGACTCGAGCGATCTGGTCGGCCATGAAAGACATAATCTTTTTCTGAGATTTCTCCCTGGATCTCTTGAGAGTGTCGGATAGCTTTCGAGAAGACATCCTAGTGATCCAACAAGAGGATCGTATAAGTGTAGGTTCACAAAGTATCACAGTATAGATTCACACACCATAGATTAAAGACTCAAGGTTCAACAAGATTCACATAGTTCACATTAGTTTAAACACCACAACTCACGACCTTCTCATGGCACGTTGTACGAAGTTTGTCAATATGTCAAAAACTCTTATATATAGGAAGTACCAGCGGCGTATCCACCACGTTTTGGGCACACTCTGTGACAACTGGCACTTTTCCGTACATTCCGTTCAATAATTAGACAGTAATTTGTGCTTTAATGACTGTGCATGATCTAGTTTATAAGACGAATGAATTTCTGTTATATACTTACAATGGCATTTCATGTTGCAAGACTTTTATCATTACTACATGCAACAAAATATAGTTCTATTAATGCACAGAACAGTGTTGGCTCAGTTATCAGACAAACTAGAAGTATCGACGAGAGTTCAGTACTTAGACAGACATGATGTTAAGACACAAGATAAGCCTAGGACCAAGTGATACATTAGTATAGTGTGTAGGAACGTAGGGATTACAGAACTGCCTTCCTAGTGATGACATAGGTACCGGAAAGTGCCGGAAACACACTAAAACTGCAGAATTCTGCACTAACAAACAAATTCAGCAATTTTCAGCAATTTAACATCTAAATATAATGCAGAATTATGATTTAATGGTCCTGAATGCTTTCCTAAGTGTCAGGAATCGAAACTGTCATAAAAGACTACGCAAAGCACACTAAACTTCGCAATTCAGCACTTTAACGAACAGTAACGAAACGAATAACCGGACACTACCCGAAACATCAAATTTTTACGGGAAGCATTGTTTTAGTGTTACAAAGCTAGTTATGATCACCGAACATCATATTACATCTCATAAACACTAAACCCCTAAATACCTAACTTTAATACTTGGAATCAAACTAGATTTAACCAACTAATGTTTGGAATATTACACTTTACCCCCCCCCCCACCAAATTGAGGCTAGTTACAACATCGGCCCACTTGGGATTTTTCTTGAATATTTTAATGGATCTTATCTAGAATATGCCACACATAAGATGCCTTATACCATCTAAATGTTGGGTGTAAGATTATAAGAACCATGAGACATTAAGCACTCACCATTTTCACTTCAACCAAACTTCACCTTCTCCTCCTCTTTCCCCCATAGCTACGGCCAACACCCGCTCACACTACACCTCCATTTTCGACCTTCTTCCATACATTCCAAGGTGATCTAGAGGTATAAGAAGCTAAGTTAGGAAGCTTGGAGGCCTTGGAGATTGAAAGACCTTCACCATTTGCTTTTATCTACTCTATTTCTTCTCTTGATCATCCCTAGCCTTGAGCTAGTGGTAAGAACCTTGATCTTTCTATTTTACATCTATTTCAAGTGGTTAAAAGATGTTACATAATGATAATCTTGAAGAACATGAAGAATCACAAGAATAAAATATGAACATAAGCTTGAATACATAAGAAATCTTAATGTTTATGTGTTGTAATACTTGTTGATTGTTGATTGCTAGTGAAAATGATGTTGATCATCATATGATCTTGCTAGATCATGATTAAAAACATAATCTAGCAAGATGAGAGGATCAAAGTGTTGTAGGATCATAGAATATCCTCATAAGAAATATGAACTTGAAAGGATATGTGGTTTTCTTGAAAAATAATGATCAAAGTAAGGTGTAATACTTGTAGATCTAAAATTTTATGGATGGTTTTTCACAGGAACCAAGTTAAAAACACAAGATTTACTTGATCTTGGTTCTTACATAAATAAACCGTATTTTAAAGGTTAAATAAGTATAGAAACACTTATGTAACAAGAAAAGTCAAAGAAGAAATATTTTTAGAAAACATGAATATAAGTTGTAAACATCTACTTTCTTTAAAAATGAAGTTTTTAAAGAATCAATCACACTTTAAAGGGTAATAAGGCTTACTAAGAACACTAGTAAGTTACTACAAACTTTTGTGAAATTTCAAGTTCATGAAGTAGTAGATTATGCTTGTTTTTGGCAAGATCGGCAAGTGTAGATTTTTTATGGTTGATGGTGAATTGATTGTGTTGATTTTACAAAAGAAAATGATAAACCTTGATGGTATGGAAACCTCCATTTTTAGGGGAAACTATGGCAAATTTTTCTAAAAATTAAACACTTAGAAAGATATTTCTAAACAAATATTACAAGTATATTATAAACCGTAAGTTTTTACATAAACTTTGCCATAATTTTTAGTTACAAAAAAATATAAATATTAGAGGTTGGTTTTTATAAATAAAGGTGACTAAATATGTATTTAGGAAATATATATTTAGATGTCACCATGTGTGTGAATATTTGTATATTATATGTATTAGTTATATTATTTTAGGACTTGAAATAATATAACTCACCAAAATACCAAGAAATTACAATCCAAAATATTACCAAAATTCCAAGAATATGAATATACAAGTTATACACAAAATATTGGTGAAACCGAACTAGAGAATATAACTCGCAAAATACTCCGCAAATAATATACATATGTATATTTTGGATACCAAGTGAATAAAAATATGATTTTTACAATTAATTCAAGAATATATCATATTTTTGACAAGAGAAAAGTATATTATTTTTGGCAAGTATAAATATATATTTTTCTCGAAATTTTTAGAAGATATATTATTTTTGAAAGAAATTTATATTTTCTCAACAAACATGAAATACAATATTTTTGGGTGAAAGATATATTTTCTCAAATAAATATGAAATATATCGTTTTTGGAGAAAGATAAGTTTATATATATTTTCTAAGTTAGACCTGAAAATATATTACTTTTGTAACTTATATGAAAATACATTTTGCCAACGGAAAATTATAAATAATTTTCCTATGTAATATTTATTGAAATATATATTTTGGAAATATGTATCGGTGAACTTTTATTAAAGATAATATTTCGGAATAATTAATACGAAATTAAGTATAAGAATACTTAATAAATACAACAAAGATACGTATTCTCGTACGTATAAATACACACCGGAATACGACCCCAAATACATGGCAAAAATATACAAGTATAAGATACCCCATCCTTGGGAAGGAATTACAAGTATAAATACTTGAAAATTATTAAGTTGAAATATATTGTTATAACAATAATTCCAAAATTTAATAAATATAATTTAAGTTAAAATATTTTATTATTTTAACAAATAATTATATAACTTGGAATAATATTGAAGACACAAAGAACGTAATTCAATGACACTAATTAATACTAATTTAAGGCATGACTCGCTCGTCTAATAGATCATAGCACGTTGTAGGTAGTCGTGCACACTAGTAGCCGCGTGAGTTAGGTCGGATTGAAGACCGCAAAACTGTGAGTTCATGTCCCCCTTTTCTCTTGACTGATTTCGGATTTATAATTCTCGGGGGTGGAATACATGTTACGAATGTTTAAACGGTATGAATTGACTATGAAATGAACTATTAGATTATGTGAGCATAGACTAAATTTGAAATGCCATTAATTCTTAATTAGGGACGAAGGTTAGATCTAACGGGTACGGCCGAACCCCACTCATGGTACTTATGTGACCACTTGAGTGCTTCGGTGTCCCAGTCGAGGTAAATCGACAATGGTCGAGGTAAATCGACAATGGTCAAGGTGAATTGACATGGTCAAGGTAAATTGACGGAGTCAAGGTGAATTGACGTAGTCGAAGGGAGAATTCGACATAGTCGAGGGAATCGATGAGGGTATAAGTCTACTCATTTTGAGTGCTCCCTATGTCCTGACATGCTTTAACGTCCTTGTAAAACATTAATTTGATATGTTCATAAATGCTTTTCATACCTGTTTTCAAAGGAGTCTCTTAAAGGCTTACAAGTTTTTCAGTTCTCAAACCAAACGCATGAACTCGCTCAACTTTTGTTGATGTTTTCCAAAATTACATGTATTTCAGGTAATAGGTTGGATCTTGGGCGCGGGTGTTGTTTCTAGAAGTAGATTTCAAGTTTAGATGTCATCCACTTTTGTTGGTTTGTGACTTAGTCGAAGGTTGTGTTTTAAAACTTAAATAACCGGTGTTTGTAATACTTTAAATTTTATGAATGGATGAACATCGTTTTGATCATATAGTTGTTTATTATGATTGAATGCAATGATATTAAACAAGTCACACATCATACGCTTCCGCAAAAGTCAGGGTGTGATAGTTTGGTATCAGAGCTTCGATTGTAGTGAACTACGATTCCTTCTCGATTCTAGACTACAATCACTAGGACACTCTCACGAAAACATTTTACAACAAGGTTTTTCATTGCATTCACATAAGTGTCATGATCCAAGAGTCGAGCATTTTTCAAAGAAAAGACAAGGTAAGGACATTAGTAGGGAGGAGAATACCCCAAATTATGGTGCCAATTAAGGCATAGTCTACGTGAGATAGACTGGCTAAAGACAAAATGACCCTCCCCCCCTCCGAAAGGATAAACGAGAGTTATATGTGATTTGATGCATTTATTTTCCTGTTTATACTAAGTAACATAGTTACCCATTGATACATACATATATATATATATATATATATATATGCGTGTAAGTGCATGGAATAATTATTGACGTTATTGAGATACCTTCGTGTAACAACTCTCACCAAAAGTATTAATTCTTATATTATTTTGTCCAATAGGAAACCCTAATCGAGACCCCCAAATAATCTTGCATGACCCCTAAAATTTTCAGAACAATCAGAACTAGGATCAGGGCCCCTAAAACTCAAGGGGGGTATTCCCTAATTGGTATTATCTAAACAATTCGATGTAGAAATCGAATTTTTTTGAACCATCGACTCACCCAGGCTACAAACAGACGTGGCTACCCTATGCTAGAGGGGGTGCCCTCGCACCACGCGCAAGGCTCTCACGCCACGCGAGGGAGCCGGTTTTTCAGTATAAATTCAGGGCATTGGCACTTGAATTTTGGCGTTGGTTCGACGTAAAAACTTGTTTCGTACATTGAGATATCGTTTGTTTACTTCAAAAACACACACAATCACGAAATTCTGCCGCGATAACAGGGTAATAACTCGATCACTGCTACGATTTAATGTCCGATCGATAAAAAACCAATCCGATGGATGTTTAAGTGCTGGCCGTGTTTGGGCTATACTTTGTCATTCGTCGTGAAGGTTTTGATCTCGTGAGTTGTCGTAAAAGTTGTATTAAGTTACTGACCTAGTTTTTGTGTGCATTGTTATTTGAGTTAGGTTAACCAGGCTAAAATCAATAGGCTAAACGTTGCCCGTCTAAATTTGCAATGTGAGTCATTCTTTTTATCAAATTGTTTTCTTAAAACTATACTTGTTTTCAATGTTATAATACAGGGATTAAGTCTTTGTAATCTTCAATTACTGCCGGTATGTGGGGTTTTGTATACATTACTTGATACCCGTCACCATTGGACAACGAGTTAGCCAATGGGTGATCTGACCATAGTCACAGATACAGTCGAGTGACAAATACCGATTTGGGGTAATTGGTTGATAGAAACAATGTAATCACCCTTAATACTATATATTATAACAATGTGTCGTTTTGTGCAACTTTAGTGACTCACTAGTATTTCTCTGCTGATAAAACCTTTTTAAAAGATGTTTCAGGTGATCTGATGTGATCAAGGAAAAAGTGCCACGTAGCACTACAAGCTTGAAGAAGTGGCTCAATAAAATAAAGAAACATGTTTTTGTAAAACAAGGGATTTCCGTGAGAAATCACCATTATTGTAAATTATGGGTGTAATCCCCAATTTGTGAAATAAAATAAATTGGGTATTTTCAAGTTTTAAAAGATCCTGTTAAAATTCCGCTGCCAAAATAGTAATTACCACGGGTTTCTGTCCCGCGGCTCCTGGAACGGGTAAAACCGGGCCGAGGGCCATGATAGAAAAAGGTGGTATCAGAGCCACTGATTTAAGCCAATTAAGTATTTAGAAATACTTAATTTTTCTGATTGTCATTCTGTGATTATGTGAAAATGCAATTTACAAAGTTTTAACTTAGAATTTTGTGTGTTTTTCATATATGCTAACAGCATGAATGAACTATCAGAAGCACTTCAAAACTTTACTATCCATACCACAGATATGGATACCACCGATACCTTCACTGGCTATCAGGCTGATACTGAAGAGCCAATGGTATTCCAAGCCCAACCTCGGGAGAAACCAAAACCGAAAAAGAGAAGAAGATTCATGGGCTGGAGGCATGTGCGTAGGAAGAAACCAGCAACACAGAAAGTTATAAAGACTGAGGATCCCAAGGATAAAGGCAAAGGAAAGGAGATTGGGGAGAGTTCCGGGAAAGCTCAGGAAATGCCATCGTGGGAGGAGCTGGATCGTAAATTGGGACTTAGTGACCTCATCGGACCTGCCGATGAAAACTTCTTCAATTACCCGGTTGAAGCACAACTTCCAGTTAATCTGGAACCTGCTATTCCAGATCCTATTATCCACCCCCGACCTCTACCAGAAGAGCTAGAAGAATGGTGGACAACTGACTGGCAATTTCAGAATCTTTTAAATAACCCTAATACCTTTTTCCCCCAATTTGACCCTGAGCCTCCACTACACCCACCAATGAGCACTGAGAACTTGGTTGAACTTCGCCATTATGGTGAGGAGCTGGTGGACACAGGAAATAGAATCTGAGATGTGGGGGAGAGGATATCATGAAAGTACGACGAGAGGGAACGTCGTTTCTGAAATACCAGCTGACGGGGATGGTGTGACTGTGTGGATGTGGTTGTATAATAACAAAATAATAATAATAAAAATAATAATAATAATAGTAATAAAAATATAATCCTGTAAAATAACTTAAAAATAAAACTCTTGTAAGATAACTGGTGTGTACGGACACATAGTAATATATAAAATATGGAAGTCAAAAAATTGACAATTTTGGCTATACGTGTTAACTTGATTATGTGCGATTGTTTTATTATGTTTGGTTGTTATTCATTTTGTGCTAATAAGTTATATATATTAATTACCAGATGGAACACGCTGGTAATGAACCAATTAATGAGGTTAACCAATCCGAGCAGAATAATGAGGACCATTTTCTGAATAGACAAGATATAGAGAACATCGTTGCTCAAGGAATAGCCAATGCTATTCCAGCAATCCTTGCTGCTGCCCGAAATCCAGTTGATCCTCAACCAATTATTTCTAGAAAACGTACTCATGAAGACAACTTCAGTAATAGCGTAAATGGAGGCGGCAATATTAATAATAATAATAATAATAATAATAATGATAATGATGGGATGCAAGCCCCATTCCTTAAAAGAATGAAAGTTGCAACGCCTGGTTGCACTTACAAAGAATTTCTTGCCTGTAAACCTGTCGAATTTGCAGGAAATGAAGGGGCGACTGCTGCACTGCGTTGGTTAGAGAAAACCGAAGCAGTAATTAAAATAAGTAAATGTGCCGAGGAGGATAAAGTCATGTATGCTTCTCACCTTTTCAAGAAAAAAGCATTAGAATGGTGGAACACAGTATTGCAAGCCAAGGGAAGCGACATTGCCTATGCCATGAACTGGGAAGAGTTTAAGCAATTTGTGGAAACAAAATTCTGCCCAGAATATGAAAAGGAACAAATGGCGAACAAATTCCTGAGCCACCGAATGGTGGATGTTGATTTCTGAGGGTATACTTCAAAGTTTTTCGAATATGCTCGAATTGTGCCTACTCTGGCTTCGCCAGAACCGGTACTTATTTCCTGCTACATTTGGGGTTTAATTAGCGAGATCCGGGATATTGTCAAAGCTGCGAGACCCCGCAAAATCGATGATGCGGTGGAATTAGCCAACACTTTTACTGACGGACTGGTGCATACGCGAGAAGAAAATAGGAAGAAGGAATTGGCTCAGAAAATTACCCAAGGATTTCGTGTGGGTAATAATATCAATTTCAAGAGAAAGGGAACTGGATCATCTTCCACTCCACCGTTCTGCAGAAACTGTAAAAAGAAACATTTTGGAAAATGTAATGAACCCTGCAACTTTTGCAAAGCTATAGGACATCGTGAAGAAGATTGCAGAAAGAAAACAAAGATCTGCAACAACTGTGGAGAAGTTGGGCATTTTAGACCAGAATGCCCTAAATTGGTCAAACCAGCAGATAACAAGGCCAAACCTGCTGAAGGAACAAACAAGAAGAACGCAAGAGCCTTTCAATTGACCACGCAGGAAGCTTAACTGATTCCTGACGTAATAGCTGGTACGTTCTTAGTTCATGACGTCTATGTGAAAGTATTATTTGACTCTGGTGCAAACCAAAGTTTTATTAATACTTCATTCTGCCAAGCTCTTAAACAACCTTTAACCAAACTTAGGCAAATTTATACGGTAGAGACGGCAGACGGGAATTCTATTAACATAGATACGGTTTTTCAAAAAGAAAATATAGAACTTTCAGGTCATAAATTTTCTGCAAACCTACTACCCATGAATTTAGCTTGATTCGAAGTCGTATTAGGAATGGATTGGTTAGTAGCCAACCATGCTCGAATCCTCTGTGATAAGAATTCCATAGAAATTCGTGCACCCACAGGAGAAGTAATTATGATTACCGGGGATAAGCCGCGTAAACCAATGAAGTTCATTTCAGTAATGAAAGTTGCTAGTTATGAACGAAAGCAAGGAATAGTGTATATAATTTCAGTAATCATTAGCACTAAGGGTAAGGAACTTAAGGAAATTCCTGTAGTATCAGAATACTCGGATGTATTCCCAGAAGAATTACCAGGATTACCACCAGATAGGGAGGTAGAATTTAGAATCCATTTGATTCCTGGAACTACACCCGTAGCAAAGGCACCCTACCGACTAGCACCCACTGAAATGTTAGAATTGAAAAAGCAGTTAGATGAATTATTAAGCAAAGGATTTATACAACCTAGTTCATCCCCTTGGGGAGCACCAGTATTATTCGTAAAGAAGAAAGATGGTTCGATGCGAATGTGTATCGATTATAGGGAATTAAATAAGGTTACAATCAAGAATCGATACCCTTTGCCTAGGATTGATAATATTTTTGATCAACTTCAGGGGGCTAGATATTTTTCTAAGATAGATTTACGCTCCGTATATCATCAATTGAAGGTACAACACGAAGACATACCTAAAACTGCTTTCAAAACTAGGTATAGTCACTACGAGTTTACAGTTATGCCTTTTGGACTAACAAATGCTCCGGCAGCATTTATGGATATGATGAATAGAATCTGTAAACCGTATTTAGATAAATTTGTAATTGTCTTCATTGATGATATACTTATTTATTCCAAAAGTCAGGACGAGCATTGTGAGCACCTGCATGCACTCTTAACTTTGTTAAGAAAGGAAAAGCTTTACGCCAAATTTTCGAAGTGTGAATTTTGGCTACATGAGGTACAATTTTTAGGTCACATGTTGAATCACGAAGGTATTCACGTAGATCCCTCCAAGATAGAAGCAATCACCAAATGGAAGGTCCCGCAATCAGCTACAAAAGTTAGAAGTTTTCTAGGAATAGCTGGGTACTATAGGCGCTTTATTAAGGATTTCTCTAAGATAGTTGTGCCATTAACTAAGCTAACCTGTAAAACAGTTAAGTTTGAATGGGGACCTAAGCAAGAAGAGGCTTTTAGGATTTTAAAACAAAGGTTAACAAACACCCCAATTCTTGCCTTACCAGAAGGGACAAAAGATTTTGAAGTTTACTGTGATGCTTCTAAGCTAGGATAAGGATGTGTGCTAATGCAATGCAAAAAGGTAATTGCGTATGCCTCAAGGCAATTGAAAAAGTACGAGGAAAATTATACGACACATGACTTAGAATTAGGGTCGATAATTTTTTCCCTTAAGATTTGGAGACACTATCTGTATGGAAGTAAGTTACAGTCTATACAGATCATAAGAGTTTAAAATACATATTTGGGCAAAAAGAATTGAACATGAGGCAAAGAAGATGGATGGAAATCCTAAGTGACTACGACTGTGATATTCAATATCATGAAGGAAAGGCAAATGTAGTTGCAGATGCCTTAAGTCGTAAGTATCACGAAAAGCAAAAGCGAGTTCGTGCTCTTAGATTAAGTTTACAATTAGACTTAATGGAACAATTAAAGAATGTTCAAGCCACAGCAATCAAGGATGATACTGAAGGAATGAAAGGAAGAATCAAGGAATTAGAGCAAGGAACTGATGAAATTTGGAGATTCCACAAAAGAAGGATTTGGGTACCAAAGCAAGGAGAATTAAGAGATAAAATTTTAGAAGAAGCCCATAAATCTAGGTATACCATGCATCCTGGTAATAATAAGATGTAACAAGATTTAAGAAATAATTTCTGGTAGATAGGAATGAAAAAGGACATAGCTAGATATGTATCTAAGTGTCTAACTTGTTCACAAGTTAAAGCAGAACACCAGAAACCTTCATGATTACTCCAACAATTAGAAATGCCTGTTTGGAAATGGGAACTAATAACTATGGATTTTGTTACTAAGTTACCCAAAACCAGAAAAGGTAACGACGCAATTTGGGTAATTGTGGATCGATTAACCAAATCAGTTCATTTTCTACCCATGAAGGAAACCTTTAGCATGGAAAGGTTAGCAAAGTTGTACGTAAATGAGATAGTATCCTTACATGGAGTCCCACTCTCTATTGTATCGGATAGAGATAGTCGTTTCACTTCGCATTTCTAGACAAGTTTCCAAGAAGCAATGGGAACACGATTAAATTTAAGTACAGCTTACCATCCTCAAACAGATGGACAAACTGAAAGGACAATCCAAACCCTGGAAGATATGCTCAGGGCATGTGTGATAGACTTTGGTGGAAATTGGGATGACCATCTACCCTTAATTGAATTCTCCTATAACAATAGTTATCATGCAAGCATTGAAGCTGCCCCATTCGAAGCACTGTATGGATGAAAGTGCAGAACTCCGGTCCGTTGGGCAGAAATAGGAGAAAGCCAATTATCAGGTCCCGAAATCGTACAAGAAACCACCGACAAGATCACTCAAATCAAGGAAAGACTGAAAACGGTTCGAGATCGCCAGAAGAGTTATTCAGACAATCGATGCAAGCCACTAGAATTTCAAGTCGGAGATAAAGTACTCTTGAAAGTTTCTCCTTGGAAAGGAGTAGTTCGGTTCGGTAAGAAGGGAAAGTTAAGTCCAAGGTACATAGGACCATTCCCAGTAATCCAGCGGATAGGACCAGTTGCTTATCGTTTACAACTACCAGAAGAGCTAGCTGGAGTACATGACGTATTTCATGTATCCAACCTCAAGAAATGTCTATCTGATGAATCCCTGGTAGTACCTCTTCAAGATGTAGAGGTAAATGAAAATTTAAATTTGTTGAGAAGCCACTGCAGATAGAAGACAGAAAGGTCAAGTTTCTCAAACATAAAAGACTAGTACTGGTCAAAGTCAAGTGGGATTCGAAGAGAGGACCTGAGTACACTTGGGAGCTGGAATCAGAGATGAAGCGAAAATACCCTTACTTGTTCCAGTAAATCTCGAGGACGAGATTTTAATTAAGGTGGGGAGGATGTAACAACTCTCACCAAAAGTATTAATTCTGATATTATTTTGTCCAATAGGAAACCCTAATTGAGACCCCCAAGTAATCTTGCATGACCCCTAAAATTTTCAGAACAATCAGAACTAGGATCAGGGCCCCTAAAAATCAAGGGGGGGTATTCCCTAATCGGTATTATCTAAACAGTTCACTGTAGAAATCGAATTTTTTCGAACCGTCTACTCACCCAGGCTACAAACAGACGTGGCTACCCTATGCTAGAGGGGGTGCCCTCGCGCCACGCGAGGGAGACGGTTTTTCACTATAAATTAGGGGGCATTGGCACTTGAATTTTAGCGTTGGTTCGATGTAAAAACTCGTTTCGTACATTGAGATATCTTCTGTTTACTTCAAAAACACACACAATCATGAAATTCTGCCGCGATAACAGGGTAATAACTCGATCACTGCTACGATTTAATGACCGATCGATAAAAAACCAATCTGATGGATGTTTAAGTGCTGCCCGTGTTTGGGCTATACTTTGTCATTCGTCGTGAAAGTTTTGATCTCGTGAGTTGTCGTAAAAGTTGTATTAAGTTACTGACCTAGTTTTCGTGTGCATTGTTATTTGAATTAGGTTAACCAGGCTAAAATCATTAGGCTAAACGCTGCCCGTCTAAATTTGCAATGTGAGTCATTCTTTTTATCAAATTGTTTTCTTAAAACTCTACTTGTTTTCGAAGTTATAATTACAGGGATTAAGTCTTTGTAATCTTCAATTACTGCCGGTATGTGGGGTTTTGTATACATTACTTGATACCCGTCACCATTGGACAACGAGTTAGCCAATGGGTGATCTGACCATAGTCACAGATACACTCGAGTTACAAATACCGATTTGGGGTAATTGGTTGATAGAAACAATGTAATCACCTTTAATATTGTATATTATAACAATGTGTCGTTTTGTGCAACTTGAGTGACTCGCCAGTATTTCTCTGCTGATAAAACCTTTTTAAAACATGTTTCAGGTGATCTGCTGTGATCAAGGAAAAAGTGCCATGTAGCACTACAAGCTTGAAGAAGTGGCTCAATAAAATAAAGAAACATGTTTTTGTAAAACAAGGGATTTCCGTGAGAAATCACCTTTATTGTAAATTATGGGTGTAATCCCCAATTTGTGAAATAAAATGAATTGGGTATTTTCAAGTTTTAAAAGATCCTGTTAAAATTCCACTGCCAAAATAATAATTACCACGGGTTTCTGTCCCACGGCTCCTGGAACGGGTAAAACCGGGCCGGGGGCCGTGACACTTCGAGTTTGAATCCTATTATTGTTCTTGGCTCGCACGATGAGAATGTCGACCTCGCCTTTATTACGAAGCTCATGACTGGAGTGATTACCAATCGAGATCCTGAGCTGGTTCCGTAGAAGATGGTTGCCCTTCCCTCTCGAATGCGAAGGTTCCTGACTACGGTGGTGACAGCGAGGCGGAGGAGGCAACCTTGGACAATACCCTTATCAGCAGGACGAGGTCCCTGTGGCTTTTGCGAAACAAGAACGAAGACGCTCTTGTCCAGGCTTGGAAGATGAAGTATTCATCTTAAAGGTGCCCCTCCAACCACTAGGAATTCCTCTTATTCCTATTACGTTTAATCATCGTTCCTATTCGCGCGTAACGATAACGAATGTTAGCGCATGGACCACCGCAATGGTCATTTCCATGTCAGAGGTATAAGGACAGTAGTGTCCCCTCTTTGGTTGATCATCTGCTTGGACGAGGGAAAGTTGGGGTAACCGTGCAAGATGATTTATTATTATGGGGACCCACGTAATAACGACTTGTAGTGCATAGAAATACTGGTGGACTCTGCGGGTCAGGCTAATGATCACCAACCCTCCGAAAATAATCTCAAGGTGTTCACACCTTCATCTGGTAGAACAACACCTAGACCATTGCCTTAGCACTTTACAAAGTAGGAAACCTGTATTTGCCTACTTTGTGTCTGACACTTCTACCCGTCTACGAGCCGTTGGGAATCGGTTTCTAAGCAGGTGAAGATGGCTAACACGTGGGAAAGATTCAGTGACGTTACACTCTTTATCACCTCTATATGCACAACCCCCACCCATTGGAAAGCATATTCGTCGTTGTGAAGCTAAAGACCTAAGAAAGCCAATGTAGATGGAAAATAACTACCACTTTCGTATTATGAAACTTGTATGACCGAGGTGATGAAGCCTCGAGTTTATTTTGTTTTCCTCATTACAAACAATAAGTCAAGTTGCCAAGCCTATATGAAAGCTCAATGGTTGTTCCTTTACTTATACATTGTTGAGTATATATGCATGTGATATTAGGTGATTACATGTTTTCTTTTGGTAGTATGTACCTCATAGGCAATTATGGAATGTTGTCTAACCTACCCCATACCTTTTGACAGAAGAAAATGCCGCCCAGACGTGACACGGACACCATTATGTTAACTAAGGCCGAACTCAATGAGCGCATTTCCCAAGCTATAGCGCAGCATGAAGCCCTCCGCTCTGAACGCAGTGGTGGCACTTCTGGAAGTAACCCTCCAACTGGCTGCACTTATAAACAGTTCCTGGACTGCAAGCCATTGAACTTTGGCAGCACAGGAGGCGCCGTTGCATTTGTTCGTTGGGTTAGAAAAGACTGACTCCGTTCTGAGAATAAGTAAATGTTCGCCCCAGGGGAGTGTTCCTTTATCTCAGAGTTGTTTTTGGATGGCGCATTCTCCTGGTGGAACCTTCAAGTTCAGACCCTTGGTGAAGATACTGCTTATGTACTGAGCTGGGACGAGCCCAAGAAATTGATGGAGAAGAAATACTGTTCAAGGGCCGAAATCCAGAATCTTGAGACTGAGTTCTGGAATTTGAAAATGGACGGGCCAAAGATCTCTGAGTATGTCCAACGCTTTCTCGACTTGTCTAGGGTCGTTCCCTACTTAGTCCAGCCGGAATTCAAGAGGATTGAGCGATTCATTTGTGGACTTGCACCTCAAATCCTGAGCATGGTTACTGCCTCAAAGCCTCCAACCATCACAGAGGCTATCGATTTGAGTGTTACGCTTACTGAAGAAGCTCTTCGTATGGGAAACTTTCCAGAATCTGAGACAAACAAGAAAGAGACTCATGTGGAGTCTTCGGGAAATAAGAAAAGGAAGTCTTCGAACCTAAAGATAGGCACCCAAGTCAGCTTTAGAAGATCTAAAGCAAACAAAAGAAGGGAAGTGAACCCCCCTCATGGCAGGAAAGCTTCTGGAGCCGCCAATAAGGCCGATGGTAAGGTTTTCTTGGGGAATAAGCCGAGATGCGAGGAATGCAATTTTTACCATGAAGCTCGATGTTTGAGGCCTAAGTGTGGAAGGTGTAGAAAGGAAGGGCACAACAAGGATGCCTGTTGGGCAAAGGGTCCAGATGGAAGAGGTAATGGTAGAGTACCAGGTTGCTACAGGTGTGGTGAAGTAGGGCACTTTAGGAAAGATTTCCCTAGGAAGAACCAAGCAAGGAAGGGTCTTCATGATACGAGCTCGTGAAGCACGCTAGGATCCAGATGCAGTGACGGGTATGCTCCCTATTAACTAATTCTATGCATCCATTTTTTATTAATACTGGCACCAACTTTAACCTTGTATCCTTGGAACTTAAGAAACTGTTTGGCCTAGTTTCAAGAAGAATAGACGCCTCTTATTCCATAGAATCTGCATATAGAAGGTTAGTTAAAGTGAATGAGATAAGTAAAGATTATCTTTCAGAACTTAGAAGACAGGAACCTTCTATTACCAATACCTTGGGAAGTCATGATATGGTAGTCAGCATGGATTGGATATCCAAGTGTAGAGCTAAAATTGTTCATTGCAAGGAAAATCATTCGCATCCCTCTTGCGAACGACGAAACACTTATAGTACACAACCTTCTAGCAATAAGCTGCGAGGGCACTAGGCCCCATAAGATGGTGAATTGGTGACATCTCGCATTGGTTATAGAGACACGAAATCGCCTCCGAATAGACTGCACAGCCTTCCTTACTCATGTTGCCGATAAGGAGACCAAGGAGCTGGAGCTAGAAGACAACCCCATGGTGGAGGAATTTCCAGAAGCCTTTCCTGAAGACTTGCAAGGAATACCTCCACATCAACAAGAGGAGTTTAGGATAAACCTAGTACCAGGAGCGACACCGGAGACAGATGACGCCTTACCGACTAGCTTTGTCCGAGATACATGAGCCTCTGATGCAACTGCAAGAGCTACTAGACAAAGGAAACCTACCAGGCCGAACCCCTCACCGTGGGAAGCCCCTGGTGATATTCATTAGGAAGTAGGACGGTAGTTTTTACACGCGTACATAGTTTAATCTAAAAGGAACTCAGAGGAATTAATGTGGAAACGTATTACGCATAAGTTACATAGAGATAGACGACTGACCATCAAGAATCGGTACCCCTTACCGAGAATTAAGGACTTTTTGACCAACTACAAGGTCCTAGCTACTATTCCAAGATGGAATTAAGGACATGATGTCCTTAGTTAAGGACAAGAGAAGAAAGTTGGCAGTTTCCATTTGGCATCAACTTCAGAGAATTGGATATCGAGGACCGGTATCCATTGCCAAGGATTGATGAGATGTTCAACCAATTGAAAGATTCTAGTTACTACTGGAAGATCGACTTGAGGTCAGGATGTCCTCAACTGCAAATGCAGGAAGAAAATATCCCTAAAACGACCTTTAGGACTCGCTTCGAGCATTACGAGTTCCTTGGCGTGCCGTTTGGCTTAACACATGCATCGGCAGTCTTCGTGGATCTCATGAATCGAATGTGTTAGCCATACCTGGATAGATCATGATTATATTTATTGACTACATTCTTATATGTTCAAGGACCAAGGAAGGTCATGAACAACATGTACAATTTATCTTGTGCCTCTTAGAGAAAGAACAGTTGTGTGTTAGGATGTCTAAGTGCGAACCTGGGATTCGCGGGGTAAGATTTTTAGGATACGTGATGGATAAGAATGAGATTTATGTCAACCCTGCAATCAAGAGCTAAGGAGTCCTGAAGACGCAACTAAGCATTTTTGGGGATTATAGGCAGTGTTAGACGACCCCTAGAAAACCTTTCAAGGACTGCTCAACCGCTAGCAACCCTAACATAGTCGATACCTATCGTGTCTTCACCTGACAGTACCAATAAAATTGCGGTCCTTGTGGCGCTTTTCGACAAGATCTCGATTGCGCGTCGATGCAACGAGACCACGTCATCACATACGCGTCACGTTGATTAAAGGATCATGAGAAGAGACCTTAGACTAGGTGCAGTAATTGCGCGTTAAAAAAAATTAGCGTCATTACCGGTATGAAAACGCTGCACGATCTTTACTAGCCACAGAGGTTTGCAGCACACCGTTAATCAGAAAGACTTAAACATGAGATAACTAGATGGACTGAGCTACCGAATGATTATGACTGAAGGATTAAGTGTCACCTGGACAAGGCAAGCGTTGTAGCAGACGCCTTGAGCCCCAAGGATCGTGCAAAGCCTCTAGGGCGTGAGCCTTAGAGATGATCATACAGACAAATCTCGTCACTTGGATTCGTGAAACTGAGCAAGAGACGCTCAAATCAGCAAACCTTCAAGCTGAAGTGTTTCATGAATGGAAGTGCAATTATTGCCTAAGGAAGACGGAACCTTGTATTCCATGGAACGACGTTGGGTATCGTTTTGCGGCATTTATGTACGCTTGTTTTAGGGCAAGGCTCATAGGTCAAGGTACTCGGTCCATCCTAGGATCCGACAAGATGTACCAAGACTTGAAGGATTAGTATGAGTGGCCCAAGATGGAAGCTGATATAGCTACATATGTGGGTGACTGCCTTACTTGTGTCAAAATTAAGACGGAATACAAGAAACCATCAGGGCTACTTCAACAGCCTGAGATTCCCATATGGAAGTGGGAACGAATCTGAATGGATTTGGCTACTAGCTACCAAGAACCCAAAAAGGTCACGATATGAATTGGGTGATTATTGACCAACACACCAAGACTGCACATTTCCTACCAAACAATGAGGAAGACAGCACAAGGGAATTAGCAGAGTTTTAGCCTAGAAAGATTGTGGCACATCATGGAGTGCCTGATTCCATTTTGTCCAACCGAGATGGTCGTTCTATGCCAAGGATATGGCAGACGTATCAGTAAGCGTTAGGGTCATGATTGGACCTTAGTACTACATTTCACCCTTAGATGGACGGCCAGAGCAAACGAACGATACAGACTTTGGTAGACATGCTACGTGCTTGGGTGATGAACTTTGATGAAAAGTTGGAATACTCACTTGTCTTTAGTGTAGTTTTCCTACAATATTAGATATCACACCGCTGTTTAGGCCGCTTCGTGCGAAGCTTTATATGAACGTAAGTATCGGCTCCCCCTTCGTGTTGGGCGGAGACCGGAGATAAACGATTTACTGGCTCAAATTGGTTCAGGAAAACTATAGGTAAGATCGTTCAGATATGTGATCATATCAAGACAGCACGCGATATACAGAAAGGCTACGCCGACGAGCGGCGGAAACCATTGTAATATGAGATAAGAAGTATGGTGTTAACGAGAGACTCGCCTTGGGAAGGTGTGGTATGATTTGGAAAGCGTGGGAGGTTGGACCCACGGTATATTAGACCTTTCAAGATCCTGGAAAGGATCGGGACCATTGCTCATAAGCTGAAACTTCCAGAGAAGATCAGTAGTGATCGCGACACATTCCACGTGTCTGGTCTTTAGAGAAGCCTGACTCTGGGAACAGTTGTTATTCCCGCAAACAGAATTAGCGTCAACGACAAACTCCAATTTATTAAAGAACCTGTTAAGGTTATAGACTGGGAGTCCGCAAGACCCGGAGAAGTCGTAATTGATTTGTTAGAGTTCGTTGGAATTCATATCATGACCCAGAGTTTACTTGGGAACATGAAGACCAAATTAAGCCTAAATGACCACATTTGGTTCACAACTCCCCGGAGACCGATGGCATTGCTTCAATTTCGGGACGAAATTCTTTTAACGGGGGGAGAATGTGACAACTGGCAGTTTTCCGTACATTCCGTACAATAATTAGACAGTAATATGTGCTTTAATGACTGTGCATGATCTAGTTTATAAAACGAATGAATTTCTGTTATATACTTACAATGGCATTTCATGTTGCAAGACTTTTATCATTACTACATGCAACAAAATATAGTTCTATTAATGCACAAAACAATGTTGGCTCAGTTATCAGACAAACTAGAAGTACCGACGGGAGTTCAGTACTTAGACAGACATGATGTTAAGACACAAGATAAGCCACAAGACCAAGTGATACACTAGTATAGTGTGTAGGAATGTAGGGATTACAGAACTGCCTTCCTAGTGATGACATAGGTACGGGAAAGTGCCAGAAACACACTAAAACTGCAGAATTCTGCAATAAATAAACAAATTCAGCAATTTTCAACAATTTAACATCTAAATATAATGCAGAATTTTGATTTAATGGTCCTGAATGCTTTCCTAAGTGTCGAGAATCGAAACTGTCATAAAAGACTACACAAAGCATACTAAACTGCGCAATTCAGCACTTTAACGAACAGTAACGAAACGAACAACCAGACACTACCCGAAACATCAAATTTTTACTAGAAGCACTGTTTTAGTGTTACAAAGCTAGTTATGATCACCGAACATCATATTACATCTCATAAACACTAAACCCCTAAATACCTAACTTTAATACTTGGAATCAAACTAGATTTAACCAACTAATGTTTGGAATATTACACTTTACCCCCCCCCCCCATTTGAGGCAGGTCACAACATGGGCCCACTTGGGATTTTTCTTGAATATTTTAATAGTTCTTGTCTAGAATATGCCAGACATAAAATGCCTTATACCATCTAAATGTTGGGTGTAAGATTATAAGAACCATGAGACATTAAGCACTTACCATTTTCACTTCAACCAAACTTCACCTTCTCCTCATTTTTCCCCCATAGCTACGGCCAACACCCCCTCACACTACACCTCCATTTTCGACCTTCTTCCATACATTCCAAGGGGATGAGTTAGGAAGCTTGGAGGCCTTGGAGATTGAAGGACCTTCACCATTTGCTTTTATCCACTCTATTTCTTCTCTCGATCATCCCAAGCCTTGACCTAGTGGTAAGAACCTTGATCTTTCTATTCTACATCTATTTCAAGTGGTTAAAAGATCTTACATAATGATAATCTTAAAGAACATGAAGAATCACAAGAATAAAATATGAACATAAGCTTGAACACATAAGAAATCTTAATGTTTATGTGTTGTAATACTTGTTGATTGTTCATTGCTTGTCAAAATGATGTTGATCATCATATGATATTGCTAGATCATGATTAAAAACATAATCTAGCAAGATGAGAGGATGAAAGTGTTGTAGGATCATAGATCATCCTCATAAGAAACATGAACTTGAAAGGATATGTGGTTTTCTTGAAAAATAATGATCAAAGTAAGTTGTAATACTTGTAGATCTAAAATTTTATGGATGGTTTTTCAAAGGAACCAAGTGAAAAACACAAGATTTACTTGATCTTGGTTCTTACATAAATAACCCCTATTTTTAAAGGTTAAATAAGTGTAGAAACACTTATGTAACATGAAAAATCAAAGAAGAAATATTTTTAGAAAACATGAATATAAGTTGTAAACATGTACTTTCTTTAAAAATGAAGTTTTTAAAGAATCAATCACACTTTAAAGGGTAATAAGGCTTACTAAGAACACTAGTAAGTTACTACAAACTTTTGTGAAATTTCAAGTTTATGAAGTAGTAGATTATGCTTGTTTTTTGGCAAGATCGGTAAGTGTAGATTGTTTATGGTTGATGGTGAATTGATTGTGTTGATTTTAGAAAAGAAAATGATATACCTTGATGGTATGGAAACCTCCATTTTTATGGGAAACTATGGCAAATTTTTCTAAAAATTAAACACTTAGAAAAATATTTCTAAACAAATATTTACAAGTATATTATAAACCATAAATTTTTACATAAATTTTGCCATGATTTTTTGTTATAAAAAATATAAATATTGGAGGTTGGTTTTTATAAATAAAGGTGACTAAATATGTATTTAGGAAATATATATTTAGATGTCACCATGTGTGTGAATATTTGTATATTATGTGTATTAGTTATACTATTTTAGGACTTGAAATAATATAACTCACCAAAATACCAAGAAATTAAAATCCAAAATATTACCAAAATTTCAAGAATATGAATATACAAGTTATACACAAAATATTGGTGAAACCGAACTAGAGAAAATAACTTGCAAAATACTCCATAAATAATATACATATGTATATTTTGGTAAATAATATTTTGGACACCAAGTGAATAAAAATATGATTTTTACAATTAATACAAGAATATATCATATTTTTGAGAAAAGAAAAATATATTATTTTTGGCAAGTATAAATATATATTTTTCTGGAAATTTTTAGAAGATATATTATTTTTGAAAAAAAACATATATTTTCTCAACAAACTTGAAATACCATATTTTTGGGTGAAAGATATATTTTCTCAAATAAATATGAAATATATCGTTTTTGGAGAAAGATAAGTTTATATATATTTTCTAAGTTAGACCTGAAAATATATTACTTTTGGAACTTATATGAAAATACAAATATTTTGCCAAAGGAAAATTATAAATAATTTTCCTAAGTAATATTTATTGAAATATATATTTTGGAAATATATATTGGTGAACTTTTATTAAAGATAATATTTCGGAATAATTAATACGAAATTAAGTATAAAAATACTTAATAAATACAATAAAGATACGTATTCTCGTACGTATAAATACACACCGGAATACGACCCCAAATACATGGAAAAAATATACAAGTATAAGATACCCCCATCCTTGGGGAGGAAATACAAGTATAAATACTTGAAAAGTATTAAGTTAAAATATATTGTTATAACAGTTATTCCAAAATTTAATAAATATAATTTAAGTTAAAATATTTATTATTTTAACAAATAATTATATAACTTGGAATAATATTGAAGACACAAAGAACGTAATTCAAGGACACTAATTAATACTAATTTAAGGCACGACCCGCTTGTCTAATAGATCATAGCACGTTGTAGGTAGTCGTGCACACTAGTAGCCGCGTGAGTTACGTCGGATTGAAGAACGTAAAACTGTGAGTTCCTGTCCCCCTTTTCTCTTGACTGTTTTTGGATTTATAACTCTCGGGGGTGGAATACATGTTACGAATGTTTAAATGGTATGATTTGACTATGAAATGAACTATTATATTATGGGAGCATAGACTAAATTTGAAATGCCATTAATTCTTAATTAGGGACGAAGTCTAACGGGTACGGCCGAACCCCACTCATGGTACTTATGTGACCACTTGAGTGCTTCGGTGTCCCAGTTGAGGTAAATTGACAATGGTCAAGGTGAATTGACATGGTCAAGGTAAATTGACGGAGTCAAGGTGAATTGACGTAGTCGAAGGGAGAATTCGACATAGTCGAGGGAATCGACGAGGGTATGAGTCTACTCATTTTGAGTGCTCCCTATGTCCTCACATGCTTTAACGTCCTTGTAAAACATTAATTTGATATGTTCATAAATGATTTTCATACCTGTTTTCAAAGGAGTCTCTAAAAGGCTTACAAGTTTTTTAGTTCTCAAACCAAACGCATGAACTCGCTCAACTTTTGTTGATGTTTTCCAAAATTACATGTATTTCATATAACACGTTGGATCTTGGGCGCGGGTATTATTTCTAGAAGTAGATTTCAAGTTTAGATGTCATCCACTTTTTTAGGTTTGTGACTTAGTCGAAGGTTGTGTTTTAAAACTTAAATAACCGGTGTTTGTAATACTTTAAATTTTATGAATGGATGAACATCGTTTTGATCATATAGTTGTTTAATATGATTAAATGCAATGATATTAAACAAGTCACACATTATACGCTTTCGCAAAAGTCAGGGTGTGACACACTCGCTTCTGCCTCGCACTCGGTGTCATGTTACATGTCGGAAAACATACTCATCATCATTATCATAGTTTTACATAGGCTTCAATAGATTCGATAGATTCCCATAGACTTCATTATACTCAGCGTTACAGAACCCACGACCTTCACATGGCACGTTGTACGAAGCTTGGCATCATGACAGAAACGCTTATATATAGGAAGTACCAGCGGCGTATCCACCACGCTTCGGGCACAATCGCTTCTGCCTCGTACTCGGTGTCATGTTACGTGTCGTAAAACACACTCATCATCATAGATTCACGTAGACTACTCCAATATTTTTACATATGCTTCAATAGTTTCCCAGGTTTCAATAGGTTCAATAGATTCATAGACTCTAATAGACTCAATAGCATCCAAATAGGTTCGATAGATTCATAGATTTCAGTAGATTCAATAGTTTCCATTAGATTCAATAGATCCTCATAGATTCATGTTAACAACCCACAATCGACGAAATCCCGCATGGCACGTGCTACGAAAGTTCGGCAACATGACGGAAGCACTTATATATAGGAAGTGCCAGCGGCGTATCCACCATGCTTCAATCGTGCCACGTCCACCTCGTCATCGGTGTCATGCTTCGCTACCCACAACATTAGATTCTACCACTTTTCACAGCATAGATTAACCAAATAGATTCAACATAGATTAAACAAATAGAGTTCCACAACTTCAACCCGAGCCTACAAAACTACGAACTTCACTTAGCACGTAGTACGAAGAGTCGGTAACATGTCAGAAACACTTATATATAGGAAGTACCAGCGGCGTATCTACCATGCTTCGGACATGCCACGTCCTCCTTGTCTTCGGCGCTAGGCTACGTTTCGCACTTTGTTTCTCAACACAACACAACACATACTTAGATTACACGTAGGTTATGCTAGAGTACACATAGATTACACATAGATTCCTCATAGATTACTCAAGTAGTTTCCCATGGATTAGATTTCAACAAACTCATCACCGGTCTGCAAAACACTAAGTTTTGCATGGCACTTAGTACGAAAGTTGGTAACATGTCTGAAACACTTATATATAGGAAGTACCAGCGGCATATCCACCATGTTTCAAACATGTCACTTCTATCTCGTATTCCATGCCATGTTACATTTAGCGTTTCACAACACAACAACACTTAGATTCATCAGATAGATTCACATAGCATCATGATTCCCATATAGATTAGATAAAGCTTCATAAATTTAGTTTGATCCTGAGGTTAGAGTTAACGTTTTAGGTTACGGACATACGTGCAAATTTGTATAAAGAGTTTAAAATAAACAAATAATCAAGATAAACGAAGAATCGAGTTTAACACCACATATAAAATCGAGGTAACATAAAAGATTGGCTTATAAAACATAGAGTGCTCCAGGTAGAGGAACGGTGACTAACCAGAGTGATTCAAACCCCTTTTGAATTGAGGTAACGTGTCTTGACTTACTTAGATAAACTCGTCATCGATGTAAGGCCTACGATATTCGTCCTTTTGGTCATTTCACGTACCCAATTGAACGGAAGTTTTGAGACTTTGGCGAGGCATAAAATCATCAAAGTGTGACACCTGGGTCACTGCGACCATCAAACAAATTCCAAGCCAATGAAATATTGTATTTCATACTTGGGATCCGTATAAATATGTGTATCTTTTGCACATATCAATTCTTGTTCGATTTCAAGCTCTAAATCGCTTTCTGAAAGGTTATACGCGCATTGATGCGTAAATATAACCAGTTTAATGCAACGAACACTCCAGAATAGTGAAATAGGCTTAACATACCTTAAATAACCTTTACATAACTTAGAAATAAGTTTTGAAGGCTTTGGTATGGCAAAATCAAGTTAAATCGCTTACAGGGACTAAACTTGACAAACTGCGAAAGTATGCCAATTTGAACTGTAACGAACATTCCAGAACATGACCATAAGTTAAACACACCCTAAATATCCTTTACATAGCTTAGAAATAGGCTTTGAGGGGTTCGGTGTGCTAAAATAAACTTTTGGGTCATTCAGGGACTAAAAGCGTCAAAAAATGCATAAGTTTGCATTTTCGCGCATAACTTACGTTCTGAATACATCCGGACATCCAAAAATTTATGTAAGCACTAAAATATTTTATTTTAGTGTTTGGCATAAGAAAAATCCATTCGTCACGCATTTTGGATCGTTTTTCGCGCTTGTGCGCATTCCGTCGTAATTAAGCGATCATCGCGATCGTACGACCAAACGAACCAACATCCGGCATATTTTTGAGCATGTTTTCTCTCCACAATGTTTAGGCATCATTTTAGGGCCTTAACGTTGGCTTAACGGGCCTTAAACGTGTCGGGAATGGCTTAAATACGTAAAAGGAACTGAAACTGTCATTTACGAAAGTTTGTTTCTGACCAATCAGGCCAGGCGGCCCGCGTAAGATTAGTGAGTCCTCTTACGCGGCCCGCGTCAGACTCCCAGATCAGATAAGATCAATTTAACAGCAGATTACAGCTGTTAAGCTCCCAACCACACACCCACACTTGCCCTTTCAGTTCATGAGGGGCCATTTTTAGTCACCACAACATTCCAACAAGTGTACGCACGAGATTCGATCACGTTATTCAAGAAACGATCTTAACGGTTCGAAGAATACTATAAATACCCAACCCCTTTCATTGCAAAACCCACAAGAATCTGATTTAAGAAGCTCTAAGTTGAAACCATTGTTTCATACCTGAGCTACTTGAATCAAGATTAGCATTCGGGGACCCTTTGGAAGTATTCCTTCGTTCTTTTATTGCTTTTCGAGTCCGAAAGTCAAACTTTGTTTGACTGTCTGCATTGACGGTTTATGGTCAATGAGAAGTTCGTTTGAACTTCGCAACGTGATTGTAATCACGATGGTTATAGTCCCTTGTGACTGTGCCTACTGATTACCACGTTGTCGAGGGTCGTAAGGGTAAGCGATCTAATAAATCGCTTATACCTTCGAACCCGACCCATTTGGTCGATCATTAGGATCCGACCAAGCGCATTAGGTGACCATAGTATATAGGGAATAACCTTCCGAGGTTATACCTTATGGTCACGACGTTTAGTTAGTTGTATGATAGGTAGTTTATATGCCTTAGGTAAATTACAAAAATACCCCTTTGACGCCAAAATTCATTTTAAGCATATGTAACATAACTTTTGGTATCTAAACTGATTTAGCAACAATATTAGACATGTTAAGGCATATATTACTTGTCATAGGACTAGTTAAGCGGTCCGAACGCGTTTCACGCGAACGACGCGTTAAAGTAGCATAAGCTACCTAATCGGGTCGTAATGGGTCGTAAGCACTTAGGTTAGGTTTCATTTAGTATGTAGGCTTTGTTAAACAATACTACATGAGTTTCTATACTCATTTGGTTTACGAGCCCTCATTCTATCCAATCCTCCGATATAGGTCCGGTTTATTAATGTAGTTACCTATATTAGGTGCCGTTTGATATCCGTGATCTCTAGCATTGTTTGGTTGTTACTCAAGGACTACTAAGCAATCTCAAGTGAGTACATAGACCCCTCTTTTACTGTTTTCCAAACTGTTTTGGGGTGAAACACATGTGCCTACTTGTTACTTTCATGCTTTCCTGTTTTCACATCATATACTTGCTATGTTTATTAGTACATTTATAGTACATGATTTCAAAACATTTTATGCTATGTATTCCCATTGTGTGCATACTTAGTACATCACTTTACAATACATTTCATGCTATGTTTGTCCATTACGTGCATACTTAGTACATTGTTTTACATTACACTTATGCTATGTATATCCATTACGTGCATACTTAGTACATTGTTTTACATTACACTTATGCTATGTATGTCCATTACGTGCATACTTAGTACATTGTTTTACATTGCATTTCTGTTGCATATGCTCATCCAGCATATGAACACATTATACTACATTTTGAACCGTTGTAACCATTTGACTATGTGAACCGTCGTAACCCTTTGATTATATGAACTGTTCATAACTATTGAACCGTGTGAACCATTTGTATATGTTGACATGATTTACATTTGACGATAGACATTTGACTATACATAAACATTTCTACAATTGTTAAACTTTACATCTTGGTGGTTTGGTTTGAGTAAGTGATTTAAGTAACGAGGCGTATGTAATATGATACAAGCACGGTGGATACGCCGCTGGTACTTCCTATATATAAGTGTTTGTATGGTATCACATATTGTAGCGTTATTTGAATCATTTCAATTTGAGACATATAACATTTTATACAAATAACATACTTTTCACAAGACATTGATTTACAAACAACTTATCTTATACAAACTCATTTTACATGGTTATTCATTTAACCATACATTATTCTCTTATTTATACATATCATCTGATCTTATCGTTTTTCAAATGATTTACAAGACAAAGCAAATTACAAGGTTCATGACTAAACATTTTCTCAAACATAAGTCATGAATTCTGTTTTCACAAAACCTATGTATCTCACAGGCATTTTTATGCTGACGTACCTATTTTCACATGTGTTTTCAGGAGATGATGCATATGACTTATCAAGACATACTTAGGCGGACATGTGCCTTAGTGACTTAAAACGAGACAAGAACTAGTTAATTTATGTTATGTACTCTTTGGTTCTTGTTTAAAACAATGTAAACCTTCATGTTTGATAATAAAACGAAACTTCAATTGCCATGGATTTGAAACAATTAATTCTGTTACAACACTCCCCGACGTTTCCGCCACGTTTTGTATGTTCTACGTGGTCGGGGTGTGACAGAAAAGTTGGTATCAGAGCCAATGGTTATAGGGAATTAGGTTATTAGTAATGCTTTGACCTAGACTATAACCTTCCTAGGACCCTAACGCGAGTTTACTTGCGTTTAGTCATAAAACAATACCGTCACCTATCCTTAGGCGACGACCACAACAAGAACATAAATTTCAAAACCGCTTTGAAAACTAATCATCTGTTCTAGGATGATTGATTACTAGGTTTTGAACCCTCTGTTATAAGGTTTTGAACCCCTTTGAATTTCCAAAACTCTCGTCAAAGTTTTGGGTCCTAAATAGTGTGAACACGTGCAAACTGGAAGAGTGAATGCCTGTACCCTGGGTTTTCTGTCTAAGGCTAGAGTGTTTGTACAAATCCACATAATCGGACCAGTCACTCTTACCTGGGAACTCTTGGGGTGAGTGTCCACTTATAGGCGAGCATGTCTTCGCGATACACTATGAGGATCTATTTGCTTGATTTCAGCCTTTGTGTTGTTTGTTTGCTTCGTGGTTCAAACAAATGACCATCAACCATGATTATGGTCGGTAATTGTAACATCCTATTCTTACCCAATGCCATTTCATTTGTTTTCTTTCTTGTTTCTCTTTTAGAATGCCTCCTCGACGTGAAAACCAGATAGCGACTGCCGAACTGGCAGAAATCATTGCGCAGTAAATGGCTGCTCAATTCCCAAACCTCTTTGCTCAATGGAACCAAGCCAACAACAACAACAATGGTCCATGCAATTTCAAGAGTTTTAACTCGGCTAAACCACTCAAGTTTAGTGGTTCAGAGGGAGCGACTGGGCTTCTTCAATGGTTCGAGAGCATTGAGAATACTTTCCGCCACGTGCAGTGTCCTGACAATCGCAAGGTCGAGTTTTCTTCAAGTGTGTTCCAGAAGAGGGCCCTTACGTGGTGGAACGGGGTTATGAGAGATCGTGGTGCAGAAGTTGCTCTAGCACAGACATGGGCTGAACTTAGGGCCCTTATGATGAGGGAATTCTGTCCTCATCATGAGATCAGGGCCTTGGAAAGGGAATTTGACGATCTTACGCAAGATAGCGGTGAGCATCGAGCCTACACGGACCGTTATGAGGAGTTAAGTCTGTTATGCCCAAACATGGTCACGCCTTTGGATAAGGCAATCGAAAAGTACATTGATGGCCTCCCTGACTCAATACAAGACATTGTGACTGGTAGCAACCCTACTACAGTTAGACAGGCCATTGAGCTATCTGCAACCTTGACTGAATCAAAGATCAGGAAAGGTAAACTTTTCCGAAAAGGTGACAAGAAACCGGTCGAGGAATCGAACCCAATCGAGGAATCAAAGACCATGGATGAACAGACTGGATCCCCTAAGAAGTCAAAGAAGCCAAAGGCTTCTCAGAACTTCGCCATGGTTACTCACAATGATCAAGCCGTCCCCAACCAACCAGCTCAACCCCCTGCTAGGAAGCCATACAATGGAACTGCACCCCTGTGCAACCAATGTAGCCTCCATCATCATGCCAATGTAAAGTGCCGCAAATGCCAAACTTGTGGACTTATAGGCCATACAGCAAGAGTTTGCCCAACTGCAGCTGCACCAAACCAAGCTGGCAACAATCCCGCTCAAGGTTGTTTTCTACCAGGTTCTTGCTTCAACGGTGGCGAGATGGGCCATTTCCAAAGAAATTGCCCAAAGCTTGCTAATGCAAATCCAGCACAGGGATGAACATCTGATCGACAACATCGTTTAGAAATAATCACGTCTTATGTATTATTTTCTTTTGTTGTCATGGTCCATGAAACAGTTGTTATCATTGTTTATAAATAAATCTTTTATTTACATTGCAATGTATTTATGTGGTTGTATGTATAAAGAACATATCCCCTACAATACCGACAAGCAAGGAATCGTATTCCTTGTAAAGCAAACTAGCCCCCAAAATTTTTTTCCATCTTATGATCTCTTGCGTTTTCCATGAAATTCCTAAGTACCCGTTTCTTCTAAGGAAACGAAGTACAAGGCGCAAGTTACAACACTGGACGAATACCCAAAGTACCACTGTAAATCCTTAATAGGGCACCTAGGGGTATTTCCGTAAATCCTAAAATTGTTGTGTTCCTTAATTCGAATATTACGTTTCTTTGAAAACAAAATCGAATTTTGGGAGAACTTCCTATCTTTTCAGATAGATCCTAGAGGACATTGAAGTCCATCGACTGGTTTCCATATCCATTTCCAATCGATAACAAGTTAATAACAAATTAATAATCAAGTTAAGCAACTATGTGATTATGTGCTTATGTGTTCCTTTTATGTTTTTGGTGTAATCCAAGTTTTTGTTATCTAAAATCCTTAATGGACTTCTACGTTGTAGTTAAGTCCCTTGGGTTATAAAGTACTACTCCATAATTAGACCCCTTGAGTGGTCAAGTTAAACAGATTGATCCAAAAATCTGGTTAGGAACATCATGTGATGATATAGCTGAAAGGACTCCTTGGTGGCCTAATCAAAAAGATCATTTGTCGATCTAATTAAAAGGGACCCTATGGTAGTCTAGTCACCCTCATCACAGGTTTGATTTTCTTCCCCTAAACATTACAAGACAAACTGTGCGGACTGTGCAAGGAAGTACGTAATTATGGATGCATACATAATTATGGAATTTAGTGCACAGAAACCACAGCGAGCTTTGTCATGTGCCTAGAAGTTAACTCTATTCATTTCCGTTTCTGAGGAAGCACCCGTTGAAAATGACTCCGTTTGTTCATTTTCGTTTCTGACGATTGTCCGTTGAGGAAATGAATATCCATTTGACTATCCTTTTTCATTTCCATTTCTGATGAAGCACCCGTTGAAAATGACTCCGTTTGTTCATTTTCGTTTCTGAAGATTTGTCCGTTAAGGAAATGAATATCCGTTTGACTATCCTTTTTCATTTCCATTTCTGATGAAGCATCCGTTGAAAATGACTCCGTTTGTTCATTTTCGTTTCTGAAGATTTGTCCGTTGAGGAAATGAATATCCGTATGACTATCCTTTTTCATTTCTATTTCTGATGAAGCACCCGTTGAAAATGACTCCGTTTGTTCATTTTCGTTTCTGAAGATTTGTCCGTTGAGGAAATGAATATCCGTTTGACTATCCTTTTTCATTTCCGTTTCTGAGGAAGCACCCGTTGAAAATGACTCTGTTTGTTCATTTTCGTTTCTGAAGATTTGTCCGTTGAGGAAATGAATATCCGTTTGTTTCTCCTTTTCATTTCCATTTCTGATGAAGCACCCGTTGAAAATGACGCCGTAAGTTCATTTTACATTTCTGAAGATTGTCTGTTGAGGAAATGAATCCCCGTTTGTTTATTCCTTCATTTCCGCTTCTGAAGAACACTCGTTGAGGAAAATGACTCCGTCTGTTCATTTTCGTACTGAAGAATGTTCGTTAAGGAAATGACAGGATTATGCCTTACATATCTCTGGTGGTTATTTGACACAAAGTCACAAATAGACCCCTACGAATAAATTTCGGGACGAAATTTCCTAAAGTAGGGGAGACTGTGACACCTGGGTCACTGCGACCATCAAACAAATGCCAAGCCAATGAAATATTGTATTTCATACTTGGGATCCGTATAAATATGTGTATCTTTTGCACATATCAATTCTTGTTCGATTCCAAGCTCTAAATCGCTTTCTGGAAGGTTATACGCGCACTGATGCGTAAATATAACCAGTTTAATGCAACGAACACTCCAGAATAGTGAAATAGGCTTAACATACCTTAAATAACCTTTACATAACTTAGAAATAAGTTTTGAAGGCTTTGGTATGGCAAAATCAAGTTAAATCGCTTACAGGGACTAAACTTGACAAACTGTGAAAGTATGCCAATTAGAACTGTAACGAACATTCCAGAACATGACCATAAGTTAAACACACCCTAAATATCGTTTACATAGCTTAGAAATAGGCTTTGAGGGGTTCGGTGTGCTAAAATAAACTTTTGGGTCATTCAGGGACTAAAAGCGTCAAAAAATGCATAAGTTTGCATTTTCACGCATAACTTACGTTCTGAATACATCCAGACATCCAAAAATTTATGTAAGCACTAAAATATTTTATTTTAGTGTTTGGCATAAGAAAAATCCATTCATCACGCATTTTGGATCGTTTTTCGCGCTTGTGCGCATTCCGTCGTAATTAAGCGATCATCGCGATCGTACGACCAAACGAACCAACATCCGGCATATTTTTGAGCATGTTTTATGTCCACAATGTTTAGGTATCATTTTAGGGCCTTAACGTTGGCTTAACGGGCCTTAAACGTGTCGGGAATGGCTTAAATACGTAACAGGAACTGAAACTGTCATTTACGAAAGTTTGTTTCTGACCAGTCAGGCCAGGCGGCCCGCGTAAGATTAGTGAGTCCTCTTACGCGGCCTGCGTCAGACTCCCAGATCAGATAAGATCAATTTAACAGCAGATTACTGCTGTTAAGCTCCCAACCACACACCCACACTTGCCATTTCCGTTCATGAGGGGCCATTTTTAGTCACCACAACATTCCAACAAGTGTACGCATGAGATTCGATCACGTTATTCAAGAAACGATCTTAACGGTTCGAAGAATACTACAAATACCCAACCCCTTTCATTGCAAAACCCACAAGAATCTGATTTGAGAAGCTCTAAGATGAAACCATTGTTTCATACCTGAGCTACTTGAATCAAGATTAGCATTCGGGGACCCTTTGTAAGTATTCCTTCGTTCTTTTATTGCTTTTCGAGTCCGAAAGTCAAACTTTGTTTGACTTTCTGCATTGACCGGTTTATGGTCAATGCGAATTTCGTTTGAACTTCGCAACGTGATTGTAATCACGATGGTTATAGTCCCTTGTGACTATGCCTACTGATTACCACGTTGTCGAGGGTCGTAAGGGTAAGCGATCTAATAAATCGCTTATACCTTCGAACCCGACCCGTTTGGTCGATCATTAGGATCCGACCAAGCGCATTAGGTGACCATAGTATATAGGGAATAACCTTCCGAGGTTATACCTTATGGTCACGACGTTTAGTTAGTTGTATGATAGGTAGTTTATATGCCTTAGGTAAATTACCAAAATACCCCTTTGACGCCAAAATTCATTTTAAGCATATGTAACATAACTTTTGGTATCTAAACTGATTTAGCAACAATATTAGACATGTTAAGGCATATATTACTTGTCATAGGACTAGTTAAGCGGTCCGAACGCGTTTCACGCAAACGACGCGTTAAAGTAGCATAAGCTACCTAATCGGGTCGTAATGGGTCGTAAGCACTTAGGTTAGGTTTCATTTAGTATGTAGGCTTTGTTAAACCATACTACATGAGTTTCTATACTCATTTGGTTTACGAGCCCTCATTCTATCCAATCCTCCGATATAGGTCCGGTTTATTAATGTAGTTACCTATATTAGGTGCCGTTTGATATCCGTGATCTCTAGCATTGTTTGGTTGTTACTCAAGGACTACTAAGCAATCTTAAGTGAGTACATAGACCCCTCTTTTACTTTTTTCCAAACTGTTTTGGGGTGAAACACATGTGCCTACTTGTTACTTTCATGCTTTCCTGTTTTCACATCATATACTTGCTATGTTTATTAGTACATTTATAGTACATGATTTCAAAACATTTTATGCTATGTTTGCCCATTGTGTGCATACTTAGTACATCACTTTACAATACATTTCATGCTATGTATGTCCATTACGTGCATACTTAGTACATTGTTTTACATTACACTTATGCTATGTATGTCCATTACGTGCATACTTAGTACATTGTTTTACATTACACTTATGCTATGTATGTCCATTACGAGCATACTTAGTACATTGTTTTACATTACACTTATGCTATGTATGTCCATTACGTGCATACTTAGTACATTGTTTTACATTGCATTTCTGTTGCATATGCTCATCCAGCATATGAACACATTATACTACATTTTGAACCGTCGTAACCCTTTGATTATATGAACCGTTCGTAACTATTGAACCGTGTGAACCATTTGTATCTGTTGACATGATTTACATTTGACGATAGACATTTGACTATACATAAACATTTCTACAATTGTTAAACATTACATCTTGGTGGTTTGGTTTGAGTAAGTGATTTAAGTAACGAGGCGTATGTAATATGATACAAGCACGGTGGATACGCCGCTGGTACTTCCTATATATAAGTGTTTGTATGGTATCACATATTGTAGTGTTATTTGAATCATTTCAATTTGAGACATATAACATTTTATACAAATAACATACTTTTCACAAGATATTGATTTACAAACAACTTATCTTATACAAACTCATTTTACATGGTTTTTCATTTAACCATACATTATTCTCTTATTTATACATATCATCTGATCTTATCGTTTTTCAAATGATTTACAAGACAAAGCAAATTACAAGGTTCATGACTAAACATTTTCTCAAACATAAGTCATGAATTCTGTTTTCACAAAACCTATGTATCTCACAGGCATTTTTATGCTGACGTACCTATTTTCACATGTGTTTTCAGGAGATGATGCATAGGACTTATCAAGACATACTTAGGCGGACCTGTGCCTTAGTGACTTAAAACGAGACAAGAACTAGTTAATTTATGTTATGTACTCTTTGGTTCTTGTTTAAAACAATGTAAACCTTCATGTTTGATAATAAAAGGAAACTTCAATTGCCATGGATTTGAAACAATTAATTCTGTTACAACACTCCCCGACGTTTCCGCCACGTTATGTATGTTCTACCTGGTCGGGGTGTGACACAAAGAGTGGGACTAGTTATCAAGGTCTGAGTTTCACCTCTAACTTGACAACATCGTACCCTAATAGCGTCGGTACTTATCCGCAGACAAGACCTACTAGAATAGTATGGAGATTTTCCATCAAGGTTTGGATGTCACTCCTATCTTAAGGGCAAATCTTGTGTAAAATACAAACACTGATTATAAGTGTTTTCAAAGTATCAAGTGTATATTGTGTCGGCCTTAGGAAAGGCATGTAAGTTTAGCAGGGAAGTGTGTTGCTAGGAAGCAGATACGGTAGAATGCATAAGTCTTAAACAACAGATAAGAATTAAGGTTCTTAGAACTATAGACTAGGGAAAGTATTCCTACTTATCCTAATTCCCTATAGTTATGGCTCTGATACTAATCTGTCACACACCAACCGATGGCGGAAACATCGGGGTGCGAGCACTAAGCGTTCAGATTGCTCATGAGATTCCATAACACTAGAAATTTCATAATAGGTTAAATTGATTCAACATTGTTTAAAACAATAACCATCACATCAAGTATCAAATTACACCAATTATCAAATATTATTCAAAGTTTGATTTACTACGTGGGTTTCTAAGCATCACCCTAGCTTGATTCACTTGTTTCCACAGCATCCTATCAGCCTGCAACATGTATTAAAATAGAGTCAGTACAAAAATGTACCAGTGAGTATACAAGTTTGAGTAATAGCATAACAGATTAAAACAACACATATCCGTATGTAAGTGTAACAAAATTGTTTCAGCCATGCTAGTGTTCGCAGTCCAACAAGTGATAGCCCAAGTATCTTGATGCTTTGTTGTTTTCCCAAGTCTCAAGGAAAACTAGAATCCTCCTAACAATACCCCCGAGAATAATGGGGAGGTGCATCTCCTATAGCGCTACTATTGTTAAGGAGGAACTACACACCCTGGATTAAACGTTCACATAGCACAAATAGAATACAAGAATCACAAGTTTCACATACATGTAGGATAGAGTTTAGTTTGCAAAAGTCTCAAGTATCGTAGGTTAATAGAATACATGTTACATCCCAAAGTTTAAAACAAAAAGGGATCGAGTATACTCACAGTGATTGCTTAACAGATTCAACTGTTATTAGATCAAAGGGAGCTCTTTAGGTTTAGCTTGATTAGATTACAATGGATAAGTGCCAGGCAGAATTACGAGATTTTAACCAAGTGTTGGATCAGTCAACCTAATCAGATGGCTGTCCGATCGGATGGCCATCCGATCGGATTGCCATTCGATGGAGGTGACACGTGTGTGAAATGGACAGATGGCTGCCCGATCGGATGGCTATCCGATCGGGTTGCCACTCGATTCAAGATTGACCAAAGTTTGAAGAGAACGGATGGCTGTCCGATCGGATGGCTATCCGATCGGGTCGCCACTCGATCCAAGTTCAAGATTCAAAGTTGCCTCGATCGGATGGATGTTCGATCGGATGGCTATCCGATCGAGCTGCCACTAGACGATTATGACTCCAAGTTTCAAGAATGTTTAGGGTTTTGGGCAAGTGTCACTCGTTCGGGTGGCTGTTCGATCGGATGGCTATCCAATCGGATTGCCACTCGATCGGGTTTCCTAGTCCCGTTCTTAATTTTGTAAAAACTCCAAGTTTCTGTTTAAAGCAACGACGACATGGTACGTACTAAGACAACGGTGAACCCCTCAGTGTATAGCCGGTCCGATCGGGTGGGAATCAACCCAGTCAGCTCAGTCGTCCGTTTGTGACGGTGTTCATGTCAGAATCCGCACTCCGGTCATCTTCTCCGGTAGCAATCCCTTTTCAAGCCGACTCCAGACTAATATTCAAGTCTACAGTCTGTTTAGATCCGGATCTCACCATTTTATGTAAAAGTTCAAGAAAAGATGAAGATAAACATAGGTTTTTAACTTGAAAAGTGTAGATCTAGTATAGATTTTAGTGTAAAACATATGAAATTCCTTAGATCTGAGCTAGATCTTGGCTAGAATGACATCACACAACAGTTTAGTACAAACCGCCATGGTGACATCACCTTCAAGAGCTCAAATCCGAGAGATTCCATGGTGAAAAGTGAGATTTCAAAGGAGAATCTCATAGAGAATGATGTGTAGATCAAAGATGTACAAGAATCTAGTGTAAAACGTACCGAAATCGCTGAGAAATCAAAGAAAAGGAGAGTGCGTGCGTCTGGGTCGAGTGAGGCTGTCACATCAGTGAGAATGGTGATGTGACAGGCCTATTTATAGTGTGGGAGTGAGTGAAGGCGGGGTGCATGGATCGGATGGCAACTCGATCGAGTGGCGATCCAATCGGGTGGTCATCTGATCAGATTGCCACTTGGCCAATCCATCCTTTCCGCGTTTCCTTCTTTGATTCTTTTCGCGCGTTATATAAAGCATTGCGTTGCGTATTTATTGGGTAATAGTATAACTAGATTATAGCAATAACACAAAAGATTTCAAAGTTTCATAGTTTCCGCCAGTGACAAGACTCCAGTCTCTCGTTTAACGAAGAATCAAGTTTCACGAGTCTCAAGAGTCAAACACCAATTAAGTATCAAGAATCAAGAATAAGTATCAAGTATCAAGAATCATAGAATCAAGCCTCATAGAATTATAGTTTCCAAGTATCAAGTATCAAGAATCTAGAGTTAAGCATCAAGAGTCATAGTTTAAGTATCAAGATTCTAGCATCATAAAGACTCACAAAGTTTCACAAGTATCAAAAGTATCAATATTACATAGATTAAGGACTAAAACTGATAATAGGCAAAGTTCAGGGACTAAACTTGCCAAAAGCCTAAATTTAGGGACGTAGGGCGTTACAGTTCAAGTAATAGAAACGTGTGTGAGTTAAAAGTATTTTCTGTGTTCTTGTTGTTTTCGTTTTTTTATTTTGTTGAATCACCTATTGATTGGATTCCTCACAATCAATAGGTTGTTTGATATCATTGATAGATCTGGTTTATGGGACTTACAAGTGGTATGAGAGCCATTAGAAACTGTTTCTAGGCTTGGTGTGATATCAAAGATTCAAGATTTTGAATTTTTGTTCATCGTGTTCTTCGTAGCATTCATCAAAATTTTATAAAAAAATCAGTATATTTTGGTGTTTAATTTTCGAAAAGATTGTTAAATGATTAAACATAATCTTTTTATTTTTCTGAAAACATCTTGTTTTCAAAATCACAAAATTTTCGGAAGGGAGTTGTTGAGTTAATTGAAACTTTCCATATATTATTTTAATATATACGTGTTCATCCATAATTATCTCAAATCTTCAAATTGTTCACTGGTTGTTAATTTGGTTTCGAGTCCCATTTTTCACGGTTTCGAGTCCTATCATTTCCACGGTTTCGACTTCACATCTTCACAATAGGTCTCGAGTCCCAATCACATCCCGATTAACAACAGAGGTTTCGAGTCTCATCTTTCCAGTTTTCCGAGTCACGGTTTCGAGTTCCATCTCTAAGTGATTTCGAGTCATCAGATCATCAATCATCTTCATCAGTTTAAGTCGCAACCAATATTCCGCTTGTAAGTCCCGTAAACCGAATCTTTCAATGATATCAAACAACCTATTAGTTGTGCGGAATCCAATCAATAGGTGATTCAAGAAACATAAAGAAAACAACAACACAGAAAATAATTTTAACTGACACACGTTTCTATTACTTGAACAAGCAAAAACGTCTGGTATGAGTACACCACCAATTTGCCTCCCACTCTCTGTTGCTCTAGAATTGTATAACTTGGAGGTTCAAACCCTAAAATAAGTTCTTGACTTATGAACTCTCAGCACTGGGTCTCTTTCTTCAGCTCTTGTGGTTAGCTTCATATCAGGGTCACGATTAGCTTTCCTTGAAAATCTTGTTAAAAAGAATGTGAGAGGAGGATTCTCAGCAGCTCTTTTCTTCTTCAATCTTTGTCTTTCAAGCAGGTTCACAGTACTTCTTCAAATGTACTTTCACTGTCAGATGGCGATTCGTATCCGGTTCTTCTGACTCAGATACATCTTGTTGTTGTGATGCTTCTTGCTTTGTTAGCAGCTAAGAGCATCTCAATCTTCAACAACCCCTGTTCTTGATTGGAATCAAGTTTTGCACATGCTCAGAAATTCATAAGCGAACATTTATATGCAATAGAGAGAGTACCATATGAACACTAGGTACATCAAATTTCACAATTTAAATTCTTTCAACTTTTGATGATCAGTCAAATCTTCAAGAACGGTTACAGTTATTTTAATTTTAAGAAAAACAAATAAACACTCTATTTTAGATTTTTGATTTTATAGAAACACAAGACACTATTTTTGTATTTTTCTAAATTTTTTTTTTATTTTTAAGAACTAAGAACATATAAAAACTCAAAATATAAACAACTACCATGATATACAATTACAATTGCAATGGGATCAAAATTCATTCTCAGGCAGACTACGGAACACTTTTTAGTACGAGTCTAATCAAACTGGTTTATGCGATTGCCAATATGTTTGTCGACTTAAACTTTAACGTTCAACTTTCAATTTTTCAACTTCGTGATATGCTTAAGGTAATATTATACTATTAACCTGTGTGTCCCATTCCAAGGCATACCCCCGCGATCAAGGTAAGCACAACGATTCATCGTAACAGGTGAGTATACTGATATCATCCTTTTTGCTTTACAACGTTAGACCATTGGTGATAGGTCAGTACTTTCGTACAGTAGAGCGACCAATGATTATGTCCAACGAGGGTGAGGCAAATACCATTTTGGTAAGAATATGGCTCTTTGAGCATTGGTAATTTTCTCATTTTGAGATTTTATTCCTTAAGGTTTTTGTCCTCGTGGGATCTTTTAAGATATCCTGACTGTGTCTAGGTCTGCATATAATCTGGATGCAACAGAAGGACAGCCAAGATATCCGCGGATGATTCAACAATATAAAGACCCGAAACCTCAGACGGTGGCTATCAATCAACACATGATTTAAGACTATGAAATCATACGCCGTTGGTATGTTACCCACATGGTACATAGTTTGTTATGTTTATATCACTTAGTATCTTTTATCATTTTGAGCGTCAAGCCTATCGACATATCGCAGTAGATCCTAGTCTTTTTAGCTATGGCACTTTACATGTTGGATGCCTAAGTCAGTGTGGTGGTCGATATTTGTTTGGCTTAAAATCCCATTCCCAGTAAATGATAGATCCATTCCCCAGCTTCTTGGTTCTGTTATAGAGATGACTGGTTCAAAATACTAGAAGAAATTTATTAGAGTGATTCTCATGGTAACGACATGGGAGATTTGGAAGGCATGGAATGAGAGAAGACGTTCAACGACATTCTAGTGCACTTCAACCGGACGGCGACCGTTATAAAAGAAAATGTGTTCTTGTGGATTACTAGTACATCCAAATTTTGTAATTTTGATTGGGCTAGATGGGTCAATTTTAATATTCATGATATAACCTTATATCTTTTAGGTTTGAGTTTCTTGCTGACCCGATTCTATATTTTTAAATACAGAAGTTCCGTCCTGAAAAAAAAATTAAATCCATTGGGTCTTCCTAATCATGCCCAACCAGATTCTCTATTTTCCATCTTTTTTATATTTGTGAGTGTTACTTCCTCTTGTGCTTCAAATTAATTCCATTGGGTATTCGTAATCATGCCCAGCCTAAAGATATTTAAATCCACTAAACTTATTCCTTGTTTTTTTAGTTCAGCCCATGCAATATATTTTGAGCCCATAGGCATATCCTGTAAAAAGATGGACAAACACAAAAAATATTTAGCAATTAGCATGACTAGATCAAGTGGTAAAAGGCTTGCATTTCTCTTGAGAGATACGGGTTCAACTCCCATTTGGTGCAGAGTGAGGCACTAGTGGGTCATGATAGGAGACCCAGGGAAACTTGGATTGGATCCTTGAGCCAAGCGGGTTTTACCGATAATTTCACCGTCGTGCCTACGGGCGGGTGGGTTACTGGGTTTTCCCCGAAATTGGTGGTGGACTCGGGTTACTCTCGGAGTACTCCGTTTGTCAAGTGTGTGACCCGAGAGTGCTCAGGATTGATTCTGTTGGCCGTTAAAAAAAATATGAGAAGGGAAATTGAGAGTTAGATTACTAATTCATCTAATCTAAACAAGTTATAACCAAAATTAGATTTCAAATTATCTGATGTGATGCAAACCGAACGAAAATTCATGGTTTTTTTATGCGCTTATTTAAGTTGTTTTAGCTCGTTTTCATTTAAAATAATTAAATTTTAAATATGAATCACATGCGAGTAAAATTAAATAAAAAAAAAACTTTAAAGCTACTCATATTTATATAAAAATATGTATATTTTAGATCATATCAAATATCCCTATACTTAACCCTTATTCATTCCTAAAAAAATTGTAATTGAATCACAATCAAGACCTATGGTTTAAAAAACTTAGGTTATTTATTAAAAATATAACTACGTTTTAACTAAGATTATCGCTATTGTGATTCATTTAAATCCAACTGCCAACTCGTCAGACCCCAATAATGCTTGTTCTTTATGTTCAAGTTAACATATCGTATAAGGATCTCACAATAAATCTACAACCACTGAATTATAAAAACCTACATTTATTCGAATTAAAGTTTTTATCGATATAATGGATGATATACTCTTTTTTTCATATAATGTTTAACTTAGTAGTGTTTCAATCAAGCTGCTACCCGATGTGTGACATAAGCTTTAACATATATATTTTTTAGCGACCTTCACCTTGTGGTATTTTAACTAAGTTGTGACTCAGCGTTTAACACATAGGCTGTGCTTATATGTATCTAGCTACAACAGTGGTTTTAACTTTTGGTAATGTAAATTTGTTAAAAATTTTGGTGAGATTGAAGTGTATATATATGTATTTCTTGAGATTTTACGCATTGTGTATGACGGATTTACACCGATGTAAATAATATATGCCTTATGAAAACACTAAGGCTGGAGGGTGTGGTATAAAGCCCATAGGGACTTTATCACGCCACCTCATCGTCACCTCACCGCCACGTCACACATGAGGCTTTAAAGCCCTTTCCATTAACTTGCATATTATTTTTTATTTATATATTTTATTTTTTTAATTAAATGCCAATTTTATTAACTAGAAAATCTAAAAAAATCATAATTTCATTAAAATAAAAGAAAACATTACAAAGTCCTAAAAAATAAAATGGCATACTTTAAATAAAAAAATACAATGCCATAATTTAAATAAAAAAAAAATACAAAATCACTAAAAAAATCACACTTCATCTTCGTCGTCTCCTCCTTGTTCACGATAAAACCATAAGTGCTCGGTCAGATCAGCTCGAAGGTTATGGTATGTGTTCCTGTCACGTATCTTCGCTCGGATAACTTCTTTTTCAGCGTATGTGAGTAGTGGGTTCGTCGGTTGGATACTTTCATCATAACTTTCTTCACAAAACGCTCTGCCCGAGTCCTCCAATATCATGTTATGCAAGATGATGCACGTATACATGACGTTTCTCATTTTACTTTTTTCAAGTATCCTCGACGGCTGGGAAATGATAGACCATCGCTTTTTGAACACACCGAAAGTCCGCTCAATATCTTTTCGTGCTGACTCTTGTTTCTTCTTGAAATACATTATTTTCTCGTCATCCGAACACGAAAGAGTTTTCACAAACGTCGCCCACTCAGGATAAATACCGTCTGTTAGATAGTACCCATACTTATACTCCACGTCGTTTGCACAGAATGAAGATTGTAAAACTGCGATGTCATTGTTCGCACCGGCCATGCCAAAGTACGCATGCCAAATTCATAAATCTTGAGATGCGACCGCTTGTAATATTAGGGTAGGACCATCGTGGTCACCACGATGGTGTTGCCCTTTCCAAGCGGTTGGACATGTTGTCCTATCCCAATGCGTGCAATCAAGACTACCCAGCATCCCAGGAAATCCGTGTAACCGCTGATGGGCCTCGTATAAAAGTGGAACGTCGGTATGGTTGGCATCCTCAAATATCGCCTCCCGTACAGAAAGATAACACCTAATAAAATAGTGTTAATAAAAAAATAATAATAATAACAATAAAAAGAATAAACTATAAATAAAATAATAATAATAATAATAATAATAATAATAACAAACTGTAAACAAAAATAATAATAATAATAATAATAATAATAATAATAACAGTAAATAAAAAATACCTTCACAGAAATTTTCAAAACAATCACGACAGCTTCTGGCCGACATCCTTAAATATTCATCCCACGCATCACTCGCTGTGTCGTACACTAGTTGCCTAATTGTTGCAGTACACTTTCGTATTCCAGAGAAACCAATTTTGCGACTAGCACTAGTTACCTAATTGCTGCAGTAAACTTTTGTATCCCACATCGAAAATCCCATTTTTCTTCCATTTACACACTTGCGACGATATGATAGCGCCCCCCCCCCCCCCCCTCCTTTCATTTTCTTGGTGTGGTCTTTGGCGCCCCGGGGCGCTATAGGGGCTGAGTAGACGGAATAGAGTTAAGCCACACCCCCTGGCCTAATGTATATAATACTACACTCTTCAAACCCTAAAAAACCCAGAAAACTGAGGAGAGATAAACGAATGGGGGATGATGATCTACAGCAATGTAGAGTAGAGAGAGAAGACGAATGCTACATGCCTAAATTTCCCTCCATGGTACCTTTAACTATTAAATAATTTCATTTTACTATTCTGAAATGAGCTCCGATCAACCTGCATACCTGTAACTCCAGTCTGATCATAACCATACCTGCAACTTTCTGCTACACACCACAACCATTAACAATGACCGCAGTTATGATCATCATCTACACCATACTTCCGATCACCATTCACTATCATCATCTCCGTCATACCCCAACCACCGTACAGCCCATTGTTCACCGTTCCGTTATCGTTGTAGGTTGTGGTGCCTGAGATTTACAATTAGGGTTTTGGTTCTGCAGTTTTAAGAAGAAGAAGGCAGACAACGTGCATTTATCGATTAGTTTAATTATAATATAATAATATTAACTATTGGATAATCATTACATAATCATTGGTTTTGATAATTATTAATAATAATAATAATAATAGTTTTAATATTAATTGTTATTTTATAAAAAAAAGTTTATTGATTTTATTAAAAAAGGTTTTAAAAAAATTAATAATAATAATAATAATAATAAAATTAAAAAAAGGAGGTTTGGTTGGTTTTGTGGTGCGATTCAGAAAGCGGGTTCTTTCGACTGCATAGTGTTTGAATTAGCGAGTGCACGAGTTCTCGTTTGGTTTATGTTTTGAGAAGAAGAACAAAAGTATCAACCACCCACTGAAATTATGGCTTTCATGTTTAACAAACACATGGCTCAAGAAATTATTGTTGAAGATATAATTTCTGTCTTTTGCACTCCTGAATGTAGAGAAAGGGTTGAGGCATATCGATTACACAACGTTGAGCTAATACAAGATTACAAAGATATAAAAAACAAAAATTTTACTTTAACAAAAAATGAAAAGCTTTATAAAGATAAAATCGAAGCTCAGCGAAAAGACATCATTCAACTTAAGGATGATCTAAGTATAAAGACAGCCCACTACTTGGAGGTCAAAGAAAATGTTTGCATTTTGACTAAAGAACTGGAAGACATTAGAGAAAAATATCTAGTTAACGAAATCAACAATAAAAAATATGAGTCTTCCAGTAAGTTGGTCAAAAATCTATGTGATCAGCAACTTGCATTCAAGATAAAGAAGGGGTGTGGGTTGGGTTTCAATTAAGTTCCACCTCCATATAATGACAACTACACATATTTACCTCTTACTGAGGAGGAACTGATGAAGGAAGGCAAGATGACTGACGGTCCAAAAACTGATAAGTCATCAATCAACAGTAAATCTGTTGATAATAAACGACCGACTCCTTCAATAAACTTTATTTCTAAAGGTACATTTGATCCTAATGTTTCATCTACATGTGTAGATAAAGTAGTTGAAGTAAAGTTTGGAGATATTCTTGGGGATGAACCATGTTTAAATTCTGATTTCTCTAAAATCTCAATAAATGAATATGAGTCTGGTTGTGTTTTTGGACAAGCTTTCCTTAATTCGTTTCATAGTTATGTGTCGTATAGTGGGCCTGATGTTTTGGGCAAGAATGTGAATGCTTGTGATGAACATTTAGATACTGTGTGTAATGATGGTTGTTTTTCAGTTGTTAATGATTGTGATGCTTCTAACTTTACAGCTACTGATAGTGTGACAGGGGAGGTCCCTAATGATGTATCTAGTGGGACCACTGAAACACATTCTCAAAAGGATCAGGATCAGGAGACTTCTTTGAAAAACGAAGCTGCCAGTGAACCATTCTTGAACAGACATGGTTCATGTGCTGATAACTCGTTTAATGATTCTGCTGAAGTTTCTGGTGTTTCATCTGATAAACCAGAACTCTCGGATCCTACAAAAGCTGATGAAGTAAAAACTAATGTGAACATGGCTCCAAGTGCGCAAGCTGAACAATCTGAACCTTCTGTTAGTGATGAAAAGGTTCAGATCAAGCAACAAGAGCTGAAGCGAGCAGGTAAAGGACACGGAAATAAGAAGCCTAAACATCAAAGATGATCAGACTCTCCACAGTCCTCAACGGGCAGCAATAGTCTGCAAAAGGCTCGTAATGTGAAAAATGCTTTTGTTAAGCGAGTCAGTAATGGAAAACGTGAGAAATATGAATTTGACTGTGCTAACAAAGCTTTCGGAAAGACTGGTGAGATTTCTGAACAAGACGTGCAGTCTACACAAAACAAGAAAACTCAGAAGAAATATCCACCATAAAAGGCCCCTGCAAACGACAAGTATAGGCATCCAAATTCATCTTTGTCTGCAGAAAATGTGCATACGCATCCAACGCAAAAAGGACCGGTTAGTCCTTCAGGACCTGCTAGAGCAGATCAAGCTGCTCAAAATCTCTTTCCTATGAAAAGACAAACTTGCTACAATTGTGGCATTACGGGTCATATTGCTAGAAAATGCACGCGACGTCCCTATGTACCCTACTATATGCAAAATCAGAGGGTTACACCAAAAGATAACTACCATTCCAAGCCAATGAAGGTATCATCACCTAAGGCAATAAAGAATGTGAATCCCAAGGTTAAACCTTCTGATGGGGATTGGAATGTTGCTTAAAAAAACGCAAGGCTGTTCAGGAACAAAAATGTGTTTCTAAAACTAACAAACCTGAAACAGCTAAAGTTGCTCAACCAAAGGCAACAAACACGTTTGTTAAGCCAAAACAGATTTGGAAACCCAAATCTAAAGCAGCAACATCTCCAATCCTTGAAACGAAAGGGGACTTATGTTTGAAGGAAGTGTCTTATTTTGATGCTTTAGGAAATCCCATGACCACGATGGCCTGGGTACCAATGTCTTACTAATCCCCTTACTTTTCAGGAACAACCAAGGAGGAGCTGTTGAGAATCTCTGGAATGTTGATAGCGGTGTTCTAGAGATAAAACGGGTAACATTTCACTGTTACAAAAAGTTCAATTTTTTTTACATACGATATGTTTCCTGTGGAGGAGATAAGAGAAGTAAGATAAGATCAGAAAAAGGTACCGCTTAAATTCAGTACTTTGATTTGAAACTGATTACTCTTCAATCTAATGACAGAACGGTTAAGCAAAAATATTTTTTTCTCTTTCTTAGTTCATTACTTTGTACATAAAGTGTCCTTTCTCTGGTAAATGGTAAATTTGCGCATAAAATTTATGCACAAATTTAGGGGGGAGAGGGGCATATATATAGATATAGAGTTTAGGGGGAGAAAACTCAGAAAAAAAAATACAAAAAGAGTTCATTGTATATATACGCATTGTTTTAGGGGGAGAAAATGAGAAAAATACAAAAACATTTGAAAAATGAAAAAGCTAAAAAGAAAAATTACATGATATGGGAAGTGAAATAAATGTTCGTGTTAAAGGGTTTGACTAACACATGTAAGGTGCCAAAGCTGAAAAGACTAGGATCTACAGCGATATGTTGATAGGCTTGACGCTTAAAATGATAAAAGATACTAAGTGATATAAATATAACGAACTATGTACCATGTGGGTAACATACCAATGGCGTATAATTTTATGGTCTTAAATCTTGCGTTGATAGACAGCCAACGTCTGAGGTTTCGGGTCTTTATATTGTTGAATCATCTGGGGATATCTTGGCTGTCCTTCTGTTGCATCCAGATTATATGCAGACCGGGACATAGCCAGGATATCTTAAAAGATCCCAAGAGGACAAAAACCTTAAGGAATAAAATCTCAAAATGAGAAAATTCTCAATGCTCAAAAGCCAAATTCGTACCAAAATGGTATTTGGCTCACCCTCGTTGGACACGATCATTAGTTGCTCTGCTGTACGAAAGTACTGACCTGTCACCAATGGTCTAGCGTTGTAAATCAAAAAAAGGATGACATCAGTATACTCACCTGTTATGATGAATTGTTGCGCTTTCCTTGATCGCGGGGGTATGCCTTGGAATGGGACACACGGGTATAATAGTATAATATTACCTTAAGCATATCACAAAGTTGAAAATTTGAAAGTTGAGCGTTAAAGTTTAAGTGGACAAACATATTGGCAATCGCATAGACCAGTTTGATTAGGTTCGTACTGAAAAGTGTTCCTTAGTCTGCCTGAGAACGAACTTTGATCCCATTGCAAAATGTAATTGTATATTATGGTAATTGTTTATATTTTGGGTTTTTTTATTAGTTTTTAGTTCTTAAAATGAATATTATAAAAAAAATTCAAAAATACAAAAATAATGTCTTGCTTTTCTATAAAACCAAAAATCCAAAAATAGAGTGTTTATTTATTTTTCTTAAAATTAAAAAATATAATCGTTCTTGAAGATTTGATTGATCAACAAAAGTTGAAAGAATTTAAAATGTGAAATTTGATGTACCTAGTGTTCATATGGTACTCTCCCTGTTGCATAAGAAATGTTTGCTTATGAATTTCTGAGCATGTGCAGAACTTGATTTAAATCAAGTAACAGGGGTTGCTGAAGATTGAGATGTTGTTAGCTGCTGACAAAGCATGAAGCATCACAACAACAAGTTGTACCTAAATTAGAAGAACCGGATACGAAACGTCGTCTGACAATGAAAGTACATTTGAAGAAGTACCTATGAACTTGCTTGAAAGACAAAGATCGAAGAAGAAAAGAGCTGCTGAGAATCCTCCTCTCACATTCTTTTTAACAGGATTTTCAAGCAAAGCTGATCATGATCCTGATATGAAGCTAACCACAAGAGCTGAAGAAAGAGACCCAGTGCTAAGAATTCAGAAGGCAAGAACTTTCACAACATCTGCAGCATAGCGACAACCATAGACTTCATTGAAGACGTTGCTGAATCATGTTATGAAGACAATTTGATAGCATCAGTCTAGGGGGAGTTTGTTAGACCCTAAAGTGTGAGACTGGCACATCAAATTAACACAACGGGCTATGGTTACGAACTGAGTCTTACCGGGTTAGTTAGTATTAGGTTTTGGAACTTTATATGTCACTTGGGCCAAGATTTAGGCCATGTGGGCCAAGAAGGCCCAAGGGGAGCCCATGTAGGGAATTGGGCTTGAGTTAGTATAAAAACAAGTTTTGAACTTGTTTTAAGGTTTGAACCTCTTTGTTACAGAATTTCCTATAGAGTCAGAGAGAGAGGTGATTATGGTGATGTAACACCTCGAAAATTTATGTCCAATAATGTATCAACACGTGTCATGAGCTTTAAACGTGTAAAAGATTACATTAGAGGGACTAAAGTTGACAAACAAAGAAAGTATGTGAATATAAGGGTTCAAAGTGTCAACAACGGATAAATATGCCCTTCAATAACCCTACGCGATGTTTATACTCTCAAACGAATAAATCATTGATCATACGAAGCTAATTGTGGAAGAAAGTGAGAGATTACAAACTACAAGGGTTAAAAGTGTCAACATGATTAAAGTATACCTCTGAGTGACCTTTTAGTGAACCCGAAGCTTTGTAACGATAAATTATACTCACTATAATATGTGATTAAAATTTCACGAGGTTTCGATAAAGTATGAGAAAGTTATGACGATATCCGTATACGAGGGGTTAAAAGCATCAACATTGAAATTTATGACCTTATGGGTGATCACAAAGTTAACCAAGGACTTAACCAAGTTTGTATAAGTCTTAAGGTCCTTAAAAGTCAAGTTAGAGGGCCAAAAGTGCAAGAAATAAAGGTGAAACCACGCATACAAGGACCAGGGACCAAAAATGCAAACTTTGAAACTTGTTTGGCTGGTTCTGGGGCTCCATACCAGGCGCGTAAACCCCCTGGGTTTCCTTACGCGGGGCGCCTAAACATGCCAGCGACAAAAAATGACCTGCAGGTGCCAGTTCAGGCTTGTAACCGACTTATGAGCCTGTAAAATGATACCAGGGGCTGGGCAAATGGATTTTCATGCACTAGGGACAGTTGTGATGATATGAATCCATGCATAGAGTTGCTTGGCATCATCTTGTGAGATCAAATTCCATATATAAGCATCCCTCTAGTTGCAACATTGAACTCATTCATTTGCAAAAGTTCACAACTTCATTTCTGGAGCTCCCCTGATCAGCAACAAGCTTTCTTAGGATCCCTAGTCGAGCTTAGGACCCTTGTAAGTGTCCTTAACTCTTCTTAATTCAGTTTAGCTTAGTTAATTAGCTTAAAGTCAAACCACATAATTAGAGTTTGACTTCGTGATTAATCAATAATTGTCCAGTCAAATTTCAAATTGAAAGTACCTATGAGTTGGTAATTATGTGGGCAATAAACCCTTAAAAGGGCACCCTCTGATTCCCACTCTAACTAGGTCAATTGTCGGGTCAAAGTTAATCTTAAAAAGTCAACAGAAAGCTTATTTTCAAATTAATGCATAATTAGCAATGTAGGAGCCATGTAACCTATTTTATCATTAATATAACTTGGTAATAAATGTAAGAACATGTCTAAACATGTTCAACCCGACAATTTTCAGTTTAGGCTCGGTTCGGAACCGAAAGTCGCATAATTTGACTTTTGCTTTGACTTTCAGTTCTGACCCACTGTAGCATGTTTTAGAAATGCCTTAGAGCTTTAATTGGACCAGGTTTCATATTAGTATAACCCTCTGTGATTATACAACTTGGTTCAATAGTTATCCAATTCATATGCATGTTTCCGTTAAATGCTTAAATGTTGACTATTATGCCCTTATGACCTTAAAACATGATTTTTGAAAATGTAAAAGAATAGAAACCTTAGTTACTGATTATTAGACTTGTCCCTAAAATTTGACATCAGTTGGAGGTCTAGATTAGGAGTTATGCTCATTAGCGTAAATGAAAAGCTTTTTATTAAATAAACGGCGTAATTAGCATATAGCCTATCTAAACCCGATTTTTAACACCAAACTTTTTACCCACTGATGTTATATAATATTTTGGGATTTTTGAAGATTTTTATTTAATTTTAGGCTGAGCATAACATAGAGTTCTAAGCTTGTTTCGGTAATTGTTGGTTTTGCCCTTTTGGGCTATAAAATGAGTTTTATAAATTATTTTGATACCAAACCTTTTTCTACTGATCTAATATAATAAATAAAAAATTTTGAGCCTTCTGGAATAATAAAAATATCAGCTTTCCTTTAAAAACCCGGAAATAGCTCAAAATCGCCTTTTTAAGCGTTTTTAACGCATAGTATGTATTAAAACTATTTTAAACATATAAGGTATGATACCTACTGATATTTTAAGTAAATTATTATATGTTAAGAGTAGGTAAAAGTTTTAAACTCAGATTTTCAGTTTTGACCTTTTAAGCCTATGTGAAATTACCAAAATGCCCCTAAGGTGCATAGTTTGGTTATAAATGATAAATTTTACATATTTACAATACCCTACTGTTATAACTTATAATAATAAGTATTTTTACTGATTATATCAGTCCTATAACTCAGATTTATATTAAATCTCTTTTATAACCTTTTAAATGACCAAAATGCCCCTACGGGGCATAGTTTGAGTTTAAATCCATTTCGAGCATAATAGAAGATATCTTACTGACATCACAACATATTTAAGGCATATTAACTTAGAAAACCTGTATATGACTCTTATGGTTACCCGTTATGCATTTTTCGCGTTCGGTTCGGTTTACGTAACTAGTTTGCATAGATTGACCGAAACGGGTCAAACCTTATCATTTTTGTCTCAAAATCCAGAATGTGTTTAGTTTACCCATATTACACAAGTCTCCAAACTTTTCAGGTCTAAATCACATTCTATTCCGGTCTTCGCTTAATCGTGCGTCTGAACCGTATCTTCCTTTAAAACTAACCGGTCTAAGTTTAGGCTTAATCAAAGACCAGTTAGGAATCTAATAGGTTATTAAAAACCTTTGTTCCAGAATAGGAGACCCGGTAAAAGCTACGTGCACTCGCTGTTTGTGATTAATACTTGCAAAGGTAAATACTTTTAACTTATTTTCCCTATACGGGCTTGGGGTACGGTATATAAAATACCGCTTGGTCGGGCATTGAATTTTTAATTGTATGAAGATTAATTTATTGAAATGTCCCGTTTAAATTGTTTTGTTTGATTAAAGCCTTTGGGGGGTTAATGACCATGTCCCGGATATCCTTGGCATCGTTTTACGAAATGGCCACGACCTTAGCACGCGGGTGTAGGCGTATAAATAAATAATAAGGTATAACCGCCGGTTTCGGGAATAACCCGCCGCTGGACTATATCATGTGGTGTGTCTATTAATCTTAAACCTGGCGTCAATCGGGGCTACTGAACGTATAACAAACATGTAATCCTTCTACAAGTTTATATATATAAATAATTATCCCAAGTTATAAAATATTTTGTGCCTCGTGCATTCAAATCAATTTTTAAACCTTTTCAAAATGAGTCGGTTAATTGTATTTACCAGTGTAAACTGACGTATTTTTCCCAAAAAGGTTAAGTGCAGGTACTACTCGAAATAGGCTGGCCTCTCCTTAGCATCAATAAGAGTCTCGCAAGCTTGGATGCATTTAAGAGTGATGAACTACGTTTCCTTTTTATTTGATCTGCCTGTGGATCTGTTTCAACTATTTTGTGATACTTAATATTACAATTTATTCGGTTGAAATAAATCTATCATTTGCTTCCGCTGTGCATTTAAAATTGTGTTGTTTGACTATGACGATATCAACTACGTCACGATACTCCCCACCGGGCCCACCGGTAATACGTGGAAATATCGGGGTGTGACAGGTGAAGACACTTGTACTAGACGGTTTTGCTTATTCCGGTAATAGAATCGTGTGCAAGTGTTTAAAGGTGATTCGGTATTGTTCTTTGTTATTCATATTTTCCGTTTTTCTTGAATCTCACCAAGTTTGGATTCCGCACAAACTTGGTGATTGTTTGATATCATTGAAAGATCCGTTTTTCGGGACTTACAATTGGTATCAGAGCCATTAGAACCTGTTCTAGGCTCGTTTTGATATCAAATATTCAAAATACGTGGAAATGTCGGGGTGTGACAGGTTGGTATCAGAGCCAACACTAAGTGAATTAAACACTAGCCTTTTGTGTTTAATCTCAGTTACACAGTTGCACAATCCTCGATTCTCGAGTCTAGACAAAGAACTTAGGATTTATCCAAATTTGTTTTATTTCTAACTTTGTCTTTTATATTTTTTTGTTGTATCCTTTGTTTGTTTTGACAGGTTAAACAAGATGCCACCAAGAGGAAGAGGGAGAGGAAGAGGCAAGGTGTTGGAACCTCGAGGTTTATACATTGAGAGATACTAAATTTAGGGTTGATTTTGTAATGTTTAACAAAGTTGTTTTGGGTCGGATATAAGTATTGGGTTTAGTGTGATCTCGAGTGGGCCTAGGTTGGTTTCGATCCATCATAGGTAGTATATAAGTAAACCTTTGTAATGTTTAGAAGGTTGATCGCTTGGTAGAGAGTCTGAAGCCACTCGAGATCTTTTGGTGTGCCTTGTATTAGTCATCGTTCTAAGGTGAATGCAAGATAGTGTTTTGATTTGCTTATTGTGTTTATTTACTTTATTGTTTTCTTGAATCCGCTTGTGTTTGGATTCCGCACTCACACAAGTTGACATTGATATCATTGAAAGATCCTTTGGGGTTTTACAATTGGTATCAGAGCCAAGAAACCAAGTCTTGGTTCGGTTTTGATATCATTGGATTCAAGAAGGCTTTAATCGTTACTGATCTTGTTTGCTAAGTGTTTAAGAATTTCAGGATTATTATTGTGTTCGGATTCAAGCTGTTCTTCGCATATATTGATTAAAGTTGCTGATTTTGGATTGTGATTCGTTGTTTAAGGTGTTTGCTGAATTAACGGAAGTTTGTTGAGGATAAAAGATTCAAAGATTTCATATCTTTGAATTTTTGGAAGCTGCTAAAAAACAGGAATCACAGTTACGTTTATCTCACAAGTTTGTTTTGCAGGGTCTCGACTCACATTCAGCTTAGTTTCGACTCACATTCAGCATAGTCTCGACTCAAGTTCATCCGTCTCGAGTGGAAATAGCGATCTTGTCTCGACTCGCAACTGCTGTGGTCTCGAGTTGGCATCTTTAACTCGAAACCATTTGTCTTGACCGGCTTCAAGTTTAATTGTTCCTGATCTCGACTCGCAATCTCGGTCTCGACTCAGGATTCAGTTTACTCGAAACAACTGTCTCGACTCCGGATTATACACACTTACTGATTCAGTCTCAACTCCTGTCTCGACTCGCAACGACACTTGCAACGTCTTTCATACTTTGGACTCTTGGACTCTTGGACTTAAATAATTAATTAATTAATCACTAAATCAATTAATTTATTGAATTACCATGACTTCAAGTAATCAAAGTGTTGACCTGGCAGCTATGACTAAGCATCAAGAATTGGACTCCATCATTGGAACCACCACTCGTGTTCCCCGGTTGTTAGATGGAAATGAATTCCCTGAGTGGAAGTGGCGTTTCGAAAAACATGTTAAGGTCAAAGATGCAAAAATCTGGCGAAGCATTCTAAGAGGCCCAAGAGAAATTATGATGGATAGTCCTACTAATGAAGGTGTGAAAGTGAAGAAGCCTGTTGATCGGTATACTGAAGAAGATTTTAAAATTGTTGAGGAAGATGATATGGCGTTTTCGAACCTGACCATGGCATTGGGACCAGACATTGCTATTGGTTTTCGCACTTGCAAATCTGCTAAGGAATTGTGGGAATCATTAATAGATGTCTATGAAGGCAATGAAGATATGAAAGAGAGTCGTAGAAATCTGCTAAGTCAAAGCTTCAACAATTTTAATCATATATATGGAGAGACTGTTGATAATCAAATTCAGAGATTCGTTAAGTTAGTTACTCAAATGCAGATGGAGGAAATGCACACGTCAAATGCTTCATCTAATAGACAGCTTCTAAATGCTTTACCAAAGAGTTGGGATCATCACGTTGCAATGATCAAGAAAACCAAGGATCTAGCAAGATGTAGCTTATCTGAAATGATTTCTCACATTAAGGCCTGTGAGCTAGATGATAAACAAAGAGAAACAAATCACAAGAATAGCATGTTGGCTGCTGGATTCACTGCAACACCCTCGACATCAAGCAATAATACTGCTTTTGTGTCTCAAGCTGGCTTTCAAATGTTCAGCAACTCTGCTTCTGCCAAAGCTGCTTCTACCTCACCAAATGTTTACTACTCTGGAACTCCAGCACCTGCTGCTGCTGCTGCACCACCTTCTACTAACGCTACTGCTGCTGCATCGTCAACTCCCACTGCTAAAAATGAGATGATTGCTTTTTTCTTGCAACAGTCAAAGGAAAATCTTGATATAGCTGCTTCTGTCATAAATTGCTTGAATGCTTTTACTACTGGTAAACTTAACCCTCCTAAGTTTTCTATGGATGACTTAGATCAGATTCATCCCGAAGATGTAGAAGAAATGGATATAACTTGGCAGATGGCTATGGCAGCATTTAGAGCCAAAAACTTTGTGAACAAAACTGGGAGAAACAAATGGCAAGGTCTTACCTTTACTGGACCCACAAAAATGCCATTTGAGTTTTGATGCTACAATTGTCATGAACCAGGTCATTTGGCAAGAAACTGTACCAAACCTAGGGTCAATAGTGAACAAACTCCTGCCCAACCTGCTACACCTGCTACACCAAATCGAGAGAGAGCTCTTGTGACCACATCGAATATGTCTGCTGATGCTGCTGCCAGTGGAAGTCCTCAACCTCTGGGATTAGCTCAAGCCTTGGTGGTTCAGCCTGATTCGCCCTTTGATTGGAATTCAGAAATTGAGCGACTGAACATCTCAGCTCCAGAAAATCAAGCTGATTCAAGTAACATTGCTTTCATGGCCACAGATGATCAAGTTTCAGCTCCTGAGGAGGAGATTTCAGCTGAAAATCTTGCTTTCATGACTCAGATTCTTTCAGCTCCAGTCAAAGGTCTCACCAAAGAAGAGGTAATTTCTGTTTTCTGTACTCCTGAATGTAGAGAACGAGTTGAAGCCTATAGAATACACAACGCTGAGCTAATCGAAGACTATAATGAAATTAAAAGGAAAAATTTCACTTTGGCTAATAATGAAAAACTTTTTAAGGAGAAAATCGAAGCTCAGCGAAAAGACATCATCCAACTCAAGGATGATGTTAGTGTAACAACAGCCCAACTCTTCATGGTTAAAGAAAAACTATGCAATGTGACTAAAGAACTGGAGGATATCAGAGATAGATATCAAATAAATGAGCTAAATATTAAAAAATTTAATTCTTCCAGTAAATTAGTCAAAAACTTGTGTAATCAACAGCTAGAATATCAGAAAAAGAAAGGGTTGGGATTGGGTTTTAATCAGGCTCCTCCTCCTTATAATGACAATTATACTTACTTACCTATGACTGAGGAGGAGATGATGAATGAAAGAAAAATGACTTATGGTCCCAAAAACTGTAAGCCATCAGTAAATGTCAGACCTGTTGAAAAACAGGTGGTTAAACTAGTTAGTTTTGTGTCCGAGGGTACTTTTGATCCTAACGTTTCTTCATCATGTGCAGATGAAGTACCTGAAGTAGGATGGGGAGATATGTTTGGGAATGAACCACTTTTAGATTCTGATGTTTCTAAACCTACTTTTGATAAAACTGATTCTGGTTGTGTGTTTGGTCAATTGTTTTTGAACTCGTTTCATAGTTATGTTTCGTCTTCTTTTGGGCCTGCTGTTTTGGGCAAAACTGTGAATGCTTGTGATGATACTTTGAATAATGTGCACGATGATGGATGTTTTTCAGTAGATAAAAATTGTGATTCTAATTCTAATGTTTCTAACTCTTCAGCTGTTGACAGCATGACAGGTGACGTCCCTCGGGATGCATTCAGTGAAACCACTAAAACTTCTTCTAAAGAGAATCAACCGTGTTCTGATTCTTCTTCTGAATCGTTCTCAGAGGAAGTCCCTAATGTTGAACCTAGTGGGACCCCATTGAAAACCGAGGATGAAAAGGAACCCTTATCAAACTCAGATGATACATGTGTTGATGAAATACGTGTTGATGAAGTTCCTACATCTTCCGAGATTAAAACTGAATCTGATTTTCAACAGGAAGAAGTGATTGTTTTGAATGAAAAATTACAAGAAAAGGTTTCTGAAAAGAAAATTAAAACTGAGTCTGAAACATCTTTTCATAATGATACTGATAGCGATAAATCTAATCCATCTGAATCTCATACTTGTGCCAGTTCTATTTCTGATCAACAGGTACCTAAATGCTCAGAAAAGGCACAAGTTAACCAAGCAAGAAACATAAATCAAGCTCATTCTTCTAAACCCAACAGATACATGTCTGCTATGAAGCATCAAAACTTCCACAGATTGAAACGTCAAACATGTTTCAATTGTGGAGTTGCCGGACACATTGCCAGAAACTGTGTTCATCTCCCAAGTGTGCAGTCTAAAAATAAATATGCACAAAATCAGAAAGTCAAGCCAAACCAATATCGTTATTCAGAGTCAGTGACAACTACAAGGTCTAAGACAATGAGGAATGACTATCGTAAGGCTAAGCCTTCTGATCAAGATTGGAATGCAGCCAAACGTAGAAATCAAAATCAACAAAAGGATTTTCGAAAAGATCAATATAAAGCGTTTGGTAACTACAATTCTCAATGGTCAAATAAGCATTGGAAACCTAAAACTAAGGCCACGCATTCCAATTCATCTCATACATCTCATCGAAATTCTACTGTTAAAAATCCTTCGAAATTCTTAAATAAAGATAATTTGGTATGGCAGAGAGTGACTTACTTTGATGCACAAGGGAAACCCAGATCCACTATGGGCTGGGTTCCTAAATCTAACTGATCCCGCTAATCGTGCAGGAACAGTTGTGGAGGACTACCGTGCGCCTCTGGTACCTGGATAGTGGCTGTTCCAGGCATATGACGGGAGACTTGTCTCAACTGGTCAATGTAAAAGAATTTGACGGTGGATATGTCTCTTTTGCGGGAGGAGAATCTGGAAGAATCACGTTGAAGGGAACAGTGAAAAATGGCGTTTTAAGCTTCGAAAATGTGAATTATGTCCCTGAGCTGAAACACAATCTGCTGAGCATTTCACAAATTTGTGATCGAGGAAATTCAGTTCATTTTAAAAAGAAAGGATGCTACGTATTGAAACCAGGGATTGTCATTCCTGAAGATTGGTTTTTGATGACAGCTGAGAGATGGGGAAATGCTTATGTCATTGATATGAACAAGAAGCCGTGTGAAGAAATTACTTGTCTATTTTCGAAGATATCAGAACATGATGGTTTATTGTGGCATCGTCGCCTTGGACATGTGAATATGAAAATTTTGAATCGACTTGCCAAAGGTCAATTGTTCCGTGATCTACCAATCAAAGACTTTATGTTGGTAGAAAAGTGTGTTGCTTGTGCAAAGGGAAAAGCACATCGAAAGCCTCATAAATCTAAGTCTACACCCTCAACCAAAGCTGTGCTTGAATTACTTCACATGGATCTCTTTGGTCCAGTGAATGTGTTAAGTATTGGCAAGAAGGCTTATTGTCTCGTGATAGTCGATGATTTTTCACGCTACACCTGGGTGTACTTTCTAAGTCACAAGAATGAGGCTGCTGGTTTGATCAAACAATTCATTACTCTGGTGGAAAATCAAGCCAGTACGAAAGTAAAGGCTATTCGATCAGACAATGGGACGGAATTCAAAAATGTCACCATGGACACATTTTGTGCTGAAAAGGGAATTGAACAACAGTACAGTGCACCTCGAACTCCACAACAAAATGGAGTAGCAGAAAGACGAAATCGCACTCTTATAGAGGCTGCACGTACTATGCTGGCTGATTCGAAGCTTCCTAGTTTCTTTTGGGCTGAAGCTGTTAGCACGGCTTGTTACGTCCAGAATCATGCATTAGTAAACAAACGACATATGAAAACTCCTTATGAGATTCTGGAAGGACGTAAACCTTCGGTTTCACACTTTCGCATCTTTGGTTGTCCATGTGTGTTACTACTTATGGATGCTAATGGAAAGTTTGAAGTCAAAGGGGACGAGTGTTACTTTGTTGGATACGCTAAAGGTTCAGCCTATAGAGTATACAACAAGGTAACTAAAAAGGTCATCGAGTCGTGCAACATTGAATGGCTCGAAGAAAATGCTACGGATGCTAGAGTTGGACCAGATTGGTTATATGATTATGCTGAATTATTTAAATCGTTTAACATTTTGTCAAATGTTCCTACAGCTGCAGGGGTGTCTACTCCCAAATAGCCGCTATCTTTTGGTGATACTGAAGAAGAAGAACAAGCTGAAGTAAGGTCAAGAAATCATACTATTGACCCGCCGGGAATGGTCTTCACTCGACATCCTACGCCTCAGCAAATGTCCCATTCATCCCCTGAAGGTGCTTCATCAAGTGGTACTGTACCTAGTGGTTCAGGATCTGCACTATTTCCTAAATCCATTCCTGAAGATTGCATCGTTACAACTCCAGTAGTTCATCATACTGCAACATCTAATGAGGGGGAGTCTAGCAACACCACTGAAGACGAGACCGTACCTGACATGGCAATACCTACAAGTGTCCAACGAAATCACCCTATAGAGAATGTGATTGGTCCTGTAAATGCAGGAGTTTTAACCAGGAGCCAATCAGGAATCATCAATACATGTTTATATTCTTGCTACATCTCACAAATCGAACCTAAAACTGTTGATATAGCTTTGCAGGAGCCAGGCTGGGTAGATGCTATGCATGAAGAGCTGAACCAGTTTGAGAAGCTTGGAGTATGGAAACTTGTCGAGTTACCAAAGGGAAAGCGCAAACTTGGAACTAGATGGGTGTTCAGAAACAAGCAAGACTCTGCAGGGGTTATTGTTCGAAATAAAGCAAGACTGGTGGTTCAGGGTTTTCGACAAATAGAGGGTCTGGATTATGATGAAGTGTATGCTCCGGTTGCTCGACTTGAAGCCATCCGGATCTTTTTAGCCTACGCATCATATATGGGGTTCACTGTGTATCAGATGGACATCAAGACAGCGTTTCTATATGGAGATGTGAAGGAAGAAATCTTTGTTGAGCAGCCACCGGGTTTTGTGCATCCAGATCATCCAGAATATGCCTACAAGCTAGACAAGGCATTGTATGGATTACACCAAGCACCACGAGCTTGGTATGCTACACTAACTGAACATCTTTTGGATCATGGGTACACACGTGGCATGATAGACCAGACTCTGTTTATCAAGAAAGTGGGCAAGGATCAGATCTTGGTTCAAATTTATGTCGACGATATTATCTTCGGATCTACAAGTGAGGAGCTTTGCAAGGAGTTTGAGAGAGTTATGAAAAAGAAGTTTGAGATGAGTTCTCTCGGAGAAATGACACTGTTTTTGGGTCTACAAGTCAAACAGAATTCTCAAGGCATTCTTATTCATCAAGGGAAGTATGTGGACGATGTGCTAGCAAAATTCAAGCTTTCAGACTCAAAGTCAGCCGAAACACCAATGGCAGAGAGACCGTTATTGACTGAAGATGAATAAGGCTCTTCTGTTGATCAACGCCTGTATAGGTCTATGATCGGGTCGTTGATGTATCTGACAGCTAGCCGTCCAGATATCATGTTTGCTGTCTGCAACTGCGCAAGATATCAGGCTAATCCTAAAACTTCTCATCTTACTGCTGTTAAACGAATCTTTCGGTACCTTAAAGGCCGACCTCGGTTTGGTCTGTGGTATCCGAGGGATTCCAATTTTGACTTGTTTGCATTTTCTGATAGCAACTTTGGAGGTACTGATAGTGACAGGAAATCTACATCAGCTGGATGTCAATTTCTGGGTGACAGGCTTATTTCTTGGCAATGAAAGAAACAACAAACGGTGGCGATTTCTACAGCTGAAGCTGAGTACGTTGCCGCCTCTGCATCTTGCTTTCAAGTGGTGTGGATGCAACATCAATTGCAGGACTACGGTTTGACTTATCTCAATACAACTATTTACTGCGATAATGATGCTGCTATACAAATTGTTAAAAATCCTGTTTTTCACTCCAAAACCAAGCACATAGACATAAAAGTTCATTTCATTAGAGACTGCTTTGACAGAGGTCTTATTAAACTTGAGCAAATTGATACAGATGCAAATGCTGCCGATTTGTTTACAAAACCTGTCAGCAGCTCAAAATTCAAAGTGCTTGTTAATTTTCTGAAAATGATCCGGTATACCGACTGAGCATGGTTGTTTTTGTTTTAGTAAATTTGTTCATAAAGTTTTCTATTCTTAGGTAGTTTTTATTTATGCACAAATTTAGGGGGAGATTTTTTGAAAAATACAAAAACATTGAAAATTTTGAAAAATACAAAAACATTGAAAAATTCAAAAAGAAATATTGCATGTTTGGGAAATGAAATGAATTTTCACATTATGGTCGAGGGCTGACTCATGTAAGACCAGTATCGAAATAGTTTGACTCTAGCATGATGTGTTGGTAGGCTCTATCCTTAAAGACTGGAAACATTGGCTGTGTCTGTTTAGAACTAAATTAGTACATGACCTCAGGAAAGAAAATCACTTGGAATTAGCTCATTTCTATTTGAATGTCTGTATGTTGTCCCGATACACACAATTTTGGTCTAACTCTGAAATCTTTTCTGAAAAAGTCGTGTATCTCCGCTGCTGCATCCAGATATATGCTGACCTGGAGGTGCTAGGCAACGTCAGCTTCTGCTGCATCCAGATACATGCTGACCTAGCTGTACGTTGTCGCTTTATAGATCATTTATACACCCGAAAGAGGCCCTCAAGTGCCCAAAAGAAACCCTAGAAACCTATATCAAATTGAGAAAAACTCATTTGATCTGTATATTATACCATCTCTGCTTAAGATCTATTCTGTTCTCTTCTCAATCTATTCCCAGTTAAGATTTCAGAGATCTGGATTGGACTTGTGAAATATGTGGTAGGGAAGCTACTTGCATGATAGAGTGTGCTGTATAAAATTCCGGGAATTGATTAGTATTTGTTTGGGTGTTCATTGTTAAGAAATTAAAACATGATAAAATTTGTTACAGGCAGTTATATGGAAAAGGTCTAGGGAGGTGAGTTTAGGAGGATAAATATACTGGCAATCGTCTAGATCATTCAGTAATAGATCAGTGTTGATAAGGAAGGTGAGTTTAGGAGGATAAATATATGGAAATTAAAACATGATAAAATTTGTTACAGGCAGTTATATGGAAAAGGTCTAGGGAGGTGAGTTTAGGAGGATAAATATATCAGAGTTTAGGAGCAAATTATGATATTTCCTTATTTTATTTTATTTTTGTAAATAATATTTCGATATTATTTATTTTTATGTTTGTAGGTTTTGGTCTAATAAAACATGCTCAGGAAGTTGAAGGGTTAAATAAGAAAATATTTTTTAAATTGGATTGCTGAAATAAGTAAAAGTTTTATTTAATAAATCCAAGTTTCAAATTGTTGAGTGGTCTCGACTCGAGACTGTGGTCTCGGCCCATATCATTAGAGGCCTGGCCCACAGATTTGGGATATATAAGGGATCTCGACTCGAGACCCCACTGTGCACTCGAAACAAGTCTTGGTCAATTTCAAAACTTTCTCTCACTCTCCGGCGATATCTTCTATTTTTCCGGCGATACTCCGTTCTCGACTTGATTTTGAAGGTAATTTGATGAACTTGATGATATTTTAGTTGAAGTTTTGCAGGATTTTTGAAGATTTGATGAAGATAGTTTGAATATCATATGAATGTTTGAAGATGCTCATGAACCCTAATTTTGGACATATTTTGGTCTTCAAAGAAATCTTGGGGTGTTTATGGTGTTTGATCCAAAACTCAGTGGATTAAAGTTGTTTGTGGGGTCTCGACTAGGGTCTCGACTGAACACATGTGAAGACTCGAGACATAAAGTTGCGAGTCGCAACCACGTCTGTCTCGCTTGGGGTCTCGACTCAAAGTTGAGGGTCTCGACTGATGTCTCTGTTTAAGTTAACTCAGTCTTGACTGAGGTCTCGACTCGAAATCTCATGGTTTCGACTCAAAACCTCATAGTCTCGAGTTGATTCATGTGTGTTAATCGATAGTCTATGTTTTGACTGCTGATTCAGTGTGATCTGTTTTTGAATTAAGTTGACTAAAATTTTATTCACATGTCTTTATGCTTAGTGTTTCCGTTTGGTGTAGGATATGGACTTAAAATTTATATCAACGCACAATCAAGCTGGTTATCTAGCAACTCCTCCAGAGAAGCACAAGAGGTTATATACATCGCTGATTAAAGGGTTGAATAGCTGCCGACTTGTTCATGCACTGAGAGATAATCCAGTTGTCTATGAAGATCTCGTTCAAGATTTTTGGAAGACAGCCAGATTTGAAGCACAAGGAGCTGATGGAAAAGAAATGATAGAAGCTGAAATTCAGAAGAAGAAGATCGTCATTACTGAGCAAATGATAAGAGAAGTTCTACAGTTTGGTGATACTGAATCTGATCCGATTGAGCTTCCAAGTGATACTATAGAGGCTGTTTTACCTCGTTTGAGTTACGAAGGAAAGTATCCATCACTCGTTAAGAAGTTTCTGCACCCGTATTGGCGCTTGTTGGCACACATGTTTATCTTGTGTATGACAGAAAATCGAGGGGGAATAGATCAACTGAACATTACACAAACGGCTGCATTTGTTTCACTTATTATGAATGAGTCGTTCAATTACTCGAAGTAGATTTTTGAAGGGATGAAGAGGAATGTTACAGGAGTTCGAAAGGATAAATTTATTATGTATCCAAGGTTTTTGCAGATGATTTTAAATGCTCGCTATTCTGATTTGACGCGATCCGGTGATACCTTGGAGCTAAAACCTATGGGTCCTTCATGTTTTGGTGCTCTCACAACTAAGAAGGGTACAGAAAAGAAGTTTGAGGGGTTAATTCCTTTGGAGAAATTTGGTCGGTTTGTAGAAACTGAAGTTGCAGCTGCTGATCCAGTGATAGTTCAACCAATTCAAGTGAATGCAATGGTTGCTGAAGAACATGATGTTCAGGGGGCTACTGTAAATGAGCCTTAGACAGAGATTTTAACAATTAACTCTGACGATGAGGGTATAGAGATTATGTGTGATTCAGGAGATGATGAAGAGCTTCCTCTTGAAAAGGAAGCTGATATTGCTGTTTTAACTATTCCTTCTATGATTACTGCTGAAAATATGGCCTCGTTATTAAAGTCTGTAACTGATAAGATGGGAAATCCTCCTTCCAATCTTACATTATCTACTGAAGAGCCTAGTGAAAACCCAAAGGATCCTGATTCATTGCCATTGAAACGAAAAAGGCGGGATCCTCGACTCGAAATGTATGTTGAACAAAACAAAGATCAATCTATGAACATTGCTGAAGATGATGATGGATTGTATGATTTTGATTTTGAGAAGAATGTCACTGACACCACCACCACAACTGAAGATATCTTTGAGTTCAACACTGACACTCAAAGAAATGTTTTGGAGACTACCACTGCAGATGTTCAGGTTATAAATGTTGATACTGATACTGTTGTTGAGACAATGCCACTTGGTGTTTCTGAATCTGCAGGTCCTTCTAGAGTTGTTCTTGATGTACCTAGTAGTTCAAGTGGTAAGAGACCTGAAGAGCCGTTTAGAATGCCATTTGATGATGATTCAAGCGATGATGATGATTTCATTAGTATGAGAGAAATGAAGAAAAGGTTAATTGTGGTTGAGCAAGATTCTATTCATAAAGATGCCAAGATCATCCAACTTGAAGATACTTTAGTAAAAAAGAATCAACAAATTGAACAGCTTCAAGGAGATGTTACTTTACTGTTCAATATGGTGTATGATTTACGTGGAAAGCTTGAGAAGAAATTTGGGAATGAATTCTCTGATCCTACTGATGTGGAAAATAGACGAAAAGCCTTTGAAAAGGATGATGCTGAGAGAAGTGCTGCTATGGAACAATATTTTAAAAGAGTTACAGATCCAGTTGCAGATAAAGAGAAGGCAGAAAGAATTAAGAAGAAAAGGGAGTTTGTAATTTTGAAGAACAAGAATCTTAATCCAGATGATGATGATGCTCAAGTTACACATCATTTAATGGATGTTGGTGAAACTCTCTATGATCAAGTTGGAAATAGATCTGGTGTAGTCAGCTGGGGTTATGATCATGATCGTAAAAGATGGTGGATAAAAAGGAAGGTTGGACCTGTTGAGTGGTACAAAAATCCAGGCCAGTTTCAGTCTTTCACTAAGATTAATTTGACTGATTTGTCTAAAGCACCTTATGTTGATGATAAGCCTGGAGGTCCTGGATATATGTTTTTCAAGAGATTAAAGAGGGAAGTTCTTCGTAACTTTTCTTCAATGCGTACAGCAGAGTCCATCGTTAAACCAGCTAAAGGTATTAGAGATTCTTATACAAACAAGCGAATGAAGATTGTGCACTGGCCAGTGACTGATAAGGAAAAGGTGATTCCTTTGGTGAGAAAGATTCCAAAAGGTGCTTTGAAGTCCTTGCATTTTTGGACTTATGATGAGCGTCTAGGGCAGGCAGTAATTGTTTGTGATGGTGATGTGAATTTTCGCTTGGTGGATCAAGTTGATTTATTGAATCTTGCTTATGAAGACCTGGAAGTGTTAGCTGTAGGTCCCTCGGAGGTTGAGGTTAAACCTATTCCTTGTTATAACTAACACACTAGCAAGTGCGGAATCCAAGCTAGCATGCAAACCGAGATAGAACAAGCACAAACACAACACACAAACTTCACCGATTAACACCACTTGTATTAATACGAAGAAAGGTTCGGTTACAAAGCAATGTTTACAAATGTGTTTTGCAAACTCTCTAAAACACTTGTGTGTGTGTGCTCTCAACAGAATGCTCTCACTTCTCACACTTGTCTCCTTTCACACTTCTCTCTTGTCTGTCTCCTAAAATGAAGTGAGCACAAAACATGGGTATTTATACCCAACACAGCTCGTCTGGTCGAAGGATCAGATAGACTGATCGAAGGATCATCTATCGACCAGAAACCTACCGAAGGATCACATATACCTCGAAGGATGATATCCTTCGAGGTCCATCAACATCCATCGAAGGTTATCTTTCGAGCTCATCGAAGGATATAAACAATCCTTCGATGACACATCCTTCGACACAAACATGTTACAAAACATGTGTTATCTGTTTGGCCAAGTCAAACCAGGAGGATGGTTGACTTGGTCAAACTTACATCAACCTTACATCAAAGACATCGTTTTGTATCATGACAACATACAGACAAAGTACAGACACAAGTGCACCAACAAACTCCCCCTTGGCTGTAACTTTGTCTCGATCTTAATTCTTGTATGTCCCTTGTGTCTTCAAGTCTTTGACGTCTTTTCAAGTCTTCAATGTCGGAGGATCTTTAAAGTCTTCACGTCTTGAAAGCTGAAAGTGTACCAACAAACTCCCCCTTTCATGTAGGAAGTGTGTTGACAAACTCCCCTTTAACATAAGCTCCCCCTTGAGTTATGCTCGTGAAAGTCTTGATCTTTACAAATTGAGATCCTTGTGGTGTTGATGATGGTCAGCGGCAACTCGATCATCTTCATCATTTGAGTGCCTTCACGTCGTGTCTTCATTCCGAAGCTTGTCATCGACCATGTTCTCCTTGCCTTTAGAATCTGCACATGCAAGAAATCTAAACGCGTAATGAGAACAACTGCCTGGAATATCATAACATAAACAAACGACACACGTGTGACCATTGTTTAAACAAACACCGTCCGACAGTTTGAAAGTTTAACAAATTGTTCAGTTTTAGGTTTTTAACTTTCAAAACTTGCAAATTTCGACCGTTTATGAAGATTTAGTCATTTTCGGTTTTCGTTCAGGTTTCAGGTAACGAAGACTCTAGATCCAACATCGTACGATCGAAAATAAAGTAGAAATAAAATCTTTTTGGCTTTTATAAAGTTTATATTAAAACACACCTAAAATCTTTTTGGTATTTTTGAATATTTCAAATGTAAAGACTGAAAGCAGTAAATAAATATATACGAAGATGCAGAAACTGAAAGCATTAAATAAATATTTACAGACATTCTTTTTGCGAGTTTCGAGGGTAAGAGAATCATATCAGTGTACGGTCATGCCAAAACGCTCTTGTTGTTCAATTAGTTAACATTAAGATAAGCATCCTATAACAATTATCGGTATTGTTGTCCACATAAGCTCAACTTATCAGATGTAATCATGGCGAGGGGATACGTTAAGGTATGATTTATACTTACCGACCGGTGTTCATCCACATCACGACACATTCCCGTATCAAGGTATGCACGAGAGTTCATCTTACCGGTGAGTATACCGATTATCATCTGTTTGACCGTATATGATGTGAGATTCTCACTTATTTTGATTTGAAAACAAGCCCTATGTGATATAATCACTTATTGATGAGGAACTTGATTTTCGATGCATGAGGGCACAGGAGCAAGTCCGTGAACAGGTCAGTACTTTCGTACAGCAGAGAGACGAACTTGACTCCCGAATAAATGTGATATTTTATCACTTATTTGTTTGGACATGTGATTGTTGATCACTTATTGAGGTCGAAAGCAATATGTACACGTATGTATAGTATCATGGAAGATCTAGACTTGCGTCCCCGTTATTTTTCGAAAAAAGATACAACCATGATACCCAGATGATAAGCAGCATAAAGACCGAATATCTCAGAACCTCGGCAATCTCTCAAACGAAATTTCGGTACTAAGACCATATGCCAATGAATGGTTCCCACCTGGTCTTCAGTCGATTTAAGATTTATATCACCCTGCACACTTTAAAATGATTGTGAGCCTACCGATACATCTTATATAGGGCTGCTTATCGTTTTTCAATTTAAGGTTTAAAGAGGTTTGGATAGACCACTGATGTACTATCATTTTCTCTTTTGCTCGCCAGGAAACTCATTTTTGCTTTTCTATTGTTTTTGTGTTTTTGAAATTTTTCGATGTTTTTGGATTTTCAAGTTTTGGATTTACTCCCCCTAAAATCAACAAACTAAGATAAATTTAAAAACACAAAGGTATTTACAAAAATGATTTTCCGATGTTGGTTTTACTCTTGCTTGACCTTAATGCCGTTTACCAATAATAAATAGTCAAATCTTGATTTGTCAAATGCTTTGGTAAAAAGGTCGGCACGTTGGTCATCGGTGTGGACGTAAGCAACATCGATTAGCCTTTTCTCAAAGCAATCACGTATGAAGTGATACTTAATTTCGATGTGCTTAGTCTTTGAATGCTGCACAGGATTTCTAGTGATCTGTAAGGCAGCAGAATTATCAACGTAAATAGGAGTAGTTAGGAATTCAAAACCGTAGTCGCGCATTTGTTGTTGGATCCATAGGACTTGGGAGCAACAACTTGAGGCAGCAATGTATTCAGCTTCACATGTTGATGTAGCGACGCACGTCTGCTTCTTGCACTGCCATGTGACTAGGCGATTTCCCAAAAACTGACATCCAGCCGTTGTGGATTTGCCGTCGATTTTGCATCCGCCAAAATCAGAATCACTGAAAGCGATCAAGTCAAAGTTATTATCCCTAGGGTACCATAGACCGGTGTCAGGGTAACCATTCAAATAACGAAAAATCCTTTTTACAGCTGCAAGATGTGAGGCCTTCGGGTTCACTTGATATCTGGCAAGCAGGCATGTTGGGTACATTATATCTGGTCTTGATGCTGTGAGGTACATAAGAGATCCGATCATCGCGCGGTAGTATGAGGGGCTAACAGCTTCACCCTTCAACTCTGGAGTAATTCCGTGATTTTGCGGTAATGGGGTACCGATGGGCGTTGCATCAGACATCTGGAACCGGCTCAAGATGTCACCAACATATTTAGTCTGATGGATGAATATCCCAGACTCGGTTTGTTGTACTTGTAGGCCCAAAAATAAAGTCATTTCCCCCATAGCACTCATCTCGAATTTATCCTGCATAATGCGCTCGAAATTCCTACACAAAACATCATTAGTAGAACCAAAAATAATATCATCAACGTATACCTGTACCAGTAGAAGATCTCCATCTTGTTCTTTGATGAAAAGAGTACAATCGATAAGACCTCTGCGAAATCCATTCTCCAGCAGATAATTAGATAAGGTTGCGTACCAAGCTCGCGGTGCTTGATGTAGACCATAGAGAGCTTTGTTGAGCAACCAAACCCGATCGGGATGGATAGGATCTTCAAAACCTGGAGGCTGTTCGACGTACACCTCTTCTTCCACCACACCATGTAAGAATGCACTTTTCACGTCCATCTGGTATACCTTGAAACCTTTGAATGAGGCATAAGCCAGAAAGATCCGAATTGCTTCTAGACGTGCAACAGGTGCATAGACTTCGTTGTAGTCGATCCCTTCAATCTGACGAAAACCTTGAACGACTAGCCTTGCTTTGTTTCGAATAACGACTCCACGGTCATCCTTTTTGCATTTAAACACCCAACGGGTACCAATCTTCTTGTAACCAGCAGGTTTCTCTACGAGTTTCCAGACACCAAGCTTCTGGAATTGTTGCAGTTCTTCCTGCATTGCTTCAACCCAAGAGCTATCTTTCAAAGCTTCTTTCCAAGTTCTTGGCTCTTCCTGTGAGACATAACACGCGAAAGACCAATCATTTTGTTGACCAGATTCTCGGATAGTTGCATACAAGCCTGCATTGTTGTTGTTTCGCAACATGTTTCTTGTTTGAATGCCACTTTGTACATTTCCGATGATGTTTTGTTGAGGATGGGTATTGTGAATCCTTGTTTCTGGATTATCTTGAACTGGAATGTTTGTACCCAGATTGTTGAGATTGAGATCAACAACCAATTCAATACCCGGAATTGACGAAGAGGATGATGCAGTAGCTTCAGCCGTTCTAGGGGCGTCCACTGGAGGAGTACCCTCTGAAGTACCATGAACTGCTGTTATTGGAGCTTCTTGATCGGCATCTAGAAATTCATCATCCTCTGAAGATTCGTTCAATTCGGTAGCATCGTGAAAGTCCTCATTGTCGAGAGCATTATTGTTCACTGAAGATGGTTCTTGATTGACTATAATTGGACGAACCAACGGTGAATCTGTTGCATTGTCACTCTCGAAAAACATCCTTGCCGTAGCATTTTCTTCAACGGCTTCAACATTGATCGAATTGAAAAAGTCATCGTACTCAAACATCCAAGGCTGACCAGGACATTTGACTGGTAAAGTGTGCCTTTGTACTCTGACTTCAGACCATTCCTCGACCCTTTTAGTCTCTAGATTCCAGACTCTTAAGTTCGGGGTGGAATACCCAAGAAAGTATCCTTCAATGGCTCTAGCCCCAAACTTTCCATTAGGATCGATTATTGTACATGGAGCTCCAAACGGTTCAAGATATGACAAATCTGGTTTCCGTTTGTTAATAAGCTCAAAGCAGGTCTTGTTGTGCCTTTTGACTGTAAGGACTCGGTTCAACGTATAACATGCAGAGGCCACAGCATCAGTCCAGAATGGAATCGGCAATTGTGACTCTACCAACATAGTCCTAGCAGTCTTGATCAATGTGCGGTTCTTACGTTCAGCGACGCCATTCTGTTGAGGAGTATAAGCTGCACTAAATTCGTGAAGAATACCTTTTGAAGTGCAAAACTCCGCCATGGCATGATTTTTGAATTCAGTACCATTGTCGCTACGTATCCGCCTAACCTTCAAGTTATACAGATTCTCAATCTGAATGATCAAATTTTTTATAATACTGAAGGTTTCACTCTTGTGTGCCATGAACGCCACCCAAGAAAATCTGGAATAATCATCAGTAATCACGAGGCAATATTGATCATTCCTAATACTTTTATGCTTGACAGGACCGAACAAATCCATGTGCAAACGTTCAAGAGGAACAGCCACCGTGTTGATTTTCTTTGTAGGGTGTCGCTTCTTCATTTGTTTTCCTTTTTGGCACGAAACACAGACGTCTTGAAGATGGAAGTTTTTAAGAGGAACACCATTCACCAATTCATTTGACACCAAATGATTCATTTTGCGTAAGTGAATGTGACCCATTCGTCTGTGCCAAGAGATTGTGTCTTTTTCTGTGGCTTTGGAAACGAAACAAGTTGCTTGTGCAGACGTTGTGATAGCTTGGCTCATATCAAGGACATACAGATCATTTATCCTTGGAGCCGACAAGAGAATCCATTCTTTCGGAATTTTGAAGCCGGGTTTCAGCACATAACATCCATTTGCATCAAAGTGTACTGAGAACTGCTTATCACAAATTTGAGAAACACTAAGAAGATTGTGATCAAGTTGTTGTACGAAGTTGATCTTATCAAAGCTAACAACCCCGTTGGAAATCATTCCTTCACCCGTAATATATCCGCCTTTATCTCCAGCAAAAGCAACATAACCTCCTCTAATAGATTTGACGTCGTAGAGAAGCTTCATGTCGCCTGTCATGTGCCTGGATGCCCCACTATCAACAATCCAATGACTACTGATAGTTCCTCCTGGAACACCCTGCACATGAACTCACTTGATTAGTTGGAGATGGGGACCCAAGCCATTGTGGTCTTGGGTCTTCCATTTTCATCAACAACAATAACTTCTATTCTTTGATGATTCGAAAATTGTGATGGTCCCCCTGATTCAATAACCGTTTTTGGTTTCCAGGTCTGTTGAGTTTTACCAGTTTGATTGTTTGTAAATTTAACTTCGTGATTGTTTGAAGTTTTTGAAAATTTTGAACTTTCTGGTTTAACTGGAACAGATTGTTTTTGAACCACTTCAGTTTTAAGTGCTTTCTCAATTACCTTGACCTGTTGGCGTTTCTGTTTCTTTTCCCTTTCTCTTACGAGGCGGGGATCTTGTTTTGCAGAAACAGATCGCTTTTGGTAATTTCGTTCACGGGGATCATCTTCTTTGGCTTTTAATTTATGAAGATACGGACAATTTCGAATTATGTGTCCAATTGTACCACATTCAAAGCATGATCTTCGTTCAACAAACCCCGAAGTATCATGTGGTCGTCTTGTCGATGATGAACTTTGTGATCCCGAGGTACTAGGTTTTGAACTATTTGGTTCATTCCTTTTCATCACTGTTGCTTTCTTGACAAAATCTAAGTTAGATTGATTTTCAAACTTTTCAATTTTGTCCGTTCCCTTTGATTTCACAAAGTTCACATTCTTGTTCTTCTTCTGATTCGGCTTCCTTTGACTTTGAGTCGGTGTTTTACCTTTTGGTTTGGTATGATTTTGCTGTTTTTGCACTGTTGGTAATTTCTGATTGCCACATTGTTTTCGAACTTCAGCCTTTGGGATAGGAGGGCACTGTGTTACCACAACGTGTGATCCTTTCTTACCCAGAAACTTTCTTGTCGAATTTTCAAAAACTTTACTGATTAAGGATTGATTTACATTCTTAATCGGAAAATCTTTGTCAGAATAAATTTTATTATCACCAACAAGAGTGTACAGCAAATCCACACTCTCCGACTCTTGTGCAGACAAGGACTCGATTGCAACAGTCTTAACGGGTTTTGCAGGAGGATCACACATAATATGATTCTCAAGAGGTATGTCCTCTTCTTTTATCACCACATCAGACTTTGCTGAATCAGTATCATCGGATTCATCATCAGAAGAATCAGCATCCTCAATCACAACTGGAGGATCCTGATTCGGTTCGGCAGAAGACACACATGTATCTGCTGACACATCTGAATCTGACGATACTTCTTTCTTGTATCCGAGTCCTGTTGCAAATTCATTAACATCTAAAGGAACAGATGGTTCAAAGTGAGTTCTATATTCCTCATCAGGCAGTGCATCGTAATTGTGTCTCACAGGTGGTGGACATTGCTTATATCCAATGCATGTGACATCCTTTTTCTCTTTCTGAACATCAATGATGTGATCCAACACATAGCTAGAGCTTAAATAGCTATCTAACTTGAGTCGGATCGCCTCACTTTCGGTTTTAACACAAGCCATTTCCTTTTGCATTACCTCAAGGCGAGTTATATACAAATTAATGTCAGTTTGTTTTCTGGAAACCATTTTAGTTAGCTCGGTTTTATCTTTCTTTAATTTTTCAATCATCGATTTAAATTCCTTTTCATGGTTTTCATGAAACATGTTGGCTTCTGTGCACTTAGAAAGATCAACGGTCAACTTCTGGTTGTGAATGAATGTCACATCATATTTCTCTTGCAAAGCCTCGTGTTTGCTTTGCAATTCACACCACATATCATTCAAAGAAACATGTTTGTCTTGCAAGTCAAACAAACTAGCTTGTATAGCATCATGTTTGCCTTGCAACTCAGACATGTTTGCCTCTAAATCAGCACATTTAACATTTAAACTATCACAGTTATCACAACTAACAGCAATGGGTTCATCGACACATACCTGACTTGATGAACTGTCGACATTAGCCATAAAGGCTGAATGGAGAGAAGACGAAGAATAAGCAGCTTGATCCACCAAAATAGATCTTCTTTGAATTCCTGCTGCAGCTTCTTCCAATAGCTCATCAATATCTGCATCGACTGACGCACTTGATGTCTCATCCACATGATCATTGCCTGAAGTGGAGGATTCTTCATCTGAGCTTCCACTATAACCGGAGCTGTCTTCATCTTCAGAAGATTCATTTCCCACAAATATCTGGTATCTTTCGATCCAGATCTGGATCCTTCGACCCAAAGTCTCATCTTTCGAGCACCTTTTTCATCTTTCGGGAGTGGGTATGAAGAAACCCTAGTTTCTTTAAGCAGCCGCCAAGAACATCAAGAACACAGCCTCTGTTCAATTTTGCAGATTTGACGAAAACACTTTGTATACAATTTTTGATGATGATAACTTGAATATTTAGGTGAAAAACATAAAACCCACACTCGTTTCAGCACAGATCTGAAAATTCGGGTCCAGATCTGAGTTTTTCTCATTTTCACCCAACTTTTCTTCTTGAACAAAAATCACTAAAATCACAGATCTAGAGCACATATGACTTAGTAAACGGTTAGATTTACTAAATCGGGCACCATGGCTCTGATACCAATTGTAGGACCGAGTTTCGTGACCGAAACCGTGATTCGTGTGAGATCAGTTCAAGACGGGAGAGATTAGAGATGAAAAACAAACAACTTTGTATTAATCCGGTAGTAAAACATTACAAATCGGCCCGATTAACAAGCTAACCGAACCATACCAAAGAAATTGCACAACACCCAACACGGATATGCGTACTTTAAGGGGGAAATATTTTACAAGGAGCGTCAAGATACTTCTTACCTGGATCATCGGTCAAGGGGGAATTTGTTAATACAGAGAAGATGAATACTTGACTGAAGATCGATTGCAGTTGCATTTTCAGCATTCGACAGCAACGGACAAGGGGGAATTTGTTGATGCAGATTTTGTGTCCGATGCTTGTCGAATAGATTAGTTATTATTTTACGCTGAATTTGTAATAGTTAGTGAAACGGTCAAACGAACGTGTATTGACCCGCTCGTTTGAAGTGGTCAAACGAGAGGGTTATTTGTTTGACCGTGTGTGTTTGCAAGACAAGGGGTGTGACTATAAATAGAAAACCCTTGCCATTTGCAACACTTGGAGATTTTAGGAGGTTTGAGACCTCACCGGGAGAGATCACCACTTGGTCTCTCCCCGGATGTATACTTCTTTGGTATGGTTCGGTTAGCTTGTTAATCGGGCTGATTTGTAATGTTTTACTACCGGATTAATACAAAGTTGTTTGTTTTTCATCTCTAATCTCTCCCGTCTTGAACCGATCTCACACGAATCACGGTTTCGGTCACGAAACTCGGTCCTACAATTGGTATCAGAGCCATGGTGCCCGATTTAGTAAATCTAACCGTTTACTAAGTCACATGTGCTCTAGATCTGTGATTTTAGTGATTTTTGTTCAAGAAGAAAAGTTGGGTGAAAATGAGAAAAACTCAGATCTGGACCCGAATTTTCAGATCTGTGCTGAAACGAGTGTGGGTTTTATGTTTTTCACCTAAATATTCAAGTTATCATCATCAAAAATTGTATACAAAGTGTTTTCGTCAAATCTGCAAAATTGAACAGAGGTTGTGTTCTTGATGTTCTTGGCGGCTGCTTAAAGAAACTAGGGTTTCTTCATACCCACTCCCAAAAGATGAAAAAGGTGCTCGAAAGATGAGACTTTGGGTCGAAGGATCCAGATCTGGATCGAAAGATACCAGATATTTGTGGGAACCCTCAACAACTTCGAAAGATGATCCTCGAAGGATATCTTTCGACCTGATCCATTTTTCGAAAAGTCTGATCAGCTCGAAGGATCCAATAGGTCAAATCCTTCGTTGACCAATTCACCTTTCGAGCATCAATCGTCCAGCATATATCTTCTGTTTCGAAGGATCCAGATCGTTGTCCAGCATATATCTTCTGTTTCGTCGACCACTTATACATTTCTGTTTCGTCGATCGATTCTGAAACAGGGGTTTGAAGGTGGAATCTTTGAATCTGGTGCTTGTTTATGTATCGATAAAGAAGATGACTGTTGCTGATTGTTTGTCTATTTTGCTGGGTATCGAAGAAGACAAGGATAGTGGCTGAATGTTTGATTTCAAATTTTTGGGGATCTGAATGTTTGAGTTGTGTATCGATGAGGTTGAAGGAGCATTTAAAAAAAAAGGATAAGATGTTGTCGGCTGAGGTGTGTATCGCAGAGGAAGATCTTTGAGTTGTGTATCGAAGATGGAGATAAAATTAGCTGGTGACTTTGAGCATTTGGGGTTTTGATTGTTTGAAGGTAATTAAAAAAAAATGTTTGTCGGCTGCTGTTTATCGCAAAGAAGAAAGAGGAAGACAAATAATATGATAGTGGCTAATCAATTACTTTAAGGGTTGTTGACTAGGGCAGATTTTGCATCATATCTCACGAAATGGTGGGCCTCAACAATTTAACATTTTTTTTTGGGCCATGACATTTAACTATTATTCATTCTTTGGGTTTGGCAGTTGGGCTTCTAGTAACTGATTGGGTATATGGACCAAAATTGATCTGGTTGTATCAGGCCAACATAAAATAATTCATGGATTTTAATAGTGGCCACGTTGACCATTTATGAATTTAAATCCATTAGTTGAATTATTTAAAATCATGGTTTGGCATTGGGTTTATGGATAAAATTTTTAGAAGAGACATGGAGTTGTGGAACCGGTTCTATTCATGAGTTGCAAACTGGGGTCGGGTGTTCGCGAAAGATATTTGAGTCGAGCTTCAACGTCAAATTCGTACGGGTTTTGGGAGCGCGCGGGATGATGCGGCATGATGAAAACAAAAGATGATGATATTTTGAAAAATGTGGGGTGGTCACGGTTACCGATGCAAACGTCGAATTTTGGTGACTTGACTACTATGGGCCAAAAACAAGAACGGTATGTTCACTTCCGCACGTCAATATTTATGATTGTTATCGGTTATTCGTAAATGTTCGAAAGCATTTTGTTTATTGTCATATTCTCGCATTTGAAAACGAACGTATGAACCTGGAACGTCAATACCGGTCCTAACGAGTTCACAAAGTCTTTGGAGGGATACAAGTCGGATCCTACGGGGTACTAGGCGAAATTTCTTTATCAACTAGAATATGCAACGAAGAAATCTTTTTGTTTATTGTCATATTCTCGCATTTGGTAACGAATGAATGAACCTAGAATGTCAATACCGGTCCTAACGAGTTCACAAAGTCTTTGGAGGGATACAAGTTGGATCCTACGGGGTACTAGGGGACGTTCTTATTCAACTAGAATATGCAAAGAAGAAAGTCGTTTTCGTGATTTTTCGGAACCGAGAACATTCAATGAAGATTGACGACAGTTCCGCTCAGTGGAGGGAATTGGTGAACATTTGACGACAGTTTCTTTGAAGTGGAGAGAATCTGTTAAGGTTTAGAGATTTTACCAAAGAAATGGGGGGATAAAAATTTTTCAAATGTTGAATTTCTTCGGTAAATTTCTAAACGCAATCACAGGTGGTAGAGTTTGTGATTTTCTGGTGATACTAAAGGTTCTGCGTGGAATGTTTTGCACAGACACATATTTGAGGATTTTAATTAATTCTCCAGCCAGCGTGAAGAGTTTTGCACGGAAACATACAGGTATCTAAAGTCGACAGTTGTTTCAAAGCGCTGTTTACTGAAGACCCGGGGGAATCTTTATGAAAGCTGATAGTTCAAGGCTGAAGACCTGCAGGATTCGGTTTTGGGTTTGATGTTTCTTTGGGATTTTACAGGGATCTGGGGGTAACTCAATTCGTTGAGTTTGCAAACGATGTACTTGGTCTAGCTGACTTCCTGAGTACTGATGCTGAAGATCCGTAGTGCATTACGTGGTCAACTTCACAAAGGCGAGACAATGAGATCTGGATGTAGTTCAACTAAGCGTGCCGTTTGGTTGAGCTTGCAAGGGATACACTTGGTCTAGCTGACTTTCCTGAGTGTTGATGCTGAAGATTAAAGTGCATTACTTGGTCGATTCCACAAAGACGGTTTACAGAAGACAGTTCACCAGAAATCTCTATCAATGTAGTATGCTTGTATGAAATAGAGTTCTTATGACAAGATCAAGACTTGATGCAGTTTTTAAAAGAATGGAACCCTTATCAAATGCCGGTTGGAGTATTGGAAGATCAGCGGAAGATCGGTCAATTGAGGAAATTGCACAACACCCAACACGGATATGCGTACTTTAAGGGAGAAATATTTTACAAGGAGCGTCAAGATACTTCTTACCTGGATCATCGGTCAAGGGGGAATTTGTTAATACAGAGAAGATGAATACTTGACTGAAGATCGATTGCAGTTGCATTTTCAGCATTCGACAGCAACGGACAAGGGGGAATTTGTTGATGCAGATTTTGTGTCCGATGCTTGTCGAATAGATTAGTTATTATTTTACGCTGAATTTGTAATAGTTAGTGAAACGGTCAAACGAACGTGTATTGACCCGCTCGTTTGAAGTGGTCAAACGAGAGGGTTATTTGTTTGACCGTGTGTGTTTGCAAGACAAGGGGTGTGACTATAAATAGAAAACCCTTGCCATTTGCAACACTTGGAGATTTTAGGAGGTTTGAGACCTCACCGGGAGAGATCACCACTTGGTCTCTCCCCGGATGTATACTTCTTTGGTATGGTTCGGTTAGCTTGTTAATCGGGCCGATTTGTAATGTTTTACTACCGGATTAATACAAAGTTGTTTGTTTTTCATCTCTAATCTCTCCCGTCTTGAACCGATCTCACACGAATCACGGTTTCGGTCACGAAACTCGGTCCTACATTAGCTCGTCATCAAATTAGAGCTACTGAAAAATATGAAGAAATTGCAAAAGCATGGACTGGTGCTGTTGTTTCTGCTATACATATTTGCACAAAAGGTTTTGGTGGACTCAAAGATCGTCTGCGTGGTGAAAGTGATAGTTGAAGTCTCGAGTATCTCCATGCATAAACCTAGGGGGAGATTGTTGGAACCTCGAGGTTTATACATTGAGAGATACTAAATTTAGGGTTGATTTTGTAATGTTTAACAAAGTTGTTTTGGGTCGGATATAAGTATTGGGTTTTAGTGTGATCTCGAGTGGGCCTAGGTTGGTTTCGATCCATCATAGGTAGTATATAAGTAAACCTTTGTAATGTTTAGAAGGTTGATCGCTTGGTAGAGAGTCTGAAGCCACTCGAGATCTTTTGGTGTGTCTTGTATTAGTCATCTTTCTAAGGTGAATGCAAGATATTGTTTTGATTTGCTTATTGTGTTTATTTACTTTATTGTTTTCTTGAATCCGCTTGTGTTTGGATTCCGCACTCACACAAGTTGACAATGATATCATAGAAAGATCCTTTGGGGTTTTACACAAGGGGCCACTCACCGCCCCGAATGATCATGAGGCCGGATCTTGGCACCGGCGAACACCATCAGATTCACTTAACCCGGGTCCTCAAGATATCTGGAGGACCTATACTGAACCAGCAAGGCACTCAGTTTCGTTGAGCTCCTCCCCTTTGTTTCAAAACTCTTTTGGGCCTCATTCTGAAAATGAGCCCCATATTTCCCACCAATCTTACATTCCTCTCCAGGGTCACAACTCACCTTTTGATGACCCAATGCCTTTCTTCCAGAGCCGGTTCAACCCGGCAGACTACCTTGGAGAACCAGTGGGTTTTAACCCACTAGGACCCGAAGACCATTTTTCAGGCGACCATGCAATGGACATGGATGAGGACACCGATCCCGCAGAGCCACCGTCCGGAACCCCTAACCACCCCATCGAAATTTCAGATGGGTCACCTTTCGTGGGATCACCTTATAACGGTCCCGACAGCTATGAAGAAAGGTTCCGACAGATCGACTGGGCGTTTACGCCCAGTTACCACAACTCCCCACAGCAGCAGCAGCAGGATCCCTCCGAGGATTCTTGTTTTGTCGCGGTCACTCCGCCACCACCACCTGTCCAGTAACAGCCTCCGGAGCCACCGAGGCGAAGGAGATCAACCGCACGGATGTTCGTGCGAGGATGAGTGCGAATCAGCACCCCTCAACCTGCTAGTGGCAGCCGCTACTCGCCACTCCATGAAGAACCATAGATGGGTGGGTCTTCAAACCCCGTCTTGGAAGTAAACTCTGCGCCTGTCGCGCCACCACCGTTGGGTTTTGGCGACCCTATACCTACATACACTGGAGCGGCGGCATATAATCCCTTCGAGCAGCCGATACACACAAACTACAACTATGTAGAGGCCGACCCTTACCTGGTAGCAGCGGCAAACTACCATGCCCATCATCTGGAAGGATCCTTTGGGATCCCATATCAAGCCGGATATTCACACTACGGGTACCCACCATATGGGTATCAGCAACCGCCGCCTCCTCAACCTCCGCTATATCAGCAACCCCCGCAGCCGCCAGTAATGTCGCCACCACAACATCAAGAAATTCTTCAAAGGATTAATGAGGTGCGGCAGGAGGTGCGGGAAGACCGTAGGCAAAACCGTGGAATGTTCAAGAGTCTGGCAAACCTAATCAAGGGAAAAAGCAAGAAGGACCATTAAATCCTTCATTTGTTTGTTTGTTAGTTTTAGTGTTGTAATCATGTCCCTGCGTGGACATTTGTTTCTGTATTCTGCCCCTGCGTGGGCATGTCTTTCTGTACTCTGCCCCTGCGTGGGCATGTTTTTCTGTTTAACCCCTGCGTGGGTATGTTATTTTGTTTGAGCCCGGGCATGTTATTTCTGTAGAAGTCTCGTTTAGGGCAACTCTGTACTTGGTTAATTTTGTAGTGGAATGGTTTAATTTAAATTTTCATTTTTGATTAAATTATATGCATAAATATAATATGTGAAATAAATGAAAATATAACATTTCTCTTATGAGACCTACTATTATAATAAAATAATAAAAATCTAAAAAGGGACAAAACCTAGCCATGTGTCATTATAAGACAGGGCCAAGATGGTAATTCCTCAAATTAGATTCAGGTCTTTATTAACACCTCAATTAGGATTGTTCTGCATTAAATATTAAAAAGAATCTTAAAGGTAAAACCTAGTCTATATGTTGTTGCAGACATGACCAAAATGGTAAAACCTATTCAAAAGGTTCCAATCCTTGTTAACATCTGAAACATGTTAACACTCCTGACAAAATGTGATTCGATAAAATCGCATAAGTCATCCTTATAATTGATTTTTTCCCTAATACTTTTAATTAATTAAAACATCCATTAGGGATATAATGCCCACGGGCTATACTCATTGTCATATAAGACAAAAGACAGACGTGGTCTTCGACCCCCTGTTAAGAAGAGGTAATGAATTATAATTAAAACCTCAATACCATGACCCTATAAGATCATGACTAAAGATTTAAAACTGTCCATAGGACTAGGCCTTTTTGCCATTTATATACTTTAATTATAACTAAGGATTTATATGATGAAAATCCTGAATAACTGTATGCTTAATTAATCAAAAATGGTTTCTTAAATACCATGATTAATAAATCATCTAGAATAATAAAACTGTTACAGACCTCTGAATGAATTAAAATCATTATTTTATCTAGCAATCAAGCTACATGGCCGGGTCAGACGAAGCCAACAGTCACCCCAGAGAAAATCATGACACCTCCAGGGTCAACGTAGCAGGAGCAGAATTACAGGCATTGATAGACAATGCTGTTACAAGAGATTTGGATAGACAGTTCATTGAATCCAGTAGTACCCATGTAAGGACCCAATCTGCACCACATACGAAGCCACCCTCAAGAACTCATACTGCTCACAAAAGTGATTCTCATCACTCATCGAACCAGAGGAGTGTTCCATCTAAGAAAGTTGTGTTAAACCAAGAACCACGTGCTAAAGGTTGCACTTATAAATACTTTGTTTCATGCAAACCCAGGGATTTCACCAGGGAAAAGGGAGCAGTTGATTGCATGTCATGGTTAGACGAGATGGACACCGAGGTAGATATTAGTGGTTGCGTTAATAAGGATGTAGTAAAGTTTGTATCCCAGTCGTTCAAGGGTGAGGCACTAGCCTGGTGGAGATCTTTGATCCAGGCCACTGGGAAAATCCCATTGTACAATCTATCTTGGGAACAGTTTGTGACATTGATTAAGGAGAACTATTGCCCTCAGCATGAGGTTGAAAAGATTGAAGCTGATTTCTTGTCATTGGTTATGAAAAATCTGGATTGTCAAGCCTACCTTACGAGCTTCAACACTATGTCGAGACTGGTTCCGTATCTCGTGACACCAGAACCTAAGAGGATAGCTCGTTTCATCGGGGGTTTAGCCCCAGAAATCAAGGCCAGTGTGAAGGCCTCTAGACCAGCTACTTTTCGGTCTGCATCTGATATTTCATTGTCCCTTACTTTGGACGTGGTCAGGCAGAGATCGCTAAGAAACACAGACACTGAGAAGAAAAAACGTCAGGATGACAACTCCCGACGTTCAGACAAGAAGCGTAAGGGAAACAATGACCACAAGAAGAGTTCGGGAATGAAAAAGGATGGTCATCAGTCGGGTGATAAACCCAAGTGTAAAGTCTGTAAGAAGCACCACTTCGGGAAGTGCAGATTCGAGTCGAAATCCCAGTCGCAGCCAAGGCCTTGTGGGATTTGTAAATCTTCTGAGCACAAGACCTTAGACTGTAAGAAAATCAAGGACGCAACGTGCTATAGCTGCAACGAGAAAGGGCACATTAAGTCCAACTGCCCGAAGTTTGCTAAGAAAGCTGAGGATGGGAAAAAGACCAATGCTAGGGTCTTCCAGATGAACGCACAGGAGGCGATCCAGAATGATAATGTCATAGTAGGTACCTTCCTTATTAATGATGTTTATGCAAGGGTGTTATTTGATTCTGGAGCAGATAAGTCATTTGTTGATGATAAGTTTTATAAGTTGTTAAACCTACCTGTTAGAACCCTAAGTATAAAATATGAGGTGGAATTAGCCGATGGCACCATAGAAACTGCAGCAACCATGTTAGATGGATGTTTCATATCCATTAGGAACCACTCTTTTCTTTTGTCCTTACTTCCTTTGAAGTTAGCTAGTTTTGATATAGTTATAGGCATGGACTGGTTATCTCATAACCAGGCCCAGATTGTTTGCAACAAGAAGCAAGTGGTGGTCAAGACCCCGTCTGGTGAACCACTTACCATTCAGGGAGATACCCAGTATGGACTGCCTGAGCAAGTGTCTATGCTTAAGGCATATAGGTGTTTGAAGAAGGGTTGTGTCATTTACATGGCACAAGTGACTATTGATGAGCAGAAGCCTAAGATTGAGGATATCACTGTCATTTCTGAATATCCCGAAGTATTTCCTGAAGAACTACCTGGTTTGCCACCAGATAGACAAGTAGAATTCAGAATTGACATAATTCCAGGAGCAACACCTGTTGCAAGGGCACCTTACAGGTTGGCACAAACAGAAATGAAAGAGTTGAGAACTCAGTTAGATGAATTGTTGGCAAAAGGTTTCATTAGACCTAGCTCGTCTCCATGGGGAGCACCAATCCTGTTTGTGAAGAAAAAGGATGGGTCGATGCGTCTATGCATCGATTATCGCGAGCTCAACAAGGTTACTATCAAGAATAGTGTTGGTGCACTGAATGTCTGTTGACTATATCTTATCAAGTCTTATGTCTGGATAGAATGAATGAGCACACACTAGATTAGAATTTAGGGTTTTATATGTTTTTCTAGGGTGTTTAGCTTGAAGGGGTTTCAAGGCTAGTTCAAGCTAAACCTATTGATCAGCTTTAGCTTGAACTGATATTGTGCATATTCAAGCTAAACCTAGGAGTGTGTCATCCTCAAGCTAAACCCAGAGTCTATAAATAGGGGATGTGGTCATTTGAAGCTAAACCTGATGGTGTTTGTGTGTGAGTCAAGGTGCTGTCGAAATTTTGTTAGAAATTGATTGTAAAGACTCAGAATCGATTAATAGAGGAAGAATTGAAAGGAACAAAGCTGTTATGACTTTATATATGTTGATTCTGCCTTCGTATTTGAAGATGAACTGCCTTAACTGACTTTTAGGGTCACGCAAACGGTCCAACAAGTGGTATCAGAGCTCAGGACGAGGAGTTCATACCATAGCAGCTTGATTCTACCAGAATTTCTTACTTCTACTCACTTCTTCTTATACTTTTCCAATTTGAACGAGTTCTAACGGTTGAAATGGCCTGATTTTTTCATATATTGTGTAAAACATAGTATTAACAAATCCTACAAAGAATCAGATCAAAATTCGGTTTAAAACTAATAAAAAATGGCATAAAACTGGGTTTAGTTTGAACTGATCTTCGAACTTTAGCTTGAAAAATTCAAGCTAAACCTCTTTAAAATACAGCTTTAGCTTGAAAAGTTCATATAATCAGGTTTAGTTTGAAAGTAATCAGGGCTTTAGCTTGAACTGTTCAAATCGGGCTTTAGCTTGAAAGTAATCAGGGCTTTAGCTTGAAAGTAATCAGGGCTTTAGCTTGAACTGTTCAAATCTGGCTTTAGCTTGAAAGTAATTGGGGCTTTAGCTTGAACTATCCAAACTTGTGTAGCTTTAGCTTGAAACCATTCTGTTTCAAGAGGTTTCATTTGAATTTAAGTTTTTCAAAAATCAAGAAAATTCTAACTGTTTGCTGATTTTTCAGGTACATTCAAGATGGATGATTTCAATCCATTCTATGATGTCTTTGCATTTGCTGGAGACGGTGGAAATGATACTTCTTCAAGTAACACAAATGAGAACCCGCCGAATGCGAAGAAAAAGTTAACGGAAGCTTGGGAATCTGAAAGTGCCTTCGGAACTTTCAATAAACCTCCAAAGCTAATGGCTATCGAGGAATACAGTCGGTGGTCAAGAAAGTTTGAAGATTGGTTGATGGCATTCGCATTTCCCAGCTGGAAGAGTCTGAAAAACGGTTATGTCAATGGAAACAAAAATGGTGAAACTTTAAGATCAGCTGAGGAGATTGATTCATTTGTAGCTGAACAAAAATGTGTGGCATTGTTATTTCAGTCCGTACGGGAAGACATTATTGCCTTAATCGATTATTCAAATGCAAAAGATCTTTGGGAAAAATTAGAAAAGAAATGTATAGGTAGTGAAGAAATCAAGAAAAACAAAAAGAAACTTCTTAGGAAAGAGTTTGATATGTTTGGGTGTTTAAAGAACGAATCAGTGTCAAAAATGATCGAGAGGTTTGGACACCTGAAGCTGGAGTTAGCTAGACATGGAATTAAGTATCCTGATGATGAGCAAGTAGACAAGTTGTTCGATTCATTGCCAGACGAGATGGATTGGAGATATTATGCTCTCATGCTAAAAAACACTATCTTGTCGAAAGATCTTACTCCAGATTTGCTGATTGAGAGACTTGAAAGTCACGAGCTGGAACTAAAGAAGACATTCAAAGTCAATCACTCATCTTATCAGCAGAATTTGGATTTGTATTATCCAAAAAGCATGATGCCGAAAGCAACCTCTCCCAAAACTGCATTTTCTGCTGAGAATGTGTCCACATCAAGCAAAGAAAGTCAAAGCAGTCAAAGCAGTGGAAGTCACAGTGGTTATCACAGTGGATCTTCATCATTTGGAAGTCATTCTGATGCAAAGAATCATTTTCAATGCAACATCGCAATAGACTTGAAGAATGCTCAGAATTTTGACGAGGAGTCTGCTAAACAACAGATGATCTTCCTAGCATCGGTGTTGGAATCGTATGAAGGGTTAGTAGCTGGGAAGATAGGCAATACCAACTTAACGAAAGAAGATTATGATCAGATAGATCCTGAAGAAATGGAGCTGGTCGATATTCGTTGGGCTATGGCCAGTGCTGTTCGTCGAGCACAGCGTTTCATGGAAATTACCGGCAGGAAGACAATTGGTGGTCCATCTACCAAATTGGGGTTCGATAAGTCCAAGGTGACTTGCTTCAAGTGTAAGCAGAAAGGTCACTTCAAACGAGAATGCAGAAACGCATATGCTGATGAGTCGGAGAATCCTTTCAGAGATGATTATTACAAGAAGGCAATTTATCATCAGAATAAATCTGAGCCGCCTAGATTGAAGCAGGTTGAAGACAATAGAGAGAAATCTAGAGCTCTTGCGGTGATTTATGATGATGAAGGGTATGATTGGAGTCAAGAGGTTCTACCGGAGGAAGATGCGGTTGGTTACGCATTCATGGCGAAAAATGACGAACCTATTCCGTGGAAAGACGATAGAACTGAAGAGCAGAAATATAGATACAGAAAAATGCTGGCTGAAAACAGAATAATTAGAATATCTCGTATCTATTTGGAAGCAAAGAGAGCGAGAAGATGGGATCCGGACAGAGAGTGTTATCTTGATGAATATGGAAATATTGCGATCGATGACAAAACTCTTCATCTGGAAGCCATAATCAAGGAGATCAAAGATGAGGATGAGTATTGGCAGAATAAATAGTGGGGAACTGGAGACGAGAAGGAGAAAGAAGAGAAAGAGAAAAAGGAGAAAGAAGATTTAGAGAAATCAAAGAAAGTTGATACTGGAGTTATTGACACAACGCAGGAGTTGATTGCTGAGAACATGGGAAAAATGGCTGACAAAGTGCTGGCTGCTAAGGCACTTGAGGTAGACTCTAACTCTGTGTCTGAGTCAAAAAGCCAGGTCAGTTCAAACGTGTCAACAAATGCGTCAGGTAAGAAAATTGATGGAAATGCTGATTGCAAAAATTGCAACAAAGAGTGCAAATTTTGTAGCACAGTCGCGTATCTCAACAGTAAGAAAGTTGAAGATCTGACAGCAAAGGTCAGAAACGTTGAGAATCAGATTCTTGATCGTGATAAAACAGTTAACGCTTCAACTGAACGGATAAAAGAGTTAACTAACCAAATTGAAAATGATAAAATTGATCATGACAAAATTAAACAAGAAAATGAAAAGTTAATTCTTGAAAACCGTCAGATTTCTGAAAAGTTTGAAAAACTCAAAAGCACAATGAAAGACAATGATGATCGAAATGGTAAAACATATAAAGAAAATGTTCACCTAAAAGCAGTGCTTAGAGTAAAAGAAGAATCAATCAACCAACAACTGGATGAAATCGCTAAACTGAAACTTAAATTTCAAGAGGCTGAAATTGAAAACGAGCGAATCCAGTTGAAGCTTAACAGTTACAGCTCCGTAAGCTTTGTTTTGCAACACATTGTTCCCAAACCCATCGGGAAAAACAAAGCTGGCGAAGATGTTTATTTTGATGGAACTGGGGTGGGTTTTCATCAAGTTCCACCACCTGTTCTTGATAACTACACGAAAAAGCAATCAGGGTTGGTTGAAATTGAAGAAGAAAGTGAAATGAATCTTCCGGATTCAATTGATGTCACGTTCACATCTTCCAATGATGATAGTGTCCAAAATGATATTGTAAAAGGTGTTGTTGAAAATGTGCTAAAAACGGATAGTGACACTACTGAGGAAGATGGGTGTTTCTTGGACAACTACATTCCAAAACTAAAGTCCAAGAACAACTTAAATGAAAAATCAAATCTTGTCATGTACAAGATGTTAGGTTCAGATAAGTTGTTTTCGGATTCTGAGTTTCCGATTGAGAATGTTAATATGAACAAATTGACAAATGTTTTCAAGTTGGTCGAAGTTGAGTTGTCAGAAGTGAACAATCTGAGTCAAACAAAGAGAAAAATGAGTTTTGAGAAAGATAAATCATACTACAAGAAATCTGTTAATCCATCACGTTTTTATCATAACAATCGAAATAACTGGTCAGGTGGTTATCAGGGTGGTAGGAATTATCAGAAAAGAAATGTTCCAAACAAGAGGTTTGCTGAAAAGAAAAAGTTTGTGAACAGTTCGAGTTCACTTGCTGATGAAGAGAAAGAGATTTTTTCAAAATCAAATGAAGAGTTCTTTGAGAAAAGAGCTTCACAGTATCAGTCTGAAGGCACAAGTCGAGTTGTTGATACTCGAACATGTTTCAGATGTAATCAAGTTGGTCACATTGCACGAAAGTGTACCAATGTGAAGCCTAAGACTGAAACTGTGAAGGTTCAACAGAAGAAAGTTGATGTGAAGGGTAAAGCACCAATGGTTGTTGAGAAAAAGAGTGTGAAAAATGACTACACCATAGTGAAAAATGAACCCGTAAAGAAAGTGGTAACTAAAAATGACAAATTTTACAAGAGAGTTGCATTATCTCAACAAGTTTGGAAACCAAAAAGTGAGAAAAAGATTTCACCTTCTGAGGATTCAATTCAGATTAATTATGATGCAAATTTTCCACCTTTGAAGGCTGAAAACTTCAAAATTCAAATTGCGAGAGTCAAGGTTACACCTAAGGCTGATGAGGCCTGGGTGGACACCATGTTCGACTAAACAGTTTGAATTGCCGGAGCTTCCTTGATCGCGAAGCATGAATCGGCACTTTTATTAAAGTTTAAGTCAAAGTTTGTTATGTGCAGGATCTTCCAAAACTTGTATCCAGATGGATCATGGATAGTGGAGCTTCAAGACATATGACAGGGAAGACTGCGTTGCTGTATGATGTTAGAAATATCAATGGTGGTTATGTGGGATTTGCAGGACACGAAGGTGGTAGAATTGTCGGTGAAGGAACGTTATCCAATGGGATTGTTACGTTTGAGAGAGTTAACTACATTACTAAGCTGGAGAACAATCTGCTAAGTATCTCGCAGATTTGTGACAATATGTATACTACTCACTTCACTGATAAAGAATGTTTGATCTTGAAACCAGGATTTGTTATCCCTGAAGAATGGATTATCATGCGGGCACCTAGAGTGAATGATTTATATGTGTTGGACATGAGTGTGGCAACTACAACAACAGGTCAAGCACATTGTTTTGTTTCTAGAGCAACTGAGAAAGAATCGAGATTGTGGCACCGCAAGATGGGGCATATTCACCTAAGGAAGATGAATCACTTGGTGCACAATGATTTGGTTCTTGGAGTTAATATCAGAGGTTTTCATCTGGAAGGGGAGTGCATTAGCTGTGTTAAAGGCAAGCAGAAGAAAAAGTCACACCCTACAAAGCAAGTCAATTCAGTTTCCAGACCGTTAGAGAGACTACATATGGATCTGTTCGGTCCAGTAAACGTCAAAAGTATTACAGGGGATCTCTACTGTCTTGTGGTTACTGATGATTATTCCAGATTTTCGTGGGTTTCTTTTTTGAAGTCGAAAGACGAAACGTTTGACAGTTTGACGGCGATGTTCAGGAAAATTGAGAATCTGTACCAAAGGCGTATCAAAAGAATTCGTAGTGATAATGGTACTGAATTCAAGAACAGCAAGATGGAAGAATTTTGTGATGAAAGAGGTATATTGCATGAGTTTAGTGCTCCGTACACTCCGCAACAGAATGGAGTTGCAGAACGCAAAAACAGGACACTAATCGAGACGGCTAGAACTATGCTTACAGATTCAAAGTTACCGATAAATTTTTGGGCTGAAGCTGTTTCCGCCGCATGCTATACGCTCAACAGGGTTCTCACTGTCAAGAAGTTCAACAAAACATGCTTTGAGCTAATCAATAATCGTAAACCGAATTTGAAGTATCTAGAACCGTTCTGGTCACCCTGTACTGTTATAGAGCCTTATGGAAAGTTTGGTCCGAAGTGCATTGAGGGAATATTTGTTGGTTATGCAAATCCGATGCGACGTGTCTTCGTTCCAAGTGAGAAGCGAATTATTGAAGCTGCAAATGTTGAATGTCAAGGTTATACTATGCCGCCGCAGAATCCTGGTGATTCATGGCGTTATCATTATGATAAACTGTGGGATTCGTTTGACATGAGAGAAGAGTCAGAGGATGATGAAGATTTCTTTGATGAGTTGGATATTTTGCGCGAATATGAGTCGCAGCTAAGGTTCCTAGCTGAGTATTCGAGGCGATCACGGAAAACTTCAAATGATGATGAAGCAGGTCCGAGTAATGCTGGTGAACATGATGATGTCCAACAGAATGAAGTTGCTCAGAATAATCAGTCGGATGAGAATGATAATCAAGAAGCTGAAAACATGCCAGTCTTTGATCATGGTGATTCAGATTCTGAGGGGGAGCAAATTCGGATTTCAAGTCAAACAAACCAAGTTGGTGAACAAGATGCATATCAGAATGTTACTAATCTGGAAGTAAATGTAGATGTTCCAAGCGAAGTGATGCCGCGAACTTTTGCATATCATCCAGAGGAATTGATCATTGGAGAATTGCAGACAGGCGTTCGCACTCGAAGACAGATTGATAAAGGGCTTACATGTTTTTATACAAAAGTTGCTCCTTTGCAAACTGAATTCTCATTGAGTTATTTTATCTCGCAGGTTGAGCCAAGAACTTACAAAGAGGCGCTTACTGAAGATTCTTGGGTCATTGCAATGTAGGAGGAACTTAGTCAATTCGAAAAGTTGGGAGTGTGGAAGTTAGTGGATTTGCCAGATGGTCAGAGGAAGGTAAACACCAAGTGGGTGTTCAAGTGCAAGAGAGACGATAGAGGAGTTGTGATTCGTAACAAAGCTCGACTCGTTGTTCAGGGCTTTAGTCAACAGGAGGGGATTGATTTTACTGAAGTCTATGCTCCTGTAGCACGACTAGAAGCGATCAGAATTTTCTTAGCATTTGCATCTTGGAAAAACTTCAAAGTATATCAGCTAGATGTAAAATCGGCGTTTCTTTATGGGAAGGTCAAAGAGGAGGTTTATGTCGGACAGCCGCCGGGCTTCACCGATCCAATCCATAAAAACAAGGTCTACTTATTGGACAAAGCGCTGTATGGTTTACACCAGGCCCCGAGAGCTTGGTACGAGACTTTGTCTCAACACCTACTAGCCAACAAGTTCATTCGTGGAAAAGTGGATGCCACTCAAAGAGGTCGACGGTCATCTTCTGATAGTTCAGATTTATGTGGACGATATAATTTTTGGGTCAACGAACGAGAGTCTGTGCAAAGACTTTGAATCAGTGATGAAGCAAAAGTTCGAAATGTCATCAATGGGGGAGATGAAATTCTTTCTGGGTCTACAAGTTGAACAACTTCCTGAGGGAATTTTCATTCACCAGATGAAGTACATTCTTGATATTCTAGAGAAATTTGGGATGTCAAGTTCTACTCCAGCTGCTACCCCACTTGCAACAAATCATGGGATTCACCCAGATCTCACCGGAGACAGGGCTGATGAAACGTTCTACCGATCCATGATAGGTTCTTTGATGTACCTAACTGCTTCACGTCCTGATATCATGTACCCAACGTGCCTCGCAGCAAGATTTCAATCTAACCCTAGAGCTTCACATATGATCATTGTGAAGAGGATATTACGCTACCTGAAAGGAACTCCTTCATTGGGGTTATGGTATCCTAGGAAAGGCGATTTTACGCTCGAAGGGTATTCCGATTCAGATTTCGGATGCTGCAAAGTCAATTCCAAATCAACAACTGCAGGATGCCAGTTCTTTGGACCTAGATTGGTTACCTGGCAGTGTAAGAAACAAACGTCTGTGGCGTTATCTACATGTGAAGCGGAGTACGTATCTGCTAGCAGTTGCTGCTCTCAGATCCTGTGGATACAGCAACAGATGCGCGACTACGGTTTGCAGTTTCTTAACACACCTCTTTTTGTTGATAATGAGGCCGCAATAAATATAACAAAGAATCCAGTACATCACGCTAAAACTAAACACATAGAAATTCGTCATCACTTTATTCGTGATTGTTTTGAGAAAAAGTTGATACGAATTGAGAAAATCCACACTGACGAACAGAAAGCTGATTTACATACCAAAGCTTTTGATAAAAATCGGTTTAAATATTTGTTAAAACTGAATGGTATGAAGCTTCTTTCAGCGTCGGATGGCATAATTGGCGTTGATGAGAGTATTGTTGCGGATGAAGACGAGAAACAATCTGCAATGGTTTGTCGATTTTTTACTTGTTTTGGTATTTAGGGGGAGTAGATAGATGTATATAGATATGTTTTTAGAAAATACAAAAACAGTAAAAAATGCAAAAATACAAAAACATGATAAAATCAGAAAAAGAGCTTGTGTAAAAAGGGAAAATGATAGTACATCGGCTTGACAGTCACGGTATGCTAAAGAAATGGAATGTTTAAATGCATTAAACAGTCTCGCTAATGATGTGTCGATAGGTTTTTACACATTTAGTAAGTTTGTTCGGGATATAAACCTAAATCTTTACTTACTTATTTCGTGGGGAACACTACTTGGATATATAGGTAACCCCTGAAATCTCGTTTGAAAGATTCCTTTTTCTGATATACTAGGCTTTATACTCAATGATGTCTGGGGTATTATTCTGGGACTTCTGCTGAATGGAAGTTCTGACCTAGTCCTCGAATAATACTTTCTGCAAATGCTTGAAACATAGCATCACCCTCAGCATATATGATAAGACAAAAAAATTGCTTAGCAATGCTGTTGTAAAAAAGATCCTCTAAAGGGGACACACCCAAAAGTTGAGTCATGATCTCTCTACTGAACGGTAGTTCTGACCTGAGCTCTCATGATTCTTCATAAATTATTAACCCCTTACAGATATCATTTGTGTCATAATTGCCTGTAAGACTGAATATTGGGATCTGGATACGGGAGTATATTCAAGAAGTGGGACACACGTATAAGTTTAAGTCTCTAAAACACTAAATCCGTATCCTGGACAGATTGAAAATTGTGTGAGAATTTAAGTGGATCAGTATATCGACAATCGAAGCGAATTGTTTAATTCTGAGTATGTAATTGAAGCTTAACGGTACTTGTGATTTGTTGGATAGCTGATATGATTCCCTAACACGCTCACAAACATATGTTTTTAAATAGTTTACTTTGTTTACTCTCTACAATTTAAGTTTTCTGCATTTCATTTCTTAGTTTAGAACACTTTATAAAATCCAAAAGGATTTTATTTCTGCTTTATTTTTGACAAACCAAAGTGGAGAGTTGATCTTTGGATTTGAAAGTTGAAAGTAGATGCAAAAGATTTCTGGACTGGAGGATGAGTCGTGAGCTAAATCTTGATAAGTTTGAGAAGTTGAACAGTTAAAGCAAGTTCATTAACTTGAAACTTGTAATTTTCAGAAATTCAAATTAAACCAAAAGTCAGTGTGAATTGTCTCAGATCAACCAAGGTCATTAAATTGGACTTGGTAGATTAATTGAGTAATCAGGGTCATTAACTTGGACCTGAATACTTAAGTGGATTTCTATTATTGAAGGTTAAATGGTAAGTTTGGATTGAAATTGTTATTATCATATATCTTATATTTGGGTAGAGTTTATACAGGAATCCCCATGGTGATGAATTTCAAAGTTTGAACCAGAAGAGCCCTAGCCTACTGAGAGGGGGAGTCTGTGAAAGGGGGAGTCAGAATTCTGGATTAACAGTCAAAGTGGAGATTGAAGATTAAAGTTTGAAGATAAAGATTGAAGAGAGCTTTACAATGATTGGAGTTTGACAAAGACAAAGACTTGAAGCCAAAGACTTCGTCAACATCCAAGGGGGAGTCTGTTGGTGCACTGAATGTCTGTTGACTATATCTTATCAAGTCTTATGTCTGGATAGAATGAATGAGCACACACTAGATTAGAATTTACGGTTTTATATGTTTTTCTAGGGTGTTTAGCTTGAAGGGGTTTCAAGGCTAGTTCAAGCTAAACCTATTGATCAGCTTTAGCTTGAATTGATATTGTGCATATTCAAGCTAAACCTAGAAGTGTGTCATCCTCAAGCTAAACCCAGAGTCTATAAATAGGGGATGTGGTCATTTGAAGCTAAACCTGATGGTGTTTGTGTGTGAGTCAAGGTGCTGTCGAAATTTTGTTAGAAATTGATTGTAAAGACTCAGAATCGATTAATAGAGGAAGAATTGAAAGGAACAAAGCTGTTATGACTTTATATATGTTGATTCCGCCTTCGTATTTGAAGATGAACTGCCTTAACTGACTTTTAGGGTCACACAAACGGTCCAACAAATAGATATCCATTGCCCAGGATCGAAGATCTGTTCGATCAGTTGCAAGGGGCAAGTTACTTCTCTAAGATCGACTTGAGGTCAGGCTATCATCAACTGAAGGTTAAAGATGAAGATGCACACAAGACTGCATTTAGGACTCGTTATGGTCATTACGAGTTCTTAGTGATGCCTTTTGGGCTCACTAGTGCACTTGCCGCATTCATGGATCTCATGAATCGCGTCTGCAAGCCTTATTTGGATAAATTCGTCATCGTCTTCATCGATGACATTCTCATTTACTCAAAGAGCCAAGCTGACCATGAAAAGCATCTTCGATGCATTCTGAAACTGCTTCATCAAGAGAAGCTCTATGCCAAGTTTTCAAAGTGTGAATTCTGGCTTCGCGAAGTCCAATTCCTTGGACATGTGGTTAGTGAGCGTGGTATCCAAGTAGATCCCGCCAAAGTTGAAGCTGTCATGAATTGGCAAGAGCCAAAGACGCCTATAGAGATTTGTAGCTTTCTAGGTTTAGCAGGATATTATAGGCGATTTATAGAAAACTTCTCAAGGATTGCTGCACCCCTAACTTCATTAACCCGTAAGAATATCAAGTTTGACTGGGGTCCTAAGCAGCAGGAATCCTTTGACATTCTTAAGCAGAAGTTGAGCAACGCTCCAGTATTGACGTTGCCTGATGGAATTGATGAGTTTGTAGTATATTGTGATGCATCACACACCGGGATGGGATGTGTGCTTATGCAAAAAGGCAAGGTCATTGCCTATGCTTCACGCTAGTTAAAGGTGCATGAGAAGAATTACACCACCCATGATTTGGAGTTGGGTGCCGTTGTATTTGCACTAAAACTATGGAGATATTAATTGTATGGAACCAAGTGCGTGATCTATTCATATCATAAGAGCCTTCAACATCTGTTCAATCAGAAGGACTTGAACATGAGGCAGCGACGTTGAATGGAAACTTTGAATGATTATGACTGTGAGATACGATACCATCCAGGCAAGGCAAATGTGGTTGCTGATGCCTTAAGTAGAAAGGAAAGGGTGAAGCCTCTAAGAATCAATGCCAAGAGCATTGAGTTAAAGAATAGTTTGATTGAAAGGTTGTTAGCTGCACAAAAGGAAGCTATACTAGAAGCTAACTATCCTAATGAAAAGCTGGGAGTAACTGAAGAACAGTTATCCTATGGCAAGGACGGAATTCTGAGGTTAAATGGATGAATATGGGTTCCAGTTTATGGAGGACTTCGGGATGTTATCCTCCAGGAAGCCCATAGTTCTAAATACTCCGTACATCCTGGAGCTGACAAGATGTACCAGGATCTGAAGGCAAACTATTGGTGGATAGGCTTGAAGAAGTCTATAGCTACCTATGTAGCCAAATGTTTGACGTGCGCGCAAGTTAAAACTGAACATCAGAAGCTGTCAGGTTTGCTACAACAGCCTGAACTTACCACCTAGAAATGGGAAATGGTGACGATGGATTTCATCACCAAATTGCCAAAGACAAAGAAAGGAAATGATACTATATGGGTGATAGTAGATAGACTGACCAAGTCAGCACATTTCCTACCCATTAAGGAGACTTATAGCTCCGACATGTTAGCCCAATTATACGTAGATAAGATTGTATCTCTGCATGGCGTACCAGTGTCTATTATCTCTTAGAGAGATACTAGATACACATCACATTTTTGGAAAAGTTTCCAACAATCTTTGGGCACGCGCTTAAATTTTAGTACGGCTTACCATCCTCAGACAGATGGGCAGAGCGAGCGTACCATCCAAACTTTGGAAGACATGCTTCGTGCATGTGTGATTGACTTAGGTGGTAGTTGGGATAACCACCTGCCATTGGTCGAGTTCTCCTATAACAATAGCTACCATACAAGCATTCAAGCTGCACCTTTTGAGGCATTATATAGTAGGAAATGCAGGACGCCTATTTGTTGGGCAGAAGTTGGAGATGTTCAACTAACAGGACCTGATATAGTCCTGGAGATGACAGACAAGATTGTGCAAATAAGAGATCGTCTCAAAGCTGCCAGGGATAGGCAGAAAAGCTACGCAGACTTAAGGCGTAAACCTCTAAAGTTCGAGGTTGGTGATAAAGTGTTGCTTAAAGTATCACCCTGGAAGGGAGTGATGCGATTTTGTAAGAAAGGTAAGTTAAGCCCGAGGTATATAGGACCATTTGAGATCATCAAATGTGTCGGATCCGTGGCCTATAAGTTAAACTTGCCTGAAGAGCTCAGTGGTATCCATAATGTGTTTCACATCTGCAATCTGAAGAAATGTCTGGCTGATGAATCGCTAGTCATACCATATACGGATGTGTATATAGATGAGAGCTTAAAGTTTGTGGAAAAACCTTTGTCGATCGAGGATCGACAGGTTAAGAAGCTTCGAAGGAAGCATCTACCAATTGTCAAGGTTAAATGGGATGCCCGCAGAGGTCCCGAGTATACGTGGGAGGTAGAATCCACCATGAAAGAAAAGTACCCTCATTTGTTTCAGTAAATCTCAAGGTCGAGATTTCTTTTAAGGGGGTGAGGATGTAACACCTCGAAAATTTATGTCCAATAATGTATCAACACGTGTCATGAGCTTTAAACGTGTAAAAGATTACTTTAGAGGGACTAAAGTTGGCAAACAAAGAAAGTATGTGAATATAAGGGTTCAAAGTGTCAACAACGGATAAATATGCCCTTCAATAACCCTACGTGATGTTTATACTCTCAAACGAATAAATCATGGATCATACAAAGCTAATTGTGGAAGAAAGTGAGAGATTACAAACTACAGGGGTTAAAAGTGTCAACATGTTTAAAGTATACCTCTGAGTGACCTTTTAGCGAACCCGAAGCTTTGTAACGATAAATTATACTCACTGTAATATGTGATTAAAATTTCACGAGGTTTTGATAAAGTATGAGAAAGTTATGACGATATCCGTATACGAGGGGTTAAAAGCGTCAACGTTGAAATTTATGACCTTATGGGTGATCACAAAGTTAACCAAGGACTTAACCAAGTTTGTATAAGTCTTAAGGTCCTTAAAAGTCAAGTTAGAGGGCCAAAAGTGCAAGAAATAAAGGTGAAACCACGCATACAAGGACCAGGGACCAAAAATGCAAACTTTGAAACTTGTTTGGCTGGTTCTGGGGCTCCATACCAGGCGCGTAAACCCCCTGCGTTTCCTTACGCGGGGCGCCTAAACATGCCAGCGACAGAAAATGACCTGCAGGTGCCAGTTCAGGTCTGTAACCGACTTATGAGCCTGTAAAATGATACCAGGGGCTGGGCAAATGGATTTTCATGCACTAGGGACAGTTGTGATGATCTGAATCCATGCATAGAGTTGCTTGGCATCATCTTGTGAGATCAAATTCCATATATAAGCATCCCTCTAGTTGCAACATTGAACTCATTCATTTGCAAAAGTTCACAACTTCATTTCTGGAGCTCCCCTGATCAGCAACAAGCTTTCTTAGGATCCCTAGTCGAGCTTAGGACCCTTGTAAGTGTCCTTAACTCTTCTTAATTCAGTTTAGCTTAATTAATTAGCTTAAAGTCAAACCATTGTAATTAGAGTTTGACTTCGTGATTAATCAATAATTGTCCAGTCAAATTTCAAATTGAAAGTACCTATGAGTTGGTAATTATGTGGGCAATAAACCCTTAAAAGGGCACCCTCTGATTCCCACTCTAACTAGGTCAATTGTCGGGTCAAAGTTAATCTTAAAAAGTCAACAGAAAGCTTATTTTCAAATTAATGCATAATTAGCAATGTAGGAGCCATGTAACCTATTTTATCATTAATATAACTTGGTAATAAATGTAACAACATGTCTAAACATGTTCAACCCGATAATTTTAAGTTTAGGCTCGGTTCGGACCGAAAGTCGCATAATTTGACTTTTTCTTTGACTTTCAGTTCTGACCCACTGTAGCATGTTTTAGAAATGCCTTAGAGCTTTAATTGGACTAGGTTTCATATTAGTATAACCCTCTGTGATTATACAACTTGGTTCAATAGTTATCCGATTCATATGCATGTTTCCGTTAAATGCTTAAATGTTGACTATTATGCCCTTATGACCTTAAAACATGATTTTTTTAAAATGTAAAAGAATAGAAACCTTAGTTACTGATTATTAGACTGGTCCCTAAAATTTGACATCGCGTTCGGTTCGGTTTATGTAACTAGTTTGCATAGATTGACCGAAACGGGTCAAACCTTATCATTTTTGTCTCAAAATCCAGAATGTGTTTAGTTTACCCATATTACACAAGTCTCCAAACTTGTCGGGTCTAAATCACATTCTATTCCGGTCTTCGCTTAATCGTGCGTCTGAACCGTATCTTCCTTTAAAACTAACCGCTCTAAGTTTAGGCTTAATCAAAGACCCGTTAGGAATCTAATAGGTTATTAAAAACCTTTGTTCCAGAATAGGAGACCCGGTAAAAGCTACGTGCACTCGCTGTTTGTGATTAATACTTGCAAAGGTAAATACTTTTAACTTATTTTCCCTATACGGGCTTGGGGTACGGTATATAAAATACCGCTTGGTCGGGCATTGAATTTTTAATTGTATGAAGATTAATTTATTGAAATTTTTGTTTAAATTGTTTTGTTTGATTAAAGCCTTTGGGGGGTTAATGACCATGTCCCGGATATCCTTGGCATCGTTTTACGAAATGGACACGACCTTAGCACGCGGGTGTAGGCGTACACCCGCTAGTGTATAAATAAATAATAAGGTATAACCGCCGGTTTCGGGAATAACCCGCCGCGGGACTATATCTTGTGGTGTGTCTATTAATCTTAAACCCGGCGTCTATCCGGGCTACTGAACGTATAACAAACATGTAATCCTTCAACAAGTTTATATATATAAATAATTATCCCAAGTTATAAAATATTTTGTGCCTCGTGCTTTCAAATCAATTTTTAAACCTTTTCAAAATGAGTCGGTTAATTGTATTTACCAGTGTAAACTGACGTATTTTCCCAAAAAGGTTAAGTGCATGTACTACTCGAAATAGGCTGGCCTCTCCTTAGCATCAATAAGAGTCTCGCAAGCTTGGATGCATTTAAGACTGATGAACTATGTTTCCTTTTTATTTGATCCGCCTGTGGATCTGTTTCAACTATTTTGTGATACTTAATATTACAATTTATTCGGTTGAAATAAATCTATCATTTGCTTCCGCTGTGCATTTAAAATTGTGTTGTTTGACTATGATGATGTCAACTACGTCACGATACTCCACACCGGGCCCACCGGTAATACGTGGAAATATCGGGGTGTGACAGGTGAAGACACTTGTACTAGACGGTTTTGCTTATTCCAGTAATAGAATCGTGTGCAAGTGTTTAAAGGTGATTCGGTATTGTTCTTTGTTATTCATATTTTCTGTTTTTCTTGAATCTCACCAAGTTTGGATTCCGCACAAACTTGGTGATTGTTTGATATCATTGAAAGATCCGTTTTTCGGGACTTACAATTGGTATCAGAGCCATTAGAACCTGTTCTAGGCTCGTTTTGATATTAAATATTCAAAATTTGGAATTTTTGTTCATCGCGTTCTTCGCAGGTTTCTTAAAAACTAGTATATTTTGGTGTTTATATTTTAAAAAAGGTTGTTTAAAGAATAGACATAATGATTGGTTTTGATAATTATTAATAATAATAATAATTATAGTTTTAATATTAATTGTTATTTTATAAAAAAAAAGTTTATTGACTTTATTTAAAAAAGGTTTTTAAAAAATTAATAATAATAATAATAATAATAATAAAATTAAAAAAGGTGGTTTGGTTTGGTTTTGTGGTGCGATTCAGAAAGCGGGTTCTTTCGACTGCAGAGTGTTTGAATTAGCGAGTGCACGGGTTCTCGTTTGGTTTGTGTTTTGAGAAAAATAACAAAAGTATCAACCACCCACTGAAATTATGGCTTTCATGTTTAACAAACCCGTGGCTCAAGAAATTATTGTTGAAGATATAATATGTGTCTTTTGCACTCCTGAATGTAGAGAAAGGGTTGAGGCATATCGATTACACAACGTTGAGCTAATACAAGATTACAAAGATATAAAAAGTAAAAATTTTACTTTAACAAAAAATGAAAAGCTTTATAAAGATAAAATCGAATCTCAGCGAAAAGACATCATTCAACTTAATGATGATCTAAGTGTAAAGACAGCCCATTACTTGGAGGTCAAAGAAAAGGTTTGCATTTTGACCAAAGAACTGGAAGAAATTAGAGAAAAATATTTAGTTAACGAAATCAACATTAAAAAGTATGAGTCTTCTAGTAAGTTGGCCAAAAATCTATGTGATTGACGTGTTGTCGTAGTCTCACGCAAATTTAATCCAAATACTACTAGATAGCTAGCGGTAAGTGGGTATCGAATACAAGGAGTTTGTGGAATATGTGCTATCTCAATGTATGTCTAACTAACTAGATTAATCTAAATTGCAAGAAATGTAATTTTCAATGTTTGGGTTGACTGGTTTTAATTATCTAGAATTACTAAATTAGAATACAAATCAAAGTCAAGTTTTGTAACAGGATAAGAAGGTAGTGATCATCCCGAGTTTCAGGTTTTAAGTGACAACTAACGTTCATGTTCAACTGGAAATAACCACATAGACATGGCTCATGTAAGATCAATTATTTGTGATGAAAGGGAACTAAGTACTCGGATTCCTAGAACGCGAGGTTGTTACCCGATGATCAATCAACATATATCCAACCCTAATCCCTCCCATGATATCTCGATTGCCAACGACACCAAGAACGTATGGTTTAGAACTATGATCAAACACACTTCAACAATTTACAAATATTCATTCATACACCGTAATCAACTAAACAACACATGCAAAGTTTATTACTCCAGAAATTAAAGATCAAAACATAATTGTCACAAGTAAAACCTTACACTCGAGGATGATCACCAACGAAATTAGCCTTCCATAGTTCGGTGCATCATCATAACAAAAAGTTTAATGTTCATACGAATCAAAAACACAAACCGAATGTTTAGAATCTTCAAGAACACAAGGAAAACAGCCAAAATCGCCCCTATCATGCTCCCAAAACCGAAAATAATGATTGGATATCAAAAGTCTCATCAAATGGTCATTAAAAGTGAGGAGTTATACTTTTCCGCTGAGCCTACCGTAAGCTATGGGGGCTACCGTAGCTTACGTACCGTAAGCTAAAGTAGCCTTTAGCATGAAATTTTGTTTTCTTCATACCGTTTTCGTTTCAACTCCGTTTTCTTCACCGTTTTCGCCTACGTTCTCGTAATTTCGTCCTCTATCATGCTACATTCTTAATTATTCAATTCCAATAAATTATTTTCTTCATTTAGGCTCCATCTTTCAATCTCCAATCCAGTCGCGCATATTCATAGCTTCATTTCTACACTTTTAAGCTCAGAATGTACCTGAAACACAAGCAAACGTAGTCATCTAACTCTAGACAATTACTCGATTAAATGTAGGATTAAAATACCATTTACAGCACTTAAGGGTCGTCCTACGGACTACCCGTCACATCCCCACACTTAATCGTTGCTTGTCCCCAAGCAACTCATCATAAACAACTCATAACTCCTCAAGCGATCAACATGAATCAAGCAAACAAATGTCCTCATTTTACTAACTTTTCTTAAAACCGGACATAACACACCCCTCACAATAACTCTCCTCTCGGTGACAGGTAAAAACTAGCAAAGATAAGCTAGCTCTCACTTAAAGCAAACAGGTGGTTGCACGAAAATAAGCTTGTAATTAAATCGGTCCTTCACCTAAATGATTTGCTAAACATGCACGTGAATCAAAGGAACTTAGAGGTTGTAACGTGGCAAGGCAAATGAGTAGGAAATGGAAATACATATGCGAAGTAGCTAACGATTCAACCCGGTCTTTTATTTCTAACTAAAATAAAACATAAACAACTATATACAAACTATCTCATTCATTTTTTACATTTTTCATTGCTTTTTCTCTTTTTTTTCTTTTCTTTTCATATCTCTTTTTTTCTTTTTTTTTTCTTTTGATTTAACAAACATAACAAACAAGCATACTAGAACAAGATCATTATACTAAAAGACCGGGTTAAATACGGGTTAATTTTTTAAGAGAAAGTAGGCACAGGTTAACAAAAGATCGGCTCAAAGCTCAAATGGGCTACTAAAGTCCAAACCCCCGCCCCTCTCGCTACCATGCTCATATATATAATTTATGAGGTCCAACCCCTCAAATCCCACACTTGGACTCACCAAGACGAGGCTACCTAGGTGCCCTAATCCTTTTCTGATGCATATCAAGCTAAGGCCTCAAACCGTATTCAAGCACAAGTTTTATGCACCACCACCCATTACCACTCTCATCAAGAAAAAGGGTATTCTAATAAATTCAAGTAGTGGTTCAAGTCTCACCAAGAAAGAACAAGGGGATATGGGTTGCCGGTGTGTCATGCAATTTAATACTCAACTGTTCAATTTGGACCATTTTTCGCTTGATTTTTAAAAGATTCACAATTTTTTTAAAATTTCCCCTCATCCTCACACTTGGGATACATTGTCCCCAGTGTATGGTTTTTGAAGGGAAGATCGCTTAAACCACTATAACATCAATTGAAGCTTTTCCACTCAAACCCAAATTTCTTTTTGTTTTTTATTTTTTATATTCTTATTACTAAAAACACCACCAACTTTCACAACCCATCACTAAACATATCAAAACACCACCCATCTGCCCAACCATAAACTTAAACATGAATATAAATACACATGTACAAAATGAGAACAAAACACGACCTGATAAGTAAATTAGCAGTGTTGGTAGTGATGCAGCCGCGGTGATCGGACAGGAACATAAGCGTCTCTTGGATTCTCTGATATCTCAGCAAGGATGTTGCCAAACATCCCCACACATGAATCATTGCATCCACGAGGATTGAAATGTAGTAACCTGCCAAAACACAAACACAACACCAAAAAAAACCAAACAAACACGAATACAATACTCTACATCTTCGGGTTGCCTCCCGAGAGCGCTAAGTTTAAAGGTCTTCAGCCAGACCATACCTGATATGCGTTACGATGGTCTCAATGCACACTTGCCCAAAACATTTTCAACGAGTGCCCAGAAATTTACATGCCATCTCCATAAGTTTGTCAGTATAATTGGCATGTTCAGACTGCACCTGCGGGTTTTGCTAATCCATTTCATGCAATATACCCTGATGTCTTGTAATTTCCCCCTTCTCATCTTCTCCCTCGAACCCTCATCCCCACACTTGTTAATTTGAATGATTAATATGGGAGGAGGTTCGGTACACATATTCATCTCATCGGACTATTCTGCCTCATCATCTGCACACACCATCTGATCCTCAAGTGACTCTTCATCATATAAAGGACTCATTGGTGTGGTATTATTCTCCACAACCTCCTCCTTCATGTGAGAATAATCTCTAATATCATCAGGTAATGGTGAGAGGCGTTGTTCTATCTCTATCTTCATTTTTAAATTCTGACACTTAGAAACTAAACAGTTAATTCGATCATCATCGGAAAGGTTGGGTGCTGATAAATACTGCTCGAGTTTGGACAAAGTTACTTCCAATATAGCAAGCTCTTTCTTCTCCTTGATATGATAAGTATAAACACCCTCGGGCTAAGAATATTCTCCGGGATGATATTGTCGATATCCCTGATACGGTCTTAAGATGTGCGCATCCATCATTTTTTATTCCAATACTTTGGGTTTTCTGAATACACCGGGCACACATCATAATCATAAGTATGATCACGGCCACAACAGAAACGTAGACCATCCGTCCTTGTCAAATAATAAACATCCTCGTCCCGATCATATCCATCCAAGTAATAACCATCCTCCATCTCTAAGTCATAATCATCAGCGTATGATGGAGGTGGAAGCTGTGAAACATAAGACACCGGTTATCCATGTGCCCTCCTGTAGTGGGCCTCGTGGCAACCGATACACAGATGACGTGGACCCCTGCACAATATATACGTATAAAAGCTGAAATCTGTGTAATGCTCCGTCATCCTACACAACACAACTCAACTACCAAGTGAAAATCACGAACATCAAAGAAAATCTTTTTGGGATTTTTAATTTTTTTTTAATTTTTAATTTTTTTCTAACTAATACACAAGATAACACACGTTGCGCACTACTCCCCGGCAACGGCGCCAAAATTTGACGTGTTGTCGTAGTCTCACGCAAATTTAATCCAAATACTACTAGATAGCTAGCGGTAAGTGGGTATCAAACACAGGGAGTTTGTGGAATATGTGCTATCTCAATGTATGTCTAACTAACTAGATTAATCTAAATTGCAAGAAATGTAATTTTCAATGTTTGGATTGACTGGTTTTAATTATCTAGAATTACTAAATTAGAATACAAATCACAGACAAGTTTTGTAACAGGATAAGAGGGTAGTGATCATCCTGAGTTTCAGGTTTTAAGTGACAACTAACGTCCATGTTCAACTGGAAAGAACCACATAGACATGGCTCATGTAAGATCAATTATTTGTGATGAAATGGAACTAAGTACTCAGATTCCTAGAACGCGAAGTTGTTACCCGATGATCAATCAACATATATCCAACCCTAATCCCTCCCATGATATCTCGATTGCCAACGACACCAAGAACGTATGGTTTAGAACTATGATCAAACACACATCAACAATTTACAAATATTCATTCATACACCGTAATCAACTAAACAACAAATGCAAAGTTTATTACTCCAGAAATTAAAGATCAAAACATAATTGTCACAAGTAAAACCTTACATTCGAGGATGATCACCAACGAAATTAGCCTTCCATAGTTCGGTGCATCATCATAACACAAAGTTTAATGTTTATACGAATCAAAAACACAAACCGAATGTTTAGAATCCTTAAGAACACAAGGAAAACAGCCAAAATCACCCCTATCATGCTCCTAAAACCAAAAACAATGATTGGATATCAAAAGTCTCATCAAATTGTCATTAAAAGTGAGGAGTTACACTTTTCCGCTGAGCCTACCGTATGCTACGGTGGCTACCATAGCTTATGGTAGCTTTCAAGTGGCTACGGTGGGTCTCTACTACCTTACGGTGGAAGAAAAATGCTAGGGGCTACCGTAATTTATGATAGCTACCGTAAGGTACGGTAGCCTTCAGCATGCAATTTTGTTTTCTTCTTAACTTTTTCGTTTCAACTCCGTTTTCGCCTACGTTCTCGTAATTTCGTCCTCTATCATGCCACCTTCTTAATTATTCAATTCTAATAAATTATTTTCATCGTTTAGGCTCCATCTTTCAATCTCCAATCCAGCTGCGCCTATTCATAGCTTCATTTCTACACTTTTAAGCTCCGAATGTACCTGAAACACAAGCAAACGTAGTCATCTAACTCTAGAAAATTACTCGATTAAATGTAGGATTAAAATACCATTTATAGAACTTAAAGGTCGTCCTACGGACTACCTGTCACTGATCAGCAACTTGCATACAAGAGAAATAAGGGGTGTGGGTTGGGTTTCAATCAAGTTCATCCTTCATATAATGACAACTACACATATTTAACTGTTACTGAGGAGGAATTGATGAATGAATGCAAGATGACTTACGGTCCTAAAACTGATAAGTCATCAATCAACAGCAAATCTGTTGATAATAAACGACCGACTCCTTCAATAAACTTTATTTCTAAAGGTACATTTGATCCTAATGTTTCGTCTACATGTGCAGATGAAGTAGTTGAAGTAAAGTTTGGAGATAATCTTGGGGATGAACCGGATTCAAATTCTGATTTCTCTAAAAACTCAATAAATGAATCTGAGTCTGGTTATGTTTTTGGACACGCTTTCCTTAATTCGTTTCATAGTTATGTGTCGTCTAGTGGGCCTGATGTTTTGGGCAAGACTGTGAATGCTTGTGATGAACATTTAGATACTGTGTGTAATGATGGTTGTTTTCCAGATGTTAATGATTGCGATGCTTCTAACTTTACAGCTACTGATAGTGTGACAGGGGAGGTCCCTAATGATGTATCTAGTAGAACCACTGAAACACATTCTCAAAAGGATCAGGATCAGGAGACTTCTTTGAAAAACGAAGCTGCCAGTGAACCATTCTTGAACACACATGGTTCATGTGCTGATAATTCGTCTAATGATTCTGCTGAAGTTTCTGCTAAAGTTTTTGGTGTTTCATCTGATAAACCAGAACTCTCGGATCCTACCATAGCTGATGAAGTGAAAACTAACATGAACAAGGCTCCAAGTACGCAAGCTGAACAATCTGAACCTTCTGTTAGTGATGAAAAGGTTCAGATCAAGCAACAAGAGCCGAAGCAAGCAGGTAAAGGACGCGGAAATAAGAAGCCTAAACACCAAAGACGATCAGGTTCTCCACAGTCCTCAACGGGCAGCAATACTTCGCAAAAGGCTCGTAATGTGAAAAATACTTTTGTTAAGCCAGTCAGTAATGGCAAATGTGAGAAATATGAATTTGACTGTGCTAACAAAGCTTTCGGAAAGACTAGTGAGATTTCTGAACAAGACGTGCAATCTAAAAAAAACAAGAAAACTCAGAAGAAATCTCCACCACAAAAGGCCCCTGCAAACGACAAGTATAGGCATCCAAATTCATCTTCGCCTGCAAGAAATATGCAGGCGCATCCAACGCAAAACGGACCGGTTTGTCCTTTGATACGCTTTAAAATATACATATTTTTATATAAATATTCTTACACTTTTAAGTGACTTTAGGGGTGTTTTTATCGGTTATTACTCCTATCTTGTTAATATTTGGAGTTTAAAGGTTTAAAGAGACAATGAGTTAAAATGAGTGGTAAGTATTTAATAAGCATTAAATTAACTAAATGTGTGTTTTTGAAAAGTGTCGTAGAATTCCAATGAAAGTAATATCATAATTGTGATTAAATGAACTCTTTAAAGCTATTAATTTCTTTATATATCATCAATTTACTCACTGTTATGAATTTTAGGAATTCCAACAAAGGAAACTGAAGTCACTAAAAGAAATAATGGAGCAGCAGATTAGACAAAAAAAAGTTGGACAACAATTGAGAAAAAAAGAGCTATTAAAAATTGCCAAATTGCCCTCGTCAAATCCACCTATTCACAACAATATGCCACTGTCATCCTTTCTTTTGTTCTTGGGCCAGTTGGGGATACACGAGATTATGGCCCACTTAAAGTAAGAAAAAAGGGCCGCATACATATCAACGAAAAGATATAAAGGGGGGAACGTGAGGGCAAAGGGGAAGGACAGAATAAATCATACTACGGACGAACATCAGATCGCACGGCAGCAAGAAAAGAAGGAAAAAAGAGAGGAAAAAAAGGGAGATTATTTAATTCGCGACCCGGTTAGATTTAAACGCTAAACTTTGTTCTTTTCATTATTAAACATGATGTATGCAGTTAGTTATATTGAACATTGTTTATGCGTTTTTATTTACTATGAGTAGCTAAACTTTTTATAGTTGCCTAGGTTTGATGAACTAGATGATTGTTTGAATGATTAACTTTTGGTTTTGAATGAATGTGATGATTTACATGTTATAATTTTTAACCCGATTCTAATTATTTGTGTGTTGGTGTTGATTGGTTTGATAATTTATTTGTTGGTTCCATTGCTCTAGATACTTAGAAATATACTTTAGAGCCGGGAGTCAGTCTAGGTTGTTAATCTTTCAGTCTAGACCTTGAAGGTGAGAAATCTAATTCAAGTGTAATAATTATTAAAACCAATTAATTAAAACGTGCAATCTCTTCTAGAGGTGAGAAATCTAATCTAGAATTGCTAGGTTATTAGCTGGGCGTTGTTTGGCAGTTTGGGTGGCCGATAACTCGGGTTCATCTGTTTATTCGCGTCTAGAGTTTCCTAGGGTCTCGATGTTCTTAGTTATTTCTGCTTCATAATTTGAGGGTTTTAGTAAATAAATTGCTTTATACCTGATAGTTGTGGGACTTGGTGGTCGATAACTCGAGTCAGTCCATTTTAGCACTTCATCACTTGTCATACTGTCAGGTTCGGTTTACCTTCCAGGGGTTTATCGGGTTAGGCAGAGTCTTCATTCAGAACCAAGGTTAGGATTTTATTCATGAGTCTAGGGATTCTTACCTAGGTAACCTATTTTTCTCATACTTGAGTTTCAGTCCAATCTCTAGTTGTTTGCGCTTGCTGCTGTTTGGTCATCTATTTTTTTTTTAAATTGTTTTTATATTTAGTTTAAAAAATATTTTCTCTCAAAACAAAACTAAATTATTAGGCTAGGGGTCGATAGAGGTTTAGTATCAAGAGTCGCTAGATTGTGTCCACGGTTCGATACTCGGGCTTACTTGTCTTACTACTTACGACCTGTACACTTGCCGGTAGTGTGTGGTTTACGGGTTTTTCCAATTTTTAAAACTTGTTGAATTTAATTAATACATATTTCACACATCAAGTTTTTGAATTAAATAATCTCCCTTTTTTTTCTCTTTTTTCCTTCTTTTCTTGCTGCATCTGGTGTTCGTCCGTAGTATGATTTCTTCTGCCGTCAACTGTTGTTCTCTATGCTTGCTGCCCTCAACTCCCCTCTCAATAAACATTCGATTTGTAGCAACCACTAATTCCATGACTGGGCCTGAAGATGTATCACAAATATTGTAAATGGAATGAGTCTTATGTATCAATGTTGAGCCGAAGTCGCAAAAAAAATTCATGAAACAATTGGCGGTGGCACAATGGTAGTTATTAAGAACCTTCAAGGGTGTAACAGTCTTTTTGACACTAAAAGTTCACTATGTCGTTTCTTTTTTTCATTAATTGCTATGTGAACTTCCTTTACACTTTGTGCTCAAATGCCAGCTTCTTTTCAATTTCATTCATAGGCTACATAACTCATATTAGTTCCAATAATTAAATGAAGCCAATTAATATTAAATAACTAATATGAATCATAAAATTATAACATGGGAAACTATGGTTTAGTGTCTAGTTAGTGAGTCGTTTGAGTCATAAAATTTGAAAAATAAAAAAAAATTAAAAAATTAAAAAAAAATTGCAAAAAATTGAAAATGTCCCTTGATTAAGATGTTTGCAAAATAAAAACGGAAAATGATAGAAAAATCAGTTTGTTCGGGTTTCAAATAATAATAATATGAGAAACAAAAAGTTGAGCTTGTGTCTAATTTGGGATGCGTAAGTAGGCCTGACCCAGTTTTAGGTTCCTATGATCTTAATATACCTAATTGTTAGTTTACTAGTGGGTTCTCATCTAGGAAAAGTGGGGAAATTGAAACCGCCAATAATAGCATAAGGGATGCCGTTATAAGCTAAGATCGTTAGAGTTTCTTATCATATCTCGTTGAAAGAAAAGAAAAAAATAATAAAGAAATAAATGAGCTAGAAACTAAAAAAAAGTAGTGCAGACCTATGTAATCTTGGTTGGGGATAACGACTCTACAACCGGAATACCTCTAGGATGTGTGAAATCGAAATTGCAAAAAAAAAAAAATTACCGACGCCTATTGTAATCTTGGTTGGGGATAGCGACTCTACAGCCGGAATGCCTCTGGGTTAGGTAAAGAAACGTCTAAGCTCAAAAGAAAGAAAAAAAATGAAAAAAGAAAAAAAATGAAAAAAATGATGAGAAAAGATTTGATTTTAAATTCTCTTGACATTGGTATAAAACGGTTAGGAAATAACCCAGTGGTTGTTCCTTTTGTCCTATAAGCTTGATGGGGGATTAGGTGGACTTACGATTCTTAGCGTGAGTCCCTTGGTAGATTAACCGAACTTAAAGTTAAATTGCATGATAAGGGCTTGGAGCCGGGTTTGGGTTTAAGTGGACACATATACTTGCAATCGCTGTTAACACAAGTTTTAATTTTAATAAGTAATCTATATTTTTGAACCTGAGTATTTCTGATTCTGATTCCGTTTGCATAAGTCTTTTTCAGGGACGAAAAAGGTTTAAGTGTGGGGATATTTGGTACGCTTTAAAATATACATATTTTATATAAATATTATTACACTTTTAAGTGACTTTAGGGGTGTTTTTATCAGTTATTACTCCTATCTGGTTAATATTTGGAGTTTAAAAGTTTAAAGAGACAATGAGTTAAAATGAGTGGTAAGTCAAGCGACCTCAGCGATTGGCTTGAAGGTTGGAATTGATTTGCAAGGTTATGAAGAAGTGACTAGATCTCTGATTATTGGTGAAGGTGTAGCAACAGGTTTACAATGAATTTTCTATCGGTGAATTTAAGGGGGGTGCGGGATTCCCGTAAATCAGATCGATTCAGGGGTATTATGACTTCTTATGGAGTACACTTTCTTGCTATCCAAGAAACTAAATTGGGGGCAGCGTCTAATTTTATGTTCAATGGATTCTGGGGAAGGTCTGCATTTCAACTGGAAACTGTTGATGCAGATGGCAGATCCGGGGGGCTTGCTTGTCTATGGAATTCGGGTATGTTCTCTTGTGACAATGTTATTAACGACCGTTATTTTTTGGCTCTGTCTGGATACTTGAATCACCTTGGTATTCGAATCAATCTGGTGAACATTTATGCTTCAAATGACGCTTCGGTTAGAAGGTCTATTTGGGATAAGTTGGTGGTTTTAAAGAATTCTATGCAAGGATTATGGGTCTTCATGGGGGACTTTAATGAAGTTAGGGATGATATGGAAAGGTTCAATTCGGAGTTCAATATGGCTAATGCGGAGGCTTTTAACCACTTTATCCTAGCTGCGGGTCTTAGCGAATACAACATCGGGGTGGTAAATTTACATATATCTCAGACCGTGGTGATAAATTGAGCAAGTTGGACCGTTTTCTTGTTTGTCTGGGCTTTTTGGAGAGATGGCCAACTGCTACGGTTCTAGCTCTTAATCGGGTTGTATCGGATCACAGGCCTATTCTTCTTTCCACTGTTCCCTCGGATTTCGGTCACATTCCGTTCAGGTGTTACAATTCTTGGATGGAAATGCCGGGATTTATGGAATTAGTGAAACAGTTGTGCTTGAGTTTTGTTTTTTGATGGTCCTGCGGATATGGCCCTAACAGTTAAACTTAGGTGGTTGAAAAATCAAATTAAGGCCTGGTTAAAAGTTGAACGAGCAAGGTTGGAAGGAGTTTACGTGGATACTAAGAAGCGGATTAGTATACTAGAGCGGTTGGCCGAGGAAAGGGCCTTGGAGGAGGAAGAGCTTCATGAAATAGTTGAATGTATTAATACCGTTTTGGATGCAGATCGTAGAAAGCAATCGGATGCTAGACAAAAGTCGCGTGCTAGATGGGCCCTCGAAGGAGATGAAAATTCAGCGTTTTACCATAATATTATTAACTCCAATATTAGTAATAATCGTATCAATGGCCTTATGATCGATGGTGCTTGGAATTCGAATCCAGTGGTAATTAAAGAGGCCTTCTTTGATTTTTTCGCCAAACAATTTGTGGAACCAATGAGTTCTCGGCCTGCCATCTCTTGTCATAACCTAGCTACTCTCTCGGCAGCAGAAGCCGATAGCCTGGTCATGCCTTTTTCAGCGGTCGAAATTAAGGAGGCGATTTGGGGTTGTGTTGGGGATCGGGCGCCTGGACCGAATGGCTTCAATTTTAAATTCATCAAAAATGTCACGGCCCCCGACCCACCCTGGACGGAATCGGGAGTCGTGAACAGCCCAGTGGTACCGGTGATTATTTTGAAAAATATTGCAGCGGAAATTTCAGCAGGACCGTGAGTTAGGAAAAATATCAGAGTTTAGAAAACACCGGATTTTATTTATTAAATAGATGGGATAAACCCATGTTTTACAATGGTAGCTTTAATAAAGATAAATTTTATTACATAAAACAATATTTCTTAATTTGATTTTAATTAATAAAATAAGCCACTTCTTGATGCCTTTCAGTGCCGTATCCATCTCTTACTCCAATCTACTGTAATTACCTGAAACGCGTTTTAAAAAGGTTTTGTCAGCGGGAAATACTGAGTGAATCATTCTATTTAATAAAACATATTTGTTATAATTTACAGCATTAAGATTTTTTACATTTGCTTCTTAAAGATTGGCAAAGACTTAATCACTGCAAAGTATAACTAGAAAACATTGTTATAAATTACAGTATTAAGGGAGATTACAATGTTTCTATATCAACCAACTACCCTCGGTACTTGTCACTCGACTCGTTTCTGTGACTATGGTCATATCACCCATTGGCTAACTCGTTGTCCAATGGTGAAGATTATCAAGTAATGTATACAAAACCCCACATACCGGCTGTAATATGGTGATTACATAAACTTAATCCCTGTAATTATAACTTTGAAAATAAACATGATTTTGAAAGTAATTTGATAAAAAGAGAATGACTCACATTATAAGCATGCAGATTCATACGGGCAAAGTTTAATCTACAGATAAGCCTTGATATATTGCAGATTTATACAGGCAGAGCTTAGCCTATTGATTTAGCCTTGTAACCTAGTGCACACGAACTAGGTAGGTAACTAATACAGCTTTTACGATAACTCACGAGATTAAAACCCTCACAACGAATGACAAAGTGCAATCACTTAAACATCCATCGGATTCACAACGAATGACAGAGTATTCCCCGAGTTCGGGTGGTACTCAAACATCCTGTCGGAATCACGAATAATGACAAAGGATAGCACTTAAACATCCATCGGATAGTTTCTATCGATCGGACATTGAATCGTAGCAGCGATCGAGTTAATACCCTGTATCGTAGCAGCACCCCGCTATACTAATTAGTGATTCGTGTGTGTTTTTAGAGTATTTGGACGATATCTCTGCGTACAATTTGAATTTTATCGTCGTTCAATCGCCAGAAATCAAGTCCCACTGCCCTCTATTTATACCTGAATTTTGACCTGGCTTACGGACCGTAAGCCTTATCCCTTACGGTCCGTAAGGGATACCTTTTCACTATAGGCTTGCCACGTGTGTGTGTAGGCTTACTGAGTCGACGGAATCGAGAAATTCAATTTTGACAGCGTTTTATAAGGATAATCATTAAGTAGGGAACACCCCCCTGAGTTTTAGGGGCCCTGATCCTGATTCTGATTGTTCTGAAAATTTTAGGGTTTGTGCAGAATCACTTGGGTGTCACAATTAGGGTTTCTTATTGGATAAAATAATAAAATAAATAGGACTTTTAATGAGGGTTGTTACATTCTCCCCACCTTAATAAAAATCTCGTCCTCGAGATTTGGGTTATGATATTTCTTTTAGACTTATGTCACATCTTAGTCAATAAAAACAGTATTAAGGTAGATGACACAGAATTAAAATATCAAATTTTGTGAATATGAGTTGTACTATAAGTAGGATTCAATGGTTCAACTGAATTAATTCAAGAAATCGATGACGAATGAAATAAAATGATATTATTTCCAAAGTGACTAGGTTCAAGCCAAAAGATATATGATCAATAGATATTTAAAATGAATGTGAAGGAATTTTAGAATCAATAAAATTCTTTGTCAAAAGAAAGCTTAATTTGATTGGTAACTGAGGAAGACTTAGAATTGACAGGTTCTAAATGAAATAAAAGCATGAAAAATGATTTGTCAAATATTTATGATATTCGAAAATCAAAGTGTTGAAATGAGTGAATTGCAAAGATACACAAAAAGACAATAGAGTTAGTGTATCATTGTTTAGAGTTCCAAGTTGTTTTAATTTGTGAAACAATGTAATAGTACACTATTAGTAACCATATTTTTCATACTATATCCTAGAGATCGAAATATAATAAGAAAAAGTTGTTTTGGCATGACCAATCATTATATTATATTTTGTAAAGCAATTGTAATATATATATTATTTGTGTTCCTGTCTGAACCGTATCTTACATATCAAATATAAATACTATGTAATATATATTATTTGTTACGTATTTTTACTATATGTAAATGGTCACCACTTTTAAATAAATATTATTTTAGTATTTTACTATATTATGTAAAATAACTTATATTTACTATGCAATATATATTACAAAACACCGTAATAAAGTTATTACAAAATATTTTAGTATTATTATTTTGTAAAAGAAATCACTATTATTTATAATGTTAAATGAAAATTGTAAATAAAGGGTGTAAAAATATTTATTGTACAAAAGTATTTGTAAAATATTTTATAAATATATAACACTTAATGGGTCAATACTATGTGATTACTTATTTTTATTTTGAAATCATATAACGTTGTGAATGTTTTTATAAATGTTGTAAATAAGTGAAAACGGAGATTATTCTTATATATTACAATGTTCCCTTAACCCAACGTAGTTGATGACTATCATATTATTCTTATATGGTTATTTTCTTGCCAGAGCGTTACGGTACATAGTTACCACAAAACATGTAATACATAATTATTTATATAATTTTATTCGTCCCTCTAATTTTTGTATTGTTTTATGAAAATATGTCTTCTCCTTACAGTACAAAGTATAATATTTTTATATATAATTAAAATTTACTAAATAAGTATGATGACTTAATTTATATATATTAACTAGTCATTATCATGGTGGATATTGGTTAGTGCTGCCTTGTTTAAGCATAGGTGGCCAGTCCATGCCTAACTAAGGCTAGGCTATTCAATATCTGCCCTTGACAATAACCCTAGTATTTTAAAATAATACTAACACTATTACTATTAATATTTTATTACTAATAATAAAACTGATATTAGTAATAAATATCTAAACATACACTTAAATGAGAGTATAACTCAAACATAATTTTTATACATATATATAAAAATATAAATTCTTCACCTCAATGGTTTAATAAGAATATAGTAATACTATTTTGTAAATTAGGTAATCACTTATGTAAGTTTCCATATATAATTAATTTTATATATTGTTTTTCGATTTAAAGCAATAATTATCACGAAAGGCTAGATTGATGTTGTAAGAATCATTAAGAGATACACTGAAATATGACAAGAATTTGTGTATCATTATCTTAGCACACGATTTGTGTTAAGATGGCTTATATAAATAATTAAATCCGTATATGATATATATAAACGAGATTAGTGCAAGTTTTAAATTTTGTGAAAATGTTAGTACAAGGTGATCATGATCAAAGAAATGATTCAATGAAGTCGAAGACTAAACAAGCCTATTATGGTTTACAACAAATGAAGTGCTTGTTGGGACTATTTTGAATATGATAGCTTCCATCCATCATATGGGATTTTGAAATGAATATGTAATGTGAGCAAGTCAAATAATTTGAACTTGATTTAAACGAAACAAGTTTTAATAAGAAAGTTCGGACATGGTCACAATAGAAACTATGTATGTCAAAGAAAAAGAAAATTAAATTTTTCAAGAAATTCATTGACTCGATAACAAGGAGTTATTGTTTTGCAATAATGCGGTTCACAGTACAAAAAGCGGAATGATATTTGAGTTTGGATAAAATAACAAATCTGAGTGAAGCCCTCCAGTGGTTTTTATAAATCAAATGAATCACATGCGCAACAAACAGTGCATGTGTAATGTGTGAATTTACCAGGAAATAAAATAGATCAATGTTCGCTACTATGAAAGAAATCCTCATGGTATGATGACTTTTAGGGGAAGTAGAAATACGAAAGTCAACTCTTTATATGCAGAAGTCAGAATTTCAGTGAAAGAAATATAAGAACTTCTATCTGGAATTTTGTGTAATAACTGTTGTTAAGTGACATTACCAGGGAATGTGAATAAAATAAAATAGGGAATTTGCAAAGGTATGTGACTCCTTTTGCAGTGATAATAATTATGACTCTGATTAGACTGTGCACCGATATTTGTGAAATCTTGTTACAATGTACCTCAGCGATATTCATTTTGTAGGATCATGTGGCAAAGTGCTTCTTTTTTATTAGTAGTTCTTCTTACTGACGGAATTAACATTGGTGTCATCGTGCCCAATTTATATTTTCCAAAAGTCTTGCCTCGAAAGTTGTGTGTGATATACTTCATCTTCTGTGGACTTATAATTAAATTTTCATGTGTTTTCTTGTACATTATCACAACTTTACATGCTTCTTGCTTGCGTTAATAGTTTATGGTAACGCATTGGAAATTGTTTATACTTTTGATGGTATCCCAACTTAATGGGTTTCTATTGTTATTATTGTCGCTCGAGTTACGAGGTAGATGATCACACGAAATAATGTTTGATATCGGAAAAGAGATTCCTGATAAAGAAATCTAGACACAGATACTTGTGCTTTATTCCAAATTAACTTTTGGAATTTCTTATAGATATACATATCTATATAATCATATATTTCACATGCTGTAATATACATACCCTTCATAAGGTCAATGTATTTAACAGATTCTTAATTCCAATAACAAGTCAGATATCAGATCATGATACTATTTAGGGAAATCTTGTCACTTGTTTGACATATTATATACCCCATCTTATCCGGTTCGCGCCGGAGAGGTAACCTCAGTATATCCGAACAAACTGGAGAGTCTACTACACCATACCCAGTCTTGCCGGAGAAAATTTTCTATTTCCCATAAATAGTATTTTTAAAAGTGCCACTTTCATTAGGGCTTTTATCCAGAATCAAGGAAACTTGTATTTCCCGTAACATATCTTATTCTAGCCCAAGTAATATCAATAAGCAAGATTTAAGTGTTATTGCTTATTTATCTTATCTTGCAATATTCTAATTACCATTCTTATGGCATACCAAAACTCATCATACTTTATTCACAAAAGTACTTAGCTTATCTTGAAGTTTTATACTAAGGCATCTTTTCTTAAGTTCAAGTCTAAATGTTATCATGTGTGCTACCAGTTAATAGCAATCTCCTAACTCTTTTATATGAACTTCGGTATTATTGTCACAACACCAAAAGGCTTAAAGCAGTGGCTCTGATACCACCTTCTGTCACGGCCCCCGACCCACCCTGTACGAAATTGGGAGTCGTGAACAGCCCAGTGGTACCGGTGATTATTTTGAAAAATATTGCAGCGGAAATTTCAGCAGGACCGTGAGTTAGGAAAAATATCAGAGTTTAGAAAACACCGGATTTTATTTATTAAATAGATGGGATAAACCCATGTTTTACAATGGTAGCTTTAATAAAGATAAATTTTATTACATAAAACAATATTTCTTAATTTGATTTTAATTAATAAAATAAGCCACTTCTTGATGCCTTTCAGTGCCGTATCCATCTCTTACTCCAATCTACTCTAATTACCTGAAACGCGTTTTAAAAAGGTTTTGTCAGCGGGAAATACTGCGTGAATCATTCTATTTAATAAAACATATTTGTTATAATTTACAGCATTAAGAGTTTTTACATTTGCTTCTTAAAGATTGGCAAAGACTTAATCACTGCAAAGTATAACTAGAAAACATTGTTATAAATTACAGTATTAAGGGAGATTACAATGTTTCTATATCAACCAACTACCCTCGGTACTTGTCACTCGACTCGTTTCTGTGACTATGGTCATATCACCCATTGGCTAACTCGTTGTCCAATGGTGAAGATTATCAAGTAATGTATACAAAACCCCACATACCGGCTGTAATATGGTGATTACATAAACTTAATCCCTGTAATTATAACTTTGAAAATAAACATGATTTTGAAAGTAATTTGATAAAAAGAGAATGACTCACATTATAAGCATGCAGATTCATACGGGCAAAGTTTAATCTACAGATAAGCCTTGATATATTGCAGATTTATACAGGCAGAGCTTAGCCTATTGATTTAGCCTTGTAACCTAGTGCACACGAACTAGGTAGGTAACTAATACAGCTTTTACGATAACTCACGAGATTAAAACCCTCACAACGAATGACAAAGTGCAATCACTTAAACATCCATCGGATTCACAACGAATGACAGAGTATTCCCCGAGTTCGGGTGGTACTCAAACATCCTGTCGGAATCACGAATAATGACAAAGGATAGCACTTAAACATCCATCGGATAGTTTCTATCGATCGGACATTAAATCGTAGCAGCGATCGAGTTAATACCCTGTATCGTAGCAGCACCCCGCTATACTAATTAGTGATTCGTGTGTGTTTTTAGAGTATTTGGACAATATCTCTCAATTTGAATTTTATCATCGTTCAATCGCCAGAAATCAAGTCCCACTGCCCTCTATTTATACCTGAATTTTGACCTGGCTTACGGACCGTAAGCCTTATCCCTTACGGTCCGTAAGGGACACCTTTTCACTATAGGCTTGCCACGTGTGTGTGTAGGCTTGCTGAGTCGACGGAATCGAGAAATTCAATTTTGACAGCGTTTTATAAGGATAATCGTTAAGTAGGGAATACCCCCCTGAGTTTTAGGGGCCCTGATCCTGATTCTGATTGTTCTGAAAATTTTAGGGTTTGTGCAGAATCACTTGGGTGTCACAACTAGGGTTTCTTATTGGATAAAATAATAAAATAAATAGGACTTTTAATGAGGGTTGTTACAAAAAAGAATTGGGATCTTTTCCAAGGAGATTTCATTAGGCTATTCCAGGAATTTTATGTCTATGGGACCATCAATAGATGCTGTGCGTCGTCGTTTAATGCGCTTATTCCGAAAATTAAAGATCCTTCGTCTCCATCAAATTTTCGGCCTATAAGCTTGATTGGTGTAGTGAATAAAGCAATCTCAAAGGTGTTGGTTAATCGACTTAGAGGAGTGGTATGTAGACTTGTGTCGGAAGAACAATCTGCCTTCTTGACTGGAAGGAATATTTCGGACGGTCCTTTGATTCTCAATGAAGTTATAGCATGGTTGAAGAAGGCGAAAAAGACCGGTATGATTTTTAAAGTTGATATTAACAAGGCTTATGATTCTCTAAATTGGAACTATTTGGATTCGATTATGGCCTAAATGAATTTCCCGGACCGTTGGAGAACATGGATCATGGCTACTCTTGTTACATCTCGAGCGTCGGTTTTGGTGAATGGTTCACCAACAATGGAGTGTGAGTGCTCTCGCGGACTACGACAAGGGGACCCATTATCACCTTTCTTGTTTATCTTAGCCATAGAGGCTCTGACCGGAATTATGAAAAAGGCCATGTCGGAAGGTATTTTTAATGGTTTGCGTTGTACATCTAATGGTCCGGTATTATCTCATCTTATATACGCGGATGATGTTGTCTTTCTTGGAGATTGGTCGAGCGAGAATGTACTTAATCTACGCAGAATCTTGAGATGCTTTTATTTGGTCTCGGGATTAAAAGTGAATCTCGCTAAGTGTTCCTTGTTTGGGGTTGATATAGATGAGACAGAAGTACAGCAAATGGCGGAATTGATGAGATGCAAAAGAGGTACCTTTCCCTTTAAACATTAAGGATTAGTGGTAGGGGCCAATATGAATCTTATTCGTAATTGGAAATCGGTTATAGAAATTTTTAGAAATAGATTATCTCTTTGGAAAGCTAAAAATCTTTCTTATGGCGGAATAATCACCTTGCTTAAATCACTTTTGAACTCGTTGCCGACATACTTTTTCTCCTTGTACAAAGCCCCGGCAAAAGTTATTGATATTCTTGAGAAGTTGAGGCGGGTTTTCTTTTGGGGCGGGTCGGATGATAATTCTTATATGAGTTGGATGGCTTGGGAAAAGGTTATTGCTCCAGTCGATTATGGCGGTCTAGGATTCGGTTCTCTTAGAGATGCTAACCTTGCTATGTTGGCAAAGTGGTGGTGGAGGTTTAAAACGGACAAAGAAAGGTTATGGAGAAGGGTTGTGTGGGCGGTTCATCATAATAATCGATCTTGGGCACCGATTCCGGCAAAGGTTTCTTTGGCGGGACCTTGGAAGCAAATAGTCGGTATACAATCACATCTGAATCGTCTTGGTATTAGTCTTCCTGATTTGTTATGGTGTAATGTGGGCTGCGGATCGACAACGGCCTTTTGGTTAGACACTTGGATTGGAGGTCAGCCATTGTATAGTGAGTTTCCTCTCCCTTTTGCTCTTGAAAAGGAGAAACTTTGCAGAGTTTCTGACCGAGTTGTATGGGGACATGAATCAATTAATCTGTCTTGGTGCTGGAAGCGGTCGTCCTTAGCTGATAATGAAAGAGATGAATTACTGGAATTGTCACTCCTGCTGTGCGATTTCGTCTCCTCTTCTGGACCGGATAAGTGGATATGGAGATTGGATGATTCAGATGCTTTCTCGGTTGCGAGTATTAAACGGATATCGGCTGCTTATTCACGAACCATTCCTGAATATCAGTTTGTATGGAATAAATTCCTTCCTAAGAAAGTTGGGATCGTTTCATGGCGGGCTGTATTGGATCGATTGCCGACGAAAGTGGAATTGGCTTCTAGGAACATCTTTATCAGTGACTCCAGGTGCCTTCTGTGCGGCGATTTTGACGAGACCAGCGAACACCTGTTTGTTTCTTGCCATTTCGCTCAATCGGTATGGTTAGTTGTGGCTCAATGGTGCAAAGCTCCTCCCGTGATAGCCTTCAGCCTTAAGGATATCCTGGATTCACATACGCAGGTTCAAGGTAATGCTAAGAGAAAGAAAGTTTTCAATGCTATATCTCAGGTTGTTATTTGGAGCCTATGGAAGATAAGAAACGAGGTTTTATTTCGTCAAGCCGCTCCGAGTGTCGCGAAGGTGGTGGAGGAATCCAAGACGATGGCCTATCATTGGGTTAAGAATCGATCGAGGTCATTGCATTGGTCTTGGAGCGATTGGCAAAGCTTTAACTTGATATGGTAACGTAGTATTGTAATGTAATTGGTGATGCTTTTGGTAATGGTCGTTTGGTGTAATTGGCGTCTTGTATGTAAATTTGGTGTCTAACTTCTTGCTAGTTGAAATAATAATATTTTTGTTGGCCGTTCAAAAAAAATATTTAATAAGCATTAAATTAACTAAATGTGTGTTTTTGAAAAGTGTCGTAGAATTCCAATGAAAGTAATATCATAATTGTGATTAAATGAACTCTTTAAAGCTATTAATTTCTTTATATATCATCAATTTACTCACTGTTAGGCCGTGGGGTATGGTGGGGCGGGAGTTGGGCTTGGGTTGGGGCATTTGGTGACACGTGGAATGGGAGCCCCCCACCGCCTGGTTACGTGTAAGCGGGGTATGGCGGGGCGTGGGTTGGGCTTGGGTTGGGTGCACCGCGTGGCAGAAGCAATTAAAAAAAATACCAAAAAAATTATAAAAAATCACACAACAATTATAAAAAAAAACCTACAACTTCATTAAAATTTAAAACATTACATAGTCCTAAAAATTACAAAATAACAAACCTAAAGCGTTAAAAAAATTTCAAAAAGGTCGATCTTGTCGAACGCCTTTTTTTCCTTGCCTCGAAACTCTATGTTAGCCACCGCCACCCGGTCCTCGTGGCTTAACTCGCCACCGGGAACGGCTTCGTAGTAAGCCTTGAAACGCTCGAGCTTGGGCCGTAGATCGCGCCATTTATATTGGCACGCGTTGAGGTTGTGGCGGTCGTTACCGACGTTAAGTCGGTAGGCTTCGAATGCTTCCACCCAATATTTTGTTTGGCCGGGTGGCCGACCCTTCACAACGTCAACGACGCTTGTGACGAGAGCAATTTCCTCTTCACGAGTCCAATATGCCATAGCGGGGTTGGGTTCGTGGGATGGGGTGGACCAGTGGGGTAGCGGGTTTGCGAGAAGTGGTAGCCGGTGGGGTTGTTGGTGGGGTTGTTTGGTTCGTGGGATGGGGGGACCAGTGGGTTGGGGTTTCAATATATAGGCCCTTTGGGTGACCCGCGTGGCGGTTCAGGGAGATGGGGGGACGGTTTGAATTTTAAAATTCAAAATTCAAAAAACCAACCGCCTTACGTGGCGGGTGAGCCAATGAAATTCAGCCAACTAGCATGGCCATACCGACCCATGCCCGGCTTGAAAACCAAGCCCCAAGGGCCACGCCCAAACCCCCGCCCCATACCCCACGGTCTTATGAATTTTAGGAATTCCAACAAAGGAAACTGAAGTCACTAAAAGAAATAATGGAAAAGCAGATTAGACAAAAAAAAAGTTGGACAACAATTGAGAAAAAAAGAGCTATTGAAATTGTCAAATTGCCCTCGTCAAATCCACCTATTCACATATTTTCTCTCAAAACAAAACTAAATTATTAGGCTAGGGGTCGATAGAGGTTTAGTATCAAGAGTCGCTAGATTGTGTCTACGGTTCGATACTCGGACTAACTTGTCTTACTACTTACGACCGGTACACTTGCCGGTAGTGTGTGGTTTACGGGTTTTTCCAATTTTTAAAACTTGTTGAATTTAATTAACACATATTTCACACATCAAGTTTTTGGCGCCGTTGCCGGGGACACGGTGCGCTTTTGAGACGATCCGAGTCGGGGATTTAGCCATTTTACTGCTTTCTTAGATTAGTTGTTTTTTTTATTTCTTAGTTAAAAAAAATAATCAATAAAAAAATAAAAAAAATAATAATAAAAACCAAAAATTAAAAAAAAAAAAATTGTTTGCTTTCTTAGGATACTTGCTAGTTCTGTGTGCCTAATTGTTTAGCTTGCTTGTTTGTGATTCGTGCCATTCTACTTGCTTTTCAGTATATGCACACACGTTCCTCGGGCCCACCTGATACTTCACCATTCTCTGAGCCCGAATCCGATTTCCACCGTCGCCTACGTCAGCTTAAGTTTAAGGTTCCAAAAGTAGAATTCAATCTAGAACCCGAAGTAGTTATGGCTGATCGTAGGACTGTTGCTGATCACATTAGTGTTGTTCCCACCACCGTTCGCTCGAGCATCACACTTCCCGCTGTAGAGGCAAACAACTGGACCATCCCACCCACCTTGATCAACACCATTACCCATTCGATCCAGTTCCATGGTTTACGAGACGAAGACCCACATGCTCATCTGACTAGATTCGGTAGGGTCTGTAGTACTTTCCGCCTTACAGGCGTCACTGAGGAGGCCATTTATCTTCGTTTGTTTCCATTCTCACTCACTGATCAGGCTGCTATCTGGTTAGACTCCCTCCCACAAGGAGCAATCACCACTTGGAATGATCTTCAGTCTAAATTCTTACAGAAATACTTCCCACCTGCGAAAACCGCTCGTCTTAGAAATCTCATCTACGCATTCACCGAGCAACCGGGGGAGTCTTTCTACGAGACTTGGGATAGGTTTAAGGCGCTGCTGAACAAGTTCCCACACCATGGTCGTGAGGAGTGGAGAGTCATGGAGAAATTCTATAATGGAGTTTCTGAAGCGACTAAGAGATTGCTTGACTCCACAGCAGGAGGCAACATGATGAAGACCAAGACAGCTGTTGAGTGTCTTGAGATGATAGAGGATCTAGCCACCAGTACTTACACCGAGCCAGGCTTTGGGGGCGTTACTGCTGCCCCTAAAGGTATTCATACGGTAGATTCTAGTGTAGCTTTAGCCGCCCAGGTCGAATCCTTGACAAAGATGGTTAAGGACATTCAGGTTAAGATTAGTTCTAAGTGTGAGATGTGTAGAGGTGGGCATGAGACGATAGATTTCCCGGTAGGATCCGAGGAGGAGTTGAGTTTTGTTCAGAACCAGGGACGAGGCCAGGGTTACAACTCTGGATGGCAGCAACGCCAAACCTCGAATTAGCGAGGTGGGAATCCCCCTGGATTCCAACCACGTCAGAGTCTCTTCAGACCCCTGCTGATGGACAGAGTAGTGGAGAGCCTAAGTCTGAGCTGAGTGAGTTTTTAAAGAGGAATGAGGAGAGCCAGAGTAGGACGAATAAACTCCTAGAGTCGATAGTGATGCAGGGTGAGGCTAGACATCAGGAGCAGCTGAATAAAAACCAGGAGTTTGAGTTGATGTTTAGGAATCAGAGGTGCACCATACAAATTCTAGAGAGAACCATAGGAGAAATGGCGAGTAGGATGACTGAGTGGCCCGCAGGTTCATTTCCTAGCACCACGCAGCTTAACCCTAATGCCCAGTTACATGCCGTGTTCACACGTAGTGGTAGGAGCACAGGACTTGTTGATGAGGGGTTTGAGATAGAAAAGGTGATAGAACCTGAGAGGGTTGTTGAGAAAGAGGTAGAACCGGAAAAGGTAGTTGATAAGGTGGTTGAACCAGAAGATGAGATTGTAGAAGAACCGGTTGAAGTGTATGAGCCCGTTCCTCCATACCCTATGAGACTTTTGAACAAGAAGCAGATTGCTCAGTATAATGGGTTTTTAGAGATGATCAAAAAGCTTCACGTAGACATTCCCCTCCTTGAGGCTTTGGCTAAAATGCCTAAATTTGCCAAGTTTCTCAAGGGACTCCTGCTCAATAAGAAGAAAATTGAGGATCTTTCAATTATTACATTGAGTGAAGAATGTTCTGCGGTTATCTCAAACAAACTTCCCACAAAGATGCCAGATCCAGGAAGTTTCACCATTCCTTGTGAGATAGAGGGTTATGAGTTTAGGACTGCTTTGGCCGACCTAGGAGCTAGTATAAATGTGATGCCATATTCTGTGTTTAAGAAGCTTAAGCTAAGAGAGCCGAACCCGATCTACATGAATGTTCAACTCGCCGATCGTTCAGTGAAATTTCCTAGAGGTATAGTTGAAAATGTGCTAGTGAAAGTAGGTAAGTTTGTGTTTCCTACTAATTTTATTGTTCTTGACATGGGCGAGGATCCTAGTGGACACTCTTGTGTTTCACTCATCTTAGGTCGTCCATTCCTTTCTACTGCGAAAGCTATAATAGATGTTCATAGCGGTAAGATAACTCTTAGTGTCACTGATGACACGGTTACATTCCATGTTAATGGAAAGAATTTCGAGAAGGTAGGGATGCCCTCGGTAATTAGGCAAGAGTTAAAGGGAATTGGAGATGTAAGAATGGTGAGTGATAGGAAGAAGGAGAAGCATGTTGGGTTTAAGGAAAAGGTGGAAGTAGTAGGCGGTGAGGTTGGGTTTAAGGATAGTTCTTGGAGTTCGGGAGAGTTTAGTTTGGGAGACGTGAAGGAAACTAAGTGTGGGGATGGTATTTTAGTGTGTAACTCGAGGTATAAATTCCCCACGAGCGAGCATAAGTCGAGTTGGTTTGATGGCGACTTTTGGAGAAAGAAGGGTTTCGGTATGAGTGATTGTTTTAGAGGCCCTAGTGAGAGGTTCAGGGGTGAGTTTGATCTTTATGATCCCCTGTGAGTTATGATAACTTGTTGTAGAATTGTATGTTTTTTAGTAGTGTTTTTGAGTCAGTTTTGTGTCGAGTCGGTACTGCTTGGGTTTTGCTTGTTTTTGTTTGTGCAGGTTTGAATATGTACCACCCGTACTCAATCTCCATTCGGGTGATTTCGGAGCTGTACAACAAATTTCAAGGAATTTTCCAAGTGTACTAGTCAGTGTCAGAGCCGATCGTGACCGAAATGCTATACGATCGAGCTGGATTGGACGAGAGTTACGGAGCATATGTGATATTAAACCAGCTAAGTCCTTTCCATTTATGCCCTTTGTCGTTTTAGTTCTTATTTATTTTAGTATTTTGAGTCGGTTTCCATCCTACATTGAGGGCAATGTAGAATTTAAGTGTGGGGATGGGAAACTATGGTTTAGTGTCTAGTTAGTGAGTCGTTTGAGTCATAAAATTTGAAAAATAAAAAAAAATTAAAAAAAATTGAAAAAATTTGAAAATGTCTCTTGATTAAGATGTTCGCAAAATAAAAACGGAAAATGATAGAAAAATCAGTTTGTTCGGGTTTCAAATAATAATAATATGAGAAACAAAAAGTTGAGCTTGTGTCTAATTTGGGATGCGTGAGTATGCCTGACCCGGTTTTAGGTTCCTTTGATCTTAATATACCTAATTGTTAGTTTACTAGTGGGTTCTCATCTAGGAAAAGTGAGGAAATTGAAACCGCCAATAATAGCATAAGGGATGCCGTTATAAGCTAAGATCGTTAGAGTTTCTTATCATATCTCGTTGAAGGAAAAGAAAAAAATAATAAAGAAATAAATGAGATAGAAACTAAAAAAAAGTAGCGCAGACCTATGTAATCTTGGTTGGGGATAGCGACTCTACAACCGGAATACCTCTAGGATGTGTGAAATCGAAATTGAAAAAAAAAAAAATTACCGACGCCTATTGTAATCTTGGTTGGGGATAGCGACTCTACAGCCGGAATGCCTCTGGGTTAGGTAAAGAAACGTCTAAGCACAAAAGAAAGAAAAAAAATGAAAAAAGAAAAAAAAATGTAAAAAATGATGAGAAAAGATTTGATTTTAAATTCTCTTGATATTGGTATAAAACGGTTAGGAAATAACCCAATGGTTGTTCCTTTTGTCCTATAAGCTTGAGTGGGGATTAGGTGGACTTACGATTCTTAGCGTGGGTCCCTTGGTAGATTAACCGAACTTGTTTTAAATTGCATGATAAGGGCTTGGAGCCGGGTTTGGGTTTAAGTGGACACATATACTTGCAATCGCTGTTAACACAAGTTTTAATTTTAATAAGTAATCTATATTTTTTAACCTGAGTATTTCTGATTCTGATTCCGTTTGCATAAGTCTTTTTCAGGGACGAAAAAGGTTTAAGTGTGGGGATATTTGATACGCTTTAAAATATACATATTTTATATAAATATTCTTACACTTTTAAGTGACTTTAGGGGTGTTTTTATCGGTTATTACTCCTATCTGGTTAATATTTGGAGTTTAAAGGTTTAAAGAGACAATGAGTTAAAATGAGTGGTAAGTATTTAATAAACATTAAATTAACTAAATGTGTGTTTTTGAAAAGTGTCGTAGAATTCCAATGAAAGTAATTTCATAATTGTGATTAAATGACTCTTTAAAGCTATTAATTTCTTTATATATCATCAATTTACTCACTGTTATGAATTTTAGGAATTCCAACAAAGGAAACTGAAGTCACTAAAAGAAATAATGGAGCAGCAGATTAGACAAAAAAAAAGTTGGACAACAATTGAGAAAAAAATAGCTATTGAAATTGCCAAATTGCCCTCGTCAAATCCACCTATTCACAACCACATGCCACAGTCATCCTTTCTTTTGTTCTTCGGAGAGTTGGGGATACACGAGATTATGGCCCACTTAAAGTAAGAAAAAAGGGCCGCATACATATCAACGAAAAGATATAAAGGGGGGAACTTGAGGGCAAAGGGGAACGACAGAAGAAATCATACTACGGACGAACATCAGATCGCACGGCAGCAAGAAAAGAAGGAAAAAAGAGAGAAAAAAAGGGAGATTATTTAATTCGTGACCCGGTTAGATTTAAACGCTAAACTTTGTTCTTTTCATTATTAAACATGATGTATGCAGTTATATTGAACAATGTTTATGCGTTTTTATTTACTATGAGTAGCTAAACTTTTTATAGTTGCCTAGGTTTGATGAACTAGATGATTGTTTGAATGATTAACTTTTGGTTTTGAATGAATGTGATGATCTACAAGTTATAATTTTTAACCCGATTCTAATTATTTGTGTGTTGGTGTTGATTGGTTTGATAATTTATTTGTTGGTTCCATTGCTCTAGATACTTAGAAATATACTTTAGAGCCGGGAGTCAGTCTAGGTTGTTAATCTTTCGGTCTAGACCTTGAAGGTGAGAAATCTAATTCAAGTGTAATAATTATTAAAACCAATTAATTAAAACGTGCAATCTCTTCTAGAGGTGAGAAATCTAATCTAGAATTGCTAGGTTATTAGCTGGGCGTTGTTTGGCAGTTTGGGTGGCCGATAACTCGGGTTCATCTGTTTATTCGCGTCTAGAGTTTCCTAGGGTCTTGGTGTTCTTATTTATTTCTGCTTCATAATTTGAGGGTTTTAGTAAATAAATTGCTTTATACCTGATAGTTGTGGGACTTGGTGGTCGATAACTCGAGTCAGTCCATTTTAGCACTTCATCACTTGTCATACTGTCAGGTTCGGTTTACCTTCCAGGGGTTTATCGGGTTAGGCAGAGTCTTCATTCAGAACCAAGGTTTGGATTTTATTCATGAGTCTAGGGATTCTTACCTAGGTAACCTATTTTTCTCATACTTGAGTTTCAGTCCAATCTCTAGTTGTTTGCGCTTGCTGTTGTTTGGTCGTCTATTTTTTTTTAAATTGTTTTTTTTATTTAGTTTAAAAAATATTTTCTCTCAAAACAAAACTAAATTATTAGGCTAGGGGTCAATAGAGGTTTAGTATCAAGAGTCGATAGATTGTGTTCACGGTTCGATACTCGGACTTACTTGTCTTACTACTTACGACCGGTACACTTGCTGGTAGTGTGTGGTTTACGGGTTTTTTCCATTTTTAAAACTTGTTGAATTTAATTAACACATATTTCACACATCATCCTTCAGGCCCTGCTAGAGCAAATCAAGCTTCTCAAAATGTCTTTCCTATGAAAAGACAAACTTGCTACAACTGTCGCATTGCGGTTCATATTGCTAGAAACTGCATTGGCTTGGAATGATAGTTATCCTTAGGTGTAAATTCGCAAAATTACTGAACCATATATTCCGACGTTGATATCCCGCACAGGCTAGCTGGACAGAGACCTGCGACCGCTCCTCCTCCGGATATTAACAACTTTTCAAATTCTATGTTTGGAGGGTTTGCGCCTATGGCGTCTGCAAGATTTGGGAATTTTGCGTTTTCTACTGGTATTGGTGGGTTGTTCACAACTTGTTCCCATCTTTAGCTAAAATGAATGTTCATGCGACATGTTTATGGGCCGAGGTTTCTGGGTGGGTTTCATAGGTGTCATCATATTCATGAGTATTTCCATTCTAGGCGACGACATCGATATTGGGGAGATTGTAGAAGCCGGTGATGATTGTGTAACTATTAGTTTCTTGTTGAAAGTGAAGGGATTTGTTAGCGTGTTTCAGAGATCAATCTGGGCATGAGCTGGTGATCATAAGATTCCATGTAACGAGCGGTTTCGGTTTTCTCATCGTATCCTGTCAGCAAAACTTACCGGAACTGAAATAGCTGGTGTACCAGCTGGATCTTTTGAGCTGGATATGGCTTCTCTGCCTGCTAATTTTGAAGACTATTGTTCGTATTCTTCTAACTATGTTAATACTTCTTCTAAATCTCATGAAGAAACGGTCAAACTCGTTCTTAATTTGGTAAGTACTCCAAAGAAGCGCATTGATAAGGATAGAACGCTTAAACTTCGTCGATCACCCAGAGGTTTGGGAAACCAGAAAATCTAATTCTTGAGCCAAGGTCTGGACCACATTTTATTTTAGTAAAATTATGTGTGAACGTTAAATCTTGTTTTAAATGGATGATATATTAGAAACTTGATCAGCTAAATTTTGGGAAAAAAATATTTTATAAGATTCTTGAATCTTGAGGCTGGTAAACTTTCTGGGCATTTAAACTAAAGAAATTCTGTGTTGTTGTCTTTGTTCAAGATCAAACTCATTTAAGGGTGTTCATCGGCTCAGTTATTTGGGTTATTCGAATTTGAAATTTTGAAACCAGTTTGACTTTGAACTACTTTGAGTTCAAAATTTGGAAAAACTGTTAGCATGAAATTTGGAAAATCGATTCGAATTCGTTTAGATAAGGACTCAATTCGAATGTTCAAAACCTGAGCTCGGCTCGAATCAAATATGGGTTATTGGAGTCTGATTTGAATAATGAAATGCTTTATTCACGTTTTCTAGCGATGTTTCTTGTAAAACTTGGATTAAAAAAAACAAAAAAAATAAAAATTTACGTTTCCTAATATTTGATTTAACTTTTGCTTTTATGCATTCAATCTTACAATGGACTGATCTTCAACAAAGTTTGTTAAAAGAATGAAGAAACACAGCAAGAAATCGTCAAAACCGATTGAGACATAAGTTTTTGGCTATGGTGGTTTATAACATAATTTTATGGTTTGGTTATTGCTATTTGCGTATAAATAATTGATTAGGGTCGAACCGAAGATCAAACCAATATATGGTAGGTACTGGCTCGGTCTTAGTCTTTTCGGGTTGGGTTGACATTAAACATTTCGTTCTAAAGCTCTGACATCAAACACCTAAAGTTTGTTCACAAATCAATTGTAATCAACACATTATTGGTTCTGAGTTTTTAGTTTTACTATCAATTCTGATAAAATTTCATACATAGATAGAAAGAAGTAACCGTTAATCTGAACTCGTTTTTGTGAGATTAAATATATTATTATTGTAATATTTAATCTTGTAGCCATTATAATCATTTATATTATATAGATCAAAATATATTAATAACCTATTAATAATTAGTTGGTAATTGTTGATGGACCATATTACCCTTATTAACTAATTAGGTTTCCTCTTGGGTGTATATATAAGGAGATTATTAGAGAGTTTAAGGGTTAGACACTTAGACTTTTACACAACCCTCATAACATCATTCTCGGCTCTCTCTCCATAACCGAAACCAACCCTTGTTTCGGTTTCATCACCATCATAACGTTACACCCTAAGGAGGAACCAGATCATCCTGACAAGTATGTCGAACTCAATGGCTGCATCTCTGACTGGATTCTCTGCTGGCCTGTCTGCTGTAACAGGTATGTTATTCTTGTTTTCCATTATGTTTAAACAGAACTGATCAACATGTGGTATCAGAGCATATGTTGATAAATCAGTTCTGTTTTCGTATCCATTATTCTGGGATCAAAATCTGGAAAACAGAATTTTTGAAAGTTTATAAAAATCATGGTTGTTTTCGGTTTTCTTTGAGCCGAAATCAGTGTTTTAAGAAAAGGGTGGTTAATCATGTCACCTGAAACCAATATGGGTAAATTAGTATCCGAAATCTGTTAATAGAACTCTTAAAATTAAGGTTTCGGATCCCAGAATTATGTTTTATTTTTCTAGGGTTCATCACATGTTCTAAGAAAAACTCGTAAATTCCTTAAGTTTTGGAATATAATTTGGATTAGTGGATGTTTTTTACTGTTTTAATCCGAATTTTATCTATTAAAATTTTCAAAAACTGTTAATAGATAACAAGTTATAATTTTCAAAATCTTTGATAAGTTTAGATCAACAATAAAACAGGAAACACTATCCCACAATCCCTAAAATTTCGAGCTTTCAGTTATTATCACAGAACAGCTGTTAACAGTGGACTCGAGACCATCAGATTACGACTCGAGACCATCAGATCACGAATCGAGACCTTCAGATCTTGACTCGAGACTACAAGGTCTCGACTCGAAATCATAAGAGTTCTCAAAACTTTACAACTCGAGACAACAGTCTCGACTCGAGACCACTGAGTTTTCGACTAAAGGCTTCAATCTTCATAACTCGAGACCATGGTTGCGACTCGAGATCTCATTATGGAGTCGAGATCTCATAAAACACGGTAGTCGAGACCATGATTACGACTCGAGACCAAGGTTGCGACTCAAGACCTCATAACTAACTCGAGATCTCATAAAATACAGTAGTCGAGACCATGGTTCCGACTTGAAACAACAAGGTTGTGACTCGAGACCTCACAACTGACTCGAGATCTCATAACTCAGTCGAGACCTGACTCGAAACCTGACTCGAAACCTCATTATTTTAGACTCGATCCGCGCTAACAGGTGGTTTGCTATTGAATACTTGGTTTTGTTAACACTTAATTGCCTAATCAGAATCAGATAACTTTTTACAAAACCAAAATAGCTTAACTTGAATGAGCTTCTGATGTATCATTTCTGGCCAAAGCTGATTTAATACATCTATTTATTGTTCAAGTATTATAAAAGGCTATGTTGAGTATACATTACAAACGTAAAATGTCTTAATTTCTGGTCAAAGCTGATTTTAATTCATTTATGTCTAGCATACTTGACAAGTGCATAACTAAAGTGATTGTCTCATTTCTGGCCAAAGCTGATTTGTCACGATTACTTTGCACACATACTTAAATGATTACACTTCTGGCCAAAGCTGATTTGTCTTCGTTTAAGTAGAATTTTAACTAAGTCTATTATTTTGATGCTAGTAATAGACAATATCACAGCTTCTTAATTAAAATGGTCATTATTTATGCCTGCCTTAGTATAACATGCCCTTAGATCACATTAGGACTTCATTTCTTAGTATCATAACTTGCTCACCTTATTTCCACTATCAACACCCAATTGCGGGATTCCACCTTTGACTGGTTATAACTTTGCTGAATGGAAGGATGCCCTCATGCTTACACTTGGATTGCTAGACTTCGATTATGCTCTTAGAGAGAATAAGCCAGCGGACCTTACCACTCAAAGTAATGCTGCTGAGCAGATAGTTCATGAAAAATGGACTAGGTGTAACTGCATGTCTTTCATGTTCATGAAGCAGTCCATTCATAATGCAATTAGAGAAGCTATTCCTGATTCTGAAGATGCTAAAACCTACCTGGCTTCTGTGGAGGCTCAATTCAAAGGAACATTAAAAGCACACGCTAGCACTCTTATCCTCAAGCTGGTGACGACTAAGTATGATGGGAGGAGCGGCATTCTCGAACACATCATGATGATGCATGACATGGCCAATAAGCTGAAAGAGCTAGAGATGGAAACCAGTGATGGTTTTCTTGTTCACTTCATCATCACTTCGCTTCCTTCGTCCTATGAAGCATTCAAGTTCAATTACAACACTCAGAAGGACAAATGGACGATGAGTGAGCTGGTCGCTATGTGCGTACAGGAGGAAGAGCGTATGAAGATGGATTGCACTACCGATGTTGCTAACTTCACCACCTCCAACTCTAAGAAGAGGAAGAATAATCATCACAGAAAGGATGCTTCCAAAGTCCAAAAGCCAAATCCTAATACAAGTGCACCTTCCAGCTCTAAGAGCTCCATAGGCAAACCCTATTGCAAGTTTTGTAAGAAAACAGGACATAAGAAAAAGGAATGCCCTGACTTCAAGGAGTGGCTAGCTAAGAAAGGTAACGATTTTTTCATGATACTTGAGTCCTTTAATTTAAATGTTCCTGTTAATTCTTGGTGGTTTGATTCTGGTTCTATGGTTCATGTAACCAACTCTACTCAGGGATTCCTTTCAATCCGTAAGCTGGGAAGAAACCAAAGAACACTTAAAGTTGGGGATGGTCGGGAATTAGAAGTGAAGGCCATAGGAACATTACAATTATTTTTGAAAACTGGTTTATGCATTAAACTTTATGATACCTTATATGTTCCTGAGGTAACTCGGAACCTTGTATCAGGACCAAAGTTAGACATGGACGGTTTTGTTGTTTCCCATGGTCATCGCAAACTCTTTATTCTCTATGATTTCGTTGTTTATGGTACTGGCATTCTGGATAGTGGTCTCTATAGATTAGAACTAGATGATAATTTTTCCAAATCTTTGTTGTCATATAATATTAATGAATCACTCACAAAGATGAAACAGATTCGAGACTTAGAGATTTCATCTATGTTGTGGCATCAACATTTAGGCCACATCTCAAGAGAACGATTAAATTGTCTCGTAAAGGATGAAGTCTTACCTCCTCTCAATTTCATTGATTTTAGAACATGTGTCAAATGTCTTAAAGGCAAAATGACATTAGCGAATAAGAAAGGTGCCACTAGGAGCTCTAATTTATTAGAACTCATTCACACTGACATTAGTGGTTCCTACCAAATCGCTGGCATAACAGGACATACTTCATTTATCACTTTCATTGATGATTATCCTCGTTACATGTACTTGTATCTTATTAAGGAAAAGTCTGAATCTCTAACAACTTTTAAAGATTAGAAAGCTGAAGTTGAAAAGCAATTAGATCGTCAGATTAAAGTTGTGAGATCAGATAGAGGCGGTGAATATTATGGAAGACATACTGATGTCGGTCAAGCTCCTGGTCCATTTTATGAGTTTTGTAAGGGCCAGGGGATTGTAAATCAATACACCATGCCTAGTACACCTCAGCAAAACGGTGTCGCTGAACGAAGAAATCGTACCCTTATGAACATGGTGCGTAGTATGTTAGCCAACACTAATTTACCATTATTCCTCTGGACTGAAGCGTTAAAAGCAGTTGTTCATATACTCAATAGAGTTCCTTCTAAGTCTATCCCTAAAACTCCTTATGAACTTTGGACAGGAAGGAAACCGAGTCTTATATATATATGAAAGTATGGGGCTGCATTGCTGAAGAAAAACTCTATAATCCTTTGCTAAGGAAACTTAACCCTAAAACAGTTACCTGTTTCTTTATCGGGTATCCTGATCATTCGAAGGGTTATCGTTTCTATTGTCCTTCCCATGTCACCCGTATTGTTGAAACCAAGCGTGCTGCGTTCTTGGAGGATTTCAAGGTCAGTGGGAGCAGTACCAACCCTTACGAAGAATTGCAAGAAGTACAAGACGCAGGGGGGGGAGACTCGTCGCTTACCATTACTCCGTTTACTCCTCTTGTACCCAATGCAACAACTACACCTGAAGCTACTGCACAAACTCCATCTCCACAATCAGAACCCATTATACCTCATAACGAAGGCACATCACGCTCAAAACCAAGACAAAGCTGAACCCGATAATCAACTCAGGAGGTTATCTAGGCAAAGACGGCCTACTAATTGGGATGATTATGTTACCTACTTGACTGAAATGGATGCTGGAAAGCTCAATGATCCTACCTCTTATAATGAAGCCATTAGCAGTGATCAGTCTTCTGAATGGAACAAAGCAATGATTGATGAGCTTGAATCCATGAAGAAAAATGACGTTTGGGATTTGGTCGAATTACCCAATGGTGTCAAACCTATAGGATGTAAATGGGTGTTCAAAAAAAACTGGATCCGAATGGGAACGTTGAACGCTACAAAGCGAGATTCATTGCAAAGGCCTACACTCAGAAAGAGGGAATTGATTATCAAGAGACGTTTTCACCTGTCTCTCGTAAAGATTCATTAATGTAACACCTCGAAAGTTCGTGTTCAATAGAATAACGACACGTGTCATGTAAGACAAAAATATTATTAAACCCGGATCCAATTAAAGATGTATGACAGGATTTAAAAGTGTCGTCATGATAAATTTACACCTCTGAACGACCTCATTATGAATCCCAAGACTAATAAACATCTGGTATATATTCAAATCCGGGGATTTCTAGCAATAATGGATTCATAATTTCAAGGGTGGACTCCTACGAAGAAATGCACGATAAACCTTCATTTACGGCACTTTCAAAAAGGATTCAATAAAACATTGCAAAATGGTAGGGTACATAACTGTGCAAGCATGTTGTTGAGGCCCCAAACTGATAATACATGTCCCAAATTCATAGTACATGGTTGCCTTTTCGAATGCTTGAAAGGCCAAAAATTTTTGCCTTCAGCAAAGGGCTTACGGACCGTAAGCCACCCCCTTACGGTCCGTAAGGGGTGCCCAGCGACAGTGATTCGGGCAGCAGCCTGTTTAAACACTTTAACCGACTTAAAATCGATTTTCCACTTCTTTGGACGACCCCTACATGCTTTTTAGACCTAGGGGACATCTGTGGATGATCCATGGCCATTGCTAGGCTTGTGTGTCAATGATCTATGAGATCAAAAGCACTATAAAAGGCCTCTTGTTGCAACCATTTTGATCACTCATTCCTTCTGCATTTCTGGAGCTTCCTGGAGCTTAAGAGCAGACCCTAAGCCTTCCTAATCATGCATAGGACTTCTGTAAGTATGCTTAACCTTTCTTAGTTGAGTTTTTACTTAGTTTTAGCTTAAAAGTCAAACCGTCGTAATTAACGGTTGACTTCGCGATTAATCATTAATGGTCCAGTGATTAGTCGAATTGCAGGTAGTTATAAGTTGGTAATTATGTGGGCATTAAACCCTTAAAAGGGCACCCTCTGATTCCCACTCTATCTAGACCATTTGTCGGGTCAAAGTTGATTAGAAAAAGTCAACAGAATGCTAATATTCGAATTAACGCATAATTAACAATGCAGAAGGCGTGTAACCTATTTTATCACTCATATAACTTGGTAATAAGTATAATAACTGGTCTAAGCTTGTTTGATCCGACAATTTTCTGTTTAGACCCGGTTCGGAACCGAAAGTCGCAAAACTTTGACTTTTGCTTTGACTTCAGTTCTGACCCGATTTAGTATGATTTGGAAATGCCTTAGAGCTTCCTTAGGACCAGGTTACATGCTAGTATAATCCTCTGTGATTACACACCTTGGTTCATTAGTTATCCAATTAATATGCATGATTCCGTTAATTGCCTATATGTTGACCATTATGCCCTTTTCACCATAAAACGTGATTTTTAAAAATGTAAAAGAGTAGAAACCTTAGTTACTGAATTATAAACTTGCACCCAAAATTTGACATCAGTTTGAGGTGTAGAATGAGAGTTATGCTCATTAGCGTAATTAGAGAGCTTCTTTAGCGATTAAACGGCATAATTAGCATATAGCCTATTTAAACCCACTGATGTAATATAATATTTTGGAATTTTTGAAGATTTTTAATTAATCTTAGGCTGAGCATAACTTAGAGTCATAGGCTTGATTCGGTAATTGTCGGTTTTGCCCTTTTGGGCTATAAAATGAGTTTTACATATCTTTTTGACCCCAAACCTTTTATAACTGATTTTGTATGATAAATAAATTATTTTAAACCTTCTGGAATAATAAAAATATCAGTTTTCTATATAGAACCCGGAAACGGCTTCTAATCGCCTTTTTAAGCGTTTTTAACGCATAGTATGTACTAAAACTATTTTAAACATACAAGGGTTGATACCTACTGATATTTTAGGTAAATTATAATATTTTAACAGTAAGCAAAAGTTGTTTAACTCAGACTTCAGTTTTGAGCTTTTAGGCTTATGTGAAATTACCAAAATGCCCCTGCGGTGCATAGTTTGGTTATAATTGATAAATTTCACATATATGCAATACCCTATTGTTATAACTTATTAAATTAAGTATTCTTACTAATGATATCAGACCTGTAACTCAGGTTAATACTTAAACTCTTTTATAACCTTGTAAATGACCAAAATACCCCTACGGGCATAGTTTGAGTTTAAATTCGTTTCAGGAATAATAAAAGATATCTTACTGATGTCACAACATATTTAAGGCATATTAACTTAGGAAACCTATAAATGACTCTCATAGTCACCCGTTACGCCTCTTGCACGTTCGGTTCGGTTTATGTAACTAGTTTGCATAAATTGGCCGAAACGGGTCAAACCTTATCGGTTTTATCTCAAAATCCAGAATGTGTTTAGATTACCCATATAAGACAAGTCTTCAAACTTGTCGGGTCTAAATCACATTCTATTCCGGTCTTCGCTTAATCGTGCGTTTGAACCGTATCTATCTTTAAAACTAACCAGTCTAAGCTTAAGCTTAACTAAAGGCCGTTAGGATTCTAATAGGTTATTATAAACCTTTGTTCCAGAATAGGAGACCCGGTAAAAGCTACCCGCATTTGCTATTTGTGAATTATACTTGCAAAGGTAAATACTTTTAACTTATTTTCCCTTATACGGGCTTGGGGTACGGTATATAAAATACCGCTTGGTCGGGCATTCGACCTTAATCGATTGGTGGTTAAGTATTATCGAGATGACCCGTTTAAATATGTTTTGTTTGCTTAACGCCTTTGGGGGGTTAATGACCATGTCCCGGATATCCTTGGCATCATTTTACGAAATGGCCACGACCTAAGCGCGGGGTGTAGGCGTACACCCGTCAGTGCATAAATAAGTAATGTGGTGTGTCTATTGATCTTTAACCCGGCACGAACCGGGCTACTGAACGCATAAGGAACATGTAATCCTTTTACAAGTTTATATATTTAAATAATTATCCCAAGTTATAAAAATATTTGTGCCACGTGCATTCAAACCAATTTTTAATCATTTTTAAAATGAGTCAGTTGGTTGTATTTACCAGTGTAAACTGACATATTTTCTCAAAAAGGTTAAGTGCAGGTACTACGCGAACTAGGCTGGTTTTCTCCTAGCGTCCACAATAAGTCTCGCGAGCTTGGATGTCAAAACTGTTGAACAATGTTTCCTATTTTTATTTTTATCCACCTGTGGATTAATTTCAACTATTTGTGATACATGATATTACAATATTATATTCGGTTGAAATATATCTATCTTTGCTTCCGCTGTGCATATTAAATATTGTGTTGTTTGACTGTAATGTTACCAACTACGTCACGATACTCCCCACCGGGCCCACCGGTCAAACGTGGAAATATCGGGGTGTGACAATTAAGGATCGTTATGGCCCTAGTAGCTCATTTTGATTTGGAGTTGCATCAGATGGACGTCAAAACTGCTTTCCTTAACGGAGACTTAGACGAAGATGTTTACATGAAACAACCTGAAGGTCAGGAGCATCTAGTCTGTAATTTGAAGAAATCCATTTATGGGTTAAAACAAGCATCACGTCAATGGTACCTCAAGTTTGATGAAGTCATGAAGAGACAAGGTTTTATGAAGAATCAAGTGGATCAATGCACCTACCTCAAGATGAGTGGGAGTAACTTTACTATACTTGTCCTTTACATAGATGATATTCTATTGGCAAGTAATAGTTTAGACATGTTGCATGAGTCGAAGCGGTTACTCTCGCATAACTTTGACATGAAGGATCTCGGAGATGCTTCTTACGTCATTGGCATTGAAATTCACCGAGATAGACACAAAGGGATCTTAGGATTGTCGCAAAAGACTTACATAGATCGTGTCCTTACACGTTACAACATGCAACAGTGCAAACCCTCAGTTGCTCCAGTAGTTAAGGGAGATGTTTTTGGTTCATTCCAGTGTCCGACAACAGAGGTTGAAAAGGAGCAAATGAGCCAGATACCTTACGCGTCAGTAGTCGGGAGCCTGATGTATGCTCAAGTCTGTACTCGCCCAGATATCGGTTATATTGCTGGAATGCTAGGCCATTATCAGACTAATCCTGGCCTAGATCACTGGAAAGCAGCTAAGAAGGTCCTTAGATATCTGCAAGGGACGAAAGACTATAAAGTGACTTATAGAAGAAGTGATCACTTAGAAGTGGTAGGTTATTCTGATTATGACTTTGCCAAATGCAAAGATGACAAGAAATCCACTTCAGGCTACATCTTTATGTTAGCAGGCGGACCTATCTCATGGAAGAGTCATAAACAACAGTTAACCACAACTTCCACAATGATGGCATAATACATTGCTGTTTACAACGCAACCTGTCATGGAATGTTGCTTAGAAATCTGATCATTGGACTCAAAATCGTTAATTCTATTTCTAGACCATTGAAGATTTACCGTGATAACTCAGCTGCCGTTAGTTTCTCGAACACTAACAGTTCGACTAGAGCTGGTTTATATCTCGATACAAAATATTTGTTCGTACGTGAACGAGTTGAGGAAAATAATCTTTGTATTGAGTATATTAGTACTAAAGATATGCTTGCGGATCCGATGACTAAAGGTCTCCCACCTAAAGTTTTCGAAGAACATGTATCGAATATGGGACTTACTAAAGACCTTATTTAATGGCATATTGTACTAGCTTATGTTTTAATTAATAAAATTTCCTCAATTTGATTTTGTATGTCTCTAACATATGTTCTGCCGGTGTAATGACATATAGACAAATATAAATACAAATCAGACGCTAAAGGGCTTATGCGTATTTTGATCATAACTATTAGGTTTTAAATTGAGGCTATAGTATGACTAATGGGGGTCCTGAGTCGAATGATGATTCAACGGCTGTATTTCTCTACTATAGTTCTTGGTTTAAGGCTAAAATGAGTGTTAACTCCTGGCCAGGCTCATCTAATACTCATGATAATTGATTACTCGGCTAAGTGGGAGAATGTGAGATTAAATATATTATTATTGTAATATTTAATCTTGTAGCCATTATAATCATTTATATTATATAGATCAAAATATATTAATAACCTATTAATAATTAGTTGGTAATTGTTGATGGACCATATTACCCTTATTAACTAATTAGGTTTCCTATTGGGTGTATATATAAGGAGATTATTAGAGAGTTTAAGGGTTAGACGATTAGACTTTTACACAACCCTCATAACATCATTCTCGGCTCTCTCTCCATAACTGAAACCAACCCTTGTTTCGGTTTCATCACCATCATAGTTACACCCTAAAGAGGAACCAGATCATCCTGACAAGTATGTCGAACTCAATGGCTGCATCTCTGACTGGATTCTCTGTTGGCCTGTCTGCTGTAACAGGTATGTTATTCATGTTTTCCATTATGTTTAAACAGAACTGATCAACAGTTTTACCTTTTGTCAAAGTGACTCACTCGGACCCGTTTCAGTACGAACCAATTTAGACTCAATACACAACTCATCCCGACCTGTATACACTATATAGTTCCAGAAACTAAGTTACTATGCCTAACAAAAGAAGATCTCTACCAGCTAAAACTGTAAATGAAAAGATATGCATAGTGAGTTATAGAAGTTAAAGGAGTGCTTTTGCAATTGTCAGTTGTAAAAGGGGTAAGTTGTAAATGATTAATTAACCCAGCTTGGCTGCTACTTGTTTAATCTTTTGCAATAAAGGATTACCAATCAACTTAAAAAGGTATTATTTTTCTTATACTTATAGTTGAAATTCGAATAAGATGTTTTCATAAGTTGTTTTGGTTAATGATGTTGTCATTATGATTATTTTACTTTCTTAGTTAGGGCTGTAATCGAACCGAATGAATACGAACAAGTCTATGTTCGTGTTCGTTTGTTAAGGAAATTAACGTGTTCGTGAACTGTTCATGAACGCATACCGAACATAAGTTTTTGTTCGTGTTCGTTCACTAAGCTAATCGAACGAAACTTTTTGTTTGTGTTCGTTCGTTAAGCTAATCGAACGAACATAAACGAACTTCCCGCCAAACGGTTCACGAACAGTTCGCTAAACGTTCGGTTCGTTTACAGACCTATTCTTAGTTGTTTGAATTTTTCTAAATTTGAGGTTTTTTATGCAGAGTCTATTCAACAAGATTACTAAGAAGACAATATTGGGTTGAATTTTTGTACAAGTTTTCTAGAGGATTGTGTTGTGTGCAAAGGAACTACGGATTTTGTACAAGATTCATTGTCCCACCCACATCAATAACTTAAGCCATTTTTTATAACAAACCCTTACAAAAGCAGCCCACGTCGCTGGTTAATCAAATAAACTCCAGTATTGGTTGCTTATAAAAGAGAAAAGCTAAAAATCTTTGCACTGTCAGGTTACATTTATTAATTTTTATATTCATTGGCTTTAAATTTGTGGACCTTTTAGTTTAGATTTTTTGTTATTAACCGAAAACCAACGGTCTTGGTTTTTAAAATATTTATATATCGAAATATTTCATGGTTTTATAACTGACAAATAGAACCACTGTTAGCTGGTTGGTTTTAGTTTTTAAAAAGAGTTAAGTTCTTTTTGAGTCCCTGTGGTTTGTGCAGTTTAACTGTTTGAGTCCAAAAACCAAACTTGTCTTGATTTGAGTCCCTGTGGTTTGTATTTTTAACCACTTGAATCCAAAATGCAAAAACTTTTCTTGATTTGAGTCCCTGTGGTTTGTATTTTTAACCATTTGAATCCAAAATGGTTTTTGGATGAGGTTTGCATTTTGGATTCAAATGGTTAAAAATACAAAACCACAGGGACTCAAATCAAGACAAGTTTGATTTTTGGACTCAAACAGTTAAACTACACAAACCACAGGGACTCAAAAAGAACTTAACTCTTTTAAAAATGTTACCGAATACTTAGGTTATGGTTTACACTTATAGCCTCAACTAACCCAAACAAATACATGCACACCCTACTTGTTCCGAAACCAAACTTGACTTGCCTTGGCCTCAACTTTATATGTCATCTAATCTTCGTTATCAGTTAATTCAGTTCGGTTGGGTTGTGGTCCGGACCGTCCGGTTAAGTGTTAACTAACAACACCAATACTAACCAAATGCTCACTGCAACACACGAGTACTTTCAAATAACAGAAGTAATATACAATATATCACGAGAACTATGTAAACTAACAGAAAACGAGTACCATGTTGCAAATTCTTGCCCACACATTTATTTTATTTTTTTTATATTATACAATGCATATTTAGTAATAAAAACGCAATAGAGTATTAAAAATACAAAAAAATATTAAACGAAAAAACTCGGAAATAGTATATAAAAAACCTAAAAATTGGGTATTTTAGTACCCGGTTTCTTAAGAACCGGAACCGAACCCTACCCGAAATAGTGCAGTATGGTTTTTTGGTCAAATAACCGAAACCAGAACCGAACCGGTTATATAGCAATAACCGGTTCCAACCCTTACAACGCGAAACCGAAACCGGTTCCCTAACCAGAACCGGTTGTTAAAAATGTCCGGTTTGTACACCTCTACTCCAAGATAAAGATGAAAATAAGGCCTGTGATGAAATTATATTCGCTCACAGGCTTCCATACATGGGCCCACGTGAGAGAAAAAAAAGCAATACTATGTATAAATTTTCAATAGATCTTGGCCCACCAAAGAAGAAATCTATACCTTTGGGTCCGTAACATATTTTTTTTGTTATATTTTCAGAAAACAGAAAAAGTTAATCTATCACAAAGAGGTGCTAATTATATATTTTTTTTATAATGTTCAGCATATTGCATTTCGTATTTGTATCGATTAATGAATTATGATTAAAGCAATATGTACTTATGATTGATTTGATGAAAAGATTGATAAACTAATAACTAAAAAAATTAACAAAAGTATATCACCAAAGAATCGATAAACTAACAAAAAAACGAGTGCCAACATATCACGAATAACAAAAGTAACTTAAGTACGATACAATATATCACGAGACGACTCATAAATTAACGGCAAACGAGTATCCTATTGTAAATCGCCACTTCCGCCGCATCACGCGGGTAAATGGCTGGTATATATATATATATATATATATATATAGGGGTAGGTTAACGTACAAATGTCCTTATCGTACAATACGTACGCTACAATCTCAGCCGTCCGATCATCTTCCCGCACTGAATTCGCATGTTGGTTTTTTAACATGCGATTTCATCAAAATTACCACATGCGAAAATGTTACAAAAAAAACAGCATGCTATTTCATCAAAATTATCACATGCGATTTTATTTTATAACATGCGAATTCACTATATTGTACGTAATGTACGTTAAGGAATATTGTACAATACTCTTCGCCTATATAGAAAACCCTTATGTTTTTAAAAAACCCTAGAAAACCCAACCTCCCGACGTTTTTTTTTTTTTTTTTGAAAAAAATAACACATGTAATATACATGTTTTTAAGAGTTTTGGGCAAAAAAAAAAAACAAAAAAGCGCCGAAGGAATGTTTTTAAAAAAAATAAACAAGTTTCAGCATTTTTTGCCTAACACATGTTAGTCACGAAAGTTGCTGAAATTTGTTTATTTTTTTTTTAAAACATTCCTTTGGCGCTTTTTTGTTTTTTTGGCCCAAAACTCTTAAAAACATGTATATTACATGTGTTATTTTTTTCAAAAAAAAAAATGTCGGGAGGTTGGGTTTTCTAGGGTTTTTTAAAAACATAAGGGTTTTTTGTCTAGCCTTAGCCTATATATATATATATATATATATATATATAGGGAGAAGATCATGCGAGAACCACCTCTTATTGCGAGAGCCGCGAGAACCAATGCGAACACAACTAAAAATAGCTAAAAATCACACAAAAATTTTTTTTTTGAATTTTTTATTATTTTTATAAAAAAAATCGCTACTTTTCGAAGCCAAAAAAAAAAAAAAATTTTATTTTTTTTTTTAAAAAATAAATTTTTTTGGCTTCTAAAAGTAGCGATTTTAACATAAAAAATATTAAAAAATTCAAAAAAAAAATTTAGATTTTTTTAGATTTTTTTTAGGTTTTTTGGGGGGTTTAGTTTTTAGCATTTTAGCTTGGGGGGGTGGGGGGGGGGGGTGTTTAGGTTTTTGGGGGTGGGGAGGGGGGTTTAAGTTTTTTTTTTTTGGGGGGGGGGGGGTGGGGATAGGTTTTTTTTAGGTTTTAGTTTTTAGCATTTAGCTTGGGGGTGGGGGGTGGGGGGGTTTAGGTTTGGGGGGGGGGGGGGTTAGGTTTTTTTAGCTATTTTAGGTTGTGTTCACATTAGTTCTCGCGGTTCTCACAATAAATGGAGTTCTCGCATGAGCCCCTCCCTATATATATATATATAGGGTAAGGTTCATGCGAGAACCA